>CM062819.1:1702034812-1704434812 GCA_031772625.1 Pinus tabuliformis
AAGGAATTCAAAGGGCATAGTGAAGCATTATTATAAGTAATTGATTCCCCAAAGAAAAAAAATGGAAGCACCTAGTAAGAAACCTGAAAGCTCTAGCATGACTCATGAAGAAGAGGAAGAAATGCAACATGATATATCAACATTACGAGACCAAGAGCAACAAATTTCACTCGCACAAAAACTAATAGAAGCTAAGATGGATGGTTTAAAGAAAGACATAGAAGCTAAGATATATGGCTGGAAGCTAAGATGGATGGTTTAAGAAAGGCAGCGAAGAAGTAAGATGAACGACATGGAAGTTAAGATGGATGGCGTGGAAGCTAAGATGGATCATTTAAAGAAAGGCCGTGGAAGCTAATGGCGAAAGGGTAGTAAAGGAAAACTCATGATGAGAACAAAATAAATTTTAATCATGATTTCATAAACTCTAACATTGGATCAAATAACACCATGTTCCAAAGATCGATATGAGGAAGTTTGATTGGCAAGGATCTCGCAACATGGATACTATAGATGCAGCAATTTTTTGATCTCCATAATGTCCAAAACACACAAAAGTTACCCATTGCAACTTTATATTTGGAACCAAATCAATTTGTATGGTATCGATGGACTTTGCTCTCGTAAACAAAATGTCACTTTGGGCTATTTTTAAGGATGAAATGATTAGCACATTATGAGGATACAAAAAGCAACATTTATTTAGACCTATTGATAAATATCAAACAAAAAGGTCCAATGATGGTGCACATTGAGGACTTCCAAAATTGAATATAAGGGTAAAAGATATTCCAGAGGAGTTAGATTTGATGTGTTCATAGGGACTTTAAAGGATAACATCCAACATGAGGTTTGCCTTTGGGAACCTGATTCATTGGAGAAGGCATTTGGTTGGCAAGAAAAATGGAAAGCAAATTTATGGCAACAGGAAGCCTACCACTCCAATCATAAAGATGGAAGTGTTGTTTCCCCCAAACATCCACAACCTACAAGGTTGACACACAATAATTGGAAGAGAAAAGAGCCAAAGGGCTTTGTTACAGTTGTGATAGCAAATACACTAAAGGTCATAAGTGTGCTGAGAAGAAATTATTTTACATATAGATTGTTAAGAGGAGGAAAAAATTGAACAATAAATGTCAAAAATAAGAGGATATACACCAGGAACAAACCTAGATAAAGAAGAAATGAATCCGACATATATTGTAATGCATTGGATGGAATTACCACTCCTCAAAACTATCAAGATAGAAGGGCATATCGAGAAGAAAAAGCAAATAGTGTTGATTGCTTCGGGTAGTACCCATAATTTTGTTCATTGTAAGATAGCTAAGGAATTGAATTTATTCCTATATCCAGTACCAGAGTGTGAAGTGATGCTTGCAAGTGGAGGAACCATAAATTTCTTTGAAAGTGCATATAATATCAAGCTATCCATGGGAGAATTATGTATTGAATAGCCCATGCTTTCCATTCCAATGGGTGTTGATGATGTTGTACTAGGAGTCCAATGGCTACAATCCTTGGGTACAATAGCTTTTGATTTTCAAGAACTTTTCATGAAATTTTCTTCAGAAGGAAAGGAAGTTGAATTAAGGGGTATCGCAGGGAAACCATGAAATATAACTAGATATAGTGGAATGACAAAGCTTCTAAAGAAAGAACAACAAGGCATAATTGCACAATTATGTTCACTTTAGGTTTCCACATCGAAATCATCTATTTCTCCAGATCTCCAAAAATTCTTGGACAATCATTCCAAGGTATTTGAGACTCCCAAAGGCCTCCCACCTATTTGTGATCATGATCATGATATTCATTTGATTCCAGGAAGTGTTTCTCCAAACATCAGGCCTTACAGATATCCCTATGCCAAAAGAGTGTGAAATTGAACGTATGGTTGCAGAAATGCTAGAAGCTGGTATAATTCAACCTAGACAAAGTTATTTCTTTGCTCCAGTATTATTGGTTCACAAGAAGGATGGATCATGGTGCATGTGTCCAGATTATAGGGAGATCAACAAGCTCACTATTAAATATAAATTTCCCATTCCAATCATTGATGAATTATTGGATGAATTGCATGGATCAATTTATTTCACGAAGTTGGATCTTCATTCAGGATATCATCAAATCAGAATGAGGACTGAAGACATTCCAAAAGTAGCATTTAAAACTCATGAAGGTAATTATGAATTTTTGGTCATGCCTTTTGGCCTTACCAATGCACCTTCTATATTTCAAGGTTTGATGAATTCCATTTTCAAAATCTTCCTTAGAAAATTTGTGTTTGTATTTTTTTATGATATACTAATCTACAGCAAGTCTTGGAAGGATCATGTTCAACATGTTGACAGGGTGCTCAAACTATTGGAGGAGAAACAATTATATGCAAAAAGCTCCAAATGTTTCTTTGGAGTGAAAGAGGTGGAATATTTGGGTCATATTGTATCTCATGAAGGTGTTATGGTAGACCCTAGAAAAATTAAAACCATTAAGGAATGGGAAATACCCACATCCATAAAGCATCTATGAGGATTTCTCGGGTTGACAAGGTATTACCACAAGTTTGTTAAGAATTATGGGAGAATAACAACACCTCTAACAAAATTATTGAAGAAAGATGCATTTTCATGGACTTCAGAAGCAACGAAGGCCTTTGAACAACTTAAAGAGGCAATGTGCCAAGCACCGGTCTGAGCTACACCAGACTTCACAAAAACCTTTATTGTGGAATGTGATGCCTCTAGAAATGGAATTGGTGTTGTTTTAATCCAAGAAGAAAGACCCATTGCTTTCGAAAGTTGTCCAAACAAAGGAAAGTATTTACAAAAAGCTATTTATGAGAAGGAAATGTTGGCAATACTACATGCACTGAAGAAATGGCGACCCTACCTAATGGGAAGACACTTCAAGGTAAAAACAAATAATGATAGTCTTAAATACTTTTTAGAACAAAGATTATCTTCAAAAGAGCAACAAAAATGGATCACAAAGATGTTGGGTTATGACTTTGAAATCATCTACAAAAAATGGAAGCAAAATGTTGTGGCAAATGCACTCTCAAGGAAGGATGAGGATGTGGAAGCATTTATTTGTGCAATTTCTATTACCCAACCGAAAGGATAAATGAAGCAAGTGATAAATGGAAGAATGATGAAGAAGTGTGGGCACTCATTCAAAAGTTACAACAAGATCCCAGTACATTTGATACAATTAGCTGGAAAAATGATTCGTTATGGTACAAAGATCGGTTATACCTATGTAAGAATTCCCAACTCAAACATAAGATTCTTAGGGAATTGCACACCTCTCCCTTAGGAGGGCACTCAGGATTTCTAAAAACTTACCACAGGGTTAAGAAGGATTTTTTTTGGGATGGCCTTAAATCAGATATTCAAAAGTTTGTGTGTGGAATGTTTGGTTTGCCAACAAAATAAAGTTGAAACAATTAAGACGCTAAGTCTATTACAACCTTTATCCATTCCAAGCCAACATTGGGAGGAGTTTTCAATGGATTTTATCACAGGTTTACCCAAGTCCAAAGGAAAGAGTGTTATCATGGTGGTATTTGATAGACTTACCAACTATGCACACTTTTGTGCATTGTCTCATCCATTTAAAGCAAGTACAGTTTCTACTGCATTTATGGAAACAATTCAAAATCTACATGGAAACCCAAAGATTATTGTAAGTGATAGAGATCCCATTTTCACTAGAAATTTTTAGACAAAATTATTTTCTTGTCTTGGTACTCAGTTAGCTCATAGATCATCTTATCATCCTCAATCTGATGGGAAAACTGAGATAGTAAACAAATGTTTGGAAGGATATCTTCATTTCTTTTTATTTGATAAACGGACACAATGGGTCAAATGGTTGCCTCTGGTTGAATGGCGGTATAACACTTCCTTCCATACTGCAACAAAAATGACCCCATTTATGGCACTTTATGGATATCATCCACCATCCATCACATCATATTTAGGAGAAAATTATAAGGTTCAAGTAGTGGAAGACCACATCAAGCATCGACAACAAGTTCTCCAACTCATAAAGGATAACCTCACCTTGGCACAGAATAGAATGAAACAACAGGTAGATCAACATCACAGTGAAAGATTTTTTGATGTAGGTGATTGGGTATTCCTATGACTAAAACCATATAAACAAATTTCCCTCGAGCAAGCTAAGAAGGATAATAAATTATCACCAAAGTATTATGGTTCGTACAAGGTGTTACAAAACATAGGTAATATGGCATACAAATTGGAGCTTCCTACAGCTTCGCGAGTGCACCCAGCTTTCCATGTGTCATGCTTAAAGAAGGTTATAGGTGACAAGATCCTAGTTCAAACAATATTGCCAGAACTTGATGAAGAAGGAAAAATCATATTGGAGCCTGAAACAATCAAAGAAACAATATCTTGACAGCTATGAAATCGATCAATTTCAGAGTATCTCATCAAGTGGAAGAACTTACTGTTGAAGATTCCACATGGGAGGATGAGAATTTTATACAAAAGCATCCAGAACTACTCAAGCGTTGAGGACAACACTTTTTTGAAGGAAAGGGGCATGTTAGGTCCCTATAATATTAGTGATTCCCCATTACTATTTTCATTTTATCCCTTATTGTTATTGTTGTGCCCCTATTGTCCCCATATTGTTATTATTGTGCCCCATATAAGCTCACTATTTTTATTTTTTGCCCTTACATTATTATTGTTAGGTCGGCTTTGGTTATATTGTGACCCCTTAGACTCCTATATATAGAAAGGAGGTTTTGTCATTTGTATCATCCAAGAATTGTTCATTTGTGTAATGTAAAGGAGGTTTCCCCCTCGAAGAGGCTAGTTTCTATGTCGTTGATCTATCTTTTCTATCTTTTTGTGAGCTAGTTTCATAACACCACAACCCCAACATATTAGGAATCTCTATCATTTCTTTTGCATCCTTTACTAAATTATACTTGTTTAGGCTTGACTTTGGGTTGACTTTGTGCTTTGGATACTTGATTGTTATTTTTACTCCCATTCTGATTCTAGTTTCTTTTACCCAACTGTTTAGAGGGCCCATACTTTCCACATTTTCCTCCTTGAGTCATCTGGTCCTTTTTCTTGTTGGACCAAGACTTCATATTTTCATTCTTCTCTTGGCCTTTTGATAACATATTTAGGCCTTCTTCATCACCTCATCCATGGTCTTTGGGTTATCATACTTGATTCTCTCATTGAATGAGAGGGGAATATAGCTTATGAAATGTTGTATTTTTTCCTTCTCATCATTAAGGTATGGTACATAGTGTAATAAATGGGTAAGATTGCTAACTAGCTCATCCATTGCCATTTTCCCCAACTTCAATTCATGTAATTCCTTGTCTTGGTCATCAAAGTATCATTCTTTTAGGTATTTACCCTTAATCAATCATTGAAATTCCTTCGAGTCAACCTCTCTTCCCTCAAGATTATGAATTTTCGTAATTTATTCCCACCATAGGGAAGACTTTCCTTGCAACTGCTAGTTAGCCAATTTGGCTTTCAATTCCATGGAATAATCATATACTTGAAAATATCTATTAATTTCAAGAAACCATGCCTCAAAAACCTCTTATGTTTCCCCATAGAATGTTGTGAGTCGAATATTCCTAAATTCTCCATGTAGTTATACTTTATGTTTATTCTCGAATTGTGGCTGCATTTTTTAGGAAATGTGTTCTTCTATTCCTTCTAACCCTACCTCCCAACTTTGTGCCACATTTTCACTAGTTTTTTGTTAAGAGGTCTCACCCTGATTCTCCCCATTCTACATTGGTTCCACTATCTTAGGGTTTGAATTTTCTGTCAATATTTTTATGAGCTTCTCTTGTTCTTCACTGGCCTTGAGTAACTAACTGCTCATGTCTTGCTTGCAAGTTTAGTAATTTTGTCGATAAATTATTCATCATATATAACAACTCCCTGTTAGGTATTTGTACATATTGTCCTAAATGTACATACAATTTATCTTCTCATATGTGGTTTCTTCCTTGATATCCAACCATTTTGTACACCCAAAAAGTTTTCTTTCACTCACTTTGTATATACACAAACAATATTTAATTAATAAAAAAATGACTAGCTCAAAGGTCTCAGTTTTGAAACCTTTTTCTCTTATACCACATGTCACATCCCTAAATTAACAATAAAGTAGCTGTCAAAATTAAGCTTCATTTTCCTTTTTTACAAATTTAACGCCTCCTGATCATCGCTTGGACATTATACATTGTAACTAAAAACAAAATAATCCATCACAATATTTTTCTTTTATCAAATATATATATTTTGATTTAAAACTCCTTATATTTTTACTTGCACTATAAGTTCTAAAAAATATAGGTCAATGACTTGAAACTCAGCCTCTTCAAAGGGGAAATCTCCTTTACATTATACAAATGAAAAATTCTTGGATGATACAAATGACAAGACCACCTTTATATCTATAGGAGTCTAAGCGATCCCAATACAATCAGAGCCTAAATAACAATAATATTGTAGGGCCACAACAATAACAATAGTGGGCTTTTATGGGGTACAATAATAACAACATTGGGACTATATGGGCACAATAATACAATAATGGGGTTGAAATAATAACAATAAGGGTTTACACTAGTAGCATAGTGACCTAACATGCCCCTCTCCTTCAAAAATTGTTGTCCTCAATTCTTAAGTAGTTCTCAATGCTTCTGTATAAAATTCTCATCCTCCCATGTGGAATCTTTAGCGGTTAAGTTATTATTTCTTTGACTACTTCACATTCCAATATGATTTTTCCTTCTTCATCAAGTTCTAGAAATATTGTTTGAACTCAGATCTTCTTAAACTTTTGAATGAGTGCCCACACTTCTTCATCATTGTTCCATTCATCCTTTGCTTCGTTTATCCAATCTAGTTGGATAATAGAAATGGCACAAAACAATGCTTCCACATCCTCATCCTTTCTTGATAGTGCATCTACAACAATATTTTGCTTCCCTTTTTTGTAGATGATTTCAAAGTCATAACCCGAAATCATTGTGACCCATTTTTGTTGTTCTTCTGAAGATAATCTTTGTTCTAAAAAATGACTATCATGATTCGTTTTTATCTTGAAGTGTCTTCCCATTAGGTAAGGTCTAATTTTTGGAGGAACACTTCCTGGAATCAAATGAATAGCATGATCACGATCATGAATAGGTGGGAGGCCTTTGAGGGTCTCAAATACCTTGGAATTATTATCCAATATTTTTTGTAGATCTAGAGAAATATATGATTTCGATGTAGGAACCTCTAGCAAACATAATTGTGTAATTACACTTCATTGTTCTTTCTTTAGAAGATTTGTCATTGCTTTAGAGCTGATTATATTTCTCGGTTTCCATGCAATACCCCTTAATTCAGCTTCCTTTCCTTCCAAAAAAAAATCATGAAAAGTTCTTAAAAATTAAAATCTATTGTACCCAAGGATTGTAGCCATTGGACTCCTAGTACAACATCAACACCAACCATTGGAATGGAAAGAATTGTGCTATTCAATACATATTCTCCCATGGATAGCTTGATATTATGTCACTTTCCAAAGAAATTTATGGTTCCTCCATTTGAAACCATCACTTTACTCTTTGGTGATGGATATAAGAAGAAATTCAATGCCTTAACTATCTTACAATGAATAAAATTATGGGTACTACATGAATCAATCAACATTATTACATTTTTCTTCTTGATATGTCCTTCTATCTTGATAGTTTGAGGAGTGGTAATTCCAGCCAATGTATTACAAGAAATGGTCTGATTCATTTCTTCTTTCTCTAGGGTTTGTTCCTGGTCTATATCCATTTCTTTTGATGTTTCTTGTTCCTTTTCTTCCTCCTCTTCACAATCTATCTAAAATAATTTCTTCTCAACACACTTATGATCTTTAGTGTATTTTCTATCACAACTGTAACAAATCCCTTTTTCTCTTTTTTCTTCCAATTGTTGTGGTGTCAACCTTGTAGGTTATGGAAGGCTAGGGGCAGCAACACTTCCATATTTATAGTTGTGAGTGGTAGGCTTCCTTGTTGCCATAATTTTGATTTCCATTTTTCTTGCCAACCTGAATGCCTTCTCCAACGAATCAGGTTCCCAAAGACAAACCTCATGTTGAAGGTTATCCTTTAAAGTCCCTGTGAAGACATCAATCCTCTACTTCTCTGGAATATCATTTTCCCTGATATTCAATTTTTGGAAGTCCTCAATGTGCTCTACCATTGAACCATTTTGTTTGAGATTTATCAATTGGCTAAAGAAGGTGTTTCTCTTTGTATCCTCATAATGTTCTATCATTTTGTCCGTAAAATTTGACCAAGTGACAATTTGTTTACAGGAGCAAAACCATCGATACCATACAATCTGATTGGGTTCCAAATATAAAGTTGCAATGCGTACCTTTTGTGTGTTTTTCACATTATGGAGATCAAAATATTGTTCCATCTGTAGTATCCATGTTACGAGATCCTTGCCCTCAAACTTCCTCACAACGATCTTTAGAATATGGAGGGTCTTTATTCCAATGTTAGAGTCTATGAAATCATGATTAACTTTTCTTTTGTTCTCATCATGAGTTTTCTCTACTACCTTTTTGCCATTAGGAAGCCTTTCATGTAGAAAATTTTTCAAACCTTCCATCAAACCTTCCACATCTTTCCTCAAATATTCAATGTTGTCATTCTTTGAATCATGATTAACATTTATTTTGTTCTCATTCTGAGTTTTCTCTATTACCTTTTCACCATTAGGAAACCTTTCTTGTAGCAACTTTATCAAACATTTATTCCAACTTTCCATGTCCTTCTTACAATTTTCAATGTTGTCTTGCATACCATCCCTCTTAGCTTCATGCCTTTCTTTAAACCATCCATCTTAGCTTCTGTTACTTTTTGTGAGAGTGAAATTTGTTGCACTTGGTCTCGTAATTTTGATATATTATGTTGCATTTCTTCTTCTTATTCATGAGTCATGCTAGAGCTTTCAAGTTGCTTACTAGTTGTTTCCATTTTATTTCTTTGGGGCATCAATTAATGATAATTATTCTTCACTATGCCCTTTGAATTCCTTCAAACTAAATTTTCAAATGAGACTTATGCAAAATTTTAAAAAACTACACACATTTTTTCACTTTGTAGGAGCTCGATATTGAATCTGATGTACCTCTGAAATTTTAGATCTCCAATGTCTGAAATTGTGAAGTGTGGTGGCCCTCTAACTCTTATTTCCAACACCGCTAGTATGATCGACATTGGATTCTCCAAGAAAGTATTATGCTCAATCTCCCAAGATGACCTGATTATACACTTTTTTAGTAGAGAAAACTTGTACGAAGTGCCACGTGTCACAATTCAACCTTCAGATCTGAAAACAATGCTCCATAAACTAAATTTCATCCTCTTTTGTTAATTGCTTATGAAATTTCAATCTGATACTGAGAGAGAAATTTATTACGATTTTCCCGATATCTCATGTTTGGGATGTAATTCGGGAGCCTGTAAAAACCCTAAATTTCTTGAACCATATCTCCGAAAATATAGCGAAACAAGATCTTACATTTGAGCCCAAACTTAATTACGATTTCAGCTCAAATTGGTTTTAATTCAATGTCTAAACCTTTGTAGAAAAAATCTTATAGTGAAAATTTCACAATGACCTGTTTGAGATGGAATTTTGGAGCTTGCAAAAACCCTAAATTCCTCAAATCATATCTCCAAAAATATACCGAGGCAGGATCTGAAATGTAGATGTGAGGATCATCAAGATTTCATGTTAAATGGGTTTTTTTAGCTTTTGAAACATCACAAAAGAAAATTATAGTGAAACTGCCACGATGACCTGTTTTGGAGCAGCGAAACCCTGGAATCCAAAGTTGTGATACCAAATTTTATGAAACAACCTCTCAAAAAGATAGAAAAGATAGGCCAATGACTTCAAACTTAGCCTCTTCGAGGGGGTAACCTCCTTTCCATTACACAAATTAAGAATTATTTTATGCTACAAATGACAAGGCCTCCTTTCAATATATAGGAGTCTAAGCGGTCCCAATACAATCAGAGCCTACACAACAATAATATCATAGAGCCACAACAATAAAAATAGTGGGCTTCTATGGGGTACAATAATAACAACATGGGGACTATATGGGGTACAATAATAACAACATGGGGACTATATGGGCACAATAATACAATAAGGGGGTTGCACTAATAACAATAAAGGGTTACACTAGTAGTATAGGGAGCTAACAATATACACTTGGGCATCTCATTTTCCTCCCTATAATGGCATGTGTATGCCAATTATACATGCAAACAACGTCATAGATATATATCTTATATTTGTTGTTTCCTTTTTCATATATATATATATATATATATATATATATATATATATATATATATATAGATATATAGATATAGATATATACTCTGTGTGATACATGAGCTACCATTAACTCATTGTTCCTTTTGGTTCCATAGCTGATATTAAAAATATATAGAAGTTTATTTCCTAAGGTTCCACTTCGGCAATGCATGGCTTTACATGAGGCGTATGTATATATCAATGGTCTTAATGTTTGGTCATTAAACTTTACATGGTAGAAAATCCATAGAATTCATGGATACACTCTTGTTTAGCTGTATGACAATTCTACAGTGTTCACATGGAGAAGGATACCTGTGGAGCTTCTGTAGATTGTTCAAATCAATGAACCATATTGCATCTCGGTAAAGGACTGTGTAGATTGCAAGGGGAATATGTTAGGATAACTACCTTATCCAACCCCACCAACGTAGTCTCATTGTGCAATTTCTCTCACGATGGTTTGGAGCTCTACTCTCTAGCTTCAAACCCTAATGTAGTACTCACTCTCAGTAAGAAATTTTTATGGTCTCAGTGAGGGATATCACTAGGGTCTATCCATTTTACTGAGCATAGGGTTATGTCATCCTTAGTTGCAAGTGAGATTATGAGATAAGTTCTCCTTAGTCTCTTTAAACCTCAAACATTTATTTTCTTTCTTTCTTAGCATTTACATAGGCTCTCTAATATATTTCTAATGATTTTTTGGCTTACCGATTTGAACAATGTACTCACCCTTTGTTGAGGTAAGGGTTTTAATATTCCCTTTTTTTTATGTTATAGAATTCTCATGAGCAATTGTGAAATAAAAATAATGAGGAAAGTCTAGGTAAAAAGTTGAGGTAGCCTTGGGGTTTTCTGGCACTTTGAGTTCTCTGTACACTGAATCCCTTCATGGAATAATTATCATTTTCTTTAATTTGTTTACAGGGTTGTGACTAGGAAAGTCATATTTCTTGAGCCTCCTAGCAAGAAAGGAGTTAATCCTAAGAACACTAACTATTCTTCTTCCTTTCCCATTAGTAATTTAGAGTGTAGAAACTATAACTAATTTTAAATTGAACACTTATAGGTATGCAGAGTTTATCAAACTCAGTGATAGTTTGGGAACATTTCCATTGTCAAGCCAGTCCTCTTCACTAAATTTCTTAGCAATGGGTTCAGGTCTTTTAATAATTTCATGTTTTTTACCAAGTTATTTGTAATAACTACATGGTGTTACGTAGGTGTAGTAAAGCACAATATACTCTCTAAGTTTTCATTCACTTCACTAATAGGTATGGATGCAACCATAGGGTTTCATGAAATATTTAGTTGTTAAACTTTAAAGGATATGGTCTACTTTTTCTTTAAACACTTCAAATTTCTAGCTAGCAGTTATGTGCCATCTTAATGTAATATAAATGTATAACATTTGTCATCTTTAATTTAGTGCCTGTGGCCTAAGTGTTTAGAAATTATGAAGAACAATTTATTTTATTCAAATTATATTTGTCTACACTTGCTTCGTACGAGCATTTTGTAGATGTTTTCAATTGCAAAAGGTCGCTCTTCCTTCTCTTTTTAATCTCTAATCACTAAAGAGTTTTTAGTTGGCTTCTAGACTATCACACAATGATGTTATTACATTTATTGTACTAGTTTTTAGTTTGCAATATATTGGAGTTCCAATGTTATATATATATATATATATATACATATATATTCCTTCCCTTTTTAATCTCTAATCCCTAAAGATTTTTTAGTTGGCTTCTGGACTATCACACAATGATGTTATAACATTTATTGTACTCTTTTTTAGTTTGAAATATACTGGAGTTATAAGTGCTATATATATACTAAAAAGAAAAAATTACGTTTTCTCCTCCAAGTAATCATTAAAGAAATGTTGAGGTGAAAAATGGGTCCCAAAACAAAAATGTACAAAAAAAAAATCAACTTTATAAGAACCAATAGGATTCAATATGATGATTTCAACCATGGGAGATGATTCACCATTTTAAGAGTAAAAAGGTAAAGAGATAAAAAAAATAAAAACGACATTTTCAACTTGTATTTTCAAGTTATCTCCCTACAATTTTACTCACGTTTCGAGCAGAAGCACTTGTTGGATGCATAATTTAATTTTTCATCCAAGGAGTACCCATGTTGCACACTTTCAACAAATCGTATTACACGAATAATGTGAAATACATGAAAAAACATAATTACAATCACATTTTTTTATGTATTTCATATTTTATGTGTAGTAGGGTCTGTCAAAAGTATGAAACATGGGTATTCCTTGGATGAAAAATTAAATTATGCATCCAACGAGTGCTCCTACTCAAAACTTGAGTAAAATCATAGGGAGATAAGTTGAAAAAGTAGTTTTTTCTTTTTTCCCTCGAAAACTTGATGAGGTAATCTAATATTATTTTATTAATTCCACTATTGTTTTATAATATTCCTTAGGATGCCCATTTCAAACCTCAAAATTTCTCTAATGAAGATCGTTTTCATTCTTGTCTTAGATTATTAGTTCTATATTTCTTTTCTTGTTATATTCATGTTTTTGTACAAAGATACAACACTTTTCCTTGAAAGTATGGGACTATGTTCACCAGGTTCTGCTTTAACTATAGATATACTCATGTATGTATGGAAATTCCATTTTACTAATATAGTCAGCTTAATTTATCCTTTTTCTTTCGCATCTAGACTAGAGACTCGCTGCTTTCCTATAATGGGAAGTTGCAACCAATTCTCTCAGTCCTAATTTTTCCCAATTTCAAGACTGACTCTGTGGCCACCACTGAGAATTTTTTACCCTCAGGGTATACCTGTCTAACCTGGACATAAACCTAACTCTTTCCCTTTTTATTATTATAGTATGCAAATATACTTATATATTTATATAACAATTCAGGATTATATCTCTATCAAGACATATATACGTATTGTTTTTATATCAATAAAACCTAAAAAAAACTCTGTTACTTCCCTTACTGATAGGGGAGTTAGATTATTTCACATAATGTTATATTTTCTTTTCTCTCTTGGGTTTTCAGATAACCCCCTATCTTTCATAGATAACAAGAGACCCCGTTCATTTCATTTTCTACTTGTAACACAAAGTGAGTCAAAATCACATAATTTCTACTTGTTCCATATTCAAATTTTAATGATACAACTTCTTACACATGGACATATTCTTATCTAACTACTAAGCATTGCAACACATAATCATTAACCACATAAACTATACTAATTAATTCTAGGAATTCATACTTATCTAATCCTTTGAGAAAAAGGCCAAAGTCTACAACGATCCTCCCATCCTTGAACTAGCTTGTCTAATCAGTTCCCCTCGATCTCTCCCCCTAACTAACAAGATAAAACAGGAAGAAAAGTTATTATAATTACTTACCTCCGCAACCTATAGTAGCATCCTGGTGACCCTTTGTTAGGGTTTAATTGTCTTTCTCTCCCATTGGAAAAGGATTCCAAGATACTATATTTATCTCCCATAGTACCTTGTATAGATTCCACCACAGGGTATTTCTCTCAAACCCTACAATTTTTGTGGTCTATATTCTCTATCAACCTTTTTATAGCTTTTTCCTTCTCTTCCAGAAACCAAAATAATGATAGGAGGATTGTTTTCTTCCTTTTTTTTTTCTGCCTCTTTAGGCATAACTATCTTCAAGTTCTTTGTTAGGTCCATATAATACTAGTGTGGCCCCCATATTTTTATTGTTGTGTCCCATAGAATCCCACTATTTTTATTTGTGTTCCCTTACATTATCATTGTTATGTAGGCCTTGACTATATTTTGACCCTTTAGACTCCTATATATATCAAGGAGGTCTTGTCATTTGTATCAGCCAAAAAGTATTCATTTCTGTGATGTAAAAGGAGGTTTCCCCCTAAAATAGTCTTATTCTCAAGTCATTGATCTATATTTTCTTATGTTTTGTGATATAGTTACATAGGATTTGGTTTTTGAGCTTTTGATTCTAGGGTTTTTCTGCTTCAAACAAGTCATATTAGTATTTTCACCAAGTTTTTTTCCTATGAGGATTATGGAGCCAAAAAAATTTCCATGTGTAGTCAAGATCTAGATGAACTTCTTATAAAAAATTTAGATCTTATTTTGATGAATTTATGGAGATATGCTCCAAGGAATTTAGGGTTTATGCATGCTCCATAATTCATTCTCAAATAGGAGACCTAGGGAAATTGCCATAAATTTCTCTTCGAGCATTAGATTTGAATTTTGTAAAAACCCACTGAATTCAAACAAACTTTAGTTTTTTTAGAACTAAGTTTAGGAATTAGTGTCAAACAGTGACATGTGTTAGTCTATACAAGTTCGTTATATTCAATCATTCCATAATCAAGTCATCATGGGTGATTTTGCATAGCTTAATTTTGAAGAATGCGATCCTAGTATAACTTGTGCGGTTGGTAGGAAGACAAAGAAAGCTACCTCAAAACAAATTTTTAGACATTGAGAGAGTGAAATTACAAAGAGATAATTGTTTCAATATTGAGCTCCTAAAAGCAAGAAACATGTGTGTATTGTTTAGGTAGTACCCATAATTTTATACATTGCAAGATAGCTAAGGAATTGAATTACCTTCAAAATCGACCACCAAAGTGTCAAGTGATGGTTGCAAAAGGAGGAACTATAAAATTCTCAGGGAAGTGCCACAATATCAAGCTAACCATGGGGGATATGTGTTGAATATTCCAATGGGTGGTGCTGATGTAGTATTAGGAGTCTAATGGTTACAATCTTTGGGGACAACAACTTTTAATTTTTAAGAAAAAAATTTGAAATTTTTCTTGGAAGGAAAAGAAATTTAATTAATGTGTATTGCAGGGAAACTAGAGAAGATAATCATCTCTAATGGCATGAAAAATATTTTGAAGAAAGAACAATGATGCATAATTTCATAATCATGCTCACTAGATGTTCAAACAATGAAATCATACATTTATCCATATCTCGAAAGAGAATTAGACAGTCATTTCAAGGTATTTGAGACTCCTAAAGGTCTCCCACCTATTCCTGATCATGATCATGCTATTCACTTGATTTCAGAAATTGTTCCTCCAAACATCGGACCTTACAGAAATACCTATGCCCAAACGAGTGAAGTTGAATGTATGGTTGCAAAAATGATAGAGGAAGATATAATTCAACCTAGCCAAAGTTCTTTCTCTTCTCTAGAATTATTGGTGCACAAGAAGGATGGATCATCGCGTATGTGTTCGGATTATAGATAGCTCAATAATATCAATATTAAAGATAAATTTCTTGTTCTTGTCATTGATTAATTATTGGATGAATTACATAGAGAAATTTACTTCACCAAGATGGATCTTCATTTTCAATATCATCAAACTAGAATGAAGACAAAAGACATTCCAAAAACAACATTCAGAACTCATGTCAGTCATTATGAATTTCTGGTCATGCCTTTTTGCCTTACTAATGCACCTTCCACATTTCAAGGTTTCATGGATTCCACTTTCAAATCCTTTCTTAAAAAAAATGTGTTAGTATTTTTTGATTATATACTAATCCACATCATGTCCTCGAAATATCATGCTCAATATGTTGATAGGGTAACTATTGGAGGAGAAATAATTGTATGCAAGACACTCCAAATGTTTCTTTGGGGTGTAGGAGGTGGAATATTTGGGTCATATTATATCTCATGAGGGTGTTAAGGTAAACCATAACAAAATTAAAGCTGTGAAGGAATGGAAAATCCCCACAACCCTAAAGAATATTTGAGGATTTTTGAGGTTGAGAGGGTATTATCACAAGTTTGTTAAGAAATATGGGAAAATAGCGTCACCTATAACAACATTACTGAAGAAAGATGCATTTTTTTGGAATCCAAAAGAAACTAAGGCCTTTAAACATCTTTAAAATGAAATGTGCTAAGCTCCAGTCATACCTACACTAGACTTAACAAAAACCTTTATTATGGAATGTTATGCCTCAAGAAATGGAATTTGTTTTGTTTTAATACAATAAGGAAGACCCGTTTCTTTTAAAAGTCAAACAATCAAGGGAAAATGCTTACAAAAACCTATTTATGAGAATTAAATGTTTTCAATACTACATTCTCTACGGAAATGGCGCCCTTACCTAATGGGAAGACACTTCAAGGTAGAAACATATCATGATATTCTTAAATACTTTTTAGAACAAATATTATCTTTGTAAGAGCAACAAAACTAGGTTACCAAGATGTTGAGTTATGACTTTGAAATCATATACAAAAAAAAGGAAAGAAAAATGTTGTTGCAGATGCACTCTCAAGAAGGGATGAGGATGTGGAAAAATTTCCCTATTCCATTTCTATTATCTAACCTGGTTGGATAACTGAAGCAAAAGATGAATGGTAGTATGACAAAGATGTGTGCACACTCATCCAAAAGTTGCATCAAGATACCAGTACATTTGATACATTTATCTGGAAAAATGATTCATTGTGTGATCCAGGTCGATATTGTTGGACATCCACCTATTCCACTTAGACCCCCACCATTGTTTCTTTCAGTTTTTCAGTTTCCTTAATTGTACCTCAATTCACTATTTTTGGCATTGTTTCCAGTCCTAAACTTCCAAAGTCGTTTTGAGGCCCTAAACGACGGTTGTTTAGACAATAATCGGTGGTGAATATTTGTTAATATACTCAATATTCACTTTCATTCATTGTACTCCTCGGTTAGATCTTTATAATGAGGTATCGTGTGCGTCAAATGGAGATCGTATGCCAAAGTTATGACGACTGGACGTGATATACCAATTTACCCCAATGGGGCCCATAGTTTGGCATTTCATCTCCTAAGGTTAGGTTTTTGGATGTTTTTGGGTTTCCCATTGTTTCTCAATAATAAATAGGCCTTTAAGACTCATTGTAAAATAGTTCAGAGGCATGTAGCCACCACATCCCTTCTTAGAGATAAGCTACCATCGCCCGTGCTTGTTTATTTCCATTTTGTATGTAAGCATATTTCAGTTCTTTGATATTAATGAAATGAAGTTGTATTTCTGTTGCATCTCTATGTTTATGGTTATATATGTAATTTGTTGCATTCTAGTTTAAATTTGAATCGATGGTATCAGAGTGGTTTGCTCTTTCTTGACCCTCCTTTGCATGTCCCTAATGAGGTTGGGGTATAAGGAGTTAGGGCTCGATCTGGTTGAACCTTTGCAAGATTAGTGTCACAAACCTTGACGATCACCCATGGGGGAAGAAAAGAAAGACGAAGGAGAAGGAGATCCTATCAAAATATTGCTTCAGGAGGCCCTTGAGAAAAAAAGGAACGTGATGATGGATAATGTTTCCTAGATCCTTCAACGGTTGTCAACCGATGGCGCATCCATGTCCAACAGCCACTCTAGAGGTGCCACCCATTTTAAGGTACAGGTAAACTTTGACATTCCCATATTTGAGGGAAAAATAGATGCAGATGTTGTAGATAAATGGTTAAATCTGGTAGAAGGATAGTTTTATGTTCATGATTTTTCCACCTAGGAAAATATTACTTTTGCTCTTCTTAAAGTTGGTCACCATGTCAAGGACTGGTGGGAAACCTACTATGAGTAGAATAATGAATGTACACCCTCACTATTTTCAGCCGCACCTACTTGGAATTTGTTTCAGGCCATCATCAAGGACCAGTACTACCTTGTCATGAGCTATGAGGATAAATACATAAAGTGGACCATGCTGCGGCAGGGAAGGGACCAAGGCATGCAGGACTTTACCAATTTTTTTCATACCCTTCACGCGAAGTTGGGTGTCAAGGATTCTGAGAAATATTTGGTACTCAAGTATTGTGGCTGCCTACACAGGTACATCCAGGATGAGATGGAGTTCTTTGACATCTCCTCGCTTGGCAAGGCATACTCATACACTGTAAATATCAGGCAGAATCTTAAACAGAAAAAGAGGGAATTTGGATCTACAAATCTGAAGCAAGGGAATGGGGCCCCCAAACCACAGAATAAAGGACAAAGCCAAGGCAGGGTAGCCTAGGATAACCCACCAAATCGACAAGCAAATAAAAACACTGCAAAGCCGAGAAGTACACATGAAAGTGGTGTGAGTTCCATAAGATTTCCACTCATAACACAAGTGAGTGTCAGGCCAATCAGTCACTGATGGCTAAGTTGAAGGCTTCTGAATTAGATGAATGTTTCAACTCTGAGTCAGAACTGGACAAGGGGAATGAAAAAGGGAAGCATATTATCGATGTGGAGCCCAACGCCACCATTTCCACCACGAATATATAGAAGAAGGAACCCATAGATCTAGAGGAGGAGGAATGCCTCTTTCACTCCTAAATGTGGGTAAAGGGTTCCCCACTACAGTTCATTGTCGATAGTGGGAGCCAAAAGAACCTCATTTCATAAAAGGTTGTGAAGCGTCTAGGCTTACTGACCACATCACACCCACAACCGTACACCATTGGGTGGCTTCACCAAGGATGAGATCTTCACGTCAGCTAGTAGTGTCGCCTTCCATACATCATCAAGCCCTTCACAGATGAGGTATTATGTGACGTTGCTCCTCTTAATGTTTGTGATGTATTATTAGGCCAACCATACTTGAGGAAGTGACATATTGTGTATGAGTCAAGGCCTGGTGTTACTATTGTTACCTTCGGAAATAAGTTTTACATGATACTAGAGGTAGCACTGCCTACCGCCATCTCTTTGATTACGCAAAATAATGCAGTAATGTCATTTCCAAAACCAGGAAAAAATATTTCCTAATGGTACTTGATGGTACACCCTTATGGAAAGAAGAAGATGATGACCATAACCTCCAGACAGGGTCCCTCTGCACGACAACAATAGATGGGAAAGGTCATGGAAGAGGGTAAGGACATCTTCACCTCCCCCGCAAGGGTGCCTCTTCACTGTCAAGTCAAGCACTCTATCGATCTAACCCCAGGTGCGTCGTTTCTCAATGGACCAATCTATTGATGCTCTGTTCTGGAGAACGACGAAATCAAGAGGAAGATTCAGGAGCTGTCATAGAAATTTCACATCTGGCCAAGTTCATCGCCCTGTGGGAGCCCAATCATGTTGGTTTGAAAGAAGGATGGGACTTTGAGACTCTGTATTGAATATCAGGCATTGAACAAGATCACTTTCTGGAATAGGTACCTAATCCCATGGACTGATGACCTTCTAGACCAACTCAACGGGGCCAAATATTTTAGCAAAACCAACTTGAAGTCCAGATATCACCAAGTACCAATCAAACCCTCTGATGTGTGGAAGACTACCTTCAAAGCCAAGGAGGCCCTTTTCGAATGGCTGGTTCTTCCTTTCTGGTTGACAAATGGTCCTGTAACCTTCATGAGGCTGATGGATCACATCTTGCAGCCATTCAACAACTTATTTGTAGTAGTATACTTGGATGACATCCTGATATTCAGCTAGAGTTGGGAAGAGCACATCCACTACATCCGACAAGTTCTCCAAAGACTGTGGCAACATAATCTGTGTGCCAATTTGGATAAATGCACTTTTGGCATAACCTAGGTTCATTATCTAGGATACATTAGTGATGAATGAGGGGTGCATGTGGATCCATCTAGGATCCAAGTCATTCAGGATTGGCCAACCCCAACCACTCTGATAGATCTCTGAAGCTTTTTTGGTCTTGCCAATTTCTACCGTAGGTTCATGTTGGGGTTCTCTCATATCACTTGACCCTTTATTAAAGTCACAAAGGGATGAGGAAAATAAAAATTATTTTGGTCTAAATCTCAACATAAGGCATTCATGGTGTTGAAACATCACCTCTTATCTACACCAGTGCTCACATTACTAGACTTGCAACAACCATTTGAGATCAAGACAAATTCCTTTGACTATGCTATGAGGGAAGTCCTTACTCAACAGGTGCATCCAGTGGAATATCACTGTGAGACTCTTTCAGAAATACTATGGAAGTATCCTACTTATGACAAAGAGATGTATTCCATTATGCAAGTATGATGACAATGGAGGCATTACATTTTGGGGAAGTAAATTTTCATCCAAATAGACCACCAACCCCTGTAGTTCATACAGACACAAGGGAAGTTGCAAAATGATTGCCATTAGAGGTGGTCCACATACCTACAATAGTCTCATTTGAATATCAAGTAAAAGAAGGGCAGCACCAATAATGTTGCAAATTGCCTCAACCGACCACCGATCATGTCATTGACCACCATGGTCAGCTCTTGTGAGCATGAGACTTCTGATTGGACACTTCTCTACAAAAGCACCCCATAATTGAGCCACACATACCAAACACTATTGGAGGGTCAACAACTTCCAGATTTTCACCTCCAGGATGCAGTGTTATGCCATCTAGGACACCTTTGTGTTCCTTCAAGAGAGTGTACCAAGATGATTTTGGAAGCGCACTACAGTCGGGCCGATGGGCTTTGCTGGGTCAAGAAAATAGTGGCAATACTCCACATTTATTTTGATTAGCCAAATCTTCGACAAGATGTCAGGAAGTACATCAGATCTCGCACTACTTGCACCATTGCAAAAATGACCATCAAGAAGCAATACCTCTATACTCCGCTGCCTACCCTTAGTCGACCTTGGGAATCCAACTCCATGGATTACATGTCAGGCCTTCCTTCTACTAAGCATGGAAATGACTGTGTTTTTTTGGTTGTTGATAAATTCTCAAAGATGGCCATTATAGCAACCTACAAGATGAATATCACATCAAAAGCCACTGCTAAACTATTCTTTAAATGAGTGTGGGTACACTTTGGGATCCCATAGTCTACCATCTCAGATCGAGACAAAAAATTCCTCAGTACATTTTCGTCCAGTCTCTGGTCGATGTTGGACACAAAGCTCACTAAATGCACAACTTTCCATCCCCAAACTGATGGCCAAACAAAGGTCATCAACAGGATGATCGTACAGATTCTACGCATGTACAACTCAAAGCATCCATGCACATAGGATGAGAACCTTCCCTATTTCCAGCACAACTATAACCAGGCTCTCCACAACTCGACCAGCCACAACCCTTTTCAGGTGGGTTTGGGATTCTAGCCACTATTTCCCATTGATGTGGCCATACCATTTGCAGCGACTCAGGTAGATTCGACTCATGTCCAGTCCGAAGCTGACAAGGAAAACAACTTTGTTGAGCACATTCAGCACATCCACCAACAGGGCCATGACATATTGGATAGAGCCAATGCTAAGTGTAAGCAGCGACATCATTAGCATCAAGTGTCACACAAGTTATAGGTGGGCGACAAAGTTTGGCTACATTTGCAGAAGGAGTGCCTCGCTAGGCCCCACCGCAAGCTTCGCCCACTCCGATAGGGCCATACACCATCACCAAGGTAGTAGGGGACAATGCCTTCGAGCTCAGTATTCCACCATTCCTTCGTATACACCCAATGTTCAATGTGGACCATCTTCGGCCTTACTTTCCACCATTTTTGCACACATCCGACATTGCAGGACAACTCACACCAACAGAGTTAAATACAAACTGCATGGAACAAGCTAAAATTGATCAAATCATAGACATAGAGACCAAGAACACCTGACGGCAAATGATCCAACTATATCGAGTTGTCAAAGCAGGCCAACTCCTTCACTAGGGCAAGTGGCTCACCAACGACCAAGTTCAGCAGAAGTTTCCTCATCTCATGGAGGAGCTTAATGAAATGGGACCATTGCTTCCTAAGGGGGGAGGAATGACCCAGGTGAATATTGGTGGCCACCCACCTATTCCACTTGGACCCCCACCATTGTTTCTTTCATTTTTTCAGTTTCCTTAATTGTAGCATAGTTTACTATTTTTTTTAGTTTTTCAGGTCCCGAACTTCCAGAGCCATTATGAGGCCCTAAACGATGTTTCTTTGGAAAATAAATATCAACAAATATTGATATTATCTTCTAGCAGTTGTAGTCCTTGGATAGATATTTCTAACGATGTATAGTTTGCATGAAACAAAGATCATATGCCAAAGTTACGACCCAAGGAATTTGATGTACCAATTTACCCCAACGGGGTCCATAGTTTGGTGTTTCATCTCCTAGGGTTAGGTTTTTGGATGTTTTTGGGTTTCTGATTGTTTCTTAATAACAAATAGGCCTTCAAGCCTCATTGTAACATTGTTCAGAGGTATGTAGTCGGCACATCTCTTCTCAAAGATAAGCTACCATCGTCTGAGCTAGTTTATTTCCATTCTGTATGTAAGCATATTTCAGTTCTCTGATATTAATGAAATGAAGTTTTATTTTTGCTGCATATTTGTGTTTATGGTTATATTTGTAATTTGTTGCGTTCTAGTTTAAATTAAGATCATTATGGTACAAATATCGCTTATATCTATGTAGGAACTCCCAACATAAATAAAATATTCTTTTAGAATTGCACACCTCTCATATATGAGGGCACTCGAGATTTGGGTTGTTCTTAAATTTGATATTCATAAGTTTATTGCAGAATGTTTGGTTTTTCGACAAAATAAAGTTAAGACAACTACAACCCCAGGTCTGTTACAACCTTTAGTCATTCCAAGTAAGTGTTGGGAGGAGGTCTCAATGGAATTTATCATAGGTTTACCTAAGACTAAAGGAAAGAGTGTCATCATGGTAATAATTGATAGACTTACCAAGTCTACACACTTTTCTTCACTATCTCATCCTTTCAAAGCTGGTATAGTTGCTACTGCATTTATGAAAACAATTCAAAAGATACATGGAAACCCAAAAATTATTGTAAGTGATAGAGATCCCATTTTCATTGGAGATTTTTGGACATAATTATTTTCTTGTCTTGGTACTAAGTTATCTCATAGTCCATCTTATCATCATATATATGACAAGAAAACTAAGATAGTGAAAAAATGTTTGGAATGATATCTACATTACTTTGTATCTGATAATAAAACATAATGGGTCAAGTTGTTACCTCTGGTAGAATGGTGATATGACACTTCCTTCCATTTTGCAGCAAAAATGAACCCATTTATGGCACTTTATGGATATCATCCATTATCCATCACATTTTCCTCAAGACAAAATTCTTAGGTTCAGCAGAGCAAGATCACATCAAGCATCAACAACAAGTTCTCCAACTCTTAAATGATAACCTAGCTCTCTTGCAGAATTTAATGAAACAATAGGAAGATCAACATTGTAGTGAAATACGTTTTGAAGTAGGCGTTTGGGTATTTTTATGGCTACAACCATACAAACAAATGTCCCCCAAGCAAGCTATGAAGGATGATAAATTATCACCCAAGTACTGTGTCCTTACAAGGTATACAAAATATTGGTGCTATGGCATACAAATTGGAGTTGCTTGCATCTTCTCAAGTACACCCAATTTTCCATGTTTCATGCTTAAAGAAGATTATAGGTGATGTTGTAGCATCCATTGTCATTTTAATTTTATATTCAGTTTTATTGCAAAAATAAAAAAAATCAAATATTATGTTATAACGGAAATAAAAGAGAATGCAGAAATTTGAAAGAAATGAGTTGCTTTATATTATTTACAGCTTTTGAATGTAAGAAACTCGGGAGAAGGTCTAAGCCGTCTGGTCGATAGGGAATAGATCTGACGGTAATTTCTTAGATAACAAGGATGAATTTTAATTCAAAATGGGACGCGAGAAGTTATAAAACTAAGTTAGAACCTCAGTGAATCGAGGTCGTTCACTTGAATAATGTAGATCTAACAATAATCACATGGTTAACATGGATGAGATTTAATTTATAAAATGGAGGCGATGGTTTATGGAATACAATCTAATCTGTTGAAGTCCATATCAATCATAGCCACTCATCACGAAGGGATGAGATTCGATGGATATCGCATCAAAAAGTGCACAGGTTTTATTATGAATTTCAGACCCGAGAAGTCTATAAATTGTAGCTTTGTTTCCTATTGGGTCTATGGGGAAGGCAAAGGTTTCTGGAAAAGGCAGACGTGATAAGATTATGAACTGGAGTTTTGTTTCCTTTCGATTCCGTGGTAGATGAAGGTTTGTCATATTCCATGTAAATCAACCAACTCTGTTGTTTTAGCAAAATAACTAAAATTAGAGGCAGATGACTGAAACTCCAAAGGAACGGTGATTGGTTAGGTTTCTTTGTGTTTCCGTGAATCAGAACGCTTCCGATATATATGTGGGCCATAAGGGTTTCTTTGTGTTTCCACCAATCAAAACATTTTTGATATACACGTGCATCCATAACCCATAAGTCCACACACGGAGTTTGGTAAAGATGAAGTTTGTTGTGTTAAAATAGTCTGGCTATCATCATAACATCTACAGAGAAACTTCATCAACAGTCAAGCCACAGATTCGAACAGTGAGTAGCCATCACCTTCTAATTTCTGTTATTTCTTGTTATTTTGTTTTCTTGAGAAGAATGAGGTGTCTTTTACCCTCCAATGTAATATTATATAATGAATTTTACCTTAGACAGTTAGGATATAGTTAAGGAGTTTGACAGTTTTGGTGATTACCAATTGTCCCATGATGTATAAAAAGATGGAAAATTATCGAAAAAGGGTTCGAATTTTGAAGAACCTCGAGACTAGGCTACTGTATTTTTGATGAACTGTTGATTAATGAAATAATCAGAAGTTTTCCACACATTGTTGGGTATGATTTTATAACTTCTCTGTTATGTGTCATCATATGTCTTATTTTCTTTAAGTATAGTAATGAAGTTGTAGGTATTTGTTTACTTATGTGAATGAAGTTAAAATTCCTTAAAAGAGCGCTCTTATACTTGAAACCACTACTTCTACATTTCTTCTAAGTTACAGATAATAGTTTCTGTGAAAAACAACATATTGTCTCTAACCTTTCAAAGCATTCTTCACTCAGCATTTATATCCAGCATCATATGGCATTCTGAGATTTTCATATCAGCTAAGTATTAAGGGTTAAAAACTAGGTCTTTCAGGTCCTTCATTTGAGGATACACCATACAAATAAGTGACATGAATAATAAACATTAATGTCTTAAGCACAATTTCTACATAGCCAAGAAATTGGTTTCTTAAGGGAAAATAGGTAACAAGATCCTAATTCAAACAGTATTTCTATAACTTGACTAGGAAGGAAAAATCATATTGGAGCCTCAAGAAATCACAGAAACAATAACCCATTGGCTACAAAATTAATCAACTTCATAACATCTCATTAAGTGAAGGACTTGCCTGCTGAAGATTCCATATGGGAGGATGAGTATTTTATATAGAAGCATCCAAAACTACTCAAGTGTTGAGGACAACACTTTTTTCAAGGAGACACAGCATGATAGGTCTCTATAGTACTAGTGTAGTATCTATATTGTTATTGTTGGGCCCCATGTGTCCCTCATATTGTTATTGTTGTGCCGCACAAAAGCCCACTATTGTTATTGTTTGGCCCTTACATTATTGGTTCTATGTAGGTCCTGATTATATTGTGACCCTTTAGACTCATATATATACCAAGGATGTCTTTTCATTTGTGTGATGTGTGATGTAAAAAGAGGTTTCCCCCTAGAAGAGGCTAATTTGCAAGTCATTGATCTATATTTTCTCTTGTTTTGTGATTTGGTTACATAACATGTTTCGTACTGATAGTTAGGGGTTAATATCCCATCTTCTTCCTTGACATATTTATGAGATAATTCATTTTCTAACATAATTTCTCATTTATTATTACTATATTTTTTTTCTTTTTTTGAAACTAAACAAAATTTTTCATCACGTGTCACTTAATTTTCTTAAACCAGTAAATAATAAAAATATGACATAATAATTTATTCTATGGGTATTACACTACAGGTCATGAAACCTTTCCTATAGACCTTATCTTGTCTTTTACTCATCCACATTTAAGTACACATTCTTTGTTAGGTGTTGTCGATTTGTAGCAGTTTATTTCCTATCTAGCTTCTTCCAATTTTCATCTTACATCGTTGAGGATTACTTTGTTACTACATTGATTTATAAGCATTGATCCTTCAAGGTCAATATATCCTCCATATAAGATTCCATAAGTAAGAATTAGGCCCATTAAGCTTCTCCATATCACTCATTACAGTCTTCATATTGCTCAATAAACCTAGCAACAAAAAACAAACTCTGATACCAGTTGTTAAGAAAAGACAGAATAAAATATAAAAGTTTATAAAAAAAAAATAGAATAAGAAAATATAAAGAACCACAACACCAAAAATTTGCATGAAAAACCAGTAGTGTACTCAGAAAAACCAGAGGGAAAATATCAACAACTCTTTTATTACTAGCAATAACAATTACAAGTTCCTTCTCTTGTGAGCTCAAATCTCAATTGCTCATTTTCTTAATACTAAATGAACTCAATCTTATTTATAGAAGAATTATTTGTTATATTCAAGGATAATCCTTCGTTACAATCGAGGATAAGTTTCCATTACATTCTA
Source organism: Pinus tabuliformis (assembly GCA_031772625.1). Classification (NCBI taxonomy): domain Eukaryota; kingdom Viridiplantae; phylum Streptophyta; class Pinopsida; order Pinales; family Pinaceae; genus Pinus; species Pinus tabuliformis. Next base: position 1,702,061,708 of record CM062819.1, read on the forward strand.
GAAGTGTTTGCTACATTTGAGAAGAGTATTTGATAGAAAAACAAAATTGAAAATATTTATACACTCACTCAAGCATATTTGAACTCACACATAAATATTTCCACTTGCACTTAAATATTTGCATTCACTCTTAACTATATTTGAACTAACACATAACATTTGGAGCTACACATTAAAGAAATATGTACCATATCATCATAATCTATTGAGATGAGTGAGCATATAGGAAAGGACTAGACCATGCTGGGCACAACCCAACTTGGCCTAGATCTTGATGAAGACTCTGCATTTTGGGGAGTAGAGTATGAAGTAAAGGATGCATCGAAGTGTGAAGCGGACCATGTAGTAGAGCAGCAAAGCGCCAAAGTGGACCTCGTAGTAGATATACCACGTAGTATATGGGCTTCAAAGTGGGTCGAAGCCCCTCAGTTTTTGTAAAATAATATTATTTTGTAAATGATGAATTGTTTTTGGACCATAGTAGCTTATATTAGGGGAGTCCATAGTATATGGACCACTGTATTGTGATGATATATCCCTCGATGTAATAGTATATCTAGGGATGAATAATAAAGAAGGAGATAGCCTTGAAGAACCATGTCAGGTATTGAATAGTTGTATCTTTGTGAATTATGGTTTTGGGCAAGAAGATAAGGATCTGTAGTTGAGGGCACAGAGACCTAAGTCCACAGCTGACTCCGTGGATTACCTGTAGCTGAGTACACAGGCCAAGAACTGTTTGTTGTACAAATTCTCTATTATAAGCAATAGTTCTTGTGTACATATTCCCACATTGGGATGAACCATTGCAAAATATGTGTCTTCATGTGTTTATATGTTTATTATTTTTTGTAGCATAGATGTTGCACTTTATTTCAGGGTAGTGAAGATTTATGGATGTATAAGATATGTTCTAAGTGATGAATGTAATGCGGCTAAGAAATAAATGAATGTGAAATAAGTTATGATTGATAAAGATAAAATAAAATAAAAATACCACAACTTATCATCCCTCAAGGTTTCAGAGACCTGGTTCTGCATCATCCCACATTCACTTCGAGTGAGACTACGATATGTTGGCAGTTCGTTGCTGAAAGGGACAGTGATTGAAGGTTTTGTTGGTGCGCAGTAAAGAATCAAAACTAGGTCAGCCCAACCAAAGACAACAAATGGTTTTGTTGCTGGGACCGAGATCCGTTTTATCGATATGTTTATGTGGCATTTGTCAAATAAGGAAATTCAAGGTTGAGTAGAACAAAAGGAACGATAATTTACAGATCAAGAGAATAGAAGTCCTCGTCTATCATCTAAAAGGTTGTTACCAAAGTATGTTTTCGAAGATCAATACAAAATTTTCTTCGGTTCATTTCATGTTGAGCTGTACGAGTGGATATCAAGGTTGACCGAAAGAAAATATTATTTTCAGGGAGACAAAACTAAGGAGTGGACCCCTAAACTAATACAGTGACTTAAGAACACCAACAATAGGAATTCAAGAGTTGTTGATTTTTAGATTGATAATAGCTTGGGAGGATTCATTAATGAGTTCATGGTAGACTTGATTGTTTCCTATAGAAAAGTAGAATGACAATTTTTCAAAGGACTCCAAGGTAAGTACTTGAGATCTCTGAAACTCTAGATTAAGATGCTTTTGTGTGAAAATGGAGTTTTATAATGCAGTCATATTATTAGTTCTTATGTTTGGGAGAATATCCAAAGAAGAGACTGGAACAATGCGAAGTGGAAAAAGATATATAATAGACACTACAAAGAGATTATGTGGCGAAGATCCAAAGAATTTCATAGAAAATGAATATAGCCCTCTTTTGAGTGAATTTGAAAGTGAAGAAAGCCTCCCTGAAAACCCCGAAGTAACTCCACAGTATTCACCCTTCTAGCTTGAAAGTTTGTTGAATCCAGAATTGAGTAATAATTAGGGTGCTTTTGGTTTTCCTTGTCCCCGTAGCCCCCCATCCCCATTCCCTTACAAATCCCCCTACCCCTCACCCTCCCCCTCCAGGAACAAATATGGTTAATGATATTAAGTTACCTGTTTTTAAAGGAACTCGATCAGAAGATCCGGAACAATTTTGATTTTTATGCAAAACAGTATGGACAGCGAAGCAGGTTCATGATGAAAATATAAACAACGCACAACTTTTCACGAAATAATGAGGTCAAGCATTGACATGGTACTTGAAATATTCAAGAAATCATATCAGATCATTCACATACATTAAGACAACACTAGTAACAGAATTTAAGAAGTCGAAGTTTGAGTCAAAGTGTATCACATAGTTAAAAGAAACCTAACAAAGGCCTACTGAGTTTGTTTGGGAATTCGACTAGGGATTCAAGGTATTATTGTATCAGGTGAGCTTCGAAATAGCTCTATAGCAACATAAGGGATGGTTCATAGTTGCGCTTCTACCACATATCTTATTTTCTTTGATGCAACAAAAGATAGAAACTCAAGTTGAAGCTCTAGAGTTGTTGATGAAATTGGAAGCTTTGGCTATAGGAGATACCAATGTCGATATGCAACAGATTCAGAGTCAAATGGAAAATTTGGCTCTGCAGTTACAAGATATGAAGTAAAGTAAAGAAGGCAAAGAACAAGTGTGGTGTACGAAGTGAAAATCATAAGGCCACTCTAAAGAGCAATGCCCTCTATTGAGAAATTACATGGCTAGTGGAGCATCAAATCCTTTAAATGTTTTATCCAACTGTTGAGTCTTGAAAATGTCATTCATTTGCATTACACTTTCACTATTATGTCCATTATATCACCTCTATTTCACCTCCATTTCACTACTATGTCACCACATTCATCCCACATTCATTATCATTGGGCTACCTTTATGTTTTTCCAATATTTATTATTTCTAAGCCTTTTAAGTGAATTTGTGGTTAAACATTAGAAAATAATGTGCATATGCTTATACCTAACAAATGGGTTGAGTTTGTTGACATGTGTAGGTTGAAAGGAGACTTCTAGAAGACCCTTATGTGGCACTCTAAGGCCAAATTCGAATTTGGTTGGAAAGAATCATGGGATCATGAGGATATGTGTCACATCTCCTAATTGTATTGTAACTCTAAAAGACATGTTTCTTATCAGTTCCTATTTTGATTAGGACTCTAGAGGTAGAGGGAGAGATTCATGGATTATCATTAATGAGATGGCTCTCATCTTTTTGTATAAATAGGAGGTCTCTCTCCTTCATTAGTTAGTCTCTCTTTAGTCTTTCCTTTAGTCTTTCCTTAGTCCTTTTAGCTTGTTAGTCCCATGGCTTTTGAAAGCTGTTGTATTTTGTACTTTTGAAGAAATTGAATAAAGCTTTGATGTTCTCAACATGGAAGGAGATGTGAAGTAGATGTCATGGAGCATATTAGGATGTAAGTAGATTAGATTTCATTTTGTAAATATTGCTTTGTAGAATGTAAGGTAGATTAGATTTTCATTCATGCAATTTTAATTTATGCAAGTGTGTTTAATTTTGCTTTGATTTCATAGGTAGAAGGGGGCCCCTGCCTTGTACAGTTTGAATTATTGCATTTTATTTTCTCCCGGGATTGTGTGTGTTGTATTTGCTTTAATATCTAATGGTAGTTGCAGTTGTCTTATTCATAGTGCTTCCCTTTTTGCTCTATTTTCTAGATTAGTTCTTAGCTTAGTTTTACAAGTTGGATGCTAACAAATTTATGTTCTCTTTATCATGAAAAATTTATCTTTTAGAGAACAGAACACTAATTGATTGCAGCTTGTTTTTAAGTAGCTTTGGCTTGTAGCACTAATACTTTTTCCTCTTATTTGCCCATAATCACATATGCAAGAAGCAGTATGATGGACAAAGCATAGTAGTGTTATAATTCGTCACTTAGAGTTTTTATCAATTCTTGGATTTGTCTTTAGCTACTTCCTAATCGTGTTTTACGCAGTACTATGTGGTAGAAGCAGGGAGTTAGGAAGAGATAACCATTATCATCAGTCCTTGAAGTGATTTTCTTATTTTCTTTTATTTGCAGCAATATGAATAGAGACTAATGCCATTAGAATGTGGTCATTTACTTTCAAGTCATTTCAAGTTCTTTGCTTTCAGTTTCATTTCAAGTTATTTCTTTCAAGCTCTTTCTTTGCAAGTTTAAAGTTTGATTACTTTCTAGACTTATTTCTAACTACTTCTTAATCGTGTTTAACATAGTACTATATGTTGAAGCAGGGAGTTAGGAAGAGTTGAACATTATAACTGGTCTTTAAAGTGGTTTTTCTTACTTGTCACCTTAGAGCTTGATTACTTTTTGGACTTATTTCTAATCGTGCTTAACATAGTACTATATGTTGAAAGCAGAAGGTTAGGAAGAGTTGAACATAAACTATAAAACAACGAAGTAAGAGAAAGGTTAACTAAGCACATATAATGCATCACACTTCATCAGTTTACGATACCCGGATTGATAATTTATGTAGAGCAATTTAAGACGTTAAATTGACTAAACATTTTGGCGCCGCTGCCAGGGAGGTGTAATTAGGAGACCTTATTTCTTACATCTGGAAAAAAATTAATAATCCTTGAGTATGCTCTCCTCTTGCACTTTGTGTGATCTGGAGGATCAGAAAAAGGATTGTTAAGTAAAAAAAAGACAAAATAATAATTCTTGAGTATGCTCTCCTCCTGCACTCTGTGTGATCTGGAGGATCAGAAAAAGAATTGTTAAAAAAAAAAAAAAAAAAAATAGGAGACAAAATAAACTTCATCACTTCAATTGATTCAATAAAAAAAAAAAAATGAAAAAATAAAACTCAGGTGCTTTGATAGGTTCAAATTGTCCAAAATTTTCTAGTTATGCTTTGTAGTGGTCTTCAAAACAATGTATCTTGTTCAAATAAGGTTTTGCAACTTAGTTGCAGAAACTGCCCTGATCCCACAGCTATCTGACAATCCCGCAGCTATCTGACAATCCAGCAGCTGTTTCAAGGTTTAACAGGTTACAGGCATCTAATGAAAAAACTGACCACATGGGCATCTCCAGAATTGTCCTGACATGGATCCTATCCTAGTCATCCAGCTCAGATCGATGAAAAACCAGCCTAGGACCTCAGTCAAAGTCTTGGTTTTAGCATGTTTTTCTTGAAGTGTTTGCTTGCCCTCTTTCTCTCTGTTACTAATGGAAACCTAGAGGGAATTAGTAACTTCTGATTGAAGAACCATTTGCTGATCAACGGCTTAGTAATCTGCTCCCCCAAGTCTTCTCCTAGGGTTTTAAAGTCCAGCCCCACATACTCTTCGTCTCCATCTGTGACACTTTCCCTTTCACCATCTTCAAGCACTCCAGTGGTATCCAACACACCTTCTGCCAGCTCATCATGGTTGAAAAATACCAGAACACTGAGTAATATAAGTGGGAGTTCTGAAGCTGCAAAAGAAAAATTATACAGAGGGAATTCACACGTAGAAACTCCCTCTATGGATCTCGGCAGCAATTCTGGTACAGTAGACCAAAACAAGAATATTATACAAGAAATGTCTATGTTCTTGCAGCATTGCAGAGAATTGGATGAGAGGCTGAAACGACTTGAGCAGCAGCTTGAAGCTGAGAAAATTCATAAACAGCTGAGTGCAGAACAGAAAATTAACTCAGAAAAAAAAAACGCAAAACCTGAAAAATGTCAAACTTTACACGCTCGACTTGCCCAAATGGTAGTGAATTTCAAAAAAATAAAACATGGGTTTTTTTTCCAGGTGGGTTAGTTAGATAACCCAGAAACCGTTTGGGAAAATTCGTGGTGGTTTGGGAGAAATGTTCGGTTCTTTGGAGCCCGTTTTTGACTGCCGCGCGTGAAAAATTGAGTTATTAACTGGTTGTTTGAATAACTCCGCGTGCCTGAGGGAAAGAGTTGTAATAGGGATCAATTACATGCTGGCATAAACAATAAATTACACGACTTTACACCTATTAGAAATGTGTTTCAATTAAACACGACTCTCTGTCATTAATCGCTGCCGGTTAAATGTTGGGTATCCAAAACACTAACCCTCCTACGCTCATAACACTCCATTTCACGCTGTTCCATTCTCTCATTTCCTTCATTCCATTCCATTCACTACGTTGCCCCCATAAACCATACTCTGTTTTCTCCTCTCTGCTAATTCTGAGAAACAGTGAATACATATAACCAGTGAACGTATGTTACGGTTGTATTACGACTGCTAAGCCACCGTTCCACTGTGTTAAAGCTGTTAATTCACCTTTTCACTATGTTCAAGCCGTGAATTCACTATGTCCAAGGCTATTGCTGAAACCATACAACCTCTTTTCCACAAAATTCTGAACAGAGCCGAGAATTTACTGTGTAAAGCCACCATTGAAGTAGTGTTTTAGAACAGAGCCATAGAGTCAATGGGGAAACTTTTAAGGGCTGAACCAGAAGGTTCAAAATTCCTGGAAGCATATCCTCAAGTTGAGGAGGCATTGCAGAAAGCCAACTGGCTACAGTGCATCAAGAAATTTAAAGGCTACCACAAGGAGGTTACAAAAGCCTTTGCAAGGTCATTCAGAGATAAAGACAGTCAAGTGGAGGTGGAGGTTATTAAACCCCGTAGCTCTGTTTCAAACTCCACAGTTCCATTTTTCAGCCGAAGTTTGAGATGGAGAAATTGCTTAGTTTGTTCGCACACAGCCACTTCATTTCACAGTATTTTTTACACTCTGCAATCCCGCAGCCATTTAGTGATCCCGCAGCTGTTTTGTTAAACTCTAGGTTGTAGGTGTCATCAGGCAAAACAGGTCACATGGGTAGCTAGGGAAATGTCAGTACATGGATGGTGTCCTATTCATTCGGTCAAATTTGATGAAAAGACCCCGGTCAAAGGGAAGTCAAATTGGGTGTTATCACAAAGTCGCCACATTAAGTCGCTGCATGTCAAGAAAAAAACAATAATTTTGAATCAATGAAATGAACAAGTTATTTTCTCACTTTTCTGAAGGTATTGATTAATTTTGGACTGATAATGAAAATTGAATGGCTAACTTTTTATTCAAGATTTTTAGCTACAGAGCTGTTCCTCAATTCCGCAGCCAGAAAAACCTCATTGTTCAAATCAGCCTATCTTTCTCATACAGAATCAGATTTTGATGATTTAAGTACCATTGGAAAGATCTCAACAAGATCTATACAATGAGAAATATATCATTAGACTTTGTATTGGAAAATAATGAAATAAATTGCTGAAAAGAAGCAACATCAACTTGAGGCACTAATTCCAAAGCAGGTATAAATTCTTTTGATTTTTCCTTTGAGAACTTGTTTCATTAATACAAATTCTTAGTTTTGTGTGTAAATATCATAACTAGAGAGATTGATCACCTCTCTCCTTTGATAATCTTACATTCCATTGCAGAAGAAGTATTAGTTTTTTTGCAGGTTCCAGGAGGAAGGACAAATGACTACAAGGGAATGATGTCTCTCTAAGAGACCAATTTGTTTCATAAGAGAATGATCAGCAACAAAGAGGAAATATGTTGATGCAAAATCAGATCCAAATACTTGAAAAACTTTCAGATACTATTGTCTCCATCACATCCATACTCCATAATAAACCATTCACCTCATTCCACTCCATATTTTCCATTTTCATTCACATACACTTTCCATCTCTTTTTGTCCATTCATAACCCACCAATAAAAGCAAAAGGCTCATTCACATGCTTATTGCCCATTTTCATTTCTATTCTCCATTGCCATTTTCCATTTTCATTTTTCCATTCCTTGTCATTTTCATTCCGCAAATAAGCCCTGCTTCAATGCAAATTATTGAGTCCATAGTCCTTTGAGTCTAATTTCTTTGTAGAAACACCTTGAGGCTTGCATGCCTTAATGGCAAGTCCTCATGCTGACAAACAATGGGAATACATTAATGTCCCTTGTTCGTTAGATCTTCTAGGTGACTCGACATCAGCAAATTCATTCGTACCTAGCAAGATGTGTTTCGGCATCTTGACTCTCATTGTCATCAATGGTGAGAGTGCTCATGTTGACTAGTGGCATCCATTAATGGCCACTAAGCCAACAATTTCCTACTATGTTCGACATCAGAACATCTTTTCACATAGTAGGAATTGTGCCAATGAGTTTTGAAGACATGAAGACTATTATTTTCAGCATTTTGGAGCAGATTCAGCAAGTTTTAGTAGAAGCAATAAAAAGTCATCTTATCTCTCTATCCATGACTCCTCTTGATCAGCCACTTGAAGAAAAAAATGATCAGAAGTTTTCAGCCACTACACATACAACTCATCCATTCCAAAGGGTAAGTGAAGGTACGACATTTTCTAACTTTTAACCATAGAATTCCATAAAAAGCTAGAATGATAATTGTTGGAAAAACATTTCTCTTCCTCATTTCATAAAATTGCCAATACCATCAGTTGGGGGGGGGGGGGGGAATACATTCATATTCATATCTTTCCATGTCCATAACATATTCAAGAGCTCACATACTTCCAATATATATTAATTATTACGTTGCTATTATGAGCATACAATGGCTTTTGAAAAAGTGCTTAAAGGATAAATTGGATACAAACAAAAGCATGGTTGTCACACAAGAACCAACCATCATGCAATCCAATAAAGATATACTTTGCAACAATAATCAAAATATCATTACGCAAAGTTCAAAGATCAAAATAGAAGGAAACAAAAAGAAAAAAAATGGTTGTAACACAAGAACCAACCATGTTGCAATTCAAGTGAAACACTTTGCAGAAATATGAAGTTATCAAATGATATCATGCAAAGTTAAGCCAAAGCTCAAGAATCAAAAGAGTCAATGTAATATATGTTGCATGAGGACATGCAATAGCTTCAGTTGGGGGGTATGTTGAGTCTTGAAAATGTCATTCATTTGCATTACACTTTCACTATTATGTCCATTATATCACCTCTATTTCACCTCCATTTCACTACTATGTCACCGCATTCATCCCACTTTCATTATCATTGGGCTACCTTTATGTTTTTCCAATATTTATTATTTCTAAGCCTTTTAAGTGAATTTGTGGTTAAACATTAGAAAATAATGTGCATATGCTTATACCTAACAAATGGGTTGAGTTTGTTGACATGTGTAGGTTGAAAGGAGACTTCTAGAAGACCCTTATGTGGCACTCTAAGGCCAAATTCGAATTTGGTTGGAAAGAATCATGGGATCATGAGGATATGTGTCACATCTCCTAATTGTATTGTAACTCTAAAAGACATGTGTCTTATCAGTTCCTATTTTGATTAGGACTCTAGAGGTAGAGGGAGAGATTCATGGATTATCATTAATGAGATGGCTCTCATCTTTTTGTATAAATAGGAGGTCTCTCTCCTTCATTAATTAGTCTCTCTTTAGTCTTTCCTTTAGTCTTTTCTTAGTCCTTTTAGCTTGTTAGTCCCATGGCTTTTGAAAGCTGTTGTACTTTGTACTTTTGAAAAAATTGAATAAAGCTTTGATGTTCTCAACATGGAAGGAGATGTGAAGTAGATTTCATGGAGCATATTAGGATGTAAGTAGATTAGATTTCATTTTGTAAATATTGCTTTGTAGAATGTAAGGTAGATTAGATTTTCATTCATGCAATTTTAATTTATGCAAGTGTGTTTAATTTTGCTTTGATTTCATAGGTAGAAGGGGGCCCCTGCCTTGTACAGTTTGAATTATTGCATTTTATTTTCTCCCGGGATTGTGTGTGTTGTATTTGCTTTAATATCTAATGGTAGTTGCAGTTGTCTTATTCATAGTGCTGCCCTTTTTGCTCTATTTTCTAGATTAGTTCTTAGCTTAGTTTTACAAGTTGGATGCTAACAAATTTATGTTCTCTTTATCATGAATAATTTATCTTTCAGAGAACAGAACACTAATTGATTGCAGCTTGTTTTTAAGTAGCTTTGGCTTGTAGCACTAATACTTTTTCCTCTTATTTGCCCATAATCACATATGCAAGAAGCAGTATGATGGACAAAGCATAGTAGTGTTATAATTCGTCACTTAGAGTTTTTATCAATTCTTGGATTTGTCTTTAGCTACTTCCTAATCGTGTTTTACGCAGTACTATGTGGTAGAAGCAGGGAGTTAGGAAGAGATAACCATTATCATCAGTCCTTGAAGTGATTTTCTTATTTTCTTTTATTTGCAGCAATATGAATAGAGACTAATGCCATTAGAATGTGGTCATTTACTTTCAAGTCATTTCAAGTTCTTTGTTTTTAGTTTCATTTCAAGTTATTTCTTTCAAGCTCTTTCTTTGCAAGTTTAAAGTTTGATTACTTTCTAGACTTATTTCTAACTACTTCTTAATCGTGTTTAACATAGTACTATATGTTCAAGCAGGGAGTTAGGAAGAGTTGAACATTATAACTGGTCTTTAAAGTGGTTTTTCTTACTTGTCACCTTAGAGCTTGATTACTTTTTGGACTTATTTCTAATCGTGCTTAACATAGTACTATATGTTGAAAGCAGAAGGTTAGGAAGAGTTGAACATAAACTATAAAACAACGAAGTAAGAGAAAGGTTAACTAAGCACATATAGTGCATCACACTTCATCAGTTTACGATACCCAGATTGATAATTTATGTAGAGAAATTTTTTTAGTTAAATTGACTAAACACCAACCTATGGATCGAGATATGAAATAATAGAGGTGAACATCACTCGAATATTTTTATTTGTTACAAAAATATGTGCAGGCTCCTTGGAACCTGTATTGCAAGTTTTGTAAATAGGTAGGACATGATGAGAACCATTGTCGAGCCTACGAACTAATGATGGAGTTTGGTGTTAACACTTATAGAATGCAAGCATAAGAACATGTACATGAGGATAATGGACATCACAGTAGACAAGGTGGTTATAAAAGAAGAGGTTGAGGTGGTGAAGCTAGTCGAGGATGCAGACAAATTATTTGCTATAACTGCAGCCAGCTAGGACACTTTGCAACAGATTGTCAAAATCCCACTACAACATGTAAGTATTGTAAAGCTTTTGATAATGTAATTAAATAATGTTCAATACTTATGGAAAAAATGAAAGAAAAGAGAAACCAACAGTCGACACATATTATTCAAATGATGACTACCGAAAAAAGAACTAATGATCCACGAATCAATATTGTTACTAGAAGTGGAGCTGCGGCTGGTGATGACAAAGTAAATGAAAAGAAGGAATCTAAAATTGCATGGATTAGAAAGACTGTTGAAAACAATATTCTCTTTGTTATTCATAAGGAAAAATAGGTGTTTATGGAAGCCACGAAAAGCTTTATTGATGTTCGAGTTTTGACATCTAGTGCACAGCCAGAACAAAAAAGTAACTGCGACATAGCACCAACTTCAACACAGGAACAAGCTTTGACACGTGAATAGGATTCACCAAACTAAGAAGGTATTTTAAAGTATTTTATGAAAACTTGTATGAATTTATTAAGAGATAAAAAGATTTTAGAAGGACTTCAGGAATTGACAGATTCATGTGCATATAAAGAAATATCGTGAAGTGAGTTGCACACAGTTAACAAGTTGCATCAACAAAAGAGAACAGGAAGGGAAATGAGGCTTAGTGCAGAGATCTGGGATCTTATGCTAATGTTGTAACAAAGCAGACATGGGAGTTAATGGGTAAGTGTTCGCATTATGTTTTCTGGTATGACTGTATGTTGCAGATGTTGTACTTGATGGCAACTCCAGTGGTAAAGCTCTCAGTTTGATGAAAATTAAGAAGGACGCAGGCAATCGGTTCAGTAAGTGCGTCCCCGCAGGTATACCATGCAGAACCCGCGTCCAAGGACGCAGGCCAACCGTTTAGGGGGTGCGTCCACCCAGTGCACACATTTCAAGGCAGAGAAAAAAGCACGTGGGGGATTCTTGTGTGGTATCTAGCCGACGATTTTGTGTTTCTATGGTGTCGGCTCGTGGTATTGTTCCATGTTTTGAGGAGGAGCTTGCCTATATAAAGAAAAGGAGTTCATTTGGATGATTCATTGTCTTTGGTTGAATATCTTATTTGGTGAGATCTAGTCCAGATCTAAGAGGGCGAATCTTCTAATGGACTGTGATCTCTATGGCGCATGATCAGATCTGTAGATCTGACTGTTTGGGTTAGTCCTGAAGTCTTCATATCATTTATATCTGAAAGGACGCAGGTTCAGTGAAGGGCAAGTGCGCCGGGATGCAGCGCAGCAGAGAGAGACCTGCGTGGGGACGCAGGGCAGACGTGGCTCAGGTGCGTCCGGGACGCAGCTCAGTAACAGGAGATCTGCGTGGGGACGCAGGACAGACGAGTTTCAGGTGCGTCCCTGAGGTAAAAGGCGCGGAGCGATAGTATCTCTGGGTGCGTCTTTGGGTTAACAGGACGCGGCGCGATAGTATTTTGGGGTGCGTCCCTGTAGAAAAAGACGCAGTACAGTTGAAGGAACAGTGCGTGGGCACGCAGGGCAGCAGAAGGTTAACTGCGTCTAGTCGCAGGCCACAGAAGGGAAAACTGCGTCTCTGTTCTGTTGATTATATTTCTCTGTTGATAAGGTGTTCTGGGTTAATTCTGTTATTACTGATCTGATATCTATAGTAATCTGTAACTGTTATGTACTTGTTGATCATATGATGCTTTATGAAAAGAAGTAGGGGTTTGTAGCTCCCTTCCAGGAGTAGACTGGAAAACGAGAGAGAGTTGTAGCTCTCTGCAGGTTGCAGCCTGCGTACTGGTAAAGGACTGCACCAGTACAAAATCATTGTAAAAGAAGTTTCTAAATTGAAAGAAGATAGAGACATATTACAGCAGGTGGTTTTCACCCACATTGGGTTTCCACCTTACATCTTGTGTTCTTTGGTGTGACTATCTGTTTTTCATGCTCATTATTTTATGGTACTAACATGCAAAGATAATTCAAAGATCAAATAAGGAAGATTTATTATTATTGCTAGATAATACTGATTCACCCCCCCTCTCAGTATTATTTCCAACAATTGGTATCAGAGCAGGTCCTTCAGAGAAGCTTGATCGCTTGAAGGTAGATCGTTCATCATGAGCAACTATGAGAGAGAAGTATCAATCAGGCCACCAATGTTTGATGGGACAAACTTCAATTATTGGAAGGTAAGAGTTACTGCATATCTTCAATCCCTTGGTACAGAAGTTTGGGACATTGTAGAAACAGGCTATGCTTTTCCTTCAGCTACTCCTACAGATCCTGCTGAGAAAAAGAAGTATGAAACAAATGCAAAAGCAGTCAGTACTCTATTAGGAAGTATATCCCAAACATAATTCATGAAGGTAATGCACTTCAAATCAGCAAAAGAGATATGGGACAAAATGATCACGAGCTATGAAGGAGATGAACAGGTAAAACAAGCTAAACTTCAAATTCTCAGGATTCAATATGAGACTCTCAAGATGTATAATGATGAAAGTGTGGCTAATTATTTTCTTCGAGTAGATGAGATTGTTAATTGTATGAAAAATTTGGGTGAATAAATAAAAGAGGCTATAGTAGTTCAAAAGATTCTAAGATCATTATCCCCCAAGTTTGAATATAAAGTATCTGCAATAGAAGAAAAGGAAAATCTCCGTGTTCTCACTATGTCTCAGCTACATGGAATTCTAACTTCTTATGAAATGAGAAAGGGAGGTCCATCAGACAGAAGGGAAGCTGCTTTTAAGGCATCAGGCAAAGAAGATTACTATGAAGCAAGACACGTTCTAGAAGAAGAGGAAGAAGAATCAAATTTTGTTAGAAATCTTCAAAGGGGTTCTGGAAGGTTCACAGGTAAGCTACCTTTCAAATGCTTTGCTTGTGGAAGAGTAGGTCATTATGCTGCAAAATGTCCTTATAAGGATAAAGGAAAGGAACCTGCTAGATGGAACAAGAAACAAAGTGCAAATAAGAAAAGCTACTACACCCATGAAGATAGTGATGGCTTATCAAACAGTGATGAAGATGAACAAGGTAATAAATATACGTTGTTAATGGCATTTGAAGATGATGATTATGAGGATGCTGTAGATGTGGATAATCTCTATGATGAAATTACCAGACTCAAGAGATGTATAGAAGAAAAGAATGTGATCATTGATACTCTACAATTTCAAATTGATGAAAAGGAAAAACATCTTGAAAAACTAGAAGGTGAAATTGTTGGTCTCAGAAAAGAAATTGAGAAAACAAAAGCTATTAATCTTAAGTTTGTCAAAGGATCTGAAACTTTGGATGAGATTATCAATGTGCAGCGGTCTCCTCTAAACAAGACAGGTTTGGGCTATAATGGAGAAACCTCTCAAGCATCCACCTCAAAAAGTTATCTTGATGCAGCAAGAAGAAATGAGCAAAAGAACAATGAAGATAATCAGGTAAAGCAGGGACGAATTACAAACAGAAACTATCAAGGGCAATCCATCTTAAGGGTTAACAAAAGCTACAACCAGCCACAGGTAAAATCTTCTCAGTTTGGTTCAAGAATAGATGAAAATAGAAATTACAATCAGTTGGCTGGTAGATTCAATAACCGCAGAAGCTTCTTCAATGGACAATGCTTGTCTTGCCATAACTTTGGTCACAAAGCAGCTCAATGTGTTGCATATAAAACAATCATGACTAGGGAAGCTCAAAAACAAAGAAGTATGATTACAAAAATGACCTATAACAACTTTTCGGCTCTTGAAAATGAAGTTGAATGTTCTATTTGCAATAATTTTGGTGATGAAGACTCTGAATGCAGGAGCAGGTTTCAGGAGAAAAAGGAACAAGAAGGGAAAAAGGAACAAGCCACAAGCACCAAAACATGGAGAATAAAGGAACCTCAAACAGAAAGATGTGGGATAGCATTTTATGCAGAAGGACAGGAAAATCTATGGTACATTGATAGTGGATGTTCGAAACATATGACAGGTGATAAAGAAAAACTTGAATCTTATTCTACTTTAGAAAAAGGAAAGAAAGTTTCTTTTGGAAATGATACTCCTGCAACTATAAAAGGAAAAGGTATTGCTCCTTTAAAAGAAAAGGTCAAGGCTGGAAATGTTTTGTATGTTGATGGATTGAAGCATAATCTACTAAGTGTCAGCCAGATGTGTGATCAAAGAACCGAGGTTATTTTCAGATCAGATGGATGTCTCGTTCGTAATCTTGATACAGGTAAAACAGTGCTCAAAGGCAAAAGAACTCCAAATAATCTGTACATATTTGAAGAAGGACAACAACAATGCTATCTAAGCAAGGATGAAGAGCACTGGTTATGGCATCGAAGGTTGGGACATCTAAGTTTCTCACAAATAAGGAAAGCATGCAAATATCAGGCAGTTCGCGATCTTCCAGATATCAAAATTCCTGACAACACCATATGCAGATCATGTCAGTTTGGAAAACAAACCAGGACTAACTTTCCAGAGAAAGAAGGATCAGCTAGCATGCCTCTTGAGCTAGTACATACAGATACATGTGGTCCATTCAGGAAAAGAACACCTAGAGGAGAGGAATACTTGATATTATTTATTGACGATTTCTCCAGGTTTGTCTGGTTAGGACTTATGAAGCACACAGATGAAGCATTCGAAAAATTCAAGTCCTTCAAAGCCTTGGTTGAAAATGAATCAGGTCACAAAATTAAGTGCCTCAGATCCGACAGAGGTGAGGAATTTACTTCAAATGAATTTTTCGATTTCTGTGATGAACATGGGATAAGGAGAGAATTCTCTACAGCTAGAACTCCTCAGCAAAATGGAGTTTTTGAAAGAATGAACAGAACAATCCAACAAATGGCTCGTGCTATGCTTGATGAATCAGGAACTCCCGCAACTTTCTGGGGTGAAGCTGCACATGCTGCAGTTATTATTCTCAACAAGACAAATGTCCGAGTGAACAGCACTCAAACTCCTCATGAGCTCTGGAGTGGTAAAACTCCTTCGGTAAAGCACTTCAAAATCTTTGGGAGCAAATGCTATATCAAGAATACTGATGAGCAGCTTGGAAAACTTGAACCTAGAGCAGATGAAGGCATTCTTCTTGGCTATTCTCCACATAACAAAGCATACAAATGCTACAATAAAAGACTTGGCAGAATTGTTGACAGCATTGATGTAGTGGTTGATGAGAAGGGATATATTCCTAGACAAGTACATCATGAAGATATAGAAGAATATGAAGGCTACCCTCAAAGACAGAATGATGAAGAAGAAGAACCCCAAGGAGAACCTCAAGAAGAACCAGAGGAGCAGACAAGAATAGAAGAGAAAACTCCATCCAGATATGTTCAGAAGAATCATCCAGAATCTCAGATTGTGGGGCAGAAAGAAGCAGGTGTACAAACAAGAAGAACAGTTGCAGAAGCCTCAAGCTATTTGGCATTACTCTCCTCTACTGAACCACAAAATGTGAAAGAAGCATGCAAAGATGAATGTTGGGTGAAAGCAATGAATGAAGAACTTGAGCAAATCGAAAAGAAAAACACTTGGGAGCTGGTTCCTAGACCAAAGGATAAGAATGTTATCGGAACAAAATGGGTCTTCAAAAATAAATTGAATGAAAATGGAGAAGTAATTAGAAACAAAGCCAGACTTGTTTGTAAAGGGTATGCGCAGCAAGAAGGAATAGATTTTGAAGAAACTTTTGCTCCTGTTGCAAGACTTGAGGCCATTCGAATGTTCCTTGCTCTCTCAAGTTTTCAAAACTTCAAAGCATTTCAAATGGACGTGAAATCAGCCTTTCTGAATGGAGACTTGGAAGAAGAAGTGTACATTGAACAGCCAGATGGGTTCATTCTTGGAAATGATCCAAATCTTGTATGCTGATTGAAAAAGGCTCTCTATGGTCTCAAACAAGCTCCAAGGGCTTGGTACTACCGGTTGGACAAATATCTTCATCAACAAGGTTTCTCAAAAGGTTCAGCAGATAGCAATCTGTATATAAAAGTTGAAAATGACAAATTGCTAATACTTGTTGTGTATGTAGATGACATTATTTTTGGCAGCAATGAAGAAACTATGAGTCAAAGCTTTGCCTCGATCATGCAGAAAGAATTTGAAATGTCCTTGCTAGGAGAACTGACATATTTCCTTGGTTTACAAATCCAACAAAAGGAAGGAGGAATCTTTTTATCTCAAACCAAGTATCTCAAGCAGATTTTGAAGAAATATGGCATGGAAGATGCAAAACCAGTATGTACACCCATGGTCACAGGATGTAGTCTCAGTGCAAATGATGAATCTGCAGCAGTACATCAACCAACCTACAGATCTATGATTGGAAGTTTACTATATTTGACAGGTACCCGACCGGACATCATGCATGCAGTTGGAATAGTTGGAAGATTTCAGGCAAATCCGAAGGAGACTCATCTTCAAGCAGTAAAGAGAATTTTCAAATATCTTCAAGGGACTCAAAATTATGGCTTATGATATCCTAGAGATACAGATCTTACTCTTCATGCTTATACAGATGCAGATTGGGCCGGAAGCGTGGATGACAGGAAAAGCACAAGTGGAGGTGCATACTTTATGGGTTCCAGACTGGTATCTTGGTTCAGCAAGAAACAGAGTTCGATTGCCTTATCTACAGCTGAAGCGGAATATGTTGCTGCTACATCTTGTTGCACTCAACTCCTTTGGATGATGCAGACTTTGCAGGATTTTCAAATCACTTGTACACCACCTATTCCCATCTTATGTGATAACACAAGTGCAATCAGCATATCAAAGAATCCGGTTATGCATTCAAAAACCAAGCACATACCAATCAAGTACCATTTTCTCCGGGAACAAGTGCTTGAACAAAAAGTCAAGTTGGAGTATGTTCCTTCCAAGGAACAAGTTGCTGATATTCTTACCAAACCATTGCCCAGGGACACGTTTGAATACCTCAGGGATAAGCTGGGGGTTGTTGATGCATCATCTTGTTGAACCTCTTCTTATTGGTGGTACAGGCTCAGGGGGAGCACATAATGCATTGTTGGCATTATGGAGAAGGAGATCTTGGAAATAGCTGCAATATGTCTCTATCTCTTTCATGGTGGTGCATTGCTGCAGATCTGGTTCATATTCAGGGGGAGCATGAGCTTAGGGGGAGCATACCCTTTGCCCTTGATGTCAAAGGGGGAGAATGAAGCTGTAGTTTGTGAGGTTGCCATCAAGTCCAAAGGGGGAGATTGTTGGCATTATGTCTTCTGGTATGACTGTATGTTGCAGATGTTGTACTTGATGGCAACTCCAGTGGTAAAGCTCTCAGTTTGATGAAAATTAAGAAGGACGCAGGCAATCGGTTCAGTAAGTGCGTCCCCGCAGGTATACCATGCAGAACCCGCATCCAAGGACGCAGGCATACCGTTCAGGGGGTGCGTCCACCCAGTGCACACATTTCAAGGCAGAGAAAAAAGCACGTGGGGGCTTCTTGTGTGGTATCTAGCCGACGGTTTTGTGTTTCTATGGTGTCAGCTCGTGGTATTGTTCCATGTTTTGAGGAGGAGCTTGCCTATATAAAGCAAAGGAGTTCATTTGGATGATTCATTGTCTTTGGTTGAATATCTTATTTGGTGAGATCTAGTCCAGATCTAAGAGGGCGAATCTTCTAATGGACTGTGATCTTTATGGCGCATGATCAGATCTGTAGATCTGACTGTTTGGGTTAGTCCTGAAGTCTTCATATCATTTATATCTGAAAGGACGCAGGTTCAGTGAAGGGCAAGTGCGCCGAGACGCAGCGCAGCAGAGAGAGACCTGCGTGGGGACGCAGGGCAGA
Organism: Pinus tabuliformis; assembly: GCA_031772625.1. Lineage (NCBI taxonomy): Eukaryota > Viridiplantae > Streptophyta > Pinopsida > Pinales > Pinaceae > Pinus > Pinus tabuliformis. Next base: position 1,702,080,474 of record CM062819.1, read on the forward strand.
CGTGGCTCAGGTGCGTCCGGGACGCAGCTCAGTAACAGGAGATCTGCGTGGGGACGCAGGACAGACGAGTTTCAGGTGAGTCCCTGAGGTAAAAGGCGCGACGCGATAGTATCTCTGGGTGCGTCTTTGGGTTAACAGGACGCGGTGCGATAGTATTTTGGGGTGCGTCCCTGTAGAAAAAGACGCAGTACAGTTGAAGGAACAGTGCATGGGCACGCAGGGCAGCAGAAGGTTAACTGCGTCTGGTCGCAGGCCACAGAAGGGAAAACTGCGTCTCTGTTCTGTTGATTATATTTCTCTGTTGATAAGGTGTTCTGGGTTAATTCTGTTATTGCTGATCTGATATCTGTAGTAATCTGTAACTGTTATGTACTTGTTGATCATCTGATGCTTTATGAAAAGAAGTAGGGGGTTGTAGCTCCCTTCCAGGAGTAGACTGGAAAACGAGAGAGAGTTGTAGCTCTCTGCAGGTTGCAGCCTGCGTACTGGTAAAGGACTGCACCAGTACAAAATCATTGTAAAAGAAGTTTCTAAATTGAAAGAAGATAGAGACATATTGCAGCAGGTGGTTTTCACCCACATTGGGTTTCCACCTTACATCTTGTGTTCTTTGGTGTGACTATCTGTTTTTCATGCTCATTATTTTATGGTACTAACATGCAAAGATAATTCAAAGATCAAATAAGGAAGATTTATTATTATTGCTAGATAATACTGATTCACCCCCCCTCTCAGTATTATTTCCAACAGTAAGTTTAAGCTTCAATGGACACCTATTCAACTAAGGATGGCAAATCAATAGAAGATCCTCCCCTTAGGAATACTATCGGGTGTAACAGTAGAGATTGAAGGAGTTCGTACTACAACTGACTTTGAAGTAATAGAAATTGTGGATGATAGTAACCCCTATCTTGCATTTCTTGGACTTGATTGGGAATTTAAAAAATGGCTATAATTAATCTAAAGAAGGGACAAATGATATTCGAAGGGAATAATATGAGGTTAATTCTTCCCTTGGATCCATTAGAAGGGGCGAGATATACAAAGCCAGTAAGAGAAGAATATTGTGCAACTGATATAGATAATATCTATCAATTGACAGCAAAGGAACAATATTTTTTTAACCCTGTTGTAGAGGGAAAGCTAACTTGGGAACATGATAGTTCTTGTGCATCAGACTCAGAAGAAGAATTGGAAACTTGGCAGAACAGGCTACATGAAATATCTACAAGGTGTTGTGCAAGAGTTACTAAATCAGTTCGTTGCATGACATCTGAGATAAACATAGAGTTGGATTTGAAATATGATGTTGAAAATAGTCACGGGGATCATATTAGTCATGTACTACAACATGGAAGGATATTCCACAATAAGAATGGGTACATGTGTTCATTCACACATTGGAGACAATTCCTAAAAATTGTTACTTAGAAATAGAGCTTCGACATGGTATTACAAACTAGGAAGATATGGCTGATCGGTTTAAATTGACATTTATCTTGGAAGATGATTGTCCATATATAGATTCATCCCTTCAGACAATTAAGAGGAGTATCTTTAAAAATACAACTCCAAGGACATGTTAACAACCTAATTAGGTTGCGCAAACAGAACATGCACTAGAATGTTATAACCTTATTGTATAAGAAGAAGAATATCCTCGCAACATCGACATAGTAGAATCAGAATGACACCACAAAGTACATGGACTTGAGCTAGAGATACCAAATATAACAAAGCCAATAAAGACAAAGAAGGGAAATATAGGGTCAGAAGAGGAACTGAAGTTTGCAACTATAGCAGATTATTGGGATGAAGAAACAATTAGCAAAGTGATAGAATTTCTTCATGAATAACAAAGTTGTTTCCCACCAAGATTTCATAAATGAATGGTATAGTATGAGATTTAGGAGTTATGAATATCCCGCTTAATCCTAGTGTGAATCCAGTCAATAAAAGACCTTACAGATTGAATCTAAAGTATAAGGAGAAAGTAAAATTTGATTTGGATAAGATGATAGTAGTAGGAGTTATTGAGCTTGTGGAAGAACGAGAGTGGGTAAGTCCTATGGTGGTACAAGAAAATAAAAATCAAGGAGAAATCAAGATCTGTGTTGATTTAAGGAAGTTGAATGATGCATGCTTACATGATCCTTTCCCTACCCCCTTCATAGGTGAAGTACTAGACAATGTAGAAGGTTAGGAAGTTTATTCATTTGCAGATGTATTTTTAGGATATCATCATATTAAAATTACACTTGAAGATCGACATAAGATCACCTTTGCTACAAAATCGGGTTCACATCAATACATAGTGATGCCTTTTAGACTAAAGAATTCCCCTACTATATTTTCAAGAGTGGTGGTCATGGCTTTCAAAGAATATATTAACATGTTTTTATAGGTATACTTGAATGATTGGACAGTATTTGGGTTGTTAAAAAAACATTCTGGAAGTTTAAGACTTATGCTTGACACATGTAGATAATATCATATCTCCCTGAGCTAAAAAAATTGTATATTTTGTGTACCTTTCCGTATATAGTTGGGACATATTGTTTGCAACCAAGGATTAATGGTGGACCCTAAAAAAATTGCTATAATTGTGAATTTACCTCCACCAAATACAGTAATACAACTTCACACTACATTGGGACATACTGGGTATTATAGGAAATTCATCAAAGGGTATGCATAGATCACTCTGTCTGTGGAGAAGTTGTTGAAGAAAGATTTCACCTTTCAATGGGATGAAGAATGTCAAAAGAGCCTTGACATATTGAAGGAAAAGATGGTAGTTGATCCTATACTAGTATTCCTTGATTGGAATAAGGAATTTCATGTCCATGTGGATGTCTCTTGTATATCTTTGGGAGTGGTACTAGCACAGCTTGATGCAAGAGAAATTGATCATCCTATAGCTTTTGCAATTAGGAAGCTATCTAAAGTAGAGAAGAATTACACAACTACAGAAAGAGAAGGATTGGCAATGGTATATGCCTTACAGAAATTCAGACATTAATTGTTGGGATAACATTTCAAGATGTTTACAGATCATTTTGCACTAAAGTATTTGGTTAATAAGCCTATTTTAGAAGGGAAGATTTTCATACGATTATTATTGTTCCAAGAGTATGAATTTGAAATTATTGTTAAGCCAGGAAGACTGAATGCAAGACCTGACCATTTGTCAAGATTGGAAACAGGTGAAGAACAAACCAACATAAAATATAATCTCCTTGATGCAAAGCTATTTTCAATCAGAGTAGTAGATGACAATTTTGTAGACATTATTTAGTTTTTGAACACAAGAATGGCTCCTTCAGAATATACTATGAAGAAGAAGAAAGAATTAGTGGTGAAGGCAGCTAATTTTCATTGGTAGAAGGACACTTATATAAGATGGGACCAGATGAGATACTACACATATATGTTCCTGAATAGGAAAGGAAAATCATTCTAACACAGGCTGATGAAGGTGTAGCTGGTGGACATTGTGCAGGAAAAGCTATCGTGAAGTAAAATTTTGAGAGTCGGATTGTGGTGGCCTACACTACATAGAGATGCAAAGAAGTACTGCAAAGCTTGTGATGTGTGCCAAAGAATAGGAAAACCTGCAAGAAGATATTAGATGCCACTGGTACCACAAGTTACATTGTAGGATTTTGATAAATGAGCTATTGATTTTTTTGGACCTATCAATCCGCCTCGAAAGAGGACTAGTGTGAGATACACAATTACTGCAACTTATTATTTGACAAGATGGGCCAAAGCACAACCTGTAATAGATTGCACTACAGAGACTATTGTGAAGTTAATTTTTTAATACATATTGTCTAGATTTGGGTGTCTAAAGATATTGATGAGTAACCAAGGTTCACATTTCCACAACAAGACTATTGAAGCCTTCACTATGGATTTCCAAGTTTATCATCAAAAGAGTACTCCTTATCATCCTCAAACCAATGGAGCTATGGAAGTATTCAATAAGATTTTGAAGAATGCATTGACTAAGGTATGCAGTGTAAAAAGAGATGTCAGGGACCTTAGAATTCTAGCAGTATTATGGGCTTATAAGACTACATGCAAGAATTTGACAGGTCAAACACCTTTTAGCTTGGTTTATGGGAAAGAATTTGTGATGCCCATGGAATTCATTCTTCCTAGCCTAAGGATTGCAACTTTTACAAATATGGAAGACCCTGACATAATGGAGGAAAGAATGTGGAAGAAGACATATTTATAGAAGGATTCCATCAGCAAGTACAAAACCAACAAAAAAATCCTGGAATCATAGTCATATTAAGAAAAATAAGTTCTAGGTAAAAGACCTTGTTCTCCTCTATGACAGTAATTTTGTGAGGTTCCCAAGAAAATTCAAAATGCATTGGTTAGGCCCATATGTTATCAAGTATATTACTTATGGAGGCACAGTTTAGTTAGCGAAGTTAAATAGAGAAGTGATTCATGGAAAAGTAAATGGCAGTAGGTTAAATTTTTATAGGGACATCCCTAACCCTACAACTTTTCTTTGAGGAAGAAAGGAGAAAATTATTAGCGCCACTTGTAGTTGAAATTAGGCACTAGACTATAAACTCTGTTGTAAAGAGCTTCGACGTATAAAGTTACTCTACTACAGTCTGCAGTATGTCGAAGTTCACATGAGCCGCGATGCAAGACAGGATGTGCACTATAGTCAGGAATGCATTGAATTTCATCGTAAAACATAAATATGGATGTTAAGAGGGAAAAATACGTGAAAAGTTGCATTTATGATGAAAGATTGGCAAGTTGTAAGGATAGATCTAAAATTAATGTGTAAATCTTATCGCAATCTGGAAAAAATAGAATATAATGATGGGGTTTGAATATCAAAATTGTTATAAATAGGACACCTCCCACACAGATTAAGAAATTTTCTAGTTTGAGAGCTTGAGTGTTCATAGTGTGAAGAAATTGTAGAGAATTTCTCCATGAACGTCCTATCAACTGAAGAATTTGTGTGAATATTTGACAAATGAGGTATAGAAGGAGTCATGGAAGTCGCTTCAATAGAAACTGCTAGTACACTCGTTGTTATCACTCAGAATTTTCCTTAGAAGTTATCAGAAAAAGGAAGAAACCAAGGTAACCACAAACTAGTCTTTTAAGTGTAGGATCTAGCCAACCTATGATTCAGAGAAGGCTCTCTCTGTATAATTTAGCTTTGTTTCTTATGGGATTTTAGGCTAGTTCTTAGTGTTCATTGGGGTTTCAGTTTTGTTTTGAAGGTTGGGTGGTGGAATTCTTAGAGTAGATGGATAGAGCTAAGTCTTCAAGCCATTGGGCTATGGAGTCAACAAATGGATAGCAGGACTGTACCAATTCTTTAAAGGGAATGTTCACAGGGCAGGCTAGTAGAGAAAAATGCAAATCTTTAGGCGTAATGGGGGAAGTAACTTCAACCGGGGTGAAAGGACACTCAAGAATCCTTAGACCAGGATCAGAATGGAGAACAAAGGATAATCATGAACAAAGGGCAATTAAGAATCCTTTCTTACAGATCACAAGAAGTCACCTAAACTAAGGAGCAATCAAGATTTCCTTAACTTAGATTTGTGAAGAAAACATATAATAATGCATATCAGTCAAGACAAAGTGCATTTAAGCAATTTCTGAAATATCATTCCATGTTATAACATTTGAATTTTAGAGATACATAAAGATTATGAAAAAACTTGAAGGAAAGCAACATTGAACATGAAAGAATACTTATTTGTATTTCACTTTACACAAGAATCCTATAAAATATCTTATCTTTATTCCTTGATCTAGTAAGCCAATCCAGTCATTGATACAGTAGAATTTCTGATTCGAGAGAAATAGTCTATAGAAATTTTTTGGAATCCAACATACATACTTCGAATTGTGAAGTATTTATACAAAAACATTATTACAAAATATCTCAAAACAACTTGAGATTTATTCTAGGAAATACAAATATCTTCTAGCAAGAAGATAGGGACAACTAATGAGTTGTTTCTTGTTGTCCCTTTAATTATGGTTGTGCTAGCCTTTATGGTTGAGATGTAGCCCTTTATACTGGCTGATAGTTTTGGCATTTTCACGCTGGAGTCTTATTTACTTTGAGCTTTCATCTGATACTCTTTGACCCTACTACTCTTTGACCCTACTACTCATTGACCACCATGGTCAGCTCTTGTGAGCATGAGACTTCTGATTGGACACTTCTCTAAAAAAGCACCCCATAATTAAGCCACACATACCAAACACTATTGGAGGGTCAACAACATCCAGATTTTCACCTCCAGGATGCAGTGTTATGCCACCTAGGACACCTTTGTGTTCCTTCAAGAGAGCGTACCAAGATGATTTGGGAAGCGCACTACAGTCGGATCGATGGGCTTTTCTGGGTCAAGAAAATAGTGGCAATACTACACAATTATTTTGATTAGCCAAATCTTCGACAAGATGTCAGGAAGTACATCATATCTCGCACTACTTGCACCATTGCAAAAATGACCATCAAGAAGCAATACCTCTATACTCCACTGCCTACCCTTAGTCGACCTTGGGAATCCCACTCCATGGATTATATGTCAGGCCTTCCTTCTACTAAGATTGGCAATGACTGTGTTTTTTTGGTTGCCGATAGATTCTCAAAGATGGCCATTATAGCAACCTACAAGATGAATATCACATCAAAAGCCACTGCTAAACTATTCTTTAAATGAGTGTGGGTACACTTTGGGATCCCATAGTCTACCGTCTCAGATCGAGACAAAAAATTCCTCAGTACATTTTGGTCCAGTCTCTGGTCGATGTTGGACACAAAGCTCACTAAATGCACAACTTTCCATCCCCAAACTGATGGCCAAACAGAGGTCATCAACAGGATCATCGTACAGATTCTACGCATGTACAACTCAAAGCATCCATGCACATAGGATGAGAACCTTCCCTATTTCCAGCACAATTATAACCAGGCTCTCCACAACTCGACCAGCCACAACCCTTTTCAGGTGGGTTTGGGATTCTAGCCACTATTTCCCATTGATGTGGCCATACCATTTGCAGCGACTCAGGTAGATTTGACTCATGTCCAGTCCAAAGCTGACAAGGAAAACAACTTTGTTGAGCACATTCAGCACATCCACCAACAGGGTCATGACATATTGGACAAAGCCAATGCTAAGTGTAAGCAGCGGCATGATTAGCATCAAGTGTCACACAAGTTCCAGGTGGGCGACAAAGTTTGGCTACATTTGCAGAAGGAGTGCCTCGCTAGGCCCCACCGCAAGCTTCACCCACTCCGATAGGGCCATACACCATCACCAAGGTAGTAGGGGACAATGCCTTCGAGCTCAGTATTCCACCATTCCTTCGTATACACCCAATGTTCAATGTCGGCCATCTTCGGCCTTACTTTCCACCATTATTGCACACATCCGACATTGCAGGACAACTCACACCAACAGAGTTAAATACAAACTGTATGGAACAAGCTACAATTGATCAAATCATAGACATAGAGACCAAGAACACCTGATGGCAAACGATCCAACTATATCGAGCTGTCAAAGCAGGCCAACTCCTTCACTAGGGCAAGTGGCTCACCAAGGACCAAGTTCAGCACAAGTTTCCTCATCTCATGGAGGAGCTTAATGAAATGGGACCATTGCTTCCTAAGGGGGGAGGAATGACCCAGGTGGATATTGGTGGCCACCCGCCTATTCCACTTGGACCCCCACCATTGTTTCTTTCATTTTTCAGTTTCCTTAATTGTATCACAGTTTACAATTTTTTTTAGTTTTTCAGGTCCCGAACTTCCAGAGCCATTATGAGGCCCTAAACGATGTTTCTTTGGAAAATAACTATCAAAAAATATTGATATTAGGTGCTAGCAGTTGTAGTCCTTGGATAGATATTTCTAACGATGTATCGTTTGCATGAAACAAAGATCATATGCCAACGTTACGACCCAAGGAATTTGATGTACCAATTTACCCCAACGGGGTCCATAGTTTGGTGTTTCATCTCCTAGGGTTAGGTTTTTGGATGTTTTTGGGTTTCTTATTGTTTCTTAATAATAAATAGGCCTTCAAGCCTCATTTTAACATTGTTCAGAGGTATGTAGTCGGCACATCTCTTCTCAAAGATAAGCTACCATCGTCTGAGCTAGTTTATTTCCATTTTGCATGTAAGCATATTTCAGTTCTCTGATATTAATGAAATGAAGTTTTATTTTTGCTGCATATTTGTGTTTATGGTTATATTTGTAATTTGTTGCGTTCTAGTTTAAATTAAGATCATTATGGTACAAATATCGCTTATATCTATGTAAGAACTCCCAACATAAATAAAATATTCTTTTAGAATTGCACACCTCTCATATATGAGGGCACTCGAGATTTGGGTTGGTCTTAAATTTGATATTCAGAAGTTTGTTGCAAAATGTTTGGTTTTCCGACAAAATAAAGTTAAGACAACTACAACCCCAGGTCTGTTACAACCTTTAGTCATTCCCAGTAAGTGTTGGGAGGAGGTCTCAATGGAATTTATCATAGGTTTACCCAAGACTAAAGGAAAGAGTGTCATCATGGTAATAATTGATAGACTTACCAAGAATATACACTTTTCTTCACTATCTCATCCTTTCAAAGCTGGTATAGTTGCTACTGCATTTATGAAAACAATTCAAAAGATACATGGAAACCCAAAAATTATTGTAAGTGACAGAGATCCCATTTTCATTGGAAATTTTTGGACATAATTATTTTCTTGTCTTGGTACTAAGTTATCTCATAGTCCATCTTATCATCATATATATGACAAGAAAACTAAGATAGTGAAAAAATGTTTGGAATGATATCTACATTACTTTGTATCTGATAATAAAACATAATGGGTCAAGTTGTTACCTCTGGTAGAATGGTGATATGACACTTCCTTCCATTTTGCAGCAAAAATGAACCCATTTATGGCACTTTATGGATATCATCCATTATCCATCACATTTTCCTCAAGACAAAATTCTTAGGTTCAAGCAGAGCAAGATCACATCAAGCATCAACAACAAGTTCTCCAACTGTTAAATGATAACGTAGCTCTCTCGCAGAATTTAATGAAACAATAGGAAGATCAACATTGTAGTGAAATACGTTTTGAAGTAGGCGTTTGGGTATTTTTACGGCTACAACCATACAAACAAATGTCCCCCAAGCAAGCTATGAAGGATGATAAATTATCACCCAAGTATTGTGTCCTTACAAGGTATTACAAAATATTTGTGCTATGGCATACAAATTGGAGTTGCTTGCATCTTCTCAAGTACACCCAATTTTCCATGTTTCATGCTTAAAGAAGATTATAGGTGATGTTGTAGCATCCATTGTCATTTTAATTTTATATTCAGTTTTATTGCAAAAATAAAAAAAATCAAATATTATGTTATAACGGAAATAAAGGAGAATGCAGAAATTTGAAAGAAATGAGTTGCTTTATATTATTGACGGCTTTTGAATGTAAGAAACTCGGGAGAAGGTCTAAGCCGTCTGGTCAATAGGGAATAGATCTGACGGTAATTGCTTAGATAACAAGGATGAAATTTAATTCAAAATGGGACGCGAGAAGTTATAAAACTAAGTGAAAACCTCAGTGAATCGAGGTCATTCACTTGAATAATGCAGATCTGACAGTAATCACATGGTTAACATGAATGAGATTTAATTTAGAAAATGGACGCGATGGTTTATGGAATACAATCTAATCTGTTGAAGTCCAGATCAATCATAGCCACTCATCACGAAGGGACGAGATCCGATGGATATCGCATCAAAAAGTGCACAGGTTTTATTATGAATTTCAGACCCGAGAAGTCTATAAATTGCAGCTTTGTTTCCTATCGGGTCTATGGGGAAGGAAAAGGTTTCTGGAAAAGGCAGACGTGATAAGATTATGAACTGGAGTTTTGTTTCCTTTCGGTTCCATGGTAGATGAAGGTTTGTCATATTCCATGTAAATCAACCAACTCTGTTGTTTTAGAAAAATAACTAAAATTAGAGGCAGATGACTGAAACTCCAAAGGAACGGTGATTGGTTAGGTTTCTTTGTGTTTCTGTGAATCAGAACACTTCCGATATATATATGTGGGCCATAAGGGTTTCTTTGTGTTTCCACCAATCAAAACATTTCTGATATACACGTGCATCCATAACCCATAAGTCCACACACGGAGTTTGGTAAAGATGCAGTTTGTTGTGTTAAAACAGTCTGGCTATCATCAGAACATCTACAGAGAAACTTCATCAATAGTCAAGCCACAGATTCGAACAGTGAGCAGCCATCGCCTTATAATTTCTGTTATTTCTTGTTATTTTGTTTTCTTGAGAAGAATGAGGTGTCTTTTACCCTCCAATGTAATATTATATAATGAATTTTACCTTAGACAGTTAGGAGATAGTTAAGGAGTTTAACAGTTTTGGTGATTACCAATTGTCCCATGATGTATAAAAAGATGGAAAATTATCGAAAAAGGGTTCGAATTTTGAAGAACCTCGAGACTAGGCTACTGTATTTTTGATGAACTGTTGATTAATGAAATAATCAGAAGTTTTCCACACATTGTTGGGTATCATTTTGTAACTTCTCTGTTATGTGTCATCATATGTCTTATTTTCTTTAAGTATAGTAATGAAGTTGTAGGTATTTGTTTACTTATGTGAATGAAGTTAAAATTCCTTAAAAGAGCACTCCTATACTTGAAAGCCCTACTTCTACATTTCTTCTAAGTTACAGATAATAGTTTCTGTGAAAAACAACATATTGTCTCTAACCTTTCAAAGCATTCTTCACTCATCATTTATATCCAGCATCATATGGCATTCTGAGATTTTCGTATTAGCTAAGTATTAAGGGTTAGAAATTAGGTCTTTCAGGTCCTTCATTTGAGGATACACCATACAAATAAGTGACATGAATCATAAATATTAATGTCTTAAGCCCAATTTCTACATAGCCAAGAAATTGGTTTCTTAAGGGACAATAGGTGACAAGATCCTAATTCAAACAATATTCCTAGAACTTGACTAGGAAGGAAAAATCATATTGGAGCCTCAAGAAGTCACAAAAACAATAACCCATTGGCTACAAAATTAATCAACTTCATAACATCTCATTAAGTGGAAGGACTTGCCTGCTGAAGATTCCATATGGGAGGATGAGTATTTTATATAGAAGCATCCAAAACTACTCAAGTGTTGAGGACAACACTTTTTTCAAGGAGACACAACATGATAGGTCTCTATAGTACTAGTGTAGTATCTATATTGTTATTGTTGGGCCCCATGTGTCCCTCATATTGTTATTGTTGTGCTGCACAAAAGCCCACTATTGTTATTGTTTGGCCCTTACATTATTGTTTCTATGTAGGTCCTTATTATATTGTGACCCTTTAGACTCATATATATACCAAGGATGTCTTTTCATTTGTGTGATGTGTGATGTAAAAAGAGGTTTCCCCCTAGAAGAGGCTAATTTGCAAGTCATTGATCTATATTTTCTCTTGTTTTGTGATTTGGTTACATAACATGCTTCGTATTGATAGTTAGGGGTTAATATCCCACCTTCTTCCTTGACATATTTATGAGATAATTCATTTTCTAACATAATTTCTCATTTATTATTACTATATTTTTTTTCTTTTTTTGAAACCAAACAAAATTTTTCATCACATGTCACTTAATTTTCTTAAACCAGTAAATAATAAAAATATGACATAATAATTTATTCTATGGGTATTACACTACAGGTTATGAAACCTTTCCTATAGACCTTATCTTGTCTTTTACTCATCCACATTTAAGTACACATTCTTTGTTAGGTGTTGTCGATTTGTAGCAGTTTATTTCCTATCTAGCTTCTTCCAATTTTCATCTTACATCGTTGAGGATTACTTTGTTACTACCTTGATTTATAAGCATTGATCCTTCAAGGTCAATATATCCTCCATATAAGATTCCATAAGTAAGAATTAGGCCCATTAAGCTTCTCCATATCACTTATTACAGTCTTCATATTGCTCAATAAACCTAGCAACAAAAAACAAACTCTGATACCTATTGTTAAGAAAAGACAGAATAAAATATAATATTTTCTGTAAACAAAATAGAATAAGAAAATGTAAAGAACCACAACACCAAAAATTTGCATGAAAAACCCAGTAGTGTACTCGGAAAAACCAGAGGGAAAATATCAACAACTCTTTTATTACTACCAATACAATTACAAGTTCCTTTTCTTGTGAGCTCAAATCTCAATTGCTCATTTTCTTAATACTAAATGAACTCAATCTTATTTATAGAAGAATTCTTTGTTATATTCAAGGATAATCCTTCGTTACAATCGAGGATAAGTTTCCATTACATTCTAGAAGTGTTTGCTACATTTGAGAAGAGTATTTGATAGAAAAATAAAATTGAAAATATTTATACACTCACTCAAGCATATTTGAACTCACACATAAATATTTCCACTTGCACTTAAATATTTGCATTCAGACTTAACTATATTTGAACTAACAAATAACATTTGGAGCTACACATTAAAGAAATATGTACCCTATCATCATAATCTATTGAGATGAGTGAGCATATAGGAAAGGACTAGACCATGTTGGGCACAACCCAACTTGGCCTAGATTTTGATGAAGACTCTGCATTTTGGGGAGTAGAGTATGAAGTAAAGGATGCATCGAAGTGTGAAGTGGACCGTGTAGTAGAGCAGCAAAGCACCAAAGTGGACCACGTAGTAGATATACCACGTAGTATATGGGCTTCAAAGTGGGTCGAAGCCCCTCAGTTTTTGTAAAATAATACTATTTTGTAAATGATGAATTGTTTTTGGACCATAGTAGCTTATATTAGGGGAGTCCATAGTATATGGACCACTGTATTGCGATGATATATCCCTCGATGTAATAGTATATCTAGGTATGAATAATAAAGAAGGAGATAGCCTTGAAGAATCATGTCAGGTATTGAATAGTTGTATCCTTGTGAATTATGGTTTTGGGCAAGAAGATAAGGCTCTGTAGTTGAGTGCACAGAGACCTAAGTCCACAGCTGACTGCGTGGATTACCTGTAGCTGAGTGCACAGGCCAAGAACTATTTGTTGTACAAATTCTCTATTATAAGAAATAGTTCTTGTGTACATATTCCCACATTGGGATGAACCATTGCAAAATATGTGTCTTCATGTGTTTATATGTTTATTATTTTTTGTAGCATAGAAGTTGCACTTTATTTCAAGGTAGTGAAGATTTATGGATGTATAAGATATGTTCTAAGTGATGAATGTAATGCGGCTAAGTAATAAATGAATGTGAAATAAGTTATGATTGATAAAGATAAAATAAAATAAAAATACCACAACTTATCATACCTCAAGGCTTCAGAGACCTGGTTCTGCATCATCCCACTATCACTTCGAGTGAGACTACGATATGCTGGCAGTTCATTGTTGAAAGGGACAGTGATTAAAGGTTTTGTTGGTGCGCAGTAAAGAATCAAAACTGGGTCAGCCCAACCAAAGACAACAAATGGTTTTGTTGCTGGGACCGAGATCCGTTTTATGGATATGTTTATGTGGCATTTGTCAAATAAGGAAATTCATGGTTGAGTAGAACAAAAGGAACGATAATTTACTGATCAAGAGAATAGAAGTCCTCGTCTATCATCTAAAAGGTTGTTACCAAAGTATGTTTTCGAATATCAATACAAAATTTTCTTCGGTTCGTTTCATGTTGAGCTGTACGAGTGGATGTCAAGGTTGACTGAAAGAAAATATTATTTTCAGGGAGACAAAACTAAGGAGTGGACCCCTAAACTAATACAGTGACTTAAGAACACCAACAATAGGAATTCAAGAGTTGTTGATTTTTAGGTTGATAACAGCTTGGGAGGATTCATTAATGAGTTCGCAGTAGACTTGATTGTTTCCTATAGAAAAGTAGAATGACAATTTTTCAAAGGACTCCAAGGTAAGTACTTGAGATCTCTGAAACTCTAGATTAAGATGCTTTTGTGTGAAATTGGAGTTTTACGAATGCAGTTATATTATTAGTTCTTATGTTTGGGAGAATATCCAAAGAAGAGACTGGAACAATGCGAAGTGGAAAAAGATATATAATAGACACTAGAAAGAGATTATGTGGCGAAGATCCGAAGAATTTCATAGAAACTGACTATAGCCCTCTTTTGAGTGAATTTCAAAGTGAAGAAAGCCTCCTTGAAAACCCCGAAGTAACTCCACATTATTCACCCTTCTAGCTTGAAAGTTTGTTGAATCCAGAATCGAGTAACAATTAGGGTGCTTTTGGTTTTCCCTGTCCCTGTAGCCCCCCATCCCCCTTCCCTTACAAATCCCCCTACCCCTCACCCTCCCCCTCCAAGAACAAATATGGTAAATGATATTAAGTTACCTGTTTTTAAAGGAACTCGATCAAAAGATCCGGAAAAATTTTGATTTTTATGCAAAACAGTATGGACAGCGAAGCAGGTTCATGATGAAAATATAAACAACGCACAACTTTTCACGAAATTCTGAGGTCGAGCATTGACATGGTACTTTAAATATTCAAGAAATCATATCAGATCATTCACAGACATTAAAACAACACTAGTAACAGCATTTAAGAAGTCGAAGTTTTAGTCAAAGTGTATCACAGAGTTAAAAGAAACCTAACAAAGGCCTACTGAGTTTGTTTGGGAATTCGACTAGGGATTCAAGGTATTATTGTATCAGGTGAGCTTCGACATAGCTCTGTAGCAACATAAGGTATGGTTCATAGTTGCACTTCTACCACATATATTATTTTCTTTGATGCAACAAAAGATAGAAACTCAAGCTGAAGCTCTAGAGTTGGTGATGAAATTGGAAGCTTTGGCTATAGGAGATACCAATGTCGATATGCAACAGATTCAGAGTCAAATGGAAAATTTGGCTCTGCAGTTACAAGATATGAAGTAAAGTAAAGAAGGCAAAGAACAAGTGTGGTGTACGAAGTGAAAATCATAAGGCCACTCTAAAGAGAAATGCCCTCTATTGAGAAATTACATGGCTAGTGGAGCATCAAATCCTTTAAATGTTTTATCCAACCTATGGATCGAGATATGAAGTAATAGAGGTGAACATCACTCGAATATTTTTATTTGTTACAAAAATATGTGCAGGCTCCTTGGAACCTGTATTGCAAGTTTTGTAAATAGGTAGGACATGATGAGAACCATTGTCGAGCCTACGAACTAATGATGGAGTTTGGTGTTAACACTTATAGAATGCAAGCATAAGAACATGTACATGAGGATAATGGACATCACAGTAGACAAGGTGGTTATAAAAGAAGAGGTTGAGGTGGTGAAGCTAGTCGAGGATGCAGACAAATTATTTGCTATAACTGCGGCCAGCCAGGACACTTTGCAACAGATTGTCAAAATCCCACTACAACATGTAAGTATTGTAAAGCTTTTGATAATGTAATTAAATAATGTTCAATACTTATGGAAAAAATGAAAGAAAAGAGAAACCAACAGCCGACATATATTATTCAAATGATGACTACCGAAAAAAGAACTAATGATCCACGAATCAATATTGTTACTAGAAGTGGAGCTGCGGCTGGTGATGACAAAGTAAATGAAAAGAAGGAATCTAAAATTGCATGGATTAGAAAGACTGTTGAAAACGATCTTCTCTTTGTTATTCATAAGGAAAAATAGGTGTTTATGAAAGCCAAGAAAAGCTTTATTGATGTTCGAGTTTTGACATCTAGTGCACAGCCAGAACAAAAAAGTAACTGTGACATAGCACCAACTTCAACACAGGAACATGCTTTGACACGTGAATAGGATTCACCAAACTAAGAAGTTATTTTAAAGTATTTTATGAAAACTTGTATGAATTTATTAAGAGATAAAAATATTTTAGAAGGACTTCAGGAATTGACAGATTCATGTGCATCTAAAGAAATATCGTGAAGTGAGTTGCACACAGTTAACAAGTTGCATCAACAAAAGAGAACAGGAAGGGAAATGAGGCTTAGTGCAGAGATCTGGGATCTTATGCTAATGTTGTAACAAAGCAGACATGGGAGTTAATGGGTAAGTTTAAGCTTCAATGGACACCTATTCAACTAAGGATGGCAAATCAATAGAAGATCCTCCCCTTAGGAATACTATCGGGTGTAACAGTAGAGATTGGAGTTCGTACTACAACTGACTTTGAAGTAATAGAATTTGTGGATGATAGTAACCCCTATCTTGCATTTCTTGGACTTGATTAGGAATTTAAAAAATGGCTATAATTAATCTAAATAAGGGACAAATGATATTCGAAGGGAATAATATGAGGTTAATTCTTCCCTTGGATCCATTAGAAGGGGCGAGATATACAAAGCCAGTTAGAGAAGAATACTGTGCAACTGATATAGATAATATCTATCAATTGACAGCAAAGGAACAATATTTTTTTAACCCTACTGTAGAGGGAAAGCTAACTTGGGAACATGATAGTTCTTGTGCATCAGACTCAGAAGAAGAATTGGAAACTTGGCAGAACAGGCTACATGAAGTATCTACAAGGTGTTGTGCAAGAGTTACTAAATCAGTTCGTTGCATGACATCTGAGATAAACATAGAGTTGGATTTGAAATATGATGTTGAAAATAGTCACGGGGATCATATTAGTCATGTACTACAACATGGAAGGAGATTCCACAATAAGAATGGGTACATGGGTTCATTCACAAATTGGAGACAATTCCTAAAAATTGGTACTTAGAAATAGAGCTTTGACATGGTATTACAAACTAGGAAGATATGGCTGATCGGTTTAAATTGACATTTATCTTTGAAGATGATTGTCCATATATAGATTCATCCCTTCAGACAATTAAGAGGAGGATCTTTAAAAATACAACTCCAAGGACATGGTAACAACCTGATTGGGTTGCGCAGACAGAACATGCACTAGAATGTTATAACCTTATTGTAGAAGAAGAAGAATATCCTCGCAACATTGACATAGTAGAATCAGAATGACACCACAAAGTACATGGACTTGATCTAGAGATACCAAATATAACAAAGCCAATAAAGACAAAGAAGGGAAATATAGGTCAGAAGAGGAACTGAAGTTTGCAACTATAGCAGATTATTGGGATAAAGAAACAATTAGCAAAGTGATAGAATTTCTTCATGAATAACAAAGTTGTTTCCCACCAAGATTTCATAAATGAATGGTATAGTATGAGATTTAGGAGTTATGAATATCCCGCTTAACCCTAGTGTGAATCCAGTCAATAAAAGACCTTACATATTGAATCTAAAGTATAAGGAGAAAGTAAAATTTGATTTGGATAAGATGATAGTAGCAAGAGTTATTGAGCTTGTGGAAGAATCAGAGTGGGAAAGTCCTATGGTGGTACAAGAAAATAAAAATCAAGGAGAAATCAGGATCTGTGTTGATTTAAGGAAGTTGAATGATGCATGCTTACATGATCCTTACCCTACCCCCTTCATAGGTGAAGTACTAGTAAATGTAGAAGGTTAGTATTGTGGGGAAAAATGCCTATGCAGGACGATCCTATCCACCTAAGGTGTGACAGTGCCTTAGCAACAAACAGAGACAACTATTGTAGTATTCTTCCTTTATGAATTAAGAATGAAGAGAGATAGATGGACTAACCGATGTCTTCCGTTTGTCTCTCGATCTGGTCTCTCTTCTCTTTGAGGGTTCCCAGCTACTTGCCTTCTCGCTCGCCTAGCTTCAGGAGGTTTCTGCAAGATCACAAGAAGAGAACACTACACAAGACATTGATTCATATTCATAACTAGTTCAGGATTAGAAATAAACTAAACATACTAATGCAATCATACATCAAAGATACATCAGTATATAGGAGAAACCAAGATAGATTTATTGCTGAATAACAAGGTTCAGGAAGAGATACAACCCAGAGGGCTCCAATCCAACATCTCCTTCCCAGCAAATGGAATTCCTATCTTCACCCCCTTCAAAGCATTAAGCACCCAATGATTCAAATCTCAAACCAACAGCAATTCTTTGCAATAACCAAATTCCAGCCTCCTGATCTCATGGAGGAGAGATCCATATATAAATGTTTGGAGAGAGGATGAGTCAGCTTGAGATCTGACTAGTGTCCTCTCCCTCTATCAGTTCTTGATTCCACTTGGAGGTTCTTGCTTCCACTTGGAGATTTGGAGCCTCTTACTCATCACTAGTCGAATTCACTGAGGCAAGTGTCATTGAGGAAGATTCTAGAATCTTCCTGGGTCTTGACACCTCTTGGAATGAACTTGCCATTTGGAAATTCTCGCTCAACACAGGTAGCCAGTGTTGGCTTTGACATTCAGCGTAGGTAGCCAATGTTGGCTTTGACATTCAGTGCAGAAAGCTAGTGGAGCCACTGAATTGATCCTGAATTGACTTGTTTTTGAGTAGTTTCTGGTGGAGAATTTCTGTGAATTGCTGTGGTTTGTTAGCCATGTTCCTCTAGGGGTAGGAACAACATGTTTAGGGACTTTGGATCCCTTAGATTATGGACATTTCATGCTCAATGCTGTAAGGCACAAAAATGTCTATAACAGTTGCCCCCTAAAGTATGAGGCCGTTTATCGGGTGAAATGCTTTATCAGGGGATCCGAAGTTCATCCAATGCTGGGAGGAGACCTGTAATAAGATACAATACAATACATTATTTTTCATACTACTTTCATGATCTAGCTGAGGCGGGCATTCCCATGCTCAGCTTTATAAATTCATTTTTTTGTACATAGAACAGACAATCGTCTGGTGGTAGAATGATAATTTTGATGAAATTATCATTCTTTGGGGTAGGATGATTATCTGCTGCAATGATGTACATGTCAATGTCTTTATCTTTCCTGAATATATATCACAGCCCGGATGGATGAAACTAGATTCGGGGTCTTCAAACTCGTTCGATCTTCACTCTAAGTACAAGTCGATCCATGTGAGAAATGTTCTGAAGTCGAACATGGAAAGACATCGCTTGATTACCAGTCAATGAGGTAAACTGTTAACAAGCGCGAGAGGAATCACCGATAATGATAATGACCGTCAAGGTACTACAGTACAATTCACGTGGTGTGAATAAAGGCCTTGGCGTCGAACACCACGCAAAATCTTTCGGTCGAAGGTCATTGATGTATACCTGTCGCCGGAAGTGAGAAACTTGCCATTGAGGCATGCAAGCTTCAAAGTACTGAAGGGGTTGTTCCTAGATCAACTTCTTGGATAATGAGCTAATGTCGACAAGAAGTGATCCGTCAAAGGAGGGCCTTAATGAATCCCACATCAATGACACGGAATGGAGCTAATGATTTTGATGGAGGTGAAAACGATCTGTGACATATGATTCAGGGTGGCGGTCATGAAAGGATGAAGGATAATGTACGGCAATGGATGGGACACGGTTGACTTTTCTGAACGACTTATCTTGAACATATGGCAACACTGATGCGATGGATCGGTAGCATTACCCCAAATATGGATGGTATGGCGAGACCATGGATGTGACCGGTGAATGAAACAACCCAACCCGATTGTGGTACGGAGGAAAAGTGTCATGTTCAAGAGCGACTTGCTACCATCAAAGTTTTCTTGAGTTTCTCCCAATTTTTCCCCAATCATTTCTGACCAGTACCTCTTTATTTTTGTCAAGCTTGAGGAGGATAACATATGCTTGTTCTATAACTTGCCCTTCGGGCAAGCCCATCGCTATGTTTTAACGAGCCTAGCGATAGTGAAACTCGTTCTCGTCTAAAGACAACCTTGTCGCTATTTAATGATTTTAACGAGTCTAACGACAAGGATAAATCGATCCTTTTAATTTTTAGAGAGTCTGAAAAGGTACATAAAGTTAACTCCAAAATTCCTTTTTCGTCATCTAATCCCTTTAGTCCGAAAAAGTATAAAACAATACAGAAGGGATGAGTTTTCGATAGTTTTAACAAGCCGAACAAAACAAGCGCTCGATCTTTTTGTGCAATAATCCCTCAAGTCCAAAAAGATTAAAATCTAGAGGAGGGATAGCACTTCCTATCCCTTTAACGAGCTGGAAGGCCAAGGACTCGGCAATCTTTTCATATTTTACAAGTCAAATGAAAAGAGCTTAAAGAAGACTCGTCTTTTGAGGAACGAGTGATAAAACGGGTTAGCAGCTGATTCCAGGTACAAGTTGGAATTTTCCAATCACGGCAGTGTCACAAGGATGGCTAGTGAAATCACTCTTCGCAGCTGTTCCTCAAAATGGGTAAACAAACATATGGAGGTGAACGATCGGCTAATGGAAAAGTGGAGGTGACGGGCAAACACGACCAAGGCTTTAATGGCTGACAATATTACATTCACAGTGGTTATTTACCGGGAATTTGGTTCATTTTTTATTTTAAAATGAGCTTAAACGCTGGTGGAAACACTTGCTCATTGCTTATGTTTATTTTTTTACGAGCATGAAGTCCGCGTTAAAACTGCTCGGATCTTGCGGTTATTTTTTAACGAGCATGAACTGTGTGCTAAAACTGCTCGATGATAAGTTTGCATGCCCCCAGCATAACAACGCAAATCGAGGTGCATGCCCCCTAAGCTTCATTGCATTCAACTTGGTGGTTGGAATAAAGGTTTACCTTTGAGACTTGGAAAGGGGATTGTTTCATTTTTTTAATGAGGTTGACACAGTAAAAGAACTATCCTCATGACTCCTTGTTTCATTTTTTAACGAGGTTGACACGAGATAAGAACCGTCCTCGGAGCCCACTGTATTTACAGTATTTCTATTAGGGCGATTATCCATGCTGACAAAATGTTTAGGAATCTTCCGAATCCATTAGATATAGAAGATTTCATATTGTAGGTTTCCACTGTGGCCACTTCCGCCAGATTACTTGCAGGCGGTAGGGCAAAAGTACCCATTAAGGCAGGGTTTTTTAGGAGACCTACTCCAATATTTTGAAGCGGATGATTGCTTCCATGGATCATTGGAATGCTTCCCGTAACTTGTAAACTGTCGGGGAGGAAAGTTTGTTGGTCGACGACTGTAATTCCTCCTTGAAAGGGAAATGCAATCTTCCTGAAGTAGGTCGACACAACTGCGGCCATGGCATATATCCAGGGCCTTCCCAGTAGGATGTTGTAATCGAGGTTTCCATCAATTACTTCAACATCAATTCCTATTGTTTTTCCCCCTAGTTCAACTTGCAAGTTACTTAAAATCCTGTATGGAGTGTATGATCGTCCATCAAATGCTTTTAATGTCGTTGACGATCTCGACAAGGGTGGTGAGCCTAAATTCTTCCAGCGACTCATCGACATAATACACGTAGATGCCCCCTCATCAATAATTGTTCGATGAACAGTTTTGTTGAGGGATTTCACTTGAATAAGGAAAGCTAGTTGAGCTGGTAACTGAGGGTCATATCATTTATGATCAAAGGCCACAAGATTGGAGTCCATTGGGTCAATTTCACCTATTGCTGATAATAAAGCTTGCTCTTGGGAGAGGCAATTTTGCGGTAACTCAAGCGTCGACATAGCGGACGGCGATTGGGCCAGGTCCTCTATTATATTAGAATTCTGTGCTATTTTTGCACGAGGATTAAATGTCGACTTGTACCCTACTCCCTTTGGCGACTTTAACATTTGTTCAGTAATGGTGGGTGGCACAGTTTTGGTCAAAGTTGTCGTCGAACTACTAGGTTGTTTGTTAGCCTTGTTATTCGACAGTTGTGGATTCCCGTAATCTTTATTCCTTGTCAAAGCATCATTTTGTTGCTTTGAGATAGACAACATAAGCACTTGGGATCGGGAATTATTTTGATTAGCAACCAGTTTGGTTCCCGGGTTTGGAAACGGATCAGTCAATACTGCTGAGGGTTTTGAACTCTTAAAGAGTTTCTTAACTTCAGCTATATGTGGACAATCTCTCGTCCAATGATCCTCATCGCATATATGACACCCCGCAGGGGGTTTCCTTTTTCTCCCTTTCTTTTTATTCTTGCCCCCTCGTTGCTTCAATTGTTTTCTCTTGTCGATCGACGCGGCATTTACTTCCAAGGCAAGAAGTTCCTCATTTGCATTTTGACTAGAAATCTTACGGGCCTTTTTAGATGTAGCCTTTGTCGATTTTGTCTCTGTTGTGCCAATCATTCCATTGTCAGCATGAGAGTCATTGTTTGATTTAGGAGGAGGAGGAATTGAGAATTCCGGTCTAGGGGCGTCAGGTATTTTGTCGTAGAGAGTGCCAGATTGAGTATAGACCAAGTCCAGATATTGCGCATGAGCGATAACTTGCTCTTCCGTTATGACTCCCCCCTTTGCCACATCTTCCGTGACGGTAGGAAGTAATGACTTGATAAACCATTCAGCTAATAGCTGATCAGGGATGTACCTTTTTACCATCCTACGACGACATCGCCACTCATGTATATGATCAGATATGTGGGTGTCCGTCGTCTGTTTGAAGTTGGTAAGGAGTTCTATTCCCGTTTCATACCTTATCGGTAATTGAAAATGGGTTAAAAAGGTTGTGGCTAAGGTACTGAAGTTGTCGAACGAAGCTCTAGGCAATTCAATGTACCATTTTTCCGCTGGACCTGTTAACATCCTCTGAAAGAGGCGAAGTCTTATCGAATCATCATTCAGGGTGTTTGATGAACACCATAGATGGAATGTCATCACATGATTCGACGGATCTTCACCTGGATTTCCATTAAATTTAGGAATATCTGATGGAAGTTTATCCGGAATCGCTGGCCACCAAGGGGCATAAGCAATTGGATCATTCGTCAGCCGGTTTAGATCTGGTAATTCTAGAGTTGCTACAAAGGGAAACTGTTGATTCAGGTTAGGCGAAGCATACCCAGGATAAGATGGGATCGCCTGAGCAATGGGTCTTTTCACACCAGCATAATGCTGGCAACTTTGACAAGGTTGATGGGCATAACCATTATAGTATGGTTGCCCATTACTTACAAAGGCTTGTTGCTCAGGTTCTTGATATGATTTTTGGAATGGCGGTTGTTGAGATTGAACCAGCTCTGGTTGTTGGACCATTTGCTGTTGTCCAATACTGGATGATTGACCAAGATGAGGAGTCATAGTACTTGTTTGAGCCCGAGCCGCTCCAAATAAGGAGGCACTAACCTGAGGTTGTGATTGAGTCATTGAGACAAGGGGCTGTTGTATTGCAACCTGCGAAACTTGGGGTCGACATACAACAGGTAGCGCTTGTACTTGCGACGCATTCACCATAGCAGGTGTGGTGGGAATATTCGACATAGGGTGTACTGGTTGCATTGAATATACAACCCCTGGTTGTTGAGGCAGTATTGGTACCCAACCGTTGGATGTAATTCCAGTTTGACCTGAACTTTGTTGTAAACTCCCATATGGTTGTTCTCTAGGAGGGAACAATGAAAGAGCATACTGCCCTCCATATGGTGGAAATCCAGTACTTAAAGGGTAAATTGGCCTTTGAAGACACATTGGATCAATTTGTTGAGTTTCAACATAAGAAATACCAGATGATAATCTGGATGAGGAAATAGGAACTAACCACGTTGTCGTCCCTGACTGGACTCCGGCTTGTTGTTGATAACTTCTCGGGACAGATGATATACCATTGAACATCGTTGGAGTAGCAGTAGGAGGCTGTGCCACTGCTGTGTCAGATGACACAGTCCTAGATGTTGACGATTGTTCAGACATATTTAGTCTATCCAAAATATTTCTTAGCGATTCTACAAGAACTTGTGATGAAGGGAGACTAACTTCGAAGATCAACGAGGAAAAGGTGATGATTATTCTGTTTAAAATAAATTTTAACGACACTTAGACACAACTTGCTTTTTCAATTTTAAAGAGTCGAGAAAAAGCTAAAGATGACTCTAGTCTCCTTCGATGTTTTAACGAGCCTGAAGTGACAAATGCTCGGATGGACTTTTTCCGTTATAGAGTCTGAAAAAGGCCAAAAGGAACTGCTCTGGAGTTCTAGGCAGAGGATGTACCAAACTTTTCGCAAAACCGCAGAATACTTTTTAGGGTACGAGCGGTCGATCTTCCTGAATGCTGTGTTCAGTGCATTGCGATCAGTAGGGCGGCCGACACGGCTTCCTAAGGATAAAGTTTTTATGCCTATAGGGGTCTCCCAATATATACACAACGGTACGTGGGAGCACAATCCGTACTGGTGCTATCATCCCTCAGGAGGAATCACCCACCATCAACGAGATCGACAGTCACCAGGCTTTACGACGCCGGAACACATCTCTAGCCTAGACCTCTATGTTGTGCGTTATGTTGCAAAGCGTTGTTAAGTTCATTCAATTTATTTTAGGTTGATCTTTTTAGAAGTTTTCCTTTTGAGGTTCACCACGAGATGTATGATACAATTCATAAATGCAGTCTAAAGATGATAAGCAAGCTTTATATCTTTTCAACTATGAAAATCCTAGCTACTAAGGGAAAAGAAAGACACCATCTTTTCTCAAAGAGCAATCAACACACTCTAATGCACTTTTCCTAAATCAAACATGCAAACTATCAAGATGCAAATGCACAATGCAGGTGTTTGTTTTCCGCTTTCTTAGTATTGATGCCTACAAAGAAAGCTTTTTGTACAACTTTGAATTTGCTTTTAAATGACGAATATAAACAACTTTACTTTTCCGAAATTAGATAGGGTAGAAGAGATTACAACACTTAACAATTTCTGAAATGAACACTTGTTTCGACACTTAAAAGAGACAAATTTAAACCATTAAGCAAAAGCAAATGTATAATCAACTGCAAACAGCCAATGAACTCTCTCCTAAGATCACAATCACCAGATCTGAATCAAGGGCTACAGGATGACTATTTTACTCTCGCAAAGGAAAACTGTAAATGACGCCACAAACACATAAAAACACTCACAGTCTTTTTGTACAAAAGGAGGCGGAATTTAAGTAGAGAAAAAGAGTTATCAGACTGGTACCTATGCTAGTTACAGGCTGCAAAAATCAGAGATCAAAACAAGGAAAAACATAGCAGAGAACCCCAGCTGCACAAGGCCTAACTGGATCAGCGCAACCTCAACACAGGGGTTTTGACATTCAGCGCAGGTAGCCTTCACGGGAACTGCGTTGAAATGCAGAACCTCTTCACAGGGGTCGCGCTGAAGGAGAAACGAGAGTTTCTCACTAGGTTTTGGGTCACAGATTGCTATTTAATCTACTGTTTCATGCCAAATCAAAGCAACAAGCAAGGTACAATCAAAGGGATGCTTTGAGGGAGGACTAATATCTATCACAAAGGATCATCAAATCATTTGTGAGTCCATTGTTCAGATCATAGGCAAATCCAGTGATTGGATCAAAGCAGCAGCTGTCTACTTTGCATCTGAGAATAGCAGATGCAGTTCGATTGTTGTTGTTGAGTCTATGAAACAAACAATGATAGAAACAAAAATAAAATGACTAAACATATATCCCCAGCGGAGTTGCCAATTTGTTGTGGGGAAAAATGCCTATGCAGGACGATCCTATCCACCTAAGGTGTGACAGTGCCTTAGCAACAAACAGAGACAGCTATTCTAGTATTCTTCCTTTATGAATTAAGAATGAAGAGAGATAGATGGACTAACCGGTGTCTTCCGTTTGTCTCTCGATCCGGTCTCTCTTCTCTTTGAGGGTTCCCAGCTACTTGCCTTCTCGCTCGCCCAGCTTCAAGAGGTTTCTGCAAGATCACAAGAAGAGAACACTACACAAGACATTGATTCATATTCATAACTAGTTTAGGATTAGAAATAAACTAAACATACTAACGCAATCATACATCAAAGATACATCAGTATATAGGAGAAACCAAGATAGCTTTATTGATGAATAACAAGGTTCAGGAAGAGATACAACCCAGAGGGCTCCAATCCAGCATCTCCTTCCCAGCAAATGGAATTCCTATCCTCACCCCCTTCAAAGCATTAAGCACCCAATGATTCAAATCTCAAACCAACAACAATTCTTTGCAATAACCAAATTCTAGCCTCCTGATCTCATGGAGGAGAGATCCATATATAGATGTTTGGAGAGAGGATGAGTCAGCTTGAGATCTGACTAGTGTCCTCTCCCTCTATCAATTCTTGATTCCACTTGGAGGTTCTTGCTTCCACTTGGATATTTGGAACCTCTTACTCATCACTAGTCGAATTCACTGAGCCAAGTGTCATTGAGGAAGATTCTGGAAGCTTCCTGGGTCTTGACACCTCTTGGAATGAACTTGCCATTTGGCAATTCTCGCTCAATGCAGGTAGCCAGTGTTGTCTTTGACATTCAGCGCAGGTAGCCAGTGTTGGCTTTGACATTCAGCGCAGAAAGCTAGTGGAGCCACTGAATTGATCCTAAATTGACTTGTTTTTGAGCAGTTTCTGGTGGAGAACTTCTGTGAATTGCTGTGGTTTGTTAGCCTTGTTCCTCTAGGGGTAGGAACAACATGTTTAGGGACTTTGGATCCCTTATATTATGGACATTTCATGCTCAATGTTGTAAGGCACAAAAAATGTCTATAACAGTTAGGAAGTTTATTCATTTGCAGATGTATTTTTAGGATATCATCATATTAAAATTACACTTGAAGATCGACATCAGATCACCTTTGCTACAAAATCAGGTTCACATCAATACATAGTGATTCCTTTTAGACTGAAGAATTCCCCTACTATATTTTCAAGAGTGGTGGTAATGGCTTTCAAAGAATATATCAACATGTTTTTATAGGTATACTTGAATGATTGGACAGTATTTGGGTTGTTAAAAAAACATTCTGGAAGTTTAAGACTTATGCTTGACACATGTAGATAATATCAGATCTCCCTGAGCTAAAAAAATTGTATATTTTGTGTACCTTTCCGTATATAGTTGGGACATATTGTTTGCAACCAAGGATTAATGGTGGACCCTAAAAAAATTGTTATAATTGTGAATTTACCTCCACCAAATACAGTAATACAACTTCACACTACATTGGGACATACTGGGTATTATAGGAAATTCATCAAAGGGTATGCACAGATCACTCTGTTTGTGGAGAAGTTGTTGAAGAAAGATTTCACTTTTCAATGGGATGAAGAATGTCAAAAGAGCCTTGACATATTGAAGGAAAAGATGGTAGTCGATCCTATACTAGTATTCCTTGATTGGAATAAGGAATTTCATGTCCATGTGGATGTCTCTTGTATATCTTTGGGAGTTGTACTACCACAGCCTAGTGCAATAGAAATTGATCATCCTATAGCTTTTGCAATTAGGAAGCTATCTAAAGTAGAGAAGAATTACAAAACTACAGAAAGAGAAGGATTGGCAATGGTATATGCCTTACAGAAATTTAGACATTAATTGCTGGGATAACATTTCAAGATGTTTACAGATCATTTTGCACTAAAGTATTTGGTTAATAAGCCTATTTTAGAAGGGAAGCTTTTCATACGATTATTATTGTTCCAAGAGTATGAATTTGAAATTATTGTTAAGCCAGGAAGACTGAATGCAAGACCTCACCATTTGTCAAGATTGGAAACAAGTGAAGAACAAACCAACATAAAAGATAATCTCCTTGATGCAAAGCTATTTTCAATCAGAGTAGTAGATGACAATTTTGCAGACATTATTCAGTTTTTGAACACAAGAATGGCTCCTTCAGAATATACTATGAAGAAGAAGAAATAATTAGTGGTGAAGGTAGCTGATTTTCATTAGTAGAAGGACACTTATATAAAATGGGACCAGATGAGATACTGCACATATATGTTCCTGAATAGGAAAGGAAAATCATTCTAACACAGGCTGATGAAGGTGTAGCTGGTGGACATTGTGCAGGAA
The DNA here is from genome assembly GCA_031772625.1 of Pinus tabuliformis. Classification (NCBI taxonomy): domain Eukaryota; kingdom Viridiplantae; phylum Streptophyta; class Pinopsida; order Pinales; family Pinaceae; genus Pinus; species Pinus tabuliformis. The sequence continues at coordinate 1,702,108,425 of CM062819.1, forward strand.
AAGCTATCGTGAAGAAAATTTTGAGAGTTGGATTGTCGTGGCCTACACTACATAGAGATGCAAAGAAGTACTGCAAAGCTTGTGATGTGTGCCAAAGAATAGGAAAACCTGCAAGAAGATATTAGATGCCACTGGTACCACAAGTTACATTGTAGGATTTTGATAAATGGGCTATTGATTTTTTTGGACCTATCAATCCGCCTCGAAAGAGGACTAGTGTGAGATACACAATTACTGCAACTTATTATTTGACAAGATGGGCCAAAGCACAACCTATAATAGATTGCACTACAGAGACTATTGTGAAGTTAAATTTTTAATACATATTGTCTAGATTTGGGTGTCTAAAGATATTGATGAGTAACCAAGGTTCACATTTCCTAAACAAGACTATTGAAGCATTCACTAAGGAATTCCAAGTTTATCATCAAAAGAGTACTCCTTATCATCCTCAAACCAATGGAACTATGGAAGTATTCAATAAGATTTTGAAGAATGCATTGACTAAGGTATGCAGTGTAAAAAGAGATGTCAGGGACCTTAGAATTCTAGCAGTATTATGGGCTTATAAGACTACATGCAAGAAGTTGACAGGTCAAACACCTTTTAGCTTGGTTTGCGGGAAAGAATTTGTGATGCCCATGGAATTCATTCTTCCTAGCCTAAGGATTGCAACTTTTACAAATATGGAAGACCCTGACATAATGGAGGAAAGAATGTGGAAGAAGACATATTTATAGCAGGATTCCATCAGCAATTACAAAACCAACAGAAAAAGCCTGGAATCATAGTCATATTAAGAAAAATAAGTTCTAGGTAAAAGACCTCGTTCTCCTCTATGACAGTAATTTTGTGAAGTTCCCAAGAAAATTCAAAATGCATTGGTTAGGCCCATATGTTATCAAGTATATTACTTATGGAGGCACAGTTTAGTTAGCGAAGTTAAATAGAGAAGTGATTCATGGAAAAGTAAATGGCAGTAGGTTAAATTTGTATAGGGACATCCCAAACCCTACAACTTTGCTTTGAGGAAGAAAGGAGAAAATTATTAGCGCCACTTGTAGTTGAAATTAGGCACTAGACTATAAACTCTGTTGTAAAGAGCTTCGACGTATAAAGTTACTCTGCTATAGTCTGGAGTATGTCGAAGTTCGCACGAGCCGCGATGCAAGACAGGATGTGCACTATAGTCAGGAATGCGTTGAATTTCATCGTAAAACATAAATATTGCTGTTAAAAGGGAAAAATACGTGAAAAGTTGCATTTATGATGAAAGATTGGCAAGTTGTAAGGATAGATCTAAAACTAATGTGGAAATCTTAACACAATCTGGAAAAAATAGAATATAATGATGGGGTTTGAATTTCAAAATTGTTATAAATAGGACGCCTCCCACACAGATTAAGAAATTTTCTAGTTTGAGAGCTTGAGTGTTCATAGTGTGAAGTAATTGTAGATAATTTCTCCATGAACGTCCTATCAACTGAAGAATTTGTGTGAATATTTGACAAGTGAGGTATAGAAGGAGTCATGGAAGTCGCTTCAATAGAAAGTACTAGTACACTCATTGTTATCACTCGGAATTTTCCTTAGAAGTTATCAGAAAAATGAAGAAACCAAGGTAACCACAAACCAGTCTTTTAAGTATCGGATCTAGCCAACCTATGACTCAGAGAAGGCTCTCTCTGTATAATTTAGCTTTGTTTCTTATGGGATTTTAGGCTAGTTCTTAGTGTTCATTGGGGTTTCAGTTTTGTTTTGAAGGTTGGGTGGTGGAATTCTTAGAGTAGATGGATAGAGCTAGGTCTTCAAGCCATTGGGCTATGGAGTCAACAAATGGATAGCAGGACTGTACCAATTCGTTGAAGGGAATGTTCACAGGGCAGGCTAGTAGAGAAAAATTCAAATCTTTAGGCGTAATGGGGGAAGTAACTTCAACCAGGGTGAAAGGACACTCAAGAATCCTTAGACCAGGATCAGAATGGAGAACAGAGGATAATCATGAACAAAGGGAAATTAAGAATCCTTTCTTACAGATCACAAGAAGTCACCTAAACTAAGGAGCATTCAAGATTTCCTTAAGTTAGATTTGTGAAGAAAACATATAATAATGCATATCAGTCAAGACAAAGTGCATTTAAGCAATTTCTGAAATATCATTCCATGTTATAACATTTAAATTTTAGAGATACATAAAGATTATGAAAAAAATTGAAGGAAAGCAACATTGAACATGAAAGAATACTTATTTGTATTTCTCTTTACACAAGAATCCTATAAAATATCTTATCTTTTTTCCTTGATCTAGTAAGCCAATCCAGTCATTGATACAGTAGAATTTCTGATTCGAGAGAAATAGTCTATAGAAATGTTTTGGAATCCAACATACATACTTCGAATTGTGAAGTATTTATACAAAAAACTTATTACAAAATATCTCAAAACAACTTGAGATTTATTCTAGGAAATACAAATATCTTCTAGCAAGAAGATAGGGACAACTAATGAACTGTTTCTTGTTGTCCCTTTAATTATGGTTGTGCTAGCCTTTATGGTTGAGATGTAGCCCTTTATACTGGCTGATAGTTTTGGCATTTTCACGCTGGAGTCTTATTTACTTTGAGCTTTCATCTGATACTCTTTGACCCTACTACTCTTTGACCCTGTTGTGTTGTTTTTGCCTATTTCATCCTGCTGCCTTCATATTTACTGTGTGGTAACTTTTAGTTGTTAATTCATAACAGTAAGTCAGTCACAGTTCCCCACCATTCTGCATCTGGTAATTTTACATTTATCATCCTCCTATAAATCTCATTAGCCTCATTATACTTTGCAAAATTGGGCTTCGTGAGGAACAAATGTTTTACCTCATGCTCAAGGACAAGCAAGTTCTCAAATGTGTCGTATAATACTTTACCGGTTGGCAAGGCTTTAATGGATGAGGAACTGGCTCGATCCTTAGCCAATTTTCTAAGTCTATCCCCATAGTCCAACTGTGTCATGAGTTTGTCATTGATGACCATAGGACTGGGCATACCTTTCTCCCTCGAAATCTGAAATTTAGCCATGAACCTATCAATGGCTACTTGCATATTGTGGCACTTTTCTTCCAAATTAAGCATAAGGTTCCTTTTGGAAAGAACCTTCCTTATTTCTAAAATGGTAGCAGTTATGTATTCAATGTTCAGCTCCTGTAGCTCATATCTTTTATTGCTATTAAGGAAATGGATGAGTCATTTTTCATCTTCAGGCTTATTTCCCAATTCCTCCTTCACTTTCTGGATAGCTTCAATAGCTATCTTTTCTAGCTCTGTTTTCTCAAAGATAACTTGGATTGATGGCCAAATATCATTGACAGAGTCAATGATATTGGCCCACAACATTTCCTTGGTTTGTCCAAGTGGCTTCTCAAGTGTCAAATCCTTTTCCAGGATTTTGATCCTCTCACCCATTCTTTGGGCCCTTTGTGTTTCCTCTTTCTACCTGAGTTGGGAAACTTTGCATTCAGTTTCCAAACTTTCCACCTTTGCCTTCAATCTTTTCATCTCTGTAGCCTAGATAGACATATCTTCCATGGCTTTCACAAGTTTTGCTACTTTGTCCCCTGGTGCTCCTGTTGTTATAATAGAGTCTGTTGTTACTGGAAATGTTGTTGCAAGTGGAGTGGTGGGTGCCAGTGATGTTTCTAGTGTAGAAGGAATTGTTATGGATATGGTGGGGATGATAGTTCTGGAAATTATGGCCAAGTCACTTTCTTCAATTGAATTAAAGTGTCCAACTCCTTCTCTATCTCCTTAAGTTGATCATTCAGCTTCAGGACCAAGTCCATGAGCTCTTCATGTCCTTGTTGGGCTTCCAGGACTTCTAATGTTTGTGGATGATGTAATTGGGGTATCTTTAGCTTCTTCTTGAGTGTAGCGATATCATCATTTTTCTTCTTAATTAGCTACTCTGTGGCTTTTATATCCTTGGCATCGTGTCCCAATTCAATTACTAAGTCCTCTAAGGACTTGATTCTTGTGTCCTTGGCCTGTGAGGAGGCCTTTTCGAACTGGAATTGTGCAGATATGTTGTTTATGGAATTCCATAGTTGGTGGGTAACTATGAACTTTTCAGTCAAAGTGGAGTATATCATCTCCCCTGTTTGCTTGTGTAGCTCAATCTGGTCTATGGGATGGATATCCCTTGCTAGCACTTTGAAATCTACTTTCTTGAAATCTAAGGCTGTTCTTGGCTGTTGAATTGTAGGCTTGATAAAATTCATCCGCATTTTCCCCTCTTTGATATTAAAGGTTGAATTTATCCTTGTTTGATTTGTAGGGGTCATCTTCAGGTACTGGGCATAAGTTTGGACCTTAAGCTTCTCATTCCTGGCTTTTATTTCCTGTACCCCTCTTTTATGTCTTGATCTTTGTCAGCGGGCATTCTGAAGGAAGATACCTCAAGACTGAGTTTCTTTTCCAATCCTTGAGTTTGTGATGTGGAAGGAGTGCCTTCCTATGGGGTGATGGGCCTGCTCCTGTTTCCTTCTGCGCTGGTGACTTTTGTTGTTTCCTCTGTGTATTCTTGTCCAAAGACAAGATTCACTCTCTGTCTTTTTGCTTGGCTTGTCTCTGCATAAGTCTGTGAAGTGGCCTCCTCCCTACTTCTTTTTAGGCTCTTCTCCTCATTTAGAGGAGTCTGCACAATTGAGGGGGTACTCATGGCTGTCTCCGATTTTCTTGATTTCTCTGGCATGTCTGACTACTCTAGCCTATCTGACTGCTCTAGCACCTGCAGGAAAGAACCCTCATCAAGTTATTTTCCAAGATCAATTAGAGCATTCTCTATGTCTATTTCGATGCTGTCTTGACCAACTAGGGTTCCTTCCACCCATTCTAATTAGTTAGCATAAGGTTCAATCTCAGGTATAGGATGGTGAATAAAAGGTCCCAGATTGAACTTTTGCCTCTTCCTGGTGATGAATTCTAAAGGGTCATATCTCCAAACGAAACTTCTCTGGAACTTCATCTTCTATAGTATCAACTCTGCCTCTGTCCCAGCCTCCCTAGAGTTACATATGAAGGGGCCTAGTTGGTCTTTTATTTTGAAATTGGCCTTCTTCTTGGCATTTACAAAGTTTATCTCATCTGCATTGATGATTTGCCTGTAATATTCTAATGCAAAGAACCTCATAGGGGGGTATATTAGCAATTTGTACGGTGCAAGCATGTAACCATATATTCCGATCTCTGTGTGGTTCTGGTAAAGGTACCAACACCCACTTTCGTCTGCTTTTACAGTTGGAGGACTCTCTTTATTTCTGGATTGATTCTTGGAGGAGGGTTTCCAGACAACATTGTCATAACTGGATGTGCAAATAAGTCAATAAAGTCTGAATAGGAGTATGGAAACTAATACTAATTGATTAATGGGGTCCAAAAAATGATTGACCTTGGTTGACCCTTGGTGTCTAGCTTTTGGAGTGTCAATGGGAACTTATCATATTGATAATATAAGAACATATGGTATAACACTGAAGAGTATTTGAAGACCCTTTCATTTCCCATTCTTGTGAACTAATCATGCATCCTATCAACTATGAATGTGGCAGTCATAAATGGTTGTAGGAGGTTGTCCTGGGGTATAGATGGAGATGAAAGCCAGGATAATTTCATCAATATACTCACTGGTGAAGTAGCCCAAAACACAAGATATCATGGCGATAATATTTCGACCCCAAGGGGAAAAAATAGTTGCTACATATGGAGGGGGGTTGTTAGGGATGTGATTTTCTTCTACAATGAAGATTTGGAATAGTTGGGCCAATTTGGGAGATCTGAGTTTGGGGTATAACTCTAATATGTCTCCAATTGAGAGGGGAGTTAGGTTTGGCCCTGGTTGGAGCTGCAGAATTTCATTGATGGATTCGGTGGTAATGGTGAAAAGGACCTTCTGGTCATGATAAATGATGGTTTTGTGACTAAGGACATAAAAATAATAGCACATATGCATAATTTTAGGAAAGATGTGGACTTGGGGGAACTGGTACTTGGGAAAATTTGATTCCCAAACGCCAATTTCATCAGCATTGTTGGAATTATGATACAAGTGTTGTCTGTTATAGACATTTTTGGGCACTACAACCCCAAGCATGAAATTTCCATAAATCAAGGGCTCCTAAGTCCCTAAAAGTGTTGTTCTAAACCCTAAAGGAACAAGGTCAACAGATTACAGCTTCTCCCAGAAGTTCTCCATGAAAAACTACTCAAAATTGGTCAAAACAGGATCATTTCAGCTGCTCCACACGCCAGGTGCGTTGCATCTCACCCAAATAAACTGTGTGGGTGCGTTGCATTTCAAATATCCCTTCTATGGGGTGCGATGGGCAAGAAATGACAAATGGAAATGTCATTTCGCGAGGTGGAGAGGCAATGGAAGATTCAAGAAACTTCTCCTGTGTCACTTGCCTCTCTGAATTCGACCAAGGATGAGCAAGAGATCATCAATCTCCAAGTGGAAGAAAGAACTATCAGAGGGAAGACACTAATCAAATCATAAGCTGACTCATCTCCTTTACAGATATCTATATATGGATGCCTCATCCCAGAGATCCAGAGGCTGGAATTTTGCATATTGTAAGGAATTGCTGTTGGTTTCTTGAGACAAACATCAGATTGTTGGGTGATCTAAGCTTTGTATGAGGTGAAGAGGGCCTTCCTTGCTGAGAGGTTGATGCTGGGTCAGAACAACTGGTTGTAACTCCTCTTGGCTTTTTCTTGTTTATCAATAAAAGTTATTCAAGTTTTCCTCCATACTTTTGTGTCATTTATGTTTGTTGCATTTGTATGGTCAATTTACATCTGACCCTAGATTGTTTATGATTATAGATCCATGTCTTTGTATAGTGTTATGCTACTGTGATCTTACAGGTACTCTGTGAAGCTGGGCGTGCAAGGGAACAAGTAGTGAAAGACTATCAAAGAAAAGAGGAAGCGAACCAGGAGATTAGCACAAGACAGAGGTTGGTATTTTTTGTTCCTCTCTATCTATACTTCATAAAGAAAAAGCGAAAGTAGTTTTACTTTGTTTGTTTCTAAGGCAGCTATCACACCTTAGTGGGATAAGTAGTTATGAGTAGACACTTTTCCCTGTAACAAAATGGCGACTCCACTCGGGAAGAATTAGTTTGTTTGTTTATCTTCCTTGTTGTCTATTTCATAAACTTACAGGTAGCATTCGAACTGCATTTTCCATAGCAAATGAAAAGTAGATAAATGCTACTTCAGTCCATCTATGAGATCTGTTTATGATTTAAACAACTGATTCACAAACGCTCTGATTGCCCTTGTGATAGCTCTTAGATCCTCCTTAGATCTACCCCTGATTGTTGAATTACTGATTACCTTTTTCTCGGCCAAAACCCATGAACTGAACTGCAAACTGTGACCCAGAACCAAAGCAAATTCTCGTTTCTGGCCTAGCGCATGTATTGTTCTGAGAATCTGAAATTCAGCGCACTTCCTAAGTGTAGAAGGTGCGCTGCATTTCAAATTCCCTGTGTTACAGGTGCGCTGATCAGACTAGGCTTTGTGTAGTGTTGGTTGTTGTGATTCATTCTTTCCAATTTTATTCCTGAATTTTGCTGCCTATGATCAGTATATGTCTATTTGAAACCCCTTTTCCTTGCTGCTATTCCGCCTCCTTTGTACAAAAGAACTGTAAATGTTTTTGTGTGTTTGTTGAGTCATTTTCAGTTCTCCTTTGCAAAAGTAGCGTAATCGTATTGTCGTCCTTTGATTTGAAACTGTCGCAAGTGTCGATTTTAATCATAGGAAAGAGTTTGATTGCTTTTGGTAGTCGATTATCCTGTTACTATTGTTTTTGGTCTGAATTTGTAATTTTTCTAGTGTCAAAACAAGTATTCATTTCAAAATCATAAGGTGTTGTGATCATCTCCATTTTTTATTTCGAAAAGAAACTTGTTGATATTTTTCGCTTGAAAAGAAATTCAGATTTGTGCATCAACTTTCTTCTCATTCATATACTAAGAAAGTCGAAAACAAATACAAGCATGTGCATTTGCATTTAGACAGTCTGATTGGTTTGATTTAGGAAAATGCATTTAGAGTGTGCTCTTTTCTCTTTGTGAAAGGATTCTGTATTTCTTTCCTTAGTAGCTAGGATTTCATTGCACAAAGAAGATAAAAAGATTGTTTATCATCTTATATTTCATTTTAGGAATTACATCTACATCTCGCGGTGAACTCTAAAGGAAAACTTCATAAACAAGATCAACTATAAAATAAATTCAATGAATCTAACAACGCTTTGGAACCTAACGCACAACATTTAGAAGTGTAGGCTAGAGACGTATTCTGGCGTCGTAAAGCCTGGTAACTGTTTTTCTCACTGATGGTTGGGTCATTCCTCCACTTTGAGATGATAAGTGCCAGTACGGACTTGTGCTCCCATGTACCATCGAGTATATTTTGGGAGACCCCAATAGGCTTAATCCTTTATCCATAGGAAGCCGTGTCTGCCACCCTATCGATCACAATGCACTGAACACAGCATTCGGGAAGATTTACTGTCGTACCGTAAAAGGTATTCTACAGTTTTGCAATTGGTTTGGTAATCCCCCTACCTAGATTTCCATAGCAGTCCCTTTCGTTCCTTTTCAGACTCTTTAACAGAAAAGGTCCATCTAAGCACTTGTCACTTCAGGCTCATTAAAAATCGAAGGAGACTAGAGTCATCTTTTGTTTTTTTCTCGACTCCTAAAAATTGAAAAAACAAGTTGTGTCAAAGCGTCTAAAATTCATTTAATTCGGAAGCATACTTCCCCTTTATTTTAGTTTATCGAGTAATCCAAAATCGTGGAAGAAAGTCAATTGAAACCCCATCTTTCATGTAGGCTTACAAGTCGACCGTCTTTGTCTCCGGAATCGAAGCTAGGACGGACGAAGCGAACTCGTTTAACCGGTTCCAAATCTCCTGTTAAAGTTAGAACAAGTGTTCCAACAACATCAGAGACTCTGGTTACTCCAAACATTTCTGGAATCCCTGCCTCTACAGAAGAAGTTCAGCAGCCACAGAAGGACAGTAATACTGATCCTAGTCTGAGGGTAAACATTTGTGTTACCGAACCAGTTCCATTTACAACTGGTTCGGAGAGTCTTGCTCCTCAAAGATCCGTCGCTGTCGATTCCATACCTTCTTCGGCACCAGAAATATTGTACGGACCTGATGGTCTACCCCTTCCACCTGGTTTGATTGCCATAGAAGAGATTGTGGAAGATCCTCCAACTAGTACTCCATCGCAATTTGGAGTCGGGATCATTCTGTATCCTTCTTCATTAGAAGTTAGTCTACCGCCAGCAGAAGCTCCTCTAGAATCGCTAGGTAATCTTTTGGATAGACTAGAAATGTCTGAACAACCATCAACATCTAGGACTGTATCATTTGACACAGCGACGGTAGAACCCCCTACTATCACTCCAACAATTTTCGCCAGTATACCATCTGTCCCAACTAGCTCTTAATCGCTAGAAGGAGCCCACTGAGGGGCCATTCGACAGTATGATCTGTTCCTATTTGTTCATCCATATTAATATTCGGAAACTCTTATGTTGAGTCTCAACAAATTGATCCATTTGGAGGTCAATTTGGGCAGTCCGACCCTCAAGGGAAAACCATTCCCTTGAGTTATGGATTACCACCGTATGGGGAGCAGTATGCCCTATCATTATCCCCTCCGGGAGGACAACCATACGGGAGTTCACAAGAAAATTTGGGTTATGTTGGAATTACTTCGAGCGGTTGGGTACCGATACTACCTCAACAGCCAAGAGTTGTATATTCGATGCAACCATGCTTACCTATGTCAAATATACCAACTACGCCAGCTATAGTGACGATGTCGCAAGTTCAAGCGCTGCCTGTTGTATGCCAACCTCAGGTTTCTCAGGTTGTAATGCAACACCCCCTTGACCCTGTGACTCAACCACAATCGCCGACTAGTGGGATGACACAGGTTCAGACGGGTAGAATTACCCCTCATCTTGGTCAAACAGTTAGTATCGGACAACAGCACATGGATTCACAACCATGGCTAGTACAATACCAACAACCACAATTCCAACAAGTATACCAAGGTTGTGAGCAACAAATCCTTGCAAATAATGGGCAGCCATATATTCAAAACGGTCAAAATCAACCATTTTACAATGGTCACGTCCACCAACCTTACCAAAGTTACCAGCATCAAATGCATTATGCCGGTATGCAAAGACCAACTGCTCAGGCAATCCCATCTTATCCTGGGTATGCTTCACCTAACCTGAATCAACAGTTACCCTTCATGGCAACTTTAGAGTTACCTGATTTAAATTGGTTAACAAACGATCCAATCACTTACGCCCCTTGGTGGCCAGCGATTCCACATAAACTTCCATCAGATATTCCTAAATTTAATGGAAATCTGGGTGAAGATCCGTCGAATCATGTGATGACCTTTCATCTTTGGTGTTCATCAAACACCCTAAACGATGATTCGATTAGGCTTCGCTCTTTTCAGAGGAGATTGACTGGTCCGGCAGCAAAATGGTACATCGAAATTCCTAGAGCTTCATTCGACAACTTCAGTACCTTAGCCACAACCTTTTTAACCCATTTTCAATTACCGATAAGGTATGAAACGGGAACGAAACTCCTTACCAATTTCAAACAGACGACGGACACTCACATATCTGATCATATACATGAGTGGCGACGTCGTCGTTGTTGGCATTATGATGCATGTGTTGTACTTGATGGCAACCCTCTCATAGAAGATCATCTCACTTGTATACATTCAGATGAATCCACAGAAGAGATATCAGATATGACAGAATACATGGATGTAGGACAGTTCAAAGGGATCAGATGACAGTTCACAAGTAATCTTTGCCATCAAGTCCAAAGGGGGAGATTGTTGGCATCATGGCTAAATTATTGTCCTTGATGGCAACCCATATAGGTGATGGATCAGAGTACTTCAGGTCAATAGCAGAGATTGATGATCAGCTCTCCAATATTGAAGAAAATAAGGGGTACGCAGGTACACCATACAGAAGGTGCGGACACGCAGTCATGTCTTACATAAAGGTGCGTACATACCCGCAGGTAAACCATGTAAAAGGTGCGGACCCCAGTTCACTCACTTCAAGGCAAAGAAGCGCGCTCACGTGGGGTTTGGTCTGTGGTATTTAGCCTGCCGTTCTCGATTCTATGGTTTTGGCCCGTGGTATTGTTTTATATTATTATTATTATTATTGAGCCCCATGTTTTGGTTATCTATGGTATTGATCCATGATTTTAGGGAGATCTTGCCTATATAAAGAAAAGGAGATCATTTGGGTAGACACTTGTGAAATTAGAGGATCTTAAGAGAAGCTAGATCTGAAATTCTTGTAATCGGTTTGTGAGAGAGAGTTGAATCAATATCAAGGAGAAACATGAGAATTACAAGTCGGATCTACTAATGGGTTGATATCTCCTCGGCGCATGTTCAGATATATAGATCTGACAGTCTGGGTTATTCTTAAAGTCTTGAAATCATCTATACCTGCAGGTACGCAAGTACAGTGAAAGAAAAGTGCGGAGATACACAGGCACAGAAGTGCTGCAGGTGCGCAGATACGCAGGCCCAGAAGCTCTGAAGATGCGGAGGAGCGCAGGCAGTTCATTGGACACAGAGCACAGGTACGCAGGAAGTCTGTGAGGCACAGTGCGTGGGTACGCAGGAACGCAGTTGAAACAGTGCGTACTTCTACGCAGGTGTTATATGGGTGAAGCTGCGTACTTCTCATGAAATCTATTTAGCTGACCCTGTTTATTGTTGTGATCTGGGTTTTGAAGTGATGTCTGGTTTCTAGTATTAAGTTCTGATAACAGCAGTGATTGATTAAATGGTTATACATTGATGGATGAATGGATCAATTTCTTATTGACTCATTTTATGTGATCTGATGGACTAGATCTGATTGATGACTCACTTGTATATGTATTGATCTAGTGCTTGGGTAATTCAGAAGGTTGTTTGATTATGAGCTTCAATGTTGGATGAAATGTGGCCTTTCAGATTATGTGTTGTGCTTCAGTGTATCCAGTCTGAAAATTGATGAAACGTGGTACCTGGAGGAGAGAAGATTGTAGGTCATCACCTACGTACTAGTATCTAAGCTAGTACAAGAGCTAAAGGAAATCTTTGGAGCATTGTTGCAGGTAGCAGCCTGCGTACTAGTAAATGGATCGGCTAGTACAAGAGCAAAGGGGGTTGTAGCTCCCATACTGGTATAAGACTGCACCAGTACAAATATTGTAAAATGATTTTCTTATTAAGAAGAAGATTGAGATGACTTGCAGCAGGTGGTTTTCTCCCGCATTGGGTTTCCACCTTATATCATGGTGTTCATGTGTGTGCCTTATGTGTGATGATCTATTCTATGTTACTGCATCTGTTAATTGATAATACTGTTAATGCACTCATTGAAGATCAATTGACTTAATCATAAGAAGTTGTGGAAGTAGTATATATGAATTTGATTATGGAAATGAAAAAATTTTATTAATGTGATAATACTGATTCACCCCCCCTCTCAGTATTATTTCCAACAGTCGTAGAATGGTAAAAACGTATGTTCCCGATCATCTCTTAGCTGAATGGTTTATGAAGTCATTACTACCTTCCATCACGGGAGATGTGGCAAAGGGGGGAGTCATAACAGAAGAGCAAGTTATTTCTCATGCGCAATATTTGGACTTGATTTACACTCAGTCCGGCACGCTCTACGATAAAATACCTAACGCCCCTAGATTGGAATTCTCAGTTCCTCCTCCTCCTAAACCAAACAATGACTCTCATGCCGGCAATGGCGTGATTGGCGCAACAGACACGAAATCGACAAAGGCTACATCCAAAAAGGCCCATAAGATTTCAGGTCAAAATGCAAAAGATGAACTTCTTGCCTTGGAAGTAAATTCCGTACCGGCAGATAAAGGTAAAGAAACCAAGCAACCAGGGGGCAAGAAGAAAGGAAAAGGGAAGAAGAAAAAATAGGAAGAATTGTCTCCTGAAAAATCTTTTGCAAACCCTCCTGGAAATAGGAAACAAAAATTTCCATGCATGATATGCAATGAGGATCATTGGACACTAGATTGTCCACACAGAGCTGAGCTTAAAAAATTCTTCAAGAATTCAAAAACCTCCGCAGTGTTAACTGATCCGTTTCCAAATCCAAGAACAAATTTGTTTGAGAGTGGAAATGCTTCCCCGTCTCAAGTGCTAATGTTGTTGGTTTCAAAACAGCAAAATGATGCTTTGATATCGACGAGGAACAAAGATTATGGGAATCCACAACTGTCGAACAAAAAGGATAAAGATCAACCTAGTAGTTCGACAACAACTTCGACAGAAGTTGCGCCGCCCATCATTCCTGAACTGACAATAAAACTACCGAAGGGAGTAGTACACAAATCAACATTTAATCCTTGTGCTAGAGCAGCACAGCATTATAATAGAGTGGAAGATTTGGCCCAATCACCATCCGCTATGTCGACTCTTGAAGTACTACAAAATTGCCCATCCCAAAAGTAGGCTTTATTATCGGCCATTGGTGGGATAGACCCAAAGGATTCCAATATTGTATCTTTCGATCATAAAGGATACGGTCCTCAATTACCAGCTCAACTAGCTTTCCTTGTTCAAGTGAAAGCCCTCAACAAAACTGTTCATCGAACAATTATTGATGAGGGGGCATCTACAAGTATTATGTCGATGAGTTGCTAGAAAACTTTAGGATCTCCAACCTTGTCGTGTTCTTCGATGACATTAAAAGCATTCGATAGAAGAACATATACCCCATATGGTATTCTAAGTAACTTGAAGGTTGAACTAGGAGGAAAAACAGTAGAAATAGATGTTGAGGTGATCGACGGAAATCTCAATTACAACATCCTACTAGGAAGGCCATGGATATATGCTATGGCTGCCGTTGTGTCGACCTATTTTAGGAAGATTTCATTTCCCTTTCAAGGAGGGATTACAATCGTCGATCAACAAAACTTCCTCCCCAATGGTTCTCAAGTTACGGGAAGCATTCCTATGATCCATGGAAGCCCCCATTCACTTCAAAATATCGGAGTAGGCCTACTAAAAGACCCTGTATTAATGGGAACTTTTTCCCATCCACCTCCAATCAATTTGGCGGAAGTAGCATCGGTAGGAACCTGCAACATGATATCTTCTAAAAAGATCTCAGAAAACTATATCGACATGGATCATGTGATGGTTTTTCCTCCGAGCCCAATGGAAATATTGTAGCAATCAATGTTCCTAGCCTAGGTGGCAAACCCAAATCAACGCTCAACGAGTGTTTGGATAGATAGGTCTAAGGAATATGGCACCCCTTCAGATCCTTTGTCGAGAGTGCATGACACCGACGAAGGAATTGTTCAATCAATGGTAATTGAAGGGGCACCATGGGATGATTACCACCATCGTTCCCTTCTTCCGGATTGTGAAGAAAGTACTCCTGATGACCTTTATCATCCTTCAGTTTTTTATTTTCTATCAAATAATGTAAACACAGTGGATTCTGAGCGAAACTTGTCCAACATTGAAGAGACCATTTAATCAAGCAGTTTTAGTGCAGACTTCATGTTCGTTAAAAAATAAACATAAGAAATGAGCACATGTTCCCCCAGAGTTTAAGCTCATTAAAAAATGAACCAATTTCCGGTAAATAACCATCGTGAATGTAATACTTCAGCCTTTAAAGCCTTGATCGTGTTTGCACCGTCACCTCCACTTTTGCATTGGCCGATCATTCACCTCCATTTGATTGTTTACCCATTTTGAGGAACAGCTGCGAAGAGTGATCTCACTAGCCATCCTTGTAACACTGTCATGATTGGAAAATTCCAAACCTTACCTGGAATCAGTTGCTACCCATTTTATCACTCGTTCCTCAAAAGACGAGTCTCCTTTAAGCTCTTTTCAATTGACTCGTAAAATATGAAAAGATTGCCGAGCCATTGGCCTCTCCAGCTCGTTAAAGGGACCGGAAGTGATATCTCTCCTCTAAATTTTAATCTTTTTGGACTTGAGAGATTATTACACAAAAATATCGAGTGCTTGTTTTGTTCAGCTCGTTAAAAGTATCGAAAATTCATCCCTTCTGTATTGTTTTATACTTTTTCGGACTTAAGGGATTAGGTGACGAAAAAGGAATTTTGGAGTTTTCTTTACGTTCCTTTTCAAACTCTCTAAAATTGAAAAGGACCGAGTTATCTTTGTCGTTAAACTCATTAAAATTTTAATAGCAACAAACTTGTCTATAGAGGAGAACGAGTTTCACTATCGCTAGCCTTGTTAAAACATAGCGATGGGTTTGCCCGAAGGGCAAATTATAGAACAATAATATGTTATCCTCCTCAAGCTTAACAAAAATAAAGAGGTACTGGTCAGCAATGACTGGGGAAAAATTGGGAAGAAAACTTCAAGAAACTTTGTTGGTAGCAAGTCGCTCTTGAACATGACACTTTCACTCCGCATCCAAGTCAGGTTGGGTTGTTTCATTCACCGATCACATCACCATAGTCCCATCATACCATCCAAATTTGGGGTTAATGCTACCAATCCATCACATTAGTGTCGCTGATATGTTCAAGAGAAGTCATTCATAGAATTCACCTATGTCTCACCCACTACAATACATTTATACTCCATTCTTTCATGACCGCCAGCCTGAACCTTATATCACCAGATCGTTTTCACCTCCATTAAAATCATTTGCTCCGTTCTATGTCATTGATGTGGGATTCATTAAGACCCTCCTGTGACGGATCACTTCTTTTCGACATCAGCTCGTTATCCAAGAAGTTGATCTAGGAACACCCCATTCAGTACTTTGAAGCTTGCATGCCTCAATGGCAAGTTTCTCACTTCCGGCGACAGGTTTACATCAATGACCTTCGACCGAAAGATTTTGCGTGGTGTTCGATGCCAAGTCCTTTATTCACACCATGTGAATTGTGCTTCAATACCTTGAGTGTCATTATCATTATCAGTGATTCCTCTCACATTTGTTACATCTTATATTATTGGCTGGTAATCAAGTGATGTCTTTCCATGTTCGACTTCAGAACATCTCTCACATGGATAGACTTGTACTTCGAGTGAAGATCGAATGAGATTGAAGACCCCAGATCTAGTTTCATCCATCCGGGCTGCGATATATATTCAGGAAAATAAAGACATCAAATGTACATCATTGTTGCACAGATAATCATCCAATCAAAGGGATGATGGCTCTATCAGAATCATCAGTCTACACTCAGACGATTGTCTATCTTATGTACATGAAAATGAATTTATAAAGCTGAGCATGGGAATGGCCGCCTCAGCCAGATCATGAAAATATTATGAACATAATGTATTGTATTGTATCTTATTACAGGTCTCCTCCCAGCTTGAAAGAACTTCAGATCCTCATAATAAAGCATTTCACCTGACATCAAAATATTAACGACCTCATGCTTTAGGGGGCAACTGTTATAGACATTTTTGGGCACTACAACCCCAAGCATGAAATGTCCGTAAATCAAGGGCTCCTAAGTCCCTAAAAGTGTTGTTCTAACCCCTAAAGGAACAAGGTCAAAAGATTACAGCTTCTCCCAGAAGTTCTCCATGAAAAACTGCTCAGAATTGGTTAAAACAAGATCATTTCAACTGCTCCACAGGTCAGGTGCGTTGCATCTCACCCAAATACACTGTGTGGGTGCGTTGCATTTCAAAAATCCCTTCTATGGGGTGTGATGGGCGAGAAATGACAAATGGCAATGTCATTCCGCGAGGTGGAGAGGCAATGGAAGCTTCCAGAAACTTCTCCTATGACACTTGCCTCTCTGAATTCGACCAAGGATGAGTAAGAGATCATCAATCTCCAAGTGGAAGAAAGAACTATAAGAGGGAAGACACTAATCAAATCATAAGCTGACTCATCTCCCTTAGAGATATCTATATATGGATCCCTCATCCCAGAGATACAGAGGCTGGAATTTTGCATATTGTAAGGAATTTTTGTTGGTTTCTTGAGACAAACATCATATTGTTGGGTGATCTAAGCTTTGTATGAGGTGAAGAGGGGCTTCCTTGCTGAGAGGTTGATGTTGGGCTAGAACAACTGGTTGTAACTCCTCTTGGCTTTTTCTTGTTTATCAATAAAAGCTATTCAAATTTTCCTCCATACTTTTGTGTCATTTATGTTTGTTGCATTTGTATGGTCAATTTACATCTGACCCTAGATTGTTTATGATTATAGATCCATGTCTTTGTATAGTGTTATGCTACTATGATCTTACAGGTATCTTACAGGTACTCTATGAAGCTGGGCGTGCAAGGGAACAAGTAGCGAAAGACTATCAAAGAAGAGAGGAAGTGAACCGGGAGATTAGCGCAAGACAGAGGTTGGTCTTCTTTGTTCCTCTCTATCTATACTTCATAAAGGAAAAATGAAAGTAGCTTTACTTTGTTTGTTTCTAAGGCAGCTGTCACACCCTAGTGGGATAAGCAGTTCTGAGTAGACACTTTTGCCTGTAACATTGTCCTTGATGGAAACTCACTCAGATGACAGATCATAGTACAACAGGTCAATAGCAAATAATTAATGATCAGAGAGAGGTATACGCAGGTTCACCTTGACAGAGAAGTTTATACATGCGGGTTAATAGACCAAAAGGAGCGTATAACGTACACACACACTTTCACAAAAGGAAAGTTGCATATATCTTGGGAAACTAAGTTTTGGTCCAAGGTATTTGGTCCATGATATTTTGATCCATGGTATTGGTCCAAGGTATCTGGTCTGAGGTATTGACCCCAGGTATTTGGTTGAAGGTATTGGTCCTAAGAGGTTTTGGACCATGGCATTGAGAAAGTCCTAACACTATAAAAGGACGAGAAGATCATTAGGCCAAGTGGGCAGGTATTGAATATCTGATGAAGTGTGAGATCCAGTATGAAGGTTATGGGTTTGTGATGCTTTGCTTGATCTGAACTAAAGATGCACCTATGTGGATGATGATGAATGATGGATCGAGATCTTAAGGATTGGAATGTATTATCATTATTTGGTTTGATCATGGATAGATTAGATATGAATACTGACGCATGTTTTATTCTGCAAATGTTATGATATGGGTATGACTGAATTATGAAATAGCTATGAAGTTTTTAAGTTAGCATTTGCAGATCTGTACGTGGTTTCTCTTTGGTAAAATCGTGTATACCCCCTGGTTCAGCTCATCATAGTAGCGTATACATTATGAAATATGATATCTAAATTTGCAGATGGTTCTAGTGGTTTTTGCAGAGTTCTGGGTTCCGCTCTGTGTTCTGGTGACCGTGTTTTGATGACAGGTCTTCAATGATTCAGTTATGGGTGATTCAAAGATTGATGATTGAGAATTTAATGATTGGTTAATGCAATGTTTGTATTACAGTGGTGACATACTTTGAACTTCAATGTTGTTGATGGGTCTAGTATGAAAATTGGATGAAACATGGCCTTCAGATTGTGCTATTGTGTTCCAGGTGTATTCAATCTAAAAATTTATTAAACATGGTCCTTGGAGGAAGAGAGAAGGTGGTATCCTTCTGTAGGCTAGCGCCTACGTACTAGTAAACATATCAGCCAGTACAAGAGCCAAGGGGTTGAAGCTCCCTTCTAGTAGTAGCTGGAAAACAAGTGAAGGTTAGAGCCTTCAGTAGGTCGGTGCCTACGTACTAGTAAATATATCAGCTAGTACAAGAGCCAGGGTGTTGTAGCTCCCTTCTAGTAGTAGCTGGAGAATGAGAGAAGGTTGTAGCCTTTTGCAGGTGGGTTCCTGCGTACTGGTATATGTTATGAAACCAACTCAAGAAAAGATAGAAAAGATAGATCAACTCCTTAGAATTCAGCCTCTTCGAGGGTGCAACCTCCTTTACATTACATAAATGAACAATTCTTGGATGATACAAATGACAAAACCTCCTTTCTATATATAGGAGTCTAAGGAGTCACAATATAATCCAGCCGAGCTAACAATAATAATATAAAGCCACAAAAATAACAATAGAGGGATTCTATGGGGCACAGAAATAACAATATGGGGGTAATAGGGGCACAACAATATAAATAAGGGGTATAACTACAATAGTAATGGGGTAATCACTAGTATTATAGGGACCCAACATGCACCTCTCCTTCAAAAAAGTGTTCTCCTCAACGCTTGAGTAGTTCTAGGTACTTCTGCATAAAATTCTCATCCTCCCATGTGGAATCTTCAGCGGATAAGTTCTTCCACTTGATAAGATACTCTGAAATTGATCGATTTCGTAGCTGTCGAGTTCTTGTTTCTGTGATTGCTTCCGGTTCCAATATAATTTTTCCTTCCTCGTCAAGTTCTGGCAATATTGTTTGAATTGGGAGCTTGTCACCTATAACCTTCTTTAAACATGAAACATGGAAAACTGGGTGCAATCGAGAAGCTGTAGGAAGCTCCAATTTGTATGCCATAGTACCAATCTTTTGCAACACCTTGTACGGACCATAATACTTTGGTGATAATTTATTATCCTTCTTAGCTTGCTTTAGGGACATTTGCTTATATGGTTGTAGCCGTAGGAATACCCAATCACCTACATCAAAACTTCTTTCACTGCGATGTTGATCCGCCTATTGTTTCATTCTATTTTGTGCCAACACGAGGTTATCCTTTAAGAGTTGGAGGACTTGTTGTTGATGTTCGATGTGATGTTCCACTGCCTGAACCTTAGAATTTTCTCTTACATATGATGTGATGGATGGTGGTTAATACCCATAAAGTGCCATAAATGGGGTCATTTTTGTTGTTGTATGGAAGGAAGTGTTATACCACCATTCAGCCAGAGGCAACCATTTGACCCATTGTGTCTGTTTATCAGATACAAAGCAACGAAGATATCCTTCCAAACATTTGTTTACTATCTCAGTTTGCCCATTAGATTGAGGATGATAAGATGAGCTATGAGCTAACTAAGTACCAAGACAAGAAAATAATTCTGTCCAAAAATTCCCAGTGAAAATGGGATCTCTGTCACATACAATAATCTTTGGGTTTCCATGTAGCTTTTGAACTGTTTCCATAAATGCAGTAGAAACTGTACTGGCTTTAAATGGATGTGATAATGCACAAAAGTGTGCATACTTTGTAAGTATGTCAACTACCACCATGATGACACTCTTTCCCTTTAAATCTGAAACATACACACAAGAAACTACAGTCCGTCCTCTTTCTGTACCTTCTTACGAAATTTCAATCCGATCCCCAAAGAGAAAGTTATGACGATTTTCCCCAGGTCACCTGTTTTGAATGTAATTCAAGAGTCTGCAAAAAGACCAACTTCCTCATATCATATCTCTGCAAATATCGCACGAAAAGCTCTGAAATTTGGACCCAAGGTTCAACGCGATTTCTTCTCAAATGGGATTTTTTTGCAACTTTTGAAACGTCACAGAAAAAAATTATAGCGAAAATGCCACGATGACCTGTTTGGAGCAGCGAAACCCTAGAATCCAAAGCTCTAATACCAAATGTTATGAAACCAGCTCAAGAAAAGATAGAAAAGATAGATCAACGCCTTAGAATTCAGCCTCTTCGAGGGGGAAACCTCCTTTACATTACATAAATGAACAATTATTGGATGATACAAATGACAAAACCTCCTTTCTATATATAGGAGTCTAAGGAGTCACAATATAATCCAACCAACCTAACAATAATAATATAAAGCCACAAAAATAACAATAGAGGGATTCTATGGGGCACAGAAATAACAATATAGGGGTAATAGGGGCACAACAATATAAATAAGGGGTATAACTACAATAGTAATGGGGTAATCACTAGTATTATAGGGACCCAACAGTATAAGTCTGTGCCAGTACAAGATTGTAAACATGTTTTTCTTATATTAAAGGAAGACGGCAGCAGGTGGTTTTGTCTCGCATTGGGTTTCCACCTTATATCATGGTGTTCATGTGTGTTTCTTATGTGTGATGATCTGTTCTGTTTTTACTACACCTGGTTACTGTTTACATGGTTAATGAAGTTCTGATGCACTGATTAAAGATCAACATATGATGAATTAACTGAATCATAATTTTGTTGGATATATGCTAGTTGCATTAAACACAGTTGCATGTACACGCGAGTTCCCTTAACTGAAGTAGCATATATGAATCTAATTATGGAAATGAAGAAGTTATTGATTTTCTAATACTAATTCACCCCCCCCCCCCCCTCTCAGTATTATTTCCAACAAGCATGGTTCAGGAACTTGTCCATACTTTGGAAATGAACTTTGAATAGGAGAACTACGACAGTGGTATCTTTTATCTGGAAGTCTGTGTCAGTTAGGGGAAGGTGATCTAGGCCTAAATGAGGTGTAGTGATGGGCCTCACATCCATTGCAATTGGGATAGCCATACTCAGTTCTTGTGGATTTGAGTGTGGGGAGGGATTCAAAGTCTTTAGGGTAACGGTGTTCCGCAAAGGTTTATGGCTCAAGCTCTTGAGTATTTTTAATTAGTTTTTAACTTAACTAAACACTCAGCAACTGGTTACTTTGAAATTGGCAGGGTTTTTGGTGAATTTTGGTTTAAATACCTCGAACTGGGGTGAATTGCTTCTGAGCATGGTGGCTGGCGACTGCAAGTGGTTGAATGGGCTTTGTATAGGCTGCAAGGCTGACTGGGTTGTCTGAGGCATCTTTGGAGTGAAATTGTATGTGGCTTGACAGCTTCGACATTTTCAAGTGTCGTGCATGTGTATAGAGGCTTGAAGATGAAATTTCATAAAAAAAAAGACAATTTTGGGGCTTTTGGCTTTTATACACGAAAAGCTATTTTTTGGCGGGTAAGGGTTGAATAGTGGTTAATTTGTCACGTAACAGGAGGGCAGTAAGCAGTTTATTTTACACTGCTTTTGGGTGCTCGGTGGTATTTGGGAGGGGCCGCCCGATTACACTCATCGAATGACACGTAGCACTGGGGGTCAGGTGGGAAACCACTTTATCGAGTGGGTAAAGGACGAACGTTGGGTTGGCCCAATATGGATAAGGGTCATCGAATGAGGAGGGGGGATGATCGCACGGTGATCGGGTGGAGAAGTTGTGCGGAGGCTAGTGGGGGGCCCAGCGGGCACTTAATTATGGCAGTATCAGGGTTAATAATGGCTTAAAGTGAGATTAGGCCATAGGGATAATTAGCAGGGGATTAAAAAAGGGGCATAATTAACTTGATCACAGATCGACCAGTTAAAGGTTTTGGTCGGGTTTTAGATGAAAATCTTAGTTTATAATTAAACTGGGGTGTAGGGTTAATTAATACATAGGAGTTAAATATATATGGGAAATTGGGTTTTTATCAGGATTTACTATAATAAAGTTAGTCATTAATATGAAAAATGGGCGGAAAAGGGAAAATACTAAACGGAATTCTTTTTCGTGAATTACATGTTTCCACATATTTACATTAATACTTAGGGTACAACATTTTCGTGGGTTTTTTGGTATGAAAAGTTTCTTATATGGGGGGGAATTGCTTTTTCCTAGGAGAAAAGTGTTTTGACCTTAGGAAAAGGAGTATTATTAGGAAAATGAATGAACTAAAGGGGGGGTGAACTTTTATGGAGGGAGTCTAGTACTCGATATCCATAAGTCTTTGAGCCAAGGGTTCGGTCCCTCCAAAAGTCAGAGAAATGCTTTGAGCCTCTTTGACTTAAAGGTTTTTTAGTACTTTGAACTTTATTATGGGAAATTAGTTAAGTAAAGAGGTGAAATGAATGGGGGAGGTTAAATAATTGACTTTGAAGTTCATTTGCATGCTTTATTGTCCATTCATATATGCTGAAAAATGATAAATCAATCACCATACTTCTGCAACATTTCTTTCACTTACCCATCTACTCATTCTACCATATTTTTTTTCTTCACTTTATTAGGGTGCATTTAAGCTAGCAAACCACTATCAATATTTTCTTTTCTTTAAATAGAAAATGATCTAAATCAAACCTTATTTCATCCATGGGCTCAGTTTAAATAGTTGAGCTCCTTTATTTACTCTACCTATCTAATAATATGCCAAGATTACACTGTTTGGTCATATTTTATTCTCTATCTATAGACATGAAATATCCAAGTTTAAACTTTTTGACTATTCATGGATTGTGGCATAAGTGACAAGCTGCACACAATCATTCATTAAGCGTAAAAAGTAAATAGTAGTGGCATTTTGACTTGCACACTTTCATGGTATTTTTGTTTTCTTCGGGTTCATATTTTTCGTTTTTTTGTGACTTATTTTCATTCTTTTTGTCCTTTGATTTTTCTTTTAGGACATACCCTCTTTTCATTTTTTTGTTTTGTAATATGAAAAACATTTGCAAAAAGCAAAGGTATGTACAATATTACAAGGCTTAACCTTATTCAATCAAAATTATGACTCATATTGATATAGGAACCTAACAGTGGCTCCACTTGGGGATGGCATTTCCTGGTGAAATGTCAAGAACTTTGTAAATCAGTAGCCTTTGAATTGTTGTTGATGTTACCTTGCAAAATTATCCTCTATGCCTCTGCGTTATTGATACTTATGATAGTGAATCCTTCGAAGCTTAGGTCCTTCTCCCCGGGCTTCAACTTCAATGAGCACCATCCAATCCAAACTAAACATTTTTGAAAAAAATGGAATATGTACAACGAAAAGTAAGAATCAGTAGTTAGGCTCAGAATAGTGTTTGAGCATCCGACCATTCACTGGTCCACCTTCTACTTTTGTACCATCCATCTCTCTGATGAAGAAAGCATTATTACCTATGAAAGCATAAATGACATATGGGCCTTTCCATAGGAAATCAAATTTCCCATGTTTACCTTTATCTTCCCTCCTTGAACCCCATCTTAGGACTTTGTCACCAAGGTAGAAATCCTCAGCCTTGGTCCTTTTATCAAAATTCTTCTTGATCCTTTCCTACACAACCTAAGATCTGATGTACACTTCTTCCCTTGTTTGCTGTAAATGAATTGTTTGGTTGATTCTTCTCTGGATGTCATTTGGTTCAACCTGCAATTCTTGGAGCAGCTTCATTACTGGTGTTCCCGAGGAATATGGGAAAGCAACTTCCATCCCATAAAATAGTTGGTAGGGAGAGGTACCAATTGATTTCTTTGTGGTTAGTCTATCTGCCCATAAGGCATTGACTAGCATTCTATTCCATGTTTTCTTATTGTCCTCGAACAGATTTTTTATGATGTTCAATAGGATTTTCTTTGAGGATTCTGCCAGTCCATTTCCTTGAGGATAATAGGTTGTGGAATGGCCCAGGGTTATATGATACATGTTGCAGAAATATATCATCCTTTTGGATTTAAAGGCTACTGCATTATCAGTAATGAGCTTAGTTGGACATCCAAATCTTGATAGAATGTTGGTTTCAAGGAAGGTTATGATAACAATGTCAGTGGCTTGCCTTGAAGGTATGGCCTCTATCCATTTGGTGAAATAGTCTATGGCAGTGAGGATCCATTTGTGTTGGGCAGAGGAAGGTGGGTGAATCTCACCAATGAATTCTAACCCCCATTGTTGAAAAGGTGTTTCAGCAGAGATTGGTTTTAGGGGTAAAGGTAGAAGCTTTTTCTTCCCCTCAAAACTTTGACATTTATGACAGGAGGTCATATGTTTCTTTACATCAAAAAACAAAGTTGGCTAGTAGAAACTAGCTCTAAGAATTTTATCTACAGTGGTTTTCCAGTAAAGGTGTCCTCCACAGTCACCTGCATGAAACTCTTGTAGTACTTTTTTAGATTCATCTTTTAATAAAAAATTGAGAAGAATACCTTCATGATTCCTCCAAAAAAAAGCCTTGTCTAATATACAAAATTTTAAGGATTTCATCTTCAAAAATCTACTTTTGGTCTTAGATAATCCTGGAGGAGCTTGTAAGTTTTTGTAAAAAATAAATGGTATTAGCATACCATTGTGATTCTGTAAAGGCCTAACTAATTAGTGGAGTCGTCGTCTCCTCTTCATTATCTATTTGTGCAATAAAGTTTATATCTAGGGCCTGACAGTTTGACTCAGCCATAAGCTTGGCTAAATCTTGGCCCTTGATTAACTTAGTTGGTCTGATTTCTATATCATATTCTAAAATAGTAGAAATCCATTTTCCCCTCTTTCCATCTGGACCACCCTAAGTTAGGATCTCTTTGACAACTGAATTGGGAACATAGGCTATTATATGAGAATATAAAATATATACTCTAAAGTCCTTGATAGCTTTGACCAAAGCAAAATCTTGTTTTTCATTATGTTATATTTTAAAGAGGTATCTCTCAGGGCCTTGCTAAAGAAAGCAATAGGTTGTTCATAGCCCTGGTCGTTTTTCTGCAGCAATTCTATGCTCAGAAGCAAAGGAAAATAAGATGAAATCTTTGTCAAATTTTGGACTGATCAAAACTGGTGTTCTTGTTAAGGCCAGTTTAATGTCTTAAAAGGATTTCTTAGCATCAATAGTCCATTTTATGGTCGAATAATTTTTTAACATATTATTCAGTGATATAATTAATTCTGCTAAATTAGAAATAAATCTCCTAAGAAAGTTAATTTTCCCTAAGAAAGCTTGTAATTCTTTGATGTGTCCTTGGATGTTTTATCTATAAGATAGCTTCTATTCTTGCAGGGTCTATTCGGATACCATCTTTTGAAATTATATGACCTAGTAACTTTCCTTCTTGTAATCCAAACAATGACTTCTTAGTGTTCAAAGAAATTCCATATTTCCTACATTTAATAAAAAACTATATTAGATGATCCAGATGTTGGTTGTCAGATTTTGAAAATACAGTAATGTCATCCAGGTATATTACTAGGAAATCATGAATTTCTTTGGAAAAGGCTATATCCATAGCCCTCTGAAAATTGGCTCCTGCATTCATTAGTCCAAAATGCATTTTCACATACATGAATGTGCCCCAAGGAGTAGTGAAGGCAGTCTTGGCTTGGTCATCAAGACGAACTAAAATCTTATTGTAACTAGAAAACCCATCCAATAATGAGATCCTGGTTGATCCAACTACCCTTTGCAAAATATGGTCCATTTTGGGAAGAGGGTAATTGTCTTTAAGGGATACTTTGTTGAGGTTTCTGAGGTCCACACAGAGTCCGATCTCACCGGTTTTCTTCCTAGTTGGCACCAGGTTTGAAACCCAATCAAAAAATCTAATTAGTGCAATTATCTTAGCATCGTACATGATCTAGATTTCCTTTTCAATTGAAGGTAATAGGACAAGATTTATCCTTCTAAGTTTTTGTCTAAAAGGTTTTTGATTTTCTTCTATAGGTATTGTGTGTTGTATGATGCTGGTGTCATAGGATTTGAGTTCCTCATAACTCCAAGCAAATACATCCTAAAATTATTTTAATAACTCAATGTATTTTACTTTTTCAGTGGGAGGTAATGATTTAGAAAGTTTGAACAATTTTGGATTCTCATCAGTGCCAATATTACACTCCTCCATATCAGATTTCAAAGGTTCCATTTTGGGCTTTCTAGAGACACCATTTGAATCAAACAGACCTTCCAAAGGGGTTAATCCCTTGGGTAAGAAATTTTCCTTGAGATTAATTACTTCAGTGTCTCTGTTAATTATCTCGTAAATCTCAACTTGTTCTAGGTTTTCTACATCTGATTTTGTGAATTTAGTGGGATGGAATCTATCTGTTTCTTCACCTTCTATCTCATTAATTTCTATTTTATCTTTCATGTTAAGGTCTATTGATGTGTCGGTATCTATATTGCTATTTACAAATTCTTGTTCTGAAATCAAAAAGTTGTTTATTTGTTTGTCATCAACAAATATTTTCCATTTCTTCAAATTATCTGGGATTGCGGGCCTATGCTTTACTTCAACGGTGTACTGATAGTTAGGCTGAAAGGGTAACTTGAAGGTGTTGGCAAACATTTCTAAACTATGAGCCTGCATATTATGTTTTCTAGGAATTACAACAACTTTGGTTTCTAAGAAAGTGTTTAGTATTTCTACAATGGTTCCTCTATAACAACTTAATCTAGAGTCTTTGGTCATATATACAACATTAATCTATTTTATCACTAATTTAGAGTCTCCCATGACAGAAACTCTTATAGCTCCTAGCTTCCTAACTAATTTAAGACCTAAAAGTAGTGCTTCATACTCGGCCATATTGTTAGTACATTTAAAATTTAGTCTGTATGCATGGCCTTCTGAATAGTCATTCTCTAGATTGTATATCCAAACTCCTGCTCCTGCTCCAAACTTATTTACTAACCCATCAAACTCAAGATGCCACAATATCTCATGTTCATAATTCGTATCATCTGTTTCCACCAATTTTTCCTCAACTTGACTACCTCGTTTAGTGGAAAATTCTAATGTTTGGACAGTTTCCTTTTGTCTTGAAACTGCAATTTCTTTAGGTTCTATATCAATATTGTTTAAAAGAATTCCTTGTGTTTCATCAGTATTATACAAAATAAAAGAATCAATGTATGAATGTACAGAGTAGATAGGAAAGTTTTGAGGCCGATACTGGCTACTCATCATGTATTTCATTAAAGTTTCTCGATACAGCTTCTTGGGTTGTCCAAAAACAGAAATTTTTGCATATGACATATCAAGTTGTAGAGATCCCTGAAGTTTGGCTCCCCATGACCTGGATAACAGCAAGCCATACTTTGGTGGGATGTCAGCAACTACAATATCCATAAGGATGCTCTTGGCAAGACATTGAAATAAGGTAACACAGAGGTCTTTACTCAACCCCATACACTTTACTTGACTTGAGTCAAATGAAAATAAGTCCTTGTAAGGTCTTGTAATGTCTAGGTTCAATTTTTCCATTACTGATTTGGGCATTAAGTTATGGGAGGCACCAAAATCCAACATTACATTATGAAGAATTTTGTCATGGATGCCAAAGCTGATATAGAAAGGTGGTATCCCTCCTTCTGGTGGTTTTCCATTGACATATGGACCAAATATAAGTTCAGGTTGGTCATCAAATAAGTTAACAGAATCTTCATTTTCAGCAAGGTTCAGGGTTTGGTTTATTTGTGTTTTGTAGGTTTCATTCTTGATTAACTCTATCAAAGGGACTGAAATATTTAGCTTAGCTACCTCTACTCCCAAATTAAAAGGAAAAGCGGCTTTATCTGTTTGAGGGTTTGTACTTTTGACAGCAGGGTTTTGAGTGGGATGGTCTTCTTTTCCTTTATTCGGGATTTCTTTTTATGAATTTTCCAATCTAGTATTTTGAGGTGTGTCCACTGGTTTTTTGGGGGAAGTTGAAGAAGAGGGTTGATCATCAGAAGGTTGATTAGGGATAATATCTTCAATGGTAGGAGCAGAAGAATTTTTTTATTTTTTTTTTTCTGGGGAGAATCTAGAGGATTTTAGAAAGTAGGGCTTCTTTGCTTTTCTTTGGTTAATTTGGCACTGTTTTCTTGGTTTGGTCAGAGATATCAGAATTATTTTTACTCCTTAGGTTATACTTCTTATGTACTTCCAAGATGGCAGAATCATAACCTTGTTTATAGTTAAATGACTCTCCAGACTGGATTTGCAATTGTTGCAGCATATGCAATTCCTAATCATCTTGGGTCAGAAAAACAGTACCTCCATCATCTAGTCCCATCAGGTTAATTTGTGTATCTTGCTCTAGATCTTCAGGATGGGATGTTTCTACATAATTTTCCTGGATAGGAGGTCTTATATTCTGATCAAGTACATTTTTTCCAGTGTTTTGGTTTTTCCTAAAGATTGGGTTTCTAACTGGAGGTTCCTGTTGATTATCCCACTGGGGTTTCCTCTCTATATTCTATATTCTATCTTGGGTCAGAAAAACATTACCTTCATCATCTAGTCCCATCAAGTTAATCTGTGTGTCTTGCTCTAGATCTTCAGGATGCGATGTTTCTGCATAATTTTCCTGGAAACGAGGTCTTATATTCTGATCAAGTCCATTTTTTCCAGTATTTTGGTTTTGGTTTTTCCTAAAGATTGGGTTTCTAACTGGAGGTGTCTATTGATTATCCCACTAGGGTTTCCTCTCTATATTCTCTATTCTATCCATTAAATTTTGCATGCCTTTTGCTAAGTTATGTATTTTAATGTCAGAGGGTAAAGGCTCATCTTTAGTTGATCCTCTTCTTTCATTCCTAACTCTATCTCTTTTAGCTAATAAATTGGCCTCTACACTTACTGATACACTTTGCATATCTTCTAGGGTTGGGGGGTTTCTTTCCCTGAGCTGGAATGCCATGTCTATGTCAAAACCATCAGGGAATTTTATTAATGCTAAGTTAGGTGGGGGTCTAAGATTAACTGGAATTGCATTGTATATATTGTTAAATCTAGTGCAGTAATCTTGAACAATTTCATTGGGTCCTCTCCTAATATTTTCATATTCAGAAAGGATCTGTAGAGGATTCTTTTTCTTTTCCCATATATTCAAAAATTATTGTTTAAATACTTCTAAACTATCAATACTATTATCAAGCAGTGATCTAAACCATTTTCTAACATCAACAACGAAAGTATGAGTGAATAATCTCATTTGGACATCCACAATATCAATTTCATGAAGTTGAAAGTAATCTGTCATTTTATTGACATGGTGTTGTGCAGTGTAGTGTCATACACCATCAAATTGGATGATTTTACTCTACTATTCTGCTGGCATGGCACCAAGTGGGGCATGTAAGACGAGGGCAGCATATCTATTTGCCATGGCTATAAGCTCGGATGGGCTAAAATGTGGGGTTGAGGCACTAGAAGATGATGCAGTAGTGGAGGATGAACTAGGACCTACAGGTGGTACCTAGGAATGATAGGTTGGTAAGGGAGTGAGGATATGAATGGAGGTGGGGAATGAACTTTAGAGGTTGAAGGGAATAATGGTGAACTAAGAGTAGTGTATATTGGTTCAGAAAGCGCAGGGTTCCTAGTAGTAGTAAGGGTTGACTGTGGGGAATTTAGAATATATTTATCAATTGACTGAATGGCCTTTTGGACTTCGAGGTCTGCAATAAACTATGGATCTAGAAAGATTTCATCAAGTGCACTTTTACACCTTGTTCTAAAAAGGGAAAGATCAAATGGAACGTCAAAGGGAAGGTCTTCTAAAAACAACCACTCATCAAGGCATGAATCAGCTTTGATTAAAGGTGTTTGACTAACTGAAATTTCTTCTCTTTTGGATCTTCTCGAAATCAGGTTGGGATTATCAACTACTGGGGTAGGGTTTGGATCTGGATTAGCCTTAGTGTAGTGAGTTCTCCTTGAAGCCAGAATTTCAAGCTTTTTCTAATTACTTTATTTTTGTGAGATTTCGTAAATAACTTCTAATAAACCCTTTAAAAGGCTTGAAAGAATGATTTAAAAATTTTCTTAAAGGTTTATTAAGACTGAGGATTTGATTCCCCAATATGGTCGCCACTATGTTATCACTCAGAATTTTCCGTAGAAGTTATTAGAAGAAGGAAGAAATCAAGGTAACCACAAACCAGTCTTTTAAGTATAGGCTCTATCCAATCTATGACTTAGAGAGGGCTCTCTCTATATAATTTAGCTTTGTTTCTTATGGGATTTTAGGCTAGTTCTTAGTGTTCTTTAGGGTTTTGTTTTTGTTTTGAAGGTTGGGTGGTGGAATTCTTAGAGTAGGTGGATAGAGCTAGGTGTTCAATCCATTGGGATATGGAGTCAACAAATGGATATCAGGAATGTACCAATTCATTAAAAGGAATGTTCACAGGGCAGGCTAGCAGAGAAAAATGCAAATCTTTAGGCGTAATGGGGGAATTAACTCCATCCAGGGTGAGATGGCACTCAAGAATCCTTAGACCAAGATCAGAATGGAGAACAGAAGATAATCATGAACAAAGGGCAATTAAGAATCCTTTGTTACAGATCAGAAGAAGTCACCTAAACTAAGGATGAAATCAAGATTTCCTTAACTTAGATTTGTGAAGAAAACATATAATAATGCATAACAGTCAAGACAGAGTGTATTTAAGCAATTTATGAAATATCATTCCATGTTATAACATTTAAAATTTAGAGATACATAAAGATTATGAAAAAACTTGAAGGAAAGAAACATTGAACATGAGAGAATACTTATTTGTATTTCACTTTAAACAAGAATCCTGTAAAATATCTGATCTTTATTCCTTGATCCAGTAAGCCAATCCAGTCATTGATAAAATAGAATTTCTTATTCAAGAGAAATGGTCTATAGAAATGTTTTGGAATCCACCCCACATACTTCGAATTGTGAAGTATTTGTACAAAACACTTATTACAAAATATATCAAAACAACTTGAGATTTATTCTAGGAAATACAATTATCTTCTAACAAGAAGATAGAGACAACTAATGAACTATTTCTTGATGTCCCTTTAATTATGGTTGTGCTGAAATTTATGGTTGAAATGTAGCCCTTTATGTTGGCTGATAGTTTTGGCATTTTCACGCTAAATTATTTTTACTTTGAGCTTTCATCTGATACTCTTTGACCCTGCTACTCTTTAACCCTCTTGTGTTGTTTTTACCTATCTCATCCTGTTGCCGTCATATTTACTATGTGGTAACTTTTAGCTGTTAATTTATCATAGTAAGTCAGTAGCAGTTCCCCACCATTCTGCATCTGGTAATTTTACATTTATCATCCTCCTGTAAATCTCATCAGCCTCAATATACTTTGCAAAATGGCTTTGGTGAGGAACAAATGTTTTACCTCATGCTCAAGGAAAAAAAAGTTCTCAAATTTGTCATATAATACTTTTCCCGTTGGCAAGGCTTTAATGGATGAGGAACTAGCTTGATCCTTAGCCAATTTTCTAAGTCTATCCCCATAGTCCAATTGTGTCATGAGTTTGTCATTGATGACCATAGGACTAGGCAGACCTTTCTCCCTCAAAATCTGAAATTTAGCCATGAACCTATCAATGGCTACCTACATATTGTCGCACTTTTATTCCAAATTAAGAATAAGGTTCCTTTTGGAAAGAAACTTCCTTATTTCTAAAATGGTGGCAGTTTTGTCTTCAATTTTCAACTCCTGTAGCTCATATCTGTTTTTGCTATTGAGGAAATGGATGAGTCTATTTGCATCCTCAAGCTTATTTCCCAATTCCTCCTTCACTTTCTGGACAGCTTCAGTAGCTATCTTTACTAGCTTTGTTTGCTCAAAAATAACTTGGATTAATGGCCAAATATCATTGATAGAGTCAATAATATTGGCCCATAGCATTTCCTTGGTTTTTCCAAGTGGCTTCTGAAGTTTCAAATCCTTTTCCAAGATTTTGATCCTCTCACCCATTCTTTGGGCCCTTTGTGTTTCCTCTTTCTGCTTGAGTTGCGCAAGTTTGTAGTTATTTTCCAAACTTGCCACCTTCTCCTTCAATATTTTCATCTCTGTAGCCTGGATAGACATATCTTCCATGGATTTTACAAGTTTTGTTGCTTTGTCCCCTGGTGCTCCTGCTGCTATAGAAGATTCTGCTATTACTGCCAATGTTGTTGTAGGTGGAGTGGTGGGTGCCAGTGATGCTCCCAGTGTAGAAGGAACTACTGTGGATACCGTGTGGATGAGAGTTCTAGAAATTATGGCCAAGTCACTTTTCTTCGATTGAATTAAAGTGTCCAACTCCTTCTCTGGGTCCTTGAGTTGATCATTTAGCTTCAAGACCAACTATATGAGCTCTAAATGTCCTTGCTGGGATTCTAGGACTTCTAATGTTTGCGGATGATCCAGCTGGGATATCTTTAGTTGCTTCTTGAGTGCAGCGATATCATCATTTTTCTTCTTAATTAGTTGCTCTGTGGCTTTTATATCCTTGGGAACGTGTCCCAATTCAATTACTAAGTTCTCTAAGGACTTGATTCTTGTGACCTTAGCCTGTGAGGAGGCCTTTTCCAACTGGAATTGTGTAGATATGTTGTTTAGGGAATTGTGTAGTTGGTGGGAAGCTATGGTCTTGTTGTGGCCAGCAACAACCCCCCTCGTTCAATCTAGTATCAGCCACGATACTGAATGACTGGGAACCCTTAGTTAATTTTTAGGAGAAGCAAGGATTTCTTTTTGAAGTTACAACCATACGCTCAGAAAAGGTTTTTTGAATGTCCTAAGCCTAAGCCTGTGTTCATGAAAGAAAATCTTTAAAGTCGCACCACATAAGGATAAGAAACACCTTCATTTCCCTTCTAAAGACCAATATGCGTGTCGCCCCAGTGTTAATAACAATATCGCATCGCAACATACTAGCATCCATAAAGAAAAGCTTACAAATCCGCCAATATGCGATATCGCAATCGCGCGATCGCATATCGCAGAAATGAGGCAGGCGAAGTTTGGTAAACATTGAATTATTGCGATCTGCGATATTGCGATCGCTGCGATTTGCGATTGCGCGAAATGCAAGGGTACGTTAGAAAATCATAAAGCACCTTAGTACAAATCCTTCGGGCACGTCACCCAAAGAAAAGCCACTTACTATAACCTGACTTGAAATTATGCGCTTTTAATGATAGTAATAAATTAGTTGTCAGTTATTAAGTGGAATAAAGACGCGTGCCTTGATGCGGATTTGCTTCACATAAGGTGGCATATCTGATTATCTCTTGCATTTAAAATTCTCCCATCACCTTTCTGATCAGTCTTTCCATTTCACTCGTAACCTGTAGGAGCAAAGTGCGAAGGAAAATCAGACAGAAGCGCAAGGCGAAATGGGAAAGAAGAACAAAGCTCGAGGCTCCGAAACAAGAGAAAAAACCGAGATGGCGCCCCTGTACACAGATACAGCCTACAACAGAGATGCAGGTATCTCAACATGGGAAGGCATGTATAGGTTGTTAGAAGAAGAGAACCCTAGAATAATGAACTTAGTTAAACCGCACAGCCAATGCATGACAGTAAGATGCATCATAAACGCAGCCGAGAAGGTAGCGTCGGCTCTTATGGATGTCGTTTTCGCAGCCCAACTAACCACAGAAATCAGCCAGCCTACTGTTCTCAAGCCTATGCTTGACAGCTGCAACTTCAAAGACCAAGTTCACAAGTAATTTCATTTAGAATGTTGTTTTTTCCTTTTTAACTAAATTAGAAAAAGGGCGGTCATTTAAGAACCGTATCCTCAATTTTGTAATAATACTATTATTAGAATTAGGAAGTAGTATTTTAACTCTTCTCATTGCATTGGAGAAGGGTCCAGAAATTTGTCAAAAACTTGTCCTCGGAACATGCACTTCTGCACCCTCAGAGGAGGTTTTGATGAATGGAAGGATCGAGATTTATTTATGTTTTCATTTTAATGTCTGCTACAGATGTTGCACTACTGTACTCTTAGTAGATATTAGAACAAGTAGAGATAAATCGTTATTGCTTGAAGTCTGTGAGTAAAAAATCAGTCATAAATGGTACTTTTATCTCTTGACGAATTTCTGCTTATATTCTTAGAGTGATATGCAACTGATATTGTTTATATGTTAATGTATGAGCATATGGGTTATCATTTGGCACTTTTGTACGGTGGACTCATTTATTTATGCTTGACATGTGAATGATTTATTTATGCGATATGCATTTCACAACTAATTTGTTTAACTTCTTATGCAGAATGGTTCATCTTAAATGGTTTATATTCTTGTGATATCTGAATGATCTTTATTACCAGTTATTATATGAAATCTTTATAAATCGCATAATGGAAAAGATATATCCCGGGTTAGTGTAGATCACATATGTTGTTTTCATTAGATTATTGTAGCTTAGAATCAGTTTGCGAGTTAGATTTAAATTACTTTTAGAATGTTTCTAGAATCAACATAATCAAACTCTACACACACACACATCCCATGCATCGGGAAGCTGGTCCCGTTACCCCCAGTTGGACCCGCTACATCAAACGGGCAAGGAGACGCCAACCAGGTTCCGGACCGGGTGGGTATCTGTTGGAATATTTTTAGCTTAGAAATCTTGAAACAGGATGGCTGCTCATAGAATTCCTATTTGGAGTTGCATCCATGTTCCTGCCTCTTCCAACACTCCACTAGATGTGGTAAGGATTTTGGCTCAGGTAAAATTCAATGGTAAGAATAATTCTTCTGCATTCCACTATGCCCTGCAATTAATTCAAAGAGTTTCGAGTTCTAATACTCAGAAAATTGACGAAGGCATTTTGTGCAGGATTTTTACTCTTACATTCACAGCGGAAGCTAGAAAATGGTGCAGAAACCTCCCAGTTGCATCAATCCACAGCTGGGACCAATTCGTTAGGACTTTCATCTTGGAATTTGATTCCTATGAATACGACCAGGTCTATGATGAAATCGACTATCTGCAGAAATAAGACGAACCCGTAAGGGATTTCAATATGCGATTTCAACTTAAATGTCTACAATATGACCTCGAGAATGAGCTCACAGATGAAGAATCTTCAGATTGTGACGAGTATTTCCTACCTCCTATATCTGACCAAACAGAGATTAGCCCACGAGTCTTGCATGCTATAGTACCAGAAAACAAAGACGAAAATACTGAAAGGGAGACTACCTTGGAACCAGAAGATGACTTTCACATAGAGTCAGACAATATCATTTCAAATCAACAAATGTTGATCCCAAGGTTAGATCCACCAACTGTTTCTCTTTCAAAAAATATCGGCACAAAAAGGTATGATCTAAAGCCCGATGCTTATAGTGAATCTGATGAACAAAATTTATTTGATGTTTCTAAATGCATTATTCCAGATTCACATTTTTCTCTTTACCCCAATGTTTTTAGTGATGACGATTTTTCCCCTCATAATATCAATCATATCTCAACAGACACAGAGGGTTATTCAAACAAATCATCATTGGGTTCTCAAAATAAAGATACCACCATAGCACAGCCTTTGATCAATATCAAACGAGAGCTGCCTGACCTCCCTTTTCTGAAAACATAAAATGAAAAAGAGGAACCTAGGGAAAACTGTAAAGTCTTTCGGGATAGTTGCTTTGACAATTGTGATGATGTTGGGTTATCACAAGTAACTCATCTAGGGTTAGTTAATAAGGAACATCTTAGATCAGGGATTATTCCATCTAACCCTCATCTCAAAGCAAAAACTCATTTGAATAATTCTACTATCCAAGACAATACTCCAATCTATGATTCATATCAAGAGGAAAGCTCCATCCCTGTTCGCAATCATGACTTAGTTCCCGATTCACAAAACCTGGCCAGTTCTTGTGAAAAGAAAAAAGTTGCAAGTAACTCCCAGTTGTGCGATAACACTATTTGTATAAATACCCAATCATTTCTTTCTCACTTGTATTCGTTTTGTACAAAATCGGATTTCTTTTTAAATTTTCGAATTTTTGATAGATTATATTTTAGCGATTTATATACGAGAACTTTCACTATCACTAAAGGCTCAACGTTAACAAGCAACGGGTTACAAGCCATCGAAACTGAAAAACCCTTTTCACAATTTGACTCGTTATCCCTCCTATTGAAAGATCACCAATTCACATCAGAAATTCACCCTAATTTTTATGATCCAATAGGTACTCAGTTGGAAAAAACTTCTTATGAGAAATGAAAATCAGACAGAATTCCAATTGAGGTTGTAGGTTCTTATTCCCTAGCCAACAATTTTGATCCAAAGAAAATTCGGTTCTTTTTACTGATGCTTGGAAGATTCATACGGCTAGGAATAATAATGAATCGTTGGTTCCATTGGAAATATCATTTTACTTAGTTATTTCCTGTATATAGTTAGAATAGGAGTAGGAGTAATTTAGCTAGGTTGTTAGTTTTGCTTCCAATAAGTGATAGGCAAAGTTATTTATATTCTCTACATGACCCTAGGGAATGTTTGCCTCTCTCAAATAATGTTTGTTCTGGCTAAACGGCATTTGACCTTTACTAAAGACACCTTGTCTCTGTTAAATATTTTGGACTTCGGCTCCTATAAACAGAAAATCTTTTGAGAATTTGATCTTTATTATTGATAGAACTTTGACCCTAAAATGATGATAGTTTCAACTCCAAAAAATTAAAAGAAAGCTATCTCAGTGAAGAATTTGTTTTAGGTCAGCACAATGAAAGGTATCAATATTAAAATAAAGATTCTCTGTGAAAGCAGCCATTATCAAAAGCAGCCCTATTATTGTCGTCCAGAACTTTCTTAAGGAAAGAAAATTTGACTTCCTTCCTGCTGAAGGAAAACACAACATTCAGAGGAATGACCTAAAAAATATGCTATATCTCAAAGAATAAGAGGTCTCATCATGAGCCGACTTATCATGATCACATATATTATAACTTGCTGACTTTGCCAAGACTGTCTACCAAAACAGGGCAATGACTCAAGATTGTTGCAATCAAAAGACAAGGGGTCTCATCACGAGCTAGCTTGCTCAGCAAAAGTGTAAATCAGGTGAATGACTCTGTCATAATTTGGCCACCAAACCAAGACATTGTTCTTTAGAGAATAAAAAAAGAAAAAGCATCAAGAAAGGGATTCTTTCTGAAAAAGTTGTAAATAACCTGAGGCGGGATAAAGGATCATTCCTGGATAATAGGTAACCTTGTCGAGGCTATGGACGCCTGCTGGTAGCAGTGGCTCTACCTGCGACAAAGGAGCATATTTAATAAGGACTGATACATAGAGAACACTTATTTTTATGTTTTACAATACCAAGTAATGACTGATTTAAATTCGAATACAATCTGGGGATGCAAGTAATTGAGCTAGAATGGAGCTGAAACAAAACATCATTGACGCTTTGAAGTATCATTTGTTTTTTATCTTTTTATAATAAAGTTCAAATTTCCAGAGAATTTTTTTTTTTAGAAGTTTGAAAACGTCAATAGAAAAAGAGCAGAGATAACTGGTTCTCCCAAGTGAATCGCCAATTGTTGTGGCCAGCGACAACCCCCCTCGTTCAATCTAGTATCAGCCACGATACTAAATGAATGGGGACCCTTAGTTAATTTTTAGGAAAAGCAAGGATTTCTTTTTGAAGTTACAACCATACACTCAGAAAAGGTTTCTTGAATGTCCTAAGCCTAAGCCTGTGTTCATGAAAGAAAATCTTTAAAGTCGCACCACATAAGGATAAGAAACACCTTCGTTTCCCTTCTAAAGACCAATATGCGCGCCGCTCCAGTGTTAATAACAATATCGCATCGCAACATACTAGCATCCATAAAGAAAAGCTTACAAATCTGTCGATATGCGATATCGCGATCGCATATCGCAGAAATGAGGCAGGCGAAGTTTGGCAAACATTGAATTATTGTGATCTACGATATTGCGATTTGTGATTGCACGACATGCAAGGGTACGTTAGCAAATCATAAAGTACCTTAGTACGAATCCTTCGGGCACGTCACCCAAAGAAAAGCCACTTACTGTTGTGGGGGAAAGTATCCAACTCGGAATGACCCTAACCCACTCTAAGGGTGACAGTTCCTTAGCAATAGCTGAAAGCAAAGCTATCTAAAGTTTCTTCTTTATGACATGCAAGAGATAAAAGGGAGAGATCCTCTTACCGATGTCTTGCGCAAATGGTCGATCCAATCTCCTTTGTTTTCTGCTTGCTCCCAGCTCCAAGTCTTTTCACGGGCCCAGCTACACGAGATCCTGCAAATAAGACAAGAAAAGGAAACTACAAGAAGCATGCATGCATAAATGATTCAAGGATCAGCATAAATCAAAGACGCAAGTAAGACAATTCACCATTGAAACACATGTGAATAGAAGAACCTCAGATGCTTTATTAATATATGGAAGTAAGGTTCAGGCGGTGATACAACCATGAGAGGTCCAATCCAGCATCACCTTCCCGACGGAGAGAAATCTCTTCTTCACCTCCCTCAAGCAATCACCCAATACTCTCAACTGCAAACCAACAGCGATTCTTTGCACTAAATTCCGCCCTCCCAGATCCCATGGGATGAGATCCTTATATAGAGTTTTGGAGTGAAGATAAGTCAGCTTGATGTGTGACTTGTTGTCCTCTTCAACTCCAGTTGTTCTTCAGTTCTTCACTTGGAGTTCCTGTCTTCCACTTGGAGTTTTAGAAGCTCTTAACTCATCATTAGGCGAATCTTATGATCAAGTGTCTTTTTGGAAGCTTCCTGGGCACTGGCACATTGAGAAAAAGATTCCTCCACATGTCCAAGTACGCCCAGCGCAGGTAGCCTTTGTTGCACTTGCGATGCAGCGCAGGTAGCCTTTGGAGCAGCTGCTTTGATCCAAAATTGACCTGTTTTTGAGTGTTTTTCAGTGGAGAACTGATTTGTAGTGCTGTGGTTTGCTGACCTTGTTCCTCTAAGGGTAAGAACAACATGTTTAGGGACTTTGGATCCCTTAGATTATTGACATTTCATGCTCTATGCTGTAAGGCACAAAAATGTCTATAACAGTTGCCCCCTAATGTATGAGGTCGTTTATCGGGTGAAATGCTTTATTAGGAGGATCCGAAGTTCATTCAATCGCTGGGAGGTGACCTGTAACAAAATACAATATAATACATTATCTTTTCATACTTTCTTTTCATGATCTAGCTGATGCGGGCATTTCCCATGATCAGCTTTATAAATACATTTGTTGTACATAAACAGACGATCGTCTGATAATAGACTGATAATTCTCTGCTTTTAATTATCATCCTTTTAGTAGGATGATCATCTGCTGCACATGTCTATGTTTTTATCTCCTGAATATATATCGCAGCCCGGATGGATGAAACTAGATCCGGGGTCTTCAAACTTGTCCGATCTTCACATTAGTACAAGTCGATCCATGTGAGAATTTCCTGAAGTCGAACATGGAAAGACATCGCTTGATTACCAGTCAATAATGTAAACTGTTAACAAGCGTGAGAGGAATCACCGATAATGATGATGACCCTCAAGGTACTGCAGCACAATTCACGTGGTGTGAATATAGGATCTGACGTCGAACACCACGCAAAGTCTCCTGGTCGAAGGTCATTAATGTATACCTATCGCCGGGAGTGAGAAACTTGCCATTGAGGCATGCAAGCTTCAAAGTACTGAGGGGGTGTTCCTAGATCAACTTCTTGGATAATGAGCTGATGTCGACAAGAAGTGATCCGTCAAAGGAGGGCCTTAATGAATCCCACATCAGTGACACGGAACAGAGCTAGTGATGATTGGTGAAAACGATCTGTGAAATATAATTCAGGGTGGCAGTCATGGAAGGATGAAAGATGATGTACGGTAGTGGATGGGACCCGGTTGACACTTTCTGAATGAAATCTCTTGAACATATAACGACACTGATGAGATGGATCGGTAGCATTACCCCATGTATGGATGGTATGGCGAGACCATGGTGAAGGGACCGGTGAATGATAATAACCCAACCCGATATTTATGGAGGCAAAAGTGTCATGTTCAAGAGCGACTTGCTACCATTAAGCTTTGAGGTTCTTCCCAATTTTTCCCCAGTCATTTCTGACCAGTACCTCTTTATTTTTGTCAAGCTTGAGGAGGATAACATATGCTTGTTCTATAACCTGCCCTTCGGGCAAGCCCATCGCTATGTTTTAACGAGCCTAGCGATAGGGAAACTCGTTCTTGTCTAAAGACAAGTTTGTCGCTATCTACTATTTTTAACGAGCCCAGTGACAAAGACAACTCGGTCCTTTTCATTTTTAGAGAGTCTGAAAAGTGTACATAAAGTAGACTCCATGGGTCCTTTTTCATCATCTAATCCCTTAAGTCCAAAAAAGTATAAAACAATACAGAAGGGATGAATGTTCGATATCTTTATCGAGCCGAACTAGACAAGCGCTCGATCTTTTTGTGCAATAATCCCTCAGGTCCAAAAAGATTAAAATCTAGAGGAGGGATAGCTCTTCCGGTCCTTTTAACGAGCTGGAAGGCCAAAACTCGGCAAACTTTTCATATTTTACGAGTCAGTGAAAAGAGCTCAAAGAAGACTCGTATTTTGAGGAACGAGTGATAAACAGGGATAGCAGCAGATTCCAGGTACAGGTTGGAATTTTCCAATCACGGCAGTATTACAAGGATGGCTAGGTGGGATCACTCTTCGCAGCTGTTCCTCAAAATAGGTAAACAATCAACTGGATGTGAATGATCGGCCAAATGAAAAGTGGAGGTGACGGTGCACAAACACGACCAAGGCATTTATGGCTGATGAATTTACGGTCTCAAATGGTTATTTATCGGTTCATTTTTTCTGAATGAGCTTGAACACTGGGGGAATCCTGCTCACAAGCTTATGTTTATTTTTTAACGAGCATGAATTTCCGCATTAAAACTGCTCGGATCTTGCGTTTATTTTTTAACGAGCATGAACTTTGCCAAAACTGCTCGTTTTTATGCATGCCCCCAGCATCATAATGACGCATGTCAAAGGAGGGTGCCCCCCAAGCTTCATTGCATTCAACTTGGTGGTTGGAATGAAGGTTTACCTTTGAATTTTGAAAAGGGGATTTGTTTCATTTTTTATTGAGGTTGACATAGTAAAAGAACTATCCTCATGACTCCTTGTTTCATTTTTTAACGAGGTTGACACGAGATAAGAACCGTCCTTGGGGCCCACTGTATTTACAGTATTTCCATTAGGGCGACGATCCATGCTGACAAAATATTTAGGAATCTTCTGAATCTGTTGGATATAGAAGATTTCATATTGTAGGTTTCCACTGTGGCTACTTCCGCCAGATTACCTGCCGGCGGTAGGGCAAAAGTACCCATTAAGGTAGGGTCTTTTAGGAGACCTACTCCAATATTTTGGAGCGATTGATTACTTTCATGGATCATTGTACTGCTTCCCGTAACTTGAGAACTGTTGGGGAGAAATGTTCGTTGGTCGACGATTGTAATTTTTCCTTGAAAAGGAAATACAATCCTCCTGAAGTAGGTCGACACAACTGCAGCCATGGCATATATCCAAGGCCTTCCCAGTAGGATGTTGTAATCGAGGTTTCCGTCGATTACTTCCACATCAACTTCTACTGTTTTGCCCCCGAGTTCAACTTGCAAGTTACTTAAAATCTCGTATGGAGTGTATGATCGTCCATCAAATGGGTTTAAGGTCGTTGACGATTTCGACAAGGGTGGTGAGCCTAAATTTTTCCAGCAACTCATCGACATAAGACATGTAGATGCCCCCTCATCAATAATTGTTCGATGAACAGTTTTGTTGAGGGCTTTCACTTGAATAAGGAAAGCTAGTTGAGCTGGTATCTGAGGGTCACATCCTTTATGATCAAAGGCCACAAGATTGGAATCCATTGGGCCAATCCCACCTATGGCTGATAATAAAGCTTGCTCTTGGGAGGTGCAATTTTGCGCTACCTCAAGTGTCGACATAGCGGATAACGATTGGGTCAGGTCCTCTATTATATTATAATTCTGTGCTACTTTTGCACAAGGATTAAACGTCGATTTGTGCACTACTCCCTTTGGCGAGTTTATTATTGGCTCAGGAACGATGGGTGGCACAACTTCGTTCAAAGTTGTTGTCGAACTACTAGGTTGTTTATCAGCCTTGTTATTCGACCGCTGTGGATTCCGGTAACCTTTATTCCTTGTCAAAGCATTATTCTGTTGCTTTGAGGTGGACAACATAAGCACTTGGGATCGGGAAGCATTTTGATTCGCAACCAGATTTTGTCTTGGATTAGGAAACGGATCAGTCAATACTGCCGGGGTTTTTGAACTCTTGAAGAGTTTCTTAACTTCAGGTATATGTGGACAATCTTTTGTCCAATGATCCTCATCGCATATATGACACCTTGTCGGGGGTCTCCCTTTCCTTTTCTTTTTCTTCTTGCCCCCTGGTTGCTTCAGTTGTTTGCCCTTGTCGGTCGACATGGCATTTACTTCTGAGGCAAGAAGTTCCTCATTTGCATTTTGACTAGAAATTTTGCGTTTGCCAGTCACGCCATTATTGGCGTGAGAGTTAGTATTCGATTCAGGAGGGGGAGGAATTGAAAATTCAGGTCTAGGGGCGTCAGGTATTTTGTCGTAGAGCGTGCCCGACTGAGTATATACTAAGTCTAAGTATT
The DNA here is from genome assembly GCA_031772625.1 of Pinus tabuliformis. Classification (NCBI taxonomy): domain Eukaryota; kingdom Viridiplantae; phylum Streptophyta; class Pinopsida; order Pinales; family Pinaceae; genus Pinus; species Pinus tabuliformis. The sequence continues at coordinate 1,702,151,627 of CM062819.1, forward strand.
GAGCACGAGCAATGACTTGCTCCTCTGTTACGACTCCTCCCTTGGCCACATCTTCCGTTATAGCCGGAAGTAACGACTTTATAAACCATTCAGCTAACATCTGATCGGGAACGTAAGTTTTCACCATCCTACGACGACGTCGCCACTCATGTATATGATCAGATATGTGAGTGGCTGTTGTTTGTTTGAAGTTGGTAAGGAGTTCTATTCCTGTTTCATACCTTATCGGTAATTGAAAATGGGTTAAGAAAGTCGTGGCTAAGGAGCTGAAATTGTCGAAAGAGGCTCTTGGCAATTCAATGTACCATTTAGCCGCTGGACCTGTCAATGTCCTCTGGAAGAGGCGAAGTCTTATCGAATCATCATTCAGGGTGTTTGATGAACACCACAGATGAAAAGTCATGACGTGATTCAACGGGTCTTCACCTGGATTTCCATTGAATTTAGGAATGTCCGATGGAAGTTTATGCGGAATCGCTGGCCACCAAGGGGCATAAGAAATTGGATCATTCGTCAGCCGGTTTAGATCTGGCAATTCTAGAGTTGCTACAAAGGGCAACTGTTGGCTCAGGTTAGGCGAAGCATATCCAGGATAAGATGGTATCGCCTGAGCAGTGGGTCTTTGCAGACCAGCATAATGCTGACAACTTTGACAGAGTTGATGGGTATAACCATTATAGCATGGTTGCCCATTACTTACAAAGACTTGTTGCTCAGGTCCTTGATATGATTGTTGGAGTCACCAGTCTGTTGTGGGGGAAAGTATCCAACTCGGAATGACCCTAACCCACTCTAAGGGTGACAGTTCCTTAGCAACAGCTGAAAGCAAAGCTATCTAAAGTTTCTTCTTTATGACATGCAAGAGATAAAAGGGAGAGATCCACTTACCGATGTCTTGCGCAAATGGTCGATCCAATCTCCTTTGTTTGCCGCTTGCTCCCAGCTCCAAGTCTTTTCACGGGCCCAGCTACACGAGATCCTGCAAATAAGACAAGAAAAGGAAACTACAAGAAGCATGCATGCATAAATGATTCAAGGATCAGCATAAATCAAAGACGCAAGTAAGACAATTCACCATTGAAACACATGCGAATAGAAGAACCTCAGATGCTTTATTAATATATGGAAGTAAGGTTCAGGCGGTGATACAACCATGAGAGGTCCAATCCAGCATCACCTTCCCGACGGAGAGAAATCTCTTCTTCACCTCCCTCAAGCAATCACCCAATACTCTCAACTGCAAACCAACAACGATTCTTTGCACTGAATTCCGCCCTCCCAGATCCCATGGGATGAGATCCTTATATAGAGTTTTGGAGTGAAGATAAGTCAGCTTGATGTGTGACTTGTTGTCCTCTTCAACTCCAGTTGTTCTTCAGTTCTTCACTTGGAGTTCCTGTCTTCCACTTGGAGTTCTAGAAGCTCTTAACTCATCATTAGGCGAATCTTATGATCAAGTGTCTTTTTGGAAGCTTCCTGGGCACTGGCACATTGAGAAAAAGATTCCTCCACATGTCCAAGTATGCCCAGCGCAGGTAGCCTTTGTTGCACTTGCGATGCAGCGCAGGTAGCCTTTGTTGCACTTGCGATGCAGCGCAGGTAGCCTTTGGAGCAGCTGCTTTGATCCAAAATTGACCTGTTTTTGAGTGTTTTTCAATGGAGAATTGATTTGTAGTGTTGTGGTTTGCTAACCTTGTTCCTCTAAGGGTAAGAACAACATGTTTAGGGACTTTGGATCCCTTAGATTACTGACATTTCATGCTCTATGCTGTAAGGCACAAAAATGTCTATAACACTTACTATAACCTGACTTGAAATTATGCGCTTTTAATGATAGTAATAAATTAGTTGTCAGTTATTAAGTGGAATAAAGACGTGTGCCTTGATGCGGATTTGCTTCACATAAGGTGGCATATCTGATTATCTCTTGCATTTAAAACTCTCCCATCACCTTTCTGATCAGTCTTTCCATTTCACTCGTAACCTGCAGGAGCAAAGTGCGAAGGCAAATCAGACAGAAGTGCAAGGCGAATGGGAAAGAAGAACAAAGCTCGAGGCTCCGAAACAAGAGAAAAAACCAAGGAGATGGCGCCCTTGTACACAGATACAGCCTGCAACAGAGATGCAGGTATCTCAACATGGGAAGGCATGTATAGGCTGTTAGAAGAAGAGAACCCTAGAATAATGAACTTAGTTAAACCGCACAGCCAATGCATGACAGTAAGATGCATCATAAACGCAGCCGAGAAGGTAGCGCCGGCTCTTATGGATGCCGTTTTCGCAGCCCAGCTAAGCACAGAAATCAGCCAGCCTACTCTTCTCAAGCCTATGCTTGACAGCTGCAACTTCAAAGACCAAGTTCACAAGTAATTTCATTTAGAATGTTGTTTTTTCCTTTTTAACTAAATTAGAAAAAGGGCGGTCATTTGAGAACCGTATCCTCAATTTTGTAATAATACTATTATTAGAATTAGGAAGTAGTATTTTAACTCTTCTCATTGCATTGGAGAAGGGTCCAGAAATTTGTCAAAAACTTGTCCTCGGAACATGCACTTCTGCACCCTCAGAGGAGGTTTTGATGAATGGAAGGATCGAGATTTATTTATGTTTGCATTTTAATGTCTGCTACTGATGTTGCACTACTGTACTCTTATTAGATATTAGAACAAGTAGAGATAAATCGTTATTGCTTGAAGTCTGTGAGTAAAAAATCAGTCATAAATGGTACTTTTATCTCTTGACGAATTTCTGCTTATATTCTTAGAGTGATATGCAGCTGATATTGTTTATATGTTAATGTATGAGCATATGGGTTATCATTTGGCACTTTTGTACGGTGGACTCATTTATTTATGCTTGACATGTGAATGATTTATTTATGCGATATTCTTTTCACAACTGTTTTGTTTAACTTCTTATGCAGAATGGTTCATCTTAAATGGTTTATATTCTTGTGATAGCTGAATGATCTTTATTACTAGTTATTATATGAAATCTTTCTAAATCGCATAATGGAAAAGATATATCCCGGGTTAGTGTAGATCACATATGTTGTTTTCATTAGATTACTGTAGCTTAGAATCAGTTTGCGAGTTAGATTTAAATTAGTTTTAGAATGTTTCCAGAATCAACATAATCAAACTCTACACACACACACATCCCATGCATCGGGAAGCTGGTCCCGTTACCCCCAGTCGGACCCGCTACATCAAACAGGCAAGGAGCCGCCAACCAGGTTCCGGACCGGGTGGGTATCCCCTTTGTTGTTGACCCGATTTCGGGGCCCTCAACAGGTCTTTTCAGTCAAGGTGGAGTATATCATCTCCCCTGTTTGCTTGTGTAGCTCAATCTGGTCTATGAGATGGATATCCCTTGCTAGCACTTCGATATCTACTTTCTTGAAATCTGAGGTTGTTCTTGGTTGTTGAGTTGTAGGCCTCATGAAATTCATCTTCATTTTCTCCTCTTTGATATTAAAGGATAACATTAGCCTTGTATGATTTGTAGGGGTCATCTTCAGGTATTGGGCATAAGTTTGGACTTAAGATTCTCATTCCTAGATTTTATTTCCCTGTACCTCTCTTTCATGTCTTGGTCTTTGTCAGCAGGCATGGTGAAGGGAGATACCTCAAGACTGAGTTGCCTTTCCAATCCTTGAGTTTGTGATGTGGAAGGAGTGCCTTCTGATGGGGTGATGGGTCTGCTCTTGTTTCCTTCTGAAATGGTGACTTCTGTTGTTTCCTCTGTGTATTCCTGTTCAAAGACAAGATTCACTCTCTGTCTTTTTGCTTGGCTTGTCTCTGCATAAGTCTGTGAAGTGGCCCTTGCTGATGTGGTGGCCTCCTCCCTACTTATTTTTAGGCTCTTCTCCTCATTTAGAGGAGTCTGCACAACTGAGGGGGTACTCATGGCTATCTCTGGTTTGTTTGATTTCTCTAGCCTATCTAACTAATCTAGCCTATCTAACTACTTTGGCACCTACAGGAAAGAACCCTCATCAAGTTGTTTTTCAAGATCAATTAGAGCGTTCTCTATGTCTATTTTGGTGTTGTCTTGATCAACTAGGGTTCCTTCCACCCATTCTGATTGGTTAGCATAGGCTTCAATCTCAAGTATAAGATGGTGAATAAAATGTCCTAGCTTTACCTTTTTCCTCTTCTTGGTGATGAATTCCAAAGGGTCATATCTCCAAATGAAACTTCTCTAGAACTTCATCTTCTATAGTATCAACTCTACCTTTGTCCCAGTCTCCCTAGAGTTACATATGAAGGGGCCTAGTTGGTATTTTAGTTTGAAATTGGCCTTCTTCTTAGCATTTACAAATTTTATCTCATATGCATTGATGATTTTCCTGTAATATTCTAATGCAAACAACCTCATAGGGAGGTATCTTGGCAATTTGTATGGTGCAAGCATGCAACCATCTATCTTGATCTGGTCTGCTATGACAGTTGAAGGACTCTCTTTATTTCTAGAATGAGTCTTCAAGGAGGGTTTCCAATCAACATTGTCATAACTAGATGTACAAATAAGTCAATAAAGTCTGAATAGGAGTATGGAGACTAATACTCATGGATTAATGGGGTCCAAAAAATGACTGACCTTGGTTGACCCTTGGTGTCTAGATTTTGGAGGGTGAATGGGAACTTATCAGATTGATAATATAAGAACATATGGTATAAAATTGAAGAGTATTTGAAGACCCTTTCATTTCCCATTCTTGTGAACTACTCATGCATCCTGTCAGCTATGAATGTGGCAAAGTCATAAATGGTTGTAGGAGGTTGTCCTGGGGTATAAATGGACATGAAAGCCACGATAATTTCATCAATATACTCACTAGTGGAGTAACCCAAAACACAAGATATAATGGCGACAATATTTTGGCCCCAAGGGGAAAAAATAGTTAACACATATGGAGGGGATTTGTTAGGGATGTGCTTTTCTTCTACCATGAAGGTTTGGAATAGTTGGGCCAATTTGGAAAAGCGGAGTTTGGGGTATAAGTCCAATAGGTCTCCAATTGAGAGGGTAGTTAGGTTTGGTCATGGTTGGAGCTCCAGCATTTCATTGATGGATTCGGCGGTAATGGTGAAAAGGACGTAGCAATCATAGCACATATGCACAATTTCTGGAAATATGTGGACTTGCGGGAACTGGTGTTTGGGAAAATTTGATTCCCAAAGGCCAATTTCATCAGCATGGTTCAAGAACTTGTCCGTACTTTGGAAAAGTTCTTGTGGATTTGAGTGTGGGGAGGGATTCAAAGTTTTTAGGGTAACGGTGTCCTATAATGGTTTATGGCTCAAGCTCTTGAGTATTCTTAATTAATTTTTAACTTGACTAAACACAAAGCAACTGGTTACTTTAAAATTGACAGGGTATTTGGTGAATCCTGGCTTAAATACCTAGAACTAGGATGAATTGCTTCTGAGCATGGTGGTTGGCAACTGCAAGTGGTTGAATGGGCTTCGTATAGGATGCAAGGCCGACAGGGTTGTCTATGGCATCTTTGGAGTGAAATTGTACGTGGGTTGATGACTTCGACATTTGTAGGTGTCATGCATGTGTATAGAGGCAATTTTGGGGCTTCTGGATTTTATACGCGAAAAGCTATTTTTTGGTGGGTACGAGGTGAATAATGGTTAATTTGTCGCATAGTGGGAGGGCGGTAAGCAGTTTATTTCGCACTGCTTTTGGGCGCTTGGTGGTATTTGGGAGGGGCTGTCTGATTCCATTCATCAGATGACACGTAGCACTGGGGGCTAGGGGGAAACCATTTTATCAAGTGGGTAAAGGATGGATGTCGGGTTGGACCAATATGGATAAGGGTCGTCGGATGAGGAGGGGGGATGATCGCATGGTGATCGGGTGGAGAAGCTGTGCGAAGGCTAGTGGGGGGCCCGACGAGCACTTAATTATGGTGGTATCAAGGTTAATAATGGCTTAAAGTGAGATTAGGCCATCGGGATAATTAGCGGAGGATTAAAAAGGGGGCTTAATTAACTTGATCGCAGATCGACTAGTTAAAGGTTTTGGTCGGGTTTTAGATGAGAATCTTAGTTTATAATTAAACTGAGGTGTAGGGTTAATTAATACATAGGAGTTAAATATATACAGGAAATTGGGGTTTTATCGGGATTTACTATAATAAAGTTAGTCATTAATATGAAAAATGGGCAGAAAAGGGAAAATACTAAGCAAAATGTTTTTTCGTGAATTACATGTTTCCACATATTAATACTTAGGGTACAAAATTTTTGTGGGTTTTTTGGCATGATATATGGGGGGAGAATTGCTTTTTCCTTGGCAAAAAGTGTTTTGACCTTAGGAAAAGGAGTATTACTAGGAAAATGAATGAACTAGAGGGGGGGTGAACTTTTATGAGGGGAGTCTAGTACTTGATATCCATAAGTCTTTGAGCCAAGGGTTTGGTCCCTCCAAAAGTCAAAGAAATGCTCTGAGCCTCTTTGACTTGAAGGTTTTTGAGTACTTTGAACTTTATTATGGAAAATTAGTTACGTAAAGAGGTTAAATGAATGGGGGAGGTTAAATAATTGACTTTGAAGTTCATTTGCATGATTGATTGTCCATTCATATACGCTGAAAAATGATAAATATGCTTTTTGTCTAATCAATCACCATACTTCTGCAACCTTTCTTCTACTTACTCATCCACTCATTCTAGCATTTTTTTTCTTCACTTTATTAGGGTTCATTTAAGCTAGCAAACCCCTATCAATATTTTCTTTTCTTTACATAGAAAAATATCTAAATCAAACCTTATTTCATCCATGGGCTTAGTTTAAATAGTTGAGCTCCTTTATTTACTCTACCTATCTAATAATCTGCCAAGATTACATTGTTTGGTCAGATTTTATTCTCTATCTATAGACATGAAATTGAAAACATGAAATAGCCAAGTTTAAACATTTTGACTATTCATGGATTGTGGCATAGGTGACAAGCTGCACATAATCATTCATTAAGCATAAAAAGTAAATAGTAGTGGCATTTTGACTTGCACACTTTCATGGTCTTTTTTTTTTCTTGGGGTTCATATTTTTCGTTTTTTTGTGACCTATTTTCATTCTTTTTGTCCTTTGATTATTCTTTTCGAACATACCCTCTTTACATTTTTTAATTTTTTAATATGGAAAACATTTGTAGAAAGCAAAGGTATGTACAATATTACAACACTTAACCTTAGTCAATCAAAATTATGACTCATATTGATATAGGAACCTAACACCCGCAATATCAACTCAAATGCCAGTAGTAGAAACACCTGCAATAGCATCAACTGTAGCACCATCACTACAGAAACAGAGAAGATCCCGAGAAAGAATCTAACTAAGGAAGTGAGAAGCAAGAAGAAACAAGATAAGAAACCTATTAAACCTCGGCAAAAACCCAAGCCAATCAAAGATAGTGATGAAGAAGTGGAGGATATACGAGTGGAGGAAGGCGACACATTATTTTTACCACCCTACCACCATACATCCCGTCGAGGAAACCAAATGCTAAACCTATAAAAAAATCAAAGGATGTGAAGTATGGCACATTTACACCCATGTTTCTGAAATAAGTACCCTTTAAAGGAGAATTTTAGGGAAAATTCCTCAGTTCAAGTGCATGGATCATGATTTTAATGACGAGAAGAAGTGCCCTCAGTTTGCACCAAACCGATATTTGAAGTAGGTGCACTACCCGGACAGTGGAGTGACAAGGTTAGAACCACAACAATGGGTGAACGAGATGGCACAGTCAAGACTGCTAAATATGTTGAACATGCTGCACTTCGGCAAAAGTACGGGGAGCACAGCGTGTGTAAGGCAGTTGCTCATGTTGGTGCACAATGGGAATTTATGGTTGGGGAGTAAGATCCCCATAGACCCTATGCTGATCTGGAGGATCACTATATTTTATTACCAAGGATGGAACCCCATGGAGGAGTTTGTTAGGAAAGGATTAGGACCGCGCAATAGCGAAAATTATGAAGACAAATTTTAGGTTAGTTAAAGGAAAGAGAGGTTACGATATAAATTCGATCAGTGACCAAGCATTTCGCTTCACGACGCACATATTGGCCGAAAAGATCATGAGGAAATGTCACACAAATGACGTTCCTACATCGATGGTGTCACTAGCCACGTAGTGTGCCAATGGGGTTCAATATAACTGGGTCGGATACCTATGCGCAGATTTCCTGGATGACTACCACGAGGTCTAGGAGAAAGGTATAACTTTCCACTACACTTGGTTGATTTTAATTATCACTACGTTGGTGTGGAGAGAACTAGAGGAGTCAAAATTCCCTCATGTACCTACATATACCTATGAAGCCATGATGTATGCTTCGTTGTGGTTTACAACCAACGCATTCTGTGCATAAGAAAAACCAATATTCTTTGTCCTTTATCACATGGATTTACACATGCTAGCGAACAAGCATCCCAAACTCTCATTGAGCTTATATGAGTAAAATAGCTCTATGGAGAAGTTCAAAGAATGTTTTCACAAGGTGTACATACAAGCACATAGGGATATAAAGAAAAAATGGCATGCCTTTCCATATATGGTGACTTAAGATGATATTGCAGTGCAGATACAAAAATGGCCTGAAGATTGGATGACTCGGCTAGAGGTAATAGAAGACAGTGTGATAGAAGAAGAAGAGGTGGACACTTCGCAACATGGAGAAGATAGTGGAAAAGGTAAGAAGAAGGATGAAAATGAGTCAAATTAGGAAGAGCAGCATGATGAGTGTCAGCAGGATCCTCCTGAGGGACATGAGTAGACTAAGGATACAGAAAAGGTAGAAACAAAAAAACTGCTGTAGAAAAAAAGAAAGGTAGACGAAAATCTTCCTCAGAGAAAAAGAAGAAGCAGGAGGGCAATAATATTAAGGATCTCATGGTCCTTACTGAAGGGGACTTAGGTCAAAATGGGTACAAGATACATGAAGAAACAACAAAATCCTAGAACATAGTCGAAGATCGCTATGGCGCACTTCTGACGAGTGTTGTAGAGCAGATCGCAGAATTGAAGATACTCGTGTAAAGAGTCAGACAGCCTACACATATAGAGGAAAGGGTTCAAGCAGAAAGGCAGACATAGCCTATGCTTGAAGCGAGGCTAGCACAGATACCTACAGAATCCTTATAGTTTGACTCCATAGAACTACAATAATACGCTAAAGAATGGAAGCCCTTCAACATGAATATAGCAGCAGTGTCGTTGCCAATAATACACAAACTACACTTAAATATTATAGAGGAATTGAAGTTGCGTGAATGACATAAATTGCAGCTGAATATACAAGTAGAAAAAGAGTGATTTGCGCTTTTACCGAAGGTTGAACATGTGATGCAAGAAAAGGATCAAATGGTAGAGGAATGCCATAAAATCAAGAACGTGGTTGAATCCACATGTAAATTGATTCTGGACCTTGATGGCTGAGAGGAAGAGCTAGTAGAAGAAAAGGTCACGAAGATCTGCCTTGTAGTGAAGGAGTATAAGGATAAAATTTTCACAGTGCAATTCAAGTATGAAATGTAGATTAGTCAAATGAAAATCAAGCTACAGCCAACTACGCCACAAGAAGTAAGGGTTCAAAGGGAGACTGACCTAAAGACTGTAATGGCCAGCATCTCTACAACATTGGCAGACTATGGCAAATTGTTAGATGAAAGTTTGTAAATTTGGACTTCACTGTAGGAAGTTCCAAATGTATAGAACTATAGGAATAAATTCAGCAGTTAAAAGAAATTTGGGCATCTGCGAAGATCTTACCCATATCGCAGAAGCTCATGAAAATCATTGAGAGTAAGGACCTCCAGAAGAACATTGAGGAAGTGAAGAAGGAGGATAAGCTTTTGATAGGAAAACTCAACCTTAGTAGGATGAGGCCCTCCAGTTATCATAGGCAGTGGATGAGAAGCTTTAGGAGCTTCGACAAAGGGAAATAGTGTTGGTGTAGAAGGCTACAAAACATGTGATAGAGGCATTGTTGGAGGAAGCATGCAATGAAAACAAGTAGGTGAGAAAAACTCTGCAATAGTTCAACTAGGCCTACAATAGCATAGCAGCAAAAATAATAGGCAAAGCAGCTGAGTGACTCGATACAAGTAACATGTGACTGTTGGGGGCCTGTTGGGCACAACCCAACTTGGCCTAGATTTTGATGAAGACTCCACATTTTGGGGAGTGGAGTGCAGAGTAAAGGATGCAACGAAGCACAAAGTGTACTGCATAGTAGAGAAGTGGAGTGCCAAAGTGGACCATGCAGTAGATATACTACGCAGTATACGGGCTCCAGAGCAGGTCGAAGTCCCTCTATTTTTGTAAAATAATATTATTTTGTAAATAATAAATGGATTTTGGACCATAGTATCTTGTATAAGGGGATTCCATAGTAAAAGGACCATGGTATTGTGATGATATATCCCTCGATTTAATAGTAATATAGGGATGAATAAGAAAGAAGGAGATAGTCTTGAAGAGTCACGTCAAGTATTGAATGGTTGTATCTTTATGAATTATGGTTTTGGGCAAGAAGGCAAGGCTCTATAGTTGAGTGCACAAAGGCCTAAGTTCGCAGCTGAGTGTGCACACCAAGAACTGTTTGTTGTACAACTTCTCTATTATAAGCAACTTTCTTATGGACATAGTCGCACATTGGGATGAACCACTGTAAAATCTATGTCTTCATGTGTTTATTTTCTTATTATTTGTTGTAGCATAGTAGTTGCACTTTATTTCAGTACAGTGAAGTTTTAAGGATGTATATGATATGTTTTAAATGATGAATGTAATGTGGTGAATTAATATATCAATGTGAAGTAACTTATGAATGTTAAAGATAAAAGAACAGAAAAATACCACATCGCATCATCCTTCAAGGTTGCAGAAACCCGGTTCTACATCCTCCCATAGTCACTTCGAGTGAGACTGTGATTTGTTTGCAGGTCATTGTCGAAATGGGTTAGGAAAATGAATGTGGTGAATTAATATATCAATGTGAAGTAACTTATGAATGTTAAAGATAAAAGAACAGAAAAATACCACATCGCATCATCCTTCAAGGTTGCAGAAACCCGGTTCTACATCCTCCCATGGTCACTTCGAGTGAGACTGTGATTGAGGGTTTTGTTGGTACACATTAAAGAATCAAACCTGGGTCAGCCCAACCAAAGCCAACAGACCAAGCCCGAAATTTCAAATCCCTCCTGTTGATCAAAATATTTGAATGATGGTGATAAATATATTTATTTAACCTTGTTTAGGATAGTTAGAAATAATTTTCTTTCGACAATGTTTATAAATAAACTTCTTCAATTTTATTTGTAATGGCTATAAATATTTTTCCCTAATATAAATATTTCATTATTTTTTTACAACTATTGCAAATTCATAAAATATTTGCTACCTTATTTTCGTTTTTTGTAATGATGTTAGGGATGAAGGATGAAAGCATTCTAACCAAATTATTTCAATTAATTCAATGTATTAATTTCATAAATGATAACTTGAGGATTGAATTATTTTCTTTTCTTATTTTTGTGTTTTTTACTCCCTATCTCTCTGTTTTCTGCATTGTTAAGTTTTTCCCGTTTTTGTTCATTGAGTTAACAATATCAATGATCCTCCCTTCAATTTTCAATTTTGGAGTATTCAATATGAAAAAAAACTTTTACAAAGACTTGAAATTTGATTTTTCTTTTTCTTGGGGTTATATCCAATTGGTATTTCAAGTTTTCAATTTTCCAATTTTATGTATTTTAAGTTTCTAATTTTTCAATTCTTTGAATTGATATTTCAACTTTTCAAATTTTCACTTTTCTTGAGGATTAAGAGTCTAATCCAACCATACAACTTTTCAATCTTTGGTACTTCAGGTATGTATTTCAAGTTTTCAAATTTTCATTTTTTGTCTGTATTTAAATTTTTCAATTTTCTTGAGACTTGAGAGTGTACAACAACCGTATGAGTTTTCAATTGATAGTATTTAAGGTTTGTATTTCAAGTTTTAAAATTTTCAATTTTGAGTTTGTATTTTAAATTTTAAATTTTTCAATTTTTTTGAGTCTCTACTTGAAGTTTTCAAATTTTGTTACTTAAGAATGTAATTTAGCCATACAAATTTTAATTTTTTTATATTTCAAATCTGTATTTCAAGTTTTTACTTTTTTGAGACTTAAGAGTGTAAACTAACCATACAACATTATAATATAAATATAAAATGATAAACTGTTAATCATGAAAAAATATTGTTCTTTTGGTTAAAAGGTACCTAGACACTACCATCCATCCTATTAACTATAAAACATGACAAATATACTACTAGACAAATTGAGCCTATAATAATGTAATATGCCAAATGCAAAAGAAATTAAAAAGCAAGACCATGGAGGGTATATTTTGTTACCTAGATATTGTCATCTATTGCTAGACAAGTTGACCCTATAATAATGTAATGTTAGGCATGGAAAGCCCCCGCAACATGTTTTGGGGCTCAAAGCACAAGTTTTGAGTGATATTATTATAAAGCTCTGCAAATTACGGGCATGAAATGTATGTTAGAGTCATAGGGTTGTTTGCCATAAGTTTGAATGTAATGTCGGTCTACCCATGGTCCGCGGACCATGGGATTGTATAAATAAGAGTGAGGCTCTAAGTTGTAAAGGGAATAAGATCATGATACAATAGAATGAGATAGCGAAGAATAATGCAAGTGTCTAAGTGGATCTTGGGTCATATAGTAGGAAGAGGCTCTGCAGCTGAGTGCACAGAGGCCTAGTAGAGTCCGCAACTGAGTGCACGGACTCCTGTACCTTAGTGCACAGGGCGGAGTTGAGTCTGTAACCAAGGAAGAAGAATAATAAAGAGAATTTTTATCCAAATTCCATGTATCTATTCTGGTGTTATTATATGTTTTATATCATTTTCAATTATACTATTTATTTACTGCACGCATTTGTATGAATGGTGAATATTGTTAAGTATAACTGAAAGCACATAGATAAGCTAAGTTAATCAACTAATATCTGGTTACTAATGAGGACTTGGGAAATAACACTGTAGGCCCCCAAGTAGGGTTGCGCGAAGACAGTATAACAAGTTGTGAGGTACAAGAAGGTGTGCGTAGCATCGAGCGCAATCGTGGAGCACATGAAACCATCAGACATCTCTAGGGTGCGAAAACCTGGTTCTAGCAACCTCCCATACTAATTCAAGTGAGACCTCAGTCCGCGCTCTGTGGAATGTTGCTGAAAGGGCCAGTAGTACCAGGATTTGTTTGGCTAGATCACCTCTGAACCTGGGTCAGGCCCCAACAAGCCAACAAATGGTAGCTTCATCCACTGCTTCGTCGAATCCTTCCGCACCCTGATATAGATGTTATGCATATCGGCTTTGAAGTCTGCAAAAATCTGTAGACTATTGTGCACTGTAGGTGGTAGGCGCGTCCTCCTATTGATCCACATCCGGATGCTTGCCTCCATGAGCACCTAAAAAATTTTGATGTCATGAATCCGTTTCACATTCTTGATGGCCGAGAGTGAAGCATCCTTCGCGGCCTCTGGTAACTCTCTGTCAATGTTGGGGAACTGACTATCCTTCGGCAATTCTCCTGCTATGAGTAGTATGGATAATAGAAACCATGCATAGTGGAAGGTCTTACTCTGCTCCTAGGCTTCGCGACAGTTTATTAAAAACTCCTCACAGAGGAATTCATCCCAGTTGAACTTGAACCCCTCCCCGCACTGCTCGGCCAGGGCAACTACTGGCGCTGGTACCTCATCGGCGCGGCACTTTCTCATAACTTTGTCGGCTAGGAGTTGGGTTGCTACATGCACCCCTTTTTCTTTGATGCTTGAGATGACATAACCCCTCTTCTACTTCTCCAACTTATATTTTTCCTTCATGTCTTCTACAAGGGCCAAATCGCTACCTTTCCCGGCTATAGTCACGGGGCCCTTTCCTTTATAGGGGAGCCGAGAAAACCTGTGAATGAGGTCTGCCATGATGGGAATATGCTCCTCCAGCCATATATACCCATCACGCACTAGGAAAAGCAGCTTCCTGATGATGAAAATGGTGATGGGCGCATGGTGTAAATGTGGTATCCATAACAAGTGCAACAACCCAGCCTTTTCCACACCGCGCAGCCATTTCCGTAGCTCCAGCGTGATCACCGCCCCCTTGGTGTTCTGCTTCATTAGGTTCACAGTCTCTAGGTGCGGGAACTTCTCGCCATCAGCGAGGTCTGAGTCTTTGAATTTCATGGTTGGTACATGGCCTAAGTGCATGCCCTCAAATACAATGTCATCGGGGAGGAGCGGGGTCTCGAGCGAGCTTTTCATTTCATCCAGGTTCTTCAGCACTTTGGTTTTCCCTTTATGCAGAGGGACATACGTCAACATTTTTTTTGTAGAGCACAATAGTTGGATATCCCCCTCCACTTCTTCTTTTTCTTCCACTGTAGTGATCAGGGCTTATAAGTGTTCTTCTTCCTCATCTGTTTCTATTGTGACTGCTTTCCCCTTCTCTTCCATGGAAAGTTTGTTGTTCTGCAAATTCCTCAGGGACATGCATACTGGACCCATCACCTATTTATCCTTCTTGGCCCGTTATGTTCACGGTGATTTGGGGATTTTTGTCACCATCCCAGTGCCTTCTAGAACATCCTCCACCATTTGAGTCGACACGGCCTCGCTGTCAGGTACCTCTTCAATTCCTAACCCATCCTTAGTGGCCGTAATCATCTCTAGACTGTATTCTATCTCTTATGAACTTAAGAGCTCAATTATCGCTCACCTCTCAACACTCTATGCTCTGCTCAAACGCTCAATTCTCAAATGACCAAGTGTTGTCCGCTGGCCAGCCCTTTGAGTTTTATAGCACCTTTCGAATTTGAATTCGACCGTTCACCCCAATTTCGGGCCATTAATGCTTTCTTGGCAGCAGATTTTCCCAAATGTTTCCCATATTTCATGTCTTAAATGCCCACCGCCTGCTCCATTTGGCCTCAAATCGAACATCATGTCATGAATAGTGACGTCAATGGTCACTTCCCAACCAACCTGTGTAGCAGCATAGCCCTTCATGTGTGGTTGCGAGCCCTATGATGTTTTGATTATGCACACATCTCCAATATTGTGTAGGCCCCAAGAAGAATATTTTATAGTCCTGTTCTCCCTTTCAACTGCCTGGAGTGCTAAGACTGTTCTCCCTATGGCTAGTCAGGTGGTCACACCACTCGTGCGGGTTTCATCCTGTCCTCCACCATGGTTCGTGGAGAATCCCCATCTTCCATTGTGGTGATCGACGTCACGCACTCTATTATTTTCACTGTACTATCTTGGTCACTATGTTTGGCAAGATGTGGTCTCAACCACGGTAATAGACTAACCAATTTATGGCGATAGTTTTCCAATTTGTGAATATGACTGTACGCATCTTGCCTTACCATCCTCAGTTTTTCGACGAGAAATGCTTCCTTTATTTCGTTTTCCAGCTTCTTGACCTCTGCATCCATTAAAGCACTTTTCTTCCTTAGTTGTACCCAGTCTTTTCAAGTTCACGAAGTCTAAAGTTTCCCCGTCGGTTTTCTTCCTCAAGTATTATATATTATGTTTCTCGCAACTATGTGATTTCTTCATTCCAGTCTACGCAGACCATCGTATCTATGAGTGTTGTTACGCATGGACTCATCTTCACATGTTCCACAAGCACTACAGCCCCTGCTTCATACCTCAACTTTGGAAGCACTTGCGTGATCATAGTTTTTCACATGGTCCCATAAGCGCATACAACCGTTGGTATGAGTAGGTCCCAGTCGGTGGGTCTCACATGGTGGACCTTATTCAGCACTTCACACACCTTGTCAAAGGCTTCCCCGTGTCTGATTTTTGGCACACTAGGTTTTATCATGCTTTGTTGTTCGCACACTTGTCTTACCTGCTTCTAGTTGTTTTTCATGTTTCCTATTGTGAGAGCAGTGTGCATTTGCGTACCATTCACCTGTACACATCTAGAAAGGAGCGCGTAGGTTGTTTCGTCCATCATGATCGGCTTCCACCCATATCTGAGGCTTCCCAAATTGTAAGCGCATCATCTTTCTACATTTGCACCAGCTCTCAATACTGATCTGATACGTACCCCAAAACCTTGCGGGCGTTGCGCACAGTGCCCATTTCAGAGCATGAAACTGCTGTTGTTCTGGCACTGCGCTTTAAAAATTGTTTAGGAATTCATCCACCACGGTCAACCTATCATACATAGGAAAATCCCTTACCTCTGTTGTCATGCAGCACGGTGATCTTACCATCATGTTGTCATTGAGCGTAGTTGCCTCGTGTAACTGGTTCTTCCATTGTTCTATTTCCTCATCTAAATCTGATGTGCAGGAGCTTTCACGCTCCCACAAAATTCTACCATCCACTGTAGGATTAACCCAATCCTGTTCCTAAGAAGTGATCTTATAGATACAGTCTATCTCATCGTCACTCTCGTCATCGAGCACTGGCTCTGTGTAGCGCGATCGTTCGGTCGGGTCTAAAGGTACCACTGTGCACAGTGACTTTTTCTCAAAGATCATTTTGCGCTTCTTTATCTTTATCACTTTGTTCATATCAGTGGCGCAATGTATTCCTAGTAGTGCAGGATAGGGATTGTTGTCATCGACAATCTCTATCACCTCGAAATCTGAAAGCGGGCTCGCACCTTCGATATCTACTATTATTCCCTAAAATCTTCCCATCGCTAGGATCTTCTGCTGGTTCATCATTCGCAAATGAATAGGGGACCAAAGAAATGTGGGGATACCCATGCGTTCCCACATCTACTTTGGTAGCACATTCGCGTCCGATCCTAGATCCAGAATTACTTGATCCATTTCATACTCCCCAATTTACGCAGTCAATCTCATTTCCCTTCCTGTTTGTGTGTGCTTTTCGAGCTTCCAACTACGCGCAGTTCTCCCGACCCAGCGCACCTAGTGATAAGATCCTGTAGTCATTCCACGTTCTTGTTATCGTGCAACAACTTCATACATGTCTCCAGAAAGGTAGTGATCATTGAAGTATCCAACTTCGGCTCTGGTTGATCCTTACTACCTGAAGTGGAGGCCTCCATGATGTTCTTCTTAGCTTCCATGAATGTCTCCTTCTTGCACTCCAAATCAAATTCAGGTTCCTTTGTAGGAGCCTTGTGAACCCAAGCACTTTATTCTAGCTGCTTACCTTTGTCATCTCCTATTGTGATACCGCTCCTGAGTACGATGTTTACATTCGGGTCCTCTTCACACGGCTCAGACCTCATCATTTGTAAATTCTGAGTTGGGGGAGGCTAGAGTACCCCTTTATCACTCAACCTTGCTATCAGTGTAGGGTAGTCCTCCGTCTCATGATGAAACTAAGTATAATATAAACATGATGCTCTCATCAGATTTGTACAATCATAGGCATAATTCCTTGGCCCTCTGCAATTGTAACATATCAACTATCTGCAACCCCTTCCTGGTCCCATTCCACCTCGACCTCGTCCGCGCCCCTGAAATTCAGCGTGCGCCATCCCTGCATTTGGATTGAGGGCTCATGTTTCGGCCTGTACTCTATAGGTAGGAATCCAATCCATCATTAGCTCGTAACTTCTGCAGGTGTGCTCATCATGGCCCATCGACTTGCAAAAATTACAAAAAAATTGCTAAGATGTCTGCATATACTTCTGTAATAGGTGACAGTTATCTGTAGTGTGTTTTACTCCTATCTGACAAATTGCGCACCATAATGCAAGCGCGACGCTCAGCCCTGCTTGTGCATATGGTTTTAATGACATTGCCCCTCCTCCCACCAAGTAGTGCGTGAAGACTGGACAATGGTCCTTGTCATGCCCCTGGCCTTTGCATTTTAAGCACCATACCTCCTCGTGCGCTTCTGGGTGACTTTTCTGGTCCTGTTTCAAACTGTGCATTTCTAGACACAAATTTTGCAGTTGCGCGTGGCTTTTTTGGACTCCAAGGCTAGGGTCTTGTATTGGCGTCTCATGCAGTCTCATTGTAATCTCCAAAGCTTCGGCCTGGGTGGATAACTTCTACTGAGAAAACACTGTCCTTAGATGCTGCATTAGTGATGCTGAAAACCATGATCGGTGTTGTCTATCTTTCAAGGTCACGTTGGTTTCACAAATCATACTCTTTAGGCTCTAGTCCAGATCCCATGGGGTCTTTCCTGGAAACATTGTGATTTCCTTAAACCCGATAATCGATTATGTTTCCGATTTTAGCCTTCTAAATTCCCTATTCAGCGTAGCCTGCATATCTATGATCCGCGCGTTTGGATGGTCATTATAATGCTTAATGTACCGTGTTAGTGCTTGATCCTACAACGCGCTCACTAGCGTTGCCTTCTTTATATTGTCATCCACGACTCCTTGTGCTTCCCATACGACCCTTACCATGAACCAAAATTGGTCCAGATCTTTGTTCACTACTCCTCTGAATATCGACAATTTTATCGCGCTTGCCATATTGAACTGTGATGGTGGAGGAGGTGGTGTGGGTGGAGATGGAGGTGAAGATGGTGAAGCTGGTGGTGGTGTAGGTGGAGGTGGTATGTGCTGAATTTGCTGCCTTATCAAACTGATCGTGTTTCTCAAAGAAACTTTTGCAAGTACTTTCTCACTTTCCTGTCATGGCGAAATCAAGGGGCTATTTTCTATCTCTACAATACCTTTGTTTCTATAGATCTTCCCACTTTGTGTAGTCCCGAACATCAGTTTATTCACATAACCCACCTTTCATGCAATAGCATCTTAATCCAAGTGTTCAAAGATTTAATGTACTTACCTCACAATCCTTTGAGGAAGTTTCGTTCTGCCTCGTTGTAGCTGATTGTCGTGTCTACCGCGAACTC
Source organism: Pinus tabuliformis (assembly GCA_031772625.1). NCBI lineage: Eukaryota > Viridiplantae > Streptophyta > Pinopsida > Pinales > Pinaceae > Pinus > Pinus tabuliformis. The sequence goes on from CM062819.1 coordinate 1,702,170,544, forward strand.
GGTGATAAACCCTGCTATAATTCAATCGATCCAATGGTCCATAACATGTGTGATCTTGTCTTCTGATGCTTCTAGTCTGCGCACTAATTTTGGAGTCCACACAACCGGTTTGTCGAGCCTACACCTTCCCTAACTGTCTACTAGCTTCGTAATCCACTCATACCACTTAGAGGGGAATGATGCAAAGGAAATTTCATGGATTTCCGTATATAAGTAGCGCTCCTGTTATCACTCCAAGAAAATCTCCTAGGTTGTAGCTCAGAGATGCCTGGTAACATATAAATCTTCAATATTGTTCCCTAAACTATTGGAATGGATGATGGTTTGGATCAAGTCAGATGACTGTTTCAACATTGTTTTCACTCAAGACATGCACGAACACCCTCAGCTTTACAAGGATTTAGACCACTAATGCTCAGTAGTTTATAGATTTAATGGATAGATGGAGAATATTGATTGTACCAGCAGATGCATACATAAACACATATGAATGGCCAGCTACAGGAAGTAAATGAAGCATGCAAATCTAATTTATCAATGCAGATATAAGATGACAGTGACCTGGCATTAGACAGAGAAGAAAACATGAATAACCTATTCAAGTGCAAGCTTAGAACAGAGGAGAAAATGGGAATTGAACATGTAAAAACAAAAGAAGCTTATATTGTTGCAATGAAGATGAGAAGCTAGAGTAGCAGAGTATCCACAGTCCCCCAAAAGTTGAACCTCTGTTACTCTAAACTTTCAAATATTTATAGGCCTTTTACAATGCTCTCGAGCCTTCTAAGGCTCGAGAGGTCTTAATCTATCCCATCTTGTTATAGACATTTTTGGGCACTGCAACATAAAGCATAAATTTCCATAAACTAAGGGCTCCTAAGTCCCTAAAGGTGTTGTTCCAACCCCTAAAGGAACAAGGTCAACTGATTACAGCTTCTCCCAGAAGTTCTCCATGAAAGACTACTCAGAACTGGTCAAAACTGAACCATTTCACCTGCTCCATAGGCAAAGTGCATTGCATCTCACCTGAATACACACAGTAGGTGCATTGCATTTCAAAAATCCCTTCTATGGGGTGCGATGGGCGAGAAGAGACAAATGGCAGGGTCAATCCGCAAGGTGGAGAGGCATGGAATCTTCCAGAAACTTCTCCTGTGACACTTGCCTCTCTGAACTCGACCAGGCATGAGTAAGAGATCATCAATCTCCAAGTGGAATCAAGAACTATCAGGGGGGAGAAACTAATCAAATATCAAAAGCTAACTCACCTCCCTTGCAGACATCTATATATGGATCCCTCATCCCAGAGATCCAGAGGCTGGAATTTTGTATCTTGTAAGGAAGTGCTCCTGGTTTATTGGTGCAATATCATAGTGTTGGGTGATCTAAGCTTTTCATGAGGTGAAGAAGGGCTTCTTGCTGAGAGGATGATGCTGGGTCAGAACAATCAGTTGTAACTCTCTTGGCTCTTTCTTGATTATCAATAAAGCTATTCAAGTTTTCCTCCATACTCTTGTGTGATTTATGTTTTATACATTTGTATGGTCAATTTACATCTGATCCTAGATTGTTTATGATAATATATCCATGTTCTCGTATAGTGTTATGCTTCTTTGATTCTACAGGTACTCTGTGAAGCTGGGTATACAAGAAAGCAAGTAGCAAAGGACTATCGGAAGAGAGAGGAATCGAGCAAGGAACCAAGCGCAAGACAGAGGTTGGTCTCCTTTATTCTTCTCTCATCTATCTCTCATAAAGGAAAAAAGAAAGTAGTTTTACTTTGTTTGTTTCTAAGGTAGCTACCAGCCTTAGTGGGATTAGCAGCTATGCATAGACACTTTGGGTGTCGAACATTGTTCCTATTATGAAAAAACAAGGAACGATTAGAGTGTGCGTCGATTATAGGGATGTAAATCAAGCTTGTCAAAAATACAACTACCCTACACCCTTTATTGACCAGATAATTGATGAGTGCACCGGATGCGAAATATTTTCATTCATGGATGGATTCTCCGGGTATAATCAAATAAATATCCGCCCACAGGACCAGTCAAAGACTGCATTTATTTGTCTGTGGGGCACATTCGCATATCGAAAATTACCCTTTGGTTTAAAGAACGCAGGGGCAACGTTTCATAGGGCAATGAATTATGCCTTCCATGACACCAAAAACATCATTCAACCATATCTGAATGACCTTCCGGCTCATTCGCGAAAGCGTGCTGATCATTCGCAGCATTTAAGAGCGATATTTCTACGATTGCTGACACTACAAGATACGACTCAATCCACACAAATGTGTGTTCTGTGTCAGTTCTGGCTGTTTACTTGGCTTTGTAGTCTCAAAGGACGGGATTCGTCTCGACCCATATAAGGTTTAGGTATTCTTTAATTTTCCTCCACCTTCGAATTTTCTTCAGATTTAGAAACTCCAAGGGAAAGCAAACTTTTTGAGGAGGTTCATTCCAAATTATGTCGAACTTGCTAAAGGTTATACACGTCTATTGAAAAAGGAAGTTCCCTTCATCTGGGATCAGGTCGCACAAGCTTCCTTTGATGCTTTAAAGGAATCCCTAATGAAGGCATCATTAATGTACGCTCCTGATTATTAAAAATACTTTAACTTGTATCTGGCTGCAGCGGATACAACCATCGCAATGGTTTTAGTTCAAGCAGACAACGGAATTGAACATCCTATATATTATTTAAGTAAGAACTTAAATGATATAGAGAGCAAATATTCTTATGTTGAAAAGATAGCGCTCGCAGCTATTCAAGCGATACAAAGATTTCGACATTATGTCCTCTTTCAAAAAACTACCATTATGTCAGATTGCAACCCCATGACTTATATATTGTCATGACAGTTGCTGGGGGGGAAATATTCAAAATGGATAGCAATTCTACAAGAGTTTGATCTGGAATTTGTAAAATCCAAGTCAAAGAAATCCCTGGTCTTCGCAGAATTATTATGCGATCTCCCATCGTCGTCCAACGATGAAACATCCGAAGAAACAATCGTGGATGAAAATTTGTTTCTGATATCTTCAAGCAATCCTTGGTATGGAGATATAATCATCTATCTCCAAACTCAAAAATATAGGCCTAACACCTCCCGCTTCGAACAAAAACGTATTCGATACCAATCAAAAGACTACATGATTGTCGATGACACGCTTTACCGTCATGGTGTCGATACAGTTCTAAGGAGGTGTCTCACCCATGAGGAGGCCGAAAAAGTCCTGAATGATTGCCATTTGGGCGCATGTGGGGGGCATCAATCCGGTTATGCTACAACGCAAAAGATTTTATGAGCAGGATACTTCTGGCCAACAATGTTCAAAGATTGCATAACCGCAGTCAGACGTTGCCATGCCTGTCGAATTTTCGATACCAAAACCATAAGACCACCCACACCTCTGCAACCGATAGTTGTTGTTGCGCCATTCACCAAATGGGGCATCGATTTCATGACATGTAACCCCACCTCGACCAGGGGGCATGGGTATATCATAGTCGCAGTGGACTATTTTACCAAATGGGCCGAGGTGATGCCTACATTAGATAACACTGGTGAAATAGCTGCCCTTTTATTTTTCAATCATGTAGTCGCCAGATTCGACGTTCCGCAAGCTATAGTCACAGATCATGGATCGCATTTTCGCAATCACATGATGGCCGAATTAGCTGCCAAATTAGGGTTGTCTCATGATAGCTTGACTCCATATTAACCGCAGGCCAACGGACAAGTTGAAGCAATCAACAAGGTCCTGAAGCACATGCAGCAAAGGATGATTGGAGTCCACAAAAGGAGTTGGCACCTGATCCTGTACTCAGCCTTGTGGGCATACCGAATGTCGGTAAGGAATGCAACTGGGTTTACACCTTTCCAACTGGTGTATGGCCTAGAAGCAATCTTACCAGTTCAGTGTGAAATCTCATCCCTCAAACTCGCAATCGACCTTCGCCCTGGGACTTCAGAAGAGGAGGCTCATTTCTTAGAACTAATCCAATTGGATGAAACCCGTCATGATGCCGCTTTGGCTAATGAAGACCATAAGAAACGAGTCAAGGTGCAGTTCAACAAGAATGTCAAACCCCGTGTCTTCTCGGAAGGTGACTTGGTCTTGCTCTATGACCAGGAATCCAATAAATTGGGAGCAGGTAAATTCAAGTCTTTATGGATGGGCCCCTATATTGTTAAGCGAGTGTTAGCAAAAGGAGCCTACAAGTTAATGGATTATGATGGGATTCCACTGGCACAACCTCGTAATAGGTTGTACCTTAAGCGTTACTACGCATGATTCAGTGTGGTAACCTATATGCTTTTTTTACATTTTTTTTTTCACTAAAGTATGTGCTTTGGTCAAGTAAATCCACTTTTTACATTTGTCGCAGATGTTGAACCTATTGGAATCTTTTGTTGGATATGCTGATGGAGCAAGTCATAGTTCGCGGAACCTATCTTTTGCGGCCTGGGCCATTTTTGATCCAAGCGGTGAGTTATTAAGTTTCAGAGGGGTATGCATTAGTCGATCAACGAATAACATCACCGAATATAGCACGTTGATAGAACTTCTCTTTGATGCCATCACACATGGCATACGCCGACTGGTCATCAGGCTAGACTCACAGCTCGTCATACTACAACTCACTAGTATCTACTCTGTCCGAAATCCAGCTATCTATCGCATGTTCCTAAGGGTCAAGATTTTGGAAAGGAAATTTGATTTTATTCAATATCAACATATTTCCAGAAAGTTAAACACATTAACTGACTCATTGGAAAATTATGTGTTAGATAGACATTTGCAACATTTATAAAAAGAAGCATTTCATCAATATTTGCATTCGGATCATGTAACTTAACCAAAATAAAACTCCGAAAATAAAAATATATATATATAATTGTTTATGGTTTACACATAATGTTCTGTAACCAATACAAAATTGGTTAAATGACCCAAAACGCAAAACGCTAGGGGGCACCCTAGTCTAATGATGCTGGTGATAACAAGTCACCGCCTGTGCAATCATGCGTAAAAGCCTAGTCCATCGACTTGGCACGCCAGTAGTATGTCGCTGCAACCTCAGAGGTAGCTCGTTAGTCCTCACATTGGTAATACCAAGGGTGAGGCCCTCGACCTGATCCTGTAATGCTGAAAGAGTCTCGGCCACATGAAAGTCGCGAAGGATAGCCCTTCCCACAACCTCTCCTACTGGAGCGGAAGCTGACACTCTCAGGCGTACTACTGGCCGAACAGGACCAATATCTGCATAAGCACATGAGTTCTGATTAGTCTTGATAGAATAAAGCACAAGGACATTATAAAAAGAAACGATAAACAGAAAAATGGTCAAAGAATTTACCAATGGCACCCCACTACTCGCTAGCCGGCAGTACCAAATCCGGGTCACCCCGGAAATCCATACCAGCATATGGATACTCGGAATAAACCATATCATGACGATCGAACCACCCAAAGAATGTATGAGAAAAGGAAACCTGAGACTGACCAGCATGCCTAGACATATGGTCGACCCATCTCTGCATATGTGGTTCAGTCGGTGGAGGTAAACCAAGTGCAATATATTGCGGCTGCATCAATGGTATCTTTTCCAAGGCGAAGGCGGTCAAAATAGAACCATATCCAAAGTTCTTCAATCTTTCGCTTTTCACCTTGGTCAACTGTTCTTTCATCACAAGGAGTACTGCATCACACCAGTTGAACACCTTCGGTTTGAGACATTCCAAGGCGTACTTCATATAAGACCGGTTGGCCACATGAAGAGCCGCACCACCAGCCATCCTACCAAAGGTGAACAGAATGGTCCTCAGTGACCTATCAGTGACATCTAGGATGATGATCTTGCTATCCTTACTCAGCTGAGATCCCTCTCTGCAATACCTGCGAACATAATCTCTCACAGATTCACCCGCACGAGTCGAACCTGATAAAGAGATAGGGGCACCCCACCTCGATAAGCTAGTCAAAAAATAGATGTCCACGACAGTCAAGGGGATGGATTTGACCCTAATCTGGAACACCTGGCTGGTAGGAACCCAAGCATCGAGCAGTTTTAACGCGGACTTCATGCTCGTTAAAAAATAAACATAATCAATGAGCAAATGTTTCCCCCAGCGTTTAAGCTCATTAAAAAATGAACCAATTTCTGGTAAATAACCATCATGAATGTAGTACTTCAGCCTTTGAAGCCTTGGTCGTGTTCCCATCATCACCTCCACTTTGTATTGGACGATCATTCACCTCCACTTGGTTGTTTACCCCTTTTGAGGAACAAATGTGAAGAGTGATCTTGTTAGCCACCCTTGTGACACTACCGTGATTGGAAAATTCCAAACCTTACCTGGAATCAGCTGCTAGCCGAATTTATCACTCGTTCCTCAAAGACGAGTCTCCTTTAAGCTCTTTTCAACTGACTCATAAAATATGAAAATATTGTCGAGCCATTGGCCTCCCCAGCTCGTTAAAGTGACCGGAAGTGCTATCCCTCCTGTAGATTTTAATATTTTTGGACGTAAGGGATTATTACACAAAAATATCGAGCGCTTGTTTTGTTCGGCTCGTTAAAAGTACCGAAAATTCATCCCTTATGTATTGTTTTATACTTTTTTGGACTTAAGGGATTAGATGACGAAAAAGGATTTTTGGAGTTTCCTTTACATCCATTTTTAGACTCTCTAAAATTGAAAAGGACCGAGTTATCTTTGTCGTTAAACTCGTTAAAACCTAATAGCGAAAAAATTGTCCATAACAGACAAGAACGAGTTTCACTATTGCTAGGCTCGTTAAAACATAGCGATGGGTTTGCCCGAAGGGAAAATTATAGAACAAGCATATGTTATCCTCCTCAAGCTTGACAAAAATAAAGAGTTACTGGTCAACAATGACTGGGGAAAAATTGGGAAGAAAACTTGAAGAAACTTTTTTGGTAGCAAGTCACTCTTGAACATGACACTTTCACTCTGCATCCAAGTCAGGTTGGGTTGTTCTATTCAATGGTCACATCACCATAGTTCCATCACACCATCCACATCTAGGGTTAATGCTGCCAATCCATCATGTCAGTGTCGCCGATATGTTCAAGAGAAGTCACTCAAAAAATTCACCTGTGTCTCACCCGTTGCAATACATTTACGCTCCATTCTTTCATGACCGCCACCCTGAACCTTATATCACCAGATCGTTTTCACCTCCATTAAAATCATTTGCTTCGTTCTGTTTCATTGATGATTCATTAATGCCCTCCTATGATGGATCGCTTCTTGTCGACATCAGCTCATTATCCAAGAAGTCGATCTAGGAATACCCCTTTCAGTACTTTGAAGCTTGCATGCCTCAATGGCAAGTTTCTCACTTCCGGCGACAAGTTTACACCAATGGCCTTCGACCGAAAGATTTTGCATGGTGTTTGACACCAAGTCCTTTATTCACACCATGTGAATTGTATTGTAGCACCTTGAGGGTCATCATCATTATCGATGATTCCTCTCGCGCCTGTTAACGGCTTAGATCATTGGCTGGTAATCAGGCGATGTCTTTCCATGTTCGACTCCAGAACATCTCTCACATGGATCAACTTGTACTTTGAGTGAATATCGAACGAGATTGAAGACCCCAGATCTAGTTTCATCCATCCGGGCTACGATATATATTCAGGAAAATAAAGACATCAAATGTACATCGTTGTTGCACAGATAATCATCCAATCTAAGGGATGATGGCTCTAACAGAATCATCGGTCTACACTCAGACGATTGTCTGTCTCATGTACATGAAAAATGAATTTATAAAGCTGAGCATGGGAATGCACGCCTCAGCTAGATCATGAAAATATTATGAAGATAATGTATTGTATTGTATCTTATTACAGGTCTCCCTCCAACTTGAAAAAACTTCGAATCCTCTTGATAAAGCATTTCACCCAACATCAAAAAGATTAACGACCTCATGCTTTAGGGGGCAACTGTTATAGACATTTTTGGGCATTGCAACCCCAAGCATAAATGTCCATAAACCAAGGGCTCCTAAGTCCCTAAAGGTGTTGTTCCAACCCCTAAAAGAACAAGGTCAACTGATTACAGCTTCTCCCAGAAGTTCTCCATGAAAGACTACTCAGAACTGGTCAAAACTGGACCATTTCATCTGTTCCATAGGCAAAGTTCGTTGCATCTCACCTGAATACACACAGTAGGTGTGTTGCATTTCAAAAATCCCTTCTATGGGGTGTGATGGGCAAGAAGAGACAAATGGCAGGGTCAATCTGCAAGGTGGAGAGGCAAGGAATCTTCCAGAAACTTCTCCTGTGACACTTGCCTCTCTGAATTTGACCAGGGATGAGTAAGAGATCATCAATCTCCAAGTGGAATCAAGAACTATCAGAGGGGAGACACTAATCAAATCTCAAAAGTTGACTCACCTCCCTTGCAGACATCTATATATGGATCCCTCATCCCAGAGATCCAAAGGTTGGAATTTTATATCTTGTAAGGAAGTGCTCCTGGTTTATTGGTGCAATATCATAGTGTTGGGTGATCTAAGATTTTCATGAGGTGAAGAAGGGCTTCTTGCTGAGAGGATGATGTTGGGTCAGAACAATCGGTTGTAACTCTCTTGGCTCTTTCTTGATTATCAATAAAGCTATTCAAGTTTTCCTCCATCCTCTTGTGTGATTTATGTTTTATGAATTTTTATGGTCAATTTACATCTGATCCTAGATTGTTTATGATAATAGATCCATGTTCTCGTATAGTGTTATGCTGCTTTGATTCTATAGGTACTCTGTGAAGCTGGGTATACAAGAAAGCAAGTAGCAAAGGACTATCGGAAGAGAGAGGAATCGAGCAAGGAACCAAGCGCAAGACAAAGGTTGATCTCCTTTATTCTTCTCTCATCTATCTCTCATAAAGGAAAATGAAAGTAGTTTTACTTTGTTTGTTTCTAAGGTAGCTACCAGCCTTAGTGGGATTAGCAGCTCTGCATAAACACTTTTCCCTGTAACACCTCTATCCTTAACAACTTGATGCCCTGACTAGGCATGCATGGGCTCGGAGGTTTCTTCTTCTAACAGCAGAGTAACTGCATTCTGGTAGTTTGTTGCACTGTTAGGGAGCTCACTCGTGCCAGCGATGCTCCATGATTACTTCTATTGGTTTTGGCTGTGTTGCGCTATTGCCTTTCCCCTTCCAACATTTTGTCTCCCGGTCTTTATCTCCCGGCCTCTATTATGTGATGGAATGGGCCTGTGGACCTTTTGAAATTCTTTCAAATGCTAACAATCACTGTTTTCTGTTTTACACAGAAAAACATTGCAACACAGTGAAATCCCGCCAAGCTTTGTTTATTTTAGACTTCAAAATTCCTTAAACATTGTCTATTCCTCTATCGGGCCCGCCCTCAATCACTATCGCAAAGTCACTTCGGCCTTGTTTACTTTGTTTTTAGAAATACATCAAAACATTGGAAATACATAAAAATGGCTCAAGACGGATTTCAAATATTATATATTTACCTTCCCGAACCCTTTCAGGTCCGGGTCTTATCGCATATCACAAGTCACTCTGGTCCTGCTCCAAGGTTCCCCTTTGTATTTTAGAAATACGTTAAAACTGCGAAAATGCATTGAAACTGGCTTTTCTACAGATCTCAAATCTTATGAAATATTATTTAGAATACCGTCAGGTCTGGTTCATTGAGTCACACATAGACATGTGTATAGGCCCCGCTCCATGGTGTTGCTCCGATGAGATATAGTGATGCGATTAATTGCAATCGCATATCGCTCATGCCCCAGGCCATTGCTAGCACTCTTTGTAATATCTGATAGTGATCCTGCGATGCAACGTTGGCCGTCGATCTGCGTGCTTGATTGACAATCCTAGTTGACTCTGTCGGTCGCCATTGCCAGTTTCATATGGCCTATGCCTCAATCCACCCGTTGCCACCACCGATTGCGACCTGCCGATCAGATCTGGATCTTTGATCGGCTAAATCTGACGGCTACTGTGCATTTCATTGTTTATGCCTCCGATACTCTGTTTTTCAAAGTTTTTATGTGTTTTTGGCCTCCCGATAGTGCTTTTCCGCCATTCTAATGGCTCTCCTCCTGCGATTGTTTTGATCTTCGGCCTGATTTTACTAACTTTTGAAGACTTAGAGAGCATATTTGGATCCATTTTGGGCCACATGCCAATAAGGCTAACACTGGCTCCTTCTGGGGATAAAATCCTCCGTGTGAGGTTTCAAGAACCACAGACCAATGCCTTTCCTGTAAAACATGAATCAAATCTATATTCTAGTGTTCCATTGAGCATGGAGTGTATTTTGCATAAAACTAAAAACTGAAAAGCATATTTATAATATCAAGGCTTTAAAGCATTAAATAAAATAAAGTTTCAAGAACCACCCATTGACTTGGCTACCAAAAACATCTTCTTCCAGACTGTACAAAATAAAGGAATTGTTCTATAGATCTTGAGCGATGACAAACGAACCTATCCATAAGGAGTCAAACTTACCATGATTCCCTTTCTTTTCCTTCAATGCATCCCATTTGAGAACCCAGTCACCTACTTGGAAATTGTCCACTTTTGCCTTCCTGTCAAAGGTTTCATTGATTTTCTTCTGATGAACTTTTGACTTTTGAACCAGCTGCTCTCTGATCTGCTGTAATTCAACCAGGTTATTCATTCTCCTTACATTGTAATTTTTTTCATCAAGTTCTTCTTGAAAGAATTTGGCAACAAGGAGAATCAGCTAGATAGGAAAAACAACATCAGCCCCATAAACCAACTTTAATGGAGAATTTCCTATGGACTTCTTGTTTGTAACTCTGTCAGCCCACAATTCAAACTTCAACTTGGAATCCCAGCTCTTTTTGTTGTCCTCCAACAATTTTTTGATTATCCTTACAATACTCTTGTTAGATGATTCTTCTAGGCCATTGCCTTGAGGATAATATGAGGTAGAATGGACCAATTGAATGCCCATGGATTCAGTCATGTCCACCAATTATTTTGCCTTGAAAGCTACTGCATTATCAGTGACTAGTTTGGTTGGGCAACCAAATCTAGTGAAAATATTCTCATTCAAGAACTTTATGACAACTCGATGATTAGCATTCATAGTGGGTATAGCCTCAATCCACTTGGTGAAATAATCAGTGGCTACCAAGATCCATTTGTGCTGGCCACTGGAATGTGGGTTGATCTCACCTATAAAGTCCAAGCCCCACTACTAGAAGAGACCATTGTGTGTACTAGCTTCAAGGGAAGATATTCTAGCTATTGTCTTCCTGCAAACCTCTAACATTTGTCACAAGACTTCACAAAAGAACACACATCAGAGAACAGAGTAGGACAATAATATGCAACTCTCAGGATCTTATGGGTTGTGGTTTTCCAATAATGATGCCCTCCATGGATGCTAGAATGGAACTGGTGCATGACTTCCATAGATTGTCCTTTATCTAAACATCTCAAGAGGATTCCTGATGGGTCTTTCCAATAGAGAAGGTTTTCATAAATGTAGAATTTGGTTGATCTGAGCTTAATGGCCCGGGCTTGACTTGAGCTAAGCCCTCGAGGGACTTCTAGATTCTGCAAAAAATGAAATAAGCTGGAATACCATTCACGGGTGGCTAGATTTTCAGCCAAAGACTGATTACGCTTTAGCTCTTCTGCTGCTTCCTCTGTCTGCTCATCACCCCAATTTGAACCCATGCAATTGATGTCTAACAAACTGCAATTTTCCTCAGCAATTTGAACCCATGCAATTTGACAAGTTTGGTGGGCTTCACCTCTATGTTAAACTCTACGAATTTTGCAATCCATTTAGCTCTCTTTCCATCAATATCTGGCTAAGTTATAACATCTTTTACTGAGGCTGAAGGTACATATGCAATCACTTTGGAATGCAGGATATAAATTCTAAATGCCTTTAAATATTTTATGAGAGCATAAGCTTTTTTTCAATAAGGTCATATCTTAGTTCAACATCCCTCAGAGTTTTGCTAAAAAAGGCCACAGGGTGCTCTATGCCTTCATCATTTTTCTACAATAGGACTGCTGCAAGTGTATCATAAGAGGCAAAAGAGAAGATATAAAACTCCTTGGTGTAATCTAGGTTGATTAGAGTGGGAGCTTCCATGATAGCTTGTTTGATGGCTTCAAAAGAGCTTCTTGCAACATCTATCCATTTTATTTATGATCCTTTCTTCAGCATGGAAGTTATGTTTTCACTAGTTCTGCAAAGTTTGGAATAAACCTCATCACAAGGTTGATTAACCAGGAAAGATCGAATGTCCCTTTTTTATCTTAGGATAGACAATGTCTGAATTTCTTAAACTCTTGCTGGATCAATCTTCACACCTTCAGCAGAAACAATATGTCCCAAAAGTTTGCCTTCTTCTAGAGCAAACTGTGACTTCTTTGGGTTCACCAAAATTCCAAATCGTCTGCACTTTAGAAAGACCTTCTTCAAATGCTGCAAATGGTCCTTGTGACTACTGGAAAAGACTGTTATGTCATCAAGGTAAACAAGGACAAACTTTTCCTTCTCTCCCACAAAGGCTATGTTCATGGCCCTCTAAAAAGTAGCCCCAACATTCATCAGTCCAAAAGGCATCTTTGAGTACATGAAAGTGCCCCAAGGAGTAGTTAAAGCGGTCTTTTCCTGATCTTATGGATGTACAACAATCTGATTGTAACTTGAAAATCCATCTAAGAAAGACATGACTCTATCCCCTGAAACGCTTTGCAACAAGTGTTCCATCTTAGGCAGGGGTAGTTGTCTTTTTTAGAGCATTTGTTCAGATTCCTGAAGTCAACACAAAGCATGATTTCTCCATTCTTCTTTCTTACTACCACAAGGTTAGCTATCCACTTTGAATAGCTCAGGGGAACTATGATCTTGGTATCCAACAGTTTCTTGGTTTCCTTCTCAATCAAAGGCAATAAGAGAGCGCTGATAGGTCTTAAGTTCTGCTTAAAAGGGATGGTGTTTTTCTCTAGCAAAATCTTATGTTGAATGATGTTGGTGTCATAGGTCTTAAGATCACTGTATTCCCAAGCAAAAATATTAGCAAATTGTTTCATCAGGGTGCAATACTCAGAACTCTGGGCAGAAGACAAGTCAGTGGACAGATTTATGTATTTTGGATGGGCTAGACTCCCTACATTATGTTTATGAACAACAGACTCATTTTCTTTTTTGGAAAGCTTATAAGGTACATCATTATGATCAAACAACTTCTCTAGGGGCACCAATCCTTTGGGTATATGGTTACTAGGCAGCTGGACAATGATTTCGAGGCCAATCTCGTCCTTTAGCTTGGAATGGTTGCATTCTTCCATGGTTTCGTTTTCTTGGTCTATGTGCATTTCAGAAAATTCATCAACGACTTGTAAAAACCTATTAATTTCATCATCATCTTCAAAAAATTTCCAGTATTTGACATTGTCAGGTAGATATGGTCTGTATTTCACTTGAAATTCATAAGTCAGCTTAGGAGGCAAAGGAGGAATAAACGTGCTAGCATACACAGCACGGGAATCAGCAAGTTGGTTCTTCATTCTCGGGATGTAAGAAATGTTGAAAATATTAAAAGATTCCTTAAGCTTCCATACCTCATCTCTATATGCTTTCATCCTTGGATGCTTTGCTTGGAAAGTTTTGTTGACCTGTTGAATGATAAGGTCTGCGTCTCCAAACACTTTCAGACCTTTGATGCCCATTTCTTTAGCAGCGTTTAAGCCCAATATCAAGGCTTCGTACTCTACTATGTTATTTGTGACCTGAAAAGTTAATTTGAAATATAAATGAATGAATTCTTGTGTGGGGGACATAAGGACTACACATGCCCCTGTAGCTTCTCTAGAGAAAGCTCCATCAAAAAACATGTCCCAAATTTGTGGGCCTTCTTCCTCTTTGATCTAGAAAACTGGTTTCTTAAGCTACATGGAAGCCAACTAGGATTCTTCAATTTGAAGAATACAAGCTCCAAAATCAGTGTCAACAGCATAGATGGGATGATTAGTGGGATTACTTTCATCACTAATTATATAAGCCAACTGAGCTTCTCTATATAATCTCCTGCTCTCACCTCCAAAAACTGGGACAATAGCATAGGACAAATCATTTTGTAATGTTCAACCTAATCTCTTGATCCAACCTCTGGAAAGCAACATGCCAAACTTGGGGGTACATCCTGTAGAGCCTTGAACCTGTACCTCCTTACACACCCTCTCGGCCTTCTTTTCCAATTCATTTCCTCCTTTTTCCCACTCATTTCATCCACCAAGTTGATTAAATCATTGTATTTTAGGACTTTTTACATGGTTTTCTAACTACGTTGATGACCGTTGTTTGGTTTAGAATTTTGGTTCAGAGTGCTGCGTTTCCGTAGCCAACACAGGTTTCCGCAGCTGATCCAGGTTTCTGCAGCCACCACAGGATTCCGCAGATTTTTTATTAAATGATATGTTACAGGTGTCCTCCGAGAAGATGAGCCACATGGGCAAGTTACAGGAGTCAAGGACATGGGACGTGTCCCTCCAGATCACCCAGAATAGCCATAAAAGCCCGCGGTCAACGAGGAGGCAAATACCGGTCAACAGAAGTGTTCAGCGGTGGCACGGCTCTGCGTTGCTCTGTTTTTGGGCACGTGAAGCTAGGTGGCATCATCCTCAGCCACGGAGACAATATAGAAGCATGAATCCAACAGCCATACTCTCCAGATTGAATGAACACGATGACAGTTACCTAGATCTGGGGACGCAGAGGATTCACGTGTTTTTAAACAGCTGGTTGAATAGCATAGATCTCGTTAAAGTAGTTTGCTTTCTCCTTATAAATAAAGCGTCCTTGAACGTTGTAGAGTTAATCGTTTTGTAATCGTTTTTAATGTAATTTTGAGCTCCCCACTGTACTTTTACATTTCCTGTCAATACATGAGAAGACTTTTTTGCATTTAAGCGTATAACTGCTCCTTGAACCGGCTGAAGTAGGCAGAGGGCCCCTGTTTGCTGAAGCCCTGTACAGTAACCTTTAATTTCTTGCATTTCTTTTTCTCGTTTCATGTATATTAGCTGTACAGATGTCTTTTAAATTGCTGCGTTTTTATTTCTTTTCAACATTTATATTAGTTGTACATAAACTTTGATTTCTGTTGATTTACATTTCTGCACTTTTATGTTCATGACTGATCAGTGTGTTATGCAGGTTTCTTAGCCAAGCCCAGGACAGTTTTTCTTCTTTTCTTTTCATAACTAGTGGCATGCGTGATCATCTTGTCTATGTTGCTGACCTTCATTGTTTTGCAGTTTTGATTTTCCTTACTGTCATTTCTTTAACTTGCATATTTACTTTCTGCTCTTAGATATCAAGTTGTTCATCTATTGATGGTTCCTTTTCCATAATCAAATAACTTTATTGGGAGCCAAAATATCACTTAGTATAGCTTGATTTAGTTGCTTTAGAACTCACATTACTTGACTTATTCATAATTGTTTCTTACATGATAAATTCAGCTGCAAGGCAAAAGGTTAAGAGAAAGTTAAAGTATTGTGACTAGTCTCTTTTATGTAGTTTCACTTAGATTTCACATTGCTTAACATTTCATGATATCTTTTCATAGAGAAGATTAAGTTGAAGAGTTGAAATAGTGTGAGATAGTTGTTCTTAATTTTAGTTGGATTTAAGATAGATTTCATTTTCATTTTCATTCAGCAGCAGAGATACTGGGCCGATGTCATTAGTCCTTTATTTGATGTCTTTATTTTCCTTTAAGAGTTGATTTTATTGCAGTTGATGTTCAAGCTTTCTTCTAAAATACTTTTTAATTTTTGAGAAATCACTTAGAGATCACCACAATCATCCACATTTCACTTGCTTTATTACATTTCCATCACATCACAGTAGGAAAGATACATTCGAAAACAAACTTAAAAAAAAAAAGAAGCTAAAAACGACACAAGACTAAGAAAACGATTACCTAAGTACATATAGTACACCTCACTTCATCAGCTTACGAGCCCCGGGTTGACATTTAAAAGTTGCAATTTAGACATCACTAAATTGACCAAACATTTTGGCGCCGTTGCCGGGGAAGTGAAATTAGGTAGCCTAATTCTTAAAAAAAAAACAAGAAAATTTCAAGGAAGGAAAATTGATAACCTCTCAAAGTATGCTCTCCTCTTGCATTTAATGTGATCTGGAGGATCAGAAAAGAGAAATCTATTGGTTTAATAGTTTCTTGAGTATGCTCTCTTCTTGCACCTAGAGTGACCTGGAAGATCAGAAAGAGAATTATAAGCCCGACTTGAAGAAAAAAAAAAAATGACATGCATAGAGCAAGAGATTCTAGGGGAAGGTTTTTAGCTAGAGCCAAGAGTTCGATTTTTACAAGTCCATATACTTCAAGGAATAGACAAGAAACACCTCCATCATCTCCAACTTACACTCCTAGCCCTAGGATTCCTGGAATTCAAGAGGCAGGAGTCGACTCTCCCACACCTTCCATCGAATTTGAATTAGAAAGAGATCCTTTCCTTCCTTCTACAGAAAGACAAATTGTAATTGAAGAAGTAGAATCATCTGAAGAAGAAGAGGGAGAAATTCCTTCTCGTTCACCCTTTGTAGAAGAACCAGAAGACTCTGAAGTCTCTAGGGAAACTACTATGACAGAGGAAGGAGCAACTGGATTTGGTAGAGGTAGAGGTAGAGGAGGAGGAGGAGGAAACAATGGAGGAGGTAGAGGTAACATTGGGGGAAATAGGGATGGAGATAACTCATTTGGATTTCCTATAGTCGATGAGGACTCCCGAGCCACCATGAAAACATCTCACCATCTGTCCTCCCAAACTTCCATGGGTTAAGGAATGAGGACCCTGAAACATTTCTATTTGAGTTTGAAGTCGTGTGTCGAACTCATGATTATCTTGAAGACTCTCAAAAACTCAAACTGTTTCATTCAACATTGAAAGGAGCAGCCTTGAAATGGTTCATGGGATTACTCACTCAATCCATTAGGTCTTGGAATGATATGAAACAAACATTTTTGGATAGGTACCTGGACTATTGTATGCCCACCAATCACAAGGATGAGGTATTCAAAATGGTGCAAAGAGAAGATGAAAACTTGGAGGATTTACTTGAAAGATTTCAATACAATCTTAAAAGATCAAAAATGAGTAACTTAGATGAGGAGACCTTGAAAGCCCTTCTATTAAAAGCCATTAGAGATGAATGGATAGATATTTTGAACATGATGGGGAAGGGAGATATATCTCAACTTTCACTCAATGATATAGCAGAGCTATGTGTCCATCTCTCAAGGGGGAAATCTAAAACTCAAAAAGGGCCTAGAGATCCTTCTCTCATCAGAGCAAACAAATCTGCAACTGGATCAGTAAGTAGGGCTGAGATTGGAAACATGCTTGATGAATTCAAAACTGACATCTTAGGGAGTCTTAGTGAACAACTAGACACCCTTAAGATTCACAATAAACAGAAAGCAAAAGCTGAGGCTTTGACCATCTTTTGCCCAAAATGTAGGAAGAAACATGCTCTAAGGGAATGTCCCTTGGATGCAAAAGTTGTAGAAACATGTGTAATTTGTTCAGAGAATCATGAGACCAAGGATTGTCCTTCAATTCCTGGGCTCAAAGTTGTCTTTCAAGAAGATCCAAATACAATCGAATCTCTCTGTTTTGTTGCAAGGAGACCTTGGCAGGGGCAACAAAATCAAGGGTTTAGCAACTCTATGAATTTTCAACCCCCACCAAATTGGAATCCTTGGCAACAACCTTGGTCCCAACCTCAAAATCCTTTTCAATCATGGGTACAAGGTATGCAAAATCCTTATGGGAGATTTGCTCAATTTTACCAATATCCTCCATCTTTTCAAAACCAACAAGCTCCACAACTTCCAAATCAAAATCCACAACTATCATTGCCATTTCCACAACAACAACAACAACAACCTTCTCAACAGAATCCAAATTCTCAACTCTTGCTTCCATTCCAACAGAAGTCAAATCAACTTCCTTCTCAGCCATTGCCAAACCCCAATAATAAAAACCCTCAAAATGCTTACATGATGGAAGGTCAACAATTTCCTACCTATATGATTGTTCCTCTCAATGAAGTACAACTCATATCAGGTAGAGTCCTAGATAAACCTTCTATAAATGCTCAAAAGCAAAGCATTTTTGAGGAAGAGTCTCTTGAAGCCAATAAGGGTTCTGAAGCATCTCTTCAAAACCCAAACACTCAAAAAGAAAAAGAAAAAGAATTAACCCCCACAACTCCCATAGTTGAGCAACCTGCATCTTTATCCACACCTCCTTTTCCTGAAAGATTACAAATTGACAAAGGAGTGGAAAAACAAATTTGGTTGCCTGACTATAATTTTCTAGATGAATTGAAGAATTTCTGTATCAAGATTCCCTTGTTACAAGCCATTAAATAGATTCCTATTCTAGCAAAAACAATAAAGGAGTTAAGTCTTAAAAGACCAGGAAGGAAACCAAGAGATACCAGAAGGATCCACCTGGTAGGGAAAATTGCAGATATCATGATGGGAAAAATTACTATGCAGAAATATGTAGATCCCGGTAGCCCAATTGTTAAAACACATATCAATGGGGTAGAAATACCAAATACTTTGATTGATTTAGGGGCTGCTATCAACATCATGAGTAGACAGACTATGGACCAACTAAAACTTCCTAATCTTCTTTTTACACCTACCTTATTGCAACTTGCAGATCGATCAATTATTAAACCAGATGGTGTATTAGAAGACATTCCAGTCTCCTTAGACTCTTGGGAATATCCAATGGATTTCATGATTTTAACTCCCAAGAGTAATCTAGGAGGACATCCTCTTATTTTAGGAAGACCTTGGCTAGCCACAGCTGATGCTTTCATAAGTTGTAGGTCTGGGGATATGTATATTTCTGATGGTAATTCGACAAAGAAGTTCAATCTGTATCCTCCAGCAAAAGCAATTACAGAAATAGGAGATAATGAGTGGGTTGATGATGAAGATACAATACAACCTGTCTTTACCATTTCTGGGATAAATGAAGATAGTCAAATTCTGAACACATTAGAAAACTTTGAACCATCTTCAGAATATGACCACACACAATTTCAGTTGGATTCTGACATTGAGTGTCTATCATCTAGACAAATGTCTCTTTTCTCTATGGAAGAGTTTGGTAGTTCTGCCATTGAGATTTTTCCAAGAAAAACATTGAATATCAACAGAAACTTGGAAAAATTACAACAAGGGGAGCTAACCAAAATCTTGCAAAAACATTCTACTGCATTTGCATGGGAGTATACTGATATGAAAGGCATTGACCCTAAGACTTGCATTCATCACATCTACATTGAGGAAAATAGTAGACCAATCAGACAACCTCAAAGAAGGATGAATCCAAACCTTAGGGAGATAGTGAAAGAAGAGCTCCAAAAGTTACTTAATGTAAACTTCATTTACCCCATTTCAGATAGCCAGTGGGTTTCTCCTTTGGTTATAGTACCTAAAAAGAATGGTAAATGGAGGGTTTGCATTGATTACAGGGAATTGAACAAAGCAACTTTGAAGGATCACTTTCCTTTGCCCTTTATTGATAAAGTATTAGATACTTTAGCAGGCAAAAAGTATTTCTCATTTTTGGATGGTTTTAGTGGTTACAATCAGATTCAGGTAGCACCTGAAGATCAGGACAAGACCACATTTACCTGTCCATGGGGAACTTTTGCTTACCGAGTACTTCCTTTTGGATTATGTAATGCACCCGCAACATTTCAAAGGGCAGTACTAGGAATATTTTCTGATCTAATTCATGATTGTGTAAAGGTCTATATGGATGATTTTACAGTTTATGGTAATTCTTTTGAAGAGGCATTAGAAAATTTGGAAAAAGTCCTTATAAGATGTAAATAAACAAACCTTTCATTAAGTCATGAAAAATGTTTTATGATGTTTACTGAAGGGATTGTTTTAGGACATCATATTTCAGGAGATGGAATTAAAGTTGATAGATCAAAAGTTGAAGTCATCTCCAAGTTACCTATTCCAAATTGTCAAAAATATGTTAGAAGTTTTCTTGGATTTACTGGATATTATAGAAGATTTATTGAAAACTTCACCAAGATAGCATCTCCGCTCTTCAAATTACTTACAAAAGACTGTGAATTCAATTGGGATCCTGACTGTCAATCTGCATTTGAAACTTTGAAAACAAGAATATCTGAAGCACCCATTTTGAGAGGGCCAAATTGGAAACTTCCTTTCCATATTTCTACAGATGCTTCAGATACAGCTCTAGGAGCTGTGTTGGGTCAAAAGGATTTAGTTCCTTATGCCATTTACTACACCAGCAAAATTTGACTCCTACTGAGTTAAATTATACTGTGACTGAAAAAGAGTTCTTAGCCGTTGTTCATGCAATCAACAAGTTTAGACACTATATAACTGGCTATGAAACTTTTGTCCATACTGATCATTCTGTAATTAGATATCTCATGAAAAAACCTGTTACTAATGGCAGAGTTACAAGATGGCTTTTACTTTTACAAGAATTCAATATTAGTGTGTTAGATAGACCAGAGAAACAAAATACAGTAGCTGATTTCTTATCTAGAATCCAAAATACTAACGAAGATTCTCCTGTAGAGGATAAGTTTCCAGATGAATATTTGTTTGCAGTAACTACTAAAACTCCTTGGTATGTAGATATTGCTAACTATTTAGTTACAGGGAAGCTACCTCCACACTTATTTCCTAATGAGAAAAGGAAAATTATTTAGGAGAGTTCAAATTATTCATGGATTTCTAATGAATTGTTCAAAACAGGGCTAGATTGTGTGATCAGAAGATGTGTTCGTGAAGATGAAATGCCTGACATCCTTAAGGCATGTCATGATGAACCGTACGGTGGACACTTTGCTGACAAGAGGACGACCTATAAAATCCTTTCTTTAGGATATTATTGGCCTTCTCTCTTCAAAGATGCAAAACAATATGTTAGAAGGTGTGACAACTACCAAAGAGTTGGGAGACCAACTCTTTCAAATGAAATGCCATTACAGCCACAGGTACTCATCGAACCCTTTGAAAAATGGGCTTTAGATTTTATTGGACCTATTAATCCACCATCTAGACAAAAGAAGTATATATTGGTTTGCACTGATTATGTTACTAAATGGGTAGAAGCCAAGGCATTACATTCTGCCACTGAAAATTCGATTGTTCAATTTATTTTTGAGGATATTTTTACTCGTTTTGGTGTCCCAAGAGAAATTGTGACAGATCAGGGAAGTCAATTTACATCTAACTTGATGGAGAAACTGATGGAAGAATACAAAATCAAGCACAGAAAATCTACTCCATACCATCCACAAGCAAATGGTCAAGTGGAATCTACAAACAAAGTTCTTGAGAGCATCAGCACCAAAATTGTTCATCTCCACAGAAGAGATTGGGCAGAAAGGCTTCCTGAAGCCTTATGGGCCTATAGAACTACATGGAGGAACACAACAGGACATTCTCCCTATGAACTTGTTTATGGGAAAGAAGTCCTGCTCCCCATTGAGTTTCAAGTCAAGACCTTCAAAATGGCAGTTCAGTTGGGGATGAATCTATCAGAAGCCCAAATGCACAGAATGGAGCAGCTGAATGAGCTAGATGAAATAAGCCAAGATGCAATTTTAAGGACTGATCTAGTTCAACACCAAAGAACTAAGTGGCATGACAGATATATCAAAGAGAAAAAGTTTCAAAAGGGATATTGGGCGTTACTGTTTGATTCCAAGTTTAAAGACTTCAAAGGGAAATTTCAGACTCATTGGCTTGGACCATATGAGATTGATGAAGTCTTTGGCAATGGAGCAGTTCGAGTCAAGACTATTGATGAGTTTCAAACTCCTCTCATTGTGAATGGCCACCGATTGAAAATTTATCATAAGCCACTCTCAAAAGAGGACTTTGTCAAAATGTTTCAAGAAAATTCTGCAATGAGGCTGGTGGGGAAGAGTCCTTCTCCTCCATCAGCCTAGTCTTTGTTTCTTTCAGTTAAAAAAAAAAAAAAAAAAAAAAACTTTTGTATAAGCCTGAAAACCAATCATAGATTGGCAATCTTATACAGAAAATGTAGAGTGAAAATCAGGGGTACCTGACACTCTATATTTTCCAAAAAAAAATCTCTCTTTCTTTCCATCTTCACCTCACTTGTCATTCCACTTCACCTCCATCTCATTTTCATCTCCATTCCACTTCACTCCATTTCATTTCCATCTCATTCCACTCATTTCATTTCATTCCATCAATAAAACTCCCCTTCAAGACTATTTTCATTCAGTTAGTTCTTTTTCTAACTATCTTTGTGCAGTTAAAGGGGTGGTGACTTAGTTTCCGCAGTTGGAAATCGTTTCCGCAGCTTGCACCAGTTTCCGCAGCCAGAAACGATTTCCGTAGCCAGCATCACTCCGTCTCTACAGCCAGCAGCACTCTGTTTTCAAAAAAATCACAGTCAAAGGTTAGCATCATCATCACCAAAGGCAGCAAAGATATGAGGCATCTGCAAGATCAAAGAGCAATAATGGGTCAGAAGCCTTAATCAACAAATGGCAAACTTCCAAAGGTATGATCAAAATCTCTACCAAATAACAATTTAATGTCATTGTATGCATAGTTATTAGATCATGGAAATTCCACTAAATACAATGATTTGATACAGCAAGATCCATATCACTCCTCTTCCACGATGATAATCCATCCACCTCATTCCTTTCTAATGGTCCCATAATCACTATTAATTCAAACTCGAAATGGGATTGCTCTTCCATTTATTGGTCGTACTTTGAGACGTGACCTACTGTACTATGGCTCTCCTCCACCATAATTTCCGCAGCCAACATTGAGACGTGGCGTAATTCATCCGATCCCAAAAGGACTCAGTCGTTATTCTGCCATTATCACTCCACTCCCGCATGCATTGAACTCGTTTCTGTTATTTATCCTTTACTCCCTCGTACTCATACTATTTCCTACTCTCCATTTCTGCTGCAACCTCCATAGCTTTGCTCTAAACCCTGATTACAGTCACTGCATACGCTTTGCATTTCGATTACGGCCACTCCACTTACCTTAAGAATCTCGTAATCAGCTCGTTTTTCCCTTGAACGTCCACACACAGTAAATTTTCAGCCGGGGTTGAAAGCCGAGAATGGGAAAGTTACTCAGAGCTGAACCTGAGGGCCCAAAATACCTGGAGGGGTATCCGCAGACGAAGGAGTCATTGAAGAAAGCAAAGTGGCTGAAATTTATTCAAAAGTTCAGAGGTTATAATAAGGAAGTGACTAAAGCTTTTTCCAGGCCCTTTAACGAACACGTAGTGGAGGTAGGGGATTTGAAATTTACAATAACAGAGGCCACAATAGCAGCAGCAACCAGTTTACCACAAGAAGGAGACAGATGGTTTAAAAAAAGAGGTCTGGATGATCAAGGATGGAAAGTCATGCTCAAAAACCAAGGTATGGATACTTCTATATTTACTAAAGGAATTCTTGTGCATGTAATCAAAGAAGAATGGTCTACGCTGTTATTACTTGTTCATAACTTTATTACATGCGAGGGTCGTTTTGGCACCATGTACATGTATCATGCAAGGATTATGATGAATTTTATGGAAGGCCATGCCCTTAATTTACCTTACTTTCTGTTAGCAAGCCTGAAGAAAATGAGCTCTACTGTTCATAAACATGTAGGCCATATTGAATCCCACCTTTACCATCACGGGCTCATCAGAATTCTCATTGAAGATCAATTGAAAAATAATAACGATACTTGGGAAAAGTTTTTGATTAGAAATCACTTCCAAGAAGTGACTGAATCCTCTGCCAGCAGTTCCCCAAAAATCCCAAAAAGAAGTAGGAGGAAAGAAAGAAATGTTACAGCCCAAGACCTTCCTACAGTAGACACTCAGGAAACTGTTCAGGAGGAAGAAGAGGAGGGAGCTAGAAACAAAAAGCAGAAAAAGGACAAAGGTAAAATAACTATTTAAGAGACATATCCATCCCCTGAACCATTTGTAGAAGAAGAGTCTCAAACTCTGGCCGATAGATTAGAACATCTTCATGCTGCTACCATCAAAAAGAGAAAACAAAAAGAAAAACAGAGTGCCCAGAAAGAGAGCACTAGTCCATACCTGAGAAGGAGCACTAGGCTAAAAGGGAAGGGGAATAAAACCGAAGAAAAACAGTCTCATTTTATTGATTTGGATAAAGAGACACTTGAGAAATCTCCAACTCAGCCAATCATTGAGCCAAGTCCTCCACGTGAGGAAAGCCCTTCTCAGCAGGAAAGAGAAAACAGTCCTCCTTCACCAGAATTTGAGTTCAGGCCGAGAAGAACACCTGAGGTAGATTCCAACCAGCAAGAAGCATATAACTACCTAGATTCCTTGGAAAAATTAGCTGCAGGACCAAGCACCATCTTGCCACTTGATGCACAAGTGCAGTCTTTAAAACAGGAAGTGTTTGAGCTAGAAGTCCTAAACAGGCATATTAAACAAGAAAACGAAGCATTAAAAGAACAGAGTAAGGTAGACAAGATTGTCCATGACAATACTATGCTCCACTTAGGACTGTGGCAAAAGAAGAATAGAAAGTTGAAGAAAAGTGTAAGAAGCTGAGCAGGGCATTGATTAATTTGAAGTTCAGATGTCTAGTCAAGAAACCAAGGACCATTTTGGCATCAAGGAGAAAGAGAAGAAGGTTGGATGTTCTTGCAGAAGCATCAGAGCACATGGATTGAGGAAAAGAACTAAGTTTTGGTTGCATGAGGACATGCAACACCTTCACAGTGGGGGTATGTAGAGCCTTGAACCTGTACCTCCTTACAAACCCTCTCAACCTTCTTTTCCCATTCATTTCCTCCTTTTTCCCACTCATTTCATCCACCAAGTTGATTAAATCATTGTATTTTAGGAATTTTTACATGGTTTTCTAACTACGCTGATGACTGTTGTTTGGTTTAGAATTTTGGTTCAGAGTGCTGCATTTCCACAGCCAACACAGGTTTCCGCAGCTGATCCAGGTTTCTGCAGCCATCACAGGATTCCGCAGCTGTTTTATTAAATGATATGTTACAAGTGTCCTCCAAGAAGATGAGCCACATGGGCAAGTTCCAGGAGTCAAGGACATGGGACGTGTTCCTCCAGATCACCCAGAACAGCCATAAAAGCCCGCGGTCAAAGAGGAGGCAAATGCCGGTCAACAAAAGTGTTCAGCGGTGGCACGACTCCGCATTGCTCTGTTTTTGGGCACATGAAGCTAGGTGGCATCATCCTCAGCCACGGAGACAATCTAGAAGCACGAATCCAACAGCCATACTCTCCAGATTGAATGAACACGATGACAGTTACCTAGATCTGGGGACGCAGACGATTCACGTGTTTTTAAACAGCTGGTTGAATAGCATAGATCTCGTTAAAGTAGTTTGCTTTCTCCTTATAAATAAAGCATCCTTGAACACTGTAGAGTTAATCGTTTTATAATCATTTTTAATGTAATTTTGAGCTCCCCACTGTACTTTTACATTTTTTGTCAATACATGAGAAGACTGTTTTTCATTTAAGCATATAACTGCTCCTTGAACCGGCTGAAGTAGGTAGAGGGCCCCTGTTTGCTGAAGCCCTGTACAGTAACCTTTAATTTCTTGCATTTCTTTTTCTTGTTTCATGTATATTAGTTGTACAGATGTCTTTTAAATTGCTGCATTTTTATTTCTTTTCAACATGTATATTAGCTGTACATAAACTTTGATTTCTGTTGATTTACATTTCTGCACTTTTATGTTCATGACTGATCAGTGTGTTATGCAGGTTTCTTAGCCAAGCCCGGGACAATTTTTCTTCTTTTCTTTTCATAACTAGTGGCATGCGTGATCATCTTGTCTATGTTGCTGACCTTCATTGTTTTGCAGTTTTGATTTTCCTTATTCTCATTTCTTTAACTTGCATATTTACTTTCTGCTCTTAGATATCAAGTTGTTCATCTATTGATGGTTCCTTTTCCATAATCAAATAACTTTATTGGGAGCCAAAATATCACTCATTATAGCTTGATTTAGTTGCTTTAGAACTCACATTACTTGACTTATTCATAACTGTTTCTTACATGATAAATTCAGCTGAAAGGCAAAAGGTTAAGAGAAAGTTAAAGTACTGTGACTAGTCTCTTTTATGTAGTTTCACTTAGATTTCACATTGCTTAACATTTCATGATATCTTTTCATAGAGAAGATTAAGTTGAAGAGTTGAAATAGTGTGAGATAGTTTTTCTTAATTTTAGTTGGATTTAAGATAGATTTCATTTTCATTTTCATTCAGCAGCAGAGATACTGGGCCGATGTCATTAGTCCTTTATTTGATGTCTTTATTTTCCTTTAAGAGTTGATTTTATTGCAGTTGATGTTCAAGCTTTCTTGTAGAATACTTTTTAAGTTTTGAGAAATCACTTAGAGATCACTACAATCATCCACATTTCACTTGCTTTATTACATTTCCATCACATCACAGTAGGAAAGATACATTCGAAAACAAACTTAAAAAAAAAAACTAAAAACGACAAAAGACTAAGAAAACGATTACCTAAGTACATATAGTACTCTCACTTCATCAGCTTATGAGCCCCAGGTTGACATTTAAAAATTGCAATTTAGACATCACTAAATTGACCAAACACATCCGCTACCACAATATCCATCATCATGCTCTTCATGGGCAACTGAGACAAAGTGATGGCTAAGTCCTTGATTAATCCCAAACATTTCACTTTTCTAGAGTCAAAAGAAAATAAGTCATGATAAGGCTTGGTAATGTCAAGACCCAACTCATCCATGACATCCTTGGGCATTACATTATGGCTAGCTCCTATGTCCAAAAGGCAGTTGTGGAGGATTTTGTCATGAATATTCAGAGAGACATAGAATGATGGGGAGTCGTCTTCAGAATGTTCAATCATTGGGATGAGAATAACAGTTGGTTTGTCATCTTGCAGATTTACATAGTGAGTGGAGGCTTGGATGGCTTTAGGCTCAAGGGCCTCGAGGATGGATCTTTTGAAGGGCTCATTCTTCACTAGTTCAATTAGAGGTATAGGTATTCTTAGCTTCTGGATTTCTGATTCAAAACTGAAATGAGAAGGAGACTTGTCCGAGCCTCTTACCTCATGAGATGGAGATTTGAGGATGATGGGATTAACTGTCGTCCACTTCTGCTTATTAGCTTGTTGTACTGCAAGGACAATAGCTCTTTGAAAGGAGTTTTCTTGGAATTATTCATCTTCGACCTCAGATTATATATGTTCTAATATTCAGTTTGTAGAACAGCTTCACCATCCCATTCTTGGTTAATCTGGTCATTGAATAATGACTTTTCATAGGCAGTTGAGGTCAAAAAGGAGGCATTGGCTTTGTCTTCCAGACAATGGATCTCATCATCTTCTTCAAACTGCTCTTCATCCGTGACTACATTCTAGAAAGGGGTTTTCACCTTTTGGTCTTCATTGGCATCTTTGCTTCTTTGCAAAATTTGCAACTTCTCATTAGCTCTTCTATATGGATTTGGATTTCTAGGAGCAAAGGTATTAGGAACTCTTCCTTTCCCAGGTTTTTGCTCAACCTTTAATTTTGAGATTTCAGAGGCTAATGACTCTATCATCTTGGTAATTTTATCTATCTTGGGATCTGAAGATGATGAAGACTCTCCCCTCTATCTCCTTCTATCAACATTTCCCTTAAGTTTCTATACAACCATGATGTTTGATTCTACTTCCAAGGTTGAGTCCTACATATCAACCAAAGTAGCACATCACCTCTCCCTTAACAATAGACAAAAGTTAGAATCAAAGGCACTGGCATGGGTGAGTTTAGCAGAGGTAGTGGTGGGTTTTACTTCAGTTGGTATCTTGTTGTACACGCAGTTAAACCTCTTATTAAAATTAGACAACAACTCAACATTTTCCCTCTTTAAGTTCCCAAACTCGGTGTGGTAGTAGAGTAGATCCTTCTTATCCCCCCAATGCTTTAGGAATGCATCATCTAAAGCCTCAATATTTGCTATAGACCTTGGGGCTAGTTCTCTGAACCATTTCCTAGCCTCTCCATCTAGACTTTGGACAAAGACTCTCATCCATACATCATCTTCACTAATGTCCAGGTTATTAGCATAGCTATAGAATTATTAAACATGTTCCTCAGTTGTAACACCTTCAGTCCCAGTGAATTTAGGCCTATACTTTTGATATTCTCTAGTAGGCATGGCATTCAAAGGAGTGAGTAGTACTAGAGGTCCATACCTAGCAGCTATGATTCTTTCTATCTTGGTAGGTGCTTGTGGTCCTGCCATAGCTGTGATGGCTATAAGGGTACTGGAAATCTGGATGACAGGGCGTTGAAGAGTGACTAATAAGACTAAAGGGGTATGAGGGATAGGAGGAGAGGTTTCCTTTGGGCTTGCAACAAAAGGAGAACCTAAAGAATAAGGAGCTCTATGAATTTCTGAGTTTTTTTATTCATTGCTAGTATTAGATGCTATACTCTCAACATATATTTGTTCTATTACAGTATTTTCTTGAAGAGATATAGAATATTGTTCAGAACTACCTGAACCAGATGCTCCTTTATGCAATGCCTTTCTCTATTTGATGATTTTTTCAAGGTCAGATACTGGGTCAGCTTGTGGCTTCTAAGGATTTCTCCGAGTATGCCTCACAAACTGAGCCATAATTATCAAGTGGAGTCGCCAAGAGGTTCGTTGTCCAGTATATTCGCCAGATAGATGATTACAACCAAAAAAGTGCCTAGACTTTGTCTATCATCAAAGGTGGATCTATGTCATATCCCAGGGAAGCTGAGCTTCAGTCTCCTCTCCCTGGCAATGGTGCCAGTTATGTTATCACTCCAAGAAACTCTCCTAGGTTGTAACTTGGAGATTCCTGGTAACATATAAACCTTTAATATTGTTCTCTAAACTATTGGAATGGATGATGGTTTGGATCAAGTCAGATGACTATTTCAACATTGTTTTCACTCAAGACATGCATGAACACCCTCAGCTTTACAAGGCTTTAGACCACTAATGCTTAATAGTTTATAGATTCAATGGATAGATGGATAATATGGACTGTACCAGTAGATACATACATAAACACATATGAATGGCCAGCTACAAGAAGTAAATGAAGCTTGCAAATCTAATTTATCAACGCAGAGATAAGATGACAGTTATCTGGCATTAGACACAGAAGAAAACATGAATAACCTATTCAAGTGCAAGCTTAGAATAGAAGAGAAAATGGGAATTGAACATGTAACATCAAAAGAAGTTTATATTGCCAGAATGAAGATGAGAAGCTAGAGTAGCAGAGTATCCATAGTCCCCCAAAAGTTGAACCTCTGTTACTCTGAACTTTCAAATATTTATAGGCCTTTTACAATGCTCTCGAGCCTTCTGAGGCTCGAGAAGTCTTAATCTATCCCCTCTGTCTTTAACGACATGATGCCCTGACTAGGCACGCATGGGCTCGGAGGTTTCTTCTTCTAATAGCAGAGTAATTTCATTCTGGTAGTTTTCTGCGCTATCAGGGAGCTCGCTCGTGCTAGCGATGCTCCATGATCACTTCTATTGGTTTTGGCTGTGTTGCATTTTTTCCTTTCCCCTTTCGGCCTTCTGTCTCCCAGCCTCTGTTATGTGATGGAATGGGTCTGTGGGCCTTTTGAAATCCTTTCAAATGCTAACAATGATTGTTTTCTGTTTTACACAGAAAAAAGATGCAACACTGTGAAATCCCACCAAGCTTTGTTTATTTTGGACTTCAAAAGTCCTTAAATACTGTCTATTCCTATATCAGGCCCGCCCTTAATCACTATCGCAAAGTCACTTCAACCTTGTTTCCTTTGCTTTTAGAAATACATCAAAACATTGGAAATACATTAAAATTACCTCATGACAGACTTCAAATATTATATATTTCCCTTCTCGAACCCTTTCAGGTTCGGGTCTTATCGCATATCGCAAGTTTCTCTGGTCCTGCTGATCTCAAATCTTATGAAATAATATTTAGAATACTTTCGGGTTTGGTTCATTAGGTCGCACATATACATGTGTATAGGCCCTGCTCCATGGTGTTGCTCTGATGCGATATACAGATGCGATTAATCCCAATCCCATATCGCTCATGCCCCGGGCCATTGCTAGCACTCTTTGTAATCTCTGATAGCAATCCTGCGATGCAATGTGGGCCGTCGATCTGCGCACTTAATCGACGGTCCTAGTTGACTCCACCAGTCGCCATCGCCAGTTTCATATGGTCTACGCCTCAATCTGCCCGTTACCACCGCCGATTGCGACTCGCCGATCAGATCTGGATTGTTGATCGGCCAGATCTGACAGCTACTATGCATTTCACTGTTTATGCCTCCGATACTCTGTTTTCACTATTTTTTTGTGTTTTTGGCCTCCCGATAGTGCTTTTTCGCCATTCTAATGGCTCTCCTCCTGTGATTGTTTTGTTCTTTGGCCTGATTTTACTAACTTTTGAAGACTTAGAGAGCATATTTGGATCCATTTTGGGCCACATGCCAACAAGGCTAACAACTCCAACCACTGTTCTTTTGATATTCGCAGATTCCTATTTTCCTGCGCCGTGAACTCGTGAATCTTTCTATCCAACCACCCTTCAATTTCTTTCTTCATCGGATTCTAGTGACACGACATCGGACATCTCTTATGCAGATCCCAGTCCCGGCAATGGAACCATTTGTTGGCTTGTTGGGGCCTGACCCAGGTTCGAAGGTGATTTAGCCAAACAAATCCCGGTACTATTGGCCCTTTCGGCAAAAGTCTACAGAGCGAGGACTGTGGTCTCACCTGAAGTAGTATGGGAGGGTGCTAGAACTAGGTTTCTACACACTGGAGATGTCTAATGGTTTCAAGTGGTCCGCGGTTGCGCTCGATGCTACGCGCAACTTCCTGTACCTCGCAGCCTGATATGTTGTCCGTTCGCAACCCTACTTGAGAGCTGACAGTGTTATTTCCCAAGTCCTTATTAGTAACCAAATATTAGTTGATTAACTTAGCTTATCTGTATGCTTTCATTTATACTTAGCAATATTCACCATTCATACAAATGCGCGCAGTAAATAAATAGTATAACTCCAAATGATATCAAACATATAATAACACCAGAATAGATACAGAGAATTCGGATAAAAAATCTCCTTATTAATCTTCTTCCTTGGTTACAAACTCAACTCTGCCCTACGCACTCAGCTGCAAGGGTCCGAACACTCAGCTGCGGACTCTACTAGGCGTCTGCGCACTCAGTTACAGAGCCTCTTCCTACTCCACGACCCAAGATCCACTTAGACACTTTCTCTATGCTTGGTTATCTCATTCTATTCTATCATGATCTAATTCCCTTTACAACTTAGAGCCTCACTCTTATTTATACAATCTTATGGTCCACGGACCATGGGTATCCCAACATTACATTCAAACTTAGGGCGGACAACCCTATGACTCTAACTTACATTTTGCGACCGCAATTTGTGGAGCTTTATAATAATATCACTCAAAACTTGGGTTTTTAGCCCCAAAACATGCTGTGGGGGGATTCCATGCCCAACGTGTAATATGAAAAATACAAAATAAATTAAAATGTATGTCCATGGAGGGCATCTTCTATTACCTAGATATTGTCATATACTCCTAGACAAATTGACCCTATAATGATGTAATATGGCAAATACAAAATAAATTAAAAAGTAAGTCCATGGAGGGTATCTTCTATTACCTTGATATCATTTAAATTTCTCCATTTCATTCATTTGTTATGGATAGGTTGGTCCTCTAAGAGTGACCTTTATACTAATGACTTGTGTTTTGAAGTTTGAAAGGATTTTAACACTCCTAATCTTGTCCATAGTGTTAATTCTTGAAGAACATTCTAGCCATGATGTAAATAACATTCCTCCATTTGGCGGTTGAGAAAATAAAAGACATGGGTCACCCTAAAATCAACTTATCCCATTTTCAAATCCAACTCCATGAATTTTATTCCTTGAATTTTCATGTCAGTTAACATTTCTTACTATGGGTTTTTTAGTAGCCTTAGCTAATGATAATCTGAATAAAAGTATTATGTTATTCTTAAATTTCAATGAATATTTTTCCATACTACTAAGTCAATTATTTTGTTAATAGCTCAATGACACCATCAAGATGTTGAGTTTTCATAGTTTTATCCTCACAATTCTTAATATTTCATATTTAATTAATAAATTGTTGTAAAGCCTCCTAACACATTTACCAACTTTCACTGGCCTGTCAGGGTAAACATCAGTTGAGTTTTACTATGAAATTAATCAACCTCCTAAGTATAGTTAAGGAAGTGGAATCGACTAACCAAAACTTTTATTAACCTTCCTTGGGAGTTGTGGGACCCACAAGAACTAAACAACCACTCCAAGTGCCCAAACCCTGAACCAACTTTATTTTTGAGTGATATAGACTCCATGTTGCTTTCATAATAAGGAAAGCTAGTTAATGTAACCCTCCAATCACATGGATAACCCTACCTCCCAGTGACTATAGTCTAGAATTCCCAGTTCTGTGCATGCGACCCCGAAATCTGCGCCACTTTTTATGGCTAGGATTCAGAACTTTGCCCAGAAGTTGATAAAAATTTCTAGAATGATAAATGACACTAGGAAAAGTCCATTAACATGAAATTTAGACAAGAACTTGAACTAACTAGGACTAACCATGACAGACATTCCGTCAAACACATGGTGAACATGAAATCTAAAAGTCATGAATGCATGTCTGAACATAGAAATATAAAACTTATCTGAGAATCATCAAGAAGGTATAATGGCCCCTCACAATAGCTGCAATAACATCTATTAGGTCATGAATTCAATAAACATTCATTTACGAAGTAATTCATGATAAAATCCATAACTAGAATTTGTCATAAAACCATGCTTATAACGAGCATATAACAAGATTGATAAACATGGTAGAATATTCATAAAACCCACATCATAACAAGCACATTTACTCATAAAATACATGATAAAATCAACTCTCACTAGTGCATGCAAAAGCCAACTAAGACAGGGACTTCCATGTACCACACGACCATAGATTGGGCTGAACCAAATATTCCATTAATCCAATCACCCTCATGCCATATCCAAGCATGAATGTGGGATCTCATGGGATAAACCAATACATAAACAACCAGGGGAATCCAAAGGTTAAACCACCTCCACCCTCACACTATCTTGATCTCACCAAAACCGATCTTGAGATCACAAAACCAAACCAATCTTGGATGCCTCATAATTCCTTCACCATCCCTTGAGGAATTTTCCTATCTCCACCCACATGTTGAGTGATTCTTGAAGAAAACCATCTCCACCCCCAACCCTTGGAGTTTTCCTGAGACCGCCTCACCTGGATCCAAAATCTTCTAGCAATCCAAAGCTCACCCAAGAATGAATCCCATCACACCATCGCTATCTATGAATTGGAAAGGAAAGGATGAAACCACGATCAAACTAGGAAAACCCATGCCAATGACAACAAATTAATCAAATACACACATGGATGTCCTATGCATGCCAAAAATAGCTAGGAAATCATACATGCAACCTGTTACCTGCAAGTATTCCCACTGAAGTCACTTGATCTGAATCTTCCTTGTTTGATCCTTTATTTCCTTTACTTTATTGTCCTTCCTTTATTTGCTTGCTTTCTTTCTTTATCCTCTTGGTACTCTTCTCCTCTCTGAAGCCAATTCCAAAACTCAACTAAAAAAAGGCCCCAAACTAATTCTTTAATGACTTTTTATTATTAATGCCTCTAATTTCTTCATTTTTCCTATATTTTCCTACAATTCCCTCCTCACATGTAACCTATGACCTTTTACCTTCCTTTTCTCCCAATTTCCTTTATTTTCATAAATAAAATTCCAATAACGCCTTTTTTCCTTTTCAAATCATTTTTCAATGCCTTTGCCAATTTCCTTAGCCATAATAAACACCAAGTGATTCCCACTAGGATATGTTTCCCAACCTTCAACTTGGAATACATGTCCCATGACCTTGGCCTTATTTTTCCTTTATTAACTTTATTACATGGACTTTTAACCTAGGATTGTTACAGACCCCTCCCCCTTACGGGAACATCGTCCTTGGTGTTTTATGACACCTATGATGAACTAACTGTTGAAACTCAAAACATATTGCCAAGGGATCTTTATAGCACAACTCATTGCAGTATTTACAATGAACAACCTGCTCAAAAGAAAAATCATCATAACAAACATGACAACATGACAACCATACCACTTATTGGAGATTTATAACATAGCTCATTGCAGTAGCTACAGTAACATCCATACATAAATATGTACATAGACTAGAAACTAATTTTCCTCCACTAATAAATAATGAAGGATACATAGCCCACATTTGATTAGCCATCTCCCATGTAGCTTCATTAGGCCCAAAGTGATTCCACTACACTTTAACTTGCTCGATTACTTGGTTCTGGAGCATGAGTTGTTTCTGCTACAATATGCATTGAGGTTCCAGCTTGAATTCTCCTTCTGGCTCCACTTACAATACATACCAATAAATAACATGATAAACATATTTCACATGTATTTTAAGCAAAGAAACATGGAAAACATCATGGAATTTCATAGTTAGAGGAAATGTAACTTTGTAGGCCACTCATCCAATCCTCTAAAAGATCTCAAAAGACCCACAGTACTGAGGTGCCAACTTCGCACACAACCCAATCCTCAAGGAGTTCCTCTTGGGCTTGATGCACAAGTACACATGTTATCCAACCTGAAACTCCTTAAATGTCATGTGTTGATTTGCATAACTCTTCTATCTATTTTGTGTTACCTTTAGATTCTTCTTTATAACCTACATTTCCTGTTCCATCTTTGCCAACATGTCTGATCCAATAAGTACCTTGTTCACTGGATCACTCTAGGTGATGGGAGTATTACAAATTCATTGATAAAGTGCCTCAAACAGACTCATCCTCAATGACTCCTGATACCCATTGTTGTAAGAAAACTCAACCAGTGGAAGACATTTCTCCCACATCCTCTGTTTTTGC
The DNA here is from genome assembly GCA_031772625.1 of Pinus tabuliformis. NCBI lineage: Eukaryota > Viridiplantae > Streptophyta > Pinopsida > Pinales > Pinaceae > Pinus > Pinus tabuliformis. The sequence goes on from CM062819.1 coordinate 1,702,205,789, forward strand.
ATATAGTACATCCTCAACATGTCCTTTAGAATCTTGTTGACCCTCTCAACCTATGGATGATAAGTTGTACTAAAGGCCAACTATGTACCCAAACCTGCAAAAAACTCCTTCCAAAACTTGGAAGTGAACTTTTCATCTCTATCTAATATGATCTTCTTAGGAATACCATGCAATCTCACTATCTCCCTGATAAATATTTGAGCTACCTCGCTGGATGAATTAGTAGTCTTCACTAGAATGAAGTGAGCTACCTTACTCAACCTATCAACCACAACCATGATGGAATCATGCTTCTTCACTGTCCGCAACAAACCTATAATGAAATCCATGGAAATTACCTCCCATTTCCACTCCAGAATCAGAATAAGATATAAAAAACTATCTAGGTGCTTACACTCAATTTTCACCTACTAATAGTCGAGACATATAACAAAAAACTCTACCACTTCCTTCTTCAGATTCAGCCAATAGTAGTATTTCTTCACAACTATCAACGTCTTCTGATATCTCAGGTGACCTAAGTATGGCTTGACATGAAACTCCCTCAATATAATCTTCTTGAGTTCACTGTCATCCAGCACATAGATCATGTCACTAAATCTCACAAAGCCATTTGTCGTGAGACGATAATCCACATCTTATTCACCTATACCCTACTGTAGCTTGTGCTTAAGCTATGGATATCTTTCATCCTGCATCAGGACTCCACTAAGACCTCTCTTGCAAGCATACGTACACACCACAAACTCTTTATCTGGATCTACAATCTCTAACACCATAGCATTTGTAAGCCATTGCTTCAACTACTCAAAACTTGTTGCACATTCCTCTTTCCATTCAAATTTCTTTCCTTTCATCTACAATGATTTCATAGGATATGCAATTCATGAGATTTTCATGATGAATCACTTGTAGTAACTTTCTAACCCTGTGAATGATCTAAGCTCATCCATATTCCTAGGAACTGCCCATTCCATGATAACTCTTATCTTTTCTAGATCCATTGTTATGCCTTCCTCGGACACAACATTTCCTAATTAATGTACCTCTATTTGAAAGAAATTTCATTTACTAAGCTTGGCATACAAAATATGCTCTCTCAATAGTATTAATATTACTTTCAAGTGTTCTACATGCTCTTCCTCATTCTTAGCATATAACGATATGTCATCAATTAATAAAATCACAAACTTATCCAAATAAGTACAAAACACACTATTCATCAAGCACATGAAAGTAGTTTGAGCATTAGTCAAACTAAAAGGAGCCACAACAAACTCATAATTCATGTACTTGGTCTAGAAAGGAGTCTTGTAGATATCCTTTTCTTTGATGTGCCCCTGATGGTATCCTAATTTTAGGTCGATCTTCGAGAATATTGGTTCTCCCTTCAGTTGGTCAAACAATTCATTGATCCTCGACAACTAATACTTAGTCTTGATTGTCAGCTTGTTTAATTGCCTATAATTAATGCACAACCTGAGAGTACCATCCTTCTTCTTCACGAACAAAATCAGTGCACCCCAAGTGTTACAGGGAAAAGTGTCTATATAGAACTGCTCTATCCCACTAAGGTGTGACAACTACCTTAGAAACAAACAGAGAAAAGTTACTTTCGTTTTTCCTTTATGAATTATAGATAGAGAGGAACAGAAAGACCAACCTTTGTCTTGCAATAATCTATTGATTTGATTCCCCTCTTCTTTGATAGTCTTTAGCTACCTGCTCCCTTGCACGCCCAGCTTCACAAAGTACCTGTAAGATAACAGTAGCATAGCACTATACAAAGACATGGATTTATAATCATAAACAATCTAGGATCAGATGTAAATTGACCATACAAATGTAGCAAGCATCAATGACACAAGAGCATGGAGAAAAACTTGAATGGATTTTATTGATAAACAAGAAAGATCCAAGAGGAGTTACAACTAGTTGTTCTGACCCAACATCAACCTCCCAGCAAAGAATCCCCTCTTCACCTCAAACAAAGCTTAGATCACCCAACAATCTGATGTTTGTCTCAAGAAACCAACAATAATTCCTTACAATTGAAAAATTCCAGCCTCTGGATCTCTGGGATGAGGGATCCATATATAGATATCTGTAAGGGGGATGAGTCAGCTTGTGATTTGATTAGTGTCTTCTCTCTGATAGTTCTTGCTTCCACTTGGAGATTGATGATCTCTTACTCATCCTTGGTCGAATTCAGTGAGGCAAGTGTCATAGGAGAAGTTTCTGGAAGCTTCCATTGCCTCTCCACCTCGCGGAATGACACTGCCATTTGTCATTTCTCACCCATCACACCCCATAGAAGGGATTTTTGAAATGAAACGCACCCACACAGTGTATTTAGGTGAGATGCAATGCACTTGGCCAGTGGAGCAGCTGAAATGATCTTGTTTTGACCAATTCTGAGCAGTTTTTCATGGAGAACTTCTGGGAGAAGTTGTAATCAGTTGCCTTGTTCCTTTAGGGGTTAGAACAACACTTTTAGGGACTTAGGAGCCCTTGGTTTATGAACATTCCATGCTTGGGGTTGTAGTGCCCAAAAATGTCTATAACAGTTGCCCCCTAAAGCATGAGGTCATTAATCTTTTGATGTCGGGTGAAATGCTTTATTATGAGGATCCGAAGTTCTTTCAATGCTGGGAGGAGACCTGTAATAAGATACAATACAATACATTATCTTCATAATATTTTCATGATCTAGCTGAGGCGGGCATTCCCATGCTCAACTTTATAAATTCATTTTCATGTACATAGGACAGACAATTGTCTGAGTGTAGACTGATGATTCTGATAGAGCCATCATCCTTTTGATTGGATGATTATCTGTGCAGCAATGATGTACATTTGATGTCTTTATTTCCCTGAATATATATCGCAGCCCGGATGGATGAAACTAGATCCGGGGTCTTCACTCTCGTTCTTCACTCTCGTTCGATCTTCACTCGAAGTACAAGTCGATCCATGTAAAAAGCTGTTCTAGAGTCGAACATGGAAAGACATCACCTGATTACCAGCCAATGATGTAAGATGTTAACAGGCCCGAGAGGAATCACCGATAATGATAATGGCCCTCAAGGTACTGAAGTACAATTCACGTGGTGTGAATAAAGGACTTGGCGTCGAACACCACGCAAAATCTTTCGGTCGAAGACCATTGATGTAAACCTGTCGCCAAAAGTGAGAAACTTGCCATTGAGGCATGCAAGCTTCAAAGTATTGAATGGGGTGTTCCTAGATCAACTTCTTGGATAATGAGCTGATGTCGACAAGAAGTGATCCGTCACAGGAGGGCCTTAATGAATCCCACATCAATGACACGGAACGGAGCAAATGATTTTAATGGACGTGAAAACGATCTGGTGATATAAAGTTTAGGGTGGCAGTCATGAAAGAATGGAGTATAAATGTATGGTAGTGGGTGAGACACAGGTGAATTCTCTGAATGACTTCTCTTGAACATATCGTTGACACTGATGTGATGGATTGGTAGCATTAACCCCAAATTTTGATGGTATGATGGGACCATGGTGATGTGACCGGTGAATGACACAACCCAACCCGACTCGGACACGGAGTGGAAGTGTCATGTTCAAGAGCGACTTGCTACCAACAAAGTTTCTTCAAGTTTTCTTCACAATTTTCCCCAGTCATTGCTGACCAGTACCTCTTTATTTTTGTCAAGCTCGAGGAGGATAACATATTCTTGTTCTATAGTTTTCCCTTCAGGCAAACCCATCGCTATGTTTTAACGAGCCTAGCGATAGTGAAACTCATTCTCGTCTATAGACAAGTTTGTCGCTATTACACCTTTAACGAGTTTTAATGACAAAGATAACTTAGTCCTTTTCAATTTTAGAGAGTCTGAAAAGGAACGTAAAGGTAACTCCAAAATTCCTTTTTCGTCATCTAATCCCTTAAGTCCGAAAAAGTATAAAACAATACAGAAGGGATGAATTTTCGATACTTTTAACGAGCCAAACAAAACAAGCGCTCGATCTTTTTGTTTAATAATCCCTCAGGTCCAAAAAGATTAAAATTTAGATGAGGGATAGCACTTCCTGTCCCTTTAACGAGCTAGAGAGGCCAATGGCTCGACAATCTTTTCATATTTTACGAGTCAGTTGAAAAGAGCTTAAAGGAGACTCGTCTTTTGAGGAACGGTGATAAAATGGATAGCAACTGATTCCAGGTAAGGTTTGGAATTTTCCAATCACGACAGTGTTACAAGGATGGCTAGTGAAATCACTCTTCGCAGCTGTTCCTCAAAATGTGTAAACAATCAAACAGGGGTGAATGATCGGCTAATGCAAAAGTGGAGGTGATGGTGCAAACACGACCAAGGCTTTAATGGCTGAAGTATTACATTCACGATGGTTATTTATTGGTGAATAGTTCATTTTTTAATGAGCTTAAATGCGGGGGGAAACATTTGCTAATGTCTTATGTTTATTTTTTAACAAGCTTGAACTATGTGCTAAAACTGCTCGATTAATCCAGTCGTGTGATAAGAATGTCTCATATAAAACAGCAACTTTTAGAGTTTTGCCCCACATCCTTTCTTTATGAAAGTTAGGAAATGACCAATCCTATGAGTTTAAAGGGTTAGAGAACCTACAAATTTAAAAAATAAATAGTCGCTCTTCGCTTGCACGCCAAAAGGCTTGCATGCCCCCTGGTATAAAACAGAGTTTCAAGGTTACCCCTTATTTATTCTGTTAAAACATTTGTTTTACCGAGAAAGGCCTACCTCTTACAGGTTACCAAAGATTGTTCTATTTACGGAATAAACAAAACACCTCTACGGCGATGTCTACCGAGATAAACAAAGGTGAGCGGCGATGCCCGCCAACTCACATAACTTTGACAAGAGGATCTTATTCCAGTCCAACTCCCTCTTCCAATCACGGACGGGAGTACGGAGGTCATATACTCTCGTGGAAACCTACCCTATACCCGAAGTTTTAATGACGAAGTAGACCAGGGTGCATGCCCCCTGGGTTTCAGTCATGTCCCTCGAATCAGTCGCGCTCATCGGGTGGACAGACTGGGGATTGAGACATTTCTTGCATAAAAAGACCATTCAGGGATGGTATATGACTATTTTCTATACGTGATGCGGGAAATGAAAGCTGGTCTACGAGCTTGACCACTCTTCCTTCGTGCGGAAAACACATCACTCTAAAGAGTGATGAGACAAAGGCTCTCATGCAATAAATATAGTCTCATCCAAGGAGTAGATTGTAATCCAGGGGTCCTTGAACTACCATCACGTTCATGTGAACAGTTTTCCCTCTCAATATTATGGGCACATTGGGAAGGATCCCTACAAAGCCTGTTAGATTTCTCATCTCAGGCAAAAGCGATGGCGAACCAAGTGCTTTCCAAGCAGTTGAGGAAAGGATACTCACAGAAGCCCCTTCATCTATAATGGTACCAGCCATAACCATTCTATATATTTGAACAATGATTCGGAATGGTATACTAGCTTGTAAACGGGGTCTGCCTAGTTGATTCCAGTCGAAGGAGACAACTAGGTTGCTTGGAGGTGGGACTGAATAGACGGCCGAGTACGACTCTGACGAACTTCCTTCCTGCGGTAAAGGAACGGGTAAATTGACCCCATGTTCGTTGGAGTCTGTGCTTATGAAAAGGATTTGGACGGTGTCATCCTTGTTCTCTTCGGTGACTGTATCATCTGAAGATGGAACCTCTAAAGGCATGACCGGGTCAACTGCTGCCTCGACCTTTTGACTTTCATCTGGTATGGGTTCAGATGGTTTGTCTTCAATGATAGATGCTTCAGCCAACCACCTGAGCGGGCCAGCTGGATTTTGAACTAGTGACGGACTCGTCAAGAGTTTTTATATCCAGGGGGAAGTCGTAACGATGAAACCAGACGATCGTCTAAAATTATTTTAGCTTCGTCTAAGAAGGGACAAAGGTGGACGGCATGATCGCCTTCGCATAGTTTACAAGGAAATTTGTATTTTCCTTTTTGTCCTGGTGCTTCACTTTCACTAGTTGACGGTGTGTTTTCAACATGATCATCAGAGGTTGAGGACACCGGGTTGTGCAAACGAGGAGACTAGTCCCTTAAGATCTGATGGATGCAAGGACAATCTCTGTGATAGTGGTCTCCTTTGCAAATGACACATGGTGATTTAGGCATGGTCGGTGCAGTGTGTGGATTTTCGCTAGACGACGTTCGTTTGCCCCCATTCGCTTTTGGCTCCTTCTTCTTCTTCTCTTTCTTCTTCTTTTCCTTCTTCTTCTCGGGTACTTGACTTTTGGCTTTACCAGCCCCGTCAAGTGAAGAGGAAGGAGGAGAGGAAGAATTAGAAGAAGTAGAAGGTTGGTGGGTAACTCTGGACTCGTCTAGTTGCTGATTCGATTGTTCAGGAATTGCGATGTTCTGGACGACGAAGGTTGAGAAGAGACATACAGGCAAGCCAATTGTCAGTCCTGGAAGCGACAATGTGGCCATATGGGGTGCACCAACATCTCCCCAAGAGGAGAAGGGACTAGGATTTCCTCCAAGGGGAATTCCTTGGTTGGTGGATTCCATTTTCTCAACCCAAGATCAACATAGGAAAGGGTAATGAATATTCCGTTTAAAATAAATTTTAGATGCTTTGACACAACTTGTTTTTTCAATTTTTAAGAGTCGAGAGAAAACAAAAAATGACTCTAGTCTCCTTCGATTTTTAATGAGCCTGAAGTGACAAGTGCACAGATGGACCTTTTCTGTTAAGGAGTCTTAAAAGGAACGAAAGGCACTGCTCTGGAAATCTAGGTAGAGGGATTACCAAACCAATCGCAAAGCTACAGAATACTTTTTACGGTACGACAGTCAATCTTCCCGAATGTTGTGTTCAATGCATTGCAATCGATAGGGCGGCAGACACGGCTTCCTATGGATAAAGGATTAAGCCTATTGGGGTCACCCTAAATATACTCGACGGTACGTGGGAGCACAAGTCCGTACTGGCACTTATCATCTCAAAGTGGAGGAATCACCCAACCATCAGTGAGAACAACAGTTACTAGGCTTTATGACGCTGGAGTACGTCTCTAGCCTAGACTTCTAAATTTTGTGCGTTAAGTTCCAAAGCGTTGTTAGATTCATTGAAGTTATTTTAAGTTGATCTTGTTTATGAAGTTTTCCTTTCAGGTTCACCGCGAGATGTAGATGTAATTCCTAAAATGCAATCTAATATGATAAACAAACTTTTTATCTTCTTTGTGCAATGAAAATCCTAGCTACTAAGGAAAAGAAAGACAGAATCTTTTCACAAAGAGCAAAGAGCACACTCTAAATGCACTTTTCTAAATCAAGCCAATCAAACTGTCTATATGCAAATGCATGTATTTGTTTTCGACTTTCTTCGTATATGAATGCTAAAAAGAAAGTTGATGCACAAATCTGAATTTCTTTTCAAGCGACAAATATCAACAAGTTTCTTTTCGAAATCAAAAATGGAGACGATCACAACACCTTACAATTTTGAAATGAATACTTGTTTTCGACACTAGAAAATTACAAATTCAGACCAAAAGCAATAGTAACGGTATAATCAACCATCAACAGCACTCAAACTCTTTCCTACGATTGAAATCGACACTTGCGACAGTTTCAAATCAAAGGACGACAGTACGATTATGCTACTTTTTGCAAAGGAGAACTGAAAATGACTCAACAAACACACAAAAACATTTACAGTTCTTTTATACAAAGGAGGCGGAATAACATCAAGGAAAAGGGGTTTCAAACAGACATTTACTGATCACAGGCAGAAAAATTCAGGAATAGAACTGGAAAGAATGAATCACAGAAACCAAAACTGCACAGAGCCTAGTCTGATCAACGCACCTGTAACATAGAGAATTTGAAATGCAGGGCACCTTGTCCACTCGGGAAGTGCGCTGAAGTTCAGATTCTCTAAACAATACCTGCGTTGGGCCAGAAACGAGACTTTGTTTGGGTTCCGGGTCACATTTTGCAGTTCAGTTCTTGTGTTTTGGCTGAGCAAAAAGCAATCAGTAATGCAACAATCAGGGGTAGATCTAAGGAGGATCTAAGAGCTATCACCAGGGCAATCAGATAGTTTGTGAATCAGTTGTTTAAATCATAAACAGATCCAGTAGATGGATTGAAGTAGCATTTATCTACTTTGCATTTGTTATGGCAAATGCAGTTCGAATGCTACTTGTAAGTTTATGAAACAGACAACAAAGAATGATAAACAAACAAACTAATTCTTCCCAACGGAGTCACCATTTTGTTACAAGGAAAAGTGTCTATATAGAACTTCTCTATCCCACTAAGGTGTGACAGCTGCCTTAGAAACAAACAGAGAAAAGCTACTTTCATTTTTCCTTTATGAATTATAGATAGAGAGGAACAAAAAGACCAACCTCTGTCTTGCGCTAATCTCCTGATTTGATTCCCCTCTTCTTTGATAGTCTTTAGCTACCTGCTCCCTTACACGCCCAGCTTCACAAAGTACCTATAAGATCACAGTAGCATAGCACTATACAAAGACATGGATCTATAATCATAAACAATCTAGGATCAGATGTAAATTGACCATACAAATGTAGCAAGCATCAATGACACAAGCGCATGGAGGAAAACTTGAATAGCCTTTATTGATAAACAAGAAAGAGCCAAGAGGAGTTACAACTAGTTGTTCTAACCCAGCATCAACCTCCCAGCAAAGAAGCCCCTATTCACCTCAAACAAATCTTAGATCACCCAACAAACTGATGTTTGTCTCAAGAAACCAACAGCAATTCCTTACAATATGCAAAATTACAGCCTCTGGATCTCTGGGATGAGGGATCCATATATAGATATCTGTAAGTGGGATGAGTCAGCTTGTGATTTGATTAGTGTCTTCTCTCTAATAGTTCTTGCTTCCACTTGGAGATTGATGATCTCTTACACATCCTTGGTCGAATTCAGTGAGGCAAGTGTCACAGGAGAAGTTTCTGGAAGCTTCCATTGCCTCTCCACCTCGCGGAATGACACTGCCATTTGTCATTTCTCACCCATCGCACCCCATAGAAGGGCTTTTTGAAATGCAACGCACCCACACAGTGTATTTAGGTGAGATGCAACGCACTTGGCCAGTGGAGCAGCTGAAATGATCCTGTTTTGACCAATTCTGAGCAGTTTTTCATGGATAACTTCTAGGAGAAGCTGTAATCAGTTGACCTTGTTCCTTTAGGGGTTAGAACAACACTTTTAGGGACTTAGGAGCCCTTGGTTTATGGACATTTCATGCTTGGGGTTGTAGTGCCCAAAAATGTCTATAACAGTTGCCCCCTAAAGCATGAGGTCGTTAATCTTTTGATGTCGGGTGAAATGCTTTATTACGAGGATCCGAAGTTCTTTCAATGCTGGGAGGAGACCTGTAATAAGATACAATACAATACATTAACTTCATAATATTTTCATGATCTAGTTGAGGCGGGCATTCCCATGCTCATCTTTATAAATTCATTTTCATGTACATAGGACAGACAATCGTCTGAGTGTAGACTGATGATTCTGATAGAGCCATCATCCTTTTGATTGGATGATTATCTGTGCAGCAATGATGTACATTTGATGTCTTTATTTCCCTGAATATATATTGCAACCCGGATGGATGAAACTAGATCCGGGGTCTTCACTCTCATTCGATCTTCACTCGAAGTACAAGTCGATCCATGTGAAAGTTGTTCTCGAGTCGAACATGGAAAGACATCGCCTAATTAGCGGCCAATGATGTAAGTTGTTAACAGGCGCGAGAGGAATCACCGATAATGATAATGACCCTCAAGGTACTGCAGTACAATTCACGTGGTGTGAATAAAGGACTTGGCGTCGAACGCCACGTAAAATCTTTCGGTCGAAGGCCATTGATGTAAACCTGTCGCCGGAAGTGAGAAACTTGCCATTGAGGCATGCAAGCTTCAAAGTACTGAATGAGGTGTTCCTAGATCAACTTCTTGGATAATGAGCTGATGTCGACAAGAAGCGATCCATCACAAGAGGGCCTTAATGAATCCCACATCAATGACACGGAACGGAGCAAATGATTTTAATGGAGGTGAAAACGATCTGGTGATATAAGGTTTAGGGTGGCGGTCATGAAAGAATGGAGTATAAATGTATGGTAGTGGGTGAGGCACAGGTGAATTCTCTAAATGACTTCTCTTGAACATATCGACGACACTGATGTGATGGATTGGTAGTATTAACCCCAAATGTGGATGGTATGATGGGACCATGGTGATGTGACCGGTGAATCAAACAACCCAACCCGACTCGGACACGGAGTGGAAGTGTCATGTTCAAGAGCGACTTGCTACCAACAAAGTTTCTTCAAGTTTTCTTCCCAATTTTCCCCAGTCATTGCTGACCAATAGCTCTTTATTTTTGTCATGCTTGAGGAGGATAACATATGCTTGTTCTATAATTTACCCTTCGGGCAAACCCATCGCTATGTTTTAACGAGCCTAGCGATAGTGAAACTCGTTCTCTTCTATAGACAAGTTTTTCGCTATTACACTTTTAACGAGTTTAACGACAAAGATAACTCGGTCCTTTTCAATTTTAGAGAGTCTGAAAAGGAACGTAAAGGTAACTCCCAAATTCCTTTTTCGTCATCTAATCCCTTAAGTCCGAAAAAGTATAAAACAATACAGAAGGGATGAATTTTCGATACTTTTAACGGGCCGAACAAAACAAGCGCTCGATATTTTTGTGTAATAATCCCTCATGTCCAAAAAGATTAAAATTTAGAGGAGGGATAGCACTTCCTGTCCCTTTAACGAGCTAGAGAGGCCAATGGCTCGGCAATATTTTCATATTTTACGAGTCACTTGAAAAGAGCTTAAAGGAGACTCGTCTTTTGAGGAACGAGTGATAAAATGGATAGCAACTGATTCCAGGTAAGGTTTGGAATTTTCCAATCATGGCAGTGTTACAAGGATGGCTAGTGAAATCACTCTTCGCAGCTGTTCCTCAAAATGGGTAAACAATCAAACGGGGGTGAATGATCGGCCAATGCAAAATTGGAGGTGATGGTGCAAAAACGACCAAGGCTTTAATGGCTGAAGTATTACATTCACGATGGTTATTTACCGGTGAATAGTTCATTTTTTAATGAGCTTAAACGCGGGGGGAAACATTTTCTCATGTCTTATGTTTATTTTTTAATGAGCTTGATCTATGTGCTAAAACTGCTCGATTAATCCAGTCATGTGATAAGAATGTCTCATATAAAATGGCAACTTTTAGAGTTTTGCCCCACATCCTTTCTTTATACAAGTTAGGAAACGACCAATCCTACGAGTTTAAAGGGTTAGAGGACCTACAAATTTAAAAAATAAATAGTCGCTCTTCGCTTGCACGCCAAAAGGCTTGCATGCCCCCAGGTATAAAACAGAGTTTCAAGGTTACCCCTTCTTTATTCCATTAAAACATTTGTTTTACTGAGAGAGGTCTACCTCTTACAGGTTACCAAACATTGTTCTATTTACGGCGTAAACAAAACACCTCTTCGGCGATGTCTACCAAGATAAACAAAGGTGAGCGGCGATGCCCGCCAACTCACATAACTTTGACAAGAGGATATTATTCGAGTCCAACTCCCTCTTCCAATCACGGACGGGAGTACGGAGGTCATATACTCTCGCGGAAACCTACCCTATACCCGAAGTTTTCCTACCGAAGCAGACCAGGGTGCATGCCCCCTGGGTTTCAGTCATGTCCCTCGAATCACTCGCGCTCATCGGGTGGACGGACTGGGGATTGAGACATTTCTTGCGTGAAAAGACCATTCAGGGATGGTATATGACTATTTTCTACGCGTGATCCAGGAAATGAAAGCTGGTCTACGAGCTTGACCACTCTTCCTTCGTGCGGAAAACACATCACTCTAAAGAGTGATGACACAATGGCTCTCATGCAATAAATATAGTCTTGTCCAAGGAGTAGATTGTAATCCAGGGGTCCTTGAACTACCATCATGTTCATGTGAACGATTTTCCCTCTCAATGTTATGGGCACATTGGGAAGGATCCTTAACAGTCGACTGGTTCCTTTATCAAAGCCTGTTAGATTTCTCATCTCAGGCAAAAGCGATGGCGAACCAAGCGCTTTCCAAGCAGTTGAGGAAAGGATACTCATAGAAGCCCCTTCATCTATGATGGTACCGGCCATAATCATTCTATATATTTGAACAATGATTCGGAATGGTATACTAGCTTGTAAACGGGGTCTGCCTAGTTGATTCCAGTCGAAGGAGACAACTAGGTTGCTTGGAGGTGGGACTGAATAGACGGTCGAGTACGACTCTGATGAAATTCCTTCCTGCGGTAAAGGAACGGGTAAATTGCCCCCATGTTCGTTGGAGTCTGTGCTTATGAAAAGAATTTGGATGGTGTCATCCTTGTTCTCTTCGGTGACTGTATCATCTGAAGATGGAACCTCTGAAGGCAAGACCGGGTCAACTGCTACCTTGACCTTTTGACTTTCATCTGGTATGGGTTCAGATGGTTTGTCTTCAATGATAGATGCTTCAGCCGACCACCTAAGCGGGCCAGCCGGATTTTTAACTAGTGATGGACTCGACAAGATTTTTTATATCCAGGAGGAAGTCGTAACGGTGAATCCGGATGATCGTCTAAAACTCTTTTAGCTTCGTCTAAGAAGGGACAACGGTGGACGGCATGATCGCCTTCGCACAGTTTACAAGGAAATCTGTATTTTCCTTTTTTTCCTGGGGCTTCACTTTCACTAGTTGACGATGTGTTTTCAACATGATCATCAAAGGTTGACGACACCGGGTTGTGCAAACGAGGAGACCAGTCCCTTAAGATCCGAGGGATGCAAGGACAATCTCTGTGATAGTGGTCTCCTTTGAAAATGACACATGGCGATTTAGGCCTGGTCGGTGCAGTGTGTGGATTTTCGCTAGACGATGTTCGTTTGCCCCCATTCGCTTTTGGCTCCTTCTTCTTCTTCTCTTTCTTCTTCTTTTCCTTCTTCTTCTCAAGTACTTGACTTTTGGCTTTACCAGCCCCCTCAAGAAAAGAGGAAGGAGGAGAGGAAGAATTAGAGGAAGTAGAAGGTTGGTGGGTAACTCTGGACTCGTCTAGTTGCTGATTCGATTGTTCAGGAATTGCGGTGTTCTTGACGACAGAGGTTGAGAAGAGCCATACAGGCAAGCCAATTGTCAGTCCTAGAAGCGACAATGTGGCCATATGGGGTGCACCAACATCTCCCCAAGAGGAGAAGGGACTAGGATTTCCTCCAAGGAGAATTCCTTGGTTGGTGGATTCCATTTTCTCAACCCAAGATCAACATAGGAAAGGGTAATGAATATTCCGTTTAAAATAAATTTTAGACGCTTTGACACAACTTGTTTTTTCAATTTTTAAGAGTCAAGAAAAAACAAAAGATGACTCTAGTCTCCTTCGATTTTTAATGAGCCTGAAGTGACAACTGCTCAGATGGACCTTTTCTGTTAAGGAGTCTTAAAAGGAATGAAAGGGACTGCTCTGGAAATCTAGGTAGAGGGATTACTAAACCAATCGCAAAACTGCAGAACACTTTTTACGGTACGACAGTCAATCTTCCCGAATGCTGTGTTCAGTGCATTGCAATCGATAGGGCGGCAGACACGGCTTCCTATGGATAAAGGATTAAGCCTATTGGGTTCTCCCAAAATATACTCGACGGTACGTGGGAGCACAAGTCCGTACTGGCACTTATCATCTCAAAGTGGAGGAATCACCCAACGATCAGCGAAAACAACAGTTACCAGTCTTTACGACGCCAGAATACTTCTCTAGCTTAGACTTCTAAATGTTGTGCGTTAAGTTCCAAAGCCTTGTTAGATTCATTGAATTTATTTTAAGTTGATCTTGTTTATGAAGTTTGCCTTTCAAGTTCACCGCGAGATGTAGATGTAATTCCTAAAATGCAATCTAAGATGATAAACAAACTTTTTATCTTCTTTGTGCAATGAAAATCCTAGCTACTAAGGAAAAGAAAGATAGAATCTTTTCACAAAGAGCAAAGAGAACACTCTAAATGCACTTTCCTAAATCAAGCCAATCAGACTGTCTATATGCAAATGCATGTATTTGTTTTCGACTTTCTTAGTATATGAATGCTAAAAAGAAAGTTGATGCACAAATATGAATTTCTTTTCAAGCGACAAATATCAACAAGTTTCTTTTCGAAATCAAAAATGGAGACGATCACAACACCTTACGATTTTGAAATGAATACTTGTTCTCGACACTAGAAAATTACTAATTCAGACCAAAAGCAATAGTAATGGGATAATCAACCATCAACAGTATTCAAACTCTTTCCTACGATTGAAATCGACACTTGCGACAGTTTCAAATCAAAGGACGACAGTACGATTATGCTACTTTTGCAAAGGAGAACTGAAAATGACTCAACAAACACACAAAAGCATTTACAGTTCTTTTGTACAAAGGAGGCAGAATAACAACAAGGAAAAGGGGTTTCAAATAGACATTTACTGATCACAGGAAGCAAAATTCAGGAATAGAACTAGAAAGAATGAATCACAGAAACCAAAACTGCACAGAGCCTAGTATGATCAGCGCACCTGTAACAAAGAGACTTTGAAATGCAGCGCACCTTGTCCACTCTGGAAGTGCGCTGAAGTTCAGATTCTCTAAACAGTACCTACGCTAGGCCAGAAACGAGACCCTGTTTAGGTTCCGGGTCACAGTTTGCAGTTCAGTTCTTGTGTTTTGGCCGAGCAAAAAGCAATCAGTAATGCAACAATCAGGGGTAGATCTAAGGAGGATCTAAGATCTATCACAAGGGAAATCAGATAGTTTGTGAATCAGTTGTTTAAATTATAAATAGATCCAGTATATGGATTGAAGTAGCATTTATCTACTTTGCATTTGTTATGGAAAATGCAGTTCGAATACTACTTGTAAGTTTATGAAACAGACAACAAAGAATGATAAACAAACTAACTAATTCTTCCCCAGCGGAGTTGCCATTTTGTTACAGGGAAAAGTATCTATATAGAACTGCTCTATCCCATTAAGGTTTGACAGCTGCCTTAGAAACAAATAGAGAAAAGCTACTTTCATTTTTCCTTTATGAATTATAGATAGAGAGGAACAGAAAGACCAACCTCTGTCTTACGCTAATCTCCTGATTTGATTCCCCTCTTCTTTGATAGTCTTTAGCTACCTGCTCCCTTGCACGCCCAGCTTCACAAAGTACTTGTAAGATCACAATAGCATAGCACTATACAAAGACATGGATCTATAATCATAAACAATCTAAGATCAGATGTAAATTGACCATACAAATGTAGCAAGCATCAATGACACAAGAGCATGGAGGAAAACTTGAATAGCTTTTATTGATAAACAAGAAAGAGCCAAGAGGAGTTACAACCAGTTGTTCTGACCCAGCATCAACCTCCCAGCAAAGAAGCCCCTCTTCACCTCAAACAAAGCTTAGATCACCCAACAATCTGATGTTTGTCTCAAGAAACCAACAACAATTCCTTAAAATATGCAAAATTCCAGCCTCTGTATCTCTAGGATGAGGGATCCATATATAGATATCTGTAAGGGGGATGAGTCAACTTGTGATTTGATTAGTGTCTTCTCTCTGATAGTTCTTGCTTCCACTTGGAGATTGATGATCTCTTACTCATCCTTGGTAGAATTCAGTGAGGCAAGTGTCACAGGAGAAGTTTCTGGAAGCTTCCATTGCCTCTCCACCTCGCAGAATGACACTTCCATTTGTCATTTCTCGCCCATCGCACCCCATAGAAGGGACTTTTGAAATGAAACGCACCCACACAGTGTATTTAGGTGAGATGCAACACACTTGGCCAGTGGAGCAGCTGAAATGATCTTGTTTTGACCAATTCTGAGCAGTTTTTCATGGATAACTTCTGGGAGAAGCTGTAATCAGTTGACCTTGTTTCTTTAGGGGTTAGAACAACACTTTTAGGGACTTAGGAGCCCTTGGTTTATGGACATTTCATGCTTGGGGTTGTAGTGCCCAAAAATGTCTATGACACCAAGGTGATACACTTGGCGTAATGTATCCCTTGTCAATCATTTCCTTCAATTGCAACTTAAATTCCACTAACTTTGGAGTGCTCGTCCTGAAAGGTTCCTTTGATCCTGGTGCTACTCTGGGTAACAACTCAATAGAAAATTATACTTCCCTATGGGGAGGCAACTCTGAAATCTCTACTAGAAATACATCCTGAAACTGCTGCAACATAAGGTACCCCTTGAGGACTTCCACATCCTCAACATCCTTACCTTGTAACTAGAAATATGGACTACAAATAGTACACGCCCCTTCCTACAACTGTGTTTTTCCTACATAGTTGTGACCATCCTCACCGATGTAGGCTTCTTCTTTCCCTGCAAGATTCTCTTTTCCCATTATCATCCAAGCACTCAATAGCCTTGTCATAATAATCTACTTTGGTCCTATGAAGATATAGCCAATCGATACCCAAAAACATACTATATGATCCCAATGGAAGCACATTTATATGTGATAATGTAGACATACCATTCAACTCAAACTCACAAGATCTTAGCAAATGATGAACTCTCTTCTTAGTACTTGTATCCAACTACACCAACCAAGACTCTACATGCACTTCTTTTTTCAAACCTCACTTTTCCACCAAGTCAATATTAACATAACTATAATTGGATCTAGGGTCAATCAAAATAGAAGAAACTCAATCACATAGCTTACTTTCCATCTCAATAATGGATGTCTGGTCATCTGCTTGCTTGTTGTCCACATCTGCATAAATCCAAGGAATGATATGGCCAACATCCCCAATTGTCTATGCCTCTTGAGCACTGTTGATCTAAGGCCTTCCACCCTAATATAATGAACCATCCTTCTTGCGATGATCTTTGCCAAAAATATAGCACTGTAAAAGTCCCCTACCATCACCTCTATTTTTCTGCTCTCCACGCTGCAACCCATGTCCCTTCTTAACTGCATTAAACTTCTTGTAAGGAGAAACATTTTTTTTCTCACCTCCATCCTGAGGTATTCCCCACTTCGGTGGCCTATTCCCTTTAGCTTTATCATTCCCCTTCAATTCATTTTTAAACTGAACTTTACGCTTTCATTTCTCATGATAATGTTTCAATTTCCTAATGGCTTCCTCTAATGACTGAGGCTCATCAAATTCAATCCCATCTCTATATACTACTCAAAACCAACGGATTAACCTTTGAATCTTTTCTTTCTCATCCTTGAGGTAAGGCACATACCTCAACAAATCTAGGAAACTATTAGTATATTCATCGTCTGTCATAGAACCCATCTACAGCTCATAAAATGCCTTAGCTCTATCATTGTAATATCTTTTAGATAGGTCCTTCTTCTTGAAGAGTCTCTCACACTCATCCCAAATCAACTCTTCTTCGCAAATTCCTCTAAAACTCTTCACATATTCCCACTAGATGTTTGCTTTCCATTTAAGATTGAAGGTAGTTATTTTTCCTTTCATGTTCTTTGAATAGTTATGCAATTTGAAGAATTTCTTCATCCCAAGAAACCATGCCTCTACATCTTTTGATTTCTTCATCTATCCATCAAATCTAGGAGGTTTGACTTTCTTGAACTCCTCGGGAAAGTAATCACTCCTCCTATAAGGATGATGGCAGTGATGATGGTGATGATGTCTTTTGCACAAGGAACTAAAGTGAAACCCATACATACTAGTACTCCTATCAGGTGTACCCAATGATCTACCATCTCAGACTGTGTCCCCTCTATTTGAAATGTATCTTGACTGTGTCCTACTAGCATATTCCCCATTAGTCTTCTCTTCATGTTCTTGACTAATCTTCATCTATCCCTATAACTACAAGTCTGAAAAACTCTGAAGGACCACTGCATTGACATATTCCTACTTTTCATGAGCCCTTAAAATTATTTCCTAAGCCTCAAACAACTTGTCATTGTTTTCCTTGCAACTTATGATCTTTGCCCTCAAACTACTCAATGTATCTGCTATATCAGGAGAATACTCATCTCCTTGTTTCCCAACTAATATATAGGGAGAGTCACCTGAACTATAGTCCACTATTTTGCTCACAATCTTTCATTATCTTCTTCCTACAAGAATGTCATGTTAAATAAACCAAATAGATACCATAATCAAAATCATACCTCAATGGCATTCAGGGGAGGTTATCTCATCTACAAAACCAGTCCAAATTAGGACGATACATGTATAATCATAATCATATCAATATACCAACACCATGCATGAAAACTATGACTATGACAATATGTTCATAACCACATGCATCTAGCCCATTTAGTTCAAGTATTTGAACCATGCTCTTATAAAAAATTTAATGCCTCCTCCCACATTTACCCACTTTCACCAACTTTCTAGGGTAAACATGAGTTGCAGGCTATTATGACATGAATTAACCTCATAAGTATAGTTAAGGAAGTGGAATCAACCAACCAAAACTTTATTGACCTACCTCAAGAGCTACAGGACCCACATGAACTAAGCAACCACTCCAGGTGCCCAAACTCTTAGCCAACTTTCTTTTTTAGTGATCTAGACTCCTATTTGCTTGCATAAAAAGGAAACACAATGACTATAACCCTCGAGTCACATGAAAAACTCTGCCTCCCAACGACTGTAGTTTAGAATTCCCAGTTATGTGCATGCGGCCCCAAAATCTATCCAGAACTTGATAAAACTTTCCAGAAGGATAAATGAAAATAGGACAAGGCCATTAACACAAAACTTAGAAAAGAATTTGATATAACCATGCCTAACCATGATAGTCATTTTGTCAAACACATAGTGAACATGAAATCTATAGGTTGTGAATATATATTTGCACATAGAGATCTGAAACTTATCTAAGAAACATCAAGAAAGTCTATTTCCATCTCACAATATCTGCAATAACATCTATTAGGCCATGCATTCAATAACCCTTCATTTACCAATCAAGTCATGATAAGATCCATAACTACAATATGTAAAAAACCATGCTATTAACCAACATAGAGCTAGATTGATAGCAATGATAGAACAACCATCAAATCCACATCATAACAAGTAAATTTACTCATAAAATACTAGAGGAAATTATCTCTTATTAGTGTAGGCAAAAGCCAACCAAGTCAGGGACTTCCACATACCACCTGACCATAGATTTGGCTAAATCAAATCTTCCTTTCAACCAATCACCCCTGTGCCATATTCCAAGCATGAATGTGGGATATCATGGGATAAACCAATACATAAACAACCAGATGAATCCAAAGGTTAAAACACCTCAACCCTCACACTATCGTGATCTCACCTAAACAAGTCCCAAGATCATAAAACCAGACCAAGCTTGGATGCCTCAGAATTCCTTCACCATCCCTTGAGGAATTTCCCTGTCTCCACCCACCTTTTGAGGGCTTCCCAGAGAAAACCATCTCCATCCCCAACCCTTGGAATTTTCCTAAGACCACCTCACCCATATCGAAAACCTTCTGGTAATCCAAATCTCAACCAAGAATTAATCCCATCACACCATGGCTATCTAGTAATTGACAAGGCAAGGATGAAACCAAAGTCAAACTAAGAAAAACCAATGCCATTGACAACAAATAAACTAAATACGCACATGCATGGACCATGCATGCCCAAACCAGCTAGGAAATAATACATGCAAGTTGTTACCTGCAAATATTTTCGTTGAATATGCTTGATCTGACTCTTCCTTGTTTGATCCTTTCTTTTCTTTGCTTTCTTGTCATTGCTTGGATTGCTTTCTTGTTTTCTCCTCTTGGTGCTCTTCTCCTCTCTAAAGCCAATCCAAAATTGAACTAACACAAGGCCCTAAACTGATGCTATGATGCCTTTTTATTACTGATGCTTCTAATTTCTTCATTTTCCCTCTATTTTCCTTCAATTTCCTCCTCACATGCAACATGTGACCTTTCACCTTCCTTTTCTCATAATTCCCTTTATTTTCATAAATAAAATGCCAATAATGCCCTTTTTCCTTTTTCTTGTTTCAAAGCCTTTGCCAATTTTCTTAGCCATAATAAAGAATAAGTGATGCCCACTAGCATGCTTTGTCCAACATTCATCTTGGAATATGTGTCCCATGACCTTCATCTTATTTTTCCTTTATTAACTTTATTACATAAGCTTTTAACCTAGGACTCTTACACTAATACCTAACACACCCACCCATTACCTTTATGATTTGAGCATCATAATTTAAAAGAAAAGATTCTAAATTGTAACTCTCTTAAAAAAAAAAAAACCATCTCCCAAAACTTATAATGATTCCCCTACAAGATTTAAAAGTGATCTATATCCCATAAATTTTCAAAAACCCATGCAATTGGTTGCCCCTTAACCATTGAGAAAATACCCCGCCATATCTTTAAAAAAAATAACTACCTTCCAAAATTTATAACGATTACCCAACTAGATTAACAATTAACTACTTCCCAAAATCTTAATGGTTCCTGAACTAAATTTAAAACAATTAAGTACCTCCAAAAACCTATAATGATTCCCAAACTAAATCTCTATCCCATCAACCTTCAAAAATTCATGCAACTAACTTCCCCTTAACCATTGAGGAAAATCCACCCTCCCCCATTTCCCCTCAACCAAATCCATTGAAGAATAATAATCACTTCCTTTGGGCTTACTCCATTTGATTAGTATAAAGTTGAGAAATCAAGATACCATTATGAAAAGGAATCAAGATACAACTATGAAACTAGATTAAGTATCCAAATCCCTTAAACCTCATGCAAAGCATGATCAATCTGTAGAACCATTGAGTTAATTGAACATTAATGGTTTAGTAAGTTGAGAGATAAAGGGTTTTAAATGCCATAAATTCATGTTACACTGATTCTATATGATGTGACATTTGTAAATATTAAACACCATGTAGTAAGCCAATGATTGGTTTACATTACATCTTATCCATTGGATGAGAATAAAGTGATATCCAATGAACAAGACGTAAAGTCAATGAGTCAATAATTGACTTAATACATGGTGCTTAATATTTATAATATTACACATGATGCTTAACATTTACCATGCCACAACTAAATCTAAGATTGATTTGATCCATTGGATAAGAATAAAATGATATGCAATAAAAAAAATGTAAAGACAATGGACATATCATTGATTTATTACTTAGGTGCTTAATATTTTCCATATAATAGTGTTTAACATTTAGCATGTGACACATAAATTTAAGATAAATTTGATATCATAAAAATATTGAACTAATTAAACCTTAACGATTTAGTTTATTGAAACCTAAACAAAGTTAAATGCCATAAATTCATTTGCTAGTGGTGCTATATGATGTGACACCTAAATTTAAAATCTATTACACACATTGATAATAATGAGTATTGAGAAAAAGGTGTGTTAGAGGGAGCCTCACCTTTTCAATGTGCCCTCAAACATGCTTATGACTATGTTGGGGAAGTAATTGATTAAATCTCTAATTATGAGATGATGATAAGTGGTTTCAAATTCCATTTATATATAGAATAGTTTATTTTAAAATTAAATTTATCCCATATTAAAAACTCTAATTTATTAAAATATAATTTAACTATTAAAATATAGTTTTTTTTATTATTTAATATAAAATAATTAACCAATAAAATAAAATTAAATAATTAAAATGATTGTACATATTTAAATAAATAAATAATTTTAGTTAACAGTTTTACTCATAAGAACACCTTTTTCTTTTTTTCAAATATTGACTTAAATACATAAAAGTCAAGGGAGTTTTCCCTGAATGTTTCATGAGGCACAATACTTGTTGAAGTTTTGTAAATGGGGTAGCAAGCTAACTAGACTTGATTATGGGGAAAACTCTAGAGTTAAAGGCACTTGAGCCAAAAGTGATCTCGAATAGGTGACCCCCGGGAACCGGTGCAAGCCTTGAAAGTGATGATTGACACTATGTAATTTATTTCACTAATTTCAATCCCACTTCTTCACCAATACAATAAGTGGTTAATAAACTATTCAAAAATCATAAATGAGAATCTATAAGAATGAGAATTTCTTAAATTGTCACCGTAGTTATTGTACAGAGATAAAATGAAATTGGACATAAAACTATATATGTACGGCTATTCCATATTCAACTCACCTTAACACTGGTTGGTGTATCACGGTATGCAATCCTTCTCTGTTAGTAAGAAATCCACTCCAAAAAAATTTATTAGGGAATGATGTAATTATAAAAAACTTATTTATGTTATTATATTAAATTTTTTATTATTTTATAAGATATTGTTTTAAATATTGAACATGATACATGGGAAACATTAAATTTATAAGTGGCTTGTACGAGACAAGTACTCAATCATTTCAATATTCTAAGCAAGCTTATTATGCACCTTTATTATTTTATTTTTCCGGCTTTTCATATTCAATTTTTTTAGTGCGTTAAGATCTAAATGGGTTGGATTAAGAGGCGCTATACATTCCAATATGGGTTGGGTTAAGAGGCGCTATACATGTCAATATAATATAGGGAAATGTTGTGAAGTTGCGTTGCTGGTACTGTACCCTGCGCTGTCAGGGATTCTACACACCTGGAAGATTCTTCTTTTCTTTAAATCAACTGAACCCAAATGAAAGACGCGGCTATTGTAAACGGAGGCAGGCGTTCGATTTTTGGGACGTGGAGTGTGAGATGGAGCATGGGCTACATGTGTTCGTCTCGACTCTCGACCTTTTCTTCCTGTTGTGTTGTTCTCTACTTTTATGTTCATAAAAGGAGACGCTTGCCCACGCTGCCATAAATACCATAAGGATCCACCTCCTCTTCACACTCCCGCTCCATATATCTATCCATCTTTCAGGGTAACGAAGAAAGAAAAGCAATGGACGTTTTCTCCCCTCCGATCACTACGAGACTGGCTCTTAAATGGGCGAGCCTAGGCGTAACCCTTCTGCTCCTCCTTCAGTGGGCCACCCCAACTGTTGATGCACGTGAAGGAATTATGTATGGAGAGGGCCTGCAACAACAACGACGGTCCTGCGATCCGCAACGACTGTCTCCGTGCCGGGACTACATGGAGCGCCGGAGAGAACAGCCATCGGAGAGATGCTGCGAGGAATTGGAAAGAATGTCTCCACAATGCCGATGCCGAGCCATACAGCAAGTACTCGATCAATCTCAATCGTATGATTCAAACACGGAGAACCTCTTCATGGATTCTGAGGCTGCACTTAATCAACGCCGCCGCCGCCGCGAATCGCGTGGAAGAGAAGAGGAGGAGGAGGCAGAGGAGAGAGCGGCATACCTTCCAGAAACCTGCAACGTCCGCCAGCCTCCTCGCCGCTGCGATGTTCAACGCCGTTCTCGTAAGTCTTTCCATCGATCGATATCCATGACTTCTGATTATTAACACAAACAGTAATTAATTTCTGTAGCTTTGTGTGTAGGAAGCTGCTGTCAGTATACTGTGGACTAACACATTCTTTCATTTATTGACGATGCTATTTGTCATTCATGTTAATCCACCATCTACTCTGCCATATTCGCTGCTGTAATTTATATATATTTCTGTTAATGATGTGTGAATTACAGGGTATTTCACGACTGGCAGCGGCTTTTAAGTGCGCGACGTACATAAAGTGTCTATGTGTATCTACCTAAATAAAGGAGGGAGTCACTTAAGGCGCTATGAAATGGTGGTTTTCCTTTGGGAGGAGCTTATGGTTTTATATATAGAGGCTCTCGTCTCATTTTATTTGATGCCCACCACTTATATCATAGCTGCAGGTGTTCTCTTTTATGTAATAAAGGACTGAACGATGAAATTCATTTTGTTTCATTTAATGTACACCATTAAAGCAGGACTGAATGAACGATCAAATTCATTTTGTTTCAAATTTCATTTGATGGATAACATTAAAGCGGGACTGAATGAACGATCAGATTCATTTTGTTTCATATTTAATTTTATTGATAACATTAAATATTGATAACATTAAAGCAGGACCGAATGAACGATCAAATTCATTTTGTTTCATTTCATGGACAACAATTATTTTTCATTTCATGGAAAAACATTAAAGCAGGACTGAAAGAACGATCAAATTCATTTTGTTTGATTTCATGATAAAATTCATTTTGTTTCATTTCATGAACAACATTAAAACAGGACTGAATGATAAAATTCATTTTGTTTCATTTCATGAACATCATTAAAACAGGACTGAATGAACGATCAAGTTCATTTTGTTTTATTTCATGGACAACATTAAAGCAGTACTGAATGAACGATCATGGACAACATTAAAACAAAACAGGACTGAATGAGCAATCAAATTCATTTTGTTTTTATTTCATGGACAACATTAAAGCAGGACTGAATGAACGATCAAATTCATTTTGTTTTTGTTTTTATTTCATGGACAACATTAAAGCAGGACTGAATGAACGATCAAAATCATTTTGTTTTTGTTTTTATTTCATGGACAACATTAAAGACTGAATGAACGATCAAATTCATTTTGTTTTCTTTCATGGACCACATTAAAGGACAACATTAAAGCAGAATCGTTCATTTTGTTTTCTTTCATGGACCACATTAAAGGACAACATTAAAGCAGAATCAAATTAATTTTGTTTTATTTCATGGACAACACTAAAGGACAACATTAAAGCAGAATTAAAGCAGGGCTGAATGAACGACCAAAAAGCCGGATTCGATCAAATTCATTTTGTTTTATTTCATGCACAACATTAAAGCAGGACTGAATGAACCGTCAAAAAGCAGGACTGAATGAACCATCAAAAAGCAGGACTCGATCAAAAAGCAGGACTGAATGAACGATCAAATTCATTTTGTTTTCTTTCATGGACAAATTTTGTTTTCTTTCATGGACAAGATTAAAACAGGACTGAATGAACGATCAAATTCATCGATCAAATTCATTTTGTTTTATTTCATAGACAACATTAAAGGACAACATTAAAGCAGGACTGAATGAACGACCAAAAAGCAGGCCTCGATCAAATTCCTTTTGTTTTATTTCATGTACAACATTAAAGCAGGACTGAATGAACCATCAAAAAGCGGGACTCGATCCATTTCTGATGACTCGATCCAATTCATTTTGTTTTATTTCGATCCAATTCATTTTGTTTTATTTCATGTACAACATTAAAGCAGGACTGAATGAAAGATCAAATTCAATGAAAGATCAAATTCATATAAAATTCATTTTGTTTCATTTCATAGACAACATTAAAACGGGACTGAATAAAAGATCAAATTCGTTTTGTTTCATTTCATGGACAACAATAAAGCAGGTTTCCTTGAATGAGCAAATGCAATATCAAAATCTATCGACCTTCGCGTACATATTGATTATCAATTGCCAAATAAATCTTTTCATTTGGAAAATGAAAACATGTCAATATATCTTTACAAGCATAAAGAAACAAACATAAAGAAATGCCTATGTAACTCACCTTCGCGTACATATTGATTATCAATTGCCAAATAAATCTTTCCATTTGGAAAAAGAAAGCATGTCAAAATATCTTTACAAACATAAAGAAATGCCTATGTAACTCGAGTTACAGAGTGACTCTCGGTAAGACCTCGGAACCCGCATCGAAATGGGGATGTTGGGTTTTGGACAGTGCGGGTTTTGGGTTTTGGCATGGAGGATGTAGGCCACATGGAGGAGAAATTGAAGGAGATGGGCAGAGAGGAGAAATTGAAAGAGATGGGCAGAGAACTGAGCAGGATAAGGCACAGAGAAGCAATGATAAAATCTCAGTTAGAAGCAATTCAGTGCAGTATTCAGCAAAGTCTTATGCCTTGTATCTCAAAGAATCGCTACAATTCCAAATCAAAACTTTAGTAGACAGATGAACCTTGTATCTCAAGGAACAATGACTACAATTCCAAATAAAAAAGAATTATGCCTTGTATCTCAAGGAACAATGATTATAATTCCAAATAAAAACTCTAGCAGAAAGAGGAACTATGCCCTTCTAAGACTATACACAATTCATTGATCTCTGACTTTTACTTACACAACTTGGCCTTCACAGATTTGAATGTGTGGAACCAAAATTGAAAACTAAGAGACTCGCAGTTGATGCCCTTAACATCATAGATGAATCATGACAAAGTAAGAGTGGCCTTCACAGATTTGAATGCACAACTAGACATAAGTCAACGAGACTTTGGTGCAACTTCTAAGGGGATACAACCATAAGCATCTGAAGGCTTGGGATGAAAATCTGGTTTATATACAACATTTTTACAACAGAGTAGTCCACACTTCTATAGGAAAGTCTCCATTTGAGACTTGTTTTGTATATTTTCCACCTTCACCTTTGGATATTCCATATGGGCAGTAAGGAGGAGCGAGGGAAGATCTTACAAAAGATGATTTCAGAACTAAATTTTTATAGAGAAGATCAGGCGGATCCATCTACAGGTACAAGACACACTGTAGAAGTCGCAAGAGAAGTATAATGCCATGCATGATCAACACAGAACAGAGAAATTGTTCAAGGTGGGAGACAAGGTATGTCTATAGTTGAACAAAGAGAGGTTGCAGGGGCCTGGTAAGAAAATCAAGGCTCTGAGGTATGGTCCCTTTGAGATACTGGAAAAGGTGGGTGGCCTTCACAGATTTGAATGTGTGGGACCAAAATTGAAAACTAGGAGACTTGCAATTGATGCCCTTAGCATCATAGATGAATCATGACGAGGCAAGAGTGGCCTTCACAAATTTGAAAGTGTGGGACTAAAATTCAAAACTAGGATGATGCGACCAGCCCCTACGACCTTCGGCTAAGTATTAATTATATGGCTAATGATATATGTGCTGATATATTTTTTTTATGGTTTTGTAGTTGGTTGACTTTAATGCAATGTACTGTGGGTGTAAGGTGATGAGGACATGTGTCCAGTCCTCGAACTCTACTCCCTCCCACCCCTTCTAACCCTCGAGACACTAAGTCTTCACTTCGTGTGGCACTTCTCTTGTTACTGTGTCGTTGTGCTGCTAGTGAGGGTTTGGGGTTTGTTGTGCAAGGGTTTTATGCTGTAACTTTTCTACGTTTTCATTCTGGTTGAGCTCGGTTTGCTGTAAGATGTGGGTCTCTGCTTGGGAGCGATGCCTCGCTCGTTCTGTGCTTGTCCTGTGCTAGTTATGGGTTGTGAAACCCTTGGTATTGGTTTCCTCTATCAACTTCGACTCGGCTCTGCTAGCTTTCACTATTTTAGTCTTCTGGGTATTCGACTCTTCTTGTACACTATCTTCACAGTTTGATGTTGTTGTGTGTTTGCTACAAATCGCAGCTATGGGGTTGCTCCGCTTCCGGTCTCCGTTCAACAATGTCCTGAGGGTAAGCCCTCCTTTGTCTTTTCTTTTTACTCTATTTTACTCTGGTACTCACAGTCTGCGATTCTTTGTGACAGTGGGTGGCTCCCTGGCTACGACCTCGATTCCGTGGCTCCACTGGTGGCTCGTTCAAGTCCGACTCTGCCTGGTAAGTTCACAGAACTCCTCCCTCTTTCTCAGTCGTTGTTCATTGTTGTAGTAGTGGCTTTTCTCTGCGACAGTTGCTAATGGCCTGGTGTTTGGCCTGTGCAGGTGGTTGGTGGCCTGCTCGTGGCTCTTGCACCGGTCCCCTACACCTGGAATGGGTAGGGTCGTTCTTCGGTCCCTGCCTGTAGTTTGTTTTGAGGGTTTATCCTTTAACTGTTTGTAGGGTTATATGAATGCTGGTTGTAGTCCGCTTGTTTGTTGTGGGTTTTTGCAATGTGGTTGTGAAACCACGTATGCGTGCGACTCTGTAGCTTGTAACTTGTATATAGACTTAGGTGGCCCGGCAATGGCCTGCGAGGGTTTTGTAACACAGTTGTTTTGCCTCTGTTTGTTGGTCCTTGACCAAGGCACTGTAATGTCTCGAACTTCCGATAAAAAGATATATATAAATTATGTTTGTAATTGCTACTGGAAATTCGTTTGTTTATTTTGCAATGGAAATTTTGGAATATATGTTTAGTCTTGGTACCTGAAACTTGTCTCTACTTATTTGGCTTGCTTGACTCCTTCGTGTCTTAGCTCTGCTGGCACATGCTTTGTCCATTTGCTCTCCTTGCTCTTACACTTACTGTTCCCTGGTATTTGTTAGCTTTAATGAAGGAAGATGAGAAATAAATTCACAGTATAGAATGGAAATGAATGTAGACTGTAGTGGAAAATGGTTTCAGATGTTCGTCTTTGTATTCAAAAAGATTTTTGTATATTCTCTGTGTGATTTCAACGATGGAAAGAAAAAGGTCCCATCAGTGGTTCTTTCCTTCTTTTTTTTTGTTTATAGAGAACACTTCGTAGTTGGTAGAATTACCAGTGGTTACATAATACGGTTACAAAAAATAGTATTTGATTAACTTTCTATTCTTGCTTGTAAATTAAAATAATTTCTAAATAAAACTAAGAGAAAAACAACTATGTAAGCAACCATTGTCATTGGCTGAGACAGCCATTCCTAGACAAATAAAAGAAAATAATCAAACTCAAACTGCTTTTTCAACAAGACAAATTCCCGCCATGTCTGTCCATGAGCTAGATGCTCCTACATCAGAGGAGACTTGCAATTGATGCCCTTAGAAACACAAATTTGAATGTGTGAGACTAAAATTCAAAACTAGGAGACTTGCAATTGATGCCCTTAGAACTTTGAATGTGTAAGACCAAAATTCAAAACTAGGAGACTTGCAATTGATGTCCTTAGCATCATAGATGAATCATGAAGAGGCAAGCACTACAAATATAAAAAATAATAATAATAATAATGGCAAAAAAAAACAAAATTCCCTATAATCAGAGCTAAGCAATCTAACCCAATGGCTATCATCAACACCCACAACCTCATTGCAAATAATCCCAGGCACCTGCATCATCATTGCAAATGATCTCAATCTTTCACTTAGGTACCTCTAACTCGAGTTACAGAGTGACTCTCATTAAGACCTCGGAACCCATTTCGATGTTGCAAATGATCCCAATCTTGCACTTAGGTACCTCTAACTCGAGTTACAGAGTGACTCTCATTAAGACCTCGGAACCCACATCGAAATGGGGATGTTGGTTTTGGACATTGCAGGCTACACATCAGCAGGAGACTACCACGTAAACATACCTGTCGAGATGAGTGAGCATATAGGAGGGGATTAGACCAGACCTCGAAATTCAAATTCTCCCCCTGCGAAGCAAAACTATATATATATACGTACACCTTTTTTATATATTTATAAATAATTATTTTTATTTTTTTAAGAATTATAAATAATGCGTTTATTTTTCATTGCAATGGTTACAAATTTTTTTTTTAATAACTAATATCTTTTCTTAACCATCCTAAATGTTCACCCCCTCCTATTTTATGTCTTGTGCAAATTCATAAAATATTTATTTTGTGTAATGACGTAAAATATTTCTTTTATTTATTAATGATCTTAATAAAAGATAGATATGAAGCATGATATGCAGTGCACCCAAATTAAATTCCATAAGTTTTAACTTAAGATTGAATCCATATTTCTTTTGTGTAATGATGTTACTAAAAGATAGAGATCAAGCATGATAGGCAGTGCACCCAAATTAAATTGAATGTATTAATTCCATAAGTTTTAACTTAAGATTGAATTCTTTATTTTTTTTGTTTAAGAAATAAAGAAATATATTTTAAAAATTATTCCAAAAAAATA
Organism: Pinus tabuliformis; assembly: GCA_031772625.1. NCBI lineage: Eukaryota > Viridiplantae > Streptophyta > Pinopsida > Pinales > Pinaceae > Pinus > Pinus tabuliformis. The sequence goes on from CM062819.1 coordinate 1,702,235,655, forward strand.
TTTTTTTTGAGTATGAAATTTTAAAATTAAATTAAATTTACCATGGAGGAATTCCTTGAGGTCACCAACTTTAATTAAGAATTGAATTATTTTCCTCTTATTATTTTTAACCTTTCAATATTTCGACTATTGTAATGGTTTCTTGGCTTTTTCATTAGTTCCCATACAAAACCAAGTTAATTAATTTGATTTAACTTAAAGTGTTTAATTTATATTTTAAAAAGCACCTTTAAACATTTTTCTAAATATCTTTCCATCCATATGTGAGCTTCCTCTAAGCATTATTTCCACCAATTTAAAAATCTTTGTGTCCATCTGTGAGCTTTCTCTAAGCATTATTTCGACCAATCCTCAATTTAGAGATCTCATTTGGCCTCGTATTGAGGCAAGATATAAGTGCAAGATATTTTCGACCAATTTAAACATCTTTCCGTCCATATGTGAGCTTCTTCAGACCATTATTTCGACCAATCTTCAATTTATAGATCTTATTTAAGCAAGATATAAGGGCAAGATATACTGGAAGTTAGGATAAATGTCTTCCTGTGAGCATTATTTCGACCAATCATGAATTTAGAGATCTTATTTGGCCTTAGAAGTTAGGATAAATGTCTTCCTCTGAGCATTATTTCGACCAATCCTCAATTTAGAGATCTTATTTGGCCTCATATTGAGGCAAGATATAAGGAAAATATATACTAGAAGTTAGGATAAATGTCAATTGATCTCCATAGTAGTCTTGGTCTTGATCTCCAGAGTTGTCTCAATTAAATAATGCTTAGCATTAATTTCGAAGTTAAGATAAATGTCAATTAAATAATGCTTAAGATTAGTTTGGAAGTTAGGATAAATGTCAATTGATCTCCATAGTCTTAGTCTTGATATCATAGTAGTCTTAGTGTTGATCTCGAGAGTTTTAGTCTCAATTAAATAATGCTTAACATTAGTTTGGAAGTTAGGATAATTGTCAATTAAATAACACTTAACATTAGTTTGGAAGTTAGGATAAATTTCAATTGATCTCCATAGTCTTAGTCTTGATATCCATAGTTTTAGTCTCAATTAAATAATGCTTAACATTAGTTTGGCATGCATTTCATGTTTAGGAATTAGGAGTTATAGAATGCTTAACATTAGTTTGGCATGCATTTCATGTTTAGGAATTAGGAATTAGAAACATATCATGTTTAGGAATTAAGAATTATGAGCATATCTTTTATGTTTAGGTTACCTTTACGTTACAAGGTTGCCAAAGATTTAAATGTTTAAACGTTACAAGGTTGCCAAAAATTTACATGTTTAAACACATGGATTACACATAGTACCCACTTGTCTTCACTTCACATGGTCTTTACCACCAAACCCTATATCATAGCATGTTAGGAGTACAACTTCATTAGATAGATATAGCCTCTTAGGAGCAGGACCACCAAACCCTATATCATAGCATGTTAGGAGTACAACTTCATTAGATAGATATAGCATATTCGGAGCACAACTTCATTACATAGATATAGCCTGTTAGGAGCACAACTTCATTAGATTTTTTCAGATTTCACAAGAAAAAATTTGCACACATGTTTAAATGGCAGTACCCACTTGTCTTCACTTCACATGGTCTTTACCACCAAACCCTATATCATAGCCTATTAGGAGCAACTTCATTAGATTTTTGCAGATTTCACAAGAAAAAATTTGCTAGAATGCTAGATGCTTTGATCCTCAACCCTATATCATAGCCCATTAGGAGAAACTTCATTAGATTTTTGTAGATTTCACAAGAAAAAATTTGCTCGAATGCTGGATGCTTTGATTCTCATGGCAGATGCTGAAATGATGGAAAAAAAAGGATGGATGTTTTGATTCTCATGGCACGATGATCAAGCCACATTGTAGATATGGCGGGATGCTTAAGCCACATTGTAGGTACTTTACATGTTGCAGATTGTTCCAGTCACAAAAGCTCTTAGATTTCTGGTCCAAATTTTCTAACCTTGGCAGTCACATCCTCTTCATACCAAGGCTCAATAGGATGGTTGTAATATTTTTTAAACCACTCATCTCCATAAATTTGAGATGTTTTGGTTCTCATGGCAAGATGATCCCACATTGTAGATACGGCAGGATTCTTAAGCCGCATTGTAGATAATTTACATGTTGTAGTTTGTTGCAGTCACAAAAGCTCTTAGATTTCTAGTCCAAATTTTCTAACCTTTGCAGTCATGTCCTCTTCATACCAAGGCTCAATAGGAGGTTTGTAAGATTTATTAAACCACTCATCTTCATAAATTTGAGTTATTATCATCTTATGCAATGAGAAACAACATTTGATCTTACCACGAATTTCGTGATGAAATGAGTCACAAAGACTTGAATTCCAAATATTACAGTATGGCGTTAGAGAGGATTTATCCTTGCATTGTTCGTTCTATGATCTAATATCTTGGCTATTAACTTCCTGGCCCAATAAGAGAACCATGATGGGAAGGAATATACATCTTTGAAAATCTATGAAGCAAGACAAAGTCTACCATCAACCATAAAAAATTTCTTGTTTATAAAATTTGATTAACTAAAAAACAAATATGGTTTTACTTCTGCATCAAAAATTGCTTGGTCATAAAATTTGATTAACTAAAAAACAAGTATGGTTTTACTTCTGCATCAATATCATAGACTCAGATATGTAAACCCATGACTAGTCCCCCCTGATGGCCACCCTTAATTTCCATCAAAATTTCGTTGTTCATAAAATTTGATTAGATGAAAAACAAAGCCACCCTTAATTTCCATCAAAATTTGGTTGTTCATAAACTTTTATTAACTGAAAAACAAAGATGGTTTTACTTTTGCATCAATATCAAAGACTCGGATATGTAAATCCATGACTAGTTTCCCCTTATGCGCACCCATAAATTTTAATGGTAATTTCTTTTAGTACATGTCTTCCAAATTTTATGAAATTTGACTATAAAAATTGGTCCACATAACATTTTTGGTTGGAGTAGCCATGAATTTAGAGATTGTTAATGATTATACCTTGCGATATAGTTCAATAAGATTAGAACCTTCAAATGGAGACAATCCTGCTACTAATTAAAAACAAATGCACCCCACAGGACCAAATGCCTATGGTTGAAATGCATGTGTCTGCTCCATAGTAATTTTGGCTAACAATTACTTGCAAACCATAGCAATATAATGCAATTCTCATATATAATGAAAGGCTTATAATGTAATTCTCATATACTTTCTAACAAACTCAAAGGAAGAAATTGATTTGTTTTCCTATGGTGTGATATAATTTGGGGAACCGAACCACATGTCGTAGAAAGTATAGTATTCATCTATACAAAATTTGTTTAGACACATTATTATAGACAAAATCACGAAGGCATAATTAAGACGTTTCTCGATATAATGACCTTTCTTCTCTTGCTTGCGCGGGGATTCTTAAGTTGCAAGAAACCAAAGTTTCACTGACATTGTCCCTTTTTGTTCCTTAGTATGGAATGTCTTCAAGGTTGCTCCACTTGTGCCCAAGGATTCTTGAATTGTCTATGAAATTAACCTTTAACCACGACCTTGCTCCAGTTCTATCAAACTAACCTTAAACCACGACCCTGCTCCACTTTTATCTGGGGATCGTTGATGATGCTCCACTTCTGCCCAAGGATTCCTGCATTAATGCTGGCGGTGGAAAATTTCTATCTTGTTTGCTACATTTCGTTGTTCGGAGACACTTCCTCTTGTAATGTTGCTTCTCTTGGTCTCGGAAGAGCAAATCTATGACTCAACTCTATCTTATCGGGTTCTCCGGAAACAAGTAACCCTCCACCGAATAGACTCACTAATTCAAAAAAGATGAGGTGGTGTCCACTATCGCTTGACTAGAGCCTTCCTCATCAAATGCCAACTTTCCAATCTATCTTTTTTGTAGAGTAACCAGACATGTCTTCAAAACATAACTCTTTTTTTTGTTTTCCACCATGCATCTTGGGTTATTGCAAGATAGACAAGTGGTAAAATAGTGGGCCCACATGGTTGGGTTATAACAAGATAAAGAGACAAGTGGTAAAATAGTGGGCCCGTAGGGTCACAGAAGTGGTGATTTATACTTAATTAAATTATCAATCATGTCTTTTGTAGAAGGCTTAAGAGGATGTTGACGTGTTGGTGGCATGAGGATATGTACTTTTGTTGTATGTAAGCTCTATATGGTTTAACAGGCAAGATGGGAAGCTAGTTATAGGAACTCAAGAAAATATTTGCCTTACAGGAAGCTTGTGTTACTCCACAAAATTCCACTATAGAGTTGTAATAAACCATGGTGAAATGAGAGAAATTATCACGATCTAGGTTGGTGACTTTGAACTCATGCATAATGCTAACCATTCTGAGGATACTGTGTTGGTATGTTCTATTTGTTTTGGCATGAAATCATGCATAATGAATTAAATGCAATCTATAATCATCTATTTATAGGAAGAGTTACAGTTATATTTCAATATCTTATCACTCTCTTTGTGTCAACCTGTCCATGCTTCTTTGTTAGCCATTTTGCTCATAGTGTTTGCACTCTACTCATCTTGTTTCCAGTCCCTGCTCTTTCAAACTCTCTTCATGTTGTTTTCAGTCCCTGCTCTTTGCAACTCTGTCGAAGTCAACCTTGATTCTGGACAAATGCTTGACACTTTATCACTGGAACTTGGTAACTTGACACCACTTTGCTCCAATAGGACATGGTGTATAAGGCAAGGGAGGTACTCAGATTCTCAACATATGCCCTAAAATTTGTGATGCAAAATTGTACGTTATAATACAAATTCTTGATTAGAAAATATTGAAAATTAATGGAAAAACAAATATTTTCATGAAATTAGAATCTAATACAAATAAACTCGAGACTTGTGATTCACGTTTGTCTTTCTGCAATTTAACTTTAGATAATATTTTGATACTCTTGTAAAAAGTGTGTCTTCATAGAGTGCAATAGTCTCTTTCGGAATGGCATATATTTGTAGAATGCTTCTTTAAAAAATAAAATGATGCAAGTGACATACCACGAGATATCAAAATTTCTAGCTTTAGATAATCTTTTGATACTCTTGCAAAAAGTGTGTCTTCATAGAGTGCAATAGTCACTTTCGGAATGGCATATATTTGTAGAATGCTTCTTTAAAAAATAAAATGATGCGAGTGACATACCACGAGATATCAAAATTGCTAGAACTATTGTAATTGTATCAACTTTCCACATTTATATTTTGAACATCCATTCTTAATTGACAATTAATTGACTTTTCTTTGAAGTACTTGAGTTGGTCTACATGAACTTTATTGTAGAAATTAATGTGTAGATTAAATATTGCTCATGAAATTTGCTAAATCACAAGACTTGAAGCTACTTTAATAATATGTGGAAGTTAATTCACCATCTAAGACAAGAATCATAGACATGAAAAAGGAAACATCACACATGCACATAGATTTATCTAGGGGAAAGAAATTTCTCAAAACCCCTTATTATATATATTTCATTAAATAGAGAATAGAGAAAAATACAATGCTTGCTCAAGCATGAGCACACCTTCCAAGTGTATAGTCTATCCCTTTGCCTGACTAACTGAACCTGGCCCAACACTTAGCCAATTTCAAGCCTCTCCAAGCTCCTATTTTCTTGTGTTTCTCCCTTGGGAAATTGCCCCTACTTTTTAGGAATTTCACAATAAGTAATTGCGCAATAGACTTTGGTCAACCTTTGACTACATGCACCACCTGTACACATAGGAATATGCTACAATTGATAATACATTGCCTTGGAATCTCCATCTCAACTGGGTGACTCAAATTCTGTGTGTGCAACAATTATTTTGGGTCGATTGATCAGTTAACTGGTTGATTATTGATTGAAGTTGAAGTTACACAATGACAACTTGACCTCCACTCGCTCTTTTGATAGTTAGAACTAGTTAAACTGACAATAACTCAAATTAACTGAAATAGATTGCTACAAAATAGTAATAAATCATGTAGAACTGAACTCACGTGTCTCCAACTCGAAGTTACAGAGTTAACTAACTGACAAGAACCATGTCACCTTAGTTAACTACCTCCAAGTATTCTGTTGAAACAGAAATTCGAATTTTAGTCTAGTTTGACCAAGGCAAAGTCAAAAATAGATTTTCTTGCTGCATTTTCAACATTCCCTCTCGGAAAGAAAGGGATTATCAGATACCCCAAACTTTCTCCTATGGAACTTGAATTTTCTTCTTGACATGGCCTTTCTCCAAATATCCGCATCTTCTTCCTCTGTCGGAATGTATTGTAACAACATAATCCACCTCTACACACAATCTCGTAGATGGTGATACTAGATGTTGATATGCTTGGATCGATCATGAAATACAAGATTCTCACAAAGTTTGATACAACTCTGATTATCATAGTAAATCATAGTAGGATACATCATCTGACCAAGTAGTCCAACAAGAATCTTTCTCATCTGGATTGTCTCACATGTTTCTTGACTTGCAACCATGTACTCTTCTTCTACTGAGCTGAGTGCCACAAAAGTACCGAGAAACCACTGTTGACCCAACCTGAAAATTCCTCTAGATGTGCTCTTCCTATCTGATGGAATCCCCACCCAATTTTCATCTATGAAGCCTTGTAGCTTCACTCCCTCTTTTTTTCTATACCAAAGACCAAACTAAGTAGTGCCTCTGAGGTATCTCAACACATGCTTTGTTTCCTTCCAATATAATTTGGTTGGCTTAAACATTCCTTGACTAAGTTGGTTAACTGCATAACACATTTTTGGTTTTGTGTTCACAAAATAGATTAGTGGACCCACAAGCTACCTATAGATGGTAGCCTCCACTACTTCACCTGAAGTAGCATCCTCTTTCCTCTAGTTTGCTGCTAGAAGAGTCTCCATGGGTTTGCACCTATCCATGTGGAACCTCTGGAGTATCTCGTTGGCATAATTTCCCTAAGAGACAAATAATTCCCCATCTCCTTTCCATACTTTCAATCCAAGTAAGTAGTTCATGAGACCCATGTACTTCATCTCAAACTCTCTTACAAGGTCCTTCTTGCAAGATCTCATTAGCTGCTCATCACCAGTAAGGATCAAGTCATCAACTATAACACAATAATTAATAATTTACCTTCTATGAAAATGTGATAAATATTTGTGTCTGCTTCACTTTTGGTGAAGCCCAAACCTGTGAGATAGTTATCAATCTTGGTATACCAATCACGGGGAGCTTCCCTGTGTCCATACAATGCTCACTTGAGTATCCACACATGCAACTATGTCAAAGGTCTCAAACCCCTCTAGTTTCTCGGTATACATAACCTCCTTAATAACTCCATTGAGGAATGTTGTATTCACATCCATTTGGTGGATCTTTCACCCCATCTGCGCTAACATTGCTAGAATTGACTTGATGGATGAGTACCTTGCTATTGGTGCAAATGCCTCTTCATAGTCAATTCCCTAAACCTAAGGCAACCCCTTGGCCACAAATATGGCTTTCTCTTTCTCTATGCTTCTGTCTACTACATGCTTTACCTTGTAAAGCCATCTCGAACCAACCACTGATTTTTCTATTGGTCATGGGACCACTTCCCAAACATTGTTTCTCACAATGGAATCATATTCCTCTACCATAGCATCAACCCATATTGGCTTCTCTACAGCTTCCTCGAATGAGGATGGTTAAATTATACAAGCTCACTCATTAGAGCCATGTAGCAGTGTAACGATCTCGAGACCTCCTCTACCTACCTTTTGATGTGGATTCTCCCACAATCTCTCTAGCATCTTGAAATAATCTGTCAACTTACCTGGTTCGCCTCCTTCCTTATCTAGATGTCTCGGCTTGAATGGATGTCTCCACTCTCTTCTCCTTTGCTTGTGGTTGCTCCACAACTTCCTGAGGTTCTTCCTTTGGAGCAAAAATCTCCTGATCATGCTGCAACTAAAGCTCCATCTCACAAGAACACCTAATTTCCTTCTCCTCATCAAATCTCACATCCCTTCTAACTAATGTCATCCCTAGAGATAGGAAGTACACATGATAGTTGTGAGGTGTGTCTATGTACCCCCACAAATATGCCCAAATTTTTTGTCGGCTCTAGCTTTTTCCTCACTTCCTTGGAAACATGACAGTAAAGTGATGATCCGAAGATCCTAAAGTGTGACACATCTACTTTCTTCCCCAAAAAATCTTCCTCTAGTGTACTCATGTCAAGAATCCTATGAGGACTCATGTTCTGCAAATAGACCGTTGTGATGCATGCTTCAACCAACAAGTGTAGAGGCAGGCTTTGGTCATGCAACATCACCCTTGTTTCTCACACAATATTGTTCTTCTTCTTCTTAGCCACACCTTTATGTTGTGGGTTATGGGGTGTTGTCAACTCCCATCGAATGCCTTCCTCTGCACATAAATTTTTAAACTCATTTGACATGTAATCAAATTTGTTATTTCTTCTAAGAGCCTTCCCTTTCTTTCCAATTTATTTCTCAAAAAGTGTTTGAATTCAACAAATATGGAGAACGTTTGGTCTTTCTTATGCATGAAGTAGATCCAACACTTTTCTGAGAAATCATATACTAATATGACATAATACATATGCTTAGCTGTGGAGGTTTCCGAGAAAGGTCCACAAACATAAGAGTGGATCCTTTCAAGGACTGCATGCACATCATTTTCCCAATCATTGAAGGTGGATTTTGTGTACTTCCCCAACATACACCCTTTGCATGTATCTCACTGCTCTAGTATTCCTTTGGGGAGGACTGTAGAAATTTGTTGCATGTTATTCAAAGTGCCATGATGCAAATGGCTAAGTCTTCTATGCCATACTTTGCTGACATATCGGCTCTGTAACTAATTTTCTTTTATGCTCAATGTTCCACAATATTCCACATCAAATTTGTAGAGATTCTTCACTCTAACCTTGATCTGTGTCACTTGTCCCGTGGCGATGTGTCTCAGGAAAGCCTTCCCTTTACTGAATATCACATTGTAGCCACAGTTTTCCAACAAAACTACAAAAATTAGATTCTTCTTTAGACTCGGTAAAAACATCATATCCTTGAGCCTTAGAGGGGAGTCAGACTCCCTTTGAAAAGTAACTGTACCAATATCAGTCGCACTATACCTTCCATCATCTCCCATATTGATGTGCATCTGGAGATCCTTCTCCTCCAAGTCAATAAAAAAATATTTGTTCCTTGTCATGTGGAACGAGGCACCGTTACCCAGATACCACACACTACCCAATCATGTGATTTCCATGCATACAATGAGGGTAAAATCAAGTTTGAATTGTGAATTCAAATCTTCAACTGCTCCTCCTCCTGTGGTCTTCTTTCTTGCTTTCTTGTGTGGACACTTCATTTCATAGTGCCTGAATTCCTGATAGTGAAAGAACTTGATTCTGGAAAACTCTTTGTTGCCCCCTTGACCGAATCTTCTTTGGATTGGGATTTCGTCCCTTCCCCTTTATTTTCTTTTCTAGCCAAGGAAGAATTCTCCTCATCCTCCCCCTTAGATATGGTTCCATCTCTGGTGTTCTGCCTTATTTCTTCTTGCACTAAATCAAACCATAACTGTTCCCAACTTGGTAGTTTTTATCTACCTTTTACCAAATTTTGATAGCTATGCCATCTCTTGGGAAGGCCCAAAAGGGCTAGAGGTACCAAGTCTTTTTTAGGGACATTAACGCTGACCCGGCAGAGTTCATCACGAAACTATGTAAACCTGCTTAGGTATTACAGAGTTGTGTCGTTATTTTGCATATTGATACTTCAAAGCATGTCTTTGAATTCCATCTTCCTATGGTCACAAATTGTTATCGAACAATTTTTTCAGTGCTTTCCACATAGTTAACGAAGTCACTTTTCTGTGGAGATTCGAGACAATATTATCCAAAACTCTCTCTAATATGATTCTCCTCACTTTGGACATATCATTCTTCCACATAGCAAGATTCTAGGCATCCGATGCTTGGGGTTTTGCTACATATGTCTTGATGTATTCTAAAAGCCCATTATCATCCAATACTACCTCCATACGGTCCTTCCATGCAACAAATTTTGAGGTGCCTTCCAAGGCATACTCGATCCTGAGTCCATTGAAAGTCATCTTCGCAGTCCTGAAGAAAACCTACAACATTGATATTCAAGTTTGAATCTCCTACAATGACAACTTCAAAATCTCTGCTCCACAATGATGCCAACTCCGATACCATGTAGAAATTAATGCGTATATTCAATAATGCTCATAAAATTTGTTAAATCACAAGACTTGAAGCTACTCTACTAATTTGTGGAAGTTAATTCACCATCTAAGACAAGAATCATAGACATGCAAAAGGAAACATCACACACGCACAAATATTTATCTAGGGGAAAGAAACTGCTCAAAACCCCTTACTATCTATATTGCATAATCAAAGAATAGAGAAGAAATGCAATGCTTGCTCAACCCTAAGCACACCCTATAGGTGTATAGTCTATTCCTCTTCCTAACTGACTAAACCTCGCCCAAAACTTAGCCAATTTCAAGCCTTCCCAAGCTCCTATTTCCTTGCATTGTTCCCTTGGGAAATTTCCCCTATCTTTTAGGAATTTCACACCAAGGAATTGCGCAATAGCCTTAGGTCAATCTATGACTGCATGCAATAACTGTACACATGGGAATATGCTACAACTGAAGTACACTACTTTGGAATCTCCATCTCAACTGGGTAACTCAAGTTCTCTACACACAAAAATAATTTTGGGTTGATTGTTCAGTTAACTAGTTGCTCACTCAGTGTGGTTAAAGTTACACATCCACAACTTGACCTCAACTAGTTCTTCTGACAATTAGAACTAGTTAAATTGACAATAACTCAAATTAACTGAGATAGATGGCTACAAATTAGAAATCAATGATGTATAACTGAGCTCAAGTGTCTCCAACTCAAATTTACAGAGTTAACTGAGTGACAAGAGCCATGACACCTCAATTAACTACCTCCATGTACTCTGCTAAAATATAAATTCCATTTTTTATCTTGTTTGACCAAGATAAAGTCAAAACTAGATTTTCTTGATGCATTTATAGAATTCATCATTAGAAATTTAACATGGTTGAATTTCATTTGGACATCCTACAGTTGCTAAAGTAGAGTCCAACAACATCATTTTTTTTCATCCTTTATGAAGATGACATCATATTTTGTAATATTAGGTTCCTTCTTAGGCTCTCTATAAATGTTGTCTTGACTCTTAATACATCAGTGGACTTCTCTAGTAGTCTCTTCTCAAGAATATCCTCTGGACATTTTGACATGTTTGGTCTTCTTTTTGTTCTTTGATAATTTATGAACCACTTGCTTGTATTTCTCTCCTTCATAATATCTTGGACTCTGTGATTGTTTTTCATCAATTTTCCTTGGTAGTTGTACTTCATGTAATATCTGAAATTGGAAATAAATCATTTATTTATAGACACAAAAATTTCATTTTGGTATGGCATCAATCTCTTGATGCCTTTGACAAGAAAAACGTTTCTTGATTCTCTTTCCATAAAATATCTCAGTTGCAAGACAAATATTCTCTCAATAGCTTGGGATATTTTAATTAGATCAAATTTGAGAAAGTAGTTAGAACTTAGAAGAAACATCAAACTAACACATATTTTGATCTATTTGATGATTGTATCAGTGATATCAATTTTCTACTAAGGCATGATTTTCTCACAACATTCATTGCAAGTAAGAATCTTTTTATATCACAACACCTTTTATGTGCAGGTTAATGCATATGTGGAAGTCCATGAATGAATGCCATCAGATCCAAAATAGCATTGTGCAACATGTCAAGATTTTGGGGACACTGGCAAGCATGGAATTTACAAGGTAGAATCATTAATGCAAATAACTAGAGCCCCTTTCCATTGTCCATATTCATCACCAAAAATAATATAAATTTCCATAGGAATTGAAGCTTGAGATGCGTCAACATTCAATGCTCATTTTTAGTCTAAGCAAGTTGCTCCCATGAATGAGACATAGCATATGGTCCTAAAAAATTTGTAGAAACTAGGCCATGAGGATTCTAGCTTCAAGTAAATTTTGTATGAAAATAATTTAAACTACCATAGGAATTGCAAGCTTGAGATTCCTTAACATAAAATGCTCATTTTTAGTCTAAGAAAGTTCCTCCCATGAATGAGGCATAGCATATTGTCCTAAAAAAATTTTAGAAACTAGACCATAAGGCTTCTCGCTTCAAGCAAATTTTATATGAGGTTATATCATGCATTGGGTAGAAAAAACATAGCCTATTTAAAGAAGGCATGAAGAGTTAATATAGGGACTGCAATGAGAATTACAAGTATTGTTTTTTTAATTTTCAATCCTTCAAAGTTTCTAAATAAAAACAATTCATGAAGCCATTTCCTTAGGAGAAAATCTCCCTTATAGTATTGAGTCAATATCAATAGCTACAAGAGACCTCTCTAGCATGCTCTTGCTACAACAACCACATCAATATAGTGACTTCTATTATTCTTTCCAATCATTTGCGTTATTATGTAGATGCACCCACATTTGGGATTTAACATTTCACTTCTTAACATTGCTTCCTAAAAGACAAATAATTTAATGTACTTGTCAAAAATCTTTACAAGGTTTTCCTTTATCCTCACATATATAAATATCCAATATTTATCGAACACGACACTTTACTTATTTAGATTTTCTGATTTAACCTTAAAATTTATCTTGTTTCTAAATATATGGGTTTATGTATCGTTGGGGTTCTTTACTTGTGAGATCACCCCATGCTCCACTAGAAAAGTACATATACTCTCATTTTCTTGCTCAGAGAATTCTAATTACTTTCTTCAATTTTGCATTCAACATACTTTAATTTTGCATTAAATATACTCATCCAAGGGACAAGGACGTTGGGGTCAAAAGTGGGAAGGTTGGTTGGTGATTCGGGAAGGTTGGTTGGTGATTTGATTTCTTCTCGACATAGTGAGCTACCAATAAGTCTCCTTGTTGGGACATTGTCGCCAATTCATCCATTCATCTTGTTTGTGTTTCAATACATCTATGTCAAGTGTGAGACGAAGTGTGAGGCATTGGCAGGGACTTTCTTGTACATGCATACTACTGGAATTGTACATGCATACTATTGGAATGTATATATGGATGAATACCAAATTTCTGAAGAGGATTTTGGTATATGCGTATGGACAATAAACAAGATTTGAGTTTAATATCTATTTGTTGATTTGAGTTTAAGATCTACTTGTAATTTTATCTACTGAAGAGTCTTATTTGGGTCTCTTGGTAGATATTTATTGGTGTCACCACAGTACTTCCATTTTTGTTAGCCTACATGTGTGTCAATTCAATTAATCAAGATAGCTAGAGCTAATGGTCTAAAGAAAAGAAATTAGTGTTTGACTCTCTTTTTTCATAGTAATACCCTGCCTCATCTTGGGATTTCACACATAATGAAGACTCCATGATTCATTGTTAATTTGCGTTTGGTTCATTTGTTTGGACCATGACAACATTGCCATAATCAGGATAACTAGAGCTAATGTTATTAACAAAAATAACTGATGTTTGGTTTTGGCGACAGTGATACCAAAACTAAGTCTGATAGAAAATGATGTTTGTTAGTGTTTCCACAGTAATACCCAAGGTGAGTCTAGGCTTAAACCTCAACGATTTTAGGCTTAAATCTCATGCAATTTGTTAAATAACACATGATCCATCAGTGAGCTCCCATTGCTTATTTTCTTTTCCATTTCTTTCTTTTTTCACAGCTTGCTCTTCATGTTTTTTAAAACCCAAGAGCCACAAAGGATTGACACAAATACACTAGCTAACTTGTAAGCTACAAGTGGGTCAGGGAGCACTTCCAATGTACTTGTTGATCTACAAGATCTCTTATTTATTATCAATCAAATATATTCAAAAAAATCAAAAACATTAGGTAAAGTATCAAATTCCAAAAGTGAATTAAACTCACACTTGGGAAAAAGTTAAACACACCATTCAAGACCTCGAAGTCCTGATAGAAAATAAAGAAACACTTTTCAAAACATACGATCCATTTTACCTCAAATGCATGTCCTTTGTACTTTTTAATAGGTACGTCGAAGCAATATATATATATATATATATATATATATATATATATATATATATATATATATAAAAAGCGTAATTCGATAATAATCTCAATAAAATTTAAAATCTCGTTAAAATATTGGTGAGGTTAAGATTTTAAAAATTGAAATTTCATTATTAAATAAATATTTAAAAATTAAATAAAATTATTAAATATCCTTAAAATAATTAGAAATAACAAAATAATTAAATAATTATATTTAAATTTATATGTTTTTAAGTATTACATTTATATATTTTTATTATGTTTAAATGAAATGATTATTTATTAAATTTAATTCATTATATATATAAGAGGCTTGTTGCATGGGATAAGGATTTTTCCTATTTTGAAAGACAATAATTTTGTTGTTTAAAGTTTCATATATAACATAGAGAAAACCAAGCCATAGAAATTAGGGTTTTTAAATTGGGGTTGAGTCAATCTAATAACTAACATTTAAAACACATTATTAATTGTTTGTAGTTTCATATATGACATAGTAAAACACATTATCAAAATATTATCAATTGTTTGGAATTCTATATGTAGCATAGTAAAACACATTATCAATTGTTTGGAATTTCATATATAACTTAGTAAAACACCTTATCAATTGTTTGGAGTTTTATATGTAATATTGAAAAATTCATAAAAAATAGGTTCGTTAATTTGGGGCAATTCCAAGCCAATAACCAACTTTTAAAACACATTATGAAATATTGGAAGAAGGACCGATCCCCTCCTTGATATTTTCATAGTTGCCTTCTCATGATTGTGTTCACTAGAATGTTGTTGAGGTTGGTCAATAGGTCAAAGTGTTTATAGCTAAGGCACTTTTGGAATGATAATGGGGTCACCATGGGTGCCTCTTGAGCCATGGAATCTCTTCATTTCCTTTGCACAACAAAATTCCATTTCAACGTTCTTCACCAAGATCCCAATACAAAAGATCCCCTTGATAGCGGCTTCAAAATCCCTTTCAAATATGCCTAATTAGTACTTTAGGTCCTCAATTTCATATCACTCAAAGGTAATTACAAAAATTGCAACCTAACCATACAACATTGTAATACAAACAAAATATGGGTAAACCTTCACCAATGAGAAAATATTGTTATTCTTGTTCAAAAAATATATTCTTCAAAAATACCTTGCCACTACCAATCATCAAAGCTATTAACTATAGAGCATGACAATTATCTTATTGGAAAAGTTATGTTATACATTATATAACGCATAAGAAAATAGAATGCATGCCAATGGAGGATATCTTATGTTTCCTAGATAGTCTTCTTAATTACCTCATGTCTACAATAATATCTTCCATTTGAAATTTAGAAGGATCTGAACATTTCTAATCTTCGCCAAAGTGTTAATGATTGTAGAAGATTCTAACCATGAAAGGGACTAACATGTCTCTATTGGGAGGTTAAGAAAACCAAATATGTGTGTCACCCTCAAACCACTTAGTTTAGTCTCAAATCAAGCTCTATGAATTTTCTTTTTGAATTTTCATATAAACTATTACTTCTTTGGAGTAGCCTTAGCTAAATGCTAATCTCAATGAAATATGTATCTCATTTTTTAATTTCAATGAATATTTTCCCATTCTACTAACCATGTCAGTGATTTTATTAATGATTCAATGACACCACCAAATATTGAGCTTTCACTTTAATGCTCACTTCTTTTAATAATTCTTTATAATTTATCCAACTAACCAACACCTAACACATCCATCACCTCTATAACAAGACACCATAATTGAAAAAAAATATTCTAAATTATAAACCTATTTAAAATACAATTAATTACAACCCGAACCTATAATCATCCCCACTAAAAACTTATGATTATCCATCACTTAAATTAAAAAAAATACTTTAGTCTTCTAATCTTTAACCAACCATACAATTAGCTTCATCTTAATCATTGAAGTAAGTCCTCACAAAATTCATTAAAGAGTTATGCTCACCTTAATGATGGATATTGAGGCAAGCCCCCACTAAATCCATTATAATTATACTTACCTTCCCTAGCTTCCTCCATTCTAGTCAAGTCCCCACCAAATCCATTAAATAGTTATACTTACCTTCCCAGACTTCCTCCATTACGATAAGTATAAGGTTTATGAAGGAAGATAACATTATCATCAAGTCTAAGGTTAATGAAGCAAGATACCACAATAACCTAGGCTAAGCATCGAAATCCCATAAACGACATGAAAAACATGTTCAATCCATCGAACCAAGTTCAACACTAGTTATTTAGTATGTTGAGAGCTAGAGGGGTTTAAATGTCACAAAGTCATGTCCTAGTGGTGCGATTTTATGTGAAATTTAAGTTTAATAGAGATTACAAACATTGATATGAATGAGTATTGAGGAACGGGTATGTTCTTCGGAGCCATAACGTTTAGTTTTTGTACCCTTAGTCATGCTCTTGTTTATGTTTCCTTTAATGTACCCTCAATCATGTTCATGCTCATGTTTATATTTGCTAAATGATCGGGTTCATGATTATGGATTAAAAATACATGATGAAAGTTAATGGATTTCAAATGCTTTATTACTTCTAATTCTGGGATTTAGAGAATAAGATATCATAGGTACGAACTTTATAGAATAAGATATTATTCTTGTTGAAAGGAAATTTGGATTATTGATACTTGTTATTGAAATATTGTTATTTGTCTCCCCTTTTATTTAAGCAATGATTTCCATTTCCTTTACTTCACTATTAATAGCAGTTCATACTGTTTAAGGAAAGTTTACATCTATTTTTATAATAATCATAAATGATCGAACTTACCCCTACCATTTTCAAATTTTAGTATAAATAGTTAATGATTTTATTGAGAAAAATGTGTGGTTTTTATAAAAAATAAAGTAGTTGTCATAAATTAATAGAAATTCTCGCAAAATTATGATAAATTTTGGTAGAATTTTTTGACAATCTGGGTTATAGTTGTTAAAATTCAAGATTTTGGGTGTCACAGAGATTCTTGATGGTGCTGCATCCATTTCTACTGTCAAAAAAATGATTCAAACACTCCAGCATTCTGATTTCTTGAAAAGAAAAATATCGGATTTCGGCAAGAAATCTGTTGTACAAGCGAATTTGTGGCGTCGGTAGACAACGCCTTAAAAAATTGAATTCACCTGTCGCATGAATAGGATATTGTGTTTAGTTTCTAGTAAAACCCATATTAGTTTTGGTTTGACCAAAAAAGTGTTAAACCCATATTAGTTTGGTTTTGATAAAAAAAAAATTGCAAAATTTTCATAGTTTAACTTTGCACAATGAAATTTAGTATTATTTGACAACATTTTAATTTATTTTTCTACAATCTAATTGGTTATCAGAATGAACATGTTATTGGTCATTTTATTGATTGATAAATCAGGGTACACAGGTTCCATCATGTCCTCACTGACAGTTTTGGTCACTGACATGTCATAATATTATAAATTTACACGATTTTTAATTGCAGTGTCTTTACACAGTAACAATTAGTGATATAAAATGTCAATTACATCCTTGGTTGATTCTAGAGGCTCTCATTCGAATGTTGATGGAGCTAAGTGTTTCTAAATGGTAATCTTCATCTGACAATTTGTCAGGCTGAGAAATCCATATCACATGCAAATGGAAATTGCAAGCTCATTTCGTCACCATCAAATAAGGTTAGAGAAGAAATGATATATCATAAATTTTGGAAAACTTCCTCTGAAACTACAGAGACTCCGCATTGCACCAACTAATAAATCTGACCAAATTTTTGTTTGGATTGGAGAAAAGGGGGTGATGAATGCCATTTATTGGACTATGGTTAGAGTGAGTTCCAAGCTCTCTATACATTTGAGATCTTTGTATGCATTAAACTCGCTTCAATGCTTCCAACAAAGATCATCTTACATTCATAATCACATCATACCCTTGATTTTTATAATTTTGGAAAGTTGATAATTTGATTTTTATACAACAAAAAATACTAAAAAAAATAAATAGGATGTGCTTTTAAAAATATTTCTTATTATGGAAAAGTAAATATTATTATGGTCACAAGTTAATCTCCAAGAGTTAAATAAATATTTATGGAAATTTTCCAAAAGTTACATTCTTCATATACCTTTTTTCAAATTTTTAAATTGAAAGAGATTTAAAATTTTATTAAATATTAAAACAACTAAATATTTGTCATAAACTCTAATTATATTTAACAAAAATATATTATATCTTCTCTCTATTAAAAATATAATATTAATATTTAAAATATAATAAATAATATACTAAAATGTATATTTTGATTAGAGATAAATAAAGACATGCTCCACCAAGTATTTATGATAGTTTTATAGGTGAATATGTCATCACATTCGTGTCGAGTACCAAAATGATAGAGCAATGAAATTAAAGTGTCATCAAGGTTCCATAGCTTTTGATTCAATTCAATTTTCTATCATTTACATCAAACTCATCGTTTGTTCTCTGTATTATGTCATTTACATGTAGTCATATCAAATTTCTTTATATACTAAAATGTTAACTCATTTTCTTTTCTTTTTAATTTTACATTTATGAATAAACAAAACAAAAAAAATTTAAAAATAAAAAATATATACACATATGATGAATAACCAAACACTTTTACTATACATAATATATGCTTTCTTTTCTACTAATCCCAAGGAATGGAGTAGCCCCACATCATGATCTCTTTATCTAATACATGAAAATGTATGAGAAAAGAATAATAATATTATAAATAATAATAAAAAAATTCTAAATTGATAATTTGAATTAATGTATTAATAATTCCATCCATATAATGGTTATATAAAAATATATCATATATATATATAGATATAATTCTCTCAATATTTTTATCTTGCAATAATACAATTAATAAAATAACTATATATTTAGTCACTAATATATGTATAAGTTATTTTAGAACACTATAATAAAGTATATAGATTAAAGAGGGTATAAATTTAGCATGAGATTTTTAGGATAAACATTTTAATGAAATCAATCTTTAACTTAATCACAAGAAAGAGTTACCTTGGATGAATTCATATTCTAAGAAATCAAATTAACAATAAAGTCATCACATAATTACAATTGAGAAAATAACTCACTTTACCAATCAGTAAAATCTAAATTGATCAAATTCTAAACCTTAACATTAACTTAAATTCAATATTTTTACTTTAATTTAACTATATTTAAATTAAATGACAAAAATTAAATATTATATAAAACTTGTTATAAATTACAATTAATTTTATCAAATTAATAGAGATAAAAATATTAAAAATATAAACAAGCCTATCATTTCAAAAGTCAAAAGTGTAGTTGAAATTACAACTCTTAATTTATTGTACATGGTTGATATCTCTTTATTACCAATTTAATTTGAATTGTAAAAATGCCCGGGCGAGGAAAAATTGGATTCTCAAGCATGCTATTAAAGATCACAACTAATATGATAAATTTGATGGAGATTAATATGATAAATTTGATAGAGATTAACCATATAAAGCATTGAATGTTTATAATATACTATATTTTACGATAAAATTTATGGTATTGATATTTTCCAATCCATGTTGAAGGTACAAGTTGGTTATAAAGAAATGCAATCATTCTGTTTGAGGAGATAACTATTTCATTTTGTAATTTTTTTTATTTTTTATTTTATTTTTATATTTGGAATAATCTTTACATTACAATGTAAGTAGATTTTGTTGGTTAGTGATTAGAATTTGTTAAGAAATTTTCTTAACAATTTTTTTTTTGGTTTTAGACAATGTTGGATTTTATAACTACTATTTATATAGCTTGTAATTTAGCTCGTGAATAATATCAATTGATTCGTAAATAACTATATATATATTTTTCCATTTTTCGTGTTTTATTAATTCTCTCTAGAAAATGTTGGAGTGATGCACAGCTAAATTAAACAACAAATAACAAAGCAGAATATCAAGCACATATGACACAATATTTAACGTGGTTTACCCAACCAATCTGGGCTACGTCCACCAAACATAGGCATCAGGAATTTATTAAATAAACAAGAGATTACATCAAAAAATCCTCACAAAACTCTCACACTCTTAGCAAACCATCTGAATGATTGCCTGTTATATAGCATAGAGAATCTAACAGCCTCATTAACTCCCTCACATCAAATATAGGAGGCATTAACTCCCTCCCAACAACCTGGAGCTAATCTAGGAACTGAATTTCTATTGTTGTCATCAGCTGAGATTTTTCCTATTTTGCTCCAAACAGAAAATCTCAACAATCTCCACCTTGACAACAATTCGCCTGATGCCATGTTATTATTATTTTATCTTTTCTGCAAGCTAAGAGAAGCCAAACACCAGCGTAGCTTCTCCAACAAAACTGGTTTCATGAACATGTCTGCACAGTTTTCCTTTGTATGCACCTTTTCAAGAGAAACTCCCCTTTCAGTGATAACCTGTCTTACAAAATGATATTTGATTGGAATATGCTTTGATTTACTATGATAGGCCGGATTCTTAGCCAAATGTATTGAACTTTGACTGTCACAAAGTAACCTGATGTTGTCTTGTAACCTACCAAACTCACCAAGCAAACATTTCAACCAAATCGCCTCTTTGCAAGCATGCGAAGCAACAATGTACTCTGCTTCAGTAGTGGATAAAGCAACAATGTTTTGTAGCTTTGACATCCAACTAATAGCTCCACCTGCAAGAGTAAAGACATACCCTGAAGTTGACCTTCTCTTATCCAAATCACCTGCAAAATCAGAATCAACATATCTGCAAACAGATTCACTACTCTTATTGTAAGTTATACAATAACTACTTGTGCCTCTCATATACCGAAGCACCCATTTTACTGCTGACCAGTGCTCTTTACCCGGATTTTCCATGTACCTGCTGACAACCCCAACTGCATGTGAAATATCTGGTCGAGTACAAACCATCGCATACATCAAACATCCTACTACATTGGCATATGGAATTCGAGACATATAATCCTTTTCTTCATCTGTATTAGGACATAAACTGGAAGAAAGCTTGAAATGGGAAGCTAAAGGGACTGACACAGGCTTCACATTATTCATACCAAACCTCAAAAGTATTTTCTCAACATACTTCTGTTGTGATAGCCACAGCTTACCATTACTCCTGTCTCTGAAAATCTCCATGCCCAAAATCTGTCTTGCCGCTCCTAGATCTTTCATATCAAACGTCCTTGCCATCTTAGTCTTCAACCTGTTGATTTCTTCAATGCTTTTGCTTGCTAAAAGCATATCATCAACATACAACACTAAGATAATGAACATGTCATTATTTAACTGCTTAAAATAAACACAATGATCAGATTCACTTCTTACATATTTCTGACTCAACATGAAAGAATCAAACTTCTTATACCACTGCCGAGGCGACTGCTTCAGGCCATATAATGACTTCTTGAGCCTGCAGACAAATTTCTCATTGCGATGCTGAACAAACCCTTCCGGTTGTTCCATATATATTTCCTCATCTAAGTCTCCATGTAGAAATGCAGTCTTAACATCTAATTGCTGCAACTCTAAATCAAACAAATCCACTAATGCTAACACAATTCTAATTGAGACAATTTTAACCACTGGTGAAAATATCTCATGAAAGTCGATGCCAGCTTTCTGAGAAAACCCTTTTGCAACCAGTCTCGCTTTGTACCTGTCTTCCGTATCATTTACACCCCGTTTCACCTTGAACACCCACTTGCATCCCACAGTTTTCCTGCCTTTGGGAAGTTCAACCAGATCCCACGTGCCATTCTTTCCTAAGGCCATCATTTCTTCCTTCATGGCTACTTTCCACTTGTCACTATTTGAACCTTCTACAACTTCCTGATAACACAAAGGTTCATCATCATTAGCGATCAAAGAAACTGAAGTAACATGATCATCATACCTTCTCGGCAGGGAAAATTTTAAGAATCCCCCCTAAATTTATAAATATAATAAATGGGCGAATCTCCATGGTATATAGGAAAAATGAAAGGCGATTTTATCAATAATATAATATGTATATATAATTTTTTGGCGAATCTCTCACCAGGCATGGCGAATATTTTACTCAATTATAAAATCTTGTAAGATCTTGGCGAGTCTTTCACTAAATAATAAAACTTTGTAAAGTCCTAGTGAATCTTAGCATAGGCTACATGCTAGTTTAATTCCCCCATTTAAATAGGCTACATTCCAGGTGAATACCATGGGTCAATACCATGTGCCATTTTGGTGAATACCATGGGTCAATACCATGTGCCATTTTTATTTTTATTAATTCTAATATTAGGGTTAATAATGGTTTTTTGCATGGTATTAATAATAATCTAGTCCATGGTATTTGTCCCATAGTATTTTGGCCATAGGTTTCACCTAAATATAACCCATTTTTTGAGTGTTCGTAAATATAAGGTGACTTATGGAGTAAATATAAAAAAATGTTTTATTTGTTTACCATACCTCTAGTTTATTTATATTTTTATTAATTTACCATACCTCTTTTACAAATATGGTATTTGGCCCATAGGATTCACTTAAATAAAACCTCTTTCTTGAGCATTCATAAATAGAACGAGGGTTATGGACTAAATATAAAAAGAGGTTTTATTTATTTACGATACGCCTAGTTTATTTATATTTTTATTTATTTACCATACCGTTTGAGTAAGTAGAAAAAGACGTTTTATTTATTTACCATACCTCCACTTTACTTATATTTTTATTTTTTTACACCCTTACATGTATATAAGGTGACTTATGGAGTAAATATAAAAAATGTTTTATTTATTTACCATAACTCTCATTTATTTATATTTTTATTAATTTACCATAGCTCTTTTATAAATATGGTATTTGGCCCTTAGGATTCACTTAAAGAAAAACTATTCTTAAAAATGGGCGAATGGATTCACTTGAATAAAACCTATTCTTGAAAATGGGCGAATGGAAGGTTGTAAGTCCTAATTTGAAGGGCTAAATTTACCTTTTTTACCCTCTCCCTTAAAATAAGGTGGGCTATTTGAGGTGATTTGTAAAAATGTACTATGATACAAAATATTCGCCCACTAAAAATTTAAAACCCCTTAATTTCGCCAAAGGGCGAACATTCACCCCTAAAATTATCCTTGCTTCTCGGAGGGCGTTTGATCCTTGTAGACCTCCTTAAGAATGTTTCTGGTGCTTCCACAATTGGTTATCTATCAACTAAAGGAACTTCTTCATGATCGCCATCTGAGACCTGTTCAAGACCTCCATCTGAACCCTATTCATAATCTGATTCCGAAACCTGTTCATGACTAGTATCTGAACTACGGTCATCATGACTATCGTTAGAAATGTTATCAAACTGAATATGCTGGAAATCAGATACATCATCCTGTTTCAATCTACTATTTACATCTAACTGTACAAGAGAGGATTCATCAAACTTTACATCTCTGTTGATGATGATTTTGCGGGTAGTAGGATCCCACAATCTAAATCCCTTTGTTCCATCACCATACCCAACAAAGACATACTTCTTCGATTTCGGATCTAATTTAGTTCGCTGATGTTTAGGCACTAGAGCATATGCATCACAACCAAACACTCTGAGTTTAGAATAATCACAAGGGTGTCCTTTCCATACCTCTTGCGGAACCTTGCAGCCTATTGCCGTTGATGGAGATCGGTTTATCACATAACAAGTTGTTGCCACTGCTTCCGTCCACAACTCCTTTTGCAACCCGACGTTACTCAGCATACACCTTGCTCTCTCTAGAAGAGTCCTGTTCATGCGTTCAGCAACTCCATTTTGCTGAGGAGTATAAACCGTGGTCTTATGTCTCTCGATCCCTTCATCCTTGCAATAGCTATCAAAATCCTTGGAGGAAAACTCACCACCATTGTCAGTTCTTAAACATTTTATAGTTCTACCAGTGTTGTTTTCTACCAATGCTCTAAACTGCTTGAAAACTGTAAAAACATCAGACTTCTTTTTCAACATGTAGACCCATACTTTCCAAGAAAAGTCATCAATAAATGACACAAAATACGACGAGCCACCATACGACGCTGTAGGGGTTGGACCCCAAACATCTGAATGGATATAATCAAGTATGCCTTTACTAGTATGTTTGCCTGTTTTAAACTTTTGTTTACAAAACAGACAATGTTTACAGAAATCCAATTTTCCAGATCTTAGATTAGGAAGTAACTTTCGGTCAGCCAAAATTTTCAATCCTCTTTCACTCATATGCCCCAATCTTTGATGCCATAAGTGAATGGAACTACTGTCATGTTCAGACATAGACACATGATCTAACCCAGTTCTACCTTCTAACTGAAATAGATTTCCTACTTTCTTAGCTTTCATAACTAGTAATATGCCTTTGTAAATTTTCATTACTCCACCTTGAATTACAGTTTTATATCCATTTGAATCAAGTGCTCCTAATGAAATCAAATTTTTCCTTAAATCTGGTACATGCCTCACATCAGTTAATATTTTGGTTGTGCCATCAAACATTTGTAGTTGTACACTTCCTATTCCAACAATACTGCAAGTGACATCATTACCCATGTACACGACTCCATCATCAACTGATCTATATGTTTTAAACCAATCTTTATGAATACACATGTGGTTAGATGCCCCGGAATCTAACAACCAATGTTGATCATGTTTTGACATATTAACTGACAATACCTCATCACTCATACCTGAACCAGATACTGAACCTGTATCTGTGGTGTTGGCTTCCTTCTTTTCTGTCGAAGAGCCTTCTTTAGCAGCCTGCTTTCGCTTCCAGCAATCCTTTTTCAGATGTCCAGCCTTGCCACAATGCCAGCACTTCACCTTTGGCTTCTTTCCTTTGGACTTTGAACGAGAGTCGCTATGCTTTCCCCCGGAGTGCCTCTCTCGTGAGCTACCTCTGGCCATCATTACCTCTGATGTAGAGGTGTCTGCATTCGACCTTTTCCTCGTCTCCTCAGCCAACAAGGCTCCAACAACATCGTCAAACTCAAGGATGTCTGATGTACTAAAGCTTATGGAAGTAACAAAGTGATCCCAGGATTCAGGCAATGAACATAATAGAGTTATTGCCTTATCCTCTGAATCAAATTTCACATCTAGACTGTCTAATTGCACCAGTAAGGTATTAAAAACATTCAGGTGATCAGCAATCGAGGTACCTTCTTTCATCCGCAAACCGTAAATCTGCCGTTTCAGGAGAATCCGATTTGTCAAAGATTTCGTCATATAGAGCTTCTCAAGCTTCGACCACAAGCCTACGGAGGTTTTCTCTGACACAATGTTGAACAGAACATTGTCCGCTAGACATAACCGAATTGCGCTCAGAGCTCTATTGTCCATCTCATCCCATTCATCCTCCGTCATGGAAGGAGGTCTTTTGTTTTTCCCCAACAGTGCTTTCGCCACACCTTGTTGAACCAGCAGATCGTGCATCTTCACCTTCCAGATCTCAAAATTATTCTTGCCATTAAATTTCTCAATTTCAAACCGGGCACTTTGAGTTTTCGCCATTTGTATCAAAAAACACAATAATCTCCAATACCAATGTTTAAATACCAGCAATTTAAAAAAAAATTGCCTATGCCTTTCTGCCTTTGCCTTTAAAACAAAAAACTGCCCTTTGCACTTATATTAAAAAAAAAACTTTCTGCCATATGCACTTCTCAAAAAATAATATACGTCCTTTAAAAAAAAACTTCAATATCCCAGCACATAAACATTCCCACAATCTAACTGGCACTGCGTTTTAAAAACAAAATTGACTGCGTTTACAATCTTGCAGGCTGTCCTAGATTGTAATGTACAAATTCGACTCTTCTTGGACCAACAGCCGGTTCCTTCTAGGGCCATGTTGTTGGTAATCGGCCTACTAAACCAGCCCTGTCCAATGTCAAGATGGCCCAAAGGCCAACGAATCGAACCATAATTAATTACAGGGATATTTGGGCGATTAGAATTTTTGAAACGCACATGTTTCGAAATGTAACGCAGAAGTTGAGAAAGTAATGTAACGCAAGCAGGTTAACACACATATTCCATAATCTAAGGTACGCGTTTCGTAATCAATGCAGCTATGCTTCAATGAGTCCTTTCCCAAAAAACTGTTATGCACCTGAACGCTGGCTATAAATCCACGCAGTTCAAATATGCACCAGCAGTTTAAAAAACAGGCTCCACGCAGTAATTAACATACCGTTCAGGCTCTACGACAGCTCCACATACCGTTCAGGCTCCACGGCTCCACGCACCGTTCAGGCTCCACGACATCTCCACATAACGTTCAGGCTCCACGCACCGTTCAGGCTCCACGACAGCTCCACATACGCTCCAATTTATGAAACACCATATCACCTCCAGCGCCTTGGTCCACGGTACCAATCACTCTCAGCAGGTATAGAACTTGTCTCAGCACTAATCCACGATCTACACGCAGCAGCAAACATCCACGCACCAGCGCTAACCCACGACCAGCGCTCAGCTGTGCTCCAACATCGCTCTGATACCAATTGTTGGAGTGATGCACAGCTAAATTAAACAACAAATAACACAGCAGAATATCAAGCACATATGACACAGTATTTAACGTGGTTCACCCAACCAATCTGGGCTACGTCCACCAAACATAGGCATCAGGAATTTATTAAATAAACAGGAGATTACATCAAGAAATCCTCACAAAACTCTCACACTCTTAGCAAACCATCCGAATGATTGCCTGTTATATAGCATAGAGAATCTAACAGCCTCATTAACTCCCTCACATCAAATATAGGAGGCATTAACTCCCTCCCAACAACCTGGAGCTAATCTAGGAACTGAATTTTTATTGTTGTCATCAGCTGAGATTTTTCCTATTTTGCTCCAAACAGAAAATCTCAACAAAAAACTTAAAGAGACAATCTAAAATGATTTAATACTCTCTAATCACAATTTTCTATTATTTGTAACAAATGCATTAAATATAAATATAAAATTCACATACAATCTAAAATGAATTAATACTCTCTAATCACAACTTTCTATTATTTGTAACAAATGCATTAAATACAACCAATGCTAATGAGTGATAAAGTTCATTTATTGGGTTTCCTAATTCTCTCTTCTATTTGTAGTGCAGTTGGATGATAGTGTTTATGATACTTCTAATTATTGAATGTATTTCTTTTATTTAGATTTAAGTTTCACAAAAATTCCAATATGATTTAATACTCACTAATGACAAATTTCTATTATTTTTAACTAATGCTTTAAATACGAGCAAAGCTAATGAGTGATATAGTTCATTGATTGGGTTCCTAATTCTCTTCTATTTATACTGCAGTTGAATGATAGTGTTTATGACGATTTTGATTATTAAGTCCCAACGATTATTAGGATATGTACTTTCTTCAACTTACATCGATTCCTTCTATTTTGTTTAATTGTGATTTGATTTAACGTATTATTTGATTTATTAATGATCATTTTTTCGTTTCAATATTTTTTCTTGTTTTTTATGGATAACTTATTTTATCTTATGTTTTTATACTAATATGAAGTGGTTAAATTATAATGTGATATCATATGGATGAAATAATTGAGAATCTTGACAAGGACACTAAAGAAATAACCATTTACACAAGGTAATGTTGGAATCATGGTTAAATTATAATGTGATATCATATGGATGAAATACTTGGGAATCTTGACTAGGACACTAAAGAAATAACCATTTATATAAGGCAATGTTGTAATATAAGGAGGTATTCTCATATATCGTAAATATGGTGGTAAATATTATTGGGATAAATGCATATTTAGAGATTTATTCCTACATAATTATGTTGACATGTGATTATTTTTATTTATTTAGTAGTGATTATTAGGGATTATCTATTTTTTTAGTATTTTTTATTTTTAGTATGTCTATTTCTAGTTAGTGGTGCCACTTAGGATGACATGTGGTGGTGACTGCGTAGTGAATTGGTAATTTTATCTCTAATTATTCTACATCGCCTTATCCAAATTACCCCTAACTAAGAATTCAAATTAACTCTTTTATTTTGGGAGAGTACCTTATGCAAAATCTTACCCAGTAAGCTACCAATCTCATCCTTTGGCTCTAGACATATTTTTGGAGTTTTCTCACTATTTATCAGTTAGGAATTGCACGAGGGAGTCTACACTTTCATTCCACCTTATTTTTACTCCGCTTATATTTATTAATCCCTGTTTTAGTCTCTAACTCTATTTAGGGTGTTCTACTCTAATTTAGGTTACTAACTAATCAAGGAAAGTTATTTTCTATTTTCTAGGGTGTAGGAATTACACAACCCCAACATATTGTGTATTGGATCCCTCTTGATGTAAGTGTATTCATGTCATGATATCATAAATAGAAGAGTTTATGAGTAATTTGAATTTTTTCCTTTGTCTACCTAGTCGTCTTCTTTTTTTCAATGCAATTTCATTCTCTTTTCTTTTTTATTATGTAATTGCTAGTGTAGTATATTTTACACAATATATCTTGTGTTTGTGTTTAGAATCTAATATGATATTAGAGCATTAGAGTGTTGTGAGGAATATTAACATATAATCATAGCTTTTACAATGTTCAACAACCTAAAGAGAATGGATGAACATGTAATCAATGTGGTTCTTACTCCATTAAATTACTTTGAGTGGAAGCTAAAGGTCCTACTACTACTAGGTAGTAATGGACTCTATAGGATCACTATGGGAACTAAAGTACAACCCAATTCAAATGTAAATAAGTCAAAGTAATTTAGCAAGATGGATGAATCTTATGGGATCATGTGCCTATCAATTTCCCCTAACCTCAACTTTCACATTGATGTTTTTAATGCTCCCATTGAGGTGTGTACTAAGTTAGAAGCATTGTTTAGTAGGCTAGATGAGTTGAGAGGACATTAGCTAGAAAATGATCTTATACTATTAATCCCAAGAAACTTTTATACCCTCCAAGACTTCTGTGTTGGTTACGTAAAAACGTGTGGCATTACTTGAGAGGAATAACATTTGATTCTTTCAATGCTAGGACATGAATATTCTGTATTTATTTCTTCTTTCCATAATGATAAAATTTCCATGGGTAAAAACTAGAAGATTCCATTTGTGCATAGCTTTATAAAATATTTTATTCAAGAGAAGAAAACCTAATAAAGTCATCAATGTCCCATTTGCTTGTAGCATAAGAAACTAAGAATAATAAGCATAAAACATGGGTAAAAGGGAACTAGAACGTAAGAAGGAAGGAAATAAAAATGCTATTTGGGGGAGTTTCAATTCCAAGGGAAGAATGTGCAAGAAGAAGAGGACTAAGTGTACTTATTCCAAAAAAGAATTACATCCTAATAGAACATGCATAAAGAAGATATTTCACTTCATAGTGCAATCCACTGATCAATATAATCTTGAGGACTACATTCCTAATAATGCTAATAAGGATTTGGTGGACAAACCACCAAAGGATAAAGGTAATGGTCATGCCTTAATTTCTCTCACTTATCTTAACACTTGAATTCTTGATTTAGAAGCCACTCATCGCTTCTTGATCTCATACTTTCTCACACTTAGAGACATGTGATTGACCATGTATATTTATGGTGGATGATTCCCCTATTGAGGTTTATGGAGATGGAAGAGTTGATCTAGAATATAAGATATTTCACAACGTACTTCATTGATCTAAAATTAGAAATTTGAAGATTTCATAAAATATTTACAAACAAGTTTATGTCTTGTGGGAAATGGATCAATTTGCATGAGCACATAAACTTAGTGTTTTTAGTTAAGTTCTGCAGAAATAAGTAGAGAAAATTGAACCATGAACAACATCACACAAACAAAAAATTGATGACGAAGTTCACCCCTTATGGACTACGTCTCCAGGTCCAACTTCCAATGTTTAGACTTTAAATTATATGCTCAAATAACATCAGTTTTCATAGCTCAAATTTAAAAAAATGACACTGCCATTGTGTCCAAAACACCAAAAAAATCGTTTCTAGGCTCTGCTTGGGCTAAAAAACGCTTAAGAATGACCAATTTATGCCTCTTTCTCTAATTCC
Source organism: Pinus tabuliformis (assembly GCA_031772625.1). Lineage (NCBI taxonomy): Eukaryota > Viridiplantae > Streptophyta > Pinopsida > Pinales > Pinaceae > Pinus > Pinus tabuliformis. The sequence goes on from CM062819.1 coordinate 1,702,266,008, forward strand.
CTGCTGTCTATCCCATAAATTGATAAAACTAACCAACCACGCTACAAAATACAATTTTTCGTTGAACATCAAGCAACAAATTCACCCGGGACTAGCGGGTTTCCTACCAGAATTGGTGCAATTTGTCACCTACTTAACCGCACTCATAAGGCCTTAATTGTCGATTTATTTGGCATTGGTGTTGGTTATATGGGCCATGTGGCCAAAGGCTGAGATATGCGCTCTCCCTTTCGTATACGTGTCGGGTAGTGTTCACATGTCACCAATAAAACTGGGCGCTAGAGCCTATCCACCCACCCCCTTCACCATGACTCCCACTGATGGTTACACTAGTTTGTTGGAATGGGGGTTGAGGCTTATCTGACCATCCCCTCAACCATAGCTCCCACCTGTGGGTATGTGGGTTCACGTAGAACTTGAGGCTAGGGCTAAATGCCCCACCCCTCTCACCAAATTGTCGCACCAATTGAATTCAAATCAAACCAGTGACTCATATGGCTTAAGAAAAAATCACATGGCATGGTGGTAAGGTGTGGTATTTCTCTGCAGGGGTTCTAGGGGTTGAACCCCCTTCGAGGCCCTCCAACCCTATTATGAATTTTTTGGCCAATAACAGAGGGACACGTGGTGCCTCCTGATTGGACCACCTAATTAGTCAACAACCAATAAAAAACATCCAACCCAGCTATATGAACCTGTCATTAGTCATTCCCACATTGGTCCATCTAACATTGTACCCTGCATAGTTAGCTGATGACATCATCATACGGATTGTCCATTTAGCATCCCAGTCAACCTTACAAGTTAACTTTTAGTTGTTTTCCAAAAACTTTAGAACATGATAACTTTCGTACGCAACGTCAGATTGAGGTGATTTAAAAGGTGTCGGAATTAGAAAAACAAACACTAGGATTTGGCACTAGTTTCAAGAATTTTTTAGCACATTTTTTATCCTCTACATCATTCCTCCCCACTAGAAGATTTTGGACCTCCAAAAGCTTGTTTTTACTTAGCAAGTGAGGGTACATCTCCATCACTTTCTCAATCTAAATCCACCTTTATTTACTTTAATTAGTACCTTTAAGCCTCGCTAGAAGATACTCCACATTGCCTCTCCGTGAAGTCCTTATCCTCCTGTCAAGAATAGTATCACACTGCAATTCTTCTAAATATCTAGGAGAAAAATATTCTATAGATGGAATATGAATATTCTCTTCATGATTATCAATCAAAGGAGGCTCACATACTCTCAAGTTTTCCACATTCACAATAGAATAAATTTGCATGTAAGGTGGAAAATTTAATCGGAAATCATTTTTACCAATCTTCTCCAAAATCATGAAAGGACAATATCTGATTGTCTTAATCTTTTTACCTTCACCTTGAAGTCTTTTCATGTTGATGTACAACCAAACTTGATCTCCCACTTGGAAATCATGATCAACCCGATGTTTTTCATGTCTTTCCTTGTACTTAGCTCTAATTTTCTTAAGCTACTCTTGTACACTTTGATGCACTAGATGGATTTGTTCAATAAAATTCTTGGCCTTGTCCATGTCGCTATGCCCATATATAGAAATATCCTTTCCAAGGATGAAATCAAAAGGAGGCTTTGGAAAATAATCCAAACAAGCTTAAAATGGAGATACTTTCCTAGATGAATGGTTCACATGATTGTAAGCATGTTGTATGTAATGTAAATGTTCATCCCAAAGTTTAGGATGCTTACCAAAATATCCATAAAATATATCCACTACTATTATTTTTACCACTTCCAACTGGCCATCGGTTTGTGGATGAAATTTTGTGCTCTTCTTCAACTTGGTGTCCATGAGTTCCCATAAAATTGACTAAAACTTCCTAACAAATCAGGAATCTTGATTAGAAATAATAGAAGTGGGAAACCCAAAGTGTAGCCATGCACTTTGGAAGAACGTATTTTTTATCTGATGAGTTGTAACATGTTTCTTACATGACATCAACACACACGGTTTGCTGAAACATTCCACAACAACATAAAGATAATCATGTCCTTTCTTTGACATTGGGGGTCCTCCTACAAAATCCATAGAAATACTTTCCCAAGGACAAGAAGGAATAGGAAGTGGAGTATACAAACCCAATTTCCTATTTCTAGGCTTGGTAGTAGCACACAGGGAATATCCACTTACATATCTTGAAACACTTTTATTCATGCAAGGCCAATAATGTTAGGAAATTATATATTACAAAGTAATGGAACACATAAAATATATTGCGGAAATATAAACACAAAAAACACATAAAACAAGAGAGACACAGATATATGTGGTTCACCCAATTTGGGCTACGACCACGGAGAAACAGTCAGTCCTTCGTTTTTATATTATCCAGCAAACTGAAGAGATACAACCTATAACAAATCCATTGTAATTCCATCTTCGCTCTCACGCAATCTCCTCTCTCTTTCTCACTCAGAATATAGATCTACATAGACGCAATATAATTCCCTCATATATAGTGAGGGGTTGCCTTCTAGGGCAAAAAACCCCAAATTAAACATAACTTCTACCGTCAAATATCTGCCTAATGAACAACCCGAATTGACTACGAAATTATAACATTTGACAAGGCAACCGCCTCCCCCTGGACCCCCCTTGCAGCGTACATTTTATGGGCAGCATTGTTGCCACATTACGAAATGGGGTCCAATGCAGCGATACCTTTGAATAAAGAAGATAATCAGGCTCCATACCCAACCATCTCCCACTTGGAGACTGATTATAAAAACTCCATCGTTGCTTCATTTGTTGGACAATGACTCCACTTCAGACCTAGGTGTTTCTCATCTTCTTCATCATACTTGAAGACCAATTGAAACTATGTAGAATCTCAGTTTCTCCCTGGTTACAACTTTTGTTAACATATATGCAGGGTTTTGGCTACTGTGTATCTTTTCCAGCTTCAACTATCCATCTTCCAACACTGAACATATGAAATGGTACTTAAATTGTATATGTTTAGTCTTAGAATGAAATGCAGAGTTCTTTGTAAGATGTATGGCACTCTGGCTATCACTGTATAAATTGCCCAACTCCTGCTTCTTACCCAATTCATCTAGAAATCTTTGTAACCAAATCATTTCTTTACAGCCTCTGTAGCAGCAACATACTCTGCTTTCGTTGACACTTTGCAGTTTTGAAACCTAACTGACAACTATTCCACCTATAGTAAACACATACCCTGTTGTGCTTCTCTTGTTCTCTATATCACCCACCATATCTACATCAACATATCCCTGTAGAGCAATGTTTTAACCACCAAAGCATAATGCTTGATTTGTGGTACCTCTCAAATACCTGAGAATCCACTTCATTGCTATCCAATCTTCCTTTCTTGGATTGTTCATGTACCTGCTTACAACTCCAACTGCGTGTGCAATATCAAGCATTGTGCAGACCATTACATACATTAAGCTTCCAATTGCTAATGCATATGGAGCTTTAGACATATAAGCCATTTCTTCTCGAGTCTTGAGACACACCTCCTTACCTAGTTTGAAATGGCTAGCCAAAGGTATACTAACTGATTTTGCATTGTGCATATTAAATCTTTTCAACACCTTTTCTATGTCCTCACTATGAGACAATGTTAATTTTCAATTCTTCCTCTCTCTAGTTATTCTCATACCAAGGATTTGTTTTGCAGCACCCAAATCCTTCATTGCAAATGAGTTCACCAATTTTCTTTTGAGCACATTTATTTCCTGCATGCTAGAACCTGCAACAAGCATGTCATCTACATACAATAACAATATAATATAGATGCCATCATTTTTCCTCTTCAGATAAACACAATGATCAGAGTGACATCTAGTATAAACTTGTTCAAACATAAACCTGTCAAATTTTAGATGCCACTTCCTTGGAGCCTGTTTTAAGCCATACAAGCTCTTCTTCAACCTGCACACTAATTTCTCCTTCCCTTTTATCTCATATCCTTGTGCCTGTTGCATATATGTCTCTTCATCCAAATCCCCATGGAGAAAGGTTGTCTTTACATCTAACTGCTCAAGATGCAAATCTTCAGTTGCTATTAGACTTAAAATAGTTCTGATTGAAGTCATTTTAACAACAAGAGAAAATATCTCATCAAAGTCTATACCATTCTTTTGTGCAAATCCCTTCACCACAAGTCTAGCTTTATACTTTTTTCTACCTCCATCTTCTTCCTTCAACCTATAAACCCATTTATTCTGCAATGATGTTTTACATGTAGGAAACCTTACTAAGTCCCGAGTCTTGTTATGTGCTAAGGAGTCCATCTCTTCTTTCATTGCTTTCTCCCACTTCTTCCTGGTTTCTACCTACACTTCTTCTTCATAACATTCTGGTTCACCAAAATCAATCAACAATAAATAATATAATGAAGGAGATTATCGTTCAGGGAGTCTACTTACCCTGGTAGATCTTCTAACACCACTTTCAGGTGTTTGAGGTGCTTGTTGCTGTTGTTGTTCTAGCTATTAATCATTATTATTTTTAGGCACTTTAACTTTTCTTGTGATATCACCAAGCACTATGTATTCTCTATTTTCTTTTTCCTGTTCCTTTTCCTGCATCTAATCCTTATACAAAACGTTTTCATTGAATATGACATCTCTGCTCCTAATGATTTTTTTTTCATAATCATAAAAGCGATAACCAAAATCATTAACACCATATCCAATAAAGGTACATTTAGTTTATTTTTCTTCAAGCTTTGTTCTATTTTCTTTATTAATGTGGACAAAGGCTTCACAACCAAAAGTCTTTAAAAATGAGTAGTTTACCCTTTTACCTATGCATGCCTCCTCTGGAATACCACCATCCAAGGAACTTGAAGGCCCTCTATTTATTAGATAAACAACAATATCTATAGCATCTGCCAAAAATTGTAAAGGAAATCCTGCATGCAATCTCATGCACCTTGCACGCTCCATGATTGTCTTGTTCATCCTTTCTGATACACCATTTTCTTGTGGTGTTCCTGGAACTGTCTTCTCTCTATGAATTCCATTCTCTGAAAAATACCTATCAAACGCTTTGTTGCAATTTTCACCTCCATTATCTGATCGGAGACACTTCAACCTTTTTCCTATGTCATTTTCAACCAAAGCTTTCCATTTCTTGAAAGTATCAAATACATCATATTTATTTCGAATACAATAAATCTAGAGCTTTTTGGTTGCATCATCAATAAAACTAACATAATAATGAGAGCCACCAAGAGATGATGCATGAGCAGGTCCCCATACGTCTTTATGCGCAAGATCTAATTTTTTGTTGTTCTCTTATTTCCCAACTCTCAGGAATCTGACTCTCTTTTGTTTTCCATAAACACAATTCTCACATAATTTTAAATCAACATGCTTCAAACCTGGCAACAAATTTCTTGAGTGAAGAATCTGCATCCCCTTCTCACTCATGTACCCAAGCCTATGATGCCACAATGTCGTTTCTTCTCCTGTAGAGGTTAAAGCATTAAAAAAATTAGAAATACCATTGCATAAATACAATGTACCAACATTTTCTCCTTTTGCTATTACCAGGGCTGCTTTAGTGACCTTCCATGTTTTATCTGTAAAAGTAGTTACACAACCTTCACCTCCCAATTGCCTTGTTGAAATAAAATTTTTCTTCAAATCTGGAACATGCCTTACCTCCTTCAGTAGCCATTGATTTCCATTCTATTGTTTTATAAAAATTGTACCCATTCCAATGATTTTACAGGGTTTATCATCACCCAAACGAACTTGTCCAAAATCACGAAAATGTTTCCTGTTAGGTGTGTCTTGGAATAAAGCCCCTAAATCTACCACCCAGGCATCAATAATATTTTCTAATGAGAGAATCAAAGCATCTTGAAACACATCACCTGTCACATTTGCTTCATGATTGTTTTCTTGCTGCACGCCTCCTTCATTTCCCTTCTGAGACTTGCAGTCTTTCTTCAGGTGTCCTTTCTTCCCACATTTCTAGCACACTATCCTCGATCTAGACTTGGATCTGCATTTCCTTGACTTACTGCGATATCCTGGGATCTTTCCTCTTTCCATTTTCTTCCCCTAGTCTCTGCAGTCAAAGCATTACCTGATGTCTCACCGGAGCTTTTCCATGGCATTTCCTCGCTAAGGATTGCACCAACAACATCATCAAACTTTAAATTACTAGATCGAAAGACAGAGTTACTAATGGCCATAACTTAACCATTCCAACTTTCTGGCAATGAGCACAAAAATGACAGATCCCTAACTTCATCATCAAAAGTTACCCCTACAGAACTTAACTGACTGGTAACTATATTAAATTTGTTTAAATGATCACCAAAAGATCCACCTTTTGACATCTTCATATTAAATAAATGCTTCATAATAAATACCTTATTTGAGGCCGATGTTTTTTCATATAGCTTGGCCAATGCCGACATTAAACCCTCCGTTGTAATTTCCTTTGAAATATTAAAGGCTACAGATGCCAATAGGCCCAACCGTATTGTTCCAAGTGCCTTTCTGTTGATAATATCCCATTCTGTGTCTATCATACTCATCAGCTTCTTTTCCTTTCTGGTTAATGGTAGGTACAGATATTTCTAATACATATAATCTCCCATCTACATCTTCCACAACTAGTAGTTTTGGCTATTAAATTTTCTGACCCTAAACCTACCATCTTCCATCACTTCTCCCACTCGAACCAAGAACCCTTCTCTCCTACGAGTTTATCATCCAAATAGACCTTTGGATATGATACCAGTTGTTAGGAAATTATATATTACAGAGAAATGGAACACATAAAATATATTGCAGAAATATAAACACAGAAAACACATAAAACAAGAGAGACATAGATATACGTGGTTCACCTAATTTGGGCTACGTCCATAGAGAAACAACAAGTAATTCCTTTTTATATTATCTAACAAACTAAAGAGATACAACCTACAACAGATCCATTGTAATTCCCTCTTTGCTCTCACACAATCTCCTCTCTCTCTCTTACTCAGAATACAGATCTACATAGACGCAATACAATTCCCTCATATCTACTGAGGGGTTTCCTTCTAGGGATAAAAACCCTAAATTAAAAATAACTTCCACCATCAGATCTGCGCCTAATGAATGACCCATATTGACTACAAAATTACAACATTTTACAAGGCAATTTTACATCTATTTTTAGCTTCAGGGGCACTACCCACGATCCCTCGCTAGAGGGGGGGCTCCCAAAGATCGCAGTCACCCTCCCTTGGCCCCCCTTGCAATGTACATTTTACGAGTGGTGTTGCTGCCACATTACAAAATGGGGTCCAATGCGGCGATACCTCTAAATAAAGAAGATAATCAGGCTCCACACCCGACAAATAACAATTCCTCTAAATTTGCGCAATTGTTTTGCCTACACCAAAGTGACCAATAATAATAGAAGTATGGGATTCCATTATGACATTGACTCTCTCACTCCATGAAATATAACTTTCCAAGATGATAAAACAACTTATTATGAACTTGATAATCCAACTCTTCAACATGATCACCTTGAATCAAAGTTGCATAAACATCTTTAAAATTTTCATCTTGAGCATACTATTAAATATAACTTTCATGCATGATTGAGTTATGCTTATGAATGATAAATTCATTAACAATATGCCTTGATGACATACTAACAACTTTACTATATATACTTTTCTTGTACGTGACTACCAAAATGAAACTGTTGTAGGAATCCCATCCACCTGAAATGTCTAGCTTGTTGTAGCTTTTTTTGCGATTGTAAATATTGCAAAGTTTGATGGTCAGTATAAATAATCGATTCCTTACCCATCAAATAGTACTTCCATTTCTTCAGGCTTTGCGCTAAAGTATACAACTCTTTATCATAAGTTGGATAGTTAATTACTGCATTAGTAAAGGTTTCAGAATGACAACAAATAGGCTTACCATATTGCATCAAAACAACTCCCATGGCATAATCACTTGCATCGTTTTGAATCTCAAATGGATGCTTAAGATCTAGAAGTGCAAGAACTAGTGTTATAAAAATTTTCTCTTTCAATGTATTGAAGGCTTTTTGTCGCTGTCCTCCCCACTGACAGACTTGTTTCACACTTGTCAATGCATGTAATTGTGCTTAAATGAGTGAGAAGTTAGCTATAAATTTTCTCCAATATTGGGATGCTCCCAAAAAGATCCTAACTTATGTCACATTATTGGGATTAGGCCAATTCACAATGACTTCAACTTTTGAGGGATCAATTTTCAATTCACCCCCTCCTACAATATGACCCCAATATACCAAAGAGGTTTTCCCAAATTTTCACATAGATATCTTCAAATGCAATTTTTCTTTCTTGAAGACATCTAAAACTTGTTTCACATGCTTGACATTCTCTTCATGAGTCTTGCTGAAAATTAGAATATCATCTAAGTAGGCTATGCCAAAATCATCTAGGAATGGTATTAACACATCATTCGTAGCTCTCATGAATGTTCCAGGTGCATTGAAAACCCCAAATGGCATGACTAACCATTCAAACGAACTTTGTTTTATCTTGAAATAAGTCTTCCAAATATCACCTTCATCAATATTGATATGATGATAACTTCTTCTCAAATCTAACTTTGTGAAATAAACAACATCCTTTAATTGGTCCAATATATCATCAATATGAGGAAGAGGATACTGATTCTTTACAGTAATTTTGTTCAAAGCTATGAAATCCACACACATGTGTCATGCACCATCCTTCTTTGGAACCAAGATAATAGGAGACCCACAAGGAGATGTGTTAGGCCTGATGACCCATTTTTGCAAGCAACTCTTGAATTTTCTTGTTGATTTCTACATTATCCAAAACTGACATTCTGTACAGGCCAATGTTTGGAAGAGGTGCATCCTGCTGCGATTGAATCTCATGTTAGATTCCTCTTTTAGGAGGAAAACCTTCAAGTTCCTGAAACATCTTATTATGTGTTAAAAAATTCAACCAAATCATGCTTGACTTTTGAATCACACCCTTGGAAAGCTTCATATTCAATAGTATCTTTGGGTTTGATCATCAACAACAGAAAATTATTACTAGCATTAACAAGCCTTTTCATTTGACCAGCACTCATAGGAGATAATCTCATCTTCTTGCGATGTGCTCTAACAATATACTCAACACCATATTTAAAAAGATGATATTTTTTCTCATGACGATAGAATATGGCTTTTCATTCATACAAGTATGGACTCCCTAAAAAAATCCCACATATGTCAAGTGGTACAACATCAAGCTCTACATCATCTATAAAGCTTGTAGTGATGGTGAATTTTAGCTTACACTTTCTTATCACTCCAATTTTGGCATTTTCACATACCCAAACCCAAAGGGTAAGGTTTAGGATGAGGTGTAGTTTCTAAGTTTAGTTTCTTGACAATAGCTTCATAAATAAGGTTAACTTGGGATCGACTATCAAATAAGATATCAACTCTTTCTTTATCATTTTGAGACTCAATAGGATTACTAGAAGAACTAGTACTTGCAATAGAAGCTTTACCTTTCATTCCCATGGCTTTGATTTTGGTCTCATCACCTGAATCAAATCCTAGATCTTGTTGAGTTGTTGCAATAGTCTTTTGTTTCCCCTTGTTATTGAGCTTCTTTGGTCTCATTTGTGGATGTAGTTTCCAAAAATGGCCTTCATCATGGCCTTCTTTAGATCAATGTTTACAGGTAAGTTTCTCTCCCTGTTTGTTAACTATAACATTATTCTTTCCTTTTCCTTTAAACTTCCCCTTTCCTTTGTCTCCAAATTTGGATGACTTCTTGACAGTCTCTTGAGGAAAATTCTTCTCTATTTCCTCTAAATGAGTTTCTTGAACACATACTTAATCTAAATTGGTGGTATTAAACATAAGAATTGTATGTCTCAAATAACTATGTAATCCACCTATGTATTTAAGGAGAGTGTCTTGTGAAGACAAATTTACTCCTAAGATTGAAGCTCTTCTTCTAAATTCTTATGTGTAAATTTGAACACTCTTACCTTTATCTTGTCTAAAAATTTTCCAATCCATAATTGCTTCTTGCATGTAAGATAATGGATAAAATTGCCTTCTTAATGCAATTATAAAATCATTCCAAGAAGAGATAATTTTAAGACTTTTGTTCAAATCTTCTTGAGTTTGGGCCTCCCACTGGATCATAGCTGCAGTTTTAAAATGAATAGAAACAAGATGGATCATGGCCACATCATCCTTAATTCTTTGAATCATGCAATACACTTTAATTTGACAAACCAAATTATCCGTCTTTTTAGCATTTACTTCCACATTGTACATAGGAAATCAAACTTGACATCAAGCTTTAACAAAGGATACTTAGCATTTCCTTTTAAAGATATAGGAGGAGTATGCATAGGTGTTGAAGGAGGTGAATATGGAGGTGAAGGAGGAGCTTGTGGTGGAGGCTTGCTCCTATCATGACCATTACCTTTTAGATGATTTGAAGTCTCTCAAGCTTGCAACCTTATTGTCCTCTCTTCATACAAAACTTCCACCATTTAATACATATCATGGAAATATTTTCTGAAAACTCTCATCCTCAAACATCATCTCATGTCCTTCTTAATGTGCCATGACTGGTGGAGTTTGAGGAGTTTGTGACCTCCTTAAGCCAATTTGAGGGTTTGGCTCTTCAAGCACTCCTTCTCCTCTTTTCAACCTTAACCTTGTAACCATCAATAAAACACATGAAAACATAGTAAAACCTTCAAAATAACCATTCTTTGATACCAAACTGGTCTGAAATTAAAACCTTGAAGGTTTCATAAAAAAATTGCAAGCAAGTTTATGTCTTCTGGGCAATGGATCAATCTGCCAAAGCACATAAAATTAGTGTTTTTATTTAAGTTTTGTAAAAATAAAATAGATAGAATTAAACCATGAACAACATCACACAAACAAAAATTTGATGACGGAGTTCACCCCTCCTAGGCTACGTCTCCAGGTCTACATTCCAATTTTGATCCTTTGAATTATATGTTCAAATCTGAAATTACATCACTTTACATAGCTCAAACTACAAAAATTACACTGCCATTGTGTCCGAAACACCCAAAAACCCTCATCTAGGCTCTTCTTGGGCTCAAGAAGGCTGAAGAATGAACAAGATAGGCCTCATTTTTGCAATTCCATGCTATTTGTTCTACAAATTGACAAAGATGACTAGTTGTGTTATGAAATCCACCTTTTTGCTAACTGTCGATCGAAAAATTCAGTTGGGATCAGTTGGATCCCCGCCGCAATTGGTGCATTTCCCCCCTACTTAATTTCTCTCATAAGACCCTAAGCACCAGTTTCTTTGGCATGAGTCCTAGTTATATAGGCCATGTGGCCAAGGGCCAAGCTACACGCCCATCCCTCTAGCTACATGTTAGATAGTGGTCACATATCACCAATAAGACTTGGGGCCAGAGCCTATCTACCTGCCCTCTCCATCGTGATTCTCACCAAAAATTACATTGGTATGTTGGAACTGAGAGGCAAGGCCTATCCGCCTGTCCCCTCTGCCATAGCTCCCGTCCGTGGGTATGTGGGTTCACGTAGAACTCGGGGCCAGGGCTAGTTGGCCTGCCCCTCTCCACAAACTGCTGATGGTCCTCCAAACTAGACATAAATTAAGGCCCATCTAACCTTTCATAGGCACATAAAGGCTATATTAAATCACTCCTTCTACACTTGATAATGTTTTAGCTTTAATATCTTCTTAGGAAGGTTTAGAGGTAATTTCATATTATGTGCCTAATATTATTTATTTTTGCATAATATTAAGAGAATATGGAGTAAATTTTGAATGAGATATGGACTCGCTCCCTACTATAGCATAGAACAAGATTGGGTAATATATGAATTGGATATCATGAAATTATTGAAAATTTCTAGAACTCCACTAATTGAGAAAATCTAGGGATGTGTTCCCTATCATCTAATGAAGATTCCTAGTTTTGGGAACCAGATCCACGTTTTGAGAGATTTTGGAGGGAAAAGTTTCCTCTTTTCAAGGATAATTATTCCTCATCTATTTATATAAGTACCAATTCTATTTTTCCTTTATAGGCATGTATTTCTTAGTCTTCTTATGGAGAAAACTTCTTATTTAGCAATTCGACTTTCATTTCTAGCGGGGATGTACTTGGATCGATTCAAATAATGAAGTTTGGTGCCATTTCTAGCATCTAAAGCTTAGTTTCCTCTATATAGGAATCTATGTTTCCTTAGGCTTGGCAATCCCAAAGCCTCAAAGCCCTCTTGTAAAATTTCCTTATTTCCTTTGAATGTCTTTTCGACTTGCATCTCTTATTTCTGCATTTACTATTCATCTTTATTTTGTTGTAGGTTACATCGGTTAAATGATTTAAGTGAGTTGTTTTGATGGTTATTTAAAAATTCACAAGCATTATGCATCTTTATAATAGATTTTAAAATTCATATTCACCATTGAGCTACTTGGATTGGTCTACTAGTTCACAAATCTAGAATTTCTGGAAATCCCTTGTAGAAAAATAATAGTAATTTTCAACTATTTTTTAGAATGTGTTGATGAGATTAATTTGAGTTTATTACAATTGTATTGGGTCATAAAACCATTCAATTTAATAACAAAATTTACCTCATAGCATTTTCAATTGATTAGGTTAGGAATTTGGTACGTTAACTAGCTCTCTAGTTCTTGAATTTCCAGTTTTTAGAGTAGTAATTTTCTGTTATTTTTTAGCACGTGTTAATAGAGGTATTTTGAAGTGATTCCACTTGGATCGGAGTCCTAAGACATCCTACTTAATAATACAAAATTTCTCATCCCATCTACATTTGATTTACTTGGGCATTCAATAAGTTATTTCACTCTTGTAGCAAAACATGACCTCCTGTAGCACTCCTGTAACACACATAAACTTAACCAGATCTATTCCAAAAGCTTGGTTTCTGTCCCTTAGGCTTCAATAATAACCTCTAGGATTTGAACCATGATTTAATGATACCAAAATACCTCTTAATACTTTCCTCTTCTCCATTGCAATTCACCTTTTTAGTTATGGTTAGTGGATAGATTCATGACTTGAAGATCATAATGATGATTTTCATGATTACTTCATAAAGTAGCTTATAAAATCTGTTGAAAAAATCTATTTTTAATGCATTGATTAAAGAGTGATTTCATGATTAGGTTTTGTTTCATACATCTTAAACTAGTGTTTCCATTTCTAACATTGTTATTTTTATTGTATAAACTAGGTTTCTTTTTTATGCATTAATTACATTTTACAAATAGAATAACATTTACATTCATGCAAGTAGGTTAACCTTTACATTTATGAAAAATAGAGTAGCATTTCCATTCCTGCAAATAGATAAGCATTTTCATTTCTACAATTAGTTTAGGCTTGGATTTCATGTTATTCACTTCACTGCATCATATCAATGAAAGAATGACACATTGCATGATACACATATAGTGCTGACACCTCTTAAGTTTGTACGAACCTCAGGTTGATAATTTAAGTTGGTAGCCTCAAGATTTGTAGCGTTCTTGTTGCAATACTGGCTCTAATCAACCATTGTGTCAATTCAATTCAAATCAAACCAGTGACTCATATGGTTTAAGTACCTCTGCAGGAGTCTAGGGTTCCAACCCCATCGAGGCCCTTTGGCCGTATTATGAAAATTTTGGTCAACAATAGAGGGCCACATGCAGCCCTCTCATTAGCCCGCATGGCGCCTCTAGATTGGGCCACCCAATTAGTAAAAAATCAATCAAAAACTACCAACCTAGTTGTACAACCCTACCACGTGTCGCTTATGGATTGGTCTATCTGACATTGTACCTTGCATAGTCAGTTGATGACGTCATTGTAAAAACTACCTAGTTAGCATCCCATTCAACCCTGCAAATTAACTTTTAGTTGTTTTCCAAAAACTTTAGAATGTGATAACTTTTGCATACGATTATGAATTGAGGCAATTCAAGTGGTGTTGAAATTAGGATGACGAACACTACGATTTGACACTGGTTTCAAGCATTTTTTAGCACTTTGATTTTTGAGAATATTTTTATCCCCTGGATCATTCATGTACCGAAGCTGTCCATATACTATATTACAAACTTATGTTTAGGGAAATAACTGGAGTTCACTTTGTATGTGTTGGTGTTTGTAACATGGTAGATCATTCCAAGATAGTGGTTGGAAAGGTTGATCATCATTCTACATTATATTATTTCTTACACTTCATTTCAAAATTAGATTTTGTCTCCCTTGTTACTAATGTAGCTAAGAATAGTAGGTTGGGAGATGAGATGCTTGGCCACCTAAACTATCGGTATTTAGATTACCTGTGTAAATACAGAATGGTTCAATTCCTATCTAACATTAAATACATATATGAAATTTTCCAAGGCTGCATTCTTGGCAAGGATCTAGAGGTGAAGTTTGACATAGGAAAATCATGGAGAGCTACTGCACTTTTACAGTTGGTTCATTGTGTAAGTCCTTTCCCCCACCCATAAATGAGAAAATCAAAGTATGTACTTAAATTTATTGATGATTGGTATAGATGTATTTTCTAAAGCATATATATGTATATATATGTATATATATATATATATATATATATATATATATATATATATATATATATATATAGAGAGAGAGAGAGAGAGAGAGAGAGAGAGAGAGAGATATACATATTCTTTGAAAAACTTTCGACTTTCAAGTAGCTTGTTGAGAATAAAACATGGAGTAGGGTTAAGAAGCATTGTACATATAACTAAAAGTATGTAAATAAAGATGTTGAAAATATTTGTTTATAAGTATATATAGAGCTCCAACATACAATCCCATTCCAAGAGAATTTAACCTTGTTGAAAAATATGTTACCATGTTCATTAATAAAGGTGGTTTTTAAATTGTGAAAATAATGTCAATATATTATAGGTATCAGGGTAGTGGGGGTGCAATGGGGAGGACTTAAGTATTGGGGGCTATAGAATGGGTATTCAATAAAGCATATGTGTGTGTGTGTATGTGTGATCTAGGTGGCTCCAGGAATGCTCAGAATCTAGAAATAAATCAAAAACCAAATTCCCTAGATTGAAGTGAAACAAGGACCAGATTGTAGTGGTTGTCTTCTTGATTCCAATGGTGTGAACGATACTCAAACCTAAGTTTGTATGCTCAATATATAGTTTTTCAAAGTTCTAGTCAAATTAAGCCAAGTGTTGCTCAGTAAGGAGGCAACAATTGGGAAAACAGATGGTGCACGAAATCTAGCGGTCAGAAATGGAAAATTTGTTGCTTAGTTAATTTTACTAGTGACCTTTAAAAACCGGTCGAAATTTTTTGAATAGTTTGTATATAGATATATATATATATATATATATATATATATATAGATAAGGGGGGTGGAGGGCCACCACCCCCACCACCCTATTAGCGTTCCGTAATTTCAAGGCTGAAGAAAAAACCACAAAGGCAACATCAAAACCGCTTTCGATTTTAGGATCTAGCCCTCCTAAACTCAGAGAGGGATCTCTCTGTGAGATTTAGCTTTGTTTACTGCAAATTTCGCGCTAGTAATTGGGCTCAGAGTTTTGTTTTTGAATTGTTTTGGTTGGAACAGCAAGGGAAGGCCATTGGGCAATGGTGTCAGAAGAGCTTGGGGTGATCAATTTGCAGAAGCATCAAGCTTAAGTGAAACATGGAAAGCTAGGCATACTATTGGATCTTTTATATTTAAATGAAATGAAGTAGAGGAAGGGAAATAGATTCAATTGAAGCCAAAGAGTAATTAAGAATTCTTTAACTTGATATCAGAGGAAAACATGTAGAATTAACAATAGCCAAAATAGTGCACTGTAGGTAAAAAATCATATTTATCACAGCTTTTGTTGATTAATTTAGAATACAGAATACATAAGCATGATAGACAGAGAAAATAAACAAAGAACAATAGATGCACTTCACCAATAGATATGACACATGAATCCTGAAACAACTTGTCTTGTATTACTGCAAAAGGTCACTTGAACTCATTGAACAACTTTACAATGAATGGTAGTATTTCTCATTACAAATCCCAACATCTATTACTTCAAATTATGAAGTATTTATACAAATTCTAAACTAAAATATCTTGATAAAAATCTCAAGATCTTTTTACAAATATCCTAAACTATTTTACACAAATAGAAATGAAATGTAGGACATTAAAAACTAATATATCCACTTGGCACTATCATTATGGATTTATGTTGAAAAAGAAGATAAATTCAAATTTTATTGCAACTCTTAGTTGATGAGGTGGCTAAGTATCTTTGAACATGTTCCTGTCGAAATCCTGCAAAATAGGGTCCAGTCATCCATTTGTATATCTCAATCCGAGATAGTTCTATAAAACGTGAGAGAGGTTATTGTAGATAAATATTTTCTTCACATAAACCTCTCTCAGTTTCGCAAAACTCAGTGCCAGCTATTCCCAATATTCTCTGCAAAAAGGTGACTGAAACAGGACTTTGCACAGTCCAAAAAATAAGCTGTAAAGATGTAAATGTATATCGTATTCTGTAATATATTTGTAAAATATGAAGTTGGTTATTGTACTTTGGCATCTTAGGAACATAAAATTCCTCAATTTTCTCAAGAGTCATCTCTTATTGGCCACAATATGTTCTGCAAAAGTATGACTAAACATGTACATTTGGGAAAATATGTCTGGACAACTTCATTTGTATATCCCAAACCATAATAGCTGTTAAAAAACGGAGAGAAATTTTTTTACATGAGGATGTTGGAAGAAAAAAAGTCTCTCAGTTTCTGAAAATTCATCCTCATTGGTTTGGAAACAATGTTTGAAGTCAATGTGGCGTATACCAAAAAACATAGTTTCAACTGATCATGAGACAGATGAATGACGTGGATGTGGGAAAGCTGCAACTATTTAACCCCATGTGACAAAAGCCCTTTTTGTCATTTTCAACCTTATAATAAAATCAAACTATAGTACAAAGGTCTTTGTTACATTTTTATTTAATCACATTTAAATCAGATATCATTTTGGGATTCAACTGCGTTAAGTAAGTCATCCACGTGTGACCATTTCCATGAGAGGTAGTCATAACTGACTAATTTCTCATGATTTTTGAATAGTTCACTTAGCACTCATTGCATCGGGTGATGCTCACAGGGGTGAATGATGTGATTAATTTAATCTAAACATACTTAATTATCCTCTAATGCTGTGTTTTGTCTTGCAAGCATATTTCTTTATTTTCTTAAGGTTTTGACCTTTTTTGGAAATAATTTACAATATGGAATACTATTTAAAATATCAAAAATATAATAATCATCAGCTATAATCAAGTAATCCTATAAAAATTATAGGACCCTAACAGTGGCTTCAGCTAGGGATGGCACTTCCTAGT
This sequence comes from Pinus tabuliformis, assembly GCA_031772625.1. Lineage (NCBI taxonomy): Eukaryota > Viridiplantae > Streptophyta > Pinopsida > Pinales > Pinaceae > Pinus > Pinus tabuliformis. Next base: position 1,702,283,489 of record CM062819.1, read on the forward strand.
GAAGTGTCAAGAACATCATAGACTAGTAGCCTAATCCATTAGGTTGATCCCAAAACCTGCAACCTGTTTTGCCATAAAATCTCTGCTACTGAAATCAAAACCATTCCTCACACTGAAATCTGAAATATGCACTAAACTGAAATTCGTACTGCAATCTGAAACTGAAACTGGAAAGAATGCTTTGAAAAACACAAATGCTCAAGGTACTGAGATTATTTGCACTCTACTACCTACTTTAATCTGATAAAATGACTACCATATCAAGTGATAACAAACATCCAGTGCAACCATTCAAGCAAATGGATACTTAACTGAAGTTTGTATTCTACTTCTTTAGGTGGGAAAATAAATTCAGAAAATGCAAACTCAACATTTCCACTGGATCCAATAGTTGCATTGATGAATCTGGAAAATTCTCCCTTCACCAATGAATGCAATAAACTGATCAAATGATCATGGAAAACATGCCACATAATATCCTCATCATTTAAATCGGAATGGTATTTAATCACTAGAGAAGACACTACTTGTTGAAAATGTTCTTGTAGATCAAGAGGATTAAGTTTTGCTGGTTCTTCTTTCAGATCACAAGACTGTTGTAAATCAACAAATGAATGTTCAACAATATGCTCAATTACCTATACTTGTTGATTAGTACAAGGAATTTGTTCTTTAATTTGATCTTATGCATTTGAGACAACCATAGTGTTAATGTGTTCATCCATGGTATCTAAAATATCTTGTTGATTTTCATTGTTGTCCTCTTCTTGATCAGGTTCAGGCTGCTGAATTTCTTCCTTTACCTCTGGCTGATCAGTTTGTCATGGTGCTGCAAGAATTATGTCTTGTGGGAAATCTTCATGAACATATATACAACATGCATCCTTGGTTTCTTCTTGAGGGGAAGACAATTCAAGCAAGACTTCTACTTTTTGTTCATAATTTTGAAAAGGATTTCCACCCAAAGCCTCTAGTATTTCATCATTTGTGAACTGATCATCATCATAGTAATCTTCTAGATATTGAAAAAAACTTTCAAAATGATTACATTAGTTTTGAATCAGCAACAAAGATGGATAATCCCCTCTGTATTTCTCACAAAAAAAAGAATGAAAATGCTTTAACAAACATATACTAGCAGAAGGCATATTTTCATACCGAGATCTAGCCTTTTCCTCCAAAGTTGCCATAAAAATTTCATAAGACAATATTCATGAAATTTCATTTTAAGCTTATAGATGTGCATATGAAACCTCAAAAACTGTACAACAACATCATCTCCTTTTTTTATCTTTAAACAATGGAAGATACGTTAAGCAATCATGTTAGTGTTCTCTAATTTCAAGGCTAAAGAAAAAACCACAGAGGCAACATCAAAACCGCTTTCGAGTTTAGGATCTAGCCCTCCTAAACTCAAAGAGGGATCTCTTTGTGAGATTTAGCTTTGTTTACTGCAAATTTTAGGCTAGTTATTGGGCTCAGAGTTTGGGTTTTTGAATTGGTTTATTTGTAACAACGAACGAAGGCCATTGGGAAATGGAGTCAGAAGAGCTAGGGGTGATCAATTTGTAGAAGTATCAAGCTTAAGTGAAATAGGGAAAGCTAGGCATACTATTGGATCTTTTAGATTTAAATGAAATGAAGTAGAAGAAGGGAAATAGATTCAATTGAAGCTAAAGAGAAATTAAGAGTTATTTAACTTGATATCAGAGGAAAACATGTAGAATTAACAACAGCGAAAATAGGGCACTCTAGGTAACGAATGCTATTTATCACATATTTTGTTGATTAATTCAGAATAGAGAATACATAAGCATGATAGACAGAGAAAATAAACAAAGAACAGTAGATGCACGTCACCAATAGATATGACACATGAATCCTAAAACAAATTGTCTTGTATTACTGCAAAAAGCCACTTGAACTCAATGAACATATTTACAATGAATGGTAGTATTTCTAATTACAAAGCCCAACATCTATTACTTCAAATTATGAAGTATTTATACAAATTCTAAACTAAAATATCTTCATAAAAGTCTCAAGATATTTTTACAAATATCCTAAACTTTTTTACACAAATAGAAATTAAATGTAGGACATCCAAAACTAATGTATCTACTTGGCACTATCATTATTGATTTATGTTTACAAAGAAGATAAATTCGAATTTGATTGCAACTCTTAGCTGATGAGGTGGCTAACTATCCTTGAACATTTTCCTCCCGAAATTCTGCAAAATAGGATCAATCATCCTTTTGTATATCTCAATCCGAGATAGTTATGTAAGTAGTGAGAGAGGTTATTGTAGATAAATGTGTTTTTCCGATAAACCTCTCTCAATTTCCCATAATTCAGCTCCAGTTGTTCCCAATACTCTCTGCAAAAGGGTGACGGAAATAGGACTTTGCACAGTCCAAAAAATAGGCTGTAAATATGTAAATCTATCTCTCATTCTGTAATACATGTGTAAAATATGAAGTAGGTTATTGTACTTTGTAATCTTAGGAACAAAAAACTCCTCCATTTTCTCAAGAGGCATCTCTTATTAGCCACAATATGTTCTGCAAAATTATGACTAAACAATAAAATTTGGGAAAATATGTTTGTAAAACTTCATTTGTATATCCAAAACCATAATAGTTGTTAGAAAACTGAGAGTGGTTTTTGTACATGAGGATGTTTCAAGAAACAATCTCTTTCAGTTTCTGAAAATTCATCCTCATTGGTTTGAAAATAATGTTTGAAGTCAATGTGGCATATACGAGAAAGCATAGTTTCAACTAATCATGAGACAGATGAATGACGTGGATGCGAGAAAGATGCAACTGTTTAACCCCATGTGACAAAATCCATTTTTTTCATTTTCAACCTTATAATAAAATCAAACTATATTACCAAGGCTTTATTACAGTTTTATTTAATCACATTTAAATGATGTGATTAATTTAATCTAAACATACTTAATTATCCTCTAATGTTGTTTTTCATCTTGCAAGCATATTTTTTTTAATTTTCTTGAGGTTTTGACCTTTTTTGAAAATATCTTACAATATGGAATAATATATACAATATCCAAAATATAATAATCATCAGCTATAATCAAAAACTCCTATAAAAAATATAGGACCCTAACACACCCCACGCCACACCAACGATTATTATTTATATATGAAGGAAATGGGTTGGGACCGCGAGTGACCTGGACCCCGCACAACCCCATGAAAACACATATAACAAGGCCCAACGACTGAATTAATGTGGGCATACAAAAAAAATGCGGAAGTGACGAGGCTTGAACCCGCGCTAGCCGGGTGGCCGACCCTCTCACGTGGCGGTCCCATACCATAAACGTGTCGCCAAGCATAACCTCCAACCAACTGCCTCCATGCGCCAACACAACTTAACCGCGGCTACAAATTTTACAAAAACATTGCACCAATGTTTCCCAAGTCAGGATTTGATCTCAAACCACTCACGCACCATTTTTGTTATCTGCCAATAGCCCAAGTGGCCTCACGTTGTTTAATCTCCCGAAGAAATTTATTTAAAGCATAGTTATTTCATTCGCCGTAGAATAAAGGAAAATGAATCAGAGGTCGAATTCAAGTTGTAGAACCACGAGCGAAACCGTGCCCAGGAGAGGGAATGAATTTTGAGGCGAGAATATTCTAGGGGAATATTCTCTGATGTAGTGAGTAATCTAAAAGATTCCCCGGAGTGTGATTTTTCACAGAGATGGAATCATGCCAAGTTTATACTCAAAAGAACCAGAATTTTGTAGGGAATGTGATGATGTGGTCCATTCTTTCATTTGAGCAGCAAAATTTCAAGGAGTTAGCATTGAGGAATCTTCACAGAATCTTGAGGAATCTTAAATACTCCCTTGGAGGACGGTTTTTGACAGAGGCAGAATGATGCCAACTTTATAGTCATTTTTCAAAGAATTTTGCAAGGAGCACAATGGTGTGCTAATAATTTTCATCCAAGTAGCAGATTTCTCATCCATCTCTAGGAAGTAATCTTTGAGGGAATCTTTGAGATTCTCGAGGGTCCAGAATTTGACGGTGTCAGAAAGGGGCCAAGTTTATAGTCATTTGACACGATTTCGCACCAAAAATTCAATGGTACAGTCCATTTAATTAGCAGAGCTTCAAGTTTATAGGATATCCCCTGAAGTGGAGGTAAATGATGTAGTGATGCCATGTCTTTCTGTTGATTTACTGAGATAATGATTTTGTTGTCGAGATCCTTGTTACTATTATGTTTAAGGATACTTGTATGCCACGTCAAGTGAGAATTTAACAGTTTTTCATGCTGAAGGAGGGCCCATTTGAGTGAGAGTTCCTATAGGAGAATGTCTTGTGGAGAGACATGCCACTATGATTGAGGTATTTTATCCTTGTAATGACAAATAATGTATTATGTACTCATCATCATCTTGCAGCATTAAATGAAACAGCCTCCCCACTCTTGACACTGGACCCGGAGAAATAAACCACACTGGGTGAACTCCATTATGAATGTGTTTGTGTTCTTGATTTGATGGTTCTCATTATGTTTCTTCTTCTTTAAATCATGCACATGTGGGTTTTCATACTCTTTCACATGAACTTCTGCTAACATCACAGAAGTTAAATATCTTGGTTAATTTTAGTAGCTGAAGAGATCAAGATCAATGTGTGTGTGTGAAAAATAAAGGTTATTTTTATTATTAATATGTATTGGGAAGGGGTTCATAAAACAATATTGGCAGGTTTTATCAATATCTAATTAAATAAGGGGTATTATTGAATATACCATGAACATAATTTCCATGACATAAGTTGAATAAGTGGAGACCCCATGTACCATACACTGAATAACCAAATGAACTAGTAGAGAGAAAATAGTTCATTAATGAAGAATCTAGGAAATAATGTGTTGTTAGCTAGATCATGTCTCCCTAAGCTATGGGTTGAAGCTATCAATTAGACAACCCATATTTAGAATAGAATTCCTTAGGAAACCCATATTTAGAATATAACTCCTTAAAAGTTAGTAAAGGGAATAACTCAAGAAACTTTGATAAGGGAGAAATCAAATGTTACTCATTTTAAAAGTTTTGGTTCTCGTGCATGGGCTATGTTCCCTTCTAATAGAAGGAAGGATATGGAACCTCAAAGTAATGATCCGTATTTAAACAGGAACGCAAAAGATTACAGAGATAACCATAAATACAGAGATGCGATAACCATATACACAAAGATGCAGCGGAAATAATACTTCATTTCATTACTGTAAAATACTGAAATATGCTTACTAACAGAAATGGAAAGAAACCAGCTAGAGCGATGGTAGCTTATCTCTGAGAAGAGATGTGGCGGCTACATGCCTTTGAACTGTTCCGAACTGTATTACAATGAGGCTCGAAGGCCTATTTATTGTTGATAATCAATGGAAAACCCTTCACATCCCGAAACCTAACCCTAGAAGATGAAACACCAAATTGTGGGCCCCGTTTGGGTAACTTGGTACATCAATTTCCCGGGGTCGTAACTTTGGCATACGATCTCCGTTTGACGCGTACGATAGCTCGTTAGAAAGATCTATCCGAGTACTACCACTTTGGGAGGCAACATAAGTCCATGGACCCATGTTGCCCCAGAATCCCAAAAAAAACGTCGTTTAGGGCCTCAAAACGGCTCCGGAAGTTCAGGACCCGAAAAATTGCTAAAAATAGTAAACTGTGCTACAATTTAGGAAACTGAAAAGACTGAAGGAGACAGTTGTGGGGGTCCAAATGGGTTGGTGGGTGGCCACCAACATCCACCTGGATCATTCCTCCCCCCTTAGGAAGCAATGGTCCCCATTGCGTTGAGTTCCTCCATCTGCTGAACTTGTCCTACAATCTCTGATGTGTCCAGTGATGGTGGGAAGCATGGTCGACGATGGTCCACATTCAACATTTGGTGCAGGCAAAGGAATGGAGGAATGATGTGCTCCAAAGCATTGTTCCCCATAGCCTTGGTACTGCTGTAAGGATCATGTCGGAGTGATCTGAGCTTCTGATGGGTTCTGGTAAGGCGTTCTCTCTGTAGATGTAACCAGATTTTGTTGCCCACTTGAAGCTTGTGTGGTACCCCTGTGGGTGAGGAGAAGTTGTTCCTGTGTTCTGTCATGACTGTATTCCTTTGGTGCTGCTGTTGCGTAGAGGAACCCTTTGCAGGGGTCATGGATGTAGCAACGATCTTCCCCTTACTTTGGGAGTGAACTAGACAGATGAATTTCCTGGTCTGTGATATGAGCTTGCTGCCTTTCTTGGTAGTGATCAAAGATGTGGCGGTAGGTGGGGCTACCTTCGGTATCCTGTATAATGAATTATTTAAAGAAATAATGACAGCACGAGGCCTGGACTCATACACAGCATGTCGCCTCCACAAGTATGGCTGGCCTAATAATACATCACAAACATCCAGAGGTGTAACATCACACAATACCTCGTCTGTGAAGGGTTTGATGCTGTATGGAAGGCGGCACTGCTGGAAAACTTTGACATCTCGTCCTTCATGAAGCCACCCGATACTGTACGGCTGTGGGTGTGGTGTAGTCGGTAGGCCCAACCGCTTTACGACCTCTGCTGAAAAGAGGTTCTTTTGGCTGCCACTGTCGACAATGAATTGTAGCGGCGAACCCTTCACCCACATCTGTGAGGGGAAAAGACGCTCCCCTTCCTCTGGATTTTCGGGCTCATCTTTCTGGATCTTGGCAGTGGAAACAGTGGCACTGGGATCCGCATCAATGATCTGCTTCCATTTGCCATTCCCCTTGTCGGGTTCTGGCTCAGGGTCGGAACATGCATCTGATTCGGAAGCCTTCAATTCAGCCACCAGCGACTGCTTGGTCTGACACTCACTTGTGTTATGAGTGGGACTCTTGTGGAACTCACACCACTTCCCTGTGTCCTTCTTCGGCTTCATGGTGTTGTTCTTTTCTTGCAGCTTCGACGGGTTGTCTTGGGTCACCCCGCCTTGGCTTTGTCCTTTGGGCTTCGGATTTGCAGATCCAAAATCTCGCTTCTTCTGTTTGAACTTTTGCTCGATTTTGACAGCGTATCGGTATGCTGTGCCGAGTGAGGGGATGTTCAAGAACCCCATCTCTTCCTGGATGTATCTGTGTAGGCAGCCGCAGTATTTGAGTACCAGATGCAACTCAGAATCTTTGATACCCAATTGTGTGCGAAGGGTATGAAAAATGTTTGTGAACTCCGACACATCTTGGTCTCGTCCCTGTCGCAGTGTGGTCCATTTGATGTATTTGTCCTCATAGCTTCCGACAGGGTAGTACTGCTCCTTGATGGCATCCCGGATGTCATTCCAAGTGGGTGCGGCTGAAAATAGTGAGCCTGTACTTTCATCCTTCTGCTCGCAGTAGGTTTCCCACCAGTCCTTGACGTGGGGGGCTGCTTTGAGAAGAGCGAAAGCAATCTTTTCCCGATTTGAAAATTCATGAACAGAAAAATACCCATCTAGCAGATTTAACCATTTATCTACGGCATCTGCGTCTATCTGACCCTCGAATATGGGGATTTCAAAATTAACTTGTACCTTAAATGGTGTGGCGTTTCCAGAGTCGCTGTTGGAAGTCGATGCGTCGCCTCTGGGTAGCCGCTGAAGGATCTGCACAAAGCTATCCATCATCGCGTTCCTTTGCCGCTCGAGCGCTTCTTCGAGCAAGACTTTGATAGGATCTCCTGCCCCCTCGTCTTTCTTCTCATCCGCCATGGGAGGCTGTCGAGATTTACGAGGCTGGTCTTGCAAAGGTTCGACCAGTTCAAGCCCTAACTCCTTATATCCCGACCTCGTTGGGGACATGCAAAGAAAAACAGAGAAAAAGCAGTCTGCTCTGATACCACTGATCCGGATTTAAACAGGAACGCAATAGATTACAGAGGTAACCATAAATACAGAGATGCGATAACCATATACACAAAGATGCAGCGGAAATAATACTTCATTTCATTACTGTAAAATACTGAAATATGCTTACAAACAGAAATGGAAAGAAACCAGCTAGAGCGATGGTAGCTTATCTCTGAGAAGAGATGTGGCGGCTACATGCCTCTGAACTGTTCCGAACTGTATTACAATGAGGCTCGAAGGCCTATTTATTGTTTATAATCAATGGAAAACCCTTCACATCCCGAAACCTAGCCCTAGAAGATGAAACGCCAAATTGTGGGCCCCGTTTGGGTAAATTGGTACATCAATTTCCCGGGGTCGTAACTTTGGCATACGATCTCCGTTTGACGCGTATGATAGCTCGTTAGAAAGATCTATCCGAGTACTACCACTTTGGGAGGCAACATCGGTCCATAGACCCATGTTGCCCCAGAATCCCAAAAAAACGTCGTTTAGGGCCTCAAAACGGCTCCGGAAGTTCAGGACCCGAAAAACTGCTAAAAATAGTAAACTGTGCTACAATTTAGGAAACTGAAAAGACTGAAAGAGACAGTTGTGGGGGTCCAAATGGGTTGGTGGGTGGCCACCAACATCCACCTGGATCAAGTAAGGAGTGTATATTTATATGATATCAAAAGGGAGTGAATGGATAAAAATGATTATCTTTATTGCAAATTCTTTGTTCATATTTTGGAATTTTAAGCTTAAACAAGGTCCCTTACATCCACCTCAAGAGTAGTTTAATTTTCCATTTTCACCACTTCTAGTCATATCTTTCAAAGGGACTTATTAATATTAGGATTATTGACCACATATAAAATATAATATTTCTAATCAACAACATGATATTGTAGAATCATATCGTATACCATGATGGGTGTAATAGACACTTTAAAAAATTGGTGAAATAGTGAGCAATCCTACGATCCATGGAGAACCAGATCACAATTTGCGGAGCTTCCATAATCTTTTGTAGCCAAAAAGAATATATTACCTATTCAATATTATATTATGTTCATTTTAGATCCTCAAACTTACATAGAGGCTAAAGGGAACTATTTCTGGGAGGTAGTAATGAAGAAATAATATAATTCCTTGATGGAGAACACCACATGAGAATTGGCCCTCATTGAGAAGCCTCTTAGGCTTATTTTGCCTCATCAATGTAAAAGTAACCATGAATGTAAATCATAGATAAATAAATTAAATATAATGAAAGATTACTTGGAAGTGGGTATAACCACTCAAACCATTTATCCTATATAGAAATGCTCATAAACAAGGAATATAAGCTCACTTGGGTATCTTCCCCAAACATATATATTTGTACTTATTAAGTACATGTGTGCATTCTTGTGTTTTTGAAAAGATGTAGTATCTTCTTGAATGTACATGTAATATAGAATATTATAATAGTGGCATAGTTTCCTCCTTCATTTGGTTTAGTTGGAAGTATTAGTCAATAGAGTGGGATGAACTTAAACAAAATGATGAAGAAAAAATGTCGAAGATAAAGAAGACATGCAAGTTGAAATATTTTTTCGTGGATAAACATTTTGCATATTTTTTCATGGCATAATTCATGATAAACTAGCTTTGGGAGGAATCTAAGGCACAAACATTTGTGAGATGCAGTAAAATAAGGGCATTGTTAAATATTGTAGGTCAAACAAGGGTTCTAGCCTTGAGAGGTGTCAGTGAGGCTAGGAACACAAAGGATTTAATTATCCCCAAGTCTGTGTAATTTTTCCTATGTTTCACTTAGGGAAAATATATTAATCATGTTAATTAGTGATCTTTAAAAATTTTCTAAGTCTAAACTTAGGGAAAGTGGATAATTAATGGACATTAGTTGGGATAAGATCGATTTACCTCTAGAAGTTCATGGAAAGTTTTTAAGATGATCTTAGCCATTGATTAGATCAAGTGAACTTATAGTCATGGTTATTCATTTGTGAATGAGAGATTATAACGGGAATCAATGGGAAACTTTGGAGACACATTGAGTAGGTTATTTTTCAGTGAGACACCCAGAGGGTTTTAGCAGCAGTGATTGAGGAAATAATTTCTAGAGGTTTTTTTATCAATTTTTTTGTAGAAGAATAAGTTTTTTGTAGTGATGTTGTGAGATTTAGGAGGAGGATGAGTTGCCCAGTAAATTCACAAGAGTAGAGGTCGAGGTTAGTTCTAGGAGGCAGTGTGAGTCTTCCAGAATCGAGTGCATGTTTCCTAAAGTAGGTGTGAATCACCACAAGGGTTGATTAAGTTTTCTATGAGGAAGATGGAGTTCCTAGAGGGAAGTGTGAATTTTCTAGAAGACGGTGTGAATTGTCAGAAGACGAGTGCAAGTTGTCAAGTTACCAATGTGAGTTGCTGGAGGTAGTGAAAATAGTAGACGAGGAATTCATGGGGTTTCTTTAGGTTGATTTGATTAGCAGAAGTCAAGATAAAATATTGTTGTATCTTTTCCAATGTCAGGAAAGTAGTTGTAATTTCTCAATAATAGCTTTTACTTAAGATAATAATATAAACCCTCAGATCTAAAAGCTATTTTTCCAAACATTGGGGTGTTTCCAAGGACATTTTTCCAAAAATAATTGTGTCAATTGTGTGATTGGTTCCTTGCTTATTTCATTACAATTTTTATTTTATGAACAATGTTTTTCATTATATTATTCATTACTTCTAGTAGAAGAATTATTTTTTTACGAATAAGTAATAGGAAATAATTAACTAGGTTAATAACACCATCTAGGTAGCTAGAAATTTCACATGAAACTTGATGAGAAGACTAGGCAGAGGATAATGTGTTTCAACATTTTTTCTCCCATTACTCCTTTTTATGAAACATGTCCAATTTATTAGAAGTTACGAGCTTGAATCCATTCAAGTTGGGAATGGGATTCTCAAGATTGACACGAAATAGCATGAAGAAACCATGGTGTTGAGATCCTAGAAACTTTCCCAAGAATTGATATGTTGAATTATCAGAGAATCAACATTGAATGGAGATATATTTGTTTCATTGTTTTTTATATTTTTTCCAGGTTTTTTTCTAGCCCCTATTAGTTGGACATGGAAACCAATGAAATCTTTATATTTTTAACCAAAGTTTTATTTTTATATTCAATTGAACACTTTTTATCCTCTTATGAAATACTTATACATGTTTTTCTATCCAATGAATGATTTTGAGATATTATTTGGCATCATATCGAGGCCATACGTAGGATAAATTTCAAGCATACAAGAGAAATTTGATATTCAATGAACTAATCTAACATTAGTTCTTAAAAATTTAATGTTTATAATAGGTTTTTCATTCCCCAAACATTAATAAGAGGATTATTAATTTTTAATATTTAATCATAAAGAAATACTTTTCTTTTTAATTTATATATATAAGGAACTCATACAATGTAAGCATCGCTACCACACTCCCTCCGCGCATATGTTCTATTGAACATCCCCAACCCTTAGACTTTTTGTTCCACACAATTACTTCCGCACTTGGATCTTTTCTAAAAGTAAACTACATAATTTATTTTCTGTATATCATTTTTGATAACACAAATCTTCCCCTACTTAAAATTAAATTTCCTTTAAATGTATCGCTTTTTTCATAATGTAACAACTTTCAGTTTGCACTAAGTGAGTAATATTCTTGATGTTAGTGTTGGAATCTTTGGTCAAACCCAACATTTAAATTAAAATTCAGATTCATATTGACAATAGGCAGCAGGTTTGAATTTAAATTGGATTATAGGAAGGAAAATTATATTTCCAAATTCAAATATTTTTTTATTTGTAAGCTTGGTGGTACCTTTCTATTAAATTTTGTAAATAAGGCAAGTTACATCCATATATCCATGAGTTACGTGGCCTCAACCTCCCCAGTGGGAAACCAGGTCTGTTTGCCACCTAGCTACAAAATAATCCATCCATAAATAGAAAAGCATAAGTTTATCCAACCATGCAATATACACCTAGGATTCTTTTTACTTCCTATTCTCTAGATAACTATAAATATAACTATAAGAAAAACATTCAACAAATGATCATGGGTGCACTATTCACTATTCATCATCAGCATAATCTACCAGAGCGGGGTCCTTCATTATAGAACCAGGCAGCTTTGAGTGAGGAATGCATGGGATGTGCTGCTCGATCCAACTCATCCTTCCACTCTGCTACTGCAACTGAAACTGGATTTTGCAATTCCTTGGTAAAATATGAATTCTTCGAATGCCCTCAAGGGGTTGCATGTCGGTCCGGAGGAAACTATTCCATAGCATTCGCCAGGATACTCTTCATCATCTAGAGCAGGCACACAGTCTCCTTATACTAGGTTACTCTACCTCTAGTATGACCTGGATCAATGGACACTACTTGCCACTCATCTAGGTTCAGCTTGAAATCTTCATTTGTCTGTCGGATTTCTTCTTCCCATTCTGATATTAATTTATTGACCAGGTTCGAGCTACTAGTGTGATAAGCCTAGGCTACTTGATCAATGATACGTGATGTTGGCTTACGCCCATGTCCCATCCTTGTCGCCCCGCTATAGGAGCTGGGCAAGATGCCTAGAGACGGGGCCACCTTTCTCTACCTCCCTCGATCACGGTTCCCTCCTCCATTGTTCGTTATCCCTTTCGCTCGAGCCATTTTGTTTCATATGTCTGTCAATTTCTCTTTGCTTCCTTGTTCTTTCACCTTTTCTGCTACTTAGGGCCGCAGGTTGGGTGCTTGACGCAGCTAGCGATCTCACCCCCATTGCAGACCTGCTACAAATTCAGAGGAAACCAACTGAGTAAGGATCCCCTTCCACTATATGCTATGTATTGAATACCAACACATGATTCTAATATCCTCATGATTGCAGGCCTTCCTTTGCCCATTGCAGAGCTTAAACGAGCAGTATAGAGCCATATAGACTAACACAATGCCATCCATACTATAGTTACATTTTCCATCATAATTCAAATTCATCAACCAAACACAATTACTAGGACTCAAGTGGGTTGCAAGCCTGCCGCGGCGGTGAGCCCCTCACCCACCAAACCCTTTGCACAGTGACCCCGTACAGGATGCTCAGACACTAGAATTCAAAACCATATTGAGAAAATCCATCTCCAATTGCTCGGCATAACTCCTCCCCCAATATTTAAAATGAGTACCACCCTCGCCAAGATTTCCAACCCAGGAAGTTTGAGATCAGAGGACCAGACTAACTTGAGGCTTGGCTGACTTGGCTTCACTGCCTTCCCTCCCCAGCCACCGGATGGTATATATGGGGTTTCTTGAGCCCTTGGCTCTCTCTTTATCGACGTTGGATGAAAAACCCCCCCAAGCTCTGCAGAGCCAACCCCATGTCCACTCTGCCAGCCCCTTGGGAGGGGGACTTGCACCATCCCAACACTTGAATCCCTCTACCATGCATGCTCCTATTAGAGACAAATAGATCCCAAATTCTACAGACACAGGGACAGGTAATACAATTGACATCGACCTGAACTAGAGCCCGGCAAGGCCATGCCTCTAACCACTCCAAAACCCGTCACCCCCTAGCCCAAACACAGGAAAATCCTCATCACAAAGTTGCATACTCGTCGCTATTTTAACTTAATTTGTAGGGTGAAGATTGATTACATACCAGGATTCACTACCAAGGTTTTCTGACGTTGACTGCCTCCGACTATGGGTTTCCCTTGCTCTCCACCTCCACAAGACTATTATCACCCACACTACTCTCATTATCCTTTGAGACAAGTTTATGTCCTCTCGAGATGGCCTTATCACTCTGTTGTTCCCATGCTATAACTACTGCATGCTTTCTGCCACTGCTTCAAGCGTTGGCTGCATGTGGAGGGTGGTGAGGACACTCCTAATTAATTTCATGGTGCCTTGGGCCTGCACACCCCACTAATGTCGACTCACACCTTATCGGGGAATTTCCAAATTCAAATATGATAATATATAAACTACCTAATTTATCTTCTTTGTAAAAATATTTACATCGCAGGTCTTCTCCTATCATACACATCCCCACTTTCGCACTCCACACACAATCCCCCCTTTGCACACTTCTACTACACATATCCATCCAACATAACACTTCTTATTCACATACATGAACTCTTTCTAATGTAATGCATGAAAAAATACAATCAATAAAACTTGTTGGAATAAATCGTCACTGATGTCAAAGAGTGAATGAGCCAACATTTGTTTGATGATTTGTGTGCACAAATTAGTGAATTTTTCCTCTTTTCCTTAGGATTTTTCCTTTCATTTTCATGCTTTTGGGGAATTGGGAATACTAGTTGAATGTGGCAGAAAAGCCACAAGGGATTTGGTAAGATAGACAAGGAATCTCTATACATAAATGAAGGACATGCAAAAAAAATGAGAAAGTTTTGGCTTGAACAATGAGTTTGGAAAGACCATCACTGTTATATATTGGATCATTGGTTCTAAATATGATAGAAAGTTGAAAACAAAATTATGTATAGGTTGGAAATTGTTTGTGTAAACAACAACAACAATACATGAAGTTCTTTAAAACTCTTGTTTTATTTGACATATATTAATGTATGATATTCCATGACTAAGTGGACATTTGTATGACATCCAAGTGGGCTGGTTTGGTCCATGAGATAATGGAAAGGGCTGAGACAATCATGAAAATGATAAAAATGAAGTTCTCTTGACCTCGAGTCTAATTTCATATGCAAATGTATATATATATATATATATATATATATATATATATATATATATAGGAATCATTCTTGATGAAGAATGCTTGAATAATAATAGAAAAAATAATCGATGCAAATGTAAATGGCTAGATTAGCTGATGTAATAAGTTGTCCAATGATTTTCATAGTTGAAAGACGAATCAATGGGGCTGGGAAACCCCTAACTAACAATTGATTTTAATGTTATAATAATATGATTTTTACATGCTCATGTTGTGTGATGTGGATGACAAGGAAATATTGATGGTTGTGGCACGGGTACATTAAATAATAAATAAATCCTTGATTGCAGGATTGGGAATTTACTCCACTAAGCATTGTGTTGATTCCATAAGATCGTTCAGTGGAGTAGAAAAAGCATAAATAATAAACCCATGAAACTTGTTAGCTAATAATCATGGAGCATAACTCTAATTATAGCATATATGAGAAACCCATGAGTCATGTTGGTTGATAATCATAGGAGACCTTTGATGATAGCACAAATGAGAAACCAATGAGGCTTACTGGTTGATAATCACAGGGAAAGCTCAAATGGTAGCCCAAATGAGAAACCCAAGAGGCTTGTTGCTTTGATAATCACTGAGTAGATGTTGTGCCTTATAAGATGATAAATAAAATAGAGACCATGTTGGTTGAAAGGTTATGGTAGGTTGACGCACCTGGGACTATTGGGTTGATAACACTCGATTGTACTTTCACAAGGTTGGGATGAGAACACAGGTGGAAGTTCCACTAAGAAGTTGTTGGAGAGTGCACTCTTATTACCCTAGGAGTAACACAACTAATAAAACCTCCTCACTACTAACTATATCTCTCTCCAAGGAAAATTAAAACTCTTTGCACTACATGAACCTTTGGACTAATTTGTAGCCATTGTGGTCTAACAATGAGTAGTTATTGAGAACACCTGATAAATGTACTTGTTAATCACTGATTTGTGGACAATGTGGTGTAACAACAAAGATCTTTTGAGAACACCTAACAAATGGGATATTTTAAAGACGTGTGTGAATGGATGAGTACCCATTCAAAGGACAAGACAAGAGGTATAATTTAAATGTTCACAAATTATTTATGATGAATAATGAATCCCATGAGAGATTTTATGGCATGTTAATAGGAAAGCATGGGAATTGCCCAGTCTGGGTGAACGAAGCTGTCCGAAAAGAGTATTTCAATAGCTTGAAGATATCATAGTGTGTAGTGGAAGCACCAAGAAAACTGTAAAGGACCCACAAAAAGTGGTTGATCGAAGGCTAGTTTTCATGTTTATTTATTTTTTGGGCAATAAATTGTATATGTGGACTGCAATGGTAATCAAGTTGTAAATAGAAAGCTCCAAATCAGTTATGCTTACATGAGGCATTTTTTTATTTTGTGTTTGATCATAGAACACCGAGGATGGTGTTCCTCTAAGGGGGTGGGGATTGTGACATCCCCTGTGGATTAAGCCCCATTGTAAAATGTTTTTCTTGTAATTAGAGAGAGGGACATATATTCCATTACTTGAGGAGGGAGATTGCTTGATGAAGTGGGTTGTTTGAAATTATACTCATGGGTTGGTTGAGTGGTTGGGAATGAGTTGACTGTGTATTAATTCAAATACAAAACAAGGACATTCCCATGTTCTCTTTAGGCAACAATTACAAGCAAAGAAAGGAAAAACGTTAAATTGGTAATATAGGTTGCACTGTCAAGGTGGATGGTCTTCGTAGACCACTCAAGAATGGTAGAACCATCGTGGCTGAGAGGAGGAGAACATTCTCAAAGGATATTAGCTCATGCATTGAAGGGGAGACTACATGTGCATGGATAAGGGACAACCATGAGATGAGGAAGCCCCAATGGAGGAGGAGAAAAGGAGGCCAAGAGGATCCTTGTTATGAAACCAGCTCAAGAAAAGATAGAAAAGAAAGATCAACGCCTTAGAATTCAGCCTCTTCGAGGAGGCAACCTCCTTTACATTACATAAATGAACAATTCTTGGATGATATAAATGAAAATACCTCCTTTCTATATATAGGAGTCTAAGGGGTCATAACATAATCAGAGCCGACATAACAATAATAATGTAAGGGCACAATAATAACAATTGTGGGCTTCTATGGGGCACAATAGTAACAATATGGGCACTACATGGGTACATCAATATAATAAGTGGGTTATACTAATAACAATAAGGGGTTACACTAGTAGTATAGGGGCCTAACATGCCCCTCTCCTTCAAAAAGCGTTGTCCTCAACGCTTGAGTAGTTCTTGATGCTTCTGTATAAAATTCTTGTCCTCCCATGTGGAATATTCAGCGGGTAAGTTCTTCCACTTGATGAGATACTCTGAAATTGATCGATTTCGTAGCTGTCGGGTTCTTGTTTCTGTGACTACTCTAGGTTCCAATATGATTTTTCCTTCCTCTTTAATTTCTGGCAATATTGTTTGAATTGGGATCTTTTGCAACTTTTGAATAAGTGGCCATACTTCTTCATCCTTCTTCCGTTCATCCCTTGCTTCGTTTATCCAATCTGGTTGGATAATATAAATAGCACAAAACAATGCTTCCACATCCTCATCCTTGAAGAGTCTTCCCATTCGGTAAGGTCGCCATTTTTTAAGTGGCTATTGTTTCATTTGATTTTGCACTGCAGTGGCGTTATCCTTTAAAAGTTGGAGAACTTGTTGTTGATGCTCGATGTGATCTTTCACTGCTTGAACCCTTTTCTTCTTGACATGTCCTTCTATCTCTAGAGTTTGAAGAGTGGTAATTTCTTCCAATCCTTTACAAGATATGGTCGGATTTATTTCTTGATTCTCGATGTGATCTTCCACTTCTTGAACATTTTTCTTCTTTATATGTCCTTCTATCTTGATAGTTTTAGGAGTGGTAATTTCGAACAATGAATTACAAGATATGGTTGGATTCATTCCTTCTTTCTTGATGTGATCTTTCACTTCTTGCACCTTTTTCTTCTTGATATGTCCTTCTATCTTGAGAGTTTGAGGAGTGGTAATTCTTGCCAATGCTTTACAAGATATGGTCTGATTCATTTCTTCTTTCTCTGGGGTGGGGTCCTGGCATATATCTTCTTCTTTTGTTGTTTCTTCATCCTTTTCTTCCTCCTCTTCATATTCTATGTAAAATAATTTCTTCTCAGCACACTTATGACCTTTAGTGCATTTGATATCACAATTGTAACAAAGCCCTTTTTCTCTTTTTTCTTCCAATTGTTGTGGTGTAACCCTTGTAGGTTGTGGAAGGCTAGGAGAAACAACACTTCCATCTTTATAGTTGTGAGGGGTACACTTCCTGGTTTCCATAATTTTTCTTTCCACTATGTCACAAAACCCTTTTACTCTTTCCAATTGTTGTGGTGTTGCTCTAAATAAGGTGTTGCTCTTTGTATCCTCATAATGTGCTATCAATTCTTCCGTAAAAATTGCCCAAGTAATAAATTGTTTACGAGAACAAAGCCATTGACAGCATACAAACTGATTTGGTTCCAAATATACAATTTCCATACATACCTTTTGTGCGTTTTGCAAATTATTGAGATCGAAGAATTGCTCCATTTGTAATATCCATGTGGCGGGATCCTTGCCATCAAACTTCCTCATATCGATTTTTGGAATATGGTGATTCTTCGATCCAACATTAGTGTCTATGGAATCATGATTAACATTTCTTTTGTTCTCATCATGAGTTTCCTTTACTACCTTTTCACCATTAGTGACCCTTTCTTGTAGCAACTTCTTCAATTCTTCCATGTCTGTCTTCAAATCTATCTTCAAATCTACCATGTCTCTCTTCAAATCTGTCTTCGAATCATCCATCTTAGCTTCCATGCCCTTTATCTTAGATTCCACACCATTTACCTTAGATTCCACACCACTTATCTTAGCTTCCACGCCATTTATCTTAGCATCTGTTAACTTTTGTGAGTGTGACATTTGTTGCACTTGTTCTTGTAATTTTGATATATCATGTAGGATTTCTTCCTCTTTTTCATGAGTCATGCTAGAGCTTTCAGGTTCCTTACTAGGTGTTTGAATTTTCTTTCCTCGGGGCATCAGTTACCGATAATAATGCTTTACTATGCCCTTTGAATTCTGTTAAACCAAGCTTACACAAAAATTTAAATAAAAACTACACACCTTTTTTCACTTTATAGAAGCCTGATATTGAATCTGATGTATCTCTGTAATTTCGGATCATCTAGTTCTGAAATTGCTACCTATAGTAGCCTTCTGCGTCCTCTTTCCAATGCCTCAAGTCTGAGCCAAATTGGATTCTCCAAGGAAGATTTATGTGAAATCTCCCACAGTGACTTTCTTTTAGACTGGTTCAGTAGAGCGAACTTGTACGACGTTCCACGAGTTGCTGTTTCAACCTTTGAATTTGAAACACACACAAGAGACTATAGTCCGTCCTCTTTCTGTACCTTCTTATGAAATTTCAATCCGATCCCCAGAGAGAAAGTTATGACGATTTTCCCTAGGTCACCTGTTTTGAATGTAATTCAAGAGTCTGCAAAAAGACCAACTTCCTCAGATCATATCTCCGCAAATATCGCGCGAAAAGCTCTGAAATTCGGACCCAAGGTTCAACGCGATTTCTTCTCAAATGGTTTTTTTTTTGCGACTTCTGAAACGTCACAGAAAAAAAGTTATAGCGAAAATGCCACGATGACCTGTTTGGAGCAGCGAAACCCTAGAATCCAAAGCTTTGATACCAAATGTTATGAAACCAGCTCAAGAAAAGATAGAAAAAATAGATCAACGCCTTATAATTCAGCCTCTTCGAGGGTCATAACATAATCAGAGCCGACATAACAATAATAATGTAAGGGCACAATAATAACAATTGTTGGCTTCTATGGGGCACAACAGTAACAATATGGGCACTACATGGGTACATCAATATAATAAGTGGGTTATACTAATAACAATAAGGGGTTACACTAGTAGTATAGGGGCCTAACAATCCTGCTAAATCAAGAAAGGAGGATGAGAGGCTCCCACGGAATAAAGTAAGTAGGATGAGAAGGTCTATGAAATCATACACGATTCATGCGCACATGCAAAGAAGGGAACATAGGAAAAAGGGGAGGTTGAGAGACTACTCATGAGAAAGTTGAATTGTTGAGAGGGAAGGAAAATATATGAGGACTAAGAAAATTTAGGAAGAAGAGAAGCTTTGATGATATCCAGCTAAGAAACCCATGAGGCTTGCTGACTGATAATCACAGAGTAATGGTTATGCCCTATAGGCTGATAAATCCACTGGATACTATGTTGGTTGATAACCTTTGAGAGGCAGACGCACCTAAGGCTAGTGGTTTGGTAACACCTAATGGTAGTTCCATGGGATTTGGGATGAAAACGTAGGTGGAAGATTCCACTAAGTTACTCAAAAGTGCACTCTTATTCCTTGAAAGGTAACATAGTTGATAAACCCTCCATTTTATTAACTATCTCTCTCTCTACATATGAATTGATACTATCTGTGTCCAAATCCCCAGAGAAGTTGGGATGCTAGCATTCAAGTCCCTCTACATCAAATAATTTGTTCCCTGACTTGTTTGCAATTGTTAAATAGCTATTGGGTGAAGGAAGTGTGGCCTTGAGACACGTTGTTTCAGCTAAGGATATTGGTTTATTCCCTTGGGTGGATAATCAAGGTATGGGATGAAGTGGTTCATGTTGGTTGATTTTTATAGTTGGTGGGTGGAGGCCCGAGAAAACCTCAAGACACCTTATTTCAACCAATACTATTAGTTTAAAACTCCTCTTAAAGAACTCTACCTCAATCTTTGGAATATGGCTCAGGGGAGACAACTACAAGAAAGACTTGCGTACAACTTGTCTATGGTTCGTTAGAGAGTTGAAGTCCCAATCTCAGTTGATGAGAACATTTTAATAAGATAAGCATTCTAAAGCTCTTTCACTCTGAATGTTATGCATATGTTTAATGCGTTGGGTTTACTTCCCGTGATGATATTGGTTCATTGTGTTGGTTTAATACATTAATATGTTGGGGAAATGAATTGATGTATAATGCAAAGCTCTTTTCCATGGATGAGGAATGGTTCATCCCTAGAGGACTAATATATTTATGATTTCTTATGGTTTTACGTATTGATTATTATATTTTGGTGGCAAGCTATTAGTTTACTCAAGTTAATGACTAGGGAGATCAATCTAGCATGGAAATGTATTGTCGAAACGTAGAATATATTCTTAGGAATGGTTTATTCATGTATCCATCCCAAGCCTGTAAATTGGTCTAAATAGGCTATGTATTAAGAGATGGGTAGATCTCTATAATATTTATCATGATGTTTTTTTGTTGAAGGAATGAATCAATCCTTATGTTTACTCTAAGCTTGAATATAATCTAATTATTTGAGCATGAAGGATGATAAAATCCTTGATTTTAAGATGTTATCTATGTGTTTTAATGATCCACGTAACTAGCCTATATATTTCGCTAGTTTTTCTTTATAAGCTTCGTAAGGATAACATTTTCAATACATAGGTACAAATCTAAATATCTATGTATTTGTAGGCTAGGTTGAGGCATTGAGAATCTCTAAGGGAATAACCTAGAAAGGCCTTAATATACCCTTATACATTTATATACTATGTATCTGAGTCCTAGGGGAAGGCCCTTATGCATGCATTTACAATTTCCAAGCGCAGGGTTGGAGTCCTGAAGACAGGAGCACTGAAATTCAAAAATAATTGGTGTAAACCCCTTTGCCCCTATGACCAAATGAGACGACCAAGTGCTTAGAAAAGAAAAGTTTGGGCCATCAATGGGTGAGTTCCATGGCCATTGGATGACCCCAGAGGTTTTGAATGGATCACAAGGAAAATCTCGAGATATAACCTATGTGATAACGGATGATGTCGGCTCGATATTTAGGACCAGTGATGCCACTCCAAGCCCCAAATCTCAGAGATTTTGGATGGAGTTCATAGTTGAACACCTGAGATTTAAGTCTCTAGGTGACTTAACATGTGGGGCCCATTTATGGGGCCATATGCCGTAGGGCATCATGTTTTTATGTATAAGTCCGGGGGGGGTTATTAAAGCGTTATCGTAAGGTGCATATCGCCATGAATCCCTAGAAGTTTATTATCGGTAGTTTCAATGGGGGACAAAGTTGATCCTTGCTAGGATTTTATTCTTAGGGTGACGTGGCCATGGAGGGCCCACACCTGCATCTGTCCTGTATGCTACAAGTTGTTATGGGTTGGATTGTGCAAACCATGGAAGTGAGGTTATACATCACTTGGTATGAGTTGGTTGGAAACTTCCACTTTCCCATCAAGGTGTATGACCAGGATAGCCACATGGGCACCGTGTGGAAGGTTAAATGGTGTGGCATTCACTAATAGGCCAAACATAGGACGTCCATATCTTTTGATCCAAGAGTCGGATTGGAGAAAATTTTATATCGTTGGAAAGGTCTCAACAAGAAAAACACCAAAATGCAATTTATTGTAAGTTTTGAGAAGGTCAAAAAAGGTTAAAAAAAAGCAAAAATTAGATCCCATTTTCATAACGTGACAATGGGAACCAAGTCATCATAATAATTTCCTCCTTCTACCCTTAGTTGGGTTTAGGGTTAGTAGGGGGTATGTTACAGTCTAGTAGAGTACATAATAGGCTAATTCACTTATCCTCATCTAAAATCTAAATATCAATACATAAGATTGACTCCTCATAGTATTGAAGGCGTTCAAATGCTCAGTCACTAAGTCTCCATGTACTTCATCCTCAAATTATACATATTTCTCCATAGGAACAATTTGTTCAGCAGGAACATAGACTACTACACAACCCCTAACATGTTCCACAACGCCTTTGTTGTAGCTTCCCCTAACACATTCAATAATACTAAATCTGAGAGACACAATCATACTGTGTCCTTTGCCTTCTAATCCAACTTCTTCCAGTCTTTTGTTGACATCCCTTTAAGATTTATACCTAGATCTAGAGCAATCCATTAATATCTTTCCACCAACAAGTCTTCTATTTTGAGCTTCCACAACACAAAAAATTTCTCATTAAATTTAACAATCTCTATTTTTCAACTACTTGTCATTTCTTTTTACCACAAGAATCACTCCCACATATGTACCACTATAACAAGGTGTACCACAAGGCCAAGGAATATTGTTGAGCCACAAAGGTGTCCCCTTGAAGCCAAAACTACTCTTATACCAAATGTAAGTTTTAACCTTGTACAATTAATTGTTGCAAATAGATTCTTCATAAAAATAGAAAAGCTACAATGGCACACACATAAAATTACACAAGGACTCAAAATCCAAAACCTAGGATGCTCAAAAAGTTTTTTTTATTATATTTATGTATTGTATATTACAATATAATATACATCATGTGGAATATGAACTTCCAATCGAACCATAGTTCTACAACCAAAAATACAAGACCCTGGGAAAACCCACATGTGCCACAAAACCTCTTTTAGTAAAACCACAGGCAGAAAACACCAAAAATGGATGCAAAATATTACCCAAAAAGCTTATTTTGAGGCATTTCCATGAACCTCGAGCAGGGGACTCACACTCCCCTCAATACCACCCAAATAGGAGGGCTTGAACAACATGTTCCCCCTGCCCCTTGAGGCCCCCTTTATTTGTGGTGCATATAAGTTGTGCAAAGACTATAACACATACTCAACAAATCTCCCATGACCATAAGGGACTATGCCCATTGGTGAAGATTTTAGGAGAAAATACATTCAACCACAACTAAAAAAGTCCATAAAAAACACACAATAAATTGCATGAGCTAAAACTCTCAAATTTGGATTCATTTCAATGCTTCCATGAAGGATGTATAAATACAATTTTTTTTTTTCTAGAGAAATATTCAAAAAAATATCTCGAGTAAATTTATCTAGGACAAAATCAGCCACTTCTTCTAGATCCCTCTATCACCATGTCGGAAAATTTCTTGTAGATCTCTTTATGACTAGTGAGATTGTATTCCAACACTTCCCCTTCATTGTGTCGACTAACATTTCTCACACTAACCAATATAGCTTCAATTCCTATATGGGATTACAATAACACAATGGCTTGTTGATTTAAGTCTCATCTAAGATTATACATTTGAAATCAACTTCGATTTGAACACCCATATGCACATCTACATAGTGGGATTCACCATGGTCGTGCTTTGCATTTATTACAAATTCAAGAACTTGTCTATAGTATTCAAGACAAGTTCAATCTCTTTAATAGGCTTTTCTATAGTGTTTACAATTATTTCAATAAAAATACTTCGTCGACAACTACAAGGCTTTATGACTCAATTTTATGATCATTTGTTACTTCCTCTTTACCTAATTACTACTATATAAAAAATGCTATTATCCAAGCCTTGTTGAATGAGAGATAGTGGTATTGCATTATCCCTCTTACTTGTTTCTTTGGTTTACCTTTAACCATCTCATGGATTTTCTATATCGTACCCTTAACCAATTTACCATGTGTAAAATTATCTTTGTCTTACCTTTAACTATTACATTCATGGGTTTTCTCTAAAGTACCCTCAACTAATTCATCATTTCTAAGGTTTTCTTGACCCACAACTAAACAAAATCATTAGTAAATACACACAAAATTACATAAAGTATAGTTCTCAAAATTGAATTCATATCATTATTTTTATGAAATATATACTAGCAATTGCACCAAATGTTGCAAAGGAAATGTTGTAAGGCATAAATTTAGTAGAAGTGGCTGATTTTGTCCTAGATAAAGACAAATCACTTACATTATGCCAAATTGGCATATTCTATAACCTTTCCAACATAAGTTGCCTCTTAATGCTCGAAGACGCTCTTTCAATTTCCAATAGAAGATATTTGATAGATTTTGAAGAACCAAATTAAATCATTTTCATATTAGATATTGAAATGATCATGATACTAAGTAATATTGGAAGATAATACCTTCTTACTCAATACATATGAAATCATAAACAATTTTTTTTTTCCAATTTTATATTTATTTATAATTAACAAATTTATATAAAATCAATTCAAAAATTATTTTTATTTATAAATTTATTAAAATATATTAATAATATTAAAAAAATAAAAATAAAAAATCAATATAATTATTCAAAATAATAAGATTTTATTAAATTTATTTTAAAATGTGATAAAAATATAATATAGCTTAGTAGGTGTAAATTAAGAAATTTATTGAAATTTATTTGTAATTATTTAATTTTAAATAATATAATTATTTGAATGAAATATAATAAAAAAATAATTTTCTATTGAGAGGTACTATGGTGAAGTTTTATGGTAGCAACCATGAGCTTTCCTTTATTCAACATGATATTTTGTGAGACTTGGCTATGTATGTAGATTTTGTTTCAAGTAGAAGATGGTGATTATCTAAATGCCTTCAAATTTTCTTTTTCTATGCTTAACTATTTTGGGGATCAACATGAAATGTTGCATCATGTAGTGATTTTAGAATAGAACATCATTCACATTTTGAAACTATGTCAAACCACTAATATCCATAGAGTTGTAGAGAAGATAAAAGTCTCATTAGAGAGAGTAAGAATTCAATTTTATATGTGAATGGTAGGATGCAATCTCATGAAGAAATTAGAGATAATGATATGCATTCATCATGGGAAAATATGCATGGTTGGAAGAGGAAAATAAAATCTCTATAAGCTAAGTGCATTTCTCTTTATCAAATGGTTGTAAATATAGTAAAAATTCATAATTTTCTATCTCAAATGTGAGATTATTTATTGGATTAGTTGTTGAGGAAATTAAAAAAGAAGAAATTTCCCAACAACAACATGACAATGTATAAATGTTGCTTATGGACTAGGACTTCAAAGTCTATAAGAGTTAAGAGGAAGCCAAATAAGTCTCAAATATGTATGCAGTGGTTCCAATTGCTATAATAGCTACCTTTGGCCAATCACATCAAAGCCAACTTATTTCTTTTGGCACGAAAGTTGACTAGAAATGGTTTTGTTCCATAAGTGATTAATGTGTGATTTTTCATCTACATAACAATTTGACAATTAACCAACCATTTACTGCCTTTAATGTCTGAGATGCAATTCTTTGGTGTTGTTAAGTGTCTATCTCAAATATGTATGAAATGGTTATGACTGTGATAATGCCTACCTTTGGCTAATTACATCAAAGCCACCATTATTTCCATTGGGATAAAAGTGTACCAGAAATGGTTCTCATCATAAGCCATTAATGTGTGATTTAATGTGTGATTTTTCATGTGCATAATAATTTGATTGGCAATTTTCCACCTTATATGTCCTTTGTGGAATTCAATTATTCTAAGTTCCACTAAAATCACTTGCAAATTCATTTGTCAAATTTGAGCTTTCTTAAAAATACAAAACCAAAAAATAGCTAAAATCATCTAACTAGAAACCCTATTTTATTGTTTCTAAATAATTGATCTCAATATTTTTTTTGTAAGTGAATCCTCCAATGTACTAAGTCAATCCAACAATGGACAATAAGATTTAGACTAACATGGCTAATAAGGTGCATTCTAAAGCTGAGCTTAATGATATTAAGGATAAAATCAAGTCATCTAAAGTGAAGTTCCATGTTAAGCAAAACTTTCTAGATCTGACAACTTCCAACACACTACAACAATAGAGCTATTTTCAATGTACCTTTTAACTTATTTGAAACAAAATTAAAAATATATCTTTATTTAAATATATGAATATAATATTGTGACTTTTAATTTAATTTTTTTTAATGAAATTTTTAACCATTCCAAACCCTTATATTCATATTTACAATATTTTTTCAATTTTAATCATAGTAATAAAATGGTATTTAAACCAACTTTAACTCTCTCTTTTTCCAAATATGAAGGCAATTTATAGATGGAAGGAAAAAAGAAAGCAATTTATAGATGGAAGGAAAAAAGAAGGCAATTTATAGATGGAAGAGATTTGGGTGGAGTTGGAATGACTATCCCCATACTCCTAAACCTAACCAACTATATTAAAGAGATTAACTGAATTTTGAATAAAACCCAAATATTAATCAATGCCTTAGATTTTTCAATTTTTTTCCCTCGCCTCTCACTTAGCTTTCTTGGCTTTTTATGGTTTCCATTTTGCAAACCTCCCCAACGCTAACCATCCGAAGCTCAATAATTTATCTCCCCAGCCCTTGTTCCTTGGGGGCTTGGTTAAGTCAATAAGTCATTTACAACATTTGTTTCGAGTGCATTAAAGGTCCATGTCCACCCCTTCCAAATTACTTGTTCGAGTTGTACGGGGTCCATAATTATCCTAGGCATTGTTGGTCGATGGACTACTAGATGTTTCACATATTTCAAAGTTGTTTGATGAGGGGTAAGCTGGAGTGTTAGTTGTATTTGACCGTTAAATTTCCGCGCTCAAATTCGAACGATGGGATAAGGTAACAGCAAAGTTCAAGTATATTATCTCTTTGATTGCTTAATCCTACCATCGATGTAAGTTCCGAAAGCAAAGGGAAGGAAATTTTGTTTGTGTTGGGGGTCCATAATTATCCTAGGCATTGTTGGTCGATGGGCTGCTAGATGTTGAACATCTTTCAAAGCTGTTTGATGAGGGGTAAGCTGGAGTGTTAGTCGTATTTGACAGCTAAATTTCCGCACGACGCACGATCTGCCCGTAAAATTCCAACCATGGGACAAGGTAACAACAAAGTTCAAATCAATTATCTCTTTGATTGCTTAATCCTGCCATCGATGTAAGTTTCGAAAGCAGGGGAAGGAAATTTTGGTTGCGTGGAAGTGGTTTAGTGTCAAGTGAAATAGAGGTGAACAGGGTAGTTTGCAGGTCAAAAACCCGCATTTAGAAGCAACTTATCCCACGCTCAAATGATTTGTTTGGATCCAATATGTACCATGCGATGTCAATGCGGGAAGGTTAAGTGAAAGAATTCATAGAAGTTTCCTTTCTCATCAATCAAAGCTACTTGCGAACTATTTCTTTATATTCTTGGTATAGTCGTGGGCTTTCTTTTTCTAATAAAAAAATATAAAAAAACCCTAAAGAGGACAAATTTAGGAAAAATATGAGAGGTTATTATTTATCCATTTAAACTTATTATTTTGGACAACCCTCTATATTAATTGTTATTTTAAAATAAAAGAAAGTCATATATGTTCTTTTGAATTTGATATGGAGAGAACAAGTTGCCTGCGGCTTTATATTGTATGTTTTCTTTAAGGGAAGATAGTTCTTTAAGTAGATTTTATGATATCTGGCTTTCCAATTTTCATTACATCGATAAATAAAAGCAAAAAACAATAATAAGCTATTGTTGGCCCCAACAGCATCACAGGCAAAAACGTTACACATCAACTGAATCAAGTTTGCGCTCATCACGATAGCTCCATGCAGTGAAGAATAACAAGCCAGCAGTGTGGATGTGATTTTAGACCTAAAACTTTTGTTTTTTCAATCTACGTTCGACAAGATATTATGGATTGAATTGTTTGGAATTCTTAATCTCAACATCCCCTTATCGTTTGCATAGATCCAAAGTGTTGTTGCATGTCTCCTTTCTAGAGAGGTATGTATTGAAGATGTTGATAGCTTTCCTCCTGTGAACTACTTATGTCGATTGTATATATTAAGAATATCTTACGAGAGGTAAAAGATTAACCTCTCTGCTCTTTTAATTATCAAATATTTTGAATCGAATGAAATTCTCAAAATCTACAATCGGACATAAAGATATCAGCAATCAATAATGTCAAACTTTGAATCTTCAACTTGAAGCAGCAACTAAAGTTAGCCATGATATGTTCGGCTTGCTCTAGAACTCACAAACCCTATTACATAAGGAAGGCAACAAACTACTTAACTTATGTCGATTGCATATATTAAGAATATCTTACGAGAGGTAAACAATTAACCTCTCTCCTCTTCTAATTATCAGAGATTTTCATCCTCAAAATTCTCAAAATCTACAATCGGACATAAAGATATCGGCAATCAATAATGTTGAACTTTCAATCGTCAACTTGACGCAGCACCTAAAGTTAGCCATGATATGTTCGGCTTGCTCTGGACTAAACTCCTCTTACACAGAAAGGGAGCGGAAACGTAGTCGGTCAGACTCGAACACAACAACGACTGGCACAACCTCATGCTTACTCTGTGAGCTCACAGCTCACCTGAGCTCCGATACCATATTGGATATTGCTCTGATACCATATCAAAAACTTGAAGACTCATAGAATGAGCTTATTCATTACATTGCAATACACATATATTTATACAAAATTCACTACAGCTATTCACTTACTGTTATTTATTATCTACCTAAATCTACCGACTATAGCCGCTCTACGCCGACTAACACGCCGACTATAGCCGCTCTACGCCGACTAACACTGATGACTACGCCGACTATCACCGTCATACGGTCAGGTGTGATTAATGTTCTAACACCTCCCCTTAATCACGACGACCTAAAATTTAACTTGCCTGCTGGTCTAAGTCTCAGCTAGGCTTACAACAAAACATTTCATTTTTGCCTTCTTATTAAAGGGTCCATGCTTGTTCCTTTTCCTTTGCTGGTGCAGTTTCATCTTCACCTTTCTGGGTTTCCTTATGAAATTCCTTTGCTCCTTGCTTACGTACTTATCATCAACAACCTCTTCTAGATTGGGATGCAATGCAAGATCCCGAACAAGGTAATCTAATTCATGTTCTCCCCACTTTCCATGAGGAGCCATCAAAATGCACTCATCCTTGAACATGAGTGGCCTCGGAACAACATCCATGGTAGTATCCTCCATAGTAGCAGTGATCTTGAAAGCAGATCCAATAAAACTTCTAACAATTGGGTTATTACTCTGAGTGATTCTTCAACAACATGATCCTCAACAACATGAGTGATTTCTTCAACAAAATGATCCTCAACATGACATTGTTTGTCCAAGAACTCAAAAATACTACCAAACTCAAATCGGTTCTTGAGAAAATGAGCATCGAAAGGATCATTGTCAAAAAAGTCTAAAAAGATAGACATATCAGCTAGGCTTAAATTTTCCTTACCACTCTTGGAATAGCACCTCTCGATTCTGCCTCTCACTTCCCAGGATGCACACTACACTTTTGCTGCCCCACTCTTCTAATCAGCGTTTTCCAACAACGAGCTCTCCTTATCTTAACACAACACTTTTCTTTTAACACAGCCACAGATGTTGTGGTCCACAACAGGGACAAACAGGTTCACTAATCTTCACATTCTAGAGGGGGAATCTTCACATTCCTGACCCTCCCTGGAGCTGCAGTGACACAAACATCACAGACTGTTGCACACAAACAAAATACTTGAGAGCAGTCTCCAATTCTTCATCGCAACATGCCAATCAATTTAACGCAGCTGACAGCGCCCTATGTCTTGGCTACACAAGAAAGGAGACAAGGCTTCACACATCAAAGTTAGTGCTTCACACAATAATTCCTCGGTGTTCCACTAGTCTCCACAGAGCGCAGGGTCAACAACACCTCTTCCCAGCAGGACAGCAACACTCCCTCACGTTGCTCTACGCACAGCAAGACAACAACACTTCTAGACAACATTGAAGGCACAGCTCAGCAGGCTGGCAACTCTGCCACTCTTGGCATCTATAGCCCTCGGTGCTCTTACAACCAGCACAAACAATGTAGCAAGCCCTTCAACAGCTAACAATAGACTGTCTCCAACAGTGCCCAACAATTACGCTAGATTTGGTATTCCCACACAAACCAATCTTGGACTCTGTGTCGATAAGAGCATCACTGTGCACATGGTGTCTATAGCCTCAACGGAGCTCACGCACATATGCTTGATGCCAGATCGGCTCTCAAACATAGCTACTTCAACTCAAAACAAGGACAAGGCTCAAAGCCTTTGCTCGGCCCTCCAGGCTCCTTCGCACTCTATCATTATCACACTTCAAACGTCACTTAGAGCTCCACACAACATTGTGCTCACACTCTCACAACACAATATCACTCTCTCTCTCTCAACTGTGGACTCTCCAACACAGTGGCACACGACAAGAACTTTCACTATGCTGCTTTCCCACGGCAGCAAGAGCTCACGCTCTCTACACAGCAAACCGAAACCAAATCAAAAACATTAAGCTGAAACCCTCGAATGGAAGCCACAAAGGAAACCCTCGACTCTCCTCAGCACTTCTTTCTCGATGCTCCTCGATGACTAGATCCGGCTTTGACAACTCTCAACTCACAACACACTGGCTCTGAGCAGGATCTCTTATGAATGGACCACACTACTAACACAGGAACTTCAAATGGGTGCTTGTCCTTCTTGACAGCGCTTGATGTTGCAGACACAACTCAACGAACAGCTCCAGCACTACGCTCCAACTCACAGCACACAACCGAGCCCTCCTTTGCACGGCTCACCAACACCGAGCTCACAGCTCTTTACCAGCACTTGACCTCACACCTTCTTTTTAACAGTGCCTCCTCTTGGAACTCATATCAGCGCTCTAACAGCCAACACAAACATGACATCAACACTTCTAGACAATGCTATGCACTCCACACTGCGGCTTGATGAGCCGCACCAATCTACACACCACAGGCAGACTCTACCTGTGTTTCACCCCACAGAGCCCTCTGCACACCTTGGCTCACGAGCACACTCAACTATGGCCCAACACAACTCACCTAAAGCCTAGCGCTACAGGGTTTACTCTTTCACAAACAACAACGCAGTCTCCACAGGGAATGGCAACTCCACGACTTTGCAATCTTCCACTCTTGGAAGCAAGAGTTAAAATGCAACTTGTTGAGCCAACAACTAGCTGAGCACACAACTCCCAACTATATGAGCACACAGCTCCACCACACGCACAACTCCCAACTCGATTTCTTGACCCGCTCTCACACGAAAGGTTTCAACACATCCTGTCTGCAACACGACGATTTCTCAAACTCATGCACAGCAGGCTCTCACACTCACAAATACAAAACACTCCTCTTACTAAAAAAGGGAGCGGAAACGTAGTCGGTCAGACTCAAACACAACAACGACTCGCAAAGCCTCATGCTTGCTCTGTGACCACAGCTCCCCTGAGCTCTAATACCGTATTGGATATTGCTCCGACACCATATTGGATATTGCTCTGATACCATATCAGAAACTTGAAGACTCATAGAACGAGCTTTATTCATTACATTGCAATACACATATATTTATACAAAATTCACTACAGCGCACATATATTTATACAAAATTCACTACAGCTATTCACTTACTGCTATTGATTATCTACCTAAATCCGCCGACTATAGCCTCTCTACGCCGACTAACACACCGACTATAGCCACTCTATGCCCACTAACAGTGATGACTATGCCAACCATCACCGTCATACAATCAAGAGTGATTAATGTTCTAACATGTTGAACTTGGAATCTTCAACTTGAAGCAACACCTAAAGTTAGCCATGATATGTTCGGCTTGCTCCGGACTAAACTCACGGTCCCTATTTCAACATGAATCTTGCAGAGGCTACATTGCATATCACTTTGTGAAAATTAACATAGCAACTTTAAAAATCCGGTTTCCCATTGAGACCATTGGGCGTCATTTTGATGGTTGTGAACTAAATTTTTTAGGCTAAATCTCTGTCAATATCTTCATGTCGATGTTCGAAAATATGTAGAGAGGCCAAATATGTTCAAATAATAATAATGTAAGTATGGATCATTGATATTATACGGAATTTTTGGGTTTGGGACTTCTATCCATCGATAATCTACTACCTACAGGCTGAGGTGTGAAGCCATATTCTTCTTTGCCCGAGCAGGTCTTCGCGTGGTCGACGAAGCACCAGATCTGTTTCAAAACAGGGAAAGCATTTTCATATGAAATATTCAGAACGGGGGAACTCAAATAGTAAAACATTTTAGGATCTATCTTTAGAGATCCACAAGAAAATTTCTCAAATATTTGAAAGAAACGGTGGCGAATAGAATCAAACCTAGTCTTCTACATCCTAGCGGATTCTACGCAGGATAAAGCAACAAGAAAACATAAAAAAGGAACCGGCGCTTCGACTTATGGATATTTTCTTTGCCGCAAATATTCAAACGCACAAAATAGACGCCCACTAAGCACGGATAAATACAAATAATTTTTATTTTAAGAATTAAAAATAAATAAAAATAAAATTAATATATAAAAAGTTAACCATTTCTATGTAAAGGAAACTTTTTAGAACTCAATATAACTAAGTTAACCAAATTCTTTTACAACTCTCTATGACCAAAGGAAATAGTTATCATATTGCCAATTGTTAAAACAGATACACAACAAATGTCAAAATTTGAAAATAACTAAACGCTCATACCTGTCAAAATACAACAGAGTTGAAAATTTAAAAAGGGCTAACAACCGACAATCTTCAGATGAGGAGTTTGGTAATGATTGGGAATCAACCATCTTGGCAAATTTTTGCTAGTCCCAAATCATTACAACAGCAACAAGTGCGGCTCCAACAACTACGGCCAAATATTTGTATAATGGTTTGTGAAAGTCAATACGGTTGTGCGGGCTATGTATCACTCCTTTCAAACAGAAGATGGTTGATAGCAACGAAAACAAAAACACCGCAGGCAAAACCCATTAAGATTGCAGAAATCCAGTTGGCTACACGGCCCTGTGTAGTGGCATCAATAAGTATTCCAATACCAATTCCAATGAGACGCGAAATCGCAAAGGCGAAAGCATATGCTGCACATGATAGGAACGGACTCTTGGGAATCTTGTGTACACACTATCCGCAACGCTCTCCACGCATCAGCTTTCGTTGACGTGCCAGAATAAGTTTATGTTAAATTCGACCCTGCAATAATTTGGTGGTTATCAGTACAATTAAAGATAAAGAGAGGAAGATCAGTGCCAATATGAACAATAAGCTGTCTACCAGAGAGGTCCTCTTTACCAATGATGTCCCCTTCATCAGGTTCATTTGTCTGTCTGTCTGGGGCAGTGTTTGGGTGACCTCCTCCTCTCATAAAAATATATCAAAATGAGAAATTGATTAAATTCTGCTCGAAAATAACACCATATATATATACAACTCACCTGAAAGTTGGGTAGTGTCTCGCCTGTATGTGCGGGTACTCCACTTTCTGTATCCACGATATCTAGTAATTATAATATTACTACTATCAGTCAGCAAACAAATGGTTGAGACATTGAGACGATTACACCCAAATCTTAACACTATTGTAAATTACAGCTAAGTATCAATACTTACCGAATTACAGCTCTCTCTCCTGTCTGCTGCAGCAAGGAAGCAAATCTAATAATAATAATAAAATATATAGATAGCGATTTTTGATGTTTTGTGCAAGTCTTTATTAGCCAGAAATGGCTGCTCATGCTTTCTCTCAAAAGCAACAATTTTTTTTTATTAGAGTGGATTTATGTATAGGATGTATGCTCATAACAATAAGAGAATGGAAAAATGGTATCATTTATGAAAACCATGTAAGGGGAATTTCGACTATGATTTTGAAATATGTATAACAAGAGTGTACCCACTGGCGATGATTTAGGTTTTCCTTTACCAAGTGATTTGTCACTTCCATTAAGTTAATTCCGATAGATGAAAGGGAATAAGAAGAGAGTTTATCTTGAGGAAAATTATCCAATGGTTTCTATTGTATGTAATTATATTTAATTTCACAGTCTTAATATACTAGCTAGATAAAATGTTGAATAAGTATGATACATGTCTTTTTTCACCATGTATCTCAAGTACCGAGAGTCTTTCTATTCAGTCTCCTTGAATGGTCTTCTCTGCACTACATTTTCACAAGATATGGTGCAGCTTCTGGACTCCAAACAAACCGCAGCAATTCAACTCTATATTTTTCATGTGGCGATAGTTTGGAAATAGATTACATTGCAGGTATATTCTTCATGTGGCGATAGTTTGGAAATAGATTACATTGCAGGTATATTCGGTGTTGTAACAGCTCCTTTGAAAGATGGCATATACTATCTGGGATATAAACTAAAACCCAACAACTACAAGACTGTGGACTGGCTTTGGTTGGTAGACAAATATAAAAAGAAACTATGCAAATGGACTCACAAATACCTCTCTCTGGAAGGTAGATACATTCTAGCAGCATTTCAGCAGATCTATGTTTTCTGGGCATATCTCCTAATGGTCCCAGGAATAATTGTCAACAAAATTTCATCTATTGTGACCAACTTTTTGAGCGGCCTTGGAACTCCTACAAAGATGATCTCTGTAAATGGAATGATTTGACTATTCCAAAGGATTTTGGTGGATGGGGATTCCTAGACAATAATACCTTTGGACATGCTCTGCTCATAATATCTTTTTGGAGAGCTGTAAATGGTAGTGGAATATAGCAAGACATCATACACTCAAAATACTTAAGACAAACAAATATGGATGACTTATTCAGGAATAATATTACTTTCAGAACCAAGGGGTCCATAATCTGGAGGAGCCATATAAAGATTCTTCCCTGGTGGCGCATGAGGATAGAGTGGGAGTTTGGAAATGGCTGGAAAATATTGATTGGCTCAGACAACATCAAAGGAATGAACAGAGAGCAGAACTTACAGGGACACTCCTTAGACATCATCAACAAAAAGGGATACTTTTTCCTAGGCCAAACAATAATAAGTTATTAGAATCGTTGTTCTATGGAAAGAAGCTACAGAAATGGACTAACAAGATAATATGCAACTGAATGGCGAGAATTTACCACTTCCCTTAGAATGACTAGTCTAATTCACAACACCCTCGGTGAAAACATCTCATGGAGTGGAAAAATGCACAAACAGGTGCGAATGGTTGCTAAAGAATACATATACTATATCACACAGAGATACAATCTTCAGTAGACATCTTGGTTTTGCATTGTATGTAAGCTGAAGATCCCACTTAAACTAACATTACTTCCCTGGCTCGTATGGAAAAATAAAGTCCTGACTTACAAAACCTTACTTAAAAGAGGTTTTCATGGTCCTGGTTTCTGCACCTTTTGTAGAAACTCCATAGAATCTACAGAACACATTTTCTTCTCTTGTCCTTCAACTTCATTGGTTTCAAGAAATATTGAACATTTCACTTAATATGGCTACAAAATTAGAACACATCATGTCCCACTGGTTAGAGTGCACTACTCAGAATAAAGTGATTACCATACACATCATTTGGGAGATTTGGAATTCCAGGAATTATCATATATTTGAGGGGAAGCCCATTGAAAACAACAAAATTTGTTTCAAAGAAATTTCATGGGTGAGCACCATTCAATAGTACACAAAAACTAACAGGATCATTGTGAAGATAAGGTCCCCTCCAACTACTATTCTTCCTATAGGATGGTTCTACAGAGCAGCACAAATGGGATCTTGTGGATGTGGAGTGGTTCTCAAATTAGACAACAATACACAATACAACTTATATTGGAATTGCGGCCTTGGCACCAACACTAGAGCATAAATCATTGCACTTTGGGGGTTGCTCTAGTTTGCAAAAGACAAGCAAATAAATATCATCAACATCTATGGAGACTCCAGATCTCTCATAGAAGGGATTCAGGAACTTTTTTCTTTTCACCAGCCTCTATTAGATGGATGGGTCAACAAGATTAAACATATGTTGGCCTCCTCCCTCACATCCTACTCCATCAAACATGTATACAGAGAAGCCAACAAGGATGCAGATAAGTTGTCTAAAGAAGTTCTAGAGGAACAACATGGAGTCATGAAATACAAACTATCAGTGGACCAACACATTAGAGAGGAAGATGAGATCATCTTGCCCTAACACAGTGATCCTATTTTCTTTTATTATTATCTAACATTTTGATGGACTCTCAGTTGTCATAGTAATATTGCTCTGTTTTTTTCTTTTTGAATATGTTATTATGGGAATGACTACCATATGTTGGATTAGGACTGGGGTGTTGGATGCACATAAAATATTAGCATGGACAGAAATCTTCTAAAAAACTCAATATTTTATTTTAAGATAAAATATATATAGTTCAAGTATTATTTTATGTCATCAACTTTAGAAGATAGAATGATGAATTTAGAAAAAATATACACTGGCCAAAATCCTATACACATGTTAGCAAAGCCAGTAAGTTTCATTTTGTCTTCAAGCATCATGCTAAAATAGAAATTTGTGAGGTCTAGTGATGGAGTTGTTGCAATTATTCTACAAGTGGGTTAATTTTTGCATAACACTATCGTGAAAAGTCTAATCTTAATATTGTTATTTTTATAGATGTATTTGCTCGTATTTTATTTATCTCGTCTTACTCATACTCATATTATATTACTTCTATTACTTAGTAATGCATTAATATTTATTGATCCTCTAGAAAGAAAATTATTTACATTTCCATTAATCTAATACAAAGAAAGTTTCTTCTATTGTCGATAAATAAATAGAAGTAAATATAAAAATGAAGGCTCCAACTATCTCCAAACCCTTCTTCTCTTTGTGTCTTATGGTTTATAGATTGTTTGGCTTTGTATTGTGCTAAAAAAATATTGTACAACATTCCCCTAGATCCCTCACTACAAGATATAAAACAACATTAAGGTTTGAAAGTTATAAAACAATATGCAGGTTTCTAATCAAAGGCATTAATATGCAGAGTTTCCATCAATATGAAGAATTATTTTCCGAGTCTAACTAAGACTATAGCTCGATAAGAATTTTTCATGGATACTTTGTAAACATTCCCTTCACAAATTAACTAAACAGCCTGTATATGTTGTATGTCTTGCAACTAACCATCTACATCCATCCAGGGTTTATTATTGTAAGTGATCTTTAATGGTTCCTACAAGGTTGTATGCTAGACTAAGATCCCATAGGTTGGAGTTAGGTGAGGAACATAACAATGACATGTCATCCAAGGTCGTATGCTAGACTAAGATCCCATAGGTTGGAGTTAGGTGAGGAACATAACAATGACATGTCATCCAAATAAGACGACATGGGTCACGAGTGTTCATAAGTTGAAGTTAGGAAAGGTAAGTTTAATGTACAAATCAATGACAAATGACATAATGGAGGAACCATACATCACATCAAATCTCCCATGGTTACAAGTGATTATGTTCATGTTGCTAAAAAGTTCAGGAGATAAATGCATTCCATAGCTAAGTAAATTCATAAGAAAATACACATAAATTACATGGTCCATATTTTCCAAACTTTGGATTCATTTCATTGTTCTCACTATATATATAACTTTTTTCCTAAAGAAATATTTAGGCAAGATTAACATATTTTTCTAGGAATAAGTCAACGAAACTCTTTCAAATCTCTTTATGACAATCTCAACCAGGATATTTTAAAACTAGTGAAAATAATTATTACATTCCAGCACTTCTCCTTAATTACAATCCCTAACAATTGTCAAATATTACAAATCTAGTGCCTATGTGAAATTAAAATAACATGATTTCCTGTTGGTTCAAGTCTCATCTAGGATTATGACACTTGAATTCAACTTCAATTTGATCATCCACATGTGAATCTACATAGTAGGATTCACCATAGTCATTCTTTGCATTTCTTACAAAGTGAAAAGGGTATTTGGAGTGTTCAAAGCATCTAGAGTCTCTATGTCTTCATTTTCTTTTGTTTCAATAAGTTATTTCACAACATTTATAGTTATTTCTAAAATTTCAAATTATTTTGGTTAAAACAATTACTTCATCAACAAACACAAAGCTTTATGACTCATCGTGAGGTTGATGAGTATTGCTCCCCCTTTCATTATATGCCATCTCTAAAATATACTAAATTTATTTGGACTTAATTTCTACTATAATTTTACAAAAAATGCTATCATCCAAACCTTGTTAAATGAGAAACAATGCTACTACATTATTCTTACTATAAATTGTTTCATAATAATTAAAAAAATAAAAAATAAAATAAAAATTAGCTTATCCTTAACCATCCGATAATTTTTTTTAAATTAGGTTTTTTATATGAGTAATTTACAAACCATTTACCATATCTAAGATTTTATATAACTTACAACTAAACAAATCTATAAAAAAACACACAAAATTACATCAACTACACCTTTCTTGCTTTTATGAAAAATGTATAAATACAAATTGCTTTTAAAGAAATATATATATGACTAAGTACTCAACCAAATTACTCTCAAACTGTATATAAATAAGTCAACCAACCTCATTTTTTGAAATCTCTATGACCATATTCTAAGAACTGATAAAAGCAGTTCATGCATAACAGAGTTGAGAATCTGAAAATAACTACAACAAGCAGTCATATCATGTTAATAAACAACACACTTGAAAAATTGAAAAGAACTGACAACTAACAATGTTCAGATCAGGAGTTTGGTAATGACTGTCACCAGCTTACCCTCCCCAGGTTGTACAAGTACATTGATTAATGGCCATAATGTTTGTTGAGAATTAGGAAATTGCTCCAAAACACGAATTCTAAGCACTGAATAAAAGACGATCTGATGATGAGTGGGGAACAATGTTTGTGGATTGTAAGTTACTAACGAGAATAACAAGAAACAATTGAATCATCACTGTTTCTGCCGACATAGGAATCAATCATCTAGGCAAATTTCTAATAGTCCCAAATCATGACAACTGCAATCAGTCCGGCTCCAAAAACTACCGCCAAATATTTGTAAAATGGTTTGTCAAAGTGGATACGGTTTTGCGGGTTGTGTATTATTCCTTTCAACAGAAGATGGTTGATGGCAACGTAAACGAAAACACCGCAGGCAAAACCCATTGAAATTGCATAAATCCAGTCGGCTATACGGCCCTGTGTAGTGGCATCAATAAGTATTCCAATACCAATTCCAATGGGGCTCGAAATCGCAAAGGCGAAAGCATATGCTGCACATGAGAGGAACGGCCTCTTGGGAATTATGCGCAACAGGGCTATCCCCATCGCAATTGCAGCGAAAATCTTGTGTAAACACACTGTCCACAACGCTCTCCACGCATCAGCTTTCGTCGCTGTGCCATAATAAGTTTATGTTAAATTGCGTTTCAGAAATTCAACCCTGCAATAATTTGGCGGTTATCAGTACAAGTAAAGATAAAGAGAGGAGTGACAACTTACCTGCAACACCGATGGCGATCCCTTCGAAGACAGA
Source organism: Pinus tabuliformis (assembly GCA_031772625.1). Taxonomy (NCBI): domain Eukaryota; kingdom Viridiplantae; phylum Streptophyta; class Pinopsida; order Pinales; family Pinaceae; genus Pinus; species Pinus tabuliformis. The sequence continues at coordinate 1,702,323,458 of CM062819.1, forward strand.
ATGGAAGATCAGTGCCAATATGAGCAATAAGCTGTCTCCCAGAGAGGTCCTCTTTATCAATGATGTCCCCTTCATCATGTTCATTTGTCTGTCTGTGTGGAGCGGTGTTTGGGTGACCTCCTCCTTTCAGAAAAATATCAAAATATCAAAATTGCTTAAAATTCTCTCTGTCGCAACGAAGAAAACCCCTCCGAGTGATTGTGCAGTGATAAAATCAAATCGAAAATAACGCCATCTATATATAACTGACCTGAATGTTGAGGGGTGTCTCGCCTGTGTGTGTGGGTACTCCACTTTCTGTGTCGCCAATATCTAGTGAATAAAACATTAGTGCTATCAGTCAGCAAACAAATGGTTGCGACAAGGAAACGAGTTCCTGGTATCAAAAGACCCGTTTGGCAGAGGAAGGAAATTAACTAAATTCTGATCAAAATGGTCACCACTCACCGGCGATTCTCTCAACAGGATTTGCACTGTGGATGCTCGGCCGATCATGCTTCTCATACACCCAAACGACGATGACGTCTGCGAGCATGGTAAAAAGGTAGCCTGCAGTACAGAGCATGAATGCAAAGGGATACGTCTTGTCCGTCAAATCTCCAAATGTTCCTGCAGAGTCACTGAGGAAATGCATCCAGGCCGTCCCCAAGAAGACGCCAGCCGCAAATTGACTTCCCAACAAAAGAAAGCTCTCGTTCCATCGGAAAAAATAGGGTGAAATGCCTCCCCCAAAAGTGCCCAGAAACACTATTATGAGACACCAGATCTTAACAAGAATTAAGCCTTTTGCTCTCAAATTCGTTTCATCAATGGAACTTCCATTCGGACTGCCTCCTTGGGCTACGACTAATTGAAGCAGGCCGCAATTAATTAACAGCATAACTGCCGTTGTAATTGGTTCAGCAGCCATGTCCTGAAATTGTGAGGAATTTTGATTGGCTTCTAGCGGTAATGGAAGATTTTTGTTCAGGTTGAATAAGATTCAGCCACAAATATGTAGCCGCTGACTGAACGTCCTTATACTACCCTGAACTACTTCGCACCATAAGACGCAAAAACTCCATGGTCCTTCATCATTGTCATTGAGATTTATGCCTATTCGTTGACTCGAAGGATCATGGCGAAGTTCACGGTAGGGCGAACCGGGGAAGAAGTCTTCCCCGTTTTTCATATCGTCGATTAAAAAGAGGCTGACGTTCAATCCAAATTAACTAAATTAACTACGTGAGATGAAATGAGTTGAGAAGTTTCGAAGATTACTTTGCAACCAGTTCTGTCCATTAGCTATCAAATTAACTGCATGACATGAAATAAGTTCGACGCCTTCCAAGGTTGCATCGCAACGAGTTCTATCAATAAGCAATGACGGCTACTGAATAACCATTACCGTTGTCTAACGCTTCCACCATACTCGAGGCGACAGACAAAATATAAGCAGAACACAAAAAAATTAAAATAATGTGTTCCTCCGGATCACGGGCCCGTAGTTGGCAACTATGACGATGGCATATAACGTATTAGATAGGAAAGTATTTTTATATTGGCACAATAATGTAGTTGATATAATATTATTTTCATACTTTTTAATTGCTTTAAAAAAATGGAAAATGGTATTAACTTTTATATATAAATTATATTTATTATATTATTCAGCTGGTATTATTGTTCAGTTTTTCATTGACTTGTTATTAGTTTTTCTTTGACTAAAAAAAATAAAATCTATTTAAAATTTAACACGAGTTAAATTTATTATTTTTAAATAAAATTTATTTTTATTTATCTCAAATATGATTGGTTAAAATGTCTCCCCTCTTATTGTGTGTAATGATGACAAGAATTGACTTCTTTTACTTTATTATTAATTATTATGTACTATATCACTAATTAAGATGTACAATAAATATAAATAATTTGAAAAATAACATTGTATACTAATTACTATGTACCATAAGCACAAATGGTCTCTAATTAAATTCAAAAATTCCATTTTCTCATTGGTGTAAAGTATTGAGTAGACAATTTTTATGAGTTTTATTTTTTAATTTAAAAAATATAAATTTGAAAAAAAATGTAAAAATAACATGTGTACAATTTGTACAACTCTCATTATATCAATCTATACTCTAATGACATGACATGTGTACTATAATATGAGCATTATATAAAGAAATTGCCATCATCCAATATTAAATAAATAATTATTAACTTATTATCATTCTCTTCAATGTCAATTATATATATATATGTATATATAACCATTATCTACCATAAGAAATGTTTAATTATATTAAAAAAATTAATAAAAAAATTGTTAAACAAATATTCATATAAGTGATTTTACAATTTTATTATTGTTTGGAGTATACAACACATTATGACATTAAAATACTCTAATGAACTAAGCGGGAGAGAACCCTAGCTATGAGGGATTGTTAATTTGGTTATGCTAGTTAACTATTTGAATATGTAGGCAGGATTAGTAGAGCATAGCTAATTATGATTAAATATGTTCATGCTATGGTTGAGGAGGGTTTATTATGGTCAACATACAGTTGATTATGGTTGAGCATGTTGTTCACATCTAGCTATAGTTTACTGTTGTACATTATGATTCACTATGGTTGACCATGATTGTCAATGTTTTACCATGGCTAGCTATGGTTCACGTATGGTTAGGCATGATGACTAGGGTTTGACCATATTCACCCATGGTTTGCCAAATTTGACTATGGTTTACCATACTTTTCTATGATAGATTATGGTTGTCTATGTTGACAATGGATGAACATTATTGACCATGTTCAATCATAATGACCTTGATTTACCATGTTGACATATAATGGACCAAGGTGACATATAGTTGACTATGATTGGCCATGGTGACCATGTTGGTCTATACTGACCATGGATGACCATGGTGACCATCGAGACATTTAGTTGACCATGTTGACCTATAGTTGACCAATAGTTGACTATGTTGACCATAGCAACATTTTTAACTTATAGTTGACTAGGAAGGCCAAACCCTATAAATTGACCATATGAGTTCAAATTGATCATTAGTTGAACACAACAACCATGGCGACCATGGTGATTTGGTTTACCATGTTGACTTTGGTTGACCATGTTACCCATGGTGACCTTGATTGACCATGTACAATCATTCTAGCCATGGTTGACCACATCAAGTATAGTTAGGCATGGATTGACAATGATTGTACACAGTTGACTATGATGGACCAGAGATGATCATGGTTAATCATGGTAGGCTAATATTAACCATGGTTGATTATGCTTGACCATAATTGACTACATAAAACTAAGGTTGAGTATGGTTGAACATGACTCACAATGATGGACAATATTTGACCATTTTTAGCAATAGTTAACTTCTTTTGAACATGTTTGACCATGGCTGACTTTGGTTGAACATGTTGGACTATGGTTAACCATGTTGATAATTATTAACAATGTTTCACCATAGTTGATAATGGTTGACTTTATTTGATTATATTTGACCATGATTGAGCTTGGTTGGAATCAGTTGACTTTGTTTATTATATGGTTGACTATGGATGTACATCGTTGATTAAGATTATCTGCATTAACCTACAGATGATTTGACTCAATCATGGTTGAGTGTCTTGTTCATATTGACTTTGGATGACCATGTTAAACCATATTATCCATGGTTTACAATGATTAACTATATTGACCATAAAAATAATTATTAAACATGGTTTAACAATATATGACTTTAGTTGACTATAATTACCTAACTTGTCTATGATTAACTATACTTACCATAAATGAAAAAATTAATATTTTTTACTATGATCATCCAAAAGTCCATGGTTAATAATAGTGTCCAATTGTGATGTTTGTTGTTTCGCATCGAAAATTACCCAAATAATCACATAAGTTGGTTACGTCTGCTGCTCCGAGGAGTAACCGAGTAAGAATGAAAGAAAAATTAAGTCCTTAGATGATATTAATGCGAAAGCTTTGACAAAGCAATTTTCTGATAATTGCTTTCATGACACTTTCTCTGCAACCTAGAGTATTAATGAAACCATAACTTCTGATAATCCACGGAAACCTAGTTTAAACTTTAAACTAAATAAATTATTGAGAGCTACCTAGAAAAGGCTGCCTCTAACTGCCAAATAAGGTTCGTAGAGGTGAAGAGTCTGGAGTTATCGCTTAGGCGCTTTCGCAACATCCTTTAAGTTTCAAATCTCTGAAGATAAATGAAGGATTCACCTAAAATATTGGGCATAACAAAGATCGTAACACACGGTTTTCCAAAAAAATTCTTCATCAACAACAATTTACTAACTGTGGAAATATCCATATTAAAACTCTTACATTTTGCACGATTAAGTTTAAATAATGAGTGTTAATGTGATACGCTATTTGCTATAGACACTACTCATTTTCAAGCAACTTCTTTATGTATCAAAATATCCCAAGAGGGTTAAGGAATAACTATGAAGCGTTGTACCATGACCCTGAAATACGAAGTGTCGTTTTTTAGTAGCGTCATAGGCGCTCTCAGGAAGGCCCTGGAGATCGTTTCTTGCCCACCTAGGCAGTATTCGTCAAGTTAGACCTCCGGATTGAGGAGGCCGTGGCTTCGTGGATGTCACTGGCGTTGCTTCTGCGAGCTTGAAATTTGCCGACACCGAGGTTCAATCCACCGACATGAATTCACTGGTATACTGAATGATTGAAGGGCATTTGGTAGGAGTGAAAGTCTGCCCTTAGGGACCACTGACGGGGTTATTCTAGGTGGCTTGGTTTTCTTTCAATAAGGGTGGGGTATATATTGGGTGTGAGTACCTTTTAAATCTGTTTTTGTTTGGTTAAGAGCTTATTTTCTTTAGACATAAGGAAAAAGGTTTAATGACCCAAGACAAGGTAGGTTAACTACCCAAGACATAAAAGCATCTGGTAGGAGTGAAACTCTGCCCTTAGGGAGCACTGAGGGGGTTATTCTAGGTGGCCTAGTTTTCCTTCAATAAGGGTGATGAGTCAGCCTGCATTGGCCCATAGCAGCCAAAAATAATTGTCCTGATTGTTGGTTTGACAACTGAATTATAATAAGTTTTCCCACCATATATATATATATAAATACACATATAAACTAATTTTGAATAAAATAATAATTGTCAATTGAAACTGGCTAAAATACCTAACCCTTTTAACAATTTTTAATTCAAAAATCTAAAAAAAATTAAAATTAATTTGCATATTTATTCATAATATGAATTCTTGTTTGGGCAATATAAAACTATTGAACACTAACATAGCAATATTAATAAATTTATTAATTGGTTTTAACATTTAAACCATATTTTTATATTATATATATATATATATATATATATATATATATATATATATATATATTACCCCCATTGAACACATATTTCTCCCTAATAATTTAAAACACATTTATAATATGTATCGGGACGGATGATGTTTGCTATTTTGTGAACCATAATGAGAGTGAAAGTAAATTAATAAATAGAAAATTTCATTCGTTTAATACTTAGATGGAACAAAGTTTTATATTGAATTAATTTTTCAATAACATTTTAGTATTTAATAATTTAAATTTTATGAGAATTTTATTCCTAAACAATTAGAACTGTGCTTAATTTTTAAGATTAAGTTTTAGGATTAAGACGGTTCATTTTCAAGATTAAGATAGAAAGTTTAATTGAAAAATAAAATTATATAATATAAAAATGAAATTTTAACCGTCAAAAAAATTAACTTCAAAATAAAAATTTATTTTAATTTAATGTTTAAGAATAAAAAACATTAATATATAACTAAAATACTCAAATAAAATCAAGATTAAAAGAAGAAAAAACAATTACATAACTATTAAAATATTTTATAATGATAGCATATTTACTTATAATAATGATATTATTCATGTTTTTATATAATGCTTTTGATAGAATAATATTATAACGTATTGTGCTAAAAAATTATAACATAATATAATAATGATGTTTAATGTTTTTTAAAATTATTTAATTTCAATTTATAAATAAAATGTCCGTTTTAATTTATTGTTTTTGTTAATATTAAATATTATTGTAAATAAATGAATATTAATTTATAAGTTAATAATTATTTTTTATTACACTTTGAAATTAAAATATATAAACTAAATTAAAGATATTATTATTTAAAAAGTTTATTTAGTTGGTTGAAGTTTTAATTCCTTGAAATTTAAGATAATCATTTTTTGTTGGAATATGCCATAAATAATGAAATAATTTTTTTAATAGTTTTCTGAAAAATCTAGTTTAATATTAGAAATGAAGTTTAATTATTTTGAAATATTTTAATATAATTTTTTTTCTTACAAAAGATTTTCACCTTCAATTTCTACATTTTCACTTTTCTTCATTCATGTGTGAAATTATAATAAGTCAATTACAACAATATAACAAATAGCAAAGACTTTTTATTAAAGAGAGTATTATGATAATACACAAACTAGTAAAATTCTTCTATATATATGTTTAATCATGATAATCAATTCCAAAAAGGCTTTTTACTAAAGGGAGTATTATGATAATACACAAACGAGTAAAATTCTTCTATATCTATGTTCAATCATGATAATCAATTCCAAAAATGTTTTGGGTGACATGGATTGTCCCATTTGCATTCTTTTAATGTAGAAGTCCAAAGTTCAACATGACACAAAGCATGTTAAATCCACTTGAACCATATTCAAAGGTATAAGGAAGAGCAACCTTCAAACATGGTGAAAAGTAGGCATTTGACTCATGCTCTTTGTGGTTATAAGGTATTAAACTTCTTACCTTGACATTGATATGGAATTAACCAAGGGATCAACAATAACTATTGAGGATACTTTATTATTTAAGTATTTTTTAATCTATATTTAATCATAATTCATAGTCAAGGTCAAAGTGTTAGACAAGCATTATTTTGTTATATCTAAACCAACTTTTACAAAATAATAATTGTTTTAAACTAGACATGAGGCTCAAGAAAGCCATATGCTCTTCACTAACTATGGGGCTCAACAAAGCCATATGTTCTTCACTAACTATGTTATATTATATATTGGGCTTAGCTTTTCCAAGAGTGTCGTGTGTTTATTGCTAACTATGTTGAATTATACAGGGGACTCAACAAGGTACACTATAAAGTGGATTAGGAGAAGGTTCAAGTAGCCATGAGCCATAGAATATTATGAGATTAATAGTAGATAGCAAAAGATAACTAAATTTTGAAATTAAAACAAATTTCTCTTAAGAAAATTGAAATAATTTAAAAATTACAAAAATAACATACATTTAAAAACTACAAAAATAACATGCAACCTAACATGCAACTCTTATTGTACAATGCAACAAATTAAATTACCTTATTATTAAACTAATGCAACCAATTAAATTACCTTATTATTAAAGTCAATAATACAAATACACCCAGAGAAAATCAAAACTATTCTTAGCTACCCCTCTCTCGTCTACTTCAAACTTAGCTAACACTAATTTTTAATAACTTAATAACAAAAAAATAAAAATTACACCTCCGAATCTAATGCTACCTAGTTTAATAGAAATCACCACATCTTTAACTCAAATTATAATATTTTTTAATAACACTTCCCAATCTAATGCCTCCTAGTGTAATAGAATCACCACATCTTTAACTCGAATTATAATTTTTTTATTTTATTTTATTTATCACTAACCTATATTATATTAAATAATTATAAATGGTTAAATATTAACTAATAAATATGTTTTGAAAAACTAATTTGACTTTGTTGATAAAGCATGGTCATTTCCAAACAAAGTCACGAAACTATTCTCCCAAGATATATAAATAAATAAAATTATAATATGGATTTCCTTGTAGCAACTCCATCTTCTTTCTTAATTCAATAGAATAAATATATGTTTTTATTCAATAAAAAAATACACATATCGTAGTAATAAGAGAGGATGTCATTATTTTTAAAATTTCAATTATATATGTAGGTAGTCTACTCAGTTGAAAATTTTATATATTAATTTTGTTTTACTTTTTCTTATGCTTATACAAAAATCCAAATGCATTTATCTTTTAAAAATATAGTAATTTATTATTTTAATAATAAAATTAAATATATATTTTTTATTCTTTTATAAATTTTATAACTTAATATTAAAATAAGTTTTAATTTCATAGTTTGTGGGTGATAGTATAATTAGAAAAAAGTGTGGTGACAAGTTTTTGTGAATCTAAGTGATTTGAAGTTAAATTTCCCAAACATGTCTCACGAGTTGAATTTAAAAAAAAAATCTCAATTTCGTAAAATTGTAGTAATTATGTTGATAAGATTAATGACATACCAAATATGTGATAGGGTGATAGAGGTAAATATTTTCCTTAGAGTGATTTAAGTTTTAAATTTTCATTTCAACATTGTTAGGGTTTTGATTGATTGTGTCCAATATGAGCACAACCAATAAGGAGATTTGCTCCCCTCCTCATTCTTACAAAGAAGCCATAGACAAAAGACAAGCCACCACTATCAATGCAAGTAAGAAAGATGCCTAGTGGGGAACATTCCAAACTCGACATCATTATTGTTGGCATTATGTTCTCTGGTATGGCTATATGTTATAGATGTTGTACTTGATGGCAACTCCCATGACAAGGCTCTCAATTTATTGAAAAATTAAGGACGCAGGAAATCAGTTCAGAAGGTGCGTACCCGCAGGTACACCATGCAGTAGCCGCGTCCAGAGACGCAGGCCAGCCGTTCAGGAGGTGCGTCCACCCAGTGCACACTTTTCAAGGTCACGTGGGGGTTTCTTGTGTTTTACTCTTGGTATCTAGCCGACGGTATTGTGTTATTATGGTGTCGGCTCGTGGTATTGTTCCATGATTTGAGGAGGAGCTTGCCTATATAAAGCAAAGGAGATCATTTGGTTTGGATGTCTTTGGTTGAATATCTTATGAGGTTAGATCTGGTCTAGATCTAAAAAGGTGAATCTTCTGAAAGACTGAGATCTCTTTGGCGCATGATCAGATCTGTAGATCTAACTGTTTGGGTTACTCTTAAAGTCTTGAAATCATTCATACCCGAAGGTACGCAGGTTCAGTGAAAGGCAAGTGCGCCGGGACGCAGTGCAGTAAGAAGAGACCTGCGTGGGGACGCAGGGCAGAGCAAGATTCAGGTGCGTTCGGGACGCAGTACAGTAACAGGCGCACTGCGTGGGGACGCGAAGCATAATAAGGATCAGGTGCGTCTCTGAGCAAAAAGACGCGGTGCGATAGTATTTTTGGGTGCGTCCCTGCAGCAAAAGAACGCGGTGCGACAGTGTTTCTGGGTGCGTCCCTGCAGCAACAGGACGCAGTGCAGTTGAAGGAACAGTGCGCGGGCACGCAGCGCAGCAGAAGGATCTCTGCGTGTGGATGCAGGGGAGAAGAAGGTTAGCTGCGTCTGGTCGCAGGCCACAGAAGGGAAAACTGCGTCTCTGTCTTAAGATGTTCTGTTGATTGAATTTCTCTGTTGATAAGGTGTTCTGGGTTAGTTCTGTTATTACTGATCTGATAACTGTAGTGGACTGTAACTGTTATGTACTTGATGATCATTTGATGCTTTATGAAAAGAAGTAGGGGGTTGTAGCTCCCTTCCAGGAGAAGACTGGAAAACGAGAGAGAGAGTTGTAGCTCTCTGCAGGTTGTAGCCTGCGTACTGGTAAAGGACTGCACCAGTACAAAATCATTGTAAAAGGAGTTTCTAATTTGAAAGAAGATAGAGACATATTGCAGCAGGTGGTTTTCACCCACATTGGGTTTCCACCTTACATCTTGTGTTCTTTGGTGTGACTATCTGTTTTCTTTGTTCATGCTCATTATTTTATGGTACTGACATGCAAAAATAATTCAAAGATCAAATAAGGAAGATTTATTAAACTGCTAGATAATACTGATTCACCCCCCCTCTCAGTATTATTTCCAACAATTATATTGATTCCAAAATCCATAATGAATGTCAACATATAGTGGACCTATCTGAATTTTGAATTTTTTTTTGGTGAATTCCTAAACAAGCCACAAGATTCCAAGTATGTGATCATTCCTAGTGGAGTAGGAAGAAAAATTCAATATATGATTAGTTGTGCCATTTGCAAATTTCCTATTATGTTTTCCTTAAAGGTATAACTTTCTTGGTGGGTGAGAATGCACCAAAATCTAAGGGAGCAATTAATTTCTCAAATAAGAGGCTAAACGCTTCTTCACCATGGTAGTTTTTTTACATAGAGGATAGTGAAACCATTTTTGAAAGAGGCCCTTACTTTCTTAACTTAGCAAGTATGTTCACACACTTCTAGATCAAATGGTTATATATTGACAAGGAGGATTTCTCAAAATACCTATTTTGAAGGATATATTATCTACTAGTATAGTTCTAGGATAATGATATCTTCAAATACATTGATAACACATTGTGAACGTATGTCAAACCTGTAGAGGTGATCAATCTTAGTAAGCACATTTTATTTGCTCACATTTATAAATATATAAATTACTCTAAATATATTCCCACACCCATTTCTATCACCTTTATATACATTGAATGGCTTCAAAACCTTGACAATGAGCACACCCCTACAAATGTACAAATTTCATGACATGATCATACATTTAAAGATTAACCCCTTCTAAAGGAACCCCAAAATGAGGTAGTAACTGAAGGGAAAGACCATGAAGGCTTAAAAAAAATCCTTATTAAGAGGAAAATGAATCGACAATCCATCCTCCCTAATAAAATCTAATAATAGACCAAATAGTGGTTGTGGAAATCAACAATGGAGCATTATTAGCAAGGAAATACTCCCTAGATCCCAACTCCTCAAGCCATTTTCCAATAATAGATCAACGAGAAACATGGATGAGTATAAGTAACATTTAGAACAATAAGTACATCTAAAGTGTGGGAATCTCAAATCTTAAGTGTAGATAGAAATAAGCATGGAAAATAGCAATTCTTGATGGATTTCCCTCCTTTGCAATGAAGAAAAGAAGAAAACACCTCAAAATTTTGGCAATACCCCAAAGAAACTATCCCTATGGAAGGGGTTTAATTTGAGACCTAAAATGGAAGATATTGACATGACCTTTATTGCCTCCCAATTCATTGAGGAATAAATCAAATCTCACTCTAAGGAGGAGTTCAAAAAACCATATTTCTCAACAATAAAATTAAGAGAAAAATGGGGTGGTATCAAACCAATAAGCTTGACCCTAAGAAAATTGGGAAGTAAAAAAGATCGTTGAATCCTACCAAATAAGAATCATGGAAGATTTAAGAGGAAGAGAGAAAGGAAAAGTAAAAATCCAAGAGGAGACTACATATATTATCAATTTGAGAAAATCCATGGACCTAGGGAAGATTTTTCTCCTTCCCATCAATAAATTAATAATGAAAATCATATCTCAAAACATTAGGGTAATTAAGTTTCAAAGTATGAAAAATATGCTTAAAGAAAGAATAAAAAGGAAAATATAAACCGCCTCTTCATGCAGGAAACAAAATAATTAGAGGATTATATCCATTCAATAACCCATAAGATTTGGTGGACCAACATGGCTATTGGGATAAGGCTCTCACAGAATTAGATATATTCTAGAAGCCAAGATCATTTAGGTCAAAAAACTTTGAGCCATTATATGATGGATATCAAATAAATTTAGAATTATTTCTTCCTATGCATTTGGAAACTTAATCAATGTATATTGACCTACTAATACTTTATAGAATTAAGCTTTTATAAACAACCTAGATTCTATTCCTCCATAATGGTATACAAACAATTGGGAAATATTTAAAAATGATGTCCTAATTTGGAGAAAAAAAATATGGCTTAGAAGAATACAGGGTGTCAACAAAAAATTGAAGCCATGATTATGAGCTTTAGTTAATAGATGACATCATTATTAACAGTATTTATGTTCGAAATAACAAGCATAGAGGAGCTCCTAATGTTGCAAAAATACTAGATCACTAGATACCTTAATAATCACTCTTAGACGAAGGAATTAAATAATATTTCATCATCCTACAAAGAACTGGATCTTATTACTATCCAATTTTATCCATTGCTAAGACCATTAAATATAAAAGGAAATTGGTCTCTCTTTCAGAAAATGTGTCTTACAAAAACCAATTTTAGATATATTGTCAAGGATTGGTGGGAACGTGTAGATGTCTAAAGGGGTACATGAATATAATTCTTTCGACAACATTTGATATTCTTGAAAAGAAAAGAAAAAAAATAATAATGGAATACAAGAAAATTTAGAAACATCTATATTGAGAAACAAGATATTGTGAGGATTGTGATCAAAACATAGGAATAACTTACGACCTTAAGCATGACATGTAGTCTTAAGAAGAATGAAAAGGATATCAATGACCAACTTTACATTACATGTTAGATAAGAATAGATGTACTGAAAATAGAAGTCATGCATTTATTGGTCGAAGGAAGTGGATAGTAAAACCAAATTGTGTATCAAATCTGCCTTGGAAGATATCAATAGTAACAAAATTGTGATCCTTAGTGAATTCAATGGATATAAACTCATTAATTAAAAGGACATGATAAATAATCTCAACAATTTCCTCAAGGATCTCCTCTTAGTAACCAACACTGATCAACAAGGTACCATTAACCAAATCACCAAACACATCCCCTCGCTAATTATGGATGAAAAAAATAGTTATCTTATGTAACCAACCTCTAAAGATATAAGTGGAAAAAGTTGTTAAAAGGAAGGCTCTCAATAAATATCTAAGGAAAAAAGTACTTCTCTACATACTTATTTTGTTGATTTTCAGAGATCATAGGGGAGGATATGTGGGATATGGTGGAAGAACCCCAATTCGTAGGGGCCTCAATGACACTTTATTACTCCCATTCTTATGAAACATTAGGAAAATAACCCTATTTAATGTGATCTATAAAGTCATTTAAAAAATGTTTATGAACTAGATCAAGAGTTGATTGGAATCATTGTTGCTAATCAGTTGATTGTTGGGTATGTGTTATATTCTTTGCATAAATAATCTTGTGTGTTATATGACGTGTTGGGCATAGCAAGGGGATTGTAAGGGGTTAGAAGCCCCATAGTGTGCGGATTTAGGGACATCACCCCCAAAAAATGTTTTTCAGTGATTTTTTTCATTTGTTTTGGAGGTTTTCAACAAAATTTTTTCTTTTAGTATTTTTATGGTGCATGGTGGTTCAAACCATGGTTTTATAATTTTGGATACTAAACTATAGTTGTATCCTAATCCAGGTTAAATGGATTAGTGATTTATGAATGATGTGAGGTGTACACATTTTATTGTAACAATGTGTTGACGGTGCTAGACCTGCCAACATGTCAGGGGATCTCCTTGGTAAGAAGTCCCAATTAGACCTCAGAACATTTGGTGTAGGAGTCCCAACAGTGGGTCATACGGTAATGCCTTGACCGCGATTTCACAAAGAGACAAGTAAGATGTCCCTGTTGGCAGCAAGGGTGTGACTGTTGAAGTGAGACAAGGAAGATGCATGAACGGTTCTAACACACGGAAAGTGTGGTGAGTGCGCCCCTTGGAAACCTGTAATAGTACTCGGCTTGGAAAGGAACACACGAGCAAAGATGCATCACCAGATGGAAAGCAGGTTAGCTAACAATCGAAAGTGATGGTTAAACCAATCAACACATTTCAGTAAGATTCATACATACTTATACAAATTAGTCCATACATGCATGCGTAAGAAAATAGATACATAAACCATTTAGAGTAAACAAGATAACTGGAATACTATATGACATATGCATGAAACATGTTGGCTCTGTTATATTAAGAAGTATAAGTTTCTGTCATACAATACATCCATGTCCAACCACTAGTTCCGATAGCAGAACGTTACAGCCACAACCGCCTGCTCCTCCAAAGAGATATAATAGCTCTGCGCAGTGAATAAGCCAAGGCACGTTACAATAATGTCCAATCTCTCTCTAAGATAGTCTTATCGGAAGCTTGGCTGACCAAAAGCCTTTACAATGAGTTATGAGGGACTATTTATAGCAAAGGGTGGGTTGGCCCTCGACATTACCATTTGTGACAGTTCATCTACCCTCATGAATCTTCATCTACTCTATGGCTGTTACATCCAACTATTGACACTTGAACTTACACCTGACAAGACGTTAAATTACAATGCACATGTACCCATGTGAGACAAAATGGCTTGAAAAAGCCATGCAAGACATCACTAACACTCAAACCATTGTGGTGAGGCCAACTCTTTGGCATCCTTGTGATGGTTGATGGTGGCGAATTGATGCCAAGCTTGGTCGTCCGTGATGGTGTTTGTGTGCTCAATGGTGACATCTTGATGAAGCAAACTCTTGCCTCCGTTGCATCTAGGTACACTGAAATGGCTCCTCCATCCAATTCATCTGATAGCATGCGCATGGTCATCCTAGGTGTGATCGAACCAGCAACATGTTGATGCATAGTGTATGCGCTGATCTCCAAGCATGTGTTGGTGGCAGTGCGCATTAACTTGTCAAAATACATTTTCAGCTCCAATTGGACTTGCTTCTTGTCTTCACCTCGGTGAGTGTGCCAAATGGGTGGGATCGCATGTGTGCGTACAATGACATGCATACTGTTGAATTCCCTTGCATGTGATCAATAACACTACTCACCTTGTCTTCTCCGTGCCAGCTACTGGGATGGATCTATAACTTGTATGGGCGCAGTTTCATTCATCTATGCATGTTGTGCCCCCTGCTGTACCTGTTCTTGCTGTAACTCATTCTCTTGTTTATGCAGCTCATGTTCTTCCTTGAGTTGTTGCTTCAGCACATGCAACTCCTTCTCTGTTCTATTATCTGCCTTCGCACGATCTTCATGTCGCACCATCACCTCATAGCCTCAATCTCCAAAGCTTCTTCCATCATGAGCGGATATGCTTTGAACTTGCAGCTTTGCTCTACCTCTATGATGTCAAAAACCTTCCTCTTACATTCATCGCGCGCAGGTGTGCTGCCTTCTGCTGTTGCTGATGGTGCTGCTCGCTGTGATGTAGTTTCCATTGATTTTTCTATCCTTGTCCATGAACAACTTGATGTCTTCATGGAAAGGCAAGCTCATAGACACTTGGTTGACTGCGTCCCCAGTTGCGCTCTTAATAGCGTCTTTCACTCTGCTCACCTAAAGGCCATTGTACTTGTGCTGCTGAGAGACAGAAAAACACCTGTGGTGCCTGGAGATATAGCAACACTCATGGAAAGCAATATGTCAGTTGAAAACCAAAACAAACTTGAGGACTGACTCGCAACATACCTGTGTGATTGATTGTGAAGGTTGCACAATTTCTGACGGGAGATTGGGAGACTCACAACCAAAACTGCTCAAGGCATAGTTTGGGCTGTTAGGAGGCTAACTGACTGCTGGAACTGCGCAATGCACAGTCCAGCTTGGCCTGCTGAGGACTAAAGCTGTGCAATGCAGAATTTTAGTCAATCGTTATATGAAACCAAAAAACTGCATTGCATAGTTTCTGGGGCTAGCAGGACACTGCCTCCAAGAATTGCGCAATGCAAGCCCAGAGGTCAGTGTTGGACCAGACTTATGCAATTTATGGAGGGAAGGAAGAGTCTTCGCTTCCAGAAATGCTAAGTGCTAGCCAAACAGGGAACGGTCCGGGCCAAGGTAACCCAGACCGACCGACGGGCGACTAAAAACATGAGAAGTCTGGATGCATGGTGAGATGAGTGCAAAAAAGAGTGAATGATCATTCATGCAAACAACACGTGTAGGATTGAGAAAATGAGAAAGTGTGCCTTTGTGTGAAGCGAGTCGCCGCAACGACGATTGTCCGTGCAAAACAGTGTCATGCATGCGAGAGCAGTGAGATGCGAGCGAACTGAAATGGTGCTTATACAAGCTAACGTACATCAAAATGACAGCAAGCGCTCACTGAAATCAAGCAGACAACACTCACACAAAGCTGAACACAAAAAGCGATAGAAACACAACGTAAGACATGAAAGGCGGGCTTACCCCAAGACAACTGAGTTGAATGTGCTGACGATTAATAGATGCAATGTGGGATGTCAGAGCTGGAAGGTTGATGTGAGGAATGAGATATGCAACATCCAGTTGATGAGTTTTGATAAAATCGAGGTTGTGACACGCATGCCACAAATCTAGGAAAAGCGACATTTGGTAGGTAGGGAAAATTTTAAGTATGGAAATTTATCTTGAAGTTTAGAAACCTTGGCGAATCTCCTAGTTCATCATATGCAATCTATAAAATGTTTGACAATATTTTTGCACAAAATATTCAAATTTATAGCAATTTTATACAATCTCTATATAAAATTTTGGCGATTATTAAGGTGAAATAAATTTATGCTATAAATTTTGGGGAATAATTTTTAGAAAAAATGGGAATTAGCAAATCTTTTTTTTGGAAAAATCATGGAAAATTAGCCCACCTACGAATATTAGCCCCTAAAATTTTCCTTGTTAGTAGGAGGTTTCTGAAATGATCCTTGCATGTAACCTCCATCTGCTAAAAATAGATCCCTAAATCAAGGGATGACTTTGCATGCTTCCTTGGGAGAAGCAGTCCATGCATGCAAATCATTTTTTCTTAGTCTCAGAGGGAACTGATCAACCCAACTGCACATGCAATAGTCTGCTCAGCTGAGGGGAAAAAAATGCGCATTTTTGGGAGGGAGCTGGGCTGGCTGCCCAAAAGGTTTGCACAATTTATGGGCTGAGTGTTGGGTCCCTATAATACTAGTGATTACCCCATTACTATTGTAGTTATACCCCTTATTTATATTGTTGTGCCCCTATTACCCCCATATTGTTATTTCTGTGCCCCATAGAATCCCTCTATTGTTATTTTTGTGGCTTTATATTATTATTGTTAGGTCGGCTGGATTATATTGTGACTCCTTAGACTCCTATATATAGAAAGGAGGTTTTGTCATTTGTATCATCCAAGAATTGTTCATTTATGTAATGTAAAGGAGGTTGCCCCCTCGAAGAGGCTGAATTCTAAGGCGTTGATCTATCTTTTCTATCTTTTCTTGAGCTGGTTTCATAACATTTGGTATCAGAGCTTTGGATTCTAGGGTTTCGCTGCTCCAAACAGGTCATCGTGGCATTTTCGCTATAACTTTTTTTCTGTGACGTTTCAGAAGTCGCAAAAAAAACCCATTTGAGAAGAAATCGCGCTGAACCTTGGGTCCGAATTTCAGAGCTTTTTGCGCGATATTTGCGGAGATATGATCTGAGGAAGTTGGTCTTTTTGCAGACTCCTGAATTACATTCAAAACAGGTGACCTGGGGAAAATCGTCATAACTTTCTCTCTGGGGATCGGATTGAAATTTCGTAAGAAGGTACAGAAAGAGGACGGACTGTAGTTTCTTGTATATCTTTTTCAGATCCAAAGGTCGAAAATTGTACACGTGGCACTTCATACAAGTTCGCTCTACTGAAAGTCTATAATCAGGTCACTTGGGAGATTGTGCATAACTCTTTCTTGGAGAATCCAATTTGGATCAGACTGTGGCATTGGAAAGAGGACACAGAGAGCTACTACAGGTCACAATTTCAGAACTAGATGATTGGAAAGTACAGAGATACATCAGAGGCAATATCAAGCTCCTACAAAGTGAAAAAAGGTGTGTAGATTTTTTTAAATTTTTGCTTAAGCTTGGTTTGAAAATTTATTTTGAAGGAATTCAAAGGGCATAGTAGAGCATTATTATCGGTAACTGATGCCCCGAGGAAAGAAAATGCAAACACCTAGTAAGGAACCTGAAAGCTCTAGCATGACTCATGAAGAAGAGGAAGAAATGCTACATGATATATCAAAATTACAAGACCAAGTGCAACAAATGTCCCTTGCACAAAAAGGAACAGAATCTAAGATGGATGGTTTAAAGAAAGATGTAGAAGCTAAGATGGATGGTTTAAAGAAAGGTGTAGAAGCTAAGATGGAATGTTTAAAGAAAGGCGTAGAAGCTAAGATGGATGGCATGGAAGCTAAGGTGAATGGCATGGACGCTAAAATTGATGGCATGGATGATAAGATGGAAGAATTGAAGATAAATATGAATAAGTTGCTACAAGAAATGGTCACTAAGGGTGAAAGAGTACTAAAGGAAACTCATGATGAGAACAAAAGAAATGTTAATCATGATTCCATAGACTCTAATGTTGGATCGAAGACTCACCATGTTCCAAAAATCGATATGAGGAAGTTTGATGGCAAGGATCCCGCCACATGGATATTACAGATGGAGCAATTCTTCGATCTCAATAATGTGCAAAACACACAAAAGGTACGTATGGCAACTTTATATTTGGAACCAAATCAGTTTGTATGGTATCAATGGCTTTGTTCTCGTAAACAATTTATCACTTGGGCAATTTTTACGGAAGAATTGATAGCACATTATGAGGATACAAAAAGCAACACTTTTTTTAGCCAATTGATAAGTCTCAAACAAAAGGGTTCAATAATGGAGCACATTGAGGAGTTCCAAAAATTGAACATAAGGGTAAAAGATATTCCAGAGGAGCATAGGATTGATGTGTTCATAGGGTCTTTAAAGGATAATATCCAACATGATGTTCGCCTTTGGGAACCTGATTCATTAGAGAAGGCATTCAGGTTAGCAAGAAAAATGGAAAGCAAAATTATGGCAACTAGGAAGCATACCACTCACAACTATAAAGACGGAAGTGTTGTTGCCCATAGTCTTCCACAACCTACAAGGTTGACACCACAACAATTGGAAGAAAAAAGAGCAAAAGGGCTTTGTTACAATTGTGATAGCAAATACACAAAAGGTCATAAGTGTGCTGAGAAGAAATTATTCTACATAGATTGTGAAGAGGAAGAAGAAAAGGAGCAAGAAAGGTCAAAAGAAGAGGATATATTCCAGGAACAAAGCCTAGATGAAGAACAAATAAATCCGACCATATCTTGTAATGCATTGGCGGGAATTACCACTCCTCAAACCATCAAGATAGAAGGACAAATCAAGAAGAAAAAGGTAATAGTGTTGATTGATTCAGGAAGCACCCACAATTTTATTCATTGTAGGGTAGCAAAAGAATTGAATTGCTTCCTATATCCAGCACCAGAGTGTCAAGTGATGATTGCAAATGGAGGAACAATAAATTGTTCTGGAAAGTGCCATAATATCAAGCTATCCATGGGAGAATATGTATTGACTAGCCCAATGCTTTCCATTCCAATGGGAGGTGCTGATGTTGTACTAGGAGTCCAATGGCTACAATCCTTGGGTACAATAGCTTTTAATTTTCAAGAACTTTTCATGAAATTTTCTGTGGAAGGAAAGGAAGTTGAATTAAGGGGTATTGCAGGGAAACCAGGAAAGATAATCAGCTCTAATGGCATGACAAAGCTTCTAAAAAAGGAGCAAAGAGGTGTAATTGCACAATTATGTTCGCTAGATGTTTCCACATTGGAATCATCTATTTCTCCAGATCTCCAAAAAGTCCTGGACAATCATTCCAAGGTATTTGAGACTCCCAAAGGTCTCCCACCTATGCGTGATCATGATCATGCTATTCATCTGATTCCAGGAAGTGTTCCTCCAAACATCAGGCCGTACAGATATCCCTATGTCCAAAAAAGTGAAATTGAACGTATGGTTGCAGAAATGCTAGAGGCTGGTATAATTCAACCGAGTCAAAGTTCTTTCTCAGCTCCAGTAGTATTGGTGCACAAGAAGGATGGATCATGGCGCATGTGTCCAGATTATAGGGAGCTCAACAAGCTCACTATTAAAGATAAGTTCCCCATTCCTGTCATTGATGAATTACTGGATGAATTGCATGGATCAATTTACTTCACCAAGTTGGATCTTCGTTCAGGATATCATCAAATCAGAATGAAGATTGAAGACATTCCGAAAACGGCATTTAGAACTCATGAGGGTCATTATGAATTTTTGGTCATGCCTTTTGGCCTTACCAATGCACCTTCAACATTTCAAGGTTTGATGAATTCAATTTTCAAACCATTCCTTAGAAAATTTGTGTTAGTATTTTTTGATGATATACTAATCTACAGCAAGTCTTGGAAGGATCATGTTGAACATGTTGACAAGGTGCTACAACTATTGGAGGAGAAACAATTATATGCAAAAAGATCCAAATGTTTCTTTGGAGTCCAGGAGGTGGAATATTTGGGTCATATTGTATCTCATGAAGGAGTTAAGGTAGACCCTAGCAAAATTAAAGCCATTAAGGAATGGAAAATCCCCACATCCATAAAGCATCTGCGAGGATTTCTTGGGTTGACAGGGTATTATCGCAAGTTTGTTAAGAATTATGGGAGAATAGCAGCACCTCTAACAACATTATTGAAGAAAGATTCATTTTCATGGACTCCGGAAGCAACAAAGGCCTTTGAACATCTTAAAGAGGCAATGTGCCAAGCACCGGTCTTAGCTACACCGGACTTCACAAAAACCTTTATTGTGGAATGTGATGCTTCAGGAAATGGAATTGGTGCTGTTCTAATGCAAGATGAAAGACCCATTGCTTTTGAAAGTCGTCCAATCAAGGGAAAGTTTTTAAGCAAAGCTATTTATGAGAAGGAAATGTTGGCAATACTCCATGCACTTAAGAAATGGCGACCCTACCTAATGGGAAGACACTTCAAGGTAAAAACGGATCATGATAGCCTTAAATACTTTTTAGAACAAAGATTATCCTCTGAAGAGCAACAAAAGTGGGTCACAAAGATGTTGGGTTATGACTTTGAAATCATCTACAAAAAAGGGAAGCAAAATGTGGTGGCAGATGCACTCTCAAGAAAGGATGAGGATGTGGAAGCATTGTTGTGTGCCATTTCTATTATCCAACCAGATTGGATAAACGAAGCAAGGGAGGAATGGAAGAATGACGAAGAAGTGTGGGCACTTATTCGAAAGCTACAACAAGATTCCAGTACTTCTGATACATTTAGCTGGCAAAATGATTCGTTATGGTACAAAGATCGCTTATACCTCTGTAAGAATTCCCAGCTAAAACAAAAGATTCTTATGGAATTGCACACTTCTCCCTTAGGAGGGCACTCAGGATTTTTAAAAACTTACCACAGGGTTAAGAAGGAATTTTTTTGGGATGGCCTTAAATCAGATATTCAAAAGTTTGTGGCGGAATGTTTGGTTTGCCAACAAAATAAAGTTGAAACAATTAAGACACCGGGTCTATTACAACCTTTATCCATTCCAAGCCAACGTTGGGAGGAGGTTTCAATGGATTTTATCACAGGTTTACCCAAGTCTGAGGGAAAGAGTGTCATCATGGTGGTAGTTGACAGACTTACCAAGTATGCACACTTTTGTGCATTATCACATCCATTTAAAGCCAGTACAGTTTCTACTGCATTTATGGAAAAAGTTCAAAAGCTACATGGAAACCCAAAGATTATTGTAAGTGACAGAGATCCCATTTTCACTGGAAATTTTTGGACAGAATTATTTTCTTGTCTTGGTACTCAGTTAGCTCATAGCTCATCTTATCATCCTCAATCTGATGGGCAAACTGAGATAGTAAACAAATGTTTGGAAGGATATCTTCGTTGCTTTGTATCTGATAAACAGACACAATGGGTCAAATGGTTGCCTCTGGCTGAATGGTGGTATAACACTTCCTTCCATACAGCAACAAAAATGACCCCATTTATGGCACTTTATGGGTATCAACCACCATCCATCACATCATATTTAAGAGAAAATTCTAAGGTTCAGGCAGTGGAACATCACATCGAACATCAACAACAAGTCCTCCAACTCTTAAAGGATAACCTCGTGTTGGCACAAAATAGAATGAAACAACAGGCAGATCAACATCGCAGTGAAAGAAGTTTTGATGTAGGTGATTGGGTATTCCTACGGCTACAACCATATAAGCAAATGTCCCTAAAGCAAGCTAAGAAGGATAATAAATTATCACCAAAGTATTATGGTCCGTACAAGGTGTTGCAAAAGATTGGTACTATGGCATACAAATTGGAGCTTCCTGCAGCTTCTCGATTGCACCCAGTTTTCCATGTTTCATGTTTAAAGAAGGTTATAGGCGACAAGCTCCCAGTTCAAACAATATTGCCAGAACTTGACGAGGAAGGAAAAATTATATTGGAACCGGAAGCAGTCACAGAAACAAGAACTCGACAGCTACGAAATCGATCAATTTCAGAGTATCTTATCAAGTGGAAGAACTTATCCGCTGAAGATTCCACATGGGAGGATGAGAATTTTATGCAGAAGTATCCAGAACTACTCAAGCGTTGAGGACAACACTTTTTTGAAGGAGAGGGGCATGTTGGGTCCCTATAATACTAGTGATTACCCCATTACTATTGTAGTTATACCCCTTATTTATATTGTTGTGCCCCTATTACCCCCATATTGTTATTTCTGTGCCCCATAGAATCCCTCTATTGTTATTTTTGTGGCTTTATATTATTATTGTTAGGTCGGCTGGATTATATTGTGACTCCTTAGACTCCTATATATAGAAAGGAGGTTTTGTCATTTGTATCATCCAAGAATTGTTCATTTATGTAATGTAAAGGAGGTTGCCCCCTCGAAGAGGCTGAATTCTAAGGCGTTGATCTTTCTTTTCTATCTTTTCTTGAGCTGGTTTCATAACACTAAGCAACTGACTACTGCTCAGAATTGCGCAATTTATTGGTTGAGAAGCTCTGCTGGGAGGAATTATGTAATTTTCTCAGTGAACAGTGAGAGGTAGATTTGCGCAATTTTGGAGCCCAATAGTCTGCCAGACAGAATTGCGCAATTTATGGAGGGAAGGCTGGTTCCCCTCCAGAATTGCACAATTTCTTGACAGAGTTGCTCAGCCTGAAGCTCGATCAAGTTCGGAGAACCAGCCTTTGAGGGTGATGCAACAAGCTCTCATGGACAAACTGTCATTCTGCAAGAAAATCATTGAAGCTTGTGTACTTGACAAGGTGATACATGCTGCTATGAAAGGTTGGTATGGAGACTCCAAAAAGAAGCTAAGGAAAAATTTTGGAGGGTGGTTGTAGCCGCTACAACACTTGGTGACACACTAGTAGAGCTCTAGCTCTCTAAATGGACCTTGTTTGTGAAAAGCAAGTCTAACACCACCAGAAGCATTGTTCAATTCTTAGCTTGTCTTGGTTTTCACACTTGCTTGATTGTAAGATATAGCATCTGCCAAGCTCTTGGTTGATTGAAACACATTCCAAGCCAAGGCAACATAGTTGTTTTGATTAGGGTTGAGGAGTATATTGGTGCACAAGCAGTATAGTCGTCAGAGTCTTAGTTTCATCTCTGGTGTTGCTCCGCTGCCAGTAGGCCTGGACAGTACCCTAGCAGAGTCACGCAAGAACAAAAGCATCACTTCACTGCAAGCGAGCCTGTTTAGTACCGCGATGGAGTTACTTGCATCACCTCTCTGCATAGGAAGCCTTTCTCTTCTTTCACCTTATTCATTTTTCATTTTTTTCTTTTTTTCTTTTTGTTACTTGTGCATAACACTTATTCATTTGAGAGGCGGAAGAGGAATCCTGACTTATTGAGAGCAGAAGAGGTTGTTCCTTCAGAGAAGTAGTTTATTATATACCTCTGGCATGCCTGTTAAGGTTTTCCCCCTCACCTTACTCTACTTGACTAAGCTGACAAGGGTTAACCCAAAAACAACCAACTAGAGAAGGTGACACTAGTTAGTGCGCAAGCATTGTGTTTTCACCAAGGTTCACTTCGAACAGTACGTATTTTCCATCGACGTATCATGGAATAAAAGTAACAAATTCTTCATACAGAGGCAGGATGAAAGATAACCAAGTAGTGATAGCTGCACAAGGCCTTTTGTACTTTACCCAGTTTGTTTCAAGAGTCATGCATGGTTTCATGCAAAACTAACCTATGAACAAAATCAAGCAAACAAACAGCAAAGTCAAGCACAATCAGAAGTAAATGTAAAAGAAAAGTGAGTAAGCAAACAAACAAACAAGCAAGTAAACACACAAAGAAGCAAACATGCATGCAAGCAAACAACTCAAAAAAAAACACTACTTATACTCCTAAGCTAACAGTGAATGGGTCATCTCATGTGAAGTGATACTTCCAATGCAGCCACCGACGCATTGGTTGACCCATGTCATTGAAGGCATAGTTCGAAAACAACACAACTATGCGAACCAGCAGATGTGAAAGATACAAAAATGAAAACAGACACACTACGAGCTTACAAGCGTCCATAAAACAAAAATGAGTGAAAGCGCATGACATGCACTCTGTGGACTTTCCATGGTTTTGTGCTACACTACATGCAGATATTGAGTGTATGCATTCCCTTGACCATGCCATGTAAGCAAATGTGAGAAAGGTAGACCACTTACGTTGCGCGAGTGTGATGGGATCATATAGTTCGAGTGGAGAAAGTGAAATCTGAGTGTTGGATTGTTCTTCAGTGCATACATATGAGTGATGAGGAGCCTTAGGTATTTGAACAATTTCTTGATTGGAAGTGAGACCAACCTCAGGACAGCGAGGGCCGGACATAACCATCAGCTCGGGCTGAAGTGCCTCGAAAGTCTGGGGGGTTTCGACTTTGTCGACAAATGGATCATCGTAGGCCAGTGGCTTAGACGGATTAACAATGAGTGAATCAACATCGTGATTAGATGATGAGGTAAAGAGATCATGACAACCAAGATCAGAAAACTTAGGATGTTGGTCGACATCCTCATGATTTGATGAATCACACCGAGGGGTAGATGAGAAGAAAGGATGTTCACCCTCTACGTTTCTGAAGAAAGCAGATGAAAGATCAAGTGGATTTTCAATGAATGATTGGTCCTCTCTGTTGTTAGGTGATGGAATGATATCCGGTGTGTCCTGCAAATGATCAATAATGGGTGCATCTGTGGATGGCGATGCACATGAAAAATCAGGGATGGTAGGATCATCAAGGATGTCAGGAAAAAATGGAGGAGGTACGGACAGACAGGGATGGTCCCCTACTACCGGTGGATGTTCAAGCTCCATGCCATACTCTTCATGAATGCCAGCGCATGTTGGTTGTGCAACAACGACTCCGTCGATAGATCGATCCTCACTCAAAACAAGTGTAGAGTCCGGAAAGGAAGAACAAAAGACAGTGTCATCCAGAGGATGATCAAAATATGAAGGCGGAGGTTGAGGTACAAAATATATGTGACGAGGTATGGGACTCACAACCAAGTTTGCGCAAAAGTTAGAAGGAGTGATGTTGAGAGGACGTGACGTTTAAAAAATGTGTGTTCATTCTCTCCCACATCACTCTACGATGGTGGAGCTATTTGATGAGGGGACGACGGATAGTCACTTGTGACAATGACTGTGTCCGTCAGCAATTGCGCATCTCCTTCACCGAAGTATGCTGAGCGGGGTTTGACCTTAAACTTCTTCTTGGGATGGAGTGATTTGTTAAGACAATACTTGAATCTATCCCAAAGATAGGGAAATTCCATTTGGCGCTTCGGAGCTTGAAACTATAAATCACGAGAGCGCTGCCAAAAATCCATAGGCAATTCATGCGGAGCCTTCCATTGTTGTAACAATTTTTTTTCAATATGTTCTGGATCAAAATGATAAAAGAGTCTTTAATGAGATTACAAAATTTCTCAAGTGAGTGCATGCTGTCAGCCCGTAGGCTGCACAACCACCGATGTGGAGATTCGCGATGTGTGTATGCAAGCAGCAAACTCGCATGTTCGTTAGAACATCCATCATCCTCATGAAGCAAGGCAAGGAAGTCATGTAAGAACTCAGGCCAGGCCACTTCTCCTTTACCATCATACATGTATGTGGACAAAAGATCAAAGAACTCCCTCATGATGGTGACATATTCAGCATGTGAAAAACAACGTGGAGGGAGTAGAGTGCAAGAATCCATGATAGATATGAAAAGGTTCAAAACAGGATGAGAGGACACAACTTGTCATCTGTCCCTCCTTCTAGCACCAGAAATATTGACAGTGCTGGACCCACCAACATGTCAGGGGATCTCCTCGGTAAGAAGTCCCAATTAGACCTCAGACCGTTTGATGTAGGAGTCCCAGCAGTGGGTCATACGATAATGCCTTGACCGTGATTTCTCATAGAAGCGAGTAAGATATCCCTGTTGGTAGCAAGGGTGTAACCGCTGAAGCGAGACAAGGAAGATGCATGAACGGTTCTAACACATGGAAAGTGGGGTGAGTGTGCCCCTTGGAAACCTGTAATAGTACTCATCTTGGAAGGGAACGCACGAGAAAAGATGCATCACCAGTTGGAAAGCAAGTTAGCTAACAATCCAAAGTGATGGTTAAACCAATCAACACATTTCAGTAAGATTCATACATACTTATATAGAATAGTCCATACATGCATGCGTAAGCAAACATATACATATACCATTTAGAGTAAACAAGATCGATGGAATACAATATGAAATATGCATGAAACGTGCTGGCTCTATTATATTAACAAGTGTAAGTTCCAATCATACAATACATCCATGTCCAACAACTAGTTCCGATAGCAGAACGTTACAACCACAACCGCCTGCTCCTCCAAAGAGATATACTAGCTCTGCGTAGTGGAGAAGCCAAGGCGCATTAGAACACTGTCCAAGCTCTCTCTAAGATAGTCTTATCGGAAGCTTGACTGACCAAAAGCCTTTATAATGAGTTATGAGGGACTATTTATAGCAAAGGGTGGGGTGGCCCTTGACATTCCCCTTTGCGACAATTCATCTACCCTCATGACTCTTCATCTACTCTATGACTGTTACATCCAACTATTGACACTTGAACTTACACCTGACAAGACATTACATTACAATGCACATGTACCCATGTGAGACAAAATAGCTTGAGAAAGCCATGAAAGACATCTCTAACACTTGGACCGTTGTGGTGAGACCAACTCTTTGACATCCTTGTGATGGTCAATGGTGGGGAACTGATGCCAAGCTTGGTCGTCTGTGATGGTGTTCATGCGCTCAATGGTGACATCTTGCTAAAGTGAACTCTTGCCTCCAATGCATCTGGGTACACTAATATGTATCCTCCATCCAACTCGTCTGATAGCATGCACATGGTTGTCTTGGGTGTGACTGAACCGACAACATGTTGATGCATAGTGTTTGTGCTAATCTCCAAGCATGTGCTAGTGGATGTGCACATCAACTTGTCAAAATACATGTTCAGCTCTAGTTGGATTAGCTTCTTGTCTTCGCCGTGGTGAGTGTGCCAAATGGGTGGGATTTCATGTGTGCACACAATGACATGCATACCATTGAATTCCGTGCATGCAATCAATAGCACTAGTCACCTTGTCTACTTCGTGCCAGTTGTTGGGATGGATCTAACTTGTACGGGTGCAATTTCATCCATTTGTGCATGTTGTGCCCCCTGTTGTACAAGTTCCTTCTGCAACTCATTCTCTTGTCTATGCAGCTCCTGTTATTCCTTGAGTTGCTTCTTAAGCACATGCAACTCCTTCTCTGTTCCATTCTCTACCTTCGTGTGATATTCATCTCGCACTGTCACCTCATAGCCTCAATCTCCAAAGCTACTTCCGTCATGAGTGGATCTACTTTGAACTTGCATCTTTTCTTTGCCTCTATGTTGTCAACAACCCTCCTCTTGCATTCGTCGCGTGAAGGTGTGCTGCCTTCTACTGCTTCTGATGGTGGTGCTTGCTGTGATGCCATTCCCATTGATCTTGCTATCCTTGTCCATGAACAACTTGATGTCTTTGTGGATAGGCAAGTTTATAGACACTTGGCTGACTGCGTCCCCAATTGCGCTCTTAACAGTGTCTTTGAATCTTCTCTCCTAAAGGCCATTGTACTTGTGCTGCTGAGAGACAAATGAACACCTATGGTGCCTGGAGACATAGAAACACTCATGGCAAGCAATTTGTCAGTCGAAAACCAAAACAAACTTGAGGACTAACTTGCAACATACTTGTGTGATTGATCATGAAGGTTGCACAATTTCCACCAGGAGGTTAGGATACTGACTACCAAAACTACACAAGGCATATTCTGGGCTATCAAGAGACTGACTGACTACTAGAACTACACAATGCACAATCCAGCCTAGCCTGCTGAGTGCTGAAACTGTGCAATGCACAATTTCAGTATGCAACCAACAAACTGCATTGCGCAGTTTCTGGGTCCATCAGGACATTGCCTCCAAGAATTGCGTAATGCAATCCTGAAGGTCACTACTGGGCCATACTTGCGCAATTTATTGAGGGAAGACAGAGCCTTTGCTTCGGGAAATGCACAGTGCTAGCCGGGTAGGGCACAATCCGAGCCAAGGCAGCCCAGACTGGCCGATGGATGATTGAAAACATGATAAGTCTGGATACATGGTGAGATGAGTGGAAACAAGAGTGAATGATCATTCATGCAAACAACAATTGAGGATTCAGAAAATGGGAAAGCATGCATGTGTGTGAAGCGAGTCATTGCAACGATGACCGTTTGTGCAAAACAATGTCATGCATGCGATAGCAGTGAGATGCGAGAAAAAACTGAAACAATGCTTCTACAAGCGAACATACATCAAAATGACATCAAGCACTCACTGAAATCACGCCAACATCACTCACACAAAGAAAAACACAAAATGCGACAGAAACGCAATGTAAGACATGAAAGGCGGGCTTACCCCAAGACAGCTGAGATGAATGTGCCAACGACTCCTAGATGTAATGCGAGATGTCAGAGCTGCAAGTTTGATGTGAGGAATGAGCTTTGCAGTGTCTGATTGATGAGTTTTGATAAAATTGAGGTTGTGACGCACATGCCACAAATATAGGAAATGCGACACTTGGTGGGATGTTTCTAAAATGATCCTTGCATGTAACCACCAACTGCTAAAAATAGATCCCTAAATCAAGGGATTCCTTTGCATGCTACCTTGGGAGAAGCAATACATGCATGCAAATCAGTTTTTCTCGGTCCCGGAGAGAACCGATCAACCCAACTGCACATGAAATAGCTTGCTCAGTTAAGGGGAACAATGCGCGTTTCTAGGAGGGAGTTGGGATGGCTGCCCAGAAGGTTTGCACAATTTCTAGGCCGAGCAGTTGACTGCCGCCCAAAATTGCACAATTATTGGGTTGAGCAGCCTTGCTGGGAGGAATTGCGTAATTTTCTCAGTGAGTAGTGATAGGAATATTTGTGCAATTTTGGAGCCCAGCAGGCTACCAGATAGAATTGCACAATTTCTAGAGGGAAGGCTAGTTCCCCTCCAGAATTATGCAATTTCTTGAGGGAGTTGCTCAGCCTGTAGCTGGACCAAGTCCAGAGAAACAACCTGTGAGGGGGATGCAATAAGCTCTCACGGATAGGCTGTCATTCTGGAAGAATATCACTGAAGCTTGTGTACTTTACAAGGCGAGACATGATGCTGTGAAAGGTTGTTAGGGAGGCTCCAAAACGAAGCTAAGGAAAATTTTTGGACAGTGGTTATAGCCACTACAACACAATGTAAAGAAGGATATATATGCTGGAAAATATTTTTGGTTTTCATAGTTTGGGTTTCTTGGGTAAAATATTTGTGTTAATGTGTGTGTGTTCCATAGCATCTTTTTTGTTTTTACTAACAACTAGTTTGTAAAAATTAACAATACAGGGTTAAAATATATAATAACTCACACCATGAATGTTGGTAGTAATCCATTCATGATTATTAGAAGCTTAGACATGTCCAAGAATTTTGATATACTCGGCTAGAACTTTATCTAGTAGATGCTTGAGGTTTCATATTTGGAGAAGTGTGGTCCATTTGGATATTGAGCATGATAAAAGAAACTTTCTTTTCCATTATTATTAATGACTTCCCTTCGAACATTTTCTCACGTGGTAGGGGTATAATAAAATGAGAACCCATCTCACTCTTCATCTTCTTTCTCATGGTGAAGGGCCTAAGTTGTAATCATACTCAAGCCAAGGTATTAGGGAAACTTAAAGGCTTCTCTTTCTCCTCTTTCATTGATGTCATCTACCATCTCTAGTTTGCTGATAACATAATTATGTTTGGTGCATAATTAAACCCTTTAACTTTATTTTGGACACCTTCGTCGTAGACTCTGGTGGACAGTTCAATTCCTCCAAATCTAGAATATTCCTTTTCCATACTTGAGATATTTTATGAAGACACATAAGTAAGATATTAGGTTTTGAATTAGTTATCTTCCTTCCATCTATTTTGTAATTCCTCTTATATATAATGTATGTTTAAATAATTCTTACAAGACACTTATGCTAAACTCATAAATTAGATTCAAATCTAGACCTTCAAACACTTCTCTCCGCAAATATGAATCTTATATCTTTTACTTATTAACCTTGGGAACTATAAAAAGGGTTCTTGAGGATGGCACTAAAAACAAAGAACTTTCCTTTATGGTTGGCCTTTAATGGAAAACAAGTGGCCTTTGGTTAGATGGTTAGATATATGCATCCCAAAAATCCATATGGGCTTGGTTTTACAAATATTGCAATCCACAATCTACTCCTAGGAGGTAATTTTATTTGGGCATGTATAAACTCAAATGACTTAGTTTGGGGGAGTATATAGTGAGTGAAATATGATTAATGGATAGCTGAGTAGGAACTACTATGAAAAAATAATCTCCCTAATGTCTCATTCATATGGAATAACAATAAATGAAACTATAGTTTGAATCATCCAAAAAATTCTAGGGACTAGAAAAAAAGCATGTTTTCTAGAAGATTAATTGCATTAGTTTTCTCCCCTAAGTAAAGTTCCATGCAAATAAAATTTCAAGGTAGAGTTGTGTGGAGGTAGGATGGGTAGATATTTTATATTATTGATACAAGAGAAAATCAAATGATTCTCACTACACAAATAATGAAAACATAATTCCTCATGGTCAAGCATAATACCTACTCAAGTCCAAGATGATCTATGGAAAACCTTATAAGTAAGAGGGATAAGTTGGAAATTAAGACAAGGTCCTCTATGTTTGGGATATAAAGAAAGTGGTGACTATAGTATGAATAATCCCACCAATTTATCTCTACCCCCTTCATGAACCTTTGGAAAACAATCCTTAACAACATATCTATAAAGGATATCCTTCACCCATAGTAACCTCCTTTCTTTTCTATATAAAAAAAAATAATTCTTGAGATCGTATAAAATATACAAGTGAAGGTACTTAGGTTCTTCTATATATTCCTTATGATAATCCAATGAAAAAATAGAACAGATTCTTAACTAGTTTAGCTACACAAATTGCTATGGGATAATGGATCTACCTTTTTAGTTCCACAAGTAGAAACAAATTATCTATGCTTGAGACTTAACAAATTAGCACTAGTAATCATTATCAAGTAAGATATCTAAATTGTGCTTTGAGCATCTATCCCATGATCCTAATATGGTAGGCAAGGAAAGAAACAAATAGTAGGATATTCAAAGTAAAATAAAAAACTATGCTTAAGCATTGGTTCTAGCTCAGAAAATCATCAAAGAAACTATATATTCTAGGGACTAGAGAGTGAAGAATCTCTCCATTAATATTGAAACCAATGGAATCATTAGTGCATCGATGGTTTAAAAAATTTAATCTTTTCCTCAAGGTCAATCCTCAAGGTTCCTCCATCCACTCTCAAACCCATTAATATCCCCTTCTAGTGGGCTTAACAAAGATGAATTTTAATGGTTCCTAGAATGATAATGTTCGGCCTACCAGCATCAATGGGATTTATATACATTTATAATGGTAAATAACATTTCTTCCTATAGATTTAGAGGAATAAACACTAATAACACTATAGAACTTCAAGTGCTTAAATATGGCTTTATCTTTACCAAGTAACTTAATTTTTCCATCCCTATCATTGATGGAGACTCACAAATTAATATAGAATCCCTTGAAATTTTCTACAAGGAATCCTCTAGGAAAATGTCTCTAACGATTAGAGATTATCTAGTGCATTAACCAAATTAGCCCTCAATGTCAAGCAACATGAATTAATCACTCCTAGTAACATTTGTAGAGAATAAAACAAGTTAATGTAATGTGAATCTTCATAGGTGATATAATAATATCCTACACATACATAAACAATAATGAGTTGCTAATAGAATCCAAACTTCTAGCCAAATTAGATATGGATGTCTTTCTATTAGTGAACATTATGCATGTTTCATAAACTCAAGTGACATTCTAGACAAATGGCACTAGTAATATAGGTGCAAGAGCCATGCATTTTTTAGAGGATAAATAAGGTATGGGAACTCTAGTGAGATTAACTAGAAGTAGAGTAAGATCCATACCTTGTAGCATAGGATAATCATGGTTGTATCATCACTTGGATCTATCTCTATGTTCATTATACCTTCATACCAATAAATTCCTAGGAAATCGTGGCTTCATTAAGCCTGAAGACCATAATCCATGATTGGAAAATCATCCTACAGATAATTAGATGCATGCCTTACGTTTGCATGATAGTTCAATGTGTTTGGTGGGAAAATGAATTTTACCCCTCTACATCTAGATCAATCATTTCTTTATCCCCTTACACTAAATCATTTCTGCTTTTTATTATCATTTGGTATACCCTTCACTCCTTTGCTTTAGTTTCTCTCTTTTGTTTTTAATTCAAGGTCTATGTGGTGTCATATTTTGGCTTATAGTTCTAGTCTATCATATAATCAATAGATTCTAATTTGTGAACTCATATTCCTTCCTCCATTGTTAGTCACATTCTCATTCTTATATAAGAAATCCTAGATCTACATGAAGGGAAAGGAATGGATTATAAGACTTGCACTTTCCCAACCAAAGGAAGAGAGAGATAGGCCCACATATTCTTCTAGATTGTAGTCCAATTTGAGGGGTGATATATGAGCACAACCAATAATGATATTTGTCTCCCCTTCTCATTCTTATAAAGAAGCCATAGGCAAAAGACAAGCCACCACTATCAATGCAAGTAAGAAATATGCATAGTGGGGAACTTGCCAAACTTGACATCATTATAGTGATTCTAAAATCCATAATGAATGTCAACATATAGTGGCCTTATATGAATTTTGAATTTTTTTTGGTGAATTTCTAAACAAGCCACAAGCTTCCAAGTATGTGATCATTTCTAGTGGAGTAGGAAGAAAAATGCAATATATGATTAGTTGTGCCATTTGAAAATTCCCTATTATGTATTCCTTAAAGGTATAACTTTCACCGTGGGTGAGAATGCACCAAATGCTAAAGGGAGCAATTAGTTTCTCAAACAAGAGGCTAAAGGCTTCTTCACCATGGTATTTTTTTTACATAGAAGATAGTGAAACCATATTTGAAGGAGGCCCTTACTTTCTTAACTTAGCAAGTATGTGCACACAATTCTAGATCAAATGGTTACATCTTAACAAGGAGGATTTCTCAAAATACCCATTGTGAAGGATATATTATCTACTAGTATAGTTCTTGGATGATGATATGCTCAAATACATTTACAACACATTGTGAACTTATGTCAAACCTATAGAGGTGATCAATCTTAGTAAGCACACTTTATTTTCTCACATTTGTAAATATATAAATTACTCTCAATATATTCTCACACACATTTCCATCACCTTTATATACATTGAATGGCTTCAAAACCTTGACAATGAGTGCACCCCTACAAATGTACAAATTTCATGAGCATGATCATACATTTAAAGATTAATCTCTTCTAAAGGAACCCCAAAATGAGGTGGTAACTAAAGGGAAAGGCCATGAAGGCTTAAAAAAAATACTTATTAAGAGGAAAATGAATCGACAATCCATCCTCCCTAATAAAATCCAATAATAGACCAAATAGTGGTTGTGGAAATCAACAAATGTAGCATTATTAGCAAAGAAATACTCCCTAGATCCCAACTCCTTAAGTCATTGTCCAATAATAGATCAATGAGAAACATGGATGAGTATAAGTAACATTCAAAACAATAAGTACATCTAAAGTGTAGGAAGCTCAAATCTTAAGTGTAGAAAGAAATAAGCATGGAAAATAGCAATTCTTAATTGATTTCCCTCCTTTGCAGTCAAGAAAAGAAGAAAATGCCTTAAAATTTTGGTAATACTCCAAAGAAACTATCCATATGGAAGGGGTCTAATTTGAGACCTAAAATGGAAGATATTGACATGACCTTTATTTCCTCCCAATCCATCAAGGAATAAATCAACTCTCACTCTAAGAAGGAGTTCAAAAAACCATATTTCTCAAGAGTCAAATTAAGAGAAAAATGGAGTGGTATCAAACCAATAAGCTTGACCCTAAGAAAATTGGGAATTAAATAATATCATTTAATCCTACTGAATAAGAATCATGGAATATTGACGAGGAAGAGAGAAAGTAAAAGTAAAAATACAAGAAGGGGCTACATATATTATCAATTTGAGAAAATCCATGGACCTAGGGAAGATTTTTCTCCTTCCCATCAATAGTTTAATAATGAAAATCATATCTCAAAACATTAGCATAATTAAGTTCCAAAGTAAGAAAAATAAGCTTAAAGAAAGAATAAAAAGGAAAATATAATCCACCACTTCATGCAAGAAACAAAATACTTAGAGGATTATATCCATTCAATAACCCATAAGATTTGGCAGACCAACATGGCTATTGGGATAAGTTCTCAGAGGCTCTCAGAGAATTAGATATATTCTAGAAGCCAAGATCATTTAGATCAAAAAACTTTGCGCCATTATATGATGGACATCAAATAAATTTAGACTTATTGCTTCGTATGCCTTTGGAAACTTAATCAATGTATATTGACCTACTAATACTTTAGAGAATGAAGCTTTTATAAACAACCTACATTATATTCCTCCACTAATTGTATACAAATAATTGGGAAATATTTAAAAATGATGTCCTAATTTGGAGAAAAAAATATATAGCTTAGAAGAATAGAGGGCGTCAACAAAAAATTGAAGCGATGATTATATGCTTTAGTTAATATATGACATCCCTATTAACAATATTTATGTTGGGAATAACAAGCATAAAGGAGCTCCTGATGTTGCAAAAATACCAGATCACTAGATACTTTAATAATCACTCTGAGACGAAGGAATTAAATGATATTTCAGCATCCTACAAAGAATTGGATCTTATTACTATCCAATTTTCTCCACTGCTAAGACCATTAAATATAAAAGGAAATTGGTCTCTCCTTCAGAAAATGTATTTTATAAAAACCAATTTTCGACATATTGTCAAGGATTGGTGGGAATGTGTAGATGTCCAAAGGGGTACATGAATATATGTTTTCCACCAAAATTTGATATTCTTGAAAAGAAAAGAAAAAATAATAATGGAATACAAGAAACTTCAAAAACATCTATATTGAGAAACAAGATATTGTGAGGATTGTGATCAAAACATGGGAATAACTTATGACCTTAAGCATGACATGTAGTCTTAAGAAGAATGAAAATGATATCAGTGACCAACTCGACATCATATGTTAGATAAGAATAGACGTGATGAAAATAGAATTCATGCATTTATTGGTCGAAGGAAGTGGACAATAAGACCAAATTATGTAACAAATCGCCCTTGGAAGATATGAATAGTAATAAAATTGTGATCCTTAGTGAATTCAATGGATAGAAACCCATTAATTAAAAGGACATGATAAATAGTCTCAACAATTTCCTCAAGGATCTCCTCTTAGAGCCAAACACTTATCAACATGCTTCCATTAACCAAATCACCAAGTACATCCCCTCGCTAATTATGGATGAAAAAAATAGTTATCTTATGTAAACAACCTCTAAAGATATAAGTGGAAGAGGTTGTTAAAATGAAGGCTCTCAATAAATATATAAGGAAAAAATTACTTCTCTACGTACTTATTTTGTTGATTTTCAGAGATCATAGGGGAGGATATGGTTGAAGAATCCCAATTCTTAGGGGCCTCAATGAAACTTTATTACTCCCATTCTTATGAAACATTAGGAAAATACCCTACATAAAGTAAGGAAAATAAACCTATTTAACGTGACCTATAAATTCATTTAAACAATTTTTATGAGCTAGATCAAGAGTTGACTGGAATCATTGTTGCTAATCAGTTGATTGTTGGGTATGTGTTAGATTCTTTGCATAAATAATCTTGCATGCTATATGATGTGTTGGGCATAACAAGGGGATTGTAAGGGGTTAGAATCCCCATAGTGTGCGGATTTAGGGACATAACTCCCCAAAAAATGTTTTTGGGTGATTTCTTGCATTTGTTTTGGAGGTTTTCAACACAATTTTTTCTTTTCGTATTTTTGTGGTGCATGGTGGTTTATACCATGGTTTTGTAATTTTGGATACTAAACTATATTTGTATCCTAATCTAGGTTAAATGGATTAGTGATTTATGAATGATGTGGGATGTACATATTTTATTGTAACAATGTAAAGGAGGATATATATACTAAAAAATATTTTTGGTTTTCATAGTTTGGGTTTCTTGGGTAAAATATTTGTGTTAATGTGTGTGTGTTACATTTCATATTTTTTGTTTTTATTAACAATTCGTTTGTAGAAATTAACAATATGGAGTTAAAATATACGCTAACTCACACCATGAATATTGGTAATAATCCATTGATGATTATTAAAAGCCTACACATGTCCAAGGCTTTTGATAAACTCAGCTAGAACTTTATGTAGTAGATGCTTGAGGTTTCATATTTGGAGAAGTGTGGACCATTTTGATATTGAGCATGATAAAAGAAACTTGCTTTTCCATTATTATTAATGGTTTCCCTTCGAACATTTTCTCACCTAGTAGGGGTATAATCAAATGAGAATCCATCTCACTCTTCATCTTCTTTCTCATGGTGAAGGGTCTAAGTTGTAATCATACTCAAGCCAAGGTATTAGGGAAACTCAAATGATTCTCTTTCTCCTCTTTAATTGATACTCTCTACCATCTCTAGTTTGTTGATAGCATAGTTATGTTTGCTTCGTAATTAAACCCTTTAACTTTATTTTAGACACCTTCCTTATAGACTCTGGTGGAAAATTCATTTCCTCCAAATCTACAATATTCCTTTTCCATACTTGAGATATTTTATGAAGACACATAAGTCATATATTAGGTTTTGAATTAACTATCTTCCTTCCCTCTATTTTGTAATTCCTCTGATAGATAATGTATGTTTAAATAATTCTTACGAGAGACTTAGGCTAACCTCAGAGATTCAAATCTAGACCTTCAAACACTTCTCTACACCAATATGAATCCTATATTTTTTACTTATTAAGCTTGGTAACTATAAAAAGGGTTCTTGAGGATGACAGTAAAAACAAATAACTTTACTTTGGGTTTGCCTTCAATGGAAAACAAGTGGCCATTGGTTAAATGGTTAGATATATGCATCCCAAAAATCCATGTGGGCTTGGTTTTAGAAATATTGCAATCCACAATTTACTCCTAGGAGGTAATTTTATGTGGACATGTATAAACTCAAATGACGTAGTTTGGGGGAGTATATAGTGAGTGAAATATGATTAATGGATAGGTGAGTAGGAACTACTATGAAATAATAAACTCCGTAATGTCTCATTCATATGGAATAACAATAAATGAAACTATAGTTTGAATCATCCAAAATATTTCTAGGGACTAGAAAACAAGTATGTGTTATAGAACATTAATTGCATTAGTTTTCTCCCTTAAGTAAAGATCCATGCCAATCAAATTTCAAGGTAGAGTTTTATGGAGGTGGGATGGGTAAATATTTGATATTATTGATACAAGAGAAAATCAAATGATTCTCACTACACAAATAATGAAAATATAATTCCTCATGGTCAAGCATAATACCTACTCAGGCCCAAGATGATATATGGAAACCCTGACAAGCAAGAATGATAAGTTGGAAATTAAGACAAGGTCCTCTATGTTTGGGATATAAATAAAGTGGTGACTATAGTATGAATAATCCCACCAATTTATCTCTACCCCCTTCATGAACCTTTGGAAAACAATCCTTAACAACATATCTATAAAGGATACCCTTCACCCATAGTAACCTCCTTTCTTGTCTATATAAAAAAAGAAATTCTTGAGATCGTACAAAATATACAAGTGAAGGTACTTAGGTGCTTCTATATGTCCCTTATGATAATCCATTTAAAAAATAGAACAAATTCTTAAGTAGTTTAGCTACACAAATTTCTATGGGATAATGGATCCACCTTTTTAGTTCCACAAGTAGAAACAAATTATCTATCCTTGAGACATTAGCAAATTAGCATTAGCAATCATTATCAAGATATCTAAATTTTTCTTTCAACAGTTATCCCATCCTCCTAATATGGTAGGCTTGGAAAGAAACAAATATTAGGATATTCAAAGTAGAATCACAAACTATGCTTAAGCATTGGTTCTAGCTCAGAAAACCATCAAAGAAACTATATATTCTAGGGACTAGAGAGCGAGGAATCTCTCCATTATATTGAAACCAATGGAATCATTAATTTATGATGGTTTAAAAAATTTAATCTTTTCCTCAAGGTTCCTCCATCCACTATCAAACCCATTAATATCCCCTTCTAGCGGGCTTAACAAAGATGAATTTGATGGTGCGTAGAATGATAATCTTGGGCCTACCAGCATCAAGGGGATTTATATACATTTATAATGGTAAATAGTATTTCTTCCTATAGATTTAGAGGAATAAACACTAATAACATTGTACAACTTAAAGTGCTTAAAGATGGATTGATATTTACTAGGTAACTTAATTTTTCCATCCTTATCATTAATGGAGACTCACAAATTAATGTAGAATCCCTTGAAAATTTCTACAAGGAATCCTCTAGAAAAATGTCTCTAACAATTAGAGATTATATAGTGCATTAACCAAAGTAACCGTCAATGTCAAGCAACATGAATTAATCACTCCTAGTCACATTTGTAGAGAGGAAAACAAGTTACTAGATTTTATAGCTAATGATGGAATGTGAATTTTCGTAGGTGATATAATAATATCCTACACATATATAAACAATAGTGAGTTGCTAATAAAATCCAAACTTCCAGCCAAATGATATATGGATGTCTTTCTAGTAGTGAACATTATGTATGTTTCATCAAATCAAGTGTCATTCTAGACAAATGGCACTAGTAATATAGGTGCAAGTGCCATGCATTTTTTAGATGATAAATAAGGTATGGGTACTCTAGTGAGATTTACTAGAAGTAGAGTAAGATCCATACCTTGGAGCAGAGGATAGTCATGGTTTTATCATCCCTTGGATATATCTCTATGCTCATTATTCCTTCATACCATTAAATTCCTAGGAAATCATGGTTTCATTAAGCCTCAAGACCATGATCCATTATTGGAAAATCATCCTATAGATAGTTAGATGCATGCCTTATGTCTACATGATGATTTAATGTGTTTGGTGGGAAAATGAATTTTACCCCTCTATATCTGAATCAATCATTTCTTTATCCCCTTATACTAAATCATTTCTGCTTTTTATTATCATTTGGTATACCCTTCACTCCTTTGCTTTAGTTTCTCTCTTGTGTTTTTAATTCAAGGTTTATGTGGTGTCATATTTTGGTTTATAGTTCTAGTCTATCATCTAATCAATAGAGTCTAATTTGTGAACTCATATTCTGTCCTCCATTGTTAGTCACATTCTCATTCTTATCTAAGAAATCCTAGATCTACATGAAGGGAAAGGAATGGATTATAAGACTTGCACTTTCCCAACCAAAGGAAGAGAGAGATAGGCCCATAGATTCTTCTAGATTGTAGTTTTCATGTGCCCTTTAATGGATAATATGAAAGCAATAAGATTATCCCATAATAGCCTCATATCCCTATATTCCATATCCCATAATATCCGCATGCATTCATATTTCAAGCAATATTACTCTTAAAATGCATATAAAGAGGTTGCCCTAATTGATAAAGAGGTAAGGCTTACAACAAAAAAAACAAGAGTTGAGAAGACAACACCCCCTTATAATAGGACCCCATGGATACAAAAGGTAGATGAGCCCTCTTAGAAAAAACTCTTGAAGTGTCATGGCATCTCAAAGATTTTGTGGCCTAGAGTTTTGATAAGTAAATGAAGTTAGAGCTCAAATGAGTTGAGCTCATGTAGTAGAGGCACATATTGTGTTTTTGGCCATGGCATGTTCAAATCTTTGGAGACGTGCTCTAGAATACACCTAGAATACACCTCTTAAAACTATTGATTATATACTAACCTCATAATATACCTAAAATATGATTTTTTCACTTCCCATAAATCTAATTTCTATATTACTTATCTATATATGTGTTTAATAAAATAAGCTTAGCTTTGCATCTTTTTTTAACCATGCTTATATATGTTCTCGAGAGCATTACATAGATTATGGCACTACTACATTTTAAATATCTAAAACTACATAAATAACATAAATGCAATCATGTTTCAAGCAAGCCTACTTTGAAGGGGCATACAAAGGGGTTGATTTGATCGATAAAGAGGTAAGGATTAAAAAAATACAAGAGCAAAGACAAAACCCCCTTAAACATTCTAATGGATGACCTCATCAATACAAAGGGTAGGTGAATCCTCTTTAAAAAATCTCTTCAAATGTCATGGTATCTCAATGAATTCATGGCCTAGAGTTAAATATGTAAATGAAGTTCAGTGAGGTAGTGATAGGTATGTTGACTTCTATGAAACTAACCCTCACTCTCCTCTCTAAGTTTTTTAGAAAGAATAAGGAGCTCAATCAAACAAAAAAGCTTTTAATTCAATTAATGCAAATCATTTAAGATAAACAAAATGGCTTCTAATTCAATTAATGAAAATCAATGAAGATAAAGGTCAACTTGATGAGTTATAAGGATATCTCTTTATACACTCGTTTTTGCTCAAACCACTATAATAAGCATCTTAAATTTATTGATTATATACTAACCTCATAATGACTTAAATACTTCTTTCTCACTTCCCATAAATATCTTTTGATGCGGACCTAGTGCCCTAGGCTTGCCATATTCCAAATACCTTCAATGATGATCATTCCTTCCAGATGGCTGTTATCTCAGCAAACCACAATGTTGTTACAGGATGAATAACAAATATTTTCTCTCACAGCGAACTACAATTTTGTTATAGACTCTCACAGCCAACGACGATGTTGTTACAGGACTCTCATAGCAAACTACAGTGCTGTTACAAACTCTCACAGCAAACTACGGTGATGTGACAGGAAGAACACATTTTTTTTAATCACGTAGTCTGTAAAAACACAGTTTAAAGATCCCTTCGTGACTCCCAAACAAAGTATATTTTTGGGAAATCGCTCGTGAGTTATGAAATAGACCCTGCTTTGAACAAAACCCATATGCCAGAATTTCAAAATTTGTCTTCCCTTGACCATAAATCGACCCGGAAAATTGGTGACGGTATTCTTTTACGAATTTTCTTTCTTCTGTTTGCTGGATACAGAGCGCTCTGTATTCTCGGATCTGAAATGTAAAATGATTCTTTCCAACACACAATATTGGAGGTAAAAGTACTGGATTAAAATATTAACTGAATATGATTTTCCGGTTCTCATTTAAATGTAAATAATAGAGAAAACACAGTGCAAGAATTCCTCATTCAACACATCAATTTAAAGACCAAATCAATTTCAATCTCTTGATATTAATATTATGGTTCATAAACCTCACAAACACATAAGAAAATAACTGTATCACACACACTTACAGATTCAATTTGCTGCTACAAAAACCATTGGTCTAAGAAATGCTGTTTAATTAACTTCAATCTCACACCAATATTTACAGTGTATCCACCCTCTCGGATTGAGTCCATTGAACTAAATTCTTTTCCTAAGATAGCTAACCTCGAAAATGATCCTCCAGTTTACATTTATACTTGGATTTGATATTTCCAGCATAACACAACTACCCTTACAATTCTGTAACTGATTTATAAACATAGACATTCATCCTCATCTCCTAAATGACTTGTTACTCAAACTTTGCCATCATACTCATTTCAGTTACATGATTCATTAGATTGAATCAACACCTATCCTCATGACCCATTCTTAGAAACTTCTAAAAGCCTATGACTTGTCTTTTCTAGAGCAAGTCTCAAACTATGGATTTTTATTTTTATTTTTTTTTACAAATAATTTACAATCATTTTTAGAAACACATTCACAATTTAACCCTTCCTTGGGCTTTCAAGAACCCTTGGTCCGATTAAACTTTGATATTTCCCTAGAGATCAGATGCTCCTGCATCAGACTCCCCGTGTAGGAAATTTATGACCTCTTGGTCATAAGTCTGGATAATTAAGTCCTCCTAGATCCCAGACCTTATTATGTAGTCTATCTTTGGCTGTCTGTCTTCATTTATGCTGTTTTGTTGCTGTCGTTGTTGTTTGCTATTGTTCTCTAGGTCTCCATACTTTATGCCGCATTGCCCCACTAGTTATGCTCTGACAGTCTGCTGCTGTCTTTTTCTTGCTGATACTTTTCTTTCTAGCTGTTGTCTTTTCCCTTTGAGACACTTTTCTCATCAATTCCATCATCAATTCTATTTCTATGTCTGACTCATTTCTTTGCTGGAATTTTTTCTCTTCCTCTGTTACATATCCTTTGCAATCTTCATTAGGCTCTTTCTTCCCTACTGGTGCTTTCAGCAATTTCTCCAATAGCTCCAATTCTTTCTCCCATTCACTGATATTTTGATGAGAGTTTAGTCCTTCTTCTTTATTGATTGCCTCAACATCTTCCATGGTTATCTCCACTATGCCTATCATCATGATGGAATGATGATCCTTCACTATGTTTTCAGCTAACATAGTCTCTCCTTCAAGTTTGTCTTTAATCTTCTGCTAGTTAACTTCACTTTGGAGTTGTTGGATCCTTACTACCACCCTTACATCCTTACCCTCTTGTTGCTTCTGAACTTTTATCTCATCTCCAAATAACCTTTGTTCAATATCTTTGATCACAACATCACACTCATTCATTCTATTCACTGTTCCTGCAAACAAACTATTGGTTTGTAAATTAAAACACTCTTCTGTCTCCATGACTATTAGAGACTCTCTGCTACTGTCAAGTATTGTTGTAACCATTTCTTTTCTATTGCCATTTTCTCCTAGCAACTTCTCCAACAATTCAATCTCCTCAAGCATTTTATCACAATGCTTTTCATTTCCAGCTTCATCCTTTATATAGTCAATATTGCTCAGTGATTCACTCTGATTGTCTTCCATAGACAATTTTGTTTCAGTCATCTCCATAGAAATAAGTTCATGTTCTCTCCTTACGTTTTCAAAAATCAATACTTCATCAACTCCATGCTCTGTAATAGTATTTGAGAACTGTCCTCCTTCAACACTTATAATCCCTATATTCATACAACAATTGTCAATTTGAAAAATGTAAGGCTTAACAACCTCAACTGATGTTTCACCAATCAGCTCTTCAGGCTGAATTTCATATCCTTATTCCACAAGGAATTGTCCTTATTTTGTAACAGATCCAAATATCAATTCATCAATAATTTTTTTTCTGCTGAAACAATTCAATATTTTCCTCATTCAAGAGGCATTCTACATCATACTCTTCTCTAGAATACTTATCTTCCGAGAATTAATCGCCATCCTCTTTTAGCACATCACTATGATGATCTGATTTCTCCTCTGAACTCTCGTGACTTTTATCAATTTTTATGACAGCTTCATAGGACTGCCAATCCTCTGCAAAACCTACAAACACATCAAAACTATTAGATTCCAAAATATAAGGCTTGATAGCCTCTTCTGCTACCTTTATCCATATTTCCTCATGCTTCTTTGAACTATCCCAATAGTTCATTGATCTCCATTTTTCATCTTCACCCAGAACTTCCCCCTGTTTTGCTTCACAAATAGAAACTTCCATTTCCAACTCAGCTTCTCTGATTTTTTCCACCATCCACTTCATTTGCTTATGTTGTAGCCTTCTCTGTAACTTAGGTCACTTCATCTTTCTTCTCATAAGAAAACCACACCTCTGGTCTTTCTCATTCCTCTGTAACAGTTCCATCAGTACTTCAAGATGGACTATTATCTCAGCCTTCTCCCTCTCATATTCTTCATCACTCATCTGCCTCCATATGCCATTTGCTTTGGCATCTTCTTTCTTCACTTTGTGGCTACTTCCTGAACCTCTGCTATGACTTTCAGTAGTCATCTTCCTCCTCATCTTCATGAGCTTCTCACACTCACTATGAATGGCACTAAGCCTCTGCAGTAACAAGTTCTCCCTGCTACAACTTACCTCACCAAGCTCTCCT
Organism: Pinus tabuliformis; assembly: GCA_031772625.1. Lineage (NCBI taxonomy): Eukaryota > Viridiplantae > Streptophyta > Pinopsida > Pinales > Pinaceae > Pinus > Pinus tabuliformis. The sequence goes on from CM062819.1 coordinate 1,702,367,979, forward strand.
CTGTGCTTAGTCTTTTGGTAAGCACTGGTCCTCTGTCAGGAACCTCCTTGAGAATTTCTCTCTACTCCTTCTAGGCTCACATGCACAACTCATCTATAATTGAGAACAAAATTGTCCTCTTGTATTTCAATCACAGCTAAAATACTAGGTTCTGGACACACTCTCTCAGAAACCCTTACTAGCTTCCTTCATCACTACTCTTAAGGTTGTGATCTTCTTGCTGAGATGCTTCACTAATTGTTGTTACCTACATATCAATGATATTTAAAACAAAGACCATTCCCAAGCTTTCAAAAGCTTGCTGCTGCCAAATTTCTATGGCCACTTTAAAATGCTTCTGCTCAACTTCCTTCTGAGAACACTCTTGCCCTCTCTGTCACACCTTTAGTCGAATTCTTTAGGTTCACTGCTACTTTTTTTTCCCAGAGTCTTTCATTCACTTTGTTCCTTAGAACACATACAACTTTCCTTGTCTGTCTGCTACTATCAATCTTTAATCTGTCTTTAACCTGCAAAACTCAAACCAGCGTTAACAGAAAACACTACCTGCATTATTTCACAAGGTAGTCTTCTTCCACTCTTCAACATTCGAATGGATTTTCATTCTTCTAGAGAAATCAATTGTTGCTTTGTCATATTTTACTGTCTGACTTTTCTTTTTGCATTTGCCTCCACCTTTTCAAATTTACAATCTGATTTCTTCTCCTCTACAGACCTCCCGTCTATCTTCTTTCTTCAAAAAGCATAGCCTGCTTTATGTTTCTTCAAAAAGATTTTAACTTGCTCAAGCTTTTCCTAAAAAAGCTTTTACCTGCTCTGATACCAAATGATGCAGACCTAGTTCCCTAGGCTTGCCATATTCCAAATACCTTCAATGATGATCATTCCTTCCAGATGGCTACTATCTCAGCAAACCATAAGGTTGTTACAAGATGAACAACAAATATTTTCTCTCACGGAAAACTACAATTTTGTTACAGACTCCCATAGCCAACTACGGTGCTATTACAAGACTCTCACAGCAAACTACAGTGCTGTTACAGACTTTCACAACAAACTACGGTGCTGTTACAGGAAGAACACATTGTTTTTTTAATCACGTAGTCTATAAAAACACAATTTAAATATCCCTTTGTAACTCCAAAATGAAGGATATTTTTGGGAAATCACTCATGAGTTACTAAATAGACCTCACTCTGAACAAAACCCAGATGCCAGAATTTCGAAATTCATCTTCCTTTGATCATAAATCGACCGCAAAATATATGACAATTTTCTTTTATGAATTTTCTTTCCTCTGTTTGCTGGATATAGAGTGCCTTGTATTCTCGGATCTCAAATGTAAAATGATTCTTTCCAATACACAATCTTGGATGAAAAAATACTGGATTAAAATATTAACTGAATATGATTCTCCAGGTCTCATTTAAATGTAAATAACAGAGAAAAAATAGTGCAAGAATTCCTCATTCAACACAACAATTTAAAGACCAAATCAATTTCAATCTCCTGATATTAATATTATGGTTCATAAACCTCACAAACACATAAGCAAATAACTGTCTCATACACACTTACAGATTCAATTTGCTACTACAAAAACCACTGGTCTAAGAAATGTTGTTTAATTATCTTCAATCTCACACAAAAATTTACAGCCTATCCATCCTCTCATATTGAGTCCACTGAACTAACTTCTTTTTCTAAGCTAGCTAACCTTGAAAATGATCCTCCAATTTACATTATACTTGGATTTGATATTGCCAACATAACACAACTACCCTTACAATTCTGTAACTGATTTCTAAACATAGACATTCATCCTCATCTCCTCAATGACTCATTACTCAAACTCTACCATCATACTCATTTAAGTTACATGATTCGTTAGATTGAATCGACACATATCCTCATGACTCAATCGTAGAAACTTCTAAAAACCTACGACTTGTCTTTTCTATAGAAAGTTTCAAACTATGGATTTTTTTTCTTTTTTACAATAATTTACAATCATTTTTATAAACACATTCACAATTTAACTCTTCCTTGAGCTTTCAAGAACCCTTTGTCCGATTAAATTTTGAAGTTTCCCTAGAAATCAGATTCTCCTACATCATCTTTATATTACTCCTCACCCATATATATAATTAATAAATTATGCTTAGTTTTGCATGTCTCTCGTCTTAACATCGATGGTTTTTTTTATTATTTTGTTGCCTTATGTTCTAGGAAGCATAAACATTTTGTACGTCTTGGCTTTAGCCCATTATATATATATTCACTAAAATAATAATAAATTTCAATAACTATAAGTAATTTATATTTAATTTTTTTTACCATTGTAAAGAAAAAATTGCACTTAAAATACTCATAAACTATAGTGGTTTATAACCTAATCTATTCTACAAAACTATTATATACTAAATTACTTTATATAATTAATAAAAAAATTATTATTTTTAATTAAAATTAAAAAAAAAAACCAATGGCATATATACTTTTTCCATAAAATCAATATATGTGTCATAATTTGTAGAAGAAATGGATTTTGATACTCCAAAGACCTTAGTAGTGAGGTATATACTATGCAATTCGGAATTTAATTATTATTTTTAACACGTTAATTAGATTTTTAATTAAATAATATATATATATATATATTCTAATTAACCCCCATACATATATATAGATATATATATATATAAATATAAATATATAAATATATATATATAATTTATAAATTATATATATTAATTAAATTTGTTATATTTTCAATTTAATTTAATTAACTTTCAAAAATTTAAACATATTTCATCTTGTAATTAAATACGATAATAAATATATTAAATTTTTTTACTTTTAAATCATTTTATATATTTTTATTTTTATTTAAATTATAAATATTATTATACCAATTATTGTTATAATAAAAAATTGAGAAATAATGTTTTTTATTAATATAAAATTTATTAATTAATAAAATATTTAAAATAAATAAATAAATAAAAATAAAATAAAGCCCCAAGGGATAGCTCAATTGGTCGAGTTCCCGTTGCTAAGTACCTTTCCAATTGGGAGGTCACGGAGTCAAATCTCCTCGACTCCCTTGGGGTTAGGCCCGTTTAGATAGGCCGACGGGTAGATCCCTTTGGGTGGATCTGCCCTGATATTTCCTGTGGATGTAGCGACCACTCAGTGATCATGAACCACAGTTTAAAAAAATATATTTTAAAATACTTAATCTTGTATTTTAAAAGATGGAAGGAGCTCGAGATCTCTTGTGGTGGTTAAGGTTTCACCCTAGCTACTCAATCTTCACTCTGTTTGTATGGATTTTTTTGCAGATTTTTACTACAAATCGTTCAATGGTGAATTCATGTGATATGACAAATAAATCTTCTTCTTTTGTAGGTATGGCTGCCAATCAAGCTAGCTCTTCTTGGATTTCGTAGAGTTCTATGTTGAAGTTTGGATCTGGTCTTCACGTGGTGCAAGAAATTTCTTCGCTAAATGTTCCCATAGATGAGGAAGCTTTGGACAGTGAAAATTATTTTTCGGAGAATGTTTTTTCCCAAATGGTGGGAAGGTACAAAAGGTGACCATTATAAAATATTCAAAGAAGAAGAGCTTCAGGGCAAGAAAGTATTAGAAGACAAGAAGGAATCAAATTGAGTCAAAGAAACCACAACCACAACAATAGAAACGAAGCAATAAAATTTGATTGCCAATGTAGATCCTCTGGTTGCCAGTAGAGATCCCCCAAATACAGCTTTAGAAGAAAGGCGTCAAACCCTCATGGAAAAAATATTATCTCTCGAAATCACAAGGAATCTCATTGATAAGGAAATTTCTTCGGCAGATCGGGCAAACGAGAAAGATTTCAAGGAAAATATCGTACAGTTTCCGAAGAATGATCCGCCCGAATTTGTAGAAAATGTGGGTTGGATTCAAGTTCGGAAGAAAGGAAAAAAAAAATCTCCAAGAAATGCAAATGTGTGTGTATTTTGGGGGTTTTTTGGAAAATATTTAGTCAGAAAGGGACTGAAGTATTTGTGTCATGGGGAATTCATTTGAGGGTTTGGACTAAGCCTTTGTGCTCAATCTCAAACGTTTAAAGAAGATTGGAATATATAAAGGTTTTGGCCTTGGAATCCATATTTTTTTAATACAAATCTCTGTCTGTTTCATTAAAATATATATATATATTTTAAAACTATTAAATTAAATATAAATAGTATTATCAAAATTTTGCATTAATATTTTTTATTGGGAAAACATCAATGTACCACACATAAATAGATAAATATAAATAATATCATTAGAAAATAAAACTAGAGTTTTTATGTTAGGTTTTCCATTAGATATTTTTTTTCCAAAAACACTCAAAAAAAAACTTAAGTTATAAAATCGTTATAACTTTTTAAATTTCTCACTATCAAATTTTTAAAATTATTTAAAATTTTATATTTTAGGAACGAGAAAAATAAATAAATAATATATCTATAAGGTGCTTATGAATCTATAAATAATATATTTATAAGGGGCTTATGAATTTATATGAAATTTGTATAATTAAATTATGGTTTAGAAAAATTAGATATACCGACATATAAGTCATTTATGATTAAGCCTCAATGGTTAGATTCAATTGGTCGTGTACTTGTCGTTAGACCATATTTGCTATTGAGATATCATAGTTTCAATTCTCTCAATGCTCTCAGGGTCAACCTTTGTGGTTGAGTGAGAAAGAAGTAAGTCCTCTAGGTGGATACAAATATTTTGTGGACATAGCGGTCAACAATCTCTACGGTCCATGAACTTGTTGACGGTACTGGAAATATGTCAACTAAGGGGGTCTCCCTGATGTGAAGTCCTCATTAGACCTCACACCATTTGGAATAAGAACCCCATCTAGCGTATTGGCTTGGTTTCCATGTATTCTTATAAATTTTCCTTGGCTCTAACTATCAACAAGAGAGAGGAATGCAAATGTGCCTTCGAAAAGCAAGTGAGTGTGTCTAGTGAGTGTTCAGTTGTAAGTGTGTCAAGGTTCTTCTACTGTAGAGGGAGAATATGAAGTGAGCCTCTAAGAGAGAGGTAATAGTACCACTCTAGTAGAGACACATGCAACCAAGCAGGATCTGTCTATCATTTGGCGAAATAGTCCACAAAGATGTGATGGTCATTAGAACCAATCAACAAGAAAGATTTATCTAATATCCAACGGAATAGTCCACAAGGATGTGACAGCAGTAGCAACCATTACAACACATTTTCAATATGATAAGTACCAAAATAACCAAAATAGTTCAACTACTTTACCATAGATGAAAGAAAACATGAATTACACACATCCACAGAATAATCTTACAAAATTCATAATCCATGCATGAGGAATGTGCTATCCATGAGTCTTTGGACATTAAGTAAAATTTCCAAGACATATGTATACAATGAACACCGCTAGCTCTAGTAGTGGAGCATTGGAGCCACTACTTGCTCCCCAAAAGAATTAGATTGTCTCTCTAATGCCTTGCAGGAGGAGCCAAGGTGAAAAGTCCTTTGCTCATACAATGACAGTGTATATATAACCAATGGGGTGATGCTTCACCTTCCTTATGACTCTTTGACTACCCTCTTGACTATTTGACTTCCTATGACATTCTGACTTTTCATGACTCTTCATATTCTGTATGTGTCCTTTGGACTTCCACTTTACAGTACATTTTGAATAGATAATTACATAACCCACCATAATGATGTGGCATATGACGACTCATTACAAGACATGACATGACTATGCTGGCATGGACTGGATGATGACATGGCAATGTCAATCCATTTTTTGGTGTTGCTTTATTTGTGTCTTCTAAAAGATGGGTTATTATGTTCTTATTTGTCCTCCAAATGGATTAGAGATGGGGAGTCTTTAGTGGAACTTGATCTCTAGTTCCTATCTCAATTTGATGTTCCTTTACTTTCTCCTGATTGATTAGCTTGTCTTTACAGCTAATAAAGTGTCTTTTTGCATGGCCTCCTTATCCATCTCCTTCTTGATCATCTTTACATAGCATGATAGAGTACCTGCATCTGCAATCTACTCATGACAAGACGACATAAGTCCGATAAACCCCTAGTCTAAGATGTTGCATAATGATCCACTGATTGATTCAAAAGCAAGTGACAGGTTGAGGGATAGGCTCAATGACTATGCAGTTGCGCAGCTCAGGCAGTTAAGGGTGAAGCTTGAGCCTTGAGACTGCAAAATGTGCAGTTCAGGCTGGACTGGGAAAGCAAATTTCACAGTTTTGGAAGTCAATGAGCCAAGGTGAGAGCTTTTGCATTGTTTCAGCCAACTGTGCATTTCTAGAAGATAGAAGAAGCCATGTGACTGCACAGTTGTGCAACTTAGGAGCTTAAGGGCTGGGCTTGTGGTGTGATACTACGAAATGTGGAATTTAGGCCTGGCTGGAGCGCATGATTATGGAGTTTTGGAGGCCAAGGCCCAGGCTTCAGCACTGAAATTGAAAAATGTGAAGTACTGGAAGGATAGGAGGCCATATGATTGCGTAGTTGTGTAGTTCAAAAGCTCAATTTTGAAGCTTCGGGACTAAAACTACATAATGCACAGTGTTGACTTTGATGGAGAGAAAAATTGTGCAGTTTTGGAGCTTAGGGGTTGGGCTTGAACACTAAGATTGTGCAATGTGCAGTTCTAGAGGGCATAGACTATGCAGTGTGCAGCGCCAAGAGGCAAGGCTGATGCTTGAGGATTGAGACTACGCAATGCACAGATTAGGAGGGTTGACTAACGTTGAGTGGCCCAGTCGAGGATTTTTCCCAGTTTTGTCTAAGTGTTGGATTAGTGAGAAAAGGTTGAACCAAATAAGGACTTAAACATGATCACATACTTAGATCACTTTATGAAACAACACAGAACACTTAGTACAAATGAACAACATACTTCTACTCAATGCGACAACTTTGCAATAACTTACTTCAAGTGCGACACTAAAGATACACTTTGTGAAGACAGTGACAACACTTGTGCAAGAGTGCTTGAAACTATGGAAATGAGTGTGATAAATGTTTACATGCTAAGAAAAACTCATTTACACAATATTATCCCAAAAACCAACCAGAACTAGCTTATATATATTGTGCGACACTTAACATGCTAGAAGATGACAATTGCTAAAGTGCGAATGACACTTGTGATATGTGAACGAAAATGAAAGAAACAAATGGAAAAGCAAAGATATCATGAAAATGACACTAGTTAAGGTGAAATAAAGTGAAAAGGCAATCGAAAAAATGAAAACGACACTCACGAAAAAAAAAGTGCGTGAAAGCGATAGTTTTCAAAACTCACCGAAATAGAAGTATAAATGTAGATAGAAGTGAGAAATTGTCGATGCTAGTGTGCACTGACTCTCGATATGGATTGGACAACGCACAGGCACAATCTCGATGGAAAGTGCTATGCTTGTTAAAGCTTGCATAAAAGAATATGTTCATGAACTTATTACGCACTGAGCATGTGTGAGCAAGTGAATTTGACACTTCCAATCCAAAAGGGAGCTGAAAGAGTTAACGAAGCTAGAAGTGACTACGCAAAAGTCCATTGCAAGATCCACGGTTGGCTAAAAAATTCAACTCTAGGAAAAATTTTGGAGGGTATTTGTCGCAGCGACCACATAAACACATAGAAAAAAGAAAAAAATCACTTATGATTGAAGAAACATATGACCTAAGAACATCTCAGTTTGGTGTTTCCTTTCTATTATTGTAATTTTCAAATCTTGGTTGTTTTATGAAAAAATTGAAATATAATTAAGTTATGGCTTTTCTAAAGGATGTGGATTGGATTTTTGTCCACTTATGTGTGCATTGACCACTAAAAATATTTGACCACTACGTGAAAGAGTTCCATAATTTTTAAGATAAAAAGCCCTAAAAAATAGAAACTTACTCACTAATAAAAATATTCTCAAATTTTAATATTAAATCCAACTCCTTTAAATACACACAACACACATACACATATAATTGATTATATTCATTAAGTATTAATAATTATTTAGATATACTATGATAAATAAAGGAAAAGAATAAAAATCACATCTTATAAAATGTATAACATATTTATTAGAGGGATCTTTTTCCACAGGGGAGTTGCAGGTAATTTTTTGTGTAGTGAATTAGGTTGATTTTGTGGGACTCAATATTTCAGGAATTCTCTCTATGATACTTCTCTTTGGTGCAGGCTTGACCAAAATGGGGTTTTTTTAGGGTCCTTGTATTTAAGACGTTATCCCATCGGTAATTCTTTCTGGTATAGATCTTTTTAGGGACCAAATCATACAGGGAAGGGACGAGTTGAGGATAGGTGGATTTCCTTTCCAACGACCTATTATCCCTCAGATTTTGAGGTTTCTAGTATGGATTTGGATGTCGTGGACTATGAACCAGTAAATCCTTGTCCAAGGGGAATTTTCACATATAAAATAGAGTTATTTCTTGTGAAGCCTCTTCCTTTGGATTTGGATACAACTTCGGTAATCACCTCATAGCCCGTGATGAGGGATGGAGAAGTAATAGGCTTGGGATTACAAAGGGCCTCGTCTATTTTGTCATTGAAAATTAGAGTAGTTTACAGTAAAGAGTCTTTGATCTTCCTTCTAGCGCATAGATATTACTTCGAACCAAAGGTGTCAAATCCTAAATTTTTTTGGAAATGGTGGTCGAAGAGGACTTAGCCCTAAACAAATTTCCATTAATGTTGGAAAAGGAGAATCACTAGAATCCTATTCTTTGATATTCATCAATATTTCATCTACTGATTTGTGGTTTAATTGTGGATATTTTTTACAAGGAGAAGGAAGTTCTAAAGATTATGGCTAATGATTCATAGTGGGTAAGGTTAGGTTTAGTTATTCATCATTTCATTTATATTTTAAATTGACAATGGAGTGAATGTTTATCCAAAATATATCCCAATATTACCTAGTTTACCTCTACAATTTTGGTCATGTGAGTGTTTATAAGGCATAAAAAACAATCTGGGTCACTTCTTAGTTTGGAGGAGGATTGTCTCTCAAAATTGTATTGTAGGTGTGTCTAGATCCATATTGAGGGGGACATGTAAGAAGGCCTAGTTGGAGAAATTAAATTATAGATTAATGGAAGGAGCTAGATTCAACATGACCATTGGAAAATCCCATTCTGTTGTTTTGGTTATAAGAATATCGGCCACCTTCTTGCTCAATGTGACAAGAATTCTCGTGGTAAATTTTCTCCAAAAAATAAATGGATGTGTAAGCACTTAACAAAGGTTGAGAATAGAAATGAACATCCAAATTAGCATGACACCAAACTTTAGCCTCCAAGAGTTGAATCTGAAAAGGAAGTAGGTGAGGATCTACAGAACAAGAATTGCCTAGTGTTGCTTCTCTAGTGAATCTTAAGCTTTATAAGACTTCTTCTTTGGTCCAATACTTGGAATAATAATCTAATAGATATTTTTCCTCCTCCTCCCAGTCTTAGATTCTTAATTCATCATCTTTTCCTCTTATGGTAGAATTCCAAAATACATATGGCCTTCGGTCAAGAATTAATTAATCCTAGAAAATGTCAGATAGAGGTGGCATGGAAGAAGATTTATCATATATAGGCCACGCATGATGTGAATCCAATGTATCCAAGGCTCAACAAAAAGTAAGCAAATATATTAGATAAGGAGAGAAAAACTCCATCATCAGGGTCCTTAAAGAAAATATGGCCTCATGTGGGGTGTCTCCATGATAATCCTTCTTTTAAACATTTGGGGTTTTGTGGGCTCCATAAAAAATTATCCCTCAAATGCCTCCTGCAAAATATTAATCCATACATCATCATATAGTAGGAGATGATGAATTCAGGGTTTTGGGGAGTCCTCAAAAATTTAGCCGTCAAATCCCTCCTATGAAATATTAATCCATACATCATGTTGCAGGATATTGTGACGTCGATCCAAAAATCACAATTGATATTGGAACCATGGTTGAGAGGATGGTAATTTTGTTCCCTCAAAGTTAATAGTCTATCAAGGAGCCTCATAACTGAATGGAATCCATATTTTAATAAATTATCCTTGTCCAATTTTCCTAAATCCATTATTGTTGAGCTAGAAGTGATTAAGTTTGACATGGTTTGGCAATTTGTTAATATCTATGAACCATATGGTCAAAGGAAATCCTATTGGGAGATCATCGAAGACTCTATATTTTTATCCAAAGCTCCTATTATTCTCGACAGAATCCTCATTCTCACTAACACAATTTCTTAAGTGTTGGGTATTAGTCCTTGATCTGATCCTATGGAAGCATTTATTCATCATTTATTCAAAATTTATGTCAATGCTATCACTCCGTAAATTTTGAAGTTGTAGAAAAAATCGAAGAGGTAACCATAGAACCACTTTGGAAATTGGGAATCTAAACCTTCCAGCTTCAGAGAGGGATCTCTCTTTATGATTTTGCTTTGTTTGACTGAAGGTATTAGGCTAGATATTAAGTTCAGGTTTGGGTTTTTTATGTTTTTGGGTTGAACCTGGGAGAAAGTCCATTGGGAAAATGGAGTCACAGACTTGGGATGATCAGATACAGAGTTTACAGGCTAAACTTACAAGAAGGGTTAGGCAAATTCATTGGATCCTTTAAGATCTATGGTGTGAAAGATAGGAAAAGATTTAGAAATCCAATTAAAAATAGAGCAGTTAAGAATTCTGATTTTGATCTTTAGTGGAAAAAATATAAATTATTCTTAAGCCACAGACAAAGTGTACATTTAAAATAATTATTCTTGTAATTTAAAAGATGGAAGGAGCTCGGGATCCCTTGTGGCGGCTCAGGTTTCACCCTAGCCACTCAATATTCACTTTGTTTGTATGGAGTTTTTGCAGATTGTTACTGCAGATCGTTCAATGGTTAATTCATGTGATCTAACAAATAATATTCTTCTTTTGCAGGTATGGCTTCTGGTCAAGCTATCTCTTCTTCGATTTCGTATAGTTATATGTTGAAGTAGGGATCTGGTGTTCACGTGGTGCAAGAAATTTCTTCCCTTAATGTTCTCGTGGATGAGGAAGCTTTGGAATGTGAATTTTTTTTTTCAGAGAATGTTTTTGTTTACAGGTGTAATGGATTCTGGCCACAGCTAATCGATCTGCATATGTGGATCTCTGAGACATGGAAGCCCCTTTTGACAGATGAGCTAAATATTTACCATATGGCACAAGGTTTCTTCACTATGGTTTTTGAAAATATTGAAGACAAGAAGGCTATCTGTGAAGCTGGGCCGTGGTTTTGGGGGAGCGTTGGCCTCTACATGCAGCGTTGGTCTCCCACTTTTGATCTAGTAACAACATCAATTTCTTCAACCCCAGTTTGGCTAAGATTGTCGAATATTTCCTTGCATTTATGGAATCAAAGATCACTTTACTCCATTGGCAACACATTGGGAAAATTCTATCAAAGTTGTTCTGAAACAGAAAATAAAAATAAAAATTCAAGACTACTTATGCTCAAATTTGTGTGGAGATGGTCTTCATCAAGAGTTTTCCCGCAGAGATTAATTTGACGGCTCCAAACTATGTTTGGGTGAAAAATATTGACTATGATAATATCTCATTTCGATGTCAAGTATGCTAGCAAATAGGGCATGTAATTAAAAATTTCCCCAAGACTCCTCATAATCACAAAGAACGGAAAAAATACCGAAGGCCCAAATGGTGGGAAGGTGCACAAGGTGACCATTATACAATATTCAAAGAAAAAGAGTTTCAGGGAAAGAAAGAACCAGACGACAAGAAGGAATAAGATTGAGTCAAAGAAACCACATCCACAACAATAGAAACTAAGCAATAAAATTTGATTGCCAATGTGGATCCTCTGGTTGCCATTAAAGATCCCCCAAATAAAACGTAAGAAGAAAGGCGTCAAACCCTCGTGGAAACAATATTATCTCTGAAAATCACAAGGAATCTCATTGAAAAGGAAATTTCTTGGGTAGATCAGGCAGATGAGGAATATTTCAAGGAAAATATCATGCAGTTGCTGAAGAATGATCCGCCAGAATTTGTAGAAAATGCGGTTGGATTCAAGTTGGGAAGAAAGGAAAAAAAATCTCCAAGAAAAATAAGAAGTCAAACTAGATCAAATTAAAAAATGGAATGTAAATGTGTTTGTATTTTGGGGGTTTTTTGGAAAATATTTAGTTGGAAAGGGATTGAAGTATTTGTGTCATGGGGAATTCGTTTGAGGGTTTGGACTGAGCCTTTGTGCTCAATCTCAAACCCTCAAAGAAGATTGGAATATGTAAAGGTTCTGGCCTTGCAATCCATATTTTTTTAATACAAATCTCTATCTGTTTCGTTTAAAAATAAATAAATATTTTAAAACTATTAAACTAAATATAAATAGAATTATCAAAATTTTGGCTTAATAATTCTTATTAGGAAAATATCAATGTACCACACATAAATAGATAAATATAAATAATATCATTAGAAAATAAAACTAGAGTTTTTATGTTAGGTTTTCCATTAGATATTTTTTTCCAAAAACACTAAAAAAAAAACTCAAGTTACAAAATCATTATAACTTTTTAAATTTCTCACTATCAAATTTTTAAAATTATTTAAAATTTTATATTTTAGAAATGAGAAAAATAAATAAATAATATATCTATAACGTACTTATGAATCTATAAATAATATATTTATAAGGGACTTATGAATTTATATGCAATTTGTATATTTAAATTATGGTTAAAAAATTTAGATATACGACATATAAGTCATTTATGATTTAGCCTCGATGGTTAGACTCAATTGATCATGTACTTGTCATTAGAGCATATTTTCTATTGAGATATCACAGATTCAATTATCTCAATGCTCTCAGGGTCAATCTTTGTGGTTGAGTGAGAAAGAAGTAATCCCTGTAGCTGGATACAAATATTTTGTGCACAAAGCGATCAACAATCTCTGGGGTCCGTGAACCTATTGACGGTACTAGAAATCCGTCAATCAAGGGGGTCTCCCTGATGTGAAGTCCTAATTAGTAGACATCACACCATTTGGAATAAGAACCCCATCTAGTGTATTGGCTCGGTTTCCATGTATTCTTATACATTTTCCTTGGCTCTAACTATCAGCAAGAGAGAGGAATGCAAATGTGATTTCGAAAAGAAAGTGAGTGTGTCTAGTGAGTGTTCAGTTGTAAGTGTGTCAAGGTTCTTCTATTGCAGAGGGACAATATAAAGTGAGCCTCTAAGAGAGAGATAATGTACCACCGTAGTAGAGAAACATGCAACCAAGCAGGATCTGTCTAACATCTAGTGGAATAGTCCACAAAGATGCAATGGTCATTACAACCAATCAACAAGAAAGATATGTCTAATATCCAACGAAATAGTCCACAAGGATGTGACAACAATAGCAACCATTACAACACATTCTCAATATGATAAGTACCAAAATAACCAAAATAGTTCAACTACTTTAGCACAGATGAAAGCAAACATGAATTACAAACATTCACAGAATAGTCTTACAAATATTCATAATCCATGCATGAAGAACGTGTCAGTCATGAGGCTTTAGGCATTAAGTAAAATTTCCAAGACACATGTATACAATGAACACCACTAGCTCTAGTAGTGGAGCATTGGAGCCACTACTTGCTCCCCAAAAGAATTATATTGTCTCTCTAATGCCTTGCAAGAGGAGCCAAGGTGAAAAGTCCTTTGCTCATACAATGAGGATGTATATATAAGCAATGGGGTGATGCTTCACCTCCCTTGTGACTCTTTGACCACCCTCATGACTATTTGACTTCTTAGGACATTTTGACTTTTCATGAATCTTCATATTCTGTATGTGTCCTTTGGACTTTCACTTTACAGTACATTTTGAATAGATAATTACATAACCCACCATAATGATGTGGCATATGATGACCCATGACAAGACATGACATGACTATGTTGACATGGACTGGATGATGACATGGCAATGTCAAGCCATTTTTTGTTGTTGCTTCCTTTGTTTCTTCTGAAAGATGGTTTATTATCTTCTTATTTGTTCTCCAAATGGATTAGCGATGGGGAGTCTTCAGTGGAAATTGATCTCCAGTTCCTATCTCAATTTGATGTTCCCTTACTTTCTCTTGATTGACTAGCTTGCCTTTGCAGCTAATAAAGTGTCTTCTAACATGGCCTCCTTCTTCATATCATTCTTGATAATCTTTGCAAAGCATGGTAGAGTACTCGCATCTGCAATCTACTCATGCCAAGATGACATAAGTCGGATAAACACCTAGTCTGAGATGTTTCATGATGATCCATTGATTGATCTGAAACCAGGTGACAGATTGAGGGAGAGGCTCAGTGACTGTGTAGTTTTTTAGCTCATAGAGTTAGGGGTGTAGCTTGAGCCTTGATATTGCACAATTTGCAATTCAGGCTGGACTAGGAAAGAAAATTTCATAGTTTTGGAAGTCAATGAGCCAAGCTGGGGGGTTTTGCACTGTTTCAACCAACTGTGTAGTTTTGGAAGGCAAAGGAAGCCAGGTGACTGTGCAGTTGTGTAACTCAAGAGCTCAAGGGATGGGCATGAGGTCTAAGACTACGAAATGCACAATTTAGGCCTAGATGGAGGACATGATTGTGTAGTTTTGGAGGCCAAGGCCAAGGCTAGAGCACTGAAATTGAAAAATGTGAAGTACTGGAAGGATAGGAGGCCATATGATTATGCAGGTGTGAATTTCAGGAGCTCAATTCTGAGGCTTGAGGACTGAAACTACACAATGTGTAGTGTTGGATTGGCTGGAGAGAAAGATTGCGCAGTTTTGGAGCTTGGGGGTTGGGCTTGAACACTAAGGTTGCACAATGTGTAGTTCTGGAGGGAAGAGACTATGCAGTGTGAAGCGCCAAGAGGCAAGGTTGTTGCTTGACGATTGACAATATGCAATGCATAGTTGAGGAGTGTTAACTTTGGCTGAGTGGCCCGGTTGAGGAGCTTTCCTAGTTTTGTCTAAGTGTTGGATCAGTGATAAAATGTTGAACCAAAACAAGACTTAAGCATGATCACATACTTAGATCACTTGACAACATGACACAGAAAACTCAGTACACATGAACAACATACTTCTACTCAATGCGACAACTTTGTGATAACTTACTTCAAGTGCAACACTAAAGATACACTTTATGACGACAGTGACGACACTTGTGCGAGAGTGATTGAAACTATGGAAATGAGTGTGATAAATGTTTACATGACAAGAAAAAATCAATTACACAAATATTATCCCAAAAAACAACCATAACTACCTTAGATATATTGTGCAACACTTAACATGTTAGAAGATGACAATTGCTAAAGTGTGAATGACACTTGTGATATGCGAACGATAGTGAAAGAAACAAATGCCAGAGCAAAGATATCATGAAACTGACACTAATTAAGATGAAATAAAGTGAAAGAGACGACCGAAAAAATGAAAACGACACTCACAAAAACAAAAGTGCATGAAAGAGATAGTTGTAAAACTCACCAAAATAGAAGTATAAATGCAGCTATAAGTGAGAAACTATCAATGCTAGTGTGCACTGACTCTCGATATGGATTGGACATCGCACAAGCACAATCTCTATGGAATGTGCTATTCTTGTTAAAGCTTGCGTAAAATAATATGCCCATGAATGTGTTACGCACTGAGCATGTGTGAGAAAGTGATTTCAACAATTCCAATCCAAAAGGGAGCTAAAAGAGTTAACAAAGCTAGAAGTGACAACGGAAAAGTCGATCCCAAGGTCCACAGTAAGCTCCAAAATTCAAGTCTAGGAAAGAATTTGGAGGGTGTTTGTCACATCCACAACAGAACCATATAGACAAAATGAAAAGAAAAAAAAGAAAAAAATCACTTATGATTGAAGAAACATATAACCTAAGAACTTCTCAGTTTGGTGTTTCCTTTCTATTATTGTAATTTTAAAATCTTGGTTGTTTTATGAAAAAATTGAAATATAATTAAGTTATGGCTTTTCTAAAGGATATGGATTGGATTTTTGTCCAATTATGTGTGCATTGAACACTAAAAATATTTGACCACTACGTGAAAGAGTTCCATAATTTTTAAGATAAAAAACCCTAAAAAATAGAAACTTACTCACTGATAAAAATATTCTCAATTTTTACTATTAAATCCAACTGCTTTAAATACACACAACACAAACACATATAATTGATTCTATTCATTAAGTATTATTAATTATTTAGATAAACTATGATAAATAAATAAAAATAATAAAAATTAAATCTTATAAAATTTATACCATATTTACTAGAGGGATCTTTTTCCGCATGGGAGTTGCAAGTAATTGTTTGGGTAGTGAGTTAGGTTGATTTTGTGGGACTCAATATTTTGGTAATTCTCTCAATTATGTTTCTCTTTGGTGCAAGCTTGACTAGAATAGGGTTTTTTTAGGGTCCTTGTATTTCATACATTATCCCATCGGTAATTCTTTCTGGTATAGATCTTTTTAGATACCAAATCATACAGGGAAGGAACGAGTTGAGGATAGGTGGATTTCCTTTCCAACAGCCTATTATCCCTTAGATTTTGAGGTTTCTAGCATGGATTTGGATGTCATGGACTATGAACCAGTAAATCCTTATCGAATGGGAATTTTCACATATAAAAAAGAATTATTGCTTGTGAAGCCTCTTCCTTTTGATTTGGATACAACTTCGATAATTGCCCCATAGCCCATAATGGCATATGGAGAAGTAATAGGTCTGGGATTAAAAAGAGCCTCGTTTATTTTGTCATTGAAAATTGGAGTAGTTTACAGTTAGAGTCTTTGATCTTCCTTCTAGTGCCTAGATATTACTCCAAATGAAAGGTATCAAATCCTAAAAAGTTTTGGAAATGGTGGCCAGAGAGGACTTGGCCCTAAACAAATTGCCATTAATGCTGGAAAAGGAGGATCAATCAAAGCCTATTCTTTGATATTCACTAGTATTCCATCTATTTATTTGTGGGTTAATTGTGTATATTTGTTACTAGGAGGAGGAAGTTCTAAAGATTATGGCTAATGATCCGTAGTGGCTAAAGTTAGGATTATTTATTCATCATTGCATTTATATTTTGACTTGACAATGGAGTGAATGTTTATCCAAAAGATATCGAAATATTACCCAGTTTACCTCTACAATTATGGTCATGTGAGTGTCATAAGGCATCAAAAACAATCTGCGTCACTTCTTAGTTTGGAGGAGGATTGTCTCTCAAAATTGTATTGTAGGTGTGTCTACGTCCATATTGAGGGGGACATGTAAGAATGCCTAGTTGGAGAAATTAAATTATAGTTTAATGGAAGGAGTTAGATTCAACATGACTATTGGAAAATCCCATTATGTTGTTTTCGTTATAAGAATATCAACCACTTTCTTGCTCAATGTGACAAGATTTCTCATGGTAAATTTTCTCCAAAAGATATATGGACATGTAAGGACTTAGCAAAGGTTGAGAATATCAATGAACATCCAAGTTAGCAAGACACCGAGCTTTGGCCTCCAAGAGTTGAATATGAAAAGGAAGTAGGTGAGGATACTGAACAAGAATTGCCTAGTGTTGCTTCTCTGGTGAATCTTAAGCTTTATAAGTCTTCTTCTTTGGTCCAATACTTGCAATATCAATCTATTAGATATTTTTCCTCCTCCTCCCAGTCTTAGATTCTTAATTCATCATCCTATCCTCCGATGGAAGAATGCCAAAAGACATATGCCCTTCGGTTAAGAATCAATTAATCCTAGAGAATGTCACATGGAGGTGACATGGAAGAAGATTTATCATATATAGGCCATGCATGATGTGAATCCAATGTATCCAAGGCTCAACAAAAACTGAGGGAATATATTAGATAAGGAAAGAAAAAATCCATCATCAGGGTCCTTAAAGAAAATATGGCCTCATGTGGGGTGTCTCGATGATCATCCTTCTTTCAAACATTTGGTGTTTTGTGGGCTCCCTAAAAAAAATATCCCTCAAATGCGTCCTACAAAATATTAATCCATACATCATCATATAGTAGGAGATGATGAATTCAGGGTTTTGGGGAGTCCTCAAAAAAGTTAGCCCTCAAATGCCTCCTATGAAATATTAATCCATACATCATGTTGCGGGATATTATGAGTTCGATTCAAAAATCACAATTGATATTGGAACCATGGTTGAGAGGATGGTCATTTTGTTCCTTCGATGTTAATAGTCTGTCAAGTAGCCTCATAACTAAATGGAATCCATCTTTTAAGAAAGTCTCCTTGTCCAATTTTCCCAAATCCATTATGGTTGAGCTAGAAGTGAAGAAGTTTGACATGGTTTGGAAATTTTTTAGTATCTATGGACCATATGGCGAAAGGAAATCCTATTGGGTGAGCATCAAGGACTCTAGATTTTTATCGAAACCTCCTATTATTCTCGACAGAGTTCTCATTGGAATTAACTCAATTTCTTAAGTGTTGGATATTAGTCCTCGATCTGATACTATGGAAGCCTTTATTAATCATTTATTCAAAATTTATTTCAATGTTATCACTCTGTAATTTTTCAGGTTGCAGAAAAAATCATAGAGGTAACTGTTATCGGGAAAACTAGTGTCTATTCAGAATGGCTAGTCCCACTAGGACGGGTAGCTATCTTAGAAACAAACAAACTAAAGTCACTTGTGTTTCCCTTTACGAGAGATGGATGAGAAAGAAGCAAAGAGTACCAACCTTAGTCTTTCGCTTGGCTCCTTGCTTGTTTCTTTTCCCCTTTGACAGAATCCCGCCCCTCCTTCTTTACTTGTCCTGCTTCAAAGAGCACCTGTAGAGTCAAAGAAGCATAATACCATCAAAGCGTAGAGATCTATCACCATAAACAACATAGGATCAGATATATATTGACCATACAAATGCATATATTAACACAATATTCAGAGATATACAAGAATATGGAGGAAAACTCAAATAACTTTATTGATTGAAGTAGTAGAAGAGAGGATTACAACCACTTGGTCTGACCCAGCACCATCCTCCCAGCATGAAAGCCCTCTTCACTTCATACAAAGCAAGATCACCCAACAATGTCTTCAAAGAGAAACCAACAACACTTACTTGCAAATTACAAAATTCCAGCCTTTGGATCTCTTGGATGAGGGATCCATATATAGATGTTTTTAGGAGAGTGAGTCAGCTTCTGGGATTTTGATTAGTGTCATTTCACTGATAGTTCTTGGTTCCACTTGGAGATTTTAGATCTCTTACTCATCCTTGGGAAAACTCAGAGAGGCAAGTGTCAAATGAGTAGCTTCTAGAGGATTCTCAGGCTCTCCACCTATCAAACTGCTTGTGCCATTTGTCTGCTCTTGCTCATCGCACCCTACAGAAGGGCTTTCCAGTATGCATCACACTTTTTGCTTGTGGCAGGTGAGATGCATTGCACCCTTAGCATTGTGCAGTCTGTATGGTCCTGCTTTGACCAGTTCTGAGTATTTTTCATGGAGAACTTCTGGGAGATGATGTAATCAGCTGACCTTGCTCCTTTAGGGTATGAAACAACACTTTTAGGGACTTAGAAGCCCTTGGTTTATGGACATATGTGATTGGTGTTGCAGTCCCAAATATGTCTATAACAGTAACCACAAAACCATTTTGGAAACCGGGAATCTAGCCCTTCCAGTTTCAGAGAGGGATCTCTCTTTACGATTTAGCTTGGTTTGACTGAAGGTATTAGGCTAGTTATTAAGTTCAAGTTTGGGTTTTTTGTGTTGTTATGTTGAAACTGGGAGAAAGTCCATTGGGAAAATGGAGTCACAGGTATGGGATGATCAAATACAGAGTTTACTAGCTAAACGTACAGGGCAGGTTAGGAAAACTCACTCGATCCTTTAAGATCTATGGTGTGAAAGAGAGGAAAAGATTTAGAAATCCAATTAAAAATAGAGCAATTAAGAATTCTGATTTTAATCTTCTGTGGAAAACATATAAATTATTCTTAAGCCAGAGACAGAGTGTACACTTAAACAAATTCTAATCTTTATCTTCTTAGAATAATTCAAATTTTAGAATCACATATGAGAATACAAAGAAAATAAATTGACAAAGAGAGATGCACTTCACCAATAAAAATGACACAAGAATCTTATAATGATTGCACTATATTGCTGAAAATCTGATCAATGGTGGCTCTGTGAGTTGCTTTACAATACAAGTCATTTTCTTCAAACAAGTCCCAACATTCATACTTCAAATTATGAAGTATTTATAGAAAATATTACAAAATATTTTGATTCTAAAGATCATGATAGGATCCTAAAAATATCTAACATGTATTACAAAAGAAGTACAAAATTTTAGGAATGTTTGAACTGCTGGCACTGCTGGCGATATTGTTGAGGATGATTGTTGATCATTGAGCCTCCAAATTGGCTGCGTTCTTTGCCTTCTCATCGAAGATAAAAATTACTCAAGTAATTCACACAGCTTGTCCCATCTGTTTTCAACGGGGATAGAAAATTTAACTAATTTTCTATAGGCCTCATCGACATCTATGTACTTCTGGAAAGTTGGTTTGATGATGAAAAAATGTATGAGCTCATGAATGATGAACAAGTCGAAATCTAATTCCTCCTGGAATGTTTTCCTTGTTATGTGCCCCTTTATACCTACAAATCTTGACTTATCTTGGGAAATAGTGGATATTTTCTCCTGGTACCCTATCAAGCTCATAATTTTATCTTCCCTACCAATCAGTCTTGGTAGACCTTTCCTATTCAACACCTGCATCTTCTTATGAAATCTCTGTATGTTGGTTTCTAGACTTTGACATTTATTGTCAAGTTGTAGCATAAGGTTCCTCTTGGTGTGCATCCTCCTCACTTCTAAAATAGTCTTTGTCCTGTCTTGAATTCCTAGCTGCTCTAATTCTTCTCTGTTTTTGGAATTCAAGAATTTGATAAGTGTTGTTTCTTCCCTAGGTTTCTGTCCTAAGTCTATTTTGATTTGTCTTACTACCTCTTTGGACCTTTGTATCAATTCTTGTTGCTCAAAAATAATCTGTATGGAAGGCCATATTTCTGTGATGGCTTCACTTATTTCTGTCCATGTGATTTCTCTAGCTTGGGCCAGAGTTTGACCCATAAGTGATTCACTCTGCAACTGTTCAATTTTTAGATTGAGCTGATGGATTTTCTACAACTTTGCCACAAAAAAATTATCAATTTTTAATTTATGTTATGTTTTTGCTGAGAAATGGTAACAATAAATTCCAGTTTAATTTGTCCTTGAATTAAACTGTGAATTAAATTTCATTCTATTCTCATAGCAACTTAAAATAGTTAAATTAAGTTTATTAAACTTACTTAACTTAGGAAATTCGAGTTTGAAGTCTTTTGGAATTCATGTATATGTTCTCCCTACTTTGTAGGAGTCTAGTGTGAGTTAATTGTGAGTTGTAAAATAGAAGACTTGGTTTCATAAATCAGTTTAGTTAAATTAGTTCTCAAACTGATTGAGAGAACTAATAGTGAGTTAACAGCCAGTGGTGAAACTAATGAACTCCACTAGTGCTACTCTAGTTAACTGAATATTTACTCATCGGAAACTCATGCATGTCGATTATGAGAAAGACCCAGTTGAGACTAGAGTGCAGGGACAATGTACCATTTGTTTTAGATTTTACTAAGTTGCACTGACAATTCATGCATTCAGGAACTGATCCTTGAGGGATTGCGCTATTTTTAGAGGTTGTATTTCCCTTTAAATACAAGCTATCCTTCATAGTAATTACACATTGGAATAGAGACTTGGAGAGCTTGTGAAGAGGATAAGCTTTGGCCTTGAGCTTGCTTATGAGTTGGAGATTGAATTTGTTGAGTGCTGGGATTGGTCTAGAGAGAACAAGCATTGTACTTTCATCTTGATTATCTGGATTAATAAAAAACAGATAGTGGGCTTTTGAGTTGTGTCTTTCCCCAAATATTTATTATGTTATGTTCCTTTGATTCTCTTACTCTATTGATTATTATTTCCTCGATGTTTATGGTCTTCCACTGTAAAGAGTAGAAGTAGATTCTTGTCTCTTTCTTTAGCAAATTGCATTAGCTTGTGAATCTACAAGATTTTCTACATGGTATCGGAGCAAGTTTTTGTTTTGGCCGAGAGTTTGCAAAGCGTATTTGAGAATTTTTGTGCACAATTTTTAGAAACAAATTGTAGATCCGACATCCTTGGGAAAAGATACCCAAATTCAAAAAAAAATCAGCCAAATAGGAGATCTTATGAGGGAGATATTACTGATTTAAAATCAGCTCTATAGAGTAGATTTCGATTTTTTTAGTTTCTGGGTTACAGGTGAAAGTCGAATTTGCATACATACTTCAGGATCGGCAGATGCCATTCCATGGGTTGAGGGTTGAGTATGCCTTGGAAGGCAGCTCGAATTTTATAGCCTCGAGGGACATGATGGAGTCTGTGCTAGAAGATAATGGCTTGAAGGAATTCATTGATCAAGAACTCCCCAAGCTAGCAGCTATGGATGCATAGAACTTGGCTGAATGGAAGAAATGTGCGGTGAAGGCAAGACAGATAATCCTTGAGGGAGTTCGAGACCACATTGTCTTGAGTGTCCATGGCAAGGAAAATCTGCATGCTATGTGGAAAACATTGACGGACTTGTACAACAATAGTAGTGATCAAAGGAAATTGGCATTGAAGGATAAAATTTGTAAAGTCAAGATGGAGAAAGGCAAGACGATTCCAAAGTACTTGACCAATTTCACTCAATGTCGGGATGAACTTGGAAGTTTTGGAATCATGGTTTTCAAGGAGGATTGGTGAGGCTTACTTTTCTTGGACTCCCAAAGAGTTGGCATATTTATCATGACTCTGTCGATGGTCGGAAGAAGCTATCAGATTGGGAATGACTATGGTCGGATTTGATGCAGGATGAGATCAGGAGGAGCACCAGGGATGGCTCTTCATTAATGACTAGTGATGAAGAGAACCGTGCCTTAGCAATTAAGGCAAGGAAGGGGAAAGGTAAAACTTCTCATTCCAAATCAGATTCTTATCATGGAGGCAAGAAGAAGGACATGAAAAAAGTTAAAGGCTTTCATTGTCACAATATGGGTCACTTTTCTACAAATTGTCGATTGAAGAAGTCCAAGGAGAAGTCCTCAGGAGGAGCGATGGGTGAGGCTTTGGCCTCCCAATTCGAATTGGACTTTTCCCTCATTGCATGCATGGTGTCTTCAATGATGGGAAGTTTCTGGTACTTAGATGGTGGAGCTTCTTTCCACATCACTAGTGACAAAGAGTTATTCAGTGAACTAGAGGAGAAATATCACAAGATGCATATCGAGATGGGTGATGACGGTAAGTATAGTGTTACTGGTGTGGGCACTATTAATTTTCAGAGGGAGCATGCGGCTCCACTCACATTGAAGAATGTTATGCATGTGCTTGAACTAACAAAGAACTTGGTATCCATTTCCATGATTGAGGATAGAGGCTATGATGTGATATTTTTGAAAGGAAAGGCGTTCCTTCGACACATAGCCATGGGTCAAGTAAATAAGATAGGGATTCAAGTTCAAAATCTATATAAGATAGAGGTAGAGGATTGTGCTGCTTTGAGTTCAAAAGTGGAAAGGATGTTGAGTCGAGACGTTAGTGAGTTGCAGCATAGGAAATTGGGCCACTTGCATCATGGGGCTTTGAAGATATTGTAGCAAATATCTATCGGTCTTCCCAAAGGTACGCTTGAAAAATTTCATACATGCAAGGGTTGTACTTTGGAAAAATACACCAAGTATTCCTTTGGAGCCAGAGACAATTGAGTAGAGTCTATTCTGGAGAGAGTCCAGTCAGATGTGTGTGGACCATTTTCGACAACATCCACAATCAAACATAGGTATTATGTTATATTTGTTGATGAATATTCTCACAAATGTTGGGTATTTTTTTATGCATAAAAAGGATCAAACTTTCACAAAGTTTTGTGAGTTCAAAGCATTGGTAGAGAAAGAGTCCGGCAAGAAAGTTAAAGCTCTATGGAGTGATAACGGTGGTGAGTATGTCTCTAATGAGTTTAAGAAATTTTGTGTAGCGAAAGGGATTAAACGAGAGTTTACGGCACCCCATAACCCTCACTAGAATGGGGCTACCGAGAAGACGAATAAGAGCATAGTAGGTGCAGCAAGGGCGATGTTGCATGATCAAGGCCTACCACTACACTTGTCAGTTGAGGCATGCAACACAACGGTTTATGTTCAGAACCATAGCCCACATCGGATACTTGAGATGAAGACACCAGCGAAGGCTTATTCCCGTAAGAGGCAAGATGTTGGTCACTTTAGGATTTTTGGGTCATCGGTTTATTTCCATGTGACCAAAGATGCACGGTAGAAGCTTAAGCCAACAACAGAGTTGGGGATCTTTGTGGGGTACACTAATACACCCCACAAATATCCGATGTACATGTCAACTAGTTGGATGACAGTGGTTTGCAGGGATATTAGGTTCGATGAGGAGAAGGCCATGTGAGTATCCCTTGAGAGGGAGCTTGAGCTACATGCGTATGAGGAGCTTTTAGCTCCTAACTTTCAGGGGCCTCAGATTGATGTGGAGTAGACACATGCAGAGGTTCAAAGAGTGGAGACATCCACTCAGGTAGATTCTTCCAGAGAGGGAATAAAGCTCACTAGAGAGACTGACAGATTGTTGGATGATGCATGGGAGAATGTGGGAGCACCCACTTCTTAGCGCAGATAGAGGAGGTCACCAAAGAGGTACACTGGATACATGGCACTTATGGGTGCATGTGTTGTGACAGATCCATATTCCTTTCAGGAAACAGTGTTACAGCTGGTTTGGGTTGATGTGATGGTTGAGGAGTATGACTCCATAGTTAGAAATAGTGTTTGGGATGTGGTCCCGAGACGGAAGAAAAGTCAGTTGTGAGCTCTCATTGGCTTTACAAGGTAAAGCAAGCTGCAGATGGTAGTGTGGAGAAGCATAAGGCCAGATTTGTCGCTTGTGGCTTTTCACAGGTAGAGGGGCTTGACTATGATGAGACCTTTGCTACTGTTGCAAGGTACTCGTCAATCAGATATATTTTGGCACTATCAGCACATATGGGTTGGAAGATCCATCAAATGGATGTGAAGACTACCTTCCTCAATGGCATGATTGAGGAAGAGGTGTACATAAAGCAGCCCGAAGGTTTTGAAACCTTGGACCGTGAGTCGCATGTGTGCCGACTCAAGAGAGCATTGTATGGGCTGAAGCAAGAACCCTGTGCTTGATACACCAGGATAGATAGCTACTTCAATGGGTTGGACTTCACGAAGAGTGAAGCGGATGCAAACCTGTATCACATAATGGTGGAAGGTAAGTTTTTTATCATTCTACTTTATGTAGATGATCTCATACTAACAAGTGATGAGAAGCTCATCACATCTTGTAAGGAGGACCTTGCAAGAGAGTTTGAGAGAAGGACATGGGGCTCATGCATTACTTTCTGGGCATGGAGGTATGGCAGGGAGATGGGGAGTAGTTTGTATCTCAGGGAAATTATGCCGACGAGATACTTAGGATATTTTGCATGGAGAGCAGTAAACCCATGGAGACTCCTCTAGCTGGTAAATGGAGGAAGGAGGATGCTACTTTAGGGGAAGCAGTGGAAGCTATTGTTTACATGTATCTTGCAGGTTCACTCATGTACTTGGTGAACACACGACCAGATATGTGCTATGCTGTTAACTAGCTTAGTCAAGTGATGGTTAGGCATACCAAGCTGTATTGGTAGGTGACAAAGCATGCATTGAGATACCTCAAAGCAAATACTCAATTTGGGTTATGGTACAGATGGGCAGAGGGAGTGAAGCTTCAAGGCTTCATCGATGCAGATTGGGCAGGGATTCCATCCAATAGGAAGAGCACATCAGGAGGGATCTCCAGTATTGGGTCAGCGGTAGTTTCTTGGTATAGCAGGAAATAGAAATTGGTTGCATTCAGTGCGACAGAGGCAGAGTACATGACTGCAAGTCAGGAAATATGTGAGGCTATATGGATGAGGAAGATCCTGATTGGTTTGTTTGGTCAACATATGGATCCAACAATGATTTATTGTGATAATAAAACTTGTATCAAACTATCTAAAAATCCAGTCTTTCATGATCCGTCCAAGCATATTGATATCTGGTATCATCATCTCATACATTGTGTATTGAGGTGGATCATTTTGCTAGATTACATTCCCACGGAGGAGCAAGATGTTGACATCTTGACAAAGGCATTGTCAAGCTATAAATTCGAGTTTCACAGAGACAGGATTGAGGTAGTTGATAATCCCTTTCTTTTTGAGAGGGAGTGTTGAGAAATGGCAACAAGAAATTCCAGTTTAATTTGTGCTTGAATTTTATGAATTAAATTCTAATTATTCTCATAGAAACTTAAAATAGTTAAATTAAGTTTATTAAACTTAACATATGAAATTCAAGTTGGAAGTCTTTTGGAATTCATGTATATGTTCTCCCTACTTTGTAGGAGTCTAGTGTGAGTTAATTGTGAGTTGTAAAGTAGAAGACTCGATTTCATGAGTTAGTTCAGTTAAATTAGTTCTCAAACTGATTAAGAGAACTAGTAGTAAGTTAACAGTCAATGGTGACACTAATGAACTCCACTAGTGCTACTCTACTTAACTGAATATTTACTCATCAAAAAATCATGCATGTCGATTCTGAGAAAGAACCAGTTGAGACTAGAGTGCAGGGACAGTGTACTATTTGTTTTAGATTTTCTTGAGTTGCACTGACAGTTCATGCATTCAGGAACTGATCCTTGAGGGATTACGCTATTTTTAGAGGCTTTATTTACCTCTAAATACAAGCTATCCTTCATAGGAATTACACATTAGAATAGAGACTTGGAGAGCTTGTTATGAGGCTAAGCTTTGGCCTTGAGCTTGCTTATGAGTTGGAGATTGAATTTGCTGAGTGCTGGGATTGTTTTAGAGAGAACATGCATTGTAATTTCATATTGATTTTCTGGATTAATACAAAATAGATAGTGGGGTTTTGAGTTGTGGCTTTCCTCGGATATTTATTGTGTTATGTGCCTTTGATTCTCTTCCTCTATTGATTATTATTTTCTCGATGTTTATGGGCTTCCGTTGTAAATAGTAGAAGTAGATTTTTGTATCTTGCTTTAGAAAATTGCATTAGCTTGTGAATCTACTGGATTTTCTACATGGTATCGGAGCAATATTTTTTTTGGGCCGAGAGTTTTCAGAGAATATTTGAGAACATTTATGCAAAATTTTTAGAAACAAGTTGCAAATATGAATTCCTTTTGAAAAGATACCCAAATTCAAAAAAACAATCGGCCGAATCGGTGTTCGGATGAGGGAGATATCGTTGATTTAAAATCAACTCTCTAGAGGTGATTTCAAAGTTTTTAGTTTCTAGGTTATAGGTGAAAATCAAATTTGCATACATACTTCAGGATCGGAAGATGCCCTTACATGGGTTGAGGCTTAAGTAAGACTTGAATTTTATAGCCCGGAGGGACAAGATGGAGGTTCTGCTAGAAGATAATGGCTTGAAAGAATTCATTGATAAAGAAGTCCCCAAGCCAGTAGCTAGGGATGCACAAAACTTGGCCGAATGGAAGAAGTGTGTGGTGAAGGTAAGGTGGATAATCCTTGAGGGAGTTTGAGACAACAATTGTCTTGAGTGTCCATGGCAAGGAAAATCTACATGCTATGTGGAAAACATTGACGGGGTTGTATCAGAATAGTAGTGATCAAAGGAAGTTGGCACTGAATGATAAACTTTGTAAAATCAAGACAAAGAAAGGCGAGTCGATTCCAAATTACTTGACCAAGTTCACTCAATGTCGAGATGAACATGGAAGTGTTGGAATCACGGTTGTCGAGGAGGATTGGTGAGCCTTACTCTTCTTGGACTCCTAAAGAGTTGGCATAGTTATCATTACTCTGTTAATAGTCGGGAGAAGCTACCAAATTGGGAATGACTATGGTCAGATTTGATGCAAGATGAGATCAGGAGGAACACCAGGGATGGCTCTTCATCAAAGACTGATGATGAAGATAACTGTGCCTTAGAGATTAAGGAAAGGAAGGGGAAAGGTAAAAATTCTCATTCCAAATCAGATTCTTATCATGGAGGTAAGAAGAAGGACATGACGAAAGTTAAATGATTTCATTTTCACAAGATGGGTCACTTTGCTACAAATTGTCCATTGAAGAAGTCCAATGGGAAGTCCTCAGGAGGAGCGGTGGGTGAGGCTTTGGCCTCCCAATTCAAATTGGACTTTTCCCTCATTGCGTTCATGGTGTCTTCAACGATGGGAAGTGTCTGGTACTTAGATAGTGGAGCTTCTTTCCACATGACTGGCGACAAAGAGTTATTTAGAGAACTCGAGGAGAAATATCTCAATATGCATATCGAGATGGGTGATGACAGTAAGTATAGTGTTACTGGTGTGGCCACTATTACTTTTCAGAGGGAGTATGCAGCTCCACTCACCTTGAAGAATGTTATGCATGTACGTGGACTGATGAAGAACTTGGTATCCGTTGCCATGCTTGAGGATAGAGGCTATGATGTGATATTTTCGAGAGGAAAGGTGTTCCTTCGACACATAGCCACGGGTCAAGTAAAGAAGATAGGGATCCTAGATCAGAATCTCTATAAGATAGAGGTAGAGGATTGTGCTTCTTTGAGTTCAAAAGTGGAAAATATTTTGAGTCGAGATGTCTGTGAGTTGTGGCACAGGCGATTGGGCCACTTGCATCATGGGGATTTGAAGATATTGTAGCAAATATCTACCGGTCTTCCCAAAGGTACTCTTGAGAAATTTGATACATGGAAGGGTTGTACTTTGGGAAAATACACCAAGTCTTCCTTTGGAGACAGAGACAGTCAAGCAGAGTCTATTCTCGAGAGAGTCCATTCAGATGTGTGTGTACCATTCTCAACAGAACCCACGACCAAACACAGGTATTATGTTATATTTTTTGATGAATATTCTCGTAAATGCTAGGTATTTTTTTATGCAGAAAAAGGATCAAACTTTCACAAAGTTTTGTGAGTTGAAAGCATTGGTAGAAAAATAATCTGGCAAGAAATTTAAAGCTCTACGGATTGATAACAATGGCTAGTATGTCTCTAATGAGTTTAAGAACTTTTGTGCAACGGAAGGGATTAAACGAGAGTTGACGACACTCCATAACCCTCAACAGAATGGGGTTATCGAGAAGACGAATAGGAGCATAGTAGGGGCAGCAAGGGCGATGTTGTATGATCAGGGCCTACCACTACACTTGTGGGTTAAGGCATGCAACACAATGGTTTACGTTGAGAACCATAGCTCACATTGGATACTTGAGATGAAGACGCAAGAGAAAGCTTATTCTGGTAAGAGGCCAGATATTGGTCACTTTGGGATTTTTGGGTCATCAGTTTATTGCCATGTGACCAAAGATGCACGGAAGAAGCTTGATCCAACAACAGAGTTGGGGATCTTTGTGGGGTACACTGATACACCCAACAACTATCCAATGTACATGCCGACCAGCTGGATGACAATGGTTCGCAGGGATATCAGGTTCAATGAGGATAAGGCCATGCGAGTATCCCTTGAGAGGGAGCTTGAGCTACATGCAGATGAGGAGCTTTTAGCTCCTAACTTTGAGGGGCCTCAGATTGATGTGGAGTAACCACATGCAGAGGCTCAAAGTGTGGAGACATACACTCAGGTAGAGTCTTCCAGAGAGGGAAGAAAGCGGATTAGAGAGGCTGACAGATTGTTGGATGATGCATGGGAGAATGTTGGAGCACCCACTTCTCAGCACAGATAGAGGAGGTCACCAGAGAGGTACATTGGATACATGGCACTTATGGGTGATGTTGTAGCAATTACAACCACCCTCCAAAATTTCGCCTTAGCTTCGTTTTGGAGCCTCCCTACCAACCTTTCACAGGAGCATGTCTTGCTTCGTCAAGTACACAAGCTCCAGTGATTTTCTTGTAGAAAGGTAGCCTATCTATCAGAGCTTGATGCATCCCCCTCACAGGTTGTTTCTCTGGACTTGGTCCAGCTGCAGGCTCAGCAACTCCTTCAAGAAATTGTGTAATTTTGTAGGGCAACCAACCTTCCCTCTAGAAATTGTGCAATTCAGTCTGGCAGCCTGTTGGGCTCTAGAATTGCGCAATTCTATGAGTCAAGCTTCATCCAGAAAATTGTGAAATTCTTCCCAGTAGGGTTGCTCAACCCAGGAATTGCGCAATCCTAGGAAGTAGTTAGCTTCTCTACCCAGAAATTGCACAAATCTCATGGGTAGTCAGCCTAACTCCCATCCAGAAATGCACATTTTCTCCCAGCAGTTGAGCAACCTCTTGCATGTGTAGTTGGGTTGACCAGTTCCACCCGGGACCAAGGAAACTTGACTTGCATGCATGGCTTGATTTTTCCCAGAATAGCAAAAGGAAACATGCAAAAAGCATCCCTTGATTCAGGGAGCTATTTTTAGCAGTTGGAGGTTACATGCAAAGATCGTTTTAGAATATTTCCTCCAAGTGTCACTTTTTCCTAGATCTGTGGCATGCACGTCATGAGCCAAAACTTATTTATTCGATGCATTAGAGCTCATTATTTCACATCGATCTTGGAGCTCTGACATCCCACAGCACATCCAGGACTCTTCGACACATTCGGCTCAACTATTCACAATTAAGTGGTCTCAACTTATCTTTTTCAGCATTTCTATTTCTTTTTGTGTTTTCTCTTGTGTGAGTGTTGTTTTCTTGATTTATTTGAATGCTTGTTGTTGTTTACATGCATATTAGCTTGTACTTGCATCGTTTCAAATTTAATTGTTATCCCACTGTTGTCGCATGCATGAAACTGTTTTGCATGAAAGGTTGTTGATTCGACGACTCGCTTCACCCACATGCATGTCGTTCCATTTTTTGAATCTTTCATTCAATGTTTGCATGCACGATCAGTCACTTCTTCTTACACTCAGTATTGTCGTGCACTCACGTTCACATTTGCATTCAGTTGCCGTCGGCGGGTTTGGGCAGCCTTGGCTTGGACTCTGCCTCACTAAGATAACATTGCGCAATCCTGAGAGGGAAGGTTTTGCCTTCCTCTCGAGAAATGCGCATTTCTACCTAGTAGTTGTTCCCCAGGCCTACTTTGTGCAATCCTGAGGGACAGTGACTGTTGGCCCAGAAAATTATGCAATGTAGTCACTCAGCCTGCAGTCATTGTTAGCTGGAATTGCGCATTGCACAATTCCAACAGTCAGGAGTCAGCTTGGATTGCGCATTGTGCAATTCCAGCAGCTAGTCTTGCCTCCCAGATAGCCCTGACTTCCTTTTGCATAGTTTTGGAAGCCAGTAACCCAGCCTCCCAGAAGAAATTGTGTAATCTTTGCCTATCAATCCCCAGGTATGTGTTATGTCGTTCCATCAATTTGCTTTGGTTTTCGTTAAAATATTGATTGCCCGAATGTCACTTTTTCTCTAGATATTTTAGGTGTTCATCCACCTCTTAGTATATAGTATCAATGGCCTCCAAGGGAGCAGGATCAAAGGATACTAACGAAAGTGCAACTGGAGCAGCATTTGAGTGAGTGTCCTCAAGTCCACCGATCTATGAAGATACAAAGCTGATTATAGACAAGGACATCAAACTGAAATGGGAAGAGGTCAATGATGCATTTATAGGCACATTTGGGGAAGACCTCAAAGACCATCAGGTATATGTGAACATTCACAAGTCTGGCTTGTATCGATTGCATGCATACACCCCATGTTCCCAGGCGTAGACATGATACACTGGATCGTCTCGCACACTCACCCCGAGACGATGACCTTGAGAAGTGCCAGCGGGATGAATTTTGCAACCTTCAGGGTAGAGGATTATGATGATATGTATCAGATGTTGGATCCCATGACTATCATGGAGACTCCCTTCAGCTTACCCAACAACAATGCTAACTCTAGAGATATTCTGAAGAACTGGGTAAAGGATTTGGCTAGATTCAGGATGACACCAAACTAGATCTAGAGGACGAAGATAATGCGGAAGGAATATCAATACTTGGTCATATTTGCATGTCGACTGTATGGCCAAGAAAGCATGGAGACCTTCCCACAGAGTTGGGTGATCATGTTGGACCAACTGGCCAGAGAAAGAAAACCATGCAACTGGTCCGCATATTGGCTCATCAGTTGAAGGAATAGGTAACAAGGGATCGACAGTCACCCGAAGGTATGCAAGCATAAATCTACATGTCCACCTGCATCTTGGATGCAGTCTGTGCCCGACAAGAGTTCCTGGGCTTGAAGTGGGCATGGTCACTAGAAGAGACTACTGTGAACATGTATTGTAAGTTGTTGTCTGAATGAAACTTCCGAAGAGTTATCACACGATTGTCCAATCATTTTGTCACCCTGGTTTACAAGATGATATTTGAATAGGATCCACCCTGCATGTCGAAGGCAGCAATGGAGGCATTGTTAGACATAGATGATTGGTATGCCTCACCGTCTTGCACCTTCATACGAATGTATAATGTGGAGAAGCCTCCGCATGTTCTACCGAAGTTTGCCTTAGACATACTCGTCATGCAGGAAGTAGCCTATCACATATCGGTAGGATAGACAACTAGAATGCACCGAAAGAAGAAGGAACCTTGGCCCACTCTTCCGCTGCACATTGGGTTATATGAGATCCAAAGTTTCAAGCATCAGATGTCCAAGCAGAGCAGATGAAGAAGAATTCATTTGACCTCCGAAGTTACAATCCGTATGACCCACATTGTCTTGTGAAAGATCACTGCACGAGTGTTGTGGGGAAAAGTATCCGACTCGGAATGACCCTATCCCTACTCTAAGGGTGACAGTCCTTAGCAACAACTGAAAGTAAAGCTTTGGTATTTTCCTTTATGAAAGTACAGAGAAGGAAGAAAAGATTGACCAACCGGTGTCTTTCGCTTTTGTCGATCCTGTCCTCTCTCTTTGTCTCTTGTTCCCGGCTCCTTGCTCTCTTTGTCGGCCCAGCTACACACAGATCCTACACAAACAAGAGAGGGAAACTACAAGAAACATGTACTCATAACTGATGCATGGATTAGAGTGAATCAGATATACAAGTAAATACAATACATCAATGCAATACAAGTATATAGGAGAACATTCAAAGCTTTATTGATAGAAGTAAAAGGGTTCTGAGAAGGTTACAACCATCAATGGCTCCAATCCAGCAGCACCTCCCCAGCAGCAAGAAATCTCCTCTTCACCTCTATAAAAGCAATCAACCAATAGCTCTAACTGTAAACCAACAGCACTTCCTTGCTTTGCACAAAATTCCAGCCTCCCTAGACCTCATGAGAGAGCTCTATATATAGGAGATTTGGAGAAAGGATGAGTCAGCTTGAGGCTGGCATAAAGCTGACTAGTGTCCTCTCCCACTTTAGTTAAACTTCAGTTCTTGAGTCCACTTGGAGATCCTTGCTTACACATGGAGATCAAGTACCTCTTACTCATCACAGGGCGAATTCCTTGAACCAAGTGTCAGTTTGGAAGCTTCCTGGGCAGTTGACACCTTGCAGAATGACTGTGCCACTTGGCCAATCTCGCCCAGCGCAGGTAGCCTTCATTGGTTTTGACTTTCAGCGCAGGTACAAGGAGGAGCAGTTGACATTCAGCGCAGTTGCTCAGTGGAGCAGCTGACATGATCCAAAAATAGCCTGTTTTGAGTGTTTTTCAGGTGGAGAACTGATGGGAAGTGCTGTGGTTTGCTGACCTTGTTCTTCTAGGGGTAAGAACAACATGTTTAGGGACTGAGGATCCCTGTAATTATTGACATTTCATGCTCCATGCTGCGAGGCACAAAAATGTCTATAACAGTTGCCCCCTAAAGTATGAGGCCGTTTATCGGGTGAAATGCTTTATCTAGAGGGTCCGAAGTTCATTCCAGTGCTGAGGAGGCGCCCTGTAATACAATACAATACAATACATTATTTTTCATTCTGTTTTCATGATCTAGCTGAGGCGGGCATTCCCGTGCTCAGCTTTATAAATACATTTTGGTACATAGAACAGACGTTCGTCTGATGGTAGACCGATAATTCTCTGCTGGAATTATCATCCTTTGAGTAGGATGATCATCTGCTGCAATGATGTACATGACAAATGCTTTTATATTTCCTGAATATGTATCGCAGCCCGGATGGATGAAACTAGATCCGGGGTCTTCAAACTCGTTCGATCTTCACTCTAAGTACAAGTCGATCCATGTGAGAATTTCGCTGAAGTCGAACATGGAAAGACATCGCTTGATTACCGGTCAATGATGAAAACCGTTAACAAGCACGAGAGGAATCACCGATAATGATAATGACCCTCAAGGTACCGCAGTACAATTCACGTGGCGTGAATAAAGGACTTGGCGTCGAACGCCATGCAAAATCTTCTGGTCGAAGGTCATTGATGTATACCTGTCGCCGGAAGTGAGAAACTTGCCATTGAGGCATGCAAGCTTCAAAGTACTGATGGGGTTGTTCCTAGATCAACTCCTTGGATAACGAGCTGAAGTCGACAAGAAGCGATCCGTCAAAGGAGGGCCTTAATGAATCCCACATCAATGACACGGAACGGAGCTAATGATTTTAGTGGAGGTGAAAACAAACTGTGACATATGATTCAGGGTGGCGATCATGAATGGATGAAGGATAATGTATGGCAGTGGATGGGACACGGTTGACACTTTCAGAATGACCTCTCTTGAACATATAACGACACTGATGCGATGGATCGGTAGCATTACCCCAAAATGTGGATGGTTTGGCGAAGACCATGGTGATGAGACCGGTGAATGAAACAACCCAACCCGATGTGGTACGGAAGAAAAGTGTCATGTTCAAGAGCGACTTGCTACCGTTAAGCTTTGATGTTCTCCCAATTTTTCCCCAGTCATTTCTGACCAGTACCTCTTTATTTTTGTCAAGCTTGAGGAGGATAACATATACTTGTTCTATAACCTGCCCTTCGGGCAAGCCCATCGCTATGATTTAACGAGCTTAGCGATAGGGAAACTCGTTCTCGTCTAAAGACAAGTTTGTCGCTATTTAATCATTTTAACGAGTCTAACGACAAGGAAAACTCGGTCCTTTTCATTTTTAGAGAGTCTGAAAAGGTACATAAAGTCAACTCCAAAATTCCTTTTTCGTCATCTAATCCCTTAAGTCCGAAAAAGTATAAAACAATACAGAAGGGATGGGTGTTCGGTACTTTTAACGAGCCGAACAAAACAAGCGCTCGATCTTTTTGTGCAATAATCCCTCAGGTCCAAAAAGATTAAAATCTAGAGGAGGGATAGCTCTTCCGGTCGCTTTAACGAGCTGGAAGGCCAAAACTCGGCAAACTTTTCATATTTTACGAGTCAGTGAAAAGAGCTCAAAGAAGACTCGTCTTTTGAGGAACGAGTGATAAACAGGGATAGCAACTGATTCCAGGTACAAGTTGGAATATTCCAATCACGACAGTGTCACAAGGATGGCTAAGTGAAATCACTCTTCGCAGATGTTCCTCAAAAAGGGTAAACACACAAATGGAAGTGAATGATCGGCCAAATGACGGTGGAGGTGACGGTGCACAAACACGACCAAGGCTTTTATGGCTGATGAATTTACGATCTCAGAAGGGTATTTACCGGTTCATTTTTTCTGAATGAGCTTGAACTCTAAGGGAAAGCCTGCTCATAAACTTATGTTTATTTTTTAACGAGCATGAACTATGCGCTAAAACTGCTCGGATCTTGCGTTTATTTTTTAACGAGCATGAACTATGTGCTAAAACTGCTCGATATACCAGTCATAGAATAAGAACGCCTCCTGTGAGATAGCTATTTTTTAAGGAGCTTTATCTCACGAAGCTATGCTCCAATTTGGCAAGTTTTTACCTTTGCCCCACAGACTTTCTTCATGCAAGGTCGGAAACGGCTAATCCTACGAGTTTAAAGGGTTAGACCTACAGGTTTAAAGGGAGGACCTAAAAATTTAAAAAAATAAATAGTCGTCCCTCGCTCACATTCCAAAAGTTTGCATGCCCCCAGGTATAGGATAGAATTTCGAGGCTGCCCCTCCTCTCCCCTACCTCTGCTTTTCTTTGGGTGTTCACAGCTACCTGTCATCTTGCCAATCTAATGTTAACGATACTAGTCTTCTCGTTATTTTAAGGGGTCTTACGCGGTACTCAGGCTTCCCGTCGGCCCGACTTTTAACGAACAGCTATTTGTGACAAGAAAAGAACACTACTCAAAGACAAAACAATGGTATTATTGAGGGAGGCTTGCCTCTTTCTTATTATCCGAAGAGGGTTCTATTTGCTGCCGCAAATCAATCTCTTTCTTCGGCGATGTCTATCATCAGGTTACTAAAGATGGCGACCACCTGTTGCAGCAATAGAATCTCTTTCTTTGGAGGCTGCCCCTACTTATCCTTCAAAACATATGTTTTAATGGGTGAGGCTTGTCTTCAAAGATGGTTACTACTTGCTACCGCAAATGGTCCCCTTCCTTGGTATCCTGATTATCTAGACAAGGGGAGCGAGAAGCTGATTATCTCACTCGCATAACTTTGACAAAAGAATATTATTCTAGAACAACCCCTCTTCCACCGCCGGACGGGGTACGGACTAGTCCATTCTTCTGCGGAAATTCTTCCTTATACCCAGGGTTTCTTCTGCCCGAAGCAGACCAGGGTGCATGCCCCCTGGGTTCCAGTCTTTCTTTCCGAATCACTCGCACTCATCGGGAAGGAGGACTGGGGGTGGAGGCGAATCTTGAGTGAACAGACCATTTCGGATTGGTATTTGACTATTTGCGATGCGAGATCCCGGAAATGAAAGTTGGTCTACGAGCTTGACCATCCTTCCTTCATGTGGAAAACACATTACTCTAAAGAGTGAGGAGACTATCGCTCCCATGCAATAAATATAGTCACGTCCAAGGAGTAGGTTATAATCCAAGGGTCCCTGGACGACCATCACGTTTAAATTGACGGTCTTCCCTTTCAATGTAACAGGTACATTGGGGAGGATTCCTAATGGTCGACTGGTTCCTTTATCAAAACCTGAGAGACTTCTTAACTCAGGTAAAAGCGCTGGGGAACCCAGTGCTTTCCAAGCAATAGAGGAAAGGATACTCACAGACGCCCCTTCATCAATGATAGTACCAGCCATAATCATTCTATAGATCTGGACAATGATTCTGAATGGTATACTGGCTGGTAACCGGGGTCTGCCTAGTTGATTCCAATCAAAGGATACAACCAGGTTGCTTGGTGGTGGGACCGAATATACGGCCGGGTATGACCCTGATGATGTTCCTTCCTGCGATAAAGGAATGGGCGCATTGCCCTGACGCTCATTAGAGTCGGTGCTGATGAAAAGAACCTGGATGGTGCCATCCTTATTCTCTTCAGTGAGGGTGTCGCATGAAGCTGACTCTTCGGCGACGGTGTCATTTGAAGACGGGTCTTCAATGACGGAGTCATTGGATGATGAAACCTCTGAAGGAAGAACCGGGTCAACTGCCGTTTCGACCTTTAGACTTTCGTCTGGTCTAGATTCAGTAGGTTCATTCTCAATGACCGACACTTCAGCTGACCACTTGAGCGGGTCAACTGGATTTTCAACTATCGAGGGATTAGGCGCGAGTTTTTGGTATCCAGGAGGAAGTCGCAACGGTGAAACCGGGCGATCTTCCAAAACTCTCTTTGCCTCATCTAAGAATGGACATTTGTGGATGGCATGATTGCCTTCACACAATAGACAGGGTGATCTTGGTCCCCTTCTTCGTCCTTCACTCTCGTTAGTTGACGGACTGCAATCAACATGACAACCAGAGGTTGATGCTGCCGGATTGTGCAACCTTGGGGACCAGTCCCTTAGTATCCGGGGAATACAAGGACAATCACGATGGAAGTGGATCCCTTTGCAAATGACACATGGCGATTTAGGCCCGGTCGGTGCAGTGTGTGGGTTTTTGTCAGCTTTCTTCTGCTTGCCCCTAGTCGCCTTCGCCAGAGGCTCCTTCTGCTTCTTTTCTCTCTTCTTCTTTTCCTTCTTCTCCTTGGGAGGCTGACTCTTGCCAGCTCTACCTTGCGAAGATGAAGGATCAGAGGAAGTATCGTAAGAAGTGGAAGGCTGGTGGGTAGTTCTAGATTGTTCTGACTGTTGATTCGACTGCTCAGGATTAGTGGCGATCTAGACTACATTAGTTGAAAAGAGCCATACAGGTAGGCCGATTGTCAATCCTGGAAGTGACAATGTTGCCATATGAGGCGCACCAACATCTCCCCAAGAGGAGAAGGGATTTGGACTTCCGCCAAGGTTACTTCCTTGGTTGGTGGGCTCCATACTTTTCAACTGAAAGATCAACGTGGGAATAACAGGTGATTATGTTCCGCTTAAAATAAATTTTATTAACGACGCTTTTAGACACAAACTTGCTTTTTCATGTTTTAAGAGTCGAGAAAAAGCTAAAGATGACTCTAGTCGACTTCGATGTATTAACGAGCCCGAAGTGACAAATGCTCGGTTGGACTTTTTCAGTTATAGAGTTTGAAAAAGGCCAAAAGAAACTGCTCTGGAGATCTAGGCAGAGGGTGTGCCAAACCTTTCGCGAAACCACATAATACGTTTTACGGTACGGGTGGTCGATCTTCGTGAATGCTGTGTTCACTGCATCGCGATCAGTAGGGCGGCCGACACGGCTTCCTAAGGATAAAGGATAAATGCCTATAGGGGTCTCCCAATATACGCGACGGTACGCGGGAGCACAAGTCCGTATTAGTGCCACCGACTCTCAGGAGGAATCACCCACCTTCGTAGAGATCGACAGTCACTACGTTTAACGACGCCGGAACACGTCTCTACCTAGACCTCTAGATGTTTGCGTTATGTTACAAAGCGTTGTTATGTAAATTGGATTTATTTTAATGTTGATCTTGCTTAGCAGTTTGCCTTTAAGGATCACCACGAGATGTATATATACAACTTCCTAAATGCAATCTAAGATGAGAAGCAAAACTTTTCAATCTTTCAACTTTGAAAACCTTAATCTACTGAGGGAAAAGAAAGACACAACTTTTCGCACAGATCATAGAACACACACTAAAATGCAAATTTTCCTAAATCGTCAAGCACACAGTCAAATGCAAATATGCACAATGCATGTATTTCTTTTCGTTATCCTTAATGTTGATGTAAGACAGAAAGGAAAACTGTTGTATGACTTTTGAATCTAATTTCAAGCGAAAAATAAACAAGCTTGTCCAAAATCAAAAGACACCTTAAGATCGACTTGTTTAGACACTGGAAATGTATAGATTCAAACCATAAAATGAAAAACAAACAAACTCAAACAGCCATGAACAATAATAAAACTAGCTCTTAAGATCACAAAGACACTTTTACAGTCCAGGATCTAAGAGGTCACCGCTATACTGGTTCGCTTTTCACAATGGGAAACTGTAACTGAAGCAAGAAATACTGAAAGAACACTCACAGTTTCATCACACAACTGAGGCGGAATAATGTCAAGGAAAGTTGGTTTACAGCAAGTACAATGACCAGCAATCAGCAGCAAAAATCAGTGAAAACAGGGCTAAGACACAGTGGGAAACCTCAGGAAGACATAGCCTAACTAGGTCAGCGCAGGCTCTGGTCTGTCAAATTGACTCTCAGCGCAGTTCCCGAAGGGAGTACCTGCGCTGAAATGCAGACTGCCTGTGGACAGCCTGCACTGAGACACGAGAGTTGCGT
This sequence comes from Pinus tabuliformis, assembly GCA_031772625.1. Taxonomy (NCBI): domain Eukaryota; kingdom Viridiplantae; phylum Streptophyta; class Pinopsida; order Pinales; family Pinaceae; genus Pinus; species Pinus tabuliformis. The sequence goes on from CM062819.1 coordinate 1,702,407,933, forward strand.
TTACAAGGATTTCCGGGTCATAAAAAGCTCAAAAATGCACTGTTTTTGCTGAAATAAAAAGCTATAGGTCAAGTACAGGCTAAGGGATGATCAAGAGGATGAAAAGCTATCACAAAGAGTACAAGAGTCTTTTGTAGATCAGCTCTTCAAATCATGAATCTGCTCAGAAAATGAGCAAGAGTAGCAGCCCCTCTACTTCGCTTTTGATATAGTCAAAAGCTTTTCGATTTGGTACTCTTTTCTTCAGGAAATGAATAGCAAAGATACTACAAACACCAACAAGATACTAGGATCCCCAGCGGAGTCGCCAGTTTGTTGTGGGGAAAAGTATCCGACTCGGAATGACCCTATCCCTACTCTAAGGGTGACAGTCCTTAGCAACAACTGAAAGTAAAGCTTTGGTATTTTCCTTTATGAAAGTACAGAGAAGGAAGAAAAGATTGACCAACCGGTGTCTTTCGCTTTTGTCGATCCTGTCCTCTCTCTTTGTCTCTTGTTCCCGGCTCCTTGCTCTCTTTGCCGGCCCAGCTACACACAGATCCTGCACAAACAAGAGAGGGAAACTACAAGAAACATGTACTCATAACTGATGCATGGATTAGAGTGAATCAGATATACAAGTAAATACAATACATCAATGCAATACAAGTATATAGGAGAACATTCAAAGCTTTATTGATAGAAGTAAAAGGGTTCTGAGAAGGTTACAACCATCAATGGCTCCAATCCAGCAGCACCTCCCCAGCAGCAAGAAATCTCCTCTTCACCTCTATAAAAGCAATCACCCAATAGCTCTAACTGTAAACCAACAACACTTCCTTGCTTTGCACAAAATTCCAGCCTCCCTAGACCTCATGAGAGAGCTCTATATATAGGAGATTTGGAGAAAGGATGAGTCAGCTTGAGGCTGGCATAAAGCTGACTAGTGTCCTCTCCCACTTTAGTTAAACTTCAGTTCTTGAGTCCACTTGGAGATCCTTGCTTACACATGGAGATCAAGTACCTCTTACTCATCACAGGGCGAATTCCTTGAACCAAGTGTCAGTTTGGAAGCTTCCTGGGCAGTTGACACCTTGCAGAATGACTGTGCCACTTGGCCAATCTCGCCCAGCGCAGGTAGCCTTCATTGGTTTTGACTTTCAGCGCAGGTACAAGGAGGAGCAGTTGACATTCAGCGCAGTTGCTCAGTGGAGCAGCTGACATGATCCAAAAATAGCCTGTTTTGAGTGTTTTTCAGGTGGAGAATTGATGGGAAGTGCTGTGGTTTGCTGACCTTGTTCTTCTAAGGGTAAGAACAACATGTTTAGGGACTGAGGATCCCTGTAATTATTGACATTTCATGCTCCATGCTGCGAGGCACAAAAATGTCTATAACAACGAGAGTACAGTTCAACTGGATCCATGGGGCATTTCATTGGGTGGAGGAGGACCCATGGAGATATTGCTACAGTTTCTCTAGAGCCAATGAACAGGTTGTCTTCGTTGTGGAGTGGTTAGTGAAGAAATGTGAGGGTACCAGAAGCAACAGTAACGATAGAGGTGAACATACTAGTGTGCGACAAGGGTAAGAGAAAGATTGTCGATCACATGGAGGAGGAGCAAAGCTGCAAGTTCCAAGCAGATCCACTTGTGGAGAAAGTAGCTATGGCTATAGAGGCGAAGAGGAAACAACACGATAAGTGAATTGCGTAAAGGCAAATGGAGAAACGGAGAATGGAGGAAACAGAGAAGGAGTTGCATGAGTTGAAGGAGAAACTCCAAAAGGAACAAGAGCTACACAAATAGGAGAGGGAAGCGCAACAGAAACAGGTACAGTAGGGGGTGAAACATGTGCAAACAGATGAAACAATGCCCGTACAGGTAGTAGACTCATCAAAAAAACTGGCATCGGGAAGACAGGGTGAACCATCACAGGAGCAAGACTTCGCTTGTGAGATAGAGAAAGCACTTCAACAGTTGGATATGGATATGGAGCAATAGGAATTGGAACAAGACATCAACCTCATGCCTCTTCATCAAGAGGTCGACTTACCCGCTTCACTGCATCTAGAAAATGAGCAAGTCTCAAGCGACCATGGAGGCACTGAGATCCTTGGAGATCAACTGGAAGGAGAGATGCACAACATATCATTCGACGAATCTCAACATAGAGTTTTGCAGTCTCACAGAGTGTCGATTCTGGATGATCATACATCTCCTACGCAAGTTGATGAACACGTGATCATGTCTGAAGCACGCAAACATCTAGCATCCTTGGTCGATGCCACTAGCTCAAGTGTTCACTTTCTGATAGCTGAGAATGAGTGAATGGCTAAGGAACTACAACATCTGCCTAAGCATAACTGAAGAAGCAATACTAGCTGAAGTGTTGTCCCTTGACATAGTCATGTGGCTATTGTATTCCAAGTTTAGTACCATGCACAAGGCAGTTGTCCATCTCAACGGATGGCAACAGCGATGTGTTAGAAGAGTACGTATCTTGGAGAACGTGCATGTTGTTGTTGATTACATGCAAACATGGACGATGAGATACAAAGGAGCCCCGCTTCACTTGCCTAAGATGATGAAGCCCAGAGCAGTCAAACTAAAGGCACGTATATGGAGTCAGATCCGGAACTAAGAAGAGCTCCCGCAGATCATCACTAGTATACAAGATTCCCATGCACGTGTATTCAAGAGCATGTATGTTGTGGTGCGCGCACATGCGATCCCATCTATAGGGACTCTCAACCAGGCGAAGACAAAGTCACATGTCCAACTAGAGCTTGACTCGTACTTTGACGAGTTGATACGCATTGCCACCAACCCAGACTTGCCCATCAGTGCAGACATCATGCACAAGTATGATGTTGGTCCGGCTACATTGAATACAATGATGCACATGCTTTTAGATGAGTTGGAAAGAGGATCCCAAGCAGTATACCTAGATGCTATGGAGGAAAGAGTCAGGTTCTAGAAAGATGTCACCTTGGAGCACATGGACACCATCACATACTACCAGTATTGGCATCAGTACGCTACTGTCAATCACAATGAAGATGTCGAAGAGTTGGTCTTCCAACAGTTGTCTAAGTCATAGTGATGTCTAGAACGGCTTGCTAAAGCCATTTTGTCTCACATGAGTACATGTGCATTGTAATGTATTGCCTTGTCAAGTGTAAGTTCAAGTGTTGATAGTTGGATGTAATGGTCATAGAGTAAATGAAGAGTCATGACGGTAGATGAACTGTCACAAAGGGGAATGTCAAGGGTCACCCCACCCTTTTCTATAAATAGTCCCTCATAACTGATTATATAGTCTTTTGGTCAGCCAAGCTTCCGATAAGACTATCTTGGAGAGAGATTGGATAGTATTGTAATGAGCATTGGCTTATCCACTGCGCAGAGCTAGTATATCTCTTTGTAGGAGCAAGCAGTTGTGGCTGTAACGTTTCACTGTCAGAACTAGTGGTTGGACATGGATGTATTGTATGACTAGAACTTACACTTCTTAATATCACAAGAGCTAGCACGTTTCAAGCATATGTTGTATTGTATTCTATGCTATCTGGTTTACTCTAAATGATATATGTATCTGTTTTCTTACGCATGCATGTATAGCTTTCTATGTATGTATGTATATATGAATCTTTCTTAAATGTGATGTTGGTTTAACGATCACTTTGGATTCCTAGCTCACTTTCCTTCCATGTTGTGATGCATCTTTGCTCGTGTGTTCCCTTCTTAACTCCGAGCTATCACAAGCTTCCAAGGGGCGCACTCATCTCAACCCCCCTGTGTTAGAACCTCTCATGCACCTTTCTTGGCTCACTACATCTGTCACACCCTTGCTACCAACAAAGTTATCTTACTTGCCTCTATGTGAAATTGCAGTCAAGGCATTACCATACGACCCACTGCTAGGACTCCTACACCAAACGACCTCAGGTCTAATTGGGACTTCTTACAGGGTAGATCTCCTGACATGTTGGCAGGTCCAGCACCGTCAACCTTTCTGGCACTAGAAAGAGGTACAGATGACAAGCTATGTCCTATCTTCTTGTTTTGAAGCTTCGCATATCTATCATGGATTCTTGCACTCTTCTCCCTCCGTGATGTTTTTCGAATCACGAAGATGTCACCAAAACGAGGGATTTTTTTGATCTCTTTCCCACTTACACATATGTTGGTGAAGGCAAAGTGGCCTGGATTGAGTTCTTACATGACTTTCTTTCCATGATTCATGAGGAAGACGGATGTTCTGACGAACAAGCTAGTTTGCTGCTTGAATACACACTTCACAAATCTCCACATCGGTGGTTGTGTATCCTACCGGCTAACAACATGCTTTCACTTGAGCACTTATGTGATCTCATTGAAGACACTTTCTATCATTTTGATCCAGACCATCTTGATTAAAAACTGTTACAACAACAGAAAGCTCTACATGAATCGATTATGGATTTTTAGTAGCGCTTCCGTGAGTTTCAGTTTCAAGCTCCGAATAGCTAGATGAAATTTTTCTATCTTTGGGACCGATTCGAGTACTATGTTAAGAAATTTGCTCATCCCAAGAAGAAGTTTGAAATCAAGCCTTGCTCAACATTCTTCAATGATGGAGCTACGCAATCTTAAATGGAGACGGTCATTATCACAAGCGGCTGTCCACCATCCCCTCATCAAATATCTCCACCACTGCAGAGTGATGTGGGAGATCATGTTCACACACCAGTTCAGCTGTCCCATCCTCCAAACATCACTTCATTTAATTTTCATGCAGATTTGGTTGTGAGTCCATCGAGTTGTCATATTAATTTTGTACCACAACCTCCGTCTTTGTACTCGGCTAATCCTCTGGATAATACTATCTTGTGTTCTTCCATTCTGGACTCTACACTTGTTGTGAACGAGGATAAAGCCACTGACGAAGTTGGTGTTGCACCACCATCATGCACTATCATTCATGAAGAATATGACTCGGAGCTTGAGCATCAACACTCAGTGAAGGATGACCCCCTTTCGTCTGAGCCTCATCCATTCTTTCTTAACATCTTTGGTGAACCTGCCAACCATGATTTCAGATGTGTATCTTCATCCACAAATGCACCCATTATTGATCACTCGCAGGACACACTGGATGTCAGTCCATCATTTAACAATAGAGAGGATAAGTCATTCATTGAAAATCCACTTGATCTTTCATCTGCCTTTTTCAGAAACACAGAGGATTAATTTGTTCGCTTCTCATCTACCCCTTTGTTTGATTCATTAGATCATGAGGATGGCGATGAAATCATTGATTTTTTTTATTGTGGCTATTGTGATCCATTTACTCCCATATTCGATCACAATCATGTTTCTATCGCAGTTGATTTTTCGAATCCACCAGTTTATGATGATCTATCTGACAATGAAGTTGAAACAACCAGGGTTGTGGAGGCACTTCAACCCGAGCTGATGGTTATGTCAGGCCTTTGCTCTCTTGGGGTTAGTTTCACTTCTGATCAGGAAATTGTTAAATCACCTGAGGCTCCTCATCACTCATATGTATGCATTGAAGATCAATATCACATACAGATCATGCTTCCTCCACTCGAAGTGCACGATCCCATCGCTCATGCATTAGAGGAATCTTACATTGCAAGCACGTGTGCGCGATGCAAGTTGTCTTTGTTTATTTCATTTGCTTGCATGTCATAATCAAGAGTGTCCATATGATTCAAATCTATACACATTGTCGCACAACACCATGATAAGTCCATGTACTACTCATCATGCACTTGCACTCACTTATGCCTCATGCACACTTTTAAACATAAAGTGTTTTTGTCTTCATTGTTATATCTTTCTTGCTTGCTGGTTTGCACAACTGGGTTGCTCGTGGACCAAGCCTTCACCAACATGGGTCAACCAATGCGTCGGTGGATGCATTGGAAATATCACTTCATGTGATCAGGCCGCTGCACCATTTGTTTAGTAGGAGTAGTGTTTGCTTTCAGTTTTTTTTCTTGCATGCTTGTTTGCTTACTTGCTTTGTTTGCTTGTTTTTCTAACTACTTGTTTGCTTACTTTTCTTTCGCTTTTGCTTCTAATTTTTCTTTTCTTTGTTGTTTGTTTGCTTGTTTTGTTCATAAGTTAGTTTCTCATGAAACCATGTATGTCTCTTGAAACAAGCTAGGTAAAGTATAAGAGGCCTTGTGCAACTATCACTACTTGGTTATCTATCATCCTACCTCTGTATGCAGAACTTGTTATCTTTAGTCCATGATATGTCGAAGGAAAATATGCACTATTCGAGGTGAATCTTGATGAAAACACAACTCCTGCGCACTAACTAGTGTCACCTACTCTAATCGGTTTTTTTTCGGTTAATCCTTGTCAGCTTAGTCAAGAAGAGTAAGGTGAGGGGAAAAACCTTAACAAGCACGCCAGATCTATATAATACTACTTCTCTGAAGGAACAACCTCTTTTGCTCTCAATAAGTCAGGATCCCTCTTCAGCCTCTGAAATGAATAAGTGTTATGCACAATTGTGAAAATGAAAAAATAAAAAAATGAAAGTGAAAATTTCAAAAATGAAAAAGGAATAAGGTGAAAGAAGAGAAAAGCTTCCTGCATAGAGAGGTGATGTAAGTAACTCCGCCGGGGTACTGACCAAGCTCGCTGGCAACAAAGTGATGCTTGTGTTCCTGTGTTACTCCACTAGGGTACTGTCCAGGCCTGCTGGCAGTGGAGCAACACCAGAGATGAAACTAAGACTCTGACGATTATATTTCTTGCACACCAATATACCCCTCAACCCCAATTGAAACAACTGTGTTTCCTTGGCTTGAAATGTGTGTCAATCGACCAAGAGTTTGGCAGATGCTACATATTACAACTAGGCTAGTGTGAAACCAAGACGAACTAAGAACTGGACAATACTTCTGGAGGTTTTAGACTTGTTTTCCACGAACAAGGTCCGTTTAGAGAGCTGGAGTTCTACTAGTGTGTCACCAAGTGTTGTAGTGGTTACAACCACCCTCCAAATTTTTTCCTTAGCTTCATTTTGGAGCCTCCCTACCAACCTTTCACAGCAACATGTCTTGCTTCATCAAGTACACAAGCTCCAGTGATTTTCTTGCAAAAATGAAGCCTTTCTATCAGAATTTGATGCATCCCGAGACCTCACAGGTTGTTTCTCCGGACTTGGTCCAGCTGCAGGCTGAGTACCTCCTTCAAGAAATTGTGCAATTATGGAGGGAAACTAGCCTTCCCTCCATAAATTACGCAATTCATTTTGGTAGCTTGTTGGGATCCATAATTATGCAATTGTGCCAATCAGGCTTCATCCAGAAAATTACGCAATTCTTCCCAGTAGGGTTGCTCAGCGTAGGAATTGCGCAATCCTGGGCAGTAGTCAGCTACTCTGCCCATAAATTGTGCAAATCGCCTAGGCAGCCAACCCAGCTCCCATCCAGAAATGCACATTTTCTCCTAGCAATTGAGCAGCCTCTTGCATGTGCAGTTGGGTTGACTAGTTACACTCGGCACCAAGGAAACTTGACTTGCATGCATGGCTTGTTTTTTCCTGGAATAGCAAAATGCAACATGCAAAAAGCATCCCTCGATTCAGGGAGCTATTTTTAACAGTTGTAGGTTACATGAAAAGATCGTTTTACATGTACATGATTTGACTGTTTTGTTCACTAGCTATTCATAATATATCCTCTTTCTTCTTTCCATCTCTTTGACTTCCTTCACCTGTGGATCTTCTATGGTAGGCAATTTTAGTTTCTTCCTCAATGTTGATATATCAACATCCTTTGTTTTTACCAGCTCTTCTGTTGCTTTTATGTCTTTGGTATTATATCCCAGTTTGATCACTAAGTCTTCCAATGACTTGATCCTAATATCCTTGGCTAAGGATGCAATCCTTTCCAACTTCAGTTGTGACTATGTATTGTTTAATGATACCTGCAATCTAGAGGCAGACATGGCAGCATTACTTACTATAGAATACATCATTTCACTGGTTTGTTAGTGCATATCCATTTGATCTATTGGATGAATTTGTTGTATATCAAAACTAAACACGGACTCTTTATAATCTACTAGTGTCCTTGGGGCTAACACTTTAGCTTCAAGGAATGCAATTTGCATTTTTCCCTTTTCTGTGTCAAATGCTGAAAGGAGCTTGTGCTCTGATGTAGTTGTCTGCTTCCAAAATTGTGTGTATGTTGCGGCTTTCAGCATCTCATTCCTATTTTTGATTTCTCTGTATTTGGAAAAATATATTAGGCTCAATAGTGTCTTGAGCAAAGTCACATGTTTGTGGTGTTTTTGGAGGATCTTGTGAAATAGAGGAAGATGGAGAGCCTAGAAAAATGTTTTCTTGTATTATACCTACAAATATGTCTTCTGATGTTGTTGAAACATGTTTACTATCATGACTATAGTAGTATGCCCTTCATCTTCCTGTATAAAAACTGATAGTGGATTCTTTTTAGGCTTCTTAGTATAGATTAAAAATTGCTTGGCTTCAATTTATGTTATTAGAGAAGACTCTTCTTGTCTAGGACTTTTATCATGCCTTTCTTGAGGTGTAGGATTCTGAGAGGTTGTTGTGGATATGAATTGTTCTTCAGCCTCTTGCAATGTTATCTCCTCCTACTAGTCTTGGTTCATGTATTGCTTGATCTCGGGACAAGGAGTATGTGTGTAGAGAGTAGTATTTTGCTCCACCCTTAGCTTTGAAATCATACCAAAAGGGTCATAAGACCAAGTGAAGCTCAATTTGAAATTTAGTTGCTTCAACAACAAATCTTCTTGTTTACCAGTTGTTCCAGTATTGCATACAAAAGGTCCTACCTATTCTTTGATTTTAAATTGTGCCTTCTTCTTTGCTGCCACAAAATGTAGGTCATCCATATGTATCATTTGTATGATGTACTCTAATGAGAACAATCTCATGGGAAAAAAATTTGGCAACCTATAGGGTGGAAATTCACACCCATAAACTCTAATCTCGGTGTAGTTCTGGTATAAATACCAATCACCTATCTTCACCTGGTCACTAACATGCAAAACCTTCTTAATGTTTGCTCTTATACTAGGCTCCAAATCACTATGTAGCAGAAAAATAATTGTATACAAAAAAATATCAACATTGTCTGTGAAAGTAAACTCTGTGGAGTTTCTCCTAACCAGAGAGGTCCAATGTATCATTGATTGAGAAATTCCCTACTCATCCATCTTCTACAAAGTAAAGGGAAACCTATCTACTTGATGATAAATAAACATATAAACTAACACAACAGAATATTTGAAAGCTTCCTCTATAGGAAACTTCATGAATTGATCATGCATTGCCTCACCAATAAATTCATTGTAATTTGAATTATAGGTTTCTCACCAGTGGTAAAAATTGACAAGAAGCCAACAATGGCCTCATCAACCCACTGATCAGAGTGATAACCAGGTAAGTATGAGATGATGCAGATGATTTTTTTTGTTACCTCAGGGAACATAGAAGACGTTTATGGAGGATTTGTTTCAGGTAATTGGGCATCTTCGGGAAGAAAGATTTCAAATATTTTATCTCTCTGTGGGAAGGTTAAATTCTTATAGAGCTCTATGAGAGAGTCTACTAACAATGGCTTGGAAGACTCTGGAATTGTCACTTGGAGCATTTGAGATATGGCTTCGGCTGTGATGGTGATCATAATTTCACCATTTCGACTCATAATTTCTCTTTGGGAGGGTACATAGCTCAATTGACACCAGGAGACTAGCTCAGGGAAGTGATGGGTTTGTGGGAACATGAATTGAGGGAGGGTAGACTCCCATAGATTCAATTCATCACTTTGATCTAAGAATTTCTTCTTCAACCAACTGTGAAGTTCGAACAAGTTGAATTCACAGTTTGTTTCAGTGATTTTATATTGTAGATCAACTAAGGGTAGATGATCCAGATCAATAGGAGGGGGTAGCATGGGATTTTCCTCTGGTTTCTTTCCCTTGTCCTTAGGGGTTCTACTCTTAGGAGGCATTGTTAATCTTTAAAAGTAAAAACAGAGGGATGACGACACTAGGATTACTTGGAACAGGAAGATGACTACAGAAGGCTAGAGTGGGGTCTCTGATAGTGATTGGATCACTATCGTTGGGTAATTTTCTGGTTACCGCGACATCGTGGAGGATTGAAAATTCAAACAAAATGTGCAGAATAGCAAAGGAAGGGAATTATATGGCTTAACAGTGTTTAATAAGGTAATTTAGAAGTTATCGTTCATTTTCTACTGTTAACGAGAGCGGATCCCTTGCAAAGGGAGCAGGAGAAATTAATTGGTGTAACTGTTTTCTAACATGGCCTGGGGAGTGCCAGATGGAAGCCTTTGATTGGGAGTAGGACAAATTATCGAGACATGTTAAATGGAAGGGAAGGTTGTGGGAATGGGATCCGTGAGGCTTAGTTGACGGATGGTGAGAGGGGTTGGGAAAGGGTGTCGTGGCGGATAGGGAGTGGCAGAGGGGAAAGCGATCAACACTGAAAAACTTTTCGGGGGGAGGGGGGGGCGTGCAATGGGTGAAAAGGAAAGGGGGGATGCGAAATGTTGTGAGGGTGACACGTAGTGGATGTTTCGAAGCCCCCACCCCATGGACAAAGTGGGATGGAGCTCGGAGGGGGGGAAGCACTCCTTCGCTGTTGATCTGAGCTAGGGATATCTCAACTGTTGATCCTTGCACACTTGATAATCATACATTGATAGAAATTTTTGTCGCATTCCAACTTTATTACAATTTTTGAAATGTTTATAAATAATATACACTATTAAAAATAACTAAGCATGTTTAACCCCCTTATTAATTTATTCCAAATCAAAATAACTAATCTAAACCAAATTAATCATATCTAGGGCGCATTTGATTGTGAAAGCCCTTTTTATTCATTTTTCTAACATTTTTTTATTATTTTTTCTGTCAGTTGACCACAATTAAGTGGTGTGATTAACTTCACTAATCAAGCTCAATCACGATTAAACTGTGTGATTCATTTATTCACTCACCTAATTAAATTTATTTTCATCCTAATCACGTTTAAACAATGTGATTAGACTAACCATTTCTAATTCTCGTATTTACAATGTGGCATTTAAACAAGCTACAAAATTTATTTACAAAAATTCTTGAAGTATGCTTTCATGCACCTTTGATTTTTCTTGGTGGCATTTAGACTTGCTCACCTAAGGGGGAATTTTCATATATTTTTTTCTCTTTTTTTTTTCCTTTTTTTTTCTTTCATTTTTTTCTTTATTCTATTTTTTCTATCCCCTACAATTTCTCTCTCTCTCTCTCTCTCTCTCTCTCTCTCTCTCTCTCTCTCTATATATATATATATATATATATATATATATATATATATATATATATATATATTTATTTATTTATTTATTTAGTTTCTTTTGGAAATAAATTTCAAACATGAAACGTTATTTACATTTTTTCAAATATAAATCATCAGTTAAAAACAACTCATCCTATGAAATATAGGACCCTAACAGTCAAAACGGCGGATGTATTTCTGATTAAACCTTCACCAACTTGGTGAAATAAGAGAGCAAAGGAATATGCAATCTCGAAAAGATTAGATATGTTCCTAGTGTCTGAATCCATTATGTCATCTTAGAGGATTATTAAATTCAATAAATATTGGTTGCTAGATGATGATTTCCTCAAGCTAATTGAATATAATTGGATACACCTCAAGAATGACCTGAATATCCCATATATGAATCAATTCTCTACAAATGTAAAGATTCTAAAAAAATAAAATAAAGCCATGGGATAAGAGTTTAAAAGAAAAGTAGGAAGCATCAACGAAGGAAATTGAATCTAAAATTGATGAAAATTTTTCAAAAAATGTTTCAAGCATATTATCTATAGATATATTACAGTATCTAAGGACTCTCGAAGTCAGGAAGTGTGAAATCTTATCTCTTGAGTAGGAACTATGGAGGAAAAAAACATAGTTATTTGGATACAGGAGGGTGACAAAAATATAAAAAAATGTCACCAATTCCCAAAGTTTAGAAGGAATATTAATTCAATTTGAGAATTAGAGGATGGGAATGGGAATACCTTCAAGAAAAAGGTAGAAGTGGGAGTGTATAATTTCAAATCTACTTTATCATATCCTTTAGGTTTCCCTATTTCGAAAACCTTGGATATGCTAAATTTATTTTCAAGAACAATTACACAAGAAATGAATGAAGCTCTAAATGAAGAGGTGATAGAATTGAAAATATTTTGGGAATTATATTCTATATAGAAACAAAAGTTATCAGGGCTAGACAAATTTAGAATGGAGTTCTATTTGGATTTCCTTGAAATGTAGATGGTTGATATCCTTAAGGTCATCAAGGAATCAAAATATAGAAGCTACATGAATGGTGCAATGAATTCCACCTTCATCTATCTTATTCCAAAGAAACATGAGGAACTCTCTTTCAATCACTACAAACATATCTCATGCTACAATGTCATATACAAGATGGTGAAAAATTATTTCTATTAGGTTGAAGACGATCGTAAGCACTATTATTTTAGAAGAATAGTTTGGTTCTTTGAAAAACGATTAGATACATGATGTAGTGGCATTGGCTCAGGAGAATTTTCAGTAAAGAAAAACATACAAAGCTCTTTCCATCACCATGAAAATCAATCTATCGAAGACATAAGATAAGGTAAGTTGAACCTTAATAAGATTCTACTTGATATAATTAGGGATGGATATCAAAGTTGTCAATTGGATTATGGCATGTATCTCTTTCGTAAATTTAACGGTTTTAATAACGGGATGCATATACCATTTCTTTAAGCTTCAAGGGGCCTAAGATAGGGATGTCACCTATCCCTTCTCATTTTTCTCTTAGTTGCAGAAGTTTTAAGTAAGTTAATCCAAAAAGGAATTGCATATGAGGATATAAAAGGAGTAATAAAATCAAGCCAAGTTCATATTTCACACCTTATTTTCATTGAGGATATCCTTATCTTTATTTTCGAATCCATTCCTTAAATAAAAACTTTAATTCGTATCCTTGCGAAGTTTGAATTAGCAACTAGAATGAAAATCAATTCAGACAAGACTCTCATTTCTATAAACAACTTATCTATTTTTATGAAGAATTACCTTGTTAGAGTTTTCACCTTTTAGGTTAAATACTTTTAGAATGGCTTTAAATACTTTGGTTTCCACTTTAAACCAAAATCATATAGAGTTGCTAACTAGATGGGGCTCATTAAAAAAATTGAGGTGAGTATTCACTTTCGGTCAACAAATTGTGATCTAGGGAAGGTCACTTGATATTAATCAAATATGTTTTGTAGAGCATCCTTATATATTGGTCTTCTATAGTATGAATTTCAAAAGGGATTTTATCTATGATAAGAAAAAACTACTTTTCATTCTTGAGGTTGGAAAGTCAAAACTATGATGGTGTGCCACTAGTAAACTGGAAGATGATTGCTTGACCCAAGCTTATGGTTGGTTAGGGGCTCAAAAACCTTAACCTTTTATCCTTATACCTAGTTACATAAATTTTACGGATACTATTGAACGATTTTTCACTTTGGGGCAAAATAATGAAGGATAGGTACTTTGAAGGGAAGTCAGAAATAGAGTGGATAAGAAGCTCAAGGAAAACAGTTTCAAATGTATCACTAGTGTGGAAAACATTATCAAATACACTCCCCATCATAGGGTTTGGATATCATGGAATATTAGGGATGGCAGAAGCATTAGAATTTTCCTAAACCCATGGGTAGGAGTTGGAAATTCATATAGGCTCTCAGATAATCTAATAGATTCCTTGCATTCAACAAGAATTTTCCCCTTATTAAATGCCCAGATCAGAGATGCACTAGGTTGGGGTTCTAAAAGCTAGAAGTCTACACACAGTCTGGGATTTGAAGGTCCAAAGGCTCATGAATGAAAGAATTATGTGGGTTTATTGGTGTCTTCTATGATAAAACTATTAAAGTAAGAACAAAATAAGATTATTTTCTCTAAGAACCAATATACAAGTATTTTTACTCCAAAATTAGAATACCAATCCAATATGGACATCCCTTTTAGCGAAAAATTCATTTGGTAGTGGAGTTAAATTTAGAAAAGGGTTGGTGCATTGGATGTTATGCAACCAACTCACAAAATAGAAGAAGAGATAGATCAACGACTTCAAAATTAGCCTCTTTGATGGGGAACCCTCCTTTACATTACACAAATGAAAAATTCTTGGATGATTCAAATGATAAAAAATCCGTTATATACATATGAGTCTAAGGGGTCACAATATCATCAGAGCCGACATAACAATAATAATGTAAGGGCATAACAATAATAATAGTGGGCTTCTATGGGGCACATTTTAACAATATGGGGACTACATGGACACAAAAATAACAATAAGGGGGCTACACTGACAATAACAATGAGGGAATACACTAGTATTACAGGGACTTAACATGCCCCTCTCCTTCAAAAAAGTGTTGTCCTCAACTCTTGAGTAGTTCTGGATGCTTATGTATAAAATTTTCATCCTCCGATGTGGAATCTTCAGCGGGTAGGTTCTTCCACTTGATGATATACTTTGAAATTTATCGATTTCGTAGCTGTTGGGTTCTTGTTTCCATGACTTCTTTAGGTTCCAATATGATTTTTCCTTCTTCACCAAGTTCTAGAAATATTGTTTGAACTAGGAGCTTGTCACCTATAACCTTCTTTAAGCATGAAACATGGAAAACTGAGTGCACTTGGGAAGATGCAGGAAGCTCCAATTTGTATGCCATAGTACCAATCTTTTGCAACACCTTGTAAGGACCATAACACTTTGGTGATAATTTATTATACTTCTTAGCTTTCTTGAGGGACATTTGTTTGTATGGTTGTAGTCGTAAAAATACCCAGCCTCCTATATCAAAAATTCTTTCGTTGCAATGTTGATTTGCATGTTGTTTCATTCTATTTTGCGCCAAAGTGAGGTAATCCTTTAAGGGTTGGAGAACTTTTGTTGACGCTCGATGTGATCCTCCACTGCTTGAACCTTAGATTTTTTCTCTTAAATATGATGTGATGGACAGTGGATGATATCCATAAAGTACCATAAATGGGGTCATTTTTGTTGTAGTATGGAAGGAAGTGTTAGACCACCATTCAGCTAGAGGTAACCACTTGACCCATTAGGTCTATTTATCAGATAAAAAGAAACAAAGATATCCTTCCAAACATTTTTTCACTATCTCATTTTTCCCATCAGATTGAGGATGATAAGATGAGCTATGAGCTAATTGAGTATCCAGACAATAAAATAGTTCAGTCTAAAAATTTCTAGTGAAAATGGAATCTTTGTCGCTTACAATAATCTTTGGGTTTCCATGTAGCTTTTGAATTGTTTCCATAAATGTAGTAAAAACTATATTCGCTTTAAATGAATGAGATAATGCACAAAAGTGTGCATACTTGGTAAGTCTATTAACTACCACCATGATGGCACTCTTTCCTTTGGACTTGGGTAAACTTGTGAAAAAATCCATTGAAACTTCCTCCGAACGTTGACTTGGAATGGATAAAAGTTGTAATAGACCTGGGGTCTAATTGTCTCAAATTTATTTTGTTGGAAAACCAAACATTCCGCTACAAACTTTTGAATATAATATTTAAGGTCATCCCAAAAAATTCCTTCTTAACCCTATGGTAAGTTTTTAAAAATTCTGAGTGCCTTTCTTAGGAAGAGGTGTGCAATTCCAGAAGAATATTTTGTTTGAGTTGGAAATTATTACAAAGATATAAGCGATATTTGTACCATAATGAATCATTTTTCCAGCTAAATGTATCAAATGTACTGGGATATTGTTGCAACTTTTGAATGAGTGTGCACATTTCTTCATCATTCTTCCATTCATCCCTTGCTTCGGTTATCCAATATGGTTGGAAAATAAAAATGGAACAAAAAAATTCTTCCACATCCTCATCCTTTCTTGAGAGTGTATATGCAACAAAATTTTGCTTCCTTCTTTTGCATATGATTTCAAAGTCATAACCCAACATCTTTGTGACCCATTTTTGTTGCTCTTCTAAAGATAATATTTGATTTAAAAATTATTTAAGACTCTCATGATCTATTTTTAACTTGAAGTGCCTTGCCAAAAGGTAAGGCCGCGATTTCTTAAGTGCATGTAGTATTGCCAACATTTCCTTCTCATAAATAGCTTTGTGTAAATATTTTCCTTTGATTGGATGACTTTAAAAATCAATGGGTCTTCCTTATTGCATTAAAACAACAACAATTCCATTTCTTGAGGCATCACATTACACAATAAAGGTTTTGTGAAGTCTGGCATATCTAATACCGGTGCTTGGCACATTTCCTCTTTAAGATGTTCAAAGGCCTTAGTTTGTTCTGGAGTCCAAGAAAATGCATCTTTCTTCAGTAATGTTGTTAGAGGTACTGCTATTCTCCCATAATTCTTAACAAACTTGCGATAATACCATGTCAACCCAAGAAATCCTCACATATGATTTATGGACGTGGATATTTTCCATTCCTTAATGGCTTTAATTTTGTTAGGGTTTGCCTTAACACCCTCATGAGATAAAATATGACCTAGATATTCCACCTCTTGTACTCCAAAGAAACATTTGGAGGTTTTTGCATATAATTATTTCTCCTCCAATAATTTGAGCACCCTATCAACATGTTGAACATGATCCTTCCAACATTTGTTGTAGATTAGTATCATCAAAAAATACTAACATAAATTTTCTAAGGAAGGGTTTGAAAATAGAATTCATCAAACCTTGAAATGTAGAAGGTGCATTGGTAAGGCCAAAAGGCATGAACAAAAATTCATAATGACCCTCATGAGTTCTAAATGTTGTTTTCGGAATGTCTTCAACCTTCATTCTTATTTGATGATATCTTGAACAAAGATCC
This sequence comes from Pinus tabuliformis, assembly GCA_031772625.1. Lineage (NCBI taxonomy): Eukaryota > Viridiplantae > Streptophyta > Pinopsida > Pinales > Pinaceae > Pinus > Pinus tabuliformis. Next base: position 1,702,424,885 of record CM062819.1, read on the forward strand.
AACTTGGAGAAGTAAATTTCACAATGTAATTCATCCAATAATTCATCAATGAAAAGAATGGGAAATTTATCTTTAACAGTGAGCTTGTTGAGCTCCCTATAATCTGGACACATGCACCATGATCCCTCCTTCTTGTGTACCAATACTACTGGAGCAGAGAAAGAACTTTGACTAGGTTGAATTATACCAACCTCTAACATTTTTGCAACCATACACTCAATTTCACTCTTTTGGGCATATGGATATATGTAAGGCCTTATGTTTGGAGGAACACTTCTTGGAATAAAATGAATAGCATGATCATGATCATGAATAGGTGGGAGGCCTTTGGGATTCTCAAATCCATTGGAATGATTGTCCACGACCTTTTGGAGATTTGGAGAAATAGATGATTTCAATGTTTGAACCTCTAGTGAACATAATTGTGCAATTACGCCCCATTATTCTTTCTTTAGAATATTTGTCATGCCATTAGAGATTATTGTCTTTTATGGTTTCCCTACGATACCCCTTAATTAAAATTCACTTCCTTCCCAAAAAAAAAAATTCAAGAAAAGTTCTTGAAAATTAAAGGCTATTGTACCCAAAGATTGTAACCATTGGACTCCTAGTACAACATCAGAACCACCCATTGGAATGGAAAGCATTGGAATATTCAATACATATTCTCCCATGGATAGCTTGATATTATGGCCCTTTTTATATAAATTTATGGTTCCTCCATTTGCAACCATCACTTGACACTTTGGTGCTGGATATAGGAAGAAATTCAATTCCTTGGCTATCATATAATGGATAAAATTATGGGTACTACCCAAATAAATCAACATTATTACCTTTTTCTTCTTGATATGTCCTTCTATCTTGAGAGTTTGAGGAGTGGTAATTCCTACCAATGCATTACAAGATATGATCGGATTCATTTATTCTCTCTCTGGGGTTGATTCTTGGTGTATATCCTCTTCTTTTAACATTTCTTGTTCCTTTTATTCCTCCTCTTCACAATCTATGCAAAATAATTTCTTCTCAGCACACTTATGACCTTTAGTGTATTTTCTATCACAACTATAACAAAGCCCTTTCTCTCTTTTTTCTTCCAATTGTTGTGGTTTCAACCTTGTAGGTTGTGGAAGGTTAGGAGAAACAACACTTCCATCTTTATAGTTGTGAGTGGTAGGCTTCCTTGTTACCATAATTTTTTCTTTCCAGCCTGAATGCCTTCTCCAATGAATCAGGTTCCTAAAGGTGAACCTCATGTTAGATGTTATGCTTTAAAGTCTCTATGAAGACATCAATCCTATGCTTCTATGGAATATCAATTACCCTTATATTCAATTTTTGGAAGTCCTAAATGTGCTCCACCATTGATCCCTTTTGTTTGAGATTTATCAATTGGCTAAAGAAGGTGTTTCTCTTTGTATCCTCATAATGTGCTATCATTTCCTCCGTAAAAATTGACCAAGAGACAATTTTTTTATGAGATTAAAGCAATTGATACCATACAAACTGATTGGGTTCTAAACATAATGTTGCAATGCATACCTTTTGTGTGTTTTACACATTATGGAGATCAAAATATTCCTCCATCTGTAGTATCCATGTTATAGGATCCTTACCATCAAAATTCCTCATACCAATCTTTGGAATATGGTGGGTCTTCAATCCAAATTTAGAGTCTATGAAATCATGATTAACATTTCATTTGTTCTCATCATGAGTTTCCTCTACTACCTTTTCGCCATTAGGAAGCATTTCTTGTAGCATCTTTGTCAAATATTTCTTCAAATATTCCATGTTTCCTTTCAGTTTTGCTTCTATACCATCAATCTTAGCTTCCATTCCATTCTTCAAACCGTCCATCTTAGCTTTTGTTACTTTTTTTGATAGAGAAATTTGTTGCACTTGGTCTCGTAAATTTGATATATCATGTTGCATTTCTTCCCCTTCTTCATGTGTCGTAGTAGGGCTTTCGGGTTTCTTACTTGGTGTTTAGGTTGGGTGCAAGAATTGCGGTTAGGCAGATTCCTTCAACACTTAATTGTCAACCCGTGGGTTTCGTAAACTTAGAGACGAAGCACAGGAAATGCCAGAAATGATATGAACTTTTCCAAACTTTATTCCTACTTCCTTAATTGTAATCTTGCAGAATGAAAAAGAAAAGATCACCTGGAAATTTACATCAAAGATATTCTAGTGATGGAATATGAAAGAAAGTACTTTTGCAGGAAAATAAATGAAAGGAACACTTAAACTTCTTGCAAACAAGCTTTGACTAATGAAAATGTAAATCTATGTTTATATTCAGTATAGTTGTGTGCCAGGTTAATAATTGGACCTTTGAAGATATCTGACTCTTTATAGATCTTTCTCCATGCACTAAGCTATTATTCTTGTACTAGTACCAGAACAAATCTTAGGTGCTACAAGTATATTTTACACTTGTACAGAATATTTATGTCTTCATGCAGGAGCTCATATCCTCAAGGCTAGAACACTCTGTTCTTGTACTGGGACAGAGGTGCCTGCACCAAGTTTTCCAATCCTTCTTTCGAGAAAATAAAGAATGTGTTAACTAGGAAAAAGAACTTGCAAAGGTGAACAGAACTTCAAAATAAATTCCTCAAACCAAAAGATGCTTCAACCAATCTTAATATCTAGAACAAGAATTAATTTCCAAAGTCAAAGCACACTCTTCTTTAATCAAGGAACTTCTGCATGCAATCTAAAAGATCATTTAATTGTGCAGGCTTCAATCCTGTAATAGTTATTTACACGAGTTGATCTGTATTCATAACCTTCTTAACTTAGAAAGATTCCCTTCAAGAATAATTATGCATAAGGTATGATCTTTCTTAAACAGCATGAAGTGCAGGCACAGACCAGTGTGTCACAACAGCGTTCGGTTTCTGATTATCAAAAGTATGTTTAATTCAAAATATCAATAACACTTTAGAATGAAAATCACGCTCTTTAGAATCACATTAAGACTCATCAATCATATAAAACTAAAAGACTATTATTAAAATGAACCAGAGGAATCAATCTGCGAGACTGTAAATGCACTAGTGTAGGAATGCGTGCTTGCACGATCCAGGTAGAAAACGAGATTAAACTTCAAATAAGGAAATCATAAGATTAAACTCAATCAAGCATGCACACCACGGATCCGTCACACTGTAATGAAATCAGATTTAAACTTTGCAGAAGAATAAAAGAAACATCTATTTACTTCACACTTTACATTAAAAGAAATTAACACACCTTAATCAAAAAATAAGAACACGAGGGAAAACGAGTTGGGTTGGCTGGGCCCTAGCCAACCAGCTTGTTTCCCTGTTTAGGAAATGCAAAGATTCAGCTCTTTAATCAACACATCAACACAAAATTACAATGCAAGATTGAGAAATCATGGCGCAACTCCTTTCTATTAATAATCAACAAATATACATCATGAGTTCGAATCCAGCCCAAAACAAGGGCAATACCAGCAAAATTACAGAAGAACAAAATCACAATATCCTCGCTATAGCTATCTCTCGCTACCATTTTATATCTGAGTCCTATATTTTATACATATGTTTAGGCTTGCGACCGTAACCAAATTACATCAAGTGTTCCAATATGATCCTTTCGACTATAACAAAATAACAATAACAAGTCGTACTAGACCTTTCGACTATAACAAAATGCTATTCTAGGTATTTAGCCGGTGACCCAATCTCCACCATATCCTTGACTTTCCTCTCCGCTCCGAGCCCAACTCAAGTTGATCGTTCTAGAACACGGTGTCTGCATGGAGTGGTGAGCTGTCATGACAGTTGAAGATTCGCTAGCAGTGCAGGAATCCTACCTACACTCGACCATACTAACGAGATGATCAATTCATTGCCTATCAAATAATTTTAGGAAGAGAATTATTAGTTGCAAAGATTTAAAGGTATAAAATCTATGAAAATGATTAATTAAGCACATTCGTAACCCTTAAACATGAAACATAAATCTAGTGCAGGAAAAGACACGATTCTTGGACTAGTGCAGGAATAGGGAGGTTTGCAAGGTTAAAACAGAGGTCTAAGGTTATGGTTTTGAAGGGAAAAAGGGTTAAAAAATGAAGCAATTTAGCCTACCAACATTCTCCCCTCCTTAAGCTATTGTGGGTCCTCACACAACCTTTACCTACTACAAAAAAATCAAAACAGAAGGGCCTCCCTTCAATTCTGAACTTGTATACTGATCCATGATTTCATTGTCTTTGCCTTCCTGCTTCGAGCCTTTTTAAGTTTCTTGGTCACCTTCTTAAGACGTTCATAACACTTCGAAGCCCGATATTTCCATATCCTAACTTGTCCTTTTTGTTCCTTCACCTCTCCTTCCAACTCTACGTTTGCTCATTTCTGCACTATACTTTTCTCTTTCATAGCTTGGTTTAACACTTCCAAGCCATAAAGATGTGACTTGAGTTCTTCTATCTGAATGTTCAAACAAAGGGGGGAGTTCTCCACTCTCAATTCCTCGGGTGCAGACTTTTCGGCCGTCGATTCTAGACATGTGCCATCATCATTAAGGTCAAAGTTATCCTGGCCACCTTTCAATTCATGCATTGTAATACCATCAAGGGTTTCAACACCCGGAATCTTAATGTTACTAAGGGTCTCAGTGCCCTTCATTTTTACTTTATCAGGGGTTTTAGTACCCTTCTCCTCAGAGTTATTAAGGGCTTCAATACCCATCTCATCCATCTCACCAAGGGCTTCAGTACCCTGTTCTTCAAGACTATTGAGGATTTCAGCGCCATACTCGTCCATCACACCAAGGGTCTCAGTACCCTGCTCTTCAAAATTATTGAGGGTTTCAGTACCCTGTGCAATGTCATTCATCTGACCCTCTACCAAGTCCTTTCTTGTACTCAACATCACTTTTCTTTTCTTCATTCTGCCAAAGAGGACCGACAAGGGTGTGTCGTCTTCCTTCTCCACATAGTCACCATCAACCACTGTATGAGCCGCTACCTCATCAACAACCGAAAGATTATGTTTACCTCGCGAAGCAGGTGGCGTTTCATCCAACAGTATCAGAGAGGTGGACTGAAAATGACTTGCCCTTGAGGAGGCATTTATTCGCCTGGAAAACCTCTTGGTATCAGTAGGACGCGGGGTCATCATTTATGATTTCTCATTCTTCCCTGCACTCCTCTTCTGAGCCGATTTCTACTTTTTTGCACTCTTCTTTTGAGCCAGCTTTTCTGCACTCTTCTTTTGCAACTTCTCTATGCTCCACCCCTTAAACTCCTTCAAGAATTTCCTCCAAAGTCACATTTTTAGCTTCCAGTTATTTCTTAACTAAGATTGTGATCAGCTCGTGGTGGTATAATTTGTTTGCGACCTAATTGGATTTTTCCTTTCTGAACCCCTTTCGCCATCTTTTCTAAACTTCTGAGCAAATAATATGGGAAATTGATGAGCTTACCAGACTCAAAGTGCAAGAGTAGGCATATCTGATAGAGGAAGGTTAGTGAGTAGCAAACCTTCCAAGTAAGGAGCTGCTGCAACACATACAAGAGATCCTTCCACTTCCCGATCATAGTGTTCCACTGGAGGTCATTCTTCGAGTCCACCTTTTGCTTTTGGGTTGACCACAAATTGACGCCAAAGTTTATTTTCTAACTTCTCCTTCTTGAACCATTTCTCCCCTAATGCTGGCAACCTTGTAGCCTGAGATATGGATTCTTCTGTAACTACAAATTCTAATGAACCAACCTTGGCTCAGCTCCCATCGAAGGTCTGGGAAAATGTTATTTCCACAGCTAAGTCAAATCCATCGAACTTCTGCAGGAACAGGAGGAACCTGGATTCCTGCAACATTGCAAGACTATTCTTATACTCAGTTGTCTGTTCCATCTCTTGTATGGATCGTGGCTCAATCCTTACAGGCGCCATGTCTGTTCGAATTCACCCACTCTCTGTCTCAAGTTCTAAAAATATATTACAACAAAAGGAACTCAAATGGTGATCAAGCTATACATCCGTTGTTATATCAAACATTTCTCGAAAGATCATGCCTCATTATTAAAATTATATGGATGTGAATGCAAATTGGTGCAAGTACAGGTAGGCGATGATGATTGGAAGAGGTGATGGTTTAGACAATAACTTCACATAACGATAATGCAAGGTCAGATATGGAGTGAGGCCTTTATTATCAAGTGATGAGTTTTCCAAGGGAAGGTAAGTATTGGATTTCGGAAGAATCGTACCACTCTGCATTTACTCCATGATTTCACATAAGGTGTACTTAGTACTCATTGAAAAGATAATATTTCATAACCTAAAATATCCTTGTACTTAAACAATTTCTTCCTAATTTAGTAAATGATGAAACAAAGCGTTAATCATAATATAAATTGAATGCCATGATCTACAGGTGGTACATTCATTCTGCCTGTACAAAGGTTCATGAAACAATGGATAAGCTTCAACACGTATTTTTGCACCAGGTGTTCCTACACTGGTACATGTGTTTTTTTTTATAAATTGGGTGCGCTCAACAGTGAGAATTCTTGTACTGAACAGGCATGTACTGAATGCAGTTGCACCAACCATGCTTGCACTTAGACATGCTTTCACTACCCATGCCTACACCGAATCTGCTTGCAATTTAACACAAATTCCTGCACCAGGGATATTTGTAGCATAATAGGAACCAAAAGAAAATTCTGATAGAATACAATTCATAGACTGGATTAAAAGATTTGCTGAATATACAAAGGAGGTTTTATTCACCATTCTTTGGTGTTAACATATGCCTTTCGATCTGATTTGTGAGTTCACATCAAATCCTACAATCAATCCATGAGGGGAAAAAGAAGTGGGAAAAAGGGTACATTTTTAGAATGGGAAGGAAATTATGACAGGGAATTCAAGAGCGAAACCACCAAGAGGAATAAATCGAAAAAGGGATTTTGGGGTAAACATTTCAAGGGAAAAGAGGGAAGTACGAAATCAGATAGGGAAGCTTCTATGAATAAATGGATGGTAAAATTTTGGGATAAAAAGAAGAAAATAAGGGGATTTTTTTTGAAAATGGGAATAGAAGAAAGGCATAATTTCACCTGATATATGCCTGCATAGTGTTGATCCATAAAATAAATGCAGTGGGAATTGAGTGTTGCCTAAATAAAAAATTTCATGCCAGCTATCCCAAACTTGGATAAGGGCATGGTTCCTGTACTTGAACCTACTTCTTCTTGGTGACAGTGAACACATCTAAAGGTCAAGCAACATTGCCTTTTTATTAGAATTGATCTTCTTGCCAGCGAGCTGGTTTTCAGGTCGATCCTTCTGTAATCATGTAAGTAGAACTGATTTTCACAATCACAGGAAAAAAAAAAACTTTTTCTTTTCTTATTATATATATATATATATAGATATATATATATATATATATTTGTTTGAATTTTGTTTAAATTTTATTTCAAGAGAGAAGAAATCAGATTACAATAGGTTGGCATAGCCACCTACCAACTGAAGTTCAGACTGCTGCTGCACTTGCTGCATGAAGTCTTCCTTTGTGATGGGCTAAAAATATACTTTAAGCCTATGCCCATTCACAAGGAAAACTAAATCTTGCCCATCGATGGTTTTGACTTCTACAACCCCATTGTCGAAGACTTGAATCACCTCATACGATCCCATCCAATGAGTATGGAACTTCCCTTTAAAATGTTTAAATCTAGAGTCATAGAGAAGTACCCAATCACCTGGTTGGAACTGTTTCTTCCTGATAAACTTTTCATGCCACTTCTTGCGTTGCTACTGCACCAAAATATTATGTTGAACAACATCCCTTCGAAATTCATCCAACTCGTTTAGCTGCAATAGACGTTGCTACTGTGCTTCCAAGAGATCTAGACCCAACTGAACTGCAGTCCTGAAAGTCTTTATCTAAAATTCAATCGACAAAAGGACTTGTTTTCCATACACCATCTCATATGGTGTATGCCCCGTGTTGTTCCTCCAAGTGGTTTGATAAGCCCATAAGGCTTCAGGCAATCAACTAGCCCAATCCTTCCTATGCATGTTTACTATTTTGGTGAGGATGGATTCGATCACCTTATTTGTGGATTCCACCTGGCCATTTGCTTGCGGGTGGTACGGTGTAGATTTCCTATGCTGAATCTTATATTGATTCATGACTTCCTGTACCAAGTTAGAAACAAACTGTGGTCCATTGTCAGAAACAATTTCTCTAGGAACACCAAATCTAGTAAAAATTTCATTAAACAAAAAATCAACAACTTTTTTAGTGGCAAAAGAAATAGCTTTAGCCTTTACTCATTTATTAACAAACCAAGATATCTTTTTTATTTAAATATGTGGGATTTATGGGTCCTACAAAATCAATAGCCCATTTTTCAAAGGGCTCAATCATGACTTGAGGACATAAAGGCATTTCATTGGCTTGAACAGGCTGACCCATTCATTGACAACTATCACAACGCCTAACATATTGTTTGGAATCCTTAAACAAAGAAGGCCAAAAATAGCCAGTGCATAAAATTTTATATGCAGTTCGTTTGTCAACAAAGTGGCCAACACAGGGTTCATCATTTGCAGATTTTAAAATATCAAACATTTCTTCCTCCCTTACACATCTACGAATAACAAAATCTGGTCTACTGTAAAAGAGGTCTCCCTATATCCAATAATATGAAGCACTTTTCTGAATAATATTTCTCTTTTCACGAGCGGATAAGTGAGGTGGTGTCTTTCTGGTGACTAAATAGTTGGCTATGTCAGCAAACCATGGAGATTTTGTTGACATGGTAAAAAGATGCTCGTTAGGGAAATCATCGTCAACAGGAATTGCTTCACCAGGATTGTTTAATTTGGAAAGATAATTAGCTACAACATTAGACTTTCCTGGTCTATCAATAATTGTAACATTAAATTCCTGTAATAGAAGTGACCACCTAGTCACTCTACCGCTAGTTAAAGGTTTATTCATTAAATATCTTATAGCAGAACGATCAATATGCACATAAACTTCATATCCTGTAATGTAATGTCTGAATATATTAATAGCAAAAATAACAGTTAAAAATTCTTTCTTAGTCACTGTATAGTTAAATTCAGCAGGTGACAAATTTTCACTGATATAGTAAATAGCATAGGACTGTTTAACCCTCCTCTTGTCCTAAGGCTGCGCCAATGGCATTGTCTAAAGCATTAGAGGAAATATGAAATGACAAGGACCAGTTTAGTCCTCTCAAAAATGGTGCATATACTAATTTTTCCTTCAATGTTTCAAATGACTGTTGACAAGCTGTGGACCAGGAGAATTCACTATCCTTAGCTAGTAATTGAAAAAGCGGGGTAGCAATCTTGAAAAACATTTCAATGAGTCTCTAGTAATAACCAGCATGTCCCAGGAAACCTCTCACTTCCCTTTGGGTTTTGGGTGCAGGAAGACGAATAATGACTTCAATTTGAGTGGGGTCTACCTGAATACCTTTGTCAGAAACCAAATTACCAAGAACAACTCCTGCTTTTCACATTAATCTACATTTTTTATCACTCAAAGCAAGATGGGCCTCTTGGCAACGTAAAAGCACTTTTTATGAATTTTTTTTTGCTTCATCAAATGAGTTACCAAACACAGAAAAATCATCCATATAAATCTCAACACATCCAAGATTAGCAAAAATAGCCAGCACAACCCTTTGAAAAGGTAGTGGGTGCATTACACAACCTGAAAGGAAGCACACGGTAGGAAAATGTACCCCAAGGGCATGCAAAGGTAGTTTTGTCTTGATCTGAGGGTGCAATCTGGATTTGGTTATACCCAATGAAGCCATCTAAAAATGAAAAGTACTTTTTACCGGCAAGGGTATATAGCACCTAATCAATGAAAGGAAGGGGAAAGTAATCATTGAGAGTGGATTTGTTTAATTCTCGATAGTCAATGCAAATATGCCATCTCCCATCTTTCTTAGGGACTATCACTAATGGAGAGACCCACTGGCTGTCAGAAATGGGGTAGATGAAATTAGCATCTAAGAGTTTTTGTAATTCTTCCTTAACAATATCTCTTAGTGCGGGATTCATTCGTCTCTGGGGTTGTCGAACAAGTCGGGCTCCCTCCTGGATATAGATATGATGAGTCCAAGTCTCAGGAGGAATGTTTTTCATGTCTTCATAATTCCAAGTGAATGCATCCAAATGATCTCACAACAAGGTATCAAGCTGCTCTTTTTGAGATGAATCCAGGTCTAAACTAATGTGTAAGGATTTTCCTGGACTAATTTCAACAAGAGTGGTCTTGAGCTCAAGAGTACAGGAAGATGATGCCACAGTATGGGATAAGGAAGGTTGGGAATCAAAGTTTTCTTGAAAATCCAAACTAAAGATTTGATGAAGTGTATCAAAACTAGGCATAGTGTCTAGATTGTTCAAGAAATCTCACAATTCACCATCCTGAGCAGACTCGGTATGATGTTGAATCGAAGAAATAGGTCGGGTCTCCTCATCACTATTGTCATAATCTAACCATAAGGTATCCTTAAGTTCCCAAATAGATCTAGCAGGTGGGTATAAGGTGACCTTTTTCCTAGAGTCTCCATGTGAAATGTACATATCACCGAAGCGACATCCAATATAAGCATCAGCCATGGCAAGCCATGGTCATCCCAGAATCAAAGGATGTCCTCCCACTGGATTCTTTGGCTGAAGCACAATGAAATTTGTGGGGTATTCCCATGAATATATAGAGACAACCATGTCATCCAATACTCCATCGGGCTTGATTTTAGATCTGTCTGCAAGTTCAAGCATGGTGGGTGTAAGACGAATATGGCCCAACCCAAGTTGTTCCATGGTTTGCCTAGTCATCACATTGATGGATGCCCCCATTTCTATTAATACATTAGAGACAAGGATATCACCTATCTAGATAGAAACAAATGGGTTTTTAGGATCTGTATATTTCTTCATCGATACGCATCTTATCATCAACTCAGTTGCTCTACCAAAAAACTGAATGGTTTGAGGTTCTACTCTCTTCCTCCCTGGATTTTTAAGACATAATTCCCAAATGATCTTTTTACAGATGGGAATTTCTCGGATAGCCTGAAGTAAAGGAACCTTTATACAAAGATTCCTTAATTCAGAAGCTAGAGTGGACTCGGGGTACCTCTTCTCAATTACCAACCGCTCTGGATAGGGGGGCTGGTTTGAAGAAGATGGTGAATCTGAAGGTACAGGAATGGGCTGAAGGGTGATATTTTTTTTCAAATGATCAGGAGTTGCCTCCTCATTTTTCTCCTCAATAATCACCGTGGACTGTTTTTGTTTTTTTGGTTTAACCACCCTTCTCGATCTCAATTGAAGCTCATTTATCCCAACTGACAAGGTTCGATAGGTAGGAAGAGGGGATGATCCAACCGAATGAATCAGTTGTACTGCATTATTATTAAGATCTGGTACCAATTGAGCAGGTAGTTGAGGTGGTCTGAATTGTGGTGGCAAAGGAAATGGTGGCAATGATTGACTTTGTTGATGTAGAGAGGGAATAGATGGTTGTGACATATGGTGTGGTGCATAGGAAGGAGGATATGATGGCATCTAAGCAAGATAGGAATGATATGAATGATTTGGCCCTCTCCATCCCTGTTGCCGAGGTTGAGAGGATTGTCCATGATGAAAATGATTCTCGTGCTACCGATGTTGAGAGTGGTTATTATTATTATTATAATAGGAATACGGAGGTGTATTATAGCCATAAAAATGTGGTTCATGAGCCATACCTACACTTACCTGTGGCCAGTTTCTTCGTGCTCCCATGGCGTGTAATGGATCAAGTTCGTAATTCTCTCCTTCAAGTACAACTTTTAATCTAGGTATGGAGGGGCACTCCTCAGTGGCATGGTTCTCTGCAAAAATCACACATTTATTAGCACCTTTCATATCAACAGGACATTCTCTTAAATGATGCTTTTTCCTACACTTTGGAAAAAAAATAGATAATGCCTCTTCTTTTTTTCTATTTTTTGCTGAAATTTCGAAGAGTCTATTTGTTTGCTAACAATATTCATTATTTCAATTTTCATGTTGTCCATTTTATTCTCCAAGCCAATGACCATAGCATTTGTAGATCCCAATTTGTTAGTTTTTTTTCGACCTCCTCTAGTGGATCTAGATTGATTCTGGAGAACTTCCTGCACAAGTCACAAATTTGTTCAAAAGTCTTCTGAGCAATGTCTCCTTGTCCTAACAAATTTATATTATGTCTACAATCCTCAGAAAGTCCTGATAGGACAAGGTTCGAATGATACTTAAATCAAATTTGTGTTTGGACCTTTGGAGTATATACAAAAATCTCTCTAAGTAATCCTCCAAAGTCTCATCATCACCTTGTACAATAGTGAAGATCTCGTTGTGCATTTCTCTAGTTCTACAATATTTTTGATATTTATTCAAAAATATGCTCTTCATTTGGTCCCAAGAACTTACAGTGTTTCCTCCTAGTCCCATGAACAAGCGCAAGGTTGAATCCTTGAGAGTTGCAGGAAACAACTTTGATTTTTGGGCATCAGAAAAATAATCATAACTCAGACACAATATATCAAATTCGAAAAGAAATGAATATAGGTCTTCGTTCACCTTAGCATGAAAGTGTGGAAGGGCTGAAGGTGAAATATTATTCATTTGTACATTCTCTTCTGAGTTCACTATTGGAAATCCAAAAGTGGACTGCTCTTCATTTACCTAGTTCTCGTCAGTCCCCTCTGCATGGTCTTCATGATCAACCATTGTTGTGCCTCCAATCAGACCACTTCTATAAGGTGAAGGTTGACTAATGTTGAATTGAACTTTTCGATTTCCTTTAACATCCTTCTTCCCCTTTTCAGGTTGTGTCACACTTGAATCAATGTTTCCAGAATCCAAGTGGATTGTTCTGGCGTGATGAGTCTGAGTTTGCTTGGAATTTCTACCTGCAAAAGAAGGTCCAATATGAGAAGAGTTTTCAGATCTTTCAGTATTTTTTCAGACCTTATTGGGCTTCAGACCCCTACCTTTCTTAGGCATTCATTTTAAAAAATCAAATCCAAAAAAAACAAAATTCAAATGCTTATAAAGAAAAAGAATATGTTAATTGCTGCAATGAAAAAAATAAGCACTCGTAAAATCCTCAAAATAGTAGAAGCATACTGAAAAAAACTAATAGCAGACTTACCCCTATTGCAGAAAATGGAAAGTTCTTACCAATTTCAAATCGCCTCCCCGACAATGGTGCCAAAATGTTGGGTGCAGGAATTGCGGTCAGGCAGACTCCTTCAACACTTAATTGTCAACTTGGGGGTTTCGTAAACTTAGAGACGAAGCATAGGAAATGCCAGAAATGATATGAACTTTTCCAAACTCTATTCCTACTTCCTTAATTGTAATCTTGCAGAATCAAAAAGAAAAGATCACCCGACAATTTACACCAAAGATATTCTAGTGCTGGAATATGAAAGAAAGTACTTTTGGCACTCAAACTTCTTGCAAACAATCTTTGACTAATGAAAATGTAAATCTATGTTTATCTTCAGTATAGTTGTGTTCCAAGTTAATAATTGGACCCTTGAAGATATCTGACTCTTTATAGATCTTTCTCCCTGCAGTAAGCTATTATTCATGTACCTCTGCAATGTGCTTGCACTAGTACCATAACAAAGCTCAGGTGTTAGAAGTATATTTTACACCTATACTGAAGATTTATGTCTTCATGCAAGAGCTCTAAGCCTCAAGGCTAGAGCACTCTATTCCTGTATCAGGAGATCGATTCCTGTACCGGGACAGAGGTTCCTGCACCAAGTTTTCCAATCCTTCTTTTGAGAAAATAAAGAATGTGTTAACTAGGAAAAAGAACTTGCAAAGGTGAACAAAACTTCAAAATAAATTCCTCAAACCAAAAGATGCTTCAACCAATCTTAATATCTAGAACAAGAATTAATTTCCAAAGTCAAAGCGCACTCTTCTTTAATCAAGGAACTTCTGCATGCAATCTAAAAGATCATTTAATTGTGACAGCAGGCTTCAATCTTGTAATAGTTATTCACACGAACTGATCTGCATTCATAACCTTCTTAACTCATAAATATTCCCTTCAAGAATAATTACGCATAAAGTCTGATCTTTCCTAAACAACATGAAGTGCAGGCACAGACCAGTGTGTCACAACAACGTTCGGTTTTTGATTATCAAAAGTATGTTTAATTCAAAATATCAAGAACACTTCAGAATGAAAATCACACTCTTTAGAATCGCATTAAGACTCATCAATCATATAAAAATAAAAGACTATTATTGTAATGAACCAGAGGAATCAATCTGTGAGACTATAAATGCACTAGTGCATAAATGCGTGCTTGCACAATCTAGGTAGAAAGCGAGATTAAACTTCAAAGAAGGAAATCATAAGATTAAACTCAATCGAGCATGCACACCACGGATCTGTCACATTGTAATGAAATCAAATTTAAACTTTGTAGAAGAATAAAAGAAACATCTATTTACTTCACACTTTGCATTAAAAGAAATTAACACACCTTAATCGAAAAAGAAGAACATGAGGGAAAACGAGCTGGGTTGGTTGGGCCCTAGCTAACCAGCTTGTTTCCCTGTTTAGGAAACGTAAAGATTCAACTCTTTAATCAACGCATCAACACAGAATTACAATGCAAGATTGAGAAATCATGGCGCAATTTCTTTTTATTAATAATCAACAAATATACATCATGAGTTCAAATCTAGCCCAGAACGAGGGCAATACGAGCAAAATTATAGAAGAAAGAAATCACAATATCCTTGCTATAACTATCGCTTGCTACCATTTTCTATCTGAGTCCTATATTTTATACATTCATTCAGGCCTGCGGTCGTAACCAAATTACATCAAGCATTCCAATCTGAGCCTTTCGACTATAACAAAATAACAATAACAATTCGTACTAAGCCTTTCAGCTATAACAAAATGTTATTCTAGGTATTCAGTTGGCAACCCAATCTCCACCATATCCCTGACTTTCCTCTCCACTCTGAGCCCAACTCGAGTTGATCATTCTAGAACACGGTGTCTGCATGGAGTGGTGAGCTGTCATGGCAGTTGAAGATTCGCCAGCGGTGCAGGAATCCTACCTGCACTCGACCATACTGACGAGATGATCAAATACTTTTAGGAAGAGAATTATTAGTTGCAAAGATTTAAAGGTATAAAATCTATAAAAATGATTAATTAAGCATATTCGTAACCCTTAAACATGAAACATAAAGCTAGTGCAGGAAAAGACACGATTCTTGGACTAGTGCAGGAATAAGGGGGTTTGCAAGGTTAAAACAAAGGTGTAAGGTTATGGTTTTGAAGGGAAAAAGGGTTAAAAAATGAAGCAATTTAGCCTACCAACAGTTTCCATTTTCTTTATTCAGGGCATCAATTAATGATTAAATTATGCTTCACTATGCCCTTTGAATCACTTCAAATTTTAAAAACTACACACAACTTTTTTTTGGCTTTGTAGGAGCTCGATATTGAATCTATTATATCTCTAGAATTTCTGATCTCTAAGGTCTGAAATTTCATCCTGTGGTAGCCCTCTGAGTCTTATTTCGAACCCCGTAACTCAAACCAAGATTGGAGTCTTTAGGAAAGCATTATGCCCGATCTCCCACGATGACCTGATTATAGACTCGTTTAGTAGAAAAAAAAATTACAGAGTTCCACGTGTCACTGTTTCTACCTTCAACCCTAGAATTTCTACACGAAAAGCTACAGTCCATGAAATTTCAACCATTTTTTATAGAATTTAAATCCAATTCTTGAAACGAAATTTATGATGATTTTTCCTAGGTCACCCATTTGAGATGAAATTTTGGAGTCTGTAAAAACCCTAACTTCCCAGCATCATATCTTTGAAAATATAGTGAATCAAGATCTGAAATTTTTACACAAATTTCACTAAGATTTCGGCTCCACGTGGTAAAAATTTCAGCTTTAGAAGCCTTGTAGAAAAACGTTATAGAAAAAATTCCAAGATGACTTGTTTGAAGAAGCGAAACCCGATAATCCCAATCTCAGATACCAAGTGTTATGCAACCAACTCACAAAATAGAAGAAGAGATAGATCAACGAATTCAAAATTAGCCTCTTCGATGGGTCAACCTCCTTTACATTACAAAAATAAACAATTCTTGGATGATTCAAATGAAAAAACCTCCTTTCTATATATAGGAGTCTAAGGGGTCACAATATAATGAGAGCCGACATAACAATAATAATGTAAGGGCACAACAATAACAATAGTGGGCTACTATGTGGCACAACAATAACAATATGGGGACTACATCGGCACAACAATAACAATAAGGGGGCTACATTGGCAATAACAATGAGGTAATACACTAGTATTATAGGGACCTAAAATTGGAACACAAGTTAGCAATTTGTCGAAGTTGATGCCTATTATGCAGAATGTAGGAGCAATCGATCTCTAATATTTGTATTGACTTTTTAGTTGCACAACAGATTTGGAATTTGGAAAAAAACCATTATAATCCAATTGCAACATCTTGGAACAAGGCATCTTTAGAATATTGTGTAAAGGAGTAAGCCAAAGACAAATATGTAAATGTGTTTCCTATATTTCCTATGACATATGTGCATTCTTTATAATGGGCTTGTAATTGTGTTATATTCAAGAAAAATATTTTCTAGTTGAAGTGGTAATGGGAGTTATAGAGTCCATAGTAAAACAATTTGAGGTAGATATGAAGGAAAACAAATAGAGGATTCGTATTCTTCCTCCATTAAATAAAGAGATTCCATCGGGATTCTTTGATGGGGCTAGCTAAGGAAACCCTCCATTGTGTGGATCTGGATCAATGCTCAATATAAACAATCATGATCTTTACCATATTCGAGTTGCACTAGATAGATGCACAAACATGAGAGTGGAGTTCTCAGCCATATGAGCTCTCCTTCATGCAGATAATTTTTACAATGTTAAGAAATCACAAATTTTTAGAAATTCCAATCAAGGAATAGTTTAGATATGTGATAAATTAGGAGTAGTTTCTCCTTATTTAGAACATATTTTATAGGAAATAAAAATGAAGCAAGTAATTTGGAATGGTTGGAGGCCAAACATATATATAGAGAGTTAAATAGGTTTGTTGATATTTTTCCAAAACACCTTTAAGAGTTCAATATAATATATTAGAAATGATAGAATTTATGGATGATCCAGCCTCAAAGGCTGTGTTCATTCAATTCTAATTCTAATCTAGTTTTCACCACATATTTTTAACAAGAGCTAAAAACTTTTAAGTTATATATGAATATTTACATCCTTCAAAAATATATTGATATTATATAATTATACCTTAAGAGAGTATTTACAATGTATATTTTCAGAAGAGAATACAAGCTCTTTTTGGGAAAAAAATATAAAATATTTATTAAAACTACTCATCAATTTTAATAATCCTTCAATAAATTTTAAAAATACAATTTGTAATTATTCTAAAGCGGTACATATATGGCTGGAAACACTCATACAAATAAAAGTAATTAACTATCTTTTGGATATGAAGCTTAAAAACATTATAACGTAAATCAGATTAAAATATGTTAAAATGGTGAATGGTATGGAAAGATAATTTATTGAGTATTGTATAATTTGAATAGACAAATAATTGATTATAATAAATTATAAAATTAATTTAATTTTGATAAATATTTTCTTATTTGAAATATAATATAATTGATTTAATAAAAATATTAATAAAGTTTTTATAAGTGTTATAACGGGCATTAAATGGATCATATGGATTTGATGTATTTTTTCGCTGTCTCCGCTTATGCATGTTACAATCTCATAGTGGATTTATAGGACTTTTCCTTTTAAGGAGGGTGGGAGAGGTCCCTTAGCATGGTTTTCGTTTATTTATTTGCATGTATTTAGTTTTTTTCGCTGCCTCCTCTTATGCATGTTACAATCTCATAGTGGATTTATAGGACTTTTTCCTTTTAAGGAGGGTGGGAGAGGTCCCTTAGCATGGTTTTCGTTTATTCATTTGCATGTATTTAGTTCATTTCACCTAGGCTACAAGTTAGAGCTTTGGTTGATCTTTTGATGTCTCTTTTTATTACTACGCTTTCTCATTGTGCACTTGGAGTCCTATCTAGTTAGTTGGGTATGTTTCCTTTTGCATACTTTGCTCACTTTCCCTCCTCCCTTGGTGGATTTTTCCAATGGAAAAGGCTTAACATCTAGCTTGTGATTGATGCAACATACGTAGCAAGTTATCATGTCCTATCTCATTCATAGTTGCATATTACAACGCCTCTTACATTTCTATCTAGGTCCTTGTGATGTCTTGTTTCCTTTAGAAGCCATGACTCATTAGTGAGCTCATTGCTAGTGTGGAAATGGTGGTTGTGGTGCTTTAGGGGGCTTTCGAGCATGATTGCAAGTAGAATCTTCAGCCCATAACTATCATGCATATACACCTCTAGAAATTTAGGAGGAAATACATCTTGTGGAAGAGGAAATTCAAAAATAATGGAAAGTCACTCTTCATTTAGAGGTCATGGCTAGCATAGCCTCCTTGGTTCCAGATACAAACTACTCCAAGGGCCACCAAAATCACAATCTTCATAGAGTGGATTTATATTAACATGTTAAGCTACTACTAGGGAAGATTCTCATTAATCGAAGAAAAAATTAGGTCAACCCAATGCACATACTAAATGAACTTGGAGATCTTATGCTAGATGTTGATAGATTACTTGCCTAGCTTAAGATGGGATTGTCGCCTAGCTCTCCCATTCAGTGCCATGCAAGGTTGAGGAACATCCCATCAACCTTGATACTTCATTTTCCTCCTAAGCTCAAGTTCCCTATATTATATTTTTTCAGTTATTTCTCTTCATGCTTTCCTATTTGGGTTGGTCATAAGTTCTTTTTAGATTTTATGTTTAGTTTCTTTTTCTTATTGTCTCAAGCTCTATAGTCTTTAAAGACTATCCATTTTGGTTCTTGTTGCTATTTTCCACCATGTGAAGAAGCATTATCTTTTGGTTTCTCAATTTTTGGAGAGTGCAAGTTAATTTTGTTAGCTTTCGACTCTATATTTTACCATCTCTGGTTTGGCTTCCTAGGAGGTAGACTAGAAATAGTAAAATTAAAGTAGTAGAATATATTAAAATGACATAACTTTAAAAGGTATACAAAATAGTTATGATGTAATGTTAGAAAATAGTACATTGGCTAATTATGATTATTAAATTGATAAATTCAATTCGTATAAAAAATTCTTTATCTGCCCATGGGGTGTGGTTTTGTTGGTGATTGAGTATTCTATTAAGGTACTTATTTGTAAAAGTCACTGGTTAAAACCCAATGCGTGAGCCCGTCAGATGTAACTCTAGTTTATTTGTCTGGAATCGTTTGTGGGCTATTATGTCCTACAAAAAACAATGTGATGTAATTATAAGTCGCAATTATAATTATATGCTCTCATTTAAGTGTCAATTATAATTATATAACTTTTGTTACCGATTTTCCTCACCTTACGAAAAAACAATAATAAAATAAAATTATTCATCTATAAATTTATATTATAATATACTTTCTTATTATTTATTTTTAAATATCAACAAAATTTCAATAAAATTACTAAAATATTAATAAATATTATAATACTTATTATTTATTTTCAAATATCAACAAAATTTCAATAAAATTACTAAAATATTAATAAATATTATAATAATATATATAATTTCGACTGAATCGCAATATTTAAAGGCATTAGTGTAATCCAACTAAAATCCTTGCAAAATTTTCATGGTGGCATATATCAATAACTAAATGGATGGAAATTAAAGGACATATTATAGGGAAGTGTTTTGAATTGAAGAAATTTTTTTATTTAATTAATATTATTATAATTATTTATATAATTATTAATTTAATATTAATATTTTAATAAAAATATATTTGGAAAAAAAATTGAAAAAAAAAATAGATAATTAAAATATTAGTTATAAATTAAAATTAATAATTATATAATTTTAAATTTTAGAATTAATTGCTTTTAATTTTATAAAATAATAAATAGGAAAAAAAAAAATCGTCTAAGAGAAGAACAAATCCATTCAGTTTAATAGAATCAACAATCACGAATATTTTTTCTACATTTATAACTTTATGAATAATTAATTTTCAATTATTATGTATCGAAAAAGTTATTTATGAATTATGAATATTTTTTCTACATTTATAACTTTATGAATAATTAATTTTCAATTATTATGTATCGAAAAAGTTATTTATGAATTTCAAATTCAAACAATTAGATATAATTTTTTAGTTTTTTTTTAACCTAAGTAATTTGTATTTTTTAAACATGTTATGTTTTGGAGTTTTGGTTAAATTTTAATTTTTATTGTTTAATATGAGTTTTTCACTGTATATATATATTCAACACTTAAAACACTGGTGACATTGATTGTCGAGAGTTTACAATTCAAACTTGTGATTCTAAGAAATCTCTAAATTCTAGGCAATTTAAATAGGAAAATATGTTGGAAAACTTTCAACAATGTAGAACAAATAAACTATGGCTAAAAAATTACTTTATAAATTTTTTGCTCCTCATAATTATATGATAATAACTAAATATATATTTTTTTTCTCCTCCTAATTATATGATAAGAAGTAAATAATAACTAAACAATGAATGTTGCACCACAACAAGTCCCCCGAACAGGAGCGTGAAAAAAGGTTTAGCATCTGGAAAGCAATTTTGAACTAGAAACAACCATAAAAAAATTATGGCATACATAGGGAAAATATATTTTGCTAGATTACAAAGCCAATATTATCATTACTTAATTTCCACATTGAATAAAACTATTAGCACATAAGGCATAGATTAATTTTAAAAGTTCCTAGAACATTTGCAGAATCAATACAGATTCGGAAGTATTAGAGAGCATAGATATCAAAATACAAGGTGCAACTAGATAGATTATTATAGTTGTTGAGGGATACAAAAACTTAAAGATTCTCATCAGAAGGATTTCAGTAAATTGGAGAACTTTCCAAATGGGTAAATAATTGAGAGTCCTAAAGATAATAAATATTGGAAAGTCAAGATGAGCCTTCTACAAAATAGATCATTACAGTTGTTAAAGGAAACAATAATGGGAAGATTCTCATCAAAGGTATACCCTTGGTAAACTACTTTGGATTGGAAGGGACTCACAATTAGTAAATTTGCTAGCAACACAAATCACTGTAAAGGGAAGGGATCTCCCTTATTTTCAAAAGCATTCACATATTATTCTCAACAACTAAATACACTCAGCATTTTGCAACATGGATGAAAGAATACCTAAAGACAATATTTGTATGAAAGTCAGAATATGGATTATAAAGTGTCGAAGTAAGAGAAAACATTAGGGACTAGATTGTTGAGTAGTTTCCATATTTAATAGGAAGATTATTTTTCTTCATGTTCTCATAAAATCATATTTTAATCATCCTATCAATTCAGGTATCCATGAGCTATTAAAGTACATTAAAATTCCTAAAAAAAGGTAAAATGTGTTTTTCAAGGCCCTATAAACCTCTTCATACTAGGCTTGCAATTTCTCAATCTCATGAAGTAAGTCATCTCATGCTAAACAAACCAATCAGAACAAACCAAAGTGTCAAAAAATCGAATCGACATCACAGTATCCCTTAATAATTGATGGATGGTCAATACGTTCACTATAACCCATTGGGTTCAATCTCAGTTATTGGTTACCCTATCACTCACTAGTTTCACTATGACTCACTATTTTCACTTGATCTATCTCTCTCCTCACTTTTTCTCCACTAGACTGCAAAATAAGATAATGGAACTACAACAAGGCAATTAAAGATGTCAAAGGGTCCTTGTGCTTTTCCCTCTAAGCCAAGAAGAATTTTTGATAAACTATGGTCAAGTAACAAGAGCAATGTTGATAAGAAGCTTTGAGAATATGGTATCATTGAAGACCTTTCATTTTTTGCAAACTTGTGTGTGTTGATGGCTATTGTGACATGTCAATAAGATATGAAAGTCAATGTTTCTTCCATTCTTATACGTTGTTACATGTCTAATGTTTTTGAGACGTGGGAAAGAGGAAAGATAGAGAGAAAGCTCAATAAGATTAAAAGTCCATATTTTGTTTATAACTACCACGTATGGCCCCAGGCATAAGTGAGAAAGTTTTGGTCATGCATTACCTCTCTAGTGCTATTCAGAAAATGATATGGAAACTAATGATGTTCTTACACATAGTTTGTGTGGAAAATATAGAAGATATGTGTATCATTGATATAATTTCAAGGAAAATAAAGAATGTTGATAGTATACACAAAATAAAGTATGTTGCATGATTCCCTAGAGTTCATTCTCACTCTCATGTCCAAGAGTGAGATGCCAGTGATTGCTTTTGGTCCTAGCAATGAAGCACCCAATATTGTAACGGTTCATGGTATAAACCACCAATAATTTAACCGTAAAATTCTTCTCATTAGGATGTCCAAGACAGGGAGGTTGGAGAAGGGCCCTTTCATGTTGCATGAAATAAAAAAAATTGGGGTTGATATAGAATTCGAGTTTCACAACACACTTGCCAACAAGTATGTCAAAGAAAGGAAAATACATAAATCTTTTGGTTTTTTGAATGAGATTAAGAGAAAAGGATGTGCACTAAATGTGGTTTCATACACAAAATTGATCATTCTCTTTGCTCAGTAGAAGCCTTAAGACACTTTAAACATATGAAAAGGGGTATATGCTTTCCAAATGTGGTGACATATTGGTGGCCTGGGTGCAGGCGATATAGACAACCTTCCAAATCCAGCTACAATTTCTTCTAACTCTGGCTGAATTTCTATTTCTACTTCAATTGGTGTATCAGTCATCAATTGTTAGACTGACTGCTTATGAATTTCCCTTTTTCTAGTTACTATCACCACTCCTTTCCTATTAATCGCCCCAACCCTTGTTATCGGGACAATACACACAAAGAGCCCCTTTTTCCTCTATTGGAGTTGTAATTCCATAGAAATTACACAAAACACTATCGGCCGGGCTTTTGAATGGATTTAACGCAACCATGTATCAGCCAAACTTGAATAGGATTTCAAGTCCGGAACTCGATTCCGGCTAAGTTTTTCACAGTTTTATAGTGTAAACCCAAGTTTCTGCCTGCAGAACTCAATGATGCTTATAAGGAAAACAGGACACGCCGATACGCAGGAAAACACTCAACCAGACTTTAATCAAAGTATTAATTGGAAAACAAAGGCCGAACCACTGTTATAAGAACTTAGGAGATAACACTGCATAAAGCCAAAATTACACATAAAATACCAGATTAACAGAGAACTGTAAGTTCAGATGCACAGAGAGGGTTTCGAAGATCACAATGTCTCCGAGATCAACCAATACAGAGATGTCTTGTTCTTTCCTTTAGAAAATAAGAGATAAAGCCCACTCGGTCCCAATCCCTTTACAATAGCATGCCAATTACATATCTACTGGTTCATTTTAGCAACCAGTTCCTAAAACAAAAACTTAGTTATTATGACTAACAGTTCTACAAGACATCCTCCTCGAGAACCTCCACTACAGCTTATCCATACAACAATTATTACAACATGATCTTATCCCTAGATTCTATCCCTATGCTAAACTAGAAAAGCATGGAAATTGATGGCTAAAGGACCCCACTCCTTTGCTTGTAGAATTTTTTTGGATTTTTTGATTAAGTTTGAATATTTTTCCCTCCAAGTCACATGCTCCTTCATCAGACTCCTAAGGACAAAAATTCTTCATGGGCTCTTGCCCATGAGCTCATCTACAGAATTGCCCAGTTTCTGTAGCATGTTTTCTATAACCCAAGTAGCTTCAGCGGTTGGCTGATCCTTCCATTTTACCAAATACTGGAATTACTCTCGTCCCCTTGTTTTCTTAAGCATCTTCTTGTCCAAAATTCTTTCTGTCTGCAATTCCTTTGCTGTGGATAACTATTTTACCCAGTCAATCTCTTGGGTCTCTTGATCCTTTTCTGTATCATTTGCAGTTTCACCTTCATATTTTTATAGGTCAACAACATTGAAAATTGGTGATATTCCAACATCAGGGGGTAATTCAATCTCATAGGCATTTGCAGAAAATTTCCTCAATACTCTGCACGGTCCAATTTTCTTGAACTTCAATTTGTTATACTCCCTCTTTAGAAACCTTTCGTTTCTGAGGTGTGCTAAAACCAAATATCCAACTTCAAAGTTCACCTCTCTTCTTCTCATGTCTGCTCTGGTTTTGTACTTGATGTTGCTATCCTGCAGCTATTGTTTCACTTGTTCATGTATTGCTTGCATTTCTGAAGCAAAATCTTCTCCCTCTACACTTCTCATCTCATCTTTTCCCAAGTTTCTTAACTCAGATACTCCTCTTGGATGCATTCCATAAACAATATGGAATGGACTATGTCCTGTACTCCTGTTAGGTGAGTCATTATATGCATATTCAGCTTGTGCCAACACTTGATCCCATTGCTTTGGTTTTTCTGCAGTAAGACTCCTTAAAAGATTGCCCAAACTCCTGTTCACAACTTCAATCTGTCCATCAGTTTGTGGATGATAGGCAGAGCTAAAACTTAGTTTAGTTCCCAACTTCTTCCATAATGTCCTCCAGAAATGTCCAACAAATTTGGAATCCCTGTCTGAGACAATACTCTTAGGCAACCCATGCAATCTTACAACCTCCTTAAAAAACAAATTAGCAATGTGAGAAGCATCACTAGTTTTATAACATGGAATAAAGTGTGCCATTTTTGAAAATTTGTCCACTACAACAAAAATTGAATCATTACCTCTTTGAGTCTTTGGTAAGCCCAAAACAAAATCCATACTTACCATATCCCAAGGCCTATCTGGAATTGGTAATGGAACATACAAACCTGTGTTTTGGCTTCTTCCCTTTGCATATTGACAGACTTTGCAAGTTTTCACATACTTCTCCACTTCATATTTCATTTTCGGCCAGAAATAAAATCTGTTTAACTGCTCATAAGTCTTCTCTACACCAAAATGTCCTGCAAGTCCTCCACTATGTTTCTCTTTGATTAAGTTCTCCCTCATAGAACAGTTTGGTATGCACAACTGATTTTTCTTAAACAACAGTCCATCTTGTAAGAAGTAATCCAACCATTTACTCCTATCCACCAAAACAGGATTTTTACAAGCTTCAAATGCCTCTTTAAAATCTGGATTTGTTTCATACAATTCTTTAAGAAAATCAAAACCCAACACTTGGATTTGACTCTCTTGAAATAATACACTTCTCCTACTTAAGGCATCTGCAACTTTGTTTGATTGGCCATTTATATGCTTCAAGAAAAAATGGAAACCTTGAAGATACTCTACCCATTTAGCATGTTTTTGGTTAAGCTTTGGCTACTACATAATATACTATAGTGCATGGTTATCTGAATAAAGTATGAACTCCTTTGACATTAGATAATGCCTCCATTTCTTCAATGACTGCACAACTGCATAGAACTCCTTATCATAAGAAGAATACTTCTTCTTTGAATCATTCAGCTTTTCACTAAAATAAGCTATAGGTCTATCTTCCTGACTTAATACACCTCCAATAGCTTCTCTTCTGGCATCACACTTCAGTTGGAAAGGTTTACTAAAATCAGGTAGAACTAGAATAGGCTTTTCCGTGATCTTCTTCTTCAATAGTTGGAAATTATTTTCTGCTTCAGTAGTCCATATAAATGGTTGTTTATCTTTATTTATGGTCTCGATAATAGGAGCATTGATCTTACTATAATTCTTTATAAATTTCCTATAAAAACTAGCAAGACCATGAAAACTTCTTACCTAAAAAACACTTTTAGGTGAAGGCCACTCCATGATTGCCTTGATCTTCTCTGGATCCATATTTAGTCCTTCAGCAGAAATAACAAAACCCAAGTACACTAGCTCTTCTTTCATGAATGAACACTTCTTCAAATTCAACAATAATTTCTCCTATTGTAGCCTTTGTAAGACATAATTCAGATGTCTTATGTGCTCCTCCTTAGACCTGCTATAAACTAATATATCATCCAGATATACTATTACAAATTTACCAATAAACTCTTTAAGAACTTCATTCATGAGTCTCATAAACGTACTTGGTGCATTTGATAACCCAAAAGGCATTACTCTCCACTCATACAATCCCTCATTTGTCTTAAAGGCAGTTTTCCACTCATCCCCTTCTCTTATCCTTATCTGATGATACCCACTTTTAAGATCTAGTTTTGAAAAATACTTTGCTCCACTCAAGCAATCCATTAAATCTTCAATTCTAGGTAAATGAAATCTGTACCTGATTTTGATTTTATTGATGGCTCTTGAATCTGTACACATTCTCTAGCCTCCATCTTTCTTTGGAATCAACATTGTTGGTACTGCATAAGGACTCAAGCTTTCTTTGATCAGCCCTTTGTCAAGCAATTCTTGAACCTTCTTCCTAACCTCTTCATTTTCTGTAGGAGTCATTCTATACTCTGCTTTGTTAAGTAGACTTGCTCCAGGAATCAAATCTATATGATGGCTAATTCTTCTAATGCGTGGTAACTCATTAGGCAAATCATCAACAATAATATCACAATAGTTCTCCAACATTTCTTGAATTTCAATGGGAAAATCAGAAACTTTAGTAGAAGTCATTATTACCTTGGGCTTGCAAATTACAGCAAAATTTAGCTCATTCTCTTCAATCTTCTTCAAGTATTCCTTTCCTCCTAGTAACAGAGTTTTTAGATCAATCTTATTTCCTAATGTATCTTCTTCTTGCAGAGGCAGCAATGTATGATTGACACCATCCTTTCCAAACTTGTAGGTGTTTCTTTTCCCATCATGCATAGCTCCTCTGTCATATTTCCATGGTCTTCCGAGCAATATGTGACACACATCCATTGGCATCACATAACATACAATTTTATCTTTATACTTGCCCAACTGAAACTCCACTTCACACTATTCATTCACTAACAGTTGATGTCCCTTTTGTAACCATGACACCTTGTAAGGTGTTGGATGTTTCATTGTCTTCAGCTTCAATTTCTCCACCACTTCTGTAGAGACCAAATTATCAGTGCTGCCACTATCAATGATCATCTGACAACATTTCCCTTGAACCTTACACACTATTCTGAACAAAGTCTTTCTTTGTGATGGTTCAACTATCTCCTTTGCTGGCTTGAGCAAAACTTTATTAACTACCAAATATTCTCCTCTCTGGTATATTTTCTTCTTCTGTCACTGTTGTTGTTGTTGCTTCTCCCTCAGCTTGAGCAACAATGGCATTCCTCTGACTTGTTTCTGCTTTCTCTGGGCACTCAAAAGCTTTGTGTCCCAGTTTGTTACATCTGTAACATCTTACTTCTCTTCCTCTTCCTCTGCCTCCTCTTCCTCTAGAAAAACTCCCTCTGCCTCTTGCATCACCTCCTGTGGGTGCATGCTAGGTTGAGTCGCTGCTAGCTCCATCTTTAGGTGTTATAGATCTTCCTCTACCACCTTGACTTCCCCTTCCTCGGAAAGTACCTCTCCCTTTGGCAGACTGCTTCCTCATGAGTTTTTCTTTAGCTCTCAGTGCCATCTGATAAGCTTCTTCTACTGTTTTAGGAGACAGTATACTTATCTCATCTTGAATGTCCATCCTAAGACCATTCACATATCTAGCCACCTTCTCATCTGTATCCTAAGTTTGTCCAGCTCTTATGCTTACCTTATAGAATTCCTTTGTGTATTCTTTCACTGTCATAGACCTCTGTCTAAGATTTTGCATTTGTCTGAACAAGGTTTGCTGATAATTACTTGGTAGGAACTTACCTCTTAGCTTTGCTACCATCCTGCTCCAGTTTTTGATAGGTTGCTTGCCAAGTCTCTTTCTTTCTGCCTGCACTCCATTCCACCAAAGTGTTGCATCTTCTGTTTCTTCATAGTCAAAGAATTTCTCCATGCCATTAATCCAGTCTATCAATTCTTCTGGGTTCAGTCCTCCTTCATATATTGAAACCTCAGTCTTTGGCCTAGCTGTGGATCTCAACACTGACTGGAAGAATCTCATCTCAGGAGTAACTGCTACAACTTCCTCCTCTGCAGCTTCAACCTCAGGCTCACTAACATCTCCATCATCTATATTTCTCCCTGTTGTTAATGCATCCAATCTAGCTTGCATCTGTTGCACAGCTTCCATCACTTCAGCATTTGCAACTGGCTGTCCTCTTCCACCACGTCCTTGTCCTCTTCCAACTCTGAAATCCATATTAACTTTCCTTCTCCTGCTTCTGAGATTCAATTCAGTGTCAACAGGTGGCTCTGATACCACTAATGGTGGCCTGGGTGCAGGTGATATAGACAACCATCCAAATCCGGCTTCAATTGGTGTATCAGACATCTATTATTAGACTGACTGCTTATGAATTTCCCTTTTTCTAGTTACTATCACCACTCCTTTCCTATTAATCGCCCCAACCTTGTTATCGGGACAATACACACAAAGAGCCCCTTTTTCCTCTATTGGAGCTGTAATTCCATAGGAATTACACAAAACACTGTCGGCAGGGCTTTTGAATGGATTTAATGCAACCGTGTATGAAATACACTATCGGCGGGGTTCTATTCCATAAGAATGGAATAACACTATCGGCGGTCGCTATTGGTGATTCCCCATGGAACGGGACAATATCATAACACTCCGCTACACCGATGCAATAACACGTGGTACTATCGGCAATCGCTATCAACGATTCCAATACGCTAAGCTCTCCCCATTAAAGGCTTGCGATGCGATATGCTACGGACCCGATATGTTATAAAACCTCCCTTATATTGTTTCAGATCCGAAAGTCGCACTTCAGACTTCAGTACTTCAAAGGGCTAGTCCCTCCCCGCTCCAACACAGCGATGCGATAAGGTTGCAGACCCGATAAGGGTATCAGCCAAACTTGAATAGGATTTCAAGTCCGGAACTCGATTCCAACTAAGTTTTTCACAGTTTTACAGTGTAAACCCGAGTTTCTGCCTGCAGAACTCAACGATGCTTATAAGGAAAACATGACACACCGATACGCAAGAAAACACTCAACCAGACTTTAATCAAAGTATTAATTGGAAAACAAAGGCCGAACCATTGTTATAAGAACTTAGGAGATAACACTGCATAAAGCCAAAATTACACATAAAATACTAGATTAACAGAGAACCGTAAGTTCAGATGCACAGAGAGGGTTTCGAAGATCACAATGTCTCCAAGATCAACCAATATAGAGATGTCCTATTCTTTCCTTCAAAAAATAAGAGATAAAGCCCACTCAGTCTCAATCCCTTTACAATAGCATGCTAATTACATATCTATTGGTTCATTTTAGCAACTAGTTACTAAAACAGAAACTTAGTTATTATGACTAACAGTTCTGCGAGACATCCTTCTCCAGAACCTCCACTATAGCTTATCCATACAACAATTATTACAACATGACCTTATCCCTAGATTCTATCCCTATGCTAAACTAGAAAAGCATGGAAATTGATGGCTAAAGGACCCCACTCCTTCGCCTGTAGATTTTTTTTGGATTTTTGGATTAAGTTTGAAGATTTCTCCCTCTAAGTCACATGCTCCTGCATCACATATAGTATCTTGTTCAACAAATTTTAAAAATCAAGGAGATTAGATCAACATCAACATGTTTTGGAAGATATGACCCAACAAGAGTTTTTGAAAATCAAGGAAATTAGATAAAGGTCACCAACTTTTAGAAGATATGATCCAACAACATTTTTGTCCAAAAAAATCACTTATTATTGTCTTCTTATTATTGCCTCAATACTCCTCTAAAACACATCCTTTTTCTTTATTTTCCTCCAAAATATGAAATTGATGATTGATAATCCAACATGGATTTTTTTCTTCCTCATTGGAAAGGGTCCTGCTCTAATGTTGAGAATATAAACTCAAAATCATAATGCATAGTCTCCACAAGTAAGAAACATTGGAGGAAAATTGACATCAACCATTTGGAAATCTTTGTAATCGATAAAAGGGCCTATCTAGAGAGGAACTAGACTATATAGGGGTGAAAAGTTCCATATACATAGTTCCATTAAGTGTATTTTAAGTTACATTAAGTTAATAATGAAGTGATATTAATTTATTCTCATATGCTAGATTGTTTCAAATTCTTAAGCATCACTGGTAAAGGAAACACATGCAGCTAGATGATCTAGTTATGAATCTACAATCACTGAAGTGGGTATAAAAATGCACCACCTTTAGGTAGGTGGAAACCCACCAACCCAACTATTTAGGCATTACTAGAAAGCGACACTAGGATAGGTCATTTCATCTATCAATGTCCTCCCTCACTGCAATGCCACCATTACAAGTTCTGATCTTTGGGTCTATATCACCAATATGTCATTGTACCTCATCAAGGCTTCAAGAGGTATTAATAGATTTTGCATGAATATACTTTTGGAACCATTGGAATTTCTATAATAGCCAGTGGGTTGGCCATTTGGCACCTCAACCATGAGATTGTCATATGGTGTTAATAAGGGGCCATGGCCAGATAAATAAGAGACTAGTTCACGATCTCCCTTTTCGCATTGAAAGAATATTTGGACAAGATCGTCTATTATAAGATTAGTGTTGAACTCATAAGTAAAGGACTCTATAATTTGTTCAAATCTAGAGATGGAGTGTTTAGGAAACCTTATAAGTACCAATCTAAGACTGCTTAAAAAGATAATTTCTTAGTGAAGAGTTTGGTATTATAAGAAGGATCAAAATCTATGAGCTCAACAATTGGTTTTGTAAACTCTATCACTATATCAAGAGGTCAAAATCTCTAAGCATATGGTCATGGTCACCTATGATGCAACTTTTGAGGTTGATTTTTCTCTACATTTGAGTGAAATAAATTTGACTAACCTTACTCCAATGTTTAATGATGTTGAATATTTGGAGAGTAATATGATGGAATCAAGTATCCAACTCAATATAAGATACGATCCTCATGGGAGGAGAAAATACCCAAAGAAAAGAATATGGAAGGAACCTAATGTTTCATATTTCAATCAGGAGCCTATGAACATGGAAGAAGTGACTTCCTCTTATTTACATCAAGTACTCATTAACATGGGAAGAAGCTTCCAATATAGTATTCTGTTGAAACTCAAAACTAGATTTGAGTTTACCTTGCTTCCAAGACCTACAATGTAGCTCAGAAAGTGAAGGAGGTAACACCCCATCATCTATTTATCTTATTGATTACTTCTTTATATATTCCTCATCTTGCAATGGAGGCCACCATGCCCTATATTTCTTTCCTTCCTCGTTAACAATTCTAGCTAATATTTTTTGTGCTTGCATATTATTTTCAATCACAACATTTGAGCATGCAACTTTAGAGCCCACAACTTTGCCAACCTACACCTGTGATTATTCATTATTGGGAACTTATTTTGAATGAAGAGGATCATGAATGGAAACCATTTCCCGAGTTTCCAAAAGTGATTGAAATGGAAGAGCTATCGATGCCTTGATTTGATCCACTTTGCTTCTTACATTATCCTTTCAAGACAATAAGGATCAATGTGATGAAATCTACAACCATGTTTGTGTCTTTACAACTGAGCTATTGGATAATACCTGGTACAAAACAAATGTATGGGTGTTGTTTTGGTAGTGACAAATTATTTAAAATAAGCAAGTGATACTGACAAAAACATTCAAGAAAAAACAAAAGTACATGGGAAAGCATTAAAATCCATAGAAAGATCCATCACTTTTAATTAACATGGTAAACTACCCCATTACCTTCAACATACATCATATCAACACAAAAATTACATTATATTCCTTAATACACAAATGGACAAGTGCCACCAACTTAAAAATAAAGAAAATTTGCTACAACTTTCCCTACAACATATTAAAGTA
This sequence comes from Pinus tabuliformis, assembly GCA_031772625.1. NCBI lineage: Eukaryota > Viridiplantae > Streptophyta > Pinopsida > Pinales > Pinaceae > Pinus > Pinus tabuliformis. The sequence continues at coordinate 1,702,456,975 of CM062819.1, forward strand.
ATGTCAAAAACATGCCTTTGGTTATAATTAGACTAAATAAAATTGTAGATGCAGATAGAAAATACCAGAAAACAAGATGAGATTCTCTTGCTATATCTGGGTTTTTAATCCCATATTCACTAAAACTAATTGTAAAGCAATTAGACACATTAGTTAGAATTATGCAAAGTTTGGCAATTTCTCTAAGAAGAAGAAAAAATGACCTATTCTTCAAACATGCTCGGTATCATAAACCTTATAACTCATTTCACTCTTCTATTAAACAAATGACCTATTCTTCATACCTGCTCAGTGTCATAAACTTTAGAACTCATTTCACTTGTTCACCTACAAGAAGAGAGAAAACGTAGCAGAGAAAATAAAATAGTGGATTGAACAATGATGGGGAGCTAGTTATGATTCGAATTAGATAATTATATTTCTTTTCATCCATCTTGATCCATTTGGAGTGGAAAAAGTGGATGAATCAACTCAAGGGACCATTTTTACTTGCGGGACCTAGTTTGGCAAAACGGGGTCTTAAGCCTTCTAGGAGCATTTTGAGGCATCAAACGACGTTTTTTGGGGGTAAAATTTGTTGTATCAACACCACACCAATTCATGATATTTTACACACAAAGATATTTCCAACTGTGCAAGAAAAGCATCAATCAGAGTCTGTATGCAAAAGTTATGCCACTCAGAAGTTGACTTTCCTGTTTTCACAACTATAGTTCGGGAGAATGTCACGTCAACCTCCATTATTCATGGAAAAGGGGCTAACCATATGATTATTATGTAAAATACTCTAGAATAATCTATTTTGTAGCTCTAGTTAAGAGTTGATGTAGTCAAAATTAACCACTAGTAGGATATCAGGTTGTGTTATCATCGGGCCACTAGGAGGAAGAGGCATTCCATTCTTTCGAGAGAATTTTATTCCATAGATAAGAAAAGATAGTTAGGAGAGATAGGAGGTAGAGCACATAGAGAGGATTTGTGCATTGTAGCATCCTATGGGCCACAAACATTACTTCTATATACCTTCAGTCATATTTCCAGACAGAAAGAGAGCGAAGCGACTTGACCTTCCAATTGGGTTTTCTCCTGAAAGAGTTTCCCAGAGAGCATATCTTGTGTCTTGTGTGTGTGTGTGCTTATTTTGTCGCTATCTACTTTTCTGCATAATTTCAATTCACATGCATGCACTAATTACAGTTAAATCTACATATCTTAAAGTTTAATAAAATTGTAATAGTGTAGAATCTCATATTTTTAATATAATATTATCAGATCTATTGTGATAAACTATCTAGTGGAATATCCACGACAGTTTACAGATCAGGTTAATTAAATTTTATTTTCTTAGATAGAGGGTGAGGTAGACACTTCTCCTACATTCAAGGGTCATGCAACTCATGTTGACTAAAGTTGTTGGTGTTTATTTTTTTAATATTTTTATATTAAAAATTAAAAAATAAATTAAATAATAAAAAATAAATATAATAATTAAAGTTAAATGAAAATTTTTTTGCATACCCCCATCCTTGCGCTGCCTCCTGCGGCCTCCCCGTCTGGCAGCCTTCTGCTGTTGGGTTCACACAACCTTGCTTCGACCCCCCTGGGTCACCTCCATCTCTTGGCAGCCCTCGTTGAGTGGATCGAACTTGCGCTAAGGGCTGGCACAGGCACCAGCTCTGCTGTGCCCAGCCATGCCATCTTCTGGGGACCCGAATCTCATGAACCTGCCCCTGCCTCCTCCTCCGGAGGTTTCAGCATTCAAAGCCATGATTGCCTCTGGTTGCAAGCGCCCGCCATCAGCGAGTCAACAGAAGTTCGTTAAGAAGCTGGAAACCATTCCTTCGGTAGCACTCCCTGAAGAAGAAACATGCAAAGCAGCATTGAATCTAGCTGAGAGAGGTCTCATAGGCCAGTTCACGGGCCTCTGGCCCTCACCCAAGTCGGTGGAGGACTGGACTCAAAGGAACTAGAAACCCTTAATCAAAGAAGGAATAAAAAGCTATTTCGTAGGCAAAGGTTTTTTTGTCTTCGTCTTCGAAAGTGCAGAGGATAAAAGCCTAATATTTAGAAACAGACCCTATTTCATGGGCCCCCAAGGTCTATACCTCAACAAATGGTCGCCAGACTTTGACCCAGCTCAGGATGTCCCATCTGCTGTTCCGGTGTGGGTGCAGCTCCCCCACCTCCCACTTCACTGCTGGAATCAAAAGTCCCTCCAGATCATTGGCAATGGATTAGGAAAATACATAGATCAAGCCATAAGAAAAGATCAATATTCATGTGCCCGCATCTGCATCAAAGTAGATCTGGAGGAGGGCTTGCCAGAAGCCATCAAACTTACAGTCACAGGATGGACGCATGTCCAAGAGCTGGACTATGAACAACTTCCCTTTAAGTGCAGACACTGCCATGGCTACGGACATTTTGCCAAACACTGCAAGAAAAAGGCAGAAGAACATCCAGGCCAACAAAATGGCGAGCAATGGACTCTAATCCAAAAAACCACCAACCACAAAAAAGGAAACGGGAAAGGTACTTCGAAAGAGGCCCCAAGCAGCTCCAACCCCACCCAAGAAAAGAACTCAAAGGGAAAAGAAAGCAGACAGAGCATCCCAGCTACAACAGTCACTGAAGATTTGGAACAGACAGCACCTCCCACCACCAACAAAGAAGACGGGGAAACGGCACATCTGGAAGCCACTCAAGGAAGCCCTTCCAACCCCTCATACGCAGATGTCACAAGGAAAAAACCAGTGGACAGCTCTGGCTCTTCGGAGGATGAAACCTACAAGCAGCCCACAAGAAAAGTTGGCAGGAAATCTCGCAGAGAAATAAGGGAAGAGGAGGCGGAAAGGCTTAAAACTCAAGGAAGCCAGCCCACAATAGAGATGTCTATTGGGAGAAACTCTAGGAACAGGCCCCCTAAGGGAGGCTCTCAACCCACCCCTGGTAAATAATGTGCCTCGTCTCTTGGAACTGCAGAGGTTTGGGTAACCCCACGAAAGCAGAAGCGGTCAAGGACCTTCTCAAAATAGAACCCTCCGACATCCTCATGCTCCAAGAGACCAAGATAGAGGGGAAAGCCCTTCTAGACATCAGCAAGAAGAAATGGAAGAAAAACATAGGAAGAGCAGTCAGCTCAAGAGGCACATCTGCAGGGCTCGCAACTCCATGGGCAGAAGACCTCTTCCTGCTGAAAAAATCCCACGAGACTCAGCACTGGATCTACACGGAACTAATGCACTGTACAAGTAAGTTGACCATTTCCCTTTTCAATCTTTATGTACCTGTCCTCTACACTGAAAAGAGACACTGTTGGAACTCCCTCTTTGAATTTTTAGAGCAGCGATCCCCAAATAACATCATCCTTGCTGGGGACCTAAACATCGTCTTAAAACCCAAAGAAAAAAGGGGAGGAACCAACAACAGAGATCCCATGCTCCCTCTGGTGGAAGACCTTATACAGCAGTGGGATCTTCTTGACTTCATACCGATCAAAGGGAAGGTCCAACAATAGAGTGGGAGAGGATCACATTTCTGCCCACCTGGATCGATTCCTAGTCCAAGGCACTCTGATGATGAATAAGAAGATTATCACCACCAAAATCCTCCCCAAGCTGACCTCAGACCATAAACCAGTCCAACTCATTCTGGAAGATGAAGAAGACCTGGGACCAATCCCCTTCCGATTCAGCCCTCTCTGGATAGAAAGAGATGGATTCATAGATACAGTGAAAACAGCATGGGCCAAATCTGTCAATGGGTCCTCTAGTTATGTGTGGGAACAGAAGCTCAAAGCTACAAAGTTAGCCCTGAAGGAATGGATAAGGAAACCTGCCCCAAATCCTTCCAGCCAAAGAAAAGAAATAGTGCAGTCTTTAGAGGCATTGCAAGCCGAAATGGAAAGCAGAGAGATCACCTCATCCCTGCTCGATAAAGAAGTAAAAATTCAAAGCTCAGCATTTCGATCTTTCAGAACAGAGGAAGAACACTGGAGAATAAAATCCCGAAGTCTATGGCTGAAGGCTGGTGACTGGAACACCTCCTTCTTCCATCGCCAATACCGAGCAAGACTCTCCAAGAATCACATCTCTGAAATTACAACAGCAGAGGGGCAGATTTGCAAAGGCTTCAGTCAAATAAAAGAGGCAGCTGAAAGTCATTACAGAAGTTTGTATACCGCAGGTAACCAAGGCAACGAGGAAGAAATTGCAGATCTCCTCTCAAACATTCCTCTTCTGGTCAGCCCTGAAGACAATTCCGCTCTCACCCAATCCATCACTGAAGAAGAAATCATTAAAGTCATTTGGTCTATGGATTCGGACAAGGCCCCTGGGCCTGATGGATTTACCATACATTTTTATAAGACTTGCTGGGACATCATCAAAGAGGATCTATTAAAGATGATAAAAGGCTTCATGAAAAAAGCCAAGGTAGGAGGAGGAACCAACTCCACCTACCTCGCCCTTATTCCCAAAGAAACCAATCCCGAAACCTTTGCAAGATTCAGGCCTATATCGCTTTGCAACGCATCATATAAAATTCTAGCAAAGCTCCTAGCTAACAGGATGAAACCCCTGCTAAACAGGCTGATCTCAAGCAACCAAGGTGGCTTTGTAGAAGGCAGGCACATCCTGGATAATGTCATCCAAGTCCAGGAGACAATACACTCAAGCAATCAGCGAAAAGAAAAAGGAATGCTGATAAAGCTTGACATGGCCAATGCGTTCGACCGAGTCAATCGCTCCTTCCTATACAAAGTCCTCCACTCCTTCGGCTTCTCCTCCCATTTTGTCAACCTCATCATTGCCTGCACTGACAATCCCTGGATCGCCCCCCTTGTTAACGGTCGCCCCACCTCCTTTTTCCAAGCTCAGAGAGGTCTCAGGCAGGGATGCCCGCTCTCTCCCTTCCTGTACATCCTGATGGCGGACTCCCTCAGTAGAAAGCTATCCTTCGAAAAATCTTCAGGCTCCCTTCCAGGCCTCAAACCTTCCAATAGCTCTCCAGCTCTGAACCACGCTCTTTTTGTGGATGACTCTCTCCTCCTTGGAGGAGCTTCTGTTCGAATAGCCAAAGCCTTTGATTCTGTTCTAAAATGCTACTGCAGGGTTTCGGGCGCTTCAATTAACAAAAGGAAAAGTGAAGTCTATGGCTGGAATATTGGGCAGCAAGAGCTCACAGGCATCGCCAACATCCTGGGCTTCAACGGCCATGCCCAATGGGAGATGATAAAATATCTCGGCCTCCCCATCACAATTGGGTCCAACAAGAGGTCGTTGTGGATTGAAATCATCGGCAAAATTAAATCAAAAATCGCATCCTGGGGAGGACACTGGCTCACAAAAGGAGGCAAGGTAATTCTGATTAAATCTGTGTTATCGGCTCTCCCAATCTATCAAGCAGCTTTCCTTCTCGCTCCAAAAAGAGTGACAGAACAAATCTCCAGAATTCTACGCGACTTCCTCTGGCAAGGGGGGAAGGGAAACCATCAAAAAATACATCTAGTCAAATGGGATCTGGTTAAACGATCAATTCCGGAAGGAGGTCTGCAAATCCGCGACCCAGCTCTTGTAAATTTGGCGATGGGAGGTAAAATTCTGTGGAAACTTTTTAAGGATCCAAAGCACCCTGTCAGCGAAACGCTGAAATCGAAATATGCCCATAATGTGCCGCTCAGGAATCTGCAGGTAAGCCAAATACCCAACAGCACTCAAGTCTGGAAACTCTGTAACAGAAGTTTAAATCTCTTCAAAGGAAAGGCGTATAAGATTCCAGGTAATGGCAAACACACAAATCTGTGGTTCGATCGAATAATGGACCGAAATCCGCTCTCGGAGGTAGAAGAAATCGCTGAGATAAAAAAATGGCTGGAACGTGTAGGGATCATCAGTGTGTATGACTTATCCAAATGGGAAAGTCACGAAGATTGGCAAGGATGGGATTTCTTCGAAGTCCCTGATCGATTACAACAACAAAAGCATACCCTTGAAGAAATGCTGGAAGAAGCGGCCCCAGTAAATAGAAAAATGAAAGACAGTTGGGGATGGGGGCATTCTGGAAGTTACACTACAGCAGCAGCGTACAACGCCCTTCTGTCAAATAGGAACAACAGCAAAACACCAGAGTTCTGGAAGAAAGTATGGGAACCGCTTGCTCTGCCTAAGGTAAATTTCTTCTTCTGGACGCTGGCTCATGATAAGCTTCTAACCAGAGACAATTTGATGAAAAAAAACATAGCAGGCCCGCACAGATGTGAGCTGTGCAGAAGCAGCTTAGAAACTGCCAAGCATCTCTTCATGGAATGTAAGTTTGCAAAAGAAGTGTGGGGACTCACTCTCCACGAGCTACAAATCATAGTTCCTCCTCACAACTCAGTAGCTGATCTTTTCGATTCATGGAACCAATGTTATCCCAACAAAATTCCCACCAAATCCTTTTGGAGGAAAGTCTGGAACGCCATCCCCAAATTTGTGTGCTGGCAGATTTGGCTGTCCCGGAATGATCTGATATTCAATGAAAAGGCGCATACACCCTTCTCCGTAGCAGCAAAGGCTAAATCTTTCCTCCTAGAAGCAGTGCAACAACAATACTTTACAGATGATCCACTGCTTCTCCCTGAAGAAGAGAGGTGGTTGGGCCCCCTCTACCCCCACCCACGGAAGCAGCTATCAGCCCCTCATGCAGTAAATCCGGCCTGGCGCAAAAGAGACTCCGAAGAAACCTTCCAAGAATGGTGGAGAAAGCAAAAAATTACAACAATATTCTTTGACAGAGCCTCCAAAGGCAATCCTGGGGTAGCAGGAGCTGGAGGGGTCATCTATGCCCCAGATGGAACAAGAAGGGACAATTTTTTTTGGGGAATCGAGTAGAAAACTAACAATCAAGCAGAGATCCTAGGCCTCCTCAAAGCTTGTCAAATCGCCAGGGACAGAGGAGACAAATAATTCCAAGCTTTTGGAGACTCAGAGATCATAATAAAAAAATTAAACACGGAAAAATTGTTCACCAATGCAAGCCTCAACAAAACTCTAAATAGACTGAAGAGAGTTCTGCTTGATTTCGACTCCTAAAAATTTCTCCACATTCTCAGAAGTTTGAATAGTGAAGCAGATCTGATGGCCAACAAGGGGTGCACTCTTGGGAAAGGTCAACTTCTCACAAATGACGAAAGCTCATTCCATTCCTGCAATCCATGAGGAAGTGGCATTTTGTAACAGCTCAAAAGACAGCATTAGAAACAGAAACATAAGTAATGTACTATTGGCTGCCATGGCGTAAGTCCAAAATTTCCATCAAATAAATAAAATCATACCCATTTGAGTTAAAAAAAAAAAAAAGTTAAATGAAAAAAAAAATTGAATTGCTAAGTGGGGCTTTCATGGAGAAACTCTCCACATGAAATGATTGTGTTTTGAATCATTTTGCTAGAATTTTTTGTTGCTTAAATGATTGCTAAAACTACTATTGTTGGGTATGAATCTTCAACCCAAACATCAGACTCTTCATATAGCTCTTAGGATCTCACTCAAAAAATTTCTAACCAAGGTTGTAGACATGTCAATGAAAGGAAGCACGCCATGTCCTAATTGCTTCTACATGCCTCCATTGTTTCCCTAATGTCTTAACTGCATGTGCATGGCTCCATTGTTGCTCAAATGCCACATTGATGAAGCAGAGCATGTAGAGAAAATATTAAGATGCAGAGAGAAAATACCAGTTGGTTGTTCAAAACACAAGCGACATCAAGAAGAAACATGATTGGATTTGGAAGAAAGGTATGGAAATCTCTCATAACACATGATGAACATCTAACTTGAGTTTGCATGTCTTTTTCACTGAGATTTCGATGAGGCACTTAGGTTAAGTTTTCATGGTCAGATGCTTTCCCTGTTTGCATATCATTGCATTATCGCCATAGGCTTTTCTGGGCATCTTTGCAATACATGATGGTTCACTAGGGTAAGTTGTGGATCCGAAACTGGACCTACCTTTTCCTTTTCGGGTGATGCCTCTACTAGTGCATTTTTCCTGTCATTTAATAGGTACAACTAGGGTGTGGGTGGTAGACATCATTAAGAGCTGCCGCTAAAAAAAAGAATATAATAATTTCCATTAGACTATGTATCTAAAACTTGCTAGCAAATTATATACAAATATGAATTCTTGAATTAATATATGGGTTAGTATTTTCATTATGATAAGCCTAGTAGAAGTTGTTATTATTCCAAAGGTCAGGAATGTCATTTCTCTAAGGAAAAATATTAGCTATTGTTCTTAAATTGTATGACCACCTACTTCATAATATAAGTAGATTCAATAAGAAAACGCTTGACATCCACTCACGTAGAATGAGGTAAGTGTGTGTAAGGAACGAGGTGAGTAAGTATAAGTAAGAATGTGATATCATGTCATATGGGTGAGATTAGAAATGGGATGAGACCAGGAAAGAGGGCATGAGTCTGGCATACTTTCTTTCTTATTGGCCGATGCTTAAGAAACATTTTTTCCACTAAGTGTTTCAACATGAGAATGCCTAAAACAACCGTCTAAGTAGGACAAGGTCGAGTTTAGGAAGGAGAGCCAAGACTGGAGGTGAAGACAAAAAAATATCTTTATTTATAGTTTTCTTTTGAAACATATATCAAGAGTGGTTTGATTGATTTGCTTATGAAAGGAAATAAAGTACTTTAGTGAAATCCTAATATGTCATGCCATGAGGAAGTAGACATGAGGAAACAAAAGAAGTGTAATGCAACCTTGACCCTTTGTCTGTGCAGAAGGTAGGTTCCTTAATTGATACTTTTATTTTATGAATGAATTATTAAAGCTGTTAATGAGGCCTACACCAATAAAACCCTTTAATTATAGTGACTTTTGTATTTCCATTGTGATATTCAAAATATATGCCTACCTTGATTTCTTGCATTCACATATTGACATTGTTTTTCTTTTGTGCTTTTGTTAGCAACATTGCACCCCTATATTGCATATACATGTATACATGTATGTAGTTGCATGCATGTATATATATTTAATCAATGTCTATACCATGAAATATTAGTGCATCTGAAGAACTTACAGAAAAAGAAGAAATAAATAAATAAATAAATAAATATTTTTTTTCACCTTTTTTAGTTTCCATAGATTAGAAATGAAAAAAAATAAAAATAGAAACAATGAAAAAAAGACCAACAAACTCTTTGTATTGGACATGCTACAATATAAAAATGACATAGAATTATAGGCATAAAAAACCAAATAGTATAGAAATTTACCAAAACATTATTTAGTGATGTTATAAGTCTAGTCATTGTAGGTTGCTCTGTAACAAGCCTTAAGGAGGGGCTCTAAAAAATCTTTACCAATATATAAAAGCTTTTTTTTTTGTAGAGCTTACATTTTCAAGATATCTCGGCTTCTGTGCAAGATGTGTGCAATTTTGTTTTTTTTTCAACTTGGTGTTCCTTGAAGATGTTCATGAACATGTGATAAATTATTATTATGCAGAGGGCTCTAAGAAGGAATAACCAATACATAAAAGATTTTTTCTGTAGAGCTTTCATTTTCATGATATGTCAACTTATGTGCAAGATGTGTGCAGTTTTGTTTCTTTTTCATCTCGGAATGCCTTTAAGACGTTCACGAACAAGTGATAAATTATTGTTATGTAGAGGGCTTAACTAGTACATAAATGTTTTTTTTTTTCTGTAGATATTGCATTTTCAATATATGTCGGCTTATGTGCAAGATGTGTGCAGTTTTGTTTTTCTTTCAATTGGGCATCCCTAAAATATGTTCATGAATAATTTTGATAAATTATTGTTATGCATGTTTAAAATATTGTGATGCAGAGGTAGTGATGGGTGGGAAGAGGTGGTGAAACAGTGCCAAAGTAATGCATATATGCACATAGCCATGTGGAGTATGTGACAACTCAAGATGACAACCAGCCACTTTGTGCAAGATATAAATTATGTAAAACAAACATTTAATGCTAATGAATTAATGCTAGCATTAATTTTAGTTTGAAAAAATAGAAATGATCTGAACCCTTTAAACTGAAGAAATTAGTGGAGAATATAGAGTAGTGTCTCAAGATGAAGCCAAATAAAATAGAAAAAAATATTGATTAAAAAAATCATTTTATCTACTTAATAAATTTAGAGAAAATGTTTTATAAAATTACAAACGAATTCAATTTAAAAACGAATTAGTGTTAATGCGATAATTTGATTACCAATAATCCTATTTCATAAATGACAAGGACTAATTAAAAAAATTACAATTGGTATGAAATAATAAATTTGTAATAAAATCAACACTCAATTATAAACATTGCACTCTTTCTACTCATATAATATGATACTAAAATGTAAATTAAAATTTATAATAGTACTGTAACGTTGGTTACAACCCAATAATTATAAAATTATTTTCGAAAGGTTACAATTTAATAATGAAGTTTTAATAGGTGAAGAGAAAGGTATTGTGGGAACATTACACCATTGTAAAAGTTAAAATAAAAGGATGGTGGTGGTTAGTGTGGAAAAGAAATAAATTGAAATGGTTTATGTAATTATTTTGAAAATAAGAAATATTTGTACAATGTTAAGTGTTTTGTTTATTAACATAAGAGACGGTAGACCATCTCTTCATAGATTGTTTATTTGCAAAATGAGGTTGGATTGAAATTTCTGAACTTTTATTTTAACTTGTTAGGGCCTACGTTAATCATAGATATTTGAGGTTTAAAGTTTCTTTATGTTAATTGGGGAATTTGGAGGTTTGGAAATTTTATTTTATTTGAAAATAATTTTCAAAAAGTGAGTTGAGTTTTCCATGGGTTGTATAGAGTATGGTTAGAGTTTTTTTGAATTTGAGATCAAGTCCTTTCTCAAAAGTCTTAAATTAAAGTTGTTTTATCTTTCGATTTCATTTGATTATGGGGTTTGTTTCATGGGGTGAGCCATAGTCTTCTACCACGTTTTGGCACATGAATGGTCTTTTTTTAAGTGAGAAGCATTATTTTTGTTTTAAGTTGGGTGTCGGGAAGGTACTAATGCAAGAGTTAAACTCATAGTTATATTGGGTATCATGCAATTTATCATACAATAGGCTATTATTCATCTTTAGTTGGCTAGTAACTCGAAGGTGATCTTAGAAGGTACCAATGCAAGAGTTAAACTCATTGTTATATCGGGTATCATGCAATTTATCATAGCGTATTATTCATCTTTAGTTGGGTAGCAACTCTAAGGTGATCTTAGATTGGTTTAAAAAAAACTAATCCATACATCTAATGATTCTTGAGGAGTGGCAACAAATGATTCTTAAAGAGTGGCAGAAAAAAGCTAGAGAAATTTGTAGCAATTTTAAAGCAATCTTGGATTGGTTTAACAAAAACTACATAGATGCCTTAGGGGTGGCTTTGAAAAATCAAAGAGATCCCTGAGTTATTTATTGGTCTTTATCACATCATATTTTAGGGTATTTAATACATAAGCAAATTGTTTTTTTTTCAAAGGATGCAACCCTCTTGGATGAAGGCTTAACCCTCTTGAACGAAGGGTTATGTGTAATGGAAGATAAGCAAATGGTCTTTCAAAAGATGCAGCCCTCTTGGATGAAGGCTTATTGTTCATGGAAGAATTTCTAAAATGTGTTTATTTTTTTTATATTTATATTTTTTTCATTAATAATTTTTTCTAACTTTGTAGTTTTTAAAAATTACGTTTTTAATGGTTTGAACATGTTTCAATTAGTTTGAAAACTTTGTTTGGAGAACCAATATATGTATATTTTGATTTCTTTAAAATAATAAGCAATTCTTATATATATATGAATGGCTTATAATTCTTTTATTTCATAATAAAAAGGGAATGTAAGCTTTTTATACAACATGAAATAATATCTATCTATATATATATATAAAACAATCTGAATTTCCCGGATGCGGGTGCTAATAGTTTTAATGCCGCGTGTTAATGGAGTTAAGAGGCATGTGGCTTGTCACATGGGCCTCTGTCAGCCCGGACAAGCCACGCCACTCCACGACGAAGGCTCCTTAAATTCGCCGGAAGGCGAAGCAATGAGCGAGTCTGCAATGGTTTATGCGGAGGGGAATGTCGTTAGTCTGTCTAGTCGCTTGCAGGGGAATGCTGTGGGAATGTACAGTCGTTTGCAGGCGCCATTCAATGCGCTGCAACATCCGAGGAGTATGGGAGCTATTAAGGTTGCTACCCAAACCACTCTGCCGCATCTCAAGCCGTTTGAGTGGGTGATCGCTTGGTGTAAGGTTTCTCAAGGAATTGCTGGTGTGGGAAGCCATTGTCAAATGTCAAGGGAGAGGCTCAGGATGAGCAGTCGCAGAGGAGGGTCACGGGGTCGTTCTGCCTCTCAGAGGCCTGAGATATCACCATCCTCTTCAGTAGAGATTACCTCTGAGCAAAACAGGCCTCCGGGCAGCAATGTTAGAGGAAGCTGGGGCATTCCGGAGTGTGGTCACACGGAACACCCGGCCATTCGTTACAGAATCCCCTGTGCATTTGCAAACAACACTCTGATAGTTTCGGTCACCGTGGAGCATTGCAGCAGTATTCGGGGGCGCTTGGAAACTGTGAATGTTCCGAGGGTTGATATGGAGACTCCCACTGTCGACTTCAGGCGTCCAGTTCAGAAGGATGAGGCCGGCCCCAGTGAACCTGTTCAGAGGAGCTCGTGCCAGGATAAGGAAGATTCGGAAAAGCTCAAGGGTCCTGCAAAAGATGAGCCTCACACCACGGATGAAGATTAACTCAGAAGACGCCAAGTCTGGGCAGCAAGGAATGAATTTCTCTGACCATCTCATTTTGCTGTTTTTGTATATTTGTCATGGGGTTTATGCTCGCAGTGTCGGTCCAAATCACCATAGTCTCAGTCCACGCGTCAGTCAACATGTTCACCGTGTCGTTTTCTATATACATCGTGTCGAATTATGTTCACCGTGTCAAGTAATGCATCCATCGTGTCGATTTCTGTATACACCGTGTCAAGTCATGAATCCATCGTGTCGAATACTGTATTCACCGTGTCGAATCTCTCTGCAAGGTTAGCAATGACTGATATCTTCTTTGAAGAAACAGGGCTTCGGCCCAGATGTAATTTTTGTTGTAATTTTGACTTTTTTGTAATATAATTAGCTCAGTTTTATCGAGAAAAAAAAAAACAATCTGAATTGCTTATAATTTTTTTATTTCATAATAAAAGGGAATGTAAGCTCCTAGTACAACATTCTCTTATTTCATAAGAAAAGGGAATCTAAGCTTTTCCTCAAACTAGAATTGATAAAGAATTGACATAACCTTTTTAATATTTAATATAAATTTTAGGCATTGTTTAAGAAGTTACAATTTTGTATAGAAAGTTATTTTTCTAGGAATTTAGCTAATTTTTCTTTTTCAAAAAATATAATCATATGAGTGTTTAAATCTTTGTTTTGATAGTGAAAATGGTTTCAACACCATCAAAAACCTCTAGAGAACCCAAAATCTTGAAGCTTAGACAGCTATAATCGGGATTTCCCAAATTTTTGTTTGTTTTTTGTCAAAATCTAGCTGGAATTTCCATTATTTTCTGGCCAAAACTGTGGCCTAATTAGACTACTCTTAAATTTTATGGCAAAATGTCACTTACAACATAGTGTGAAACTCAATTAATCTACCAATTTTTAAGTGCGACTTTTTGAAAAGTTTTCCTATTTATTTCTTGATCTAATTTGTTTAGAGAGATTCCTTGAAATCAAAAGTTCAATGAGTAAAGTCTTCACAATTATAGTGCCCCAGGGTTTTGAGGGACTGAATCTATATATACAATAAAAATCAGTTTAAACAACACAAATAAAAATTCAACTAAATTTTTTTACTGTGCCAAAAATCTGCCAAAAAAAAAAAATCCAAAAAATAACCATAAAAACTACTAACCCCGTATTAAAATCATTAAAATCATAATCATAATAAATTAATGGATAATCGAAAACCATCTAAATTGCCTACTTAATTTATTGTATCTGACCTGTAATGTAGACACCTTGCAATTTCTTTAAATCCAGAAAAAATTTGATGATGAATTCAGCTTACTACTCTTCGTCTCATATAACTTTTAATTGTGAAGAAATGACAACTCACCAAAAAAAAGATCGGAAAACAGAAGTTTGGGGGACAAAATGTAAACATTTTTCTTTCATACATTAACCCCAATATCTGAGTAGGGCAAACAAAACTTGAACGTGGAACAACACAAACTAATCTAACCTGGGGAGAAACGACTTACCTGCGATGTCGCTAGAGATGCTTCGATGAAAGAATGCAATATCAGTGCCAATATGAACAATAGATTGCTTCCCATCCTTCTCTTCTTTACAAATGTTGCCATCTTCAACATGTTCACTCCTCCAATTGTCTGCGCACAGCGCCGTCGTTTGTTGCCGTCCTCACTATGTTCACTCCTCCAAGTTCCTGTGCACAGCGCAGTTGTTTGGAGGGCTCCCGCCGCCTCCTCAGCTATTGTTTTATCTGTAAAAATAGGGGAAATGCCTCCGGCTAAAGCACCCACAAAAACTATTATGCGACGCCGTACTCTAACAAGAATTAAGCGTTTTGCCCTCGAATTTGGGCCGTTACTGGAACTTTCATGATTGCTAACCTGGCCGGCTATAACTGATATAATGGGGCCGCAATACATTACGAATTTACGACCACAATTGTAAATGTTCCGACAGCCATGCTTGAGATTGTGATGAATTCTGTTTGGTGTCGTGTTGCAGCGGAAATTTGGGTCTGAGCTCCACAGGCGTCGATTGGAATAAGATTGATGACAGGTTCTGTAGGGCGCGGACTACAGAGAGCTTGTACTACACTGTACTACTACTACTCAGTACAATACCGAAAAAGCCCTAATGAGGTACGACAAATTTCCTGCTCCACTACCAGGAACGAATGTATGTTCGACAACCGGTAAGGGTCTTTGTTTGTTTTAATTAATTTACTCGCGCACTTTCTCATGCAAGTAATTGCCTTTTTAAATGCTAATGAATTAAGTTGAGTATAAATTATAATTTAAGTTTATTGAAGAGATGCATGTTCCAATTTGTTTATAAACTATACAACATATATGAATTAAAAATAAAAATAAAAAATTATGGCGGTTGAATGCTTCTGATATAATTTTTTTATAACTTTTTTTAATGATTCTTTGAGATAAGCTTTTACCAACCTTAATATTAAAACATTTCATTCCACGTGCATTAAACTTCTTAATGATATTTATAATATATTGTTAAATTTAAATCTATGGTGTATGGAAGTGGTGAATTTTATAGTTTAGGATGAAGAAGATATTTCTATATATAAAATATATTTTTTTTAGAATTTTTTAAATTTAAGTTATTTGTTTATCTGTAAATCTTAAAATTATTAATTATAAATGACACAAAGAAATAGTACAGAGATAACCAATAAAAATCAGAAAAAATTATCATTATTTTATTATAAGGGATAGGTGGTTTTTTGTAAGCAAAGTGTCCTCTTATTAACTTGATTACAAATAGTTTTGTATGGAAACAACACAATATTATTAGATATTGCTTTCTTTTTTTAGGATTCTGAACTAATTTGCATGAGAAAAAACAAATATATATTTTAGAAACATCAAATACATTATTAGATGTTTCCTTCCTCATTATGAGTTGCCTCAAAAAGGGTACATATTTCTTGGTTGCTCAATTCCTCCTATTTAGAGCTGGAAGTGTCCCTTCTGCTGCCACCAAACGAGAAAAATTATGGTGAAGTGTTTGTGTAGTCATCCATTTTGACTATGTCGATATGTGTCCCTTCCCAACTACAATGTAGGATATGCATATCTGCTCGCGAGATGTCCTCATCTTGGAATCGAGAATCACATCCTTTAGTAGGGGATGCTCAAGATCAGGATTATTATCCACATAATGTTGAACTATGATTGATTCCTCAAGGAGAGGTGATTCAAAGAGTTTCAGATTGTTAATATTTATCACATCGTGGATGCCTAACTGGGAAGGAAAATCCAAGTGATATGTATTTTCTCATGTGATCTAGAATAGTATAGGGATCATATCATAGAGGATGTGGCTTATGGCATTGGCCCTTGAAGTGTAGTTTGTCCAACAAGATCCATGCATGATCTCCTGGTTGAAATTAGAAGGGTGTGTGATGTTTGACGTGCCTTTGTTTGGCACGATCCTAGGCATCTTTCAAAGCAATACTTGATAAGTAACAAGAGCAATGTTGATAACAAGCTTTGAGAATATGGTATCATTGAAGACCTTTCATTTTTTGAAAACTTGTGTGTGTTGATGGTTATTGTGACATGTCAATGAGATATGCAACTCAATGTTTCTTCCATTCTTATATGTTGTTACATGTCTAATGTTTTTGAGACGCGGGAAAGAGGAAAGATAGAGAGAAAGCTCAATAAGATTAAAAGTCCATATTTTGTTTACAACTACCACGTATGGTCCGAGGCATAAGTGAGAAAGTTTTGGTCATGCATTACCTCTCTAGTGCTATTCAAAAAATGATATGGAAACTAATGATGTTGTTACACATAGTTTGTGTGGAAAATATAGAATATATGTGTAGCATTGATAAAATTTCAAGGAAAATAAAGAATGTTGATAGTATACACAAAATAAAGTATGTTGCATGATTCCCTAGAGTGCATTCTCACTCTCATGTCCAAGAGTGATTTTCCAGTGATTGCTTTTGGTCCTAGCAATGAACCACCCAATATTGTCATTGTTCATGGTATAAACCACCAATAATTTAACAGTACTATTCTTCTCATTAGGATGTCCAAGATAGGGAGGTTGGAGAAGGGCCCTTTCATGTTGCATGAAATAACAAATTGGGGTTGAGATAGAATTAGAGTTTCACAACACACTTGCCAATAAGTATGTCAAAGAAAGGAAAATACATAAATTTTTGGTTTGTTGAATGAGATGAAGAGAAAAGGATGTGCACTAAATGTGGTTTCATACACAAAATTGATCATTCTCTTTGCTCAGTAGAAGCCTTAAGGCACTTTAAACATATGAAAAGGAGTATATGCTTTCCAAATGTGGTGACATATAGTATCTTGTTCAATAAATTTTAAAAATCAAGGAGATTAGATCAAAATCACCATGTTTTGGAAGATATGATCCAACAAGAGTTTTTGAAAATCAAGGAAATTAGATAAAGGTCACCGACTTTTAGAAGATATGATCCAACAAAATTTTTCTCCAAAAAAATTACTTATTACTGTCTTCTTATTATTGCCTCAATACTCTTCTAAAACACATCCTTTGCCTTTATTTTACTTCAAAATATGAAATTGATGATTGATAATCCAACATAGATTTGTTTTTCTTCCTCATTTGAAAGGGTCCTCCTCTAATGTTGAGAATATAAACTCAAAATCATAATGCATAGTCTCTAGGAGCAAGAAACATTGGAGGAAAACTGACATCAGCCATGTGGAAATATTTGTAATCGGTAAAAGGGCCTATCTAGAGAGGAACTAGACTATATAGGGGTGAAAAGTGCCATATACATAGTTCCTTTGAGTGTATTTTAAGTTCCATTAAGTTTTAATGAAGTGATATTCATTTATTCTGATATACTAGATTGTTTCAAATTCTTAAGCATCACTAGTAAAGGAAACACATGCAGCTAGATGATCTAGTTATGAATCTACAATCACTGAAGTGGGTATGAAAATGCACCAACTTTAGCTAGGTGGAAAGCCACCAACCCAACTATTTAGGCATTACTATAGAGCGACACTAGAATAGGTCATTTCATCTATCAATGTCCTCCCTCCTCACTGCAACGCCACCATTAGAAGTTCTGATCTTTGGGTCTATATCACCAATATGTCATTGTACCTCATCAAGGCTTCAAGAGGTATTAATAGATTTTTCATGAATATACTTTTGGAACCATTGGAATTTCTACAATAGGTAGTGGGTTGGCCATTTGGCACTTCAACCATGAGATTGTCATATGGTGTTAATAAGGGGCCATGGCCAGATAAATAAGAGACAAGTTCACGATCTCCCTTTTCGCATTGAAAGAATACTTGGACAAGATCGTCTAGTATAAGATTAGTGTTGAACTCATAAGTAAAGGACTCTATAAGTTGTTCAAATCTAGAGATGGAGTGTTTAGGAACCTGATAAGTACCAATCTAAGACTGCTTAGAAAGATAATTTCTTAGTGAAGAGTATGGTATTGTAAGAAGGATCAAAATCTCTGAGCTCAACAATTGGTTTTGTAAACTCTATCACTATATCCCTAGAGAGGTCAAACTCTCTAAGCCTATGGTCATGGTCACCTATGATGCAACTTTCGAGGTTGATTTTGCTCTACATTTGAGTGAAATAAATTAGACTAACCTTAATCCAATGTTTAATGATGTTGAATATTTGGAGAGTAATATGATGGAATCAAGTATCCAACTCAATATAAGATATGATCCTCGTGGGAGGAGAAAACACCCAAAGAAAAGAATATGGAAGGAACCTAATGTTTCATCTTCCAGTCAGGAGCCTATGAACATGGAGGAAGTGACTTCCTCTTATTTCCATCAAGTACTCATTAACATGGGAAGAAGCTTCCGATATAGTATTCTGTTGAAACTCAAAACTAGATTGGAATTTACCTTGCTTCCAAGACCTACAATGTAGCTCAGAAAGTGAAGGAGGTAACTCCCCATCATCTATTTCTCTTATTGAATACTTCTTTACGTCTTCCTCATCTTGCAATGGAGGCCACCATGCCCTATATTTCTTTCCTTCCTCGTTAACAATTCTAGCTAATATTTTGTGTGCTTGCATATTATTTTCAATCACAACATTTGAGCATGCGACTTTAGAGCCCACAAGCTTGCCAAACTACACCTATGATTATTCATTATTGTGAACTTATTTTGAATGAAGAGGATGATGAATGGAAACCATTTCCCGAGTTCCCAAAAGTGATTGAAATGGAAGAGCTATTGATGCCTTCATTTGATCCACTTTGCTTCTTACATTATCCTTTCAAGACAATAAGGATCAATGTGATGAAATCTACAACCATGTTTGTGTCTTTACAACTGAGCTATTGGATAATACCTAGTACAAAACAAATGTATGGGTGTTGTTTTGGTAGTGACAAATTATTCAAAATAAGCAAGTGATACTGACAAAAACATTCAAGGAAAAACAAAAGTACATGGGAAAGCCTTAAAATACCTAGAAAGATCCATCACTTTTAATTGACATGCTCAACTACCCCATTACCTTCAACATACATCAGATCAGCACAAAATTACATTATATTCCTTAATACACAAATGGACAAGTGCCATCAACTTAAAAATAAAGAAAATTTGCTACAACTTTCCCTATATCATCTTAAAGTAATGTCAAAAACATGCCTTTGGTTGTAATTAGACTAAATAAAATTGTAGATACAAATAGAAAATACCAAAAAACAAGATGAGATTCTCTTTCTATATCTGGGATTTTAATCCCATATTCACTAAAACTAGTTGTAAAGAAATTAGACACATTAGTTAAAATTATGCAAAGTTTGGCAGTTTCTCTAAGAAGAAGAAAAAATGACCTATTCTTCAAACATGCTCAATATCATAAACCTTAGAACTCATTTCACTCTTCTATTAAACAAATGACCTATTCTTCATAACTTCTCAATGTCATAAACTTTAGAACTCATTTCACTCATTCACTTACAAGCAGAGAGAAAACGTAGCAGAGAAAATAAAATATTGGATTGAACAATGATGGGGAACTAGTTATGATTCGAATTGGATCATTATATTTTTTTTCATCCATCTTGATCCATTTGGAGTGGAAAAAGTGGATGAATCAACTCACGGGACCATTTTTACCGGCGGGACCCAGTTTGGCAAAACGAGGTCTTAAACCTTCTAGGAGCATTTTGAGGCATCAAACGACATTTTTTGGGGGTAAAATTAGTTGTATAAATGCCACACCATTTCATGATATTTTACACACAGATATATTTCCAACGATGTAAGAAGAGCATCAATCAAAGTCTGTATGCAAAAGTTATGCCACTCAGAAGTTGACTTTCCTATTTTCGCAACTATAGTTCGGGAGAATGTCACGTCAACCTCCATTTTTCATCGAAAAGGGGCTAGCCGCATGATTATGATGTAAAATACTCTAGAATAGTTTACATTGCAGCTCTAGTTAAGAGTTGATGTAGTCAAAATTAACCACTAGTAGGATATCAGGTTGTGTTATCACCGGGCCACTACGAGGAAGAGGCATTCCATTCTTTCGAGAGAATTTTATTCCATAGATAAGAAAAGATAGTTAGGAGAGATAGGAGGTAGAGCACACAGAGAGGATTTGTGCACTGTAGCATCCCATGGGCCACAAACATTACTTCTTTATACCTGCAGTCATGTTTCCAGACAGAAAGAGAGCGAAGCGACTTCACCTTCCAATTGGGTTTTCTACCGAAAGGGTTTCCCAGAGAGCATATCTTGTGTCTTGTGTGTGTGTGTGTGCTTATTTTGTCGCTATCTACTTTTCTGCATAATTTCAATTCACATGCATGCACTAATTACAGTTAAATATACAGATCTTAAAGTTTAATAAAATTGTAATAGTGTAGAATCTCATATTTTTAATATAATATTATAAGATCTATTGTGATTAACTGTCTAGTGGAATATCCACGGTAGTTTGCAGATCAGGTTAATTAAAATTTATTTCCTTAGATAGAGGGTGAGGTAGACACTTCTCCTACATGCAAGGGTCATGCAACGCGTGTTGACTAAAGCTGTTGGTGTTTATTTTTTTAATATTTTGAAATTAAAAATAAAAAAAATAAAAAATAAATATAATAATTAATAATTAAAGTTAAATGAAAAAAAAAATTGAATTGCCAAGTGGGGCTTTCATGTAGCAACTCTCCACATGAAATGATTGTGTTTTGAATCATTTTTCTAGAATTTTTTGTTGCTTCAATGACTGCTAAAACTACTATTGTTGGGTATGGATCTTCAACCCAAACATCAGACTCTTCATATAGCTCTTAGGATCTCACTCAAAAAATTTCTAACCAAGGTTGTAGACATGTCAATGAAAGGAAGCACGCCATGTCTTAATTGCATCTACATGCCTCCATTGTTTCCCTGATGTCTTAACTGCATGTGCATGGTTCCATTGTTGCTCAGATGCCACATTGATGAAGTAGAGAACATAGAGAAAATACTAAGATGCAGAGAGAAAATACCAGTTGGTTGTTCTGAACACAAGCGACATCGAGAAGAAACATGACTGGATTTGGAAGAGAGATATGGAAATCTCTCATAACACATGATGAACATCTAGCTTGAGTTTGCATGTCTTTTTCACTAAGATTTTGATGAGGCACTTAGGTTAATTTTTCATGGTCAGCTGTTTTCCCCGTTTGCATATCATTGCATTATCGTCATAGGCTTTTCTGGGCATGTTTGCAGTACATGATGGTTCACTAGGGTAAGTTGTGGATCCGAAACTGGACATACCTTTTCCTTTTCGGGTGTTGCCTCTACTAGTGCATTTTTCTTTTCATTTAATAGGTACAACTAGGGTGTGGGTGGGTAGACATCATTAGGATCTGCTGCTAAAAAAAAATATATAATAATTTCCACTGGGCTATGTATCTAAAACTTGTTAGCAAATTATATACAAATATGATTTCTTGAATTAATATATGTCCTAGTATTTTCATTATGATAAGCCTAGTAGAGGTTGTTATTATTCGAGAGGTTAGGAATGTCATTTATCTAAGGAAAAATCTTAGCTATTGTTCTTAAATTGTATGACCACCTACTTCATAATGTAAGTAGCTTCAATGAGAAAACGCTTGACATCCACTCACGTAGAACGAGGTAAGTGTGTGTAAGGAATGAGGTGAGTATGTGTAAGTAAGAATGTGATATCAGGTCATATGGGTGAGATTAGAAGTGGGATGAGACCAGGAAAGAGGGCATGAGTGAGGCATACTTTCTTTCTTATTAGCCGACACTTAAGAAACATTTTTTCCACTAAGTGCTTCAACATGAGAATGCCTAAAACAACCGTCTAAGCATGACAAGGTCGAGTTTAGGAAGGGGAGCCAAGACTGGAGGTGATGACAAACAAATATCTTTATTTATAGTTTTCTTTTGAAACATATACCAAGAGTGGTTTGATTGATCTGCTTATGAAAGGAAATAAAGTACTTTAGCGAAATCCTAATATGTCATGCCATGAGGAAGTACACATGAGGAAATGAAAGAAGTGCTAATGCAACCTTGACACTTTGTCTATGCAAAAGGTAGGTTCCTTAATTGGTGCTTTCATTTTATGAATAAATTATTAAAGCCGTTAATGAGGCCTACACCAAGAACACCCTTTAATTATAGTGATTTTTGTATTTCCAATGTGATATTCAAAATATATGCCTACCTTGATTTCTTGCATTCATATATTGGCATTGTTTTTCTTTTGTGTTTTTGTTGGCAATATTGCACCCCTATATTGCCTATACATGTATGTATTTGCATGCATGTATATATATTTAATCAATGTCTATACCATGAAATATTAGTGCATCTGAAGAACTTACAGAAAAAATATTTTTTTTTCACCTTTTTTTGTTTCTGTAGATTAGAAATTAAAAAAAAATTTAAAAAAAATAGAAACAATGAAAAAAATACCAACAAACTCTTTGTATTGGACATGCTACAATATAAAAATGACATAGAATTATAGGCATAAAAAAACCAAATAGTATAGAAATTTACCAAAAACATTATTTGGTGATGTCATTAGTCTGGCCAGTGTAGGTTGCTCTGCAACAAGCCTTAAGGAGGGGCTCTAAAAAAGCTTTACCAATATATAAAAGCTTTTTTTTGTAGATATTACATTTTCAGGATATCTCAGCTTCTGTGCAAGATGTGTGCAATTTTGTTTTTCTTTCAACTTGGTGTTGTTCCTCGAAGACGTTCATGAACATGTGATAAATTATTATTATGTCGAGGGCTCTAAGAACGAATAACCAATACATAATTTTTTTTATATAGATCTTTCATTTTCATGATATGTCACCTTATGTGCAAGATGTGTGCAGTTTTTTTTCTTTTTCATCTGGGGATTCCTTTAAGACGTTCACGAACAAGTGATAAATTATTGTTATGTAGGGGGCTCTAAGAAGGCTTAACTAGTACATAAATGTTTTTTCTGTAGATATTGCATTTTCAAGATATGTCAGCTTATGTGAAAGATGTGTGCAGTTTTGTTTTTCTTTCAATTGGGCATCCCTAAAATATGTTCATGAATAGTTTTGATAAATTATTGTTATGCATGTTTAAAATATTGTGATGCAGAGGTAGTGATGGGTGGGAAGAGGTGGTGAAGAAGTGCCAAAGTAATGCATATATGCACATAGCCATGTGGAGTATGTGACCACTGAAGATGACAACCAACCACTTTGTACAAGATATAAATTATGTAAAACAAACATTTAATGCTAATGAATTAATGCTAGCATTACTTTTAGTTTGAAAAAATAGAAATGATGTGAACCCTTTAAACTTAAGAACTTAGTGGAGAATATAGAGTAGTGCCTCGGGAAGAAGCCAAATAAAATGAAAAAATATTGGTTGAAAAAATCATTTTATCTCCTTAATAAATTTAGAGAAAATGTTTTATAAAATATCAATTTAAAACTTTAAATAAATCAATTTAATTTATAGACGAATTAATGTTAATGTGATAGTTTGATTACCAATAATCCCATGTCATAAATGGCAAGAACTAATAAAAATAAAAAATTACAATTAGCATGAAATAATAAAATTATAATAAAATCAACACTGGCTTATAAACATTGCACTCTTTCTACTCATATAATATGATACTAAATTGTAAATTAAAATTTATAATAGTACTGTAATGTTGGTTACAACCCAATAATCATAAAATTACCCAATAATCATAAAATTATTTTCGAAACGTTACAATTTAATGATACTAAAATGTAACTTAAAATTTATAATAGTACTGTAATGTTGGTTACAACCCAATAATCATAAAATTATTTTCGAAACGTTACAATTTAATAATAAAGTTATAATAGAATTTATAATAGTACTGTAATGTTGGTTACAACCCAATAATCATAAAATTATTTTCGAACGTTACAATTTAATAATAAAGTTATAATAGGTGAAGAGATACAGAGGTATTGTGGGAACATTACACCATTGTAAAAGTTAAAATAAGAGGATGGTTATGGTTAGTGTGGAAAATAAATAAATTGAAATGGTTTATGTAATTGATTTTGAAAATAAGATATATGTGTACAATGTTAAGTGTTTTGTTTATTAAAATAAGAGACGGTGGACCATCTCTTCATAGATTGTTTATTTGCGAAAGGAGCTTGGATTGAAATTTATGAACTTTTATTCTAAGTGGTTAGGGTCTACGTTAATCATAGATATTTGAGGTTTAAAGTTTCTTTTTAGGTTAATAGGGGAATTTGGAGGTTTGGAAATTTTATTTTATTTGAAAATAATTTTCAAAGAGTTTTCTATAAGTTGTATAGAGTATTAGAGTATGGTTAGAGTTTTTTTTGAGTTTGAGATCAAGTCCATTCTCAAAAGTCTTAAATTAAAGTTGTTTTATCTTTTGATTTCATTTGGCTATAGGGTTTGTTTCATGGGGTGAGCCATAGTCTTCTACCACATTTTGGCACATGAATGGTCTTTTTTTAAGTGAGAAGCATTATTTTTGTCTTAAGTTGGGTGTGGGGAAGGTACCAATGTAAGAGTTGAACTCATTGTTATATCGAATATTATGCAATTTATCATACAATAGGGTATTATTCATCTTTAGGTGGCTAGCAACTCCAAGGTGATCTTAGATTGGTTTAACAAAAAATAATCCATACATCTAATGATTCTTGAGGAGTGGCAACAAAATATTCTTAAAGAGTGGCAGCAAAAAGCCAGAGAAATTTGTAGCAATTTTAAGGTGATCTTGGATTGGTTTAACAAAGACTACATAGATGAGTCCTTAGGGGTGGCTCTCAAAAATCAAAGAGATCTATGAGTTATTTATTGATCTTTATCGCATCATATTTTTTTAGGTATTTAATACAAAGCAAATTGTCTTTTTTCAAAGGATGCAACCCTCTTGCATGAAGGCTTAACCCTCTTGGACAAACGATTATGTGTAATGGAAGATAAGAAAATGGTCTTTTCAAAGAATGCAGCCCTCTTGGATGAAGGCTTATTGTTATGGATGAATTTCTAGAATGTTTTTTTTTTATATAATTTTTTCATTGATAATTTTGTCTAACTATGTAGTTTTTAAAAGTTACGTTTTTAATGGTTTGAACGTACTTCAATTAGTTTGAAAACTTTATTTGGGAACCAATATATGTATATCTTGATTTCTTTAAAATAATAAGCAATTCTTTTCATATATATATATATATATAGATAACAATCTGAATTGCTTATAATTTTTTATTTCATAATAAAAGGGAATGTAAGCTCCTTGTACAATGTTCTCTTATTTCATAAGAAAAGGGAATCTAAGTTTTTCCTAAAACTATTTGAACCTTTTTTAGAATTGATAATGAATTGACATTTTTTAATATTTAACATAAATTTTAGGGATTGTTTTAGGAAATTAAAATTTTGTATAGAAAGTTATATTTCTAAGAATTTAGCTAGAAAAAATTTCTTCAAAAAATACAATCATAGTGTTTAAATCATTGTTTGATGGTGAAAATGGTTTCAACACCATCAAAAACCTCTAGAGAACCAAAAATCCTGAAGCTTAGACAGTTATAATCAGGATTTCCCAAATTTTTGTTTGATTTTTGTCAAAATCTTGCTGGAATTTCCATTATTTTCCGGCCAAAACTGTGGCCTAATTAGACTACTCTTAAATTTTATGGCAAAATGTCACTTACAACATAATGTGAAACTCAATTAATCTACCAATTTTTATGTGAGACTTTTCGAAAAGTTTTCCTATTTATTTCTTGATCTAATTTATTTAGAAAGATTCCTTGAAATCAAAAGTTCGATGGGTGAAGTCTTCACAATTATAGTGCCCCAAATGTTTTTGAGGGGCTGAATACAATAAAAAAAAATAAGTTTAAACAACACAAATAAAAATTTGACAACAATATCTTTTTACTGAACCAAAAATCTGCCAAAAAAAATTCAAAAAATAAACGAATAAAAACTACTAACCCCATATTAAAATCATAATCATAATAAATGAATGGATAATCGAAAACCATCTAAATTGCCTACTTAATTTATTTATTGTATCTAACCTACAATGTAGACACCTTGCAATTACTTAAAATCCACTAAAAATTTGATGATGAATTCAGCTTACTACTCTTCGTCTCATATAACTTTTAATTGTGAAGAAATGACAACTCACCAAAAAAAGATCGGAAAACAGAAGTTTGGGGGACAAAATGTGAACATTTTTCTTTCATACATTCAACCCCGAAGGGCAAACAAAACTTGAACGTGGAACAACACAATCTAATCTGCGATGCCGCTGGAGATGCTTCAATGAAAGGATGCAATATCAGTGCCAATATGAACAATAGATTGCTTCCCATCCTTCTCTTCTTTACAAATGTTGCCATCTTCAACATGTTCACTCCTCCAATTGTCTGCGCACAGAGCCGTCGTTTGTTGCCGTGCTCACTATGTTCACTCCTCCAAGTTCCTGTGCACAGTGCAGTTGTTTGGAGGGCTCCCGCCGCCTCCTCAGCTATTGTTTTATTTGTAAAAATAGGGGAAATGCCTCCGGCTAAAGCACCCACAAAAACTATTATGCGACGTCGTACTCTAACAAGAATTAAGCGTTTTGCCCTTGAATTTGGGCCGTTACTGGAACTTTCATGATGGCTAACCTGATCGGCTATAACTGGTATAATGGGGTTGCAATACATTACGAATTTACGACCACAATTGTAAATGTTTCGACAGCCATGCTTGAGATTGTGATGAATTCTGTTTGGTGTCGTGTTGCAGTGGAAATTTGGGTCTGAGCTCCACCGGCGTCTATTGGAATAAGATTGATGACAGGTTCTGTAGGTCGCGGACTACAGAGAGCTTGTACTACACTGTACTACTACTACTCAGTACAATACCGAAAAAGCCCTAATGAGGTACGACAAATTTCCTGCTCCACTACCAGGAACGAATGTAGGTTCGACAACAGGTAAAGAGTCTTTGTTTGTTTTAATTAATTTACTCACACACTTTCTCATGCAAGTAATTGCCTTATTAAATGCTAATGAATTAACTTGAGACTTGAGTATAAACAAGGAAAATTTTAAGAACCCCCTAAATTTACATTTATAATAAATGGGCGAATCTCCATGGTATATAAGAAAAATGGAAGGTGATTTTATCAATAATATGATATGTATATATAATTTTTTGGTGAATCTCTCACTAGGCATGGCGAATATTTTATTCAATTATAAAATATTGTGTTTATTGAATACACAAATGAAATCATTGCATTTATTTAAATATCTTTTGAAATCAAAATTACTGAAATTACATATCGATAACCTAGTGGGTGTAGGATAAAATTCACCTGTGCCATTCACAGAAAGCATGAGAAAAAACCTAATACTATATATAAAACCAAGAAAAATTCAAATTCATCACTTCTAGGGACCTCGTAACCACAAAGCATGAGAAAAAACCTAATACTATATATAAAACCAAGAAAAATTCAAATTCATCACTTCTAGGGACCTCGTAACCACCCTGCGAATGCACAAGTATGTTCCTGTTTGCAATTAGAAAAATTACCCAAATTACAATATGTTTACTCTAGCATATGTTGGAAAGTTATAGAAGGATGACTAGTGCAATCAATCTATTCCTTTTAGCCCTAGATTTGTTTCAGTTTAAAACAGAAGTATACAAATATACTTGTCCAATGTCTATGCTTTAACCATTCACCTTAAGATGTTTTTACAATATAATTTCCTAAGTCTATTTAATATCTTCAGTATCATAAAAACCAGCCTATATCCATCTTAACTCCACATCTACCACTCTTAGGGGGGTGAAATCTATTTATCCCTCTAAGCACTTGGTAGACCTAGAATTAAGATGGATCTAAGATGATAGAATTTCCCCTTAAAATAGTCTATGCTCACATGAATACGATGGTATTACCATGGGTCAATACCATGGGTTATCATAAACCTGGAGCTTAAAAATTACTATTAGTAATTTATAAAAATTAATAAAATTAATAGTTGATTTTTATTTTATTTTTTATTTTAAACAAGCTAAAATGTTTAACATACATTAAATTACAACATCCATTTTTACTCTTGATCAGATCAAATATTTTTTCACTCTATGCTAGTTTGCATATCATGATATTTGATACCTCTCGGGGGTTAGTAGATCAAGATTAAAGATGGATCTATGCTGGTTTAATTCCCCCATTTAAATAGGCTACATTCTAGGTGAATACCATGGGTCAATACCATGTGCCATTTTTGTGAATACCATGGGTCAATACCATGTGACATTTTTATTTTTATTAATACTAATATTAGGGTTAATAGTGTTTTTTTGCATGGTATTAATAAGAATCTAGTCCATGGTATTTGTCCCATAGTATTTTGCCCATAGGTTTCACCTAAATATAACGCATTTTTTGAGTGTTCGTAAATATAAGGTGACTTAAGGAGTAAATATAAAAAAATGTTTTATTTGTTTACCATACCTCTCGTTTATTTATATTTTTATTAATTTACCATACCTCTTTTACAAATATGGTATTTGGCCCATAGGATTCACTTAAATAAAACCTCTTTCTTGAGCCTTCATAAATAGAACGAGGGTTATGGACTAAATATAAAAAGACGTTTTATTTATTTACCATGCATCTAGTTTATTTATATTTTTATTTGTTTACACCCTTGCATGTATATAAGGTGACTTATGGAGTAAATGTAAAAAATGTTTTATTTATTTACCATACCTCTCATTTTTTATATTTTTATTAATTTACCATACCTTTTTTACAAATATTGTATTTGGGCCTTTGGCCCATAGGATTCACTTAAATAAAACCTATTCTTGAAAATGGGAGAATGGATTCACTTAAATAAAACCTATTCTTGAAAATGGGCGAATGGAAGGTTGTAACTCCTAATTTCAAGGGCTAAATTTACCTTTTTTACCCTCTCCCTTAAAATAAGGTGCGCTATTTGAGGTGATTTGTAAAAATGTACTATGATACAAAATATTCGCCAACTGAAAATTTAAAACCCCTTAATTTCGCCAAAGGGCGAACATTCGCCCCTAAAATTTTCTATGAGTATAAATTATAATTTAAGTTTATTGCAGAGGTGGATGTTTCAATTTGTTTATAAACTATACAACATATATGAACTTAAAAAAGAAAAAAATTATGGCGGTTGAATGCTTCTGATATAATTTTTTTATAACTTTCTTTTATGATTTTTTGAGATAAGCTTTTACCAACCTTAATATTAAAACATTTTAAACATTTCATTCCACATGTATTAAACTTCTTAATGATATTTATAATATATTGTTAAATTTAAATCTATGGTGTATGGAAGTGGTGAATTTTATAGTTTAGGATGAAGAATATATATATATATATATATATATATATATATATATATATATATATATAACTTTTTAAATTTACATTATTTATTTATATGCAAATTTTAAAATTATTAATTATAAATGACAGAATGAAATAGTATAGAGATAAATCATAAAAATCAGAAAATAATATCATCATGTTATTATATGGGATAGGTGGTCTTTTGTAAGCAAGGTGTTTTCTTATTAACTTGATTACAAATAGTTTTGCATGGAAACAACACAATATTATTAGATATTGCTTTCTTTTTTAGGATTCTAAACTAGTTTGCATGAGAAAAACAATTACATATTTTAGAAACATCAAATACATTATTAGATGTTTCCTTCCTCATTATGAGTTGCCTCAAAAAGGGTACATATTTCTTGGTTGCTCAATTCCTCCTATTTAGAGCTGGAAGTGTCCCTTTTTCTGCTACCAAATGAGAAAAATTATGGTGCAGTGTCTGTGTAGTCATCCATTTTGACTATGTCGGTATGTGTCCCTTCCCAACTACAATGTAGGATATGCATATTTGCTCGCGAGATGTCCTCATCTTTGAATCAAGAATCACATCCTTTAGTAGGGGATGCTCAAAATCAGGATTATTATCCACATAATGTTGAACTATGATTGATTCCTCAAAGAGAGGTGATTCAAAGAGTTTCAGATTGTTAATATTTATCACATCGTGGATGCCTAACTGAGAAGGAAAATCCAAGTGATATGTATTTTCTCATGTGATCTATAATAGTATAGGGATCATATCATAGAGGATGTGGCTTATGGCATTGGCCCTTGAAGTGTTGTTTGTCCAACAAGATCCATGCATGATCTCTTGGTTGAAATAACAAGGGTGTGTGATGTTTGACGTGCCTTTGTTTGGCACGATCCTAGGCATCTTTCAAAGCAATAGTTACTTGAGTATGGCACTAAGATATGGATTGTATAAAACATTGTGCTGATTTTTTCTTGTTGTTAATGTGAAAAACCACAAGGGGTGATAGCCAATGGAATCTCATAGGTCACACCTAGTTGAAACCCAAAACCAACTTCCAAAGAGGAAAACCTAGTAGAGGAATGTGTGACCCTATCGTAACTATGTTGAATGATGAGCAAATATGATGCAGGAGCATCCAGCACCCTTAGTCAAAAGGAGGAATCCGAAGCGGAGCGAAGAGGAGGACGTGGACCAGGGAGCAAAACAGGGACTTTTCTGTTTTAAAATAGAGCTTAAGAGATGGAATGGATAAGTCTCTCGAAGACTTGATTTAAATGTAATCTCCCATGTATGCGAATTAGTTGAGAGATTTGAGGAAGGGATATGATCGGATCCTTCCCAATGATCTGATCCAATGTTCCTTTATATATATATATATATATATATATATATATATATATATATATATATATATATATATATATATATATATATATATATATGTAATCTGCCATGTGTATGCATGTAGCGAGCTTTAGGGCTTTTGTGGGAGGAAATCATGGAGAGATTTGGTCGGATCCGCTTAAGTGATCTAATCCAATGCTTCCTTATATATATATATATATATATATATATATATATATATATATATATATATATATATATATATATATATATATATATATATATATATATATATCTGTTGGTGAACCTGCTTGTTCAGGAGAGATGGTGAGATAGATACAATGTAGTCGAAAGGAGAGTTTTTCCTAAGGCTGAAATGCCTTGGCTTATAACCATTCTGTATATAATAGTAAATTGTGTGTGTTCAGTGTTGATTGTGTGCCTGTATGTATTTCATATATATATATGTGTGTGTGTGTGTGTGTGTGTGTGTGTGTTAATGGTTTGAAAGCTAACGTTTATAAGTGTGTTCAAATGTTGCAGGTTGATCAACCATCGATCATTGAATGGATCGATGGCGATCCAGAGATACTAAATGGAAGTTATGCGTGAATGGCAGAGACTGTGGCAGAACTGTGTTTAACATAGAAATCCATCGAAGGCAAAGAAGATTAAGCTAAGGAGGAAACGGTAAGAATACAAAGGAGCCATTAGATTTGGAAGATCAACAGTCCAGATCTTTTATTGCATCGGCGGAACCCTTAGGGTGTTATCGGACCGACCATCATCACAGAGCGATCAGTGATAAGGCGATGGATCTTGGATTGTCGGATTAAGAGTCCAGATCGAAAATGCAGATGAAATCGGCGATCGCATGTTGAGGAGGTCAAAGAGCAGTGGAGGAGTGACGGCCGATACGCAGATGAGAGATATGGCGATATCACCGATAAACGAATCGGCGATCGGGTAGTTGGAGTTTTGAAGGAGATCATAGATCAGTGCAACGAAAATGATAAAAGGGACCCACTGACAGTTCTAGTCGCGGGCTTATGAGATTTGAAATCCGGTTATGTCATTCGGAGCGGGTTTTTCCCCGTTATTCCTTTATAATTCGATTAATGTATGGCCACGGGGTTTAAGGGTTAAAAGCATATTTTAATCTCCCGATTGTGAAAAAGGCTCCGATATGTGTTGTGATTCATGGTTAAAGGCTTAAGGCCTAAAGGAATGCTTCTGATAGGCTTAGTGGGCCATAACCCACGGGCCTCAGGATCGATTTTTAAAGGAAAAGGGATTTTGGTTAACCCCTAATTTCTCAATTCCCATCATTTGGTATCAGAGCAGAAGAAGATTCTGCATGCAAGAGAAGAGAAAGGATTCTAGAGAGAAAGAAGAAGGAGAAGGAGGTACAGTTGATAGAGCTAGAGAGTTATGGTCTTACTGTCACACAGAGAATGACAACAGAAGGTGAGAAGATTGCAGCAATAGCCTAAGAGCAAGGAGTGCTCAAGAGAAGCTGAGAACAACTTCCAACTGCGGTTGGGTAGAAGTTGTTGAGGCAGCTCCACAGTTGTGATTGTGGGTAGAGTTGTCTTAGAGATAACAATTCCAGCAAAAGAAGTGTTGGGTAGAATTTTTAGTTAGCAAGAGGTTCGAGGAGAGAACCATAGAGCTTGCCAAAAGACCAAGTCCAGAGGAGAGCTTGGTGAGGTAAGTGGCAGCAGGGAGGACTTGTTGTTGCAGAGGCTTGGTTGCAGCTCACAGAAGACCATGAAGGTAGTTCCACTGAAGAAGTGAAGTGGGTAGAATTGCTAAGGACAAGGAGAAGCATATGACCAGGAGGTCATAAATTTTTGTGCCTCGGGAGTCTGATGCAGGAGCATCCAGCACCCTTAGTCAAAAGGAGGAATCCGAAGCGGAGCGAAGAGGAGGACGTAGACCAGGGAGAAAAACAAGGACTTTTCTGTTTTAAAACGGAGCTTAAAAGATGGAATGGATAAGTCTCTCGAAGACTTGATTTAAATGTAATCTACCATGTATGCGAATTAGTTGAGAGATTTGAGGAAGGGATATGATCGGATCCTTCCCAGTGATCCGATCTAGTGTTCCTTTATATATATATATATATAATGTAATCTGCCATGTGTATGCATGTAGTGAGCTTTAGGGCTTTTGTGGGAGGAAATCATGGAGAGATCTGATCAGATCCTTTTAGGTGATCCGATCTAATGCTTCCTTATATATATATATATATATATATATATATATATATATATATATATATATATATGTTGGTGAACCTGCGTGTTCAGGAGAGATGGTGAGATAGATACAATGTAGTTGAAAGGAGAGTTTGTCCTAAGGCTGAAATGCCTCGGCTTATAACCATTTTGTATATAGTAGTAAATTGTGTGTGTTCAGTGTTGATTGTGCGCCTGTATGTATTTCATATATATGTGTGTTAATGGCTTGAAAGCCAGCGTTTATAAGTGTGTTCAAATGTTGTAGGTTGATCAACCATCGATCACTGAATGGATCGATGGCGATCCAGAGATACTAAATGGAAGTTATGCGTGAATGGCAGAGACTATGGCAGAACTGTGTTTAACACAGAAATCCATCGAAGGTGAAGAAGATTAAGTTAAGGAGGAAACGACAAGAATACACAAGAGCCGTTGGATCTGGAAGATCAACGGTCCAGATCTTTTATCGCATCAGTGGAACCCTTAGGGTGTTATCAGACCGACCATCATCGCAGAGTGATCAGCGATAAGGCAATGGATCCTGGACCGTCGGATCAAGAGTCCAGATCGACGGTGCAGATGAAATTGGTGATCGCATCTCAGGGAGGTCAAAGAGCAGTTGAGGAGTGACGGTCGATACGCCGATGAGCAATATTGCGATATCGCCGATAGACCAATCGATGATCGGGTAGTCAGAGTTTCGAAGCAGATCAGAGATCAGTGCAGCAAAAACGATAAGAGAGGACCCGCCGACAATTCTAGTCGTGGGCTTATGAGATTTGAAATCCGGTTATGTCTTTCGGAGCAGGTTTTTCCCCGTTATTCCTTTATAATTCGATTAATGTATGGCCACAGGGTTTAAGGCTTAAAAGCATATTTTAAGCTCCTGATTGTGAAAAAGGCTCTGATATGTGTTGTGATTCATGGTTAAAGGCTTAAGGCCTAAAGGAACGCTTCCGATAGGCTTAGTGGGCCATAACCCACAGGCCTCAGGATTGATTTTTAAAGGAAAAGGGATTTTGGTTAACCCCTAATTTCTCAATTCCCATCAAAATAGAATCCCAATATTTGTTCTTGGCTTAGTTTAACATATTGAATAAAAGGTATATGAAATAGTGATGATATAAGATTAGAAAAAAACGCATTAGATAATTATGATTATCAATTTGATAAAACAAAATTAATATAAAAAATTTATCCATCAATCAATTTTTAATTCATAAAATTTATTGTAATTAAAAAAAACAATATTTAAATAAAGTTTAATTAATAAATTAATAAATATTGTAATAATATATATATTTTTAAGAGAATTACAAATAACATTTCAAAGCATAATTGTATTGAGAGGTACTCTAGAGTTAAATATGGGGAGATGTTGTAGTGTGAGTAAATGAGTGTAAACATTTAAATATCAGCTCAATATGACAAAGACTTTGCAATGTCCATAAATGAGTGTAAACATCTACATGTCAACTAAACTCAAAATGTGAAAGATATATTACTAAAGTAAATCATTTGATCAAATAATAATAATAAGGTAACTCAATTAAAAAATAATAAAAATAATAGATCAATTCAATTCAATTTGTAATATTTTTATTAATAAAATCACAAAAAAGTGAAAAAACATTTTTTTAATATTTATTTATTTTAGCAAAAATGATATTTTGAAACATATAAATGTGTGTGTGTGTGTGTGTGTTTATTTGACTATATAAATTAAAATAATGGTTCATATTTGTAATAATTATATTTTAGAATTTCAAATTTAAATCTAATTAATAAGAATGTAAAAATTCAATATTTACCATAAATGTTTCGTCCTCAATTATATATATATATATATATATATATATATATATATATATATATATATATATATATATATATATATATATATATTTCTATAAAGAAAAATTATTTATATTTCATGGCAGAAATATACATGTTCTGGTAAAAAGGACCCTCTCATACCTTTTTTCTATATTGTATATATATATATATATTTTTGCCCTTTTTAGAACCTAAAAACTTTATTTTGATGATGCTTCTCCAACAAAAATTCCATTACATCAAATTTCTAGAAAACTAGTAAACCATAGAGCTAGCATATACAATTTACATGTGCATATCCATGGCTCCAAAATATTCACCATTAATGGTCTCTCCTGAATGTTGTAGAGTACATGGATGTAGTTCCAGGGCCTCTTTTGATAGGTGTTAAACTTTATCATTAATTTCCCAATAAATGTGAGTGTAGTAGATCCACTCAAATAATTGAATGGATACCTCTATAGTTTGTAGTAGCTGGGAGAGGTGAATATTTTCTACCTTAATCTATTTGTTTGCCCATTTAATGACCATGAGTGTCACTAAACACCTGGAGCCTCTTTTTCCCTTTTATTTTATCTACCTCAAGGATCATCCACAACCCAAAGAACTCAACCTTACTACTCGTGACCATGCCATGAGTGTAGCCAACTCGTACAGTGTTATTATGAGATAAGAAGAGAACCATGCCAATACCACAATAAGGAGGATCTCCCTAGCATGCAATTTTATAAATGCCCCAAGGGAAATTCTTGTCAATATGGAGCATAAATAGGATCCCAATCATTTTCTCTCTTAATAATGATATCATGTTCCTTCATCATATGGAGGATTTAGACAAAAGAGATATAGGGAGGAATATTGTTGTTCCTGATTGTGAAATAAAATCTAGCCCACCATATATGGAAGATGAAGATAGTAGGGAAGTAGATGACACAAGAAATTGAAGAAGAAAAGAACCATAACTATATACATTCGAGGGAGAGGAAGCCTATTCTAACTAAAAACAAAACTCTTTATTTATCTATGTCATTAGTGTTATGTATATCACATGAAAAAATAAGAAGTTATAATCTATTTTAACTCAGGATCTACCAAGGGTGAATAGAAATCAAATATCTTGAGCTATGAACCTTTCATCATGTTTTACACTCAAGAAGAGGTTTCAATTTGAGATATTTGATCCCTCTCGATGCTTGGTAGATATGGAGTTAATATGGATCTATGTTGGTTGTAATCCAACTTAAAACCTAATAAAATTTTAATGTTGCCATATCAATATTGAAGAGAATCTCAAATAACATTTTAAGGCATAATTATAATCCAACTAAAAGCCCAACAAATTTTGAATGCTCGCATATCAATAATTAAATGGGAATTAAAGAACATTTTAAAGAGAAATGTTTCAAATTGAGGAAAAATAAACTATCTAATTAAAATTATCAAATCCATTTATATAATTAATAGTAATATTAATTTTAATGTTTTAATAATTAAAAAATAATAATTAAAGTATCAAATACATTTAATTATAATTATGATTATAAATTAAAATCAATAATTATATATATATATTCATTTTAAAACTAATTGTTTTTAATCTTATAAATAATCAAATTTCAATTTTTATAAATAAATAATTAAATTGCATTTTTATGTATATCAATATTGAAATAAAATAACAATTTAAATCTCTACTTTTCATATTTCTCATGTCTTGAAAATAGTCTCGGATGGTGGCTCAAAAATATCGACAATAAATCTCACATATGTGGATTTTCCTTTATCAATAAATGAATCCAAACATGGAAGCTAGAAAATTGCAATTTGGCCCAATATGGAAGGAGCATCCACATTGAGGTTCATTCAGTTGAAAACATAAGGATCAAAATAACTAGAAGTTCAGAAGACCTTGAAATCTACTATTAATTTCTAACCTCTTCTCTTCATCTTTCTCATGCCTTGACAATGGACCTGACTGGTGGCTCCAAAATGTTGACAATAAATATCAAATATGTAGATCTTCTTTTAACAATTAATAATTTAAACCACAAAAAATTGAAAACTACAATTTTGGCCCGATATGGAAGGGGCATCCATAGTGAGGTTCATTCACTTGACAATTTGAGGATCAAAATCATAGGAAGAGAAAAATACTTTTACATCTACTATTAAATTTTAACCTCCTCTTCATCTTTCTCATGTCTTGATGATGGACCCAATTGGTGGTTACGAAACATTGAAAATAAATCTCACATATGTGAATCTTCCTTAATTAATAAATAGAAACAACCAAAAAATCTTGAAAAATGCAATTTCAACCCAATATGGAAGGGTCATTTCAAGTGAGGTTTGTTCATTTGAAAACCCGAGGATTAAAATCATAAGAAGAATGATAGACCTTGACATCTACTACTAACTTTTAAAATATTCTCTTCGTCTTTTGCATGTATTTACAACGGACCGGGTTTGTGGTTTTGAAATGTTGACAACAAATTTCATATTTGTGGCTCTTCTTCTATCAATAAATAACTCCAACCACATAAGCTTGAAAATTGAAATTTCAGCCGGTTATGGAAAGGGAATCAACAATGAGGTTTGTTCACTTGAAAAAATAAGGATCATAGTCATAGGAAGAGTGGAAAACATTGACATCTCCTATTAATTTTTAACCTTTGCACTTCATCTTCATCATGTCTTGAGAATGGACCCGGTTGGTGTATCTAAAACATCGACGATAAATCTCACTTATTTGGATCTCCCCTCACCAATAAATAAATACAACCACAGAATATTAAAATCTACAATTTTGGCTGAATATGGAAGGGGCATATGTAGTGAGGTTCCTTCACCTAAAAACCAAAGTATCAAAATCATAAGAAGAGCAGAATACCTTAACATCTAATATTGATTTTTATCCTCTACTCTTCATCTTTCTAGTGTTGTGACAATGGACCCAATTGGTGGCTCTATAACGTCGACAATAAATATCACATGTGAATATTCCTTTACCAATAAATAACTCCAACAACATAAGTTTGAAAACTACAATTTTCGGCCCATTGTGGAAGGGGAATCCAAAGTGAGGTTTGTTCACTTGAAAACCTAAGGATCAAAATCATAAGAAGAGTAGTAGATCTTGACATATACTATCAATTTTAACCTCTACTCTTTATCATTCTCATATGTTGACAATGGGCACAAATAGTGGCTCTGAAATGTCAACAATAAACCTCACATCGGTGGATGTTCAATTATCAAAATAACTCCAACCACAAAATATTGAAAAGTGTGATTTCATCTTGATATGGAAGGGGCATGTGCAATGAGGTTCATTCATTTGAAAACTTGAGGGTCAAAATCATAAGAAGAGTTGCAAAACTTGACATTTACTATTAATTTTTAACCTCTTCTATTCATATTTCTCATGTCTTCATAATATATCGGGTTGGTGGCTTTGAAACAACGATAATAAATCTCACATTTATGAATATTCCTTTATCAATAAATCACTCAAACCACATAATCTTAAAAAATGAAACTTTGGCTGATATGGAAGAGGCATCCACGGTGAGGTTCATTTACTTCAAACCTAAGGATCAAAATTATAAGAAGAGCGACAAACCCTAACATCTACTATCAATTTTAAACCTCTATTATTCATCTTTATCATGTGTTGAAAATGAATTGGGTTGGTGGCTCCGAAATGTCAACAATAAATATCACATATGTGGTGTCAACGGTACTAGAAATCCATCAACCAAGGCGGTCTCCCTAATGTGAATTCCCAATCAGACCTCACATCGTTTAGAGTAGGTGTTAGGTCCCTATACTGCTAGTGTACCCCCTTATTGTTATTAATGAAACCCCCTTTATTGTGCCCATGTAGTCTCGATGTTGTTATTATTGGTCCCCATAGAAGCCCACTATTGTTATTGTTGTGCCCCTACAATATTATTTTTATGTAGGCTCTGATTATATTGGGACCTGTTAGACTCCTATATATAGAAAGGATGCCTTGTCATTTGTATCATGGAATAATTGTTCATTTCTATAATGTAAAGGAGGTTTCCCCCTTGAAGAGGCTTATTTTGAATTCATTGATCTATCTCTTATTCTATTTTGTGAGTTGGTTTCATAACATTTGGTATCAGAGCTTTGGATTCTTGGGTTTCGCTGCTTCAAACAAGCTCTAGAATTCCATGTCAAACAGGTTATCGTGGAATTTTCGCTATAACTATTTTTTTACGAAGCTTAAGAAGATGAAATTATAACCCATTTGAGCTGAATAGGTGCTACACATTATATACGAATTACAGAACTTCGTTCGCTATATGTTTAGAGATATGATCCAAGGATGTTAGGAATTTTGCAGGCTCCTAAATTCCATCTCAAACAGGTGACCTTGGGAAAATCGTCATAACTTTCTCTCTGAGAATCAAATTCAAATTTTGTAAAAAGTGACAGAAATAGGACAAACTTTTGTTTGTTGGATATCATTTTCAGGGTGTCAGGTTGACACAGTGACACGTGGAACTTCATACAAGTTCGATCTACTAAAATAGTCTATAATCAAGTCATCGTAGGACACTGGGAATAACACTTTCTTGAAGAATCCAATCTCGATCAGACCTATGGGGTTTGAAAGAGAACTCATAAGGCTACCACAATACATAATTTTAAAACTTGGAGATACGAAATTAGATAGTTACAATCGTTTCAATATCGAGCTCCTAAAATAAATAAAAAGAGATATGAGGAAGTTTGATGGCAAACATCCGGTAACTTGGATACTACAGCTGGAGCAATATTTTGATATACATGATGTGAAACTGTTACAAAAGGTACATACTTCATATTTATATTTAGAACCAAATAAGTTTGTAAGGTATAGAGGGCTTTGTTCTCGTAAACCACTTGTCACCTGGTCAATTTTCACGGAGGAAATGATAGAACATTACGAGGATACAAAGAGCAACACCTTCTTTAGCCAATTGATAAATCTAAAGCAAAAGGGTTCAATGGAAGAGAACATTGAGGACTTCCAAAAATTGAATATAAAAGTAAATGATATTCCAGAGAAGTAGAGGATTGATGTCTTCATAGGGACTTTAAAGGGTAATGTCCAACATGAGGTTCGCCTTTGGGAACCTGATTCATTGGAGAAGGCATACAGGTTGGCAAAAAAAATTGAAAGAAAAATTATGGAAACAAGGAAGCCTACCACCCATAACTATAAATATGGAATTGTTGTTTCTCCTAGCCTTCCACAACCTGCAAGGTTGACACCACAAAAATTGGAGGAAAAAAGATCAAAAGGGCTCTGTTACAGTTATGATAGAAAATAAACTAAAGGTCATAAGTGTGCTAAGAAGAAATTAATTTACATAGATGGGAAAGAGGAGGAAGAAAAGGAACAAGAAACGTCAAAAGAAGAGGATATCCACCAGGAACCAACCCCAGAGAAAGAAGAAATGAATATGAAAATATCTTGTAATGCATTGACAAGAATTACCACTCCTCAAACTCTCAAGATAGAAGGACATATCAAGAGGAAAAAGGTAATGGTGTTGATTGATTCGGGTAGTATCCATAATTTTATTCATTGTAATATAGCCAAGGAATTGGATTTCTTCCTATATCTAGCACGAAAGTGTCAAGTAATGGTTGCAAATGGAGGAACCATAAATTTCTCTAGATCTCTAAAAGTCTTGGACAATCATTCTAAGATTCAAGCAGTGGAAGATCACATTGAACATCAACAACAAGTTCTCAAACCCTTAAAGAATAACCTCACTTTGGTGCAGAATTAAATGAAACAACAAGCAACAACATCGCAACAAAATAAATTTTGATGTAGGCAACTGGGTATTTTTATGGCTACAACCATACAAACAAATGTCCCTCAAGTAAGCTAAGAAGGATAATAAAGTATCACCAAAATACTATGATCCTTACAAGGTGTTGCAAAATATTGATACTATGGCATACAAATTGTAGCTTCTTGCATCTTCCCGAGTGCACCCATTTCTCCATGTTTCAGGCTTAAAGAAGGTTATAGGTGACAAGCTCCTAGTTCAAACAATATTATCGGAACTTGACAAGGAAGGAAAAATCATGTTAGAACCTGAAGCAGTCATGAAATTAAGAACCTGACAGCTACGAAATTAATCAATTTCAGTGTATCTCATCAAGTGGAAGAACCTACCCGCTGAAGATTCGACATGGGAGGATGATAACTTTATACAGAAGCATCCATAACTACTCAAGCGTTGAGGACAACACTTTTTTGGAGGAGAGGGGCATGTTAGGTCCCTATATTGCTAGTGTATCCCCTTATTATTATTAGTGAAACCCCCTTATTGTTATTAGTGCAACCCCCTTATTGTTTTGTTATGCCCATGTAGTCCTTATGTTGTTATTATTGTTCCCCATAGAAGCCCACTATTGTTATTGTTGTGCCCCTACAATATTATTGTTATGCAGGCTCTGATTATATTGGGACCCGTTAGACTCCTATATATAGAAAGGAGGCCTTGTCATTTGTATCATGGAAGAATTGTTCATTTGTGTAATGTAAAGGAGGTTGCCCCCTCCAATAGGCTTATTTTGAAGCCATTGATCTATCTCTTATTCTATTTTCTAAGCTAGTTTAAGTACAATAGGAGCATTATCTGAAGTATCCGCTCGACTACCATTACTTTAAGGTTTTCCTCGGATGAAATGAATCACATAAGAGAATTTGAACATAACCTTTGGAATCAACAAGTAAGGTTACACTGTGAAACACCAATTGCAATGTGTAAACGGAGACACTCACAAGAGGGAAATAAAAGTGAGGCTTTAGAAGGAGAGTAATAGTACCATCCAGAGAGAAACACATGAGAGAAAGGAAAATGTTCGTTAGTTATGTAGCACAATATTTCACATAGATACAATGAACATTAAAGAAAATACAACACATATTCAACAAGATAAGCACCAAATCCATCAAAATAATTCAATTTCTTTAGTACAAATGAGAACATCATATATCACAAACATTCAAAGAATAGTCTTAGAACATCTATGACATAGACATGAAAGTGTGTTGGCTCAATGAGATTCTAGTTATTAGGTGAAAGATCCAATTACACAGTTACAACGGCAAGCCACTAGCTCTAATAGTGGAACATTAAGTCACTTCTTGCTTCTCCAAGGAATGATCTTCTATCCTATGCTAAGCTGGAGAAGCCAAGGTTAGCTCTCCAAAGGCTAAGCCTCCAAAATCCCTTTGCTTGAGTTATGAGAGTGTATTTATAATAAGAGGAATGATCTTTCATATCCCCATGACCCTTGAGTTTCCCTCATGAATCTTAGACTTCTAATGTGACCTTTGGACTGCTATATGACTTTTAGACTTTTCCTAAAGACTTTTTTGTCCATATATGACTATGTGACGTTTCATATTCCACATATGGCTCTTAGACCTACACACGTTGCATTTTGTCCTTTCCTTTTAAAAATTACATAATATATCCACAAATAATGTGGTAGATGATGGATCCCATCAATAGGTATATTTTGGAGTTCATTGTGCTATCCTACAACCCTTAAACTATCATTTCTCACATTAATTTGCATTTTTAGCCATAATATGCTTAGTAGGAAGACTAAAAGGTGTTTTTCATATTGTATGTCCTAATGTGACTAATATGCAGGTCAAAGAAGATTTTTTGGAGATATTTACCATGCAGGGGCTTAATGGAGACACCTAGAGAGAATAGAGGGAGTCTTTTCACCTCACCTTGAGATCACTGAATCCTCTCCAACAGCTCGAAGTCACTAGCAGCCAAGGAACTCCAAGTGAATGACAAGGACAAAGGGAACCAGATCCACAAATCTCGAGATTTTGAAGGGGAGCATTCCTCCTTTCAAGGAAGTTTCCCCTCAATCATTTTTGTATAAGTAAACCTACTGAAAGGCTCATTAGGATTCAAATTTTTGTTGCAACTAAGAGTAGCTACTGAGCCTAGTGTTTGACATTATTATTCTTAACTTTCATATGATGTATGAGACTATTATTTTATTTTAATGATAATTTTACCATTGATCTGCATCTGAGTTAGTTTTAGAGGGTTGAAACCCTTGGTTTTGGGCCCAACCCAGAGGCTTTAGTCCCTCTCTTGTATTTTCCTTCTTGTTCTTATTTCAAAGCATTGCAATCCTTCTTTTGTTTCAATATATATTATGTCATAAAAACTTGTAATTGCAGGCTTTCCTATCACCTCTCTTGTGGGAAGAGTGATTGGAAAGATATTAAATAACAATCAAAAAATATTTGTTTCTGATTTTGTTAAAGTTACATGGAATGTAAATAGCGAAGGTAGATGATAAGAATTTAATGCATTATTATTGACATGATATTCATTTATAGTACATTTGTGCGACCGTTGGGTTCCACGTTCCAAGGTCTCTTCGACTCTCATGGTTGTTCACATTCTACACCAACCCATAGAGGATTAGGTGTACAACATTCCCCCCTTAATCCGAAGGGGCATGTATGAGTCCAAGAAGAGAGTTGTAATACAAAATGTGCAAAAATGCATTACAACACTAGGCTGAATGTGCTCTCTAAAATGTTGGTATAAGGAGGGTGGTTTAAGGATGACCACCAACACTGGAATGCTTAGTGCAGTTTCTGGAACTCTCCCAAGTCTGGAATGAAGCTCAGGTCTTCTGCTAGAGGAAGTGCTCCTGATGTTTTGAAGAGGGAAACCTTCAACCATTAAATGGAGGTCTCACCCCGCATAAAATGGAGAACCTCAACCTGAAAAGGGAGGTCTCAACCTTTGATGGTTTAAGGATGACCAACTCTGGAATTCTTAATGCAATTATTGGAACTCTTCCAAAACTGGCAAGAAGCTGAATTCTTCTGCTAGAGAAAGTGTCCCCAATTCTTTCAAGAGGTATCACCGAATGAAGGCATGCTCAGGGGCATCTTTGTCTCTGGCTACAACTCTGAAACTGGTATGGTAGGTTGTGGCTCAGGCTCAGTTGATGTGGCTTTGAATCTTGTAGATGACCATCACTTCCTCCCCTATCAGATACAAGGTGAGATGAGGGAGAAAACTCATCTGCAAGACTGTTCAATACTCTAGAAAAAGTTCGGACATATGACTAAAATATGTTCTTGGCTATTGATGCCCATTGCTAAGAAGCAATCCATCCAAGATGAATCTTTGTTCTTGCAGGAGGCTTGTTTTTGAAGCATCTATTTGAAGAATGACTAGTTTTATGATAGTGCTTTCATGGATGAAGATCAAAAAAATGATCTTTCATATGGCCAACTCGGTCACAGTGTTGGCATTTCACAATCTG
This sequence comes from Pinus tabuliformis, assembly GCA_031772625.1. Classification (NCBI taxonomy): domain Eukaryota; kingdom Viridiplantae; phylum Streptophyta; class Pinopsida; order Pinales; family Pinaceae; genus Pinus; species Pinus tabuliformis. Next base: position 1,702,501,517 of record CM062819.1, read on the forward strand.
TTGTTATTGCTGTGGAAGAGGGGTAGAATCTGGAACAGTTGAAGGTGAACTGTCATGAAGGAATCCGGCACTCTGAAACTGAATGGGCTTTGAGTAATTTGGAATATGAAAAGAAACCTCCTTATCATATCCAAGACCTATTTTGTGCTTGTTAAGGACAAGCCCTTCCAAAGGTCTGATGATGGGCTTGGGAAGCATAAACTGAACTTCTGCATCTGCATGTACAACTACTGCTTCATTGGGTACTAAATCTGAAGGAACTTGAACAATATTGACTTGTTGCTGATGGGTGTCTATCTCAATGTTCTGAACAATAACATGTTCAGAATGATGTCTATTTTGATGTAGCTCTTATTGTTGGAATTTGGATTCGAGCTGCAAAAAATCAATTTTCTCGTGTGCATTTTGCAGACAAATTTTAATATCAGAAAGTGTATCAGACCTAATTTTTACCATTCCATAAATAGTGGAATGAATTAGGATATTTAAAAATTCTAATGTATCATTAATTCTAGCCATTGTCTCAGCAAAGAAATGAAGGCTCAACAATCCCAATGGAGACTGTAGCAATGCTAGAGAAACCCCAGCTATTAAAGATTTCAAGAATGAAGAATACTAATTGTGCATCAAACCATCATTGAATATATAATGCATGCATAAATGTCTCTTGAATCATTTAGTGATGCCACCCATAGAATTTTCTTCTTCACCGCATCAGTGGAGGAGCATGCACAACTGTTTGAGGAGGACTTTGAACTGGTGTATGAGGTGTTGCACAAGGAGTGGGTCTTCCTCCTGGTATTTAGATGGCAGTGAACAAGTATTGCATTACATATGAGATAACACAATTGGAGGGGTTTTCCAGCATTAGTTTGAGAAATACGTTGTCCAATACCAAATCTTAGGCCCGAATTTCAGACCAGACTTTCAGATGTGATAGAAAATCCAACCAACAATCAACAAAGGATGCAATGATTTGTTATAAACACAATAAATGAATCGTAGCTCCTTCTAGTTCACCAGCAATGGCCCAGAACTCCAAGCAGTTAGCACAAGATCCAAAATCGAGCCTCTATAAGGTGATATATAGCCTCAATGCACATGAATAATTGTGGCCTTCAAATAGACTATAACTCGGCCCAAAAAATACCAGCACTAGTCCAGACTTGGTAGTGAGGGGATTCGACCCTCTTTCCTCCTTGGAATCACACCCTACTCCTGATCTAATCAACAAGGTGTTAGGTGAGTTTAGAAGAAGCTACTTGCACAGTCCGGTTGAAGGTCATGTTGTCGTAGCATGGAAAGCATCTTGTCAGTTGGTGCTTAAAGCATTTACGTTGCCAGTTCAGGTCTCTCCACTTAATTAGTCGAAAGCCTCGGTGAAATGCAACTGTCTTCATCAGCAGGTGCATCTCACATCTTCGATGAAGGTCACCACTCTAAGCATGATGCATACGTTGATGCGATGGGTATTTACCGAACGGTTACACATTTTTTATAATCGACCAGCTTTAATTGAGGAAAACGTACTCAAGGCATAAGAATTCATCAACGCACAAAGCTTTCGTGGGAGTATACACAGTCTTCAAAACTCCATACATAATAGGATTAGTTAATGCATAAGAGATTATTCAATACACACTTTCGGTATTCATGTGCTCGCTCCTCCAGCACATCCCTTGTTCTAAAGACTTGACCCTCTGAATCAAGATATAACTTGGCCCTCCAATAACTGAGAAATATACCAGCTACACATGTATTCACGACCAGCAAAAGAGAGAGGGTAACTCGATCTATTTTTTTATCTAAAGACACTCAGCCATTTCATTAACTTGTGAACTGAATTTACAATGTACAATATTAAAGAGGAACCTGTGATTATCTTCAGCCACGCAAGCTTCAATATATCAGTCCCTTTTACTGGGCAGCTCACACAGTATAGTCTTCAGGGATACCGGCTCCAATATTAGCCCCATGAATAGGTTGTTTGCAGAGGAAACTAAACCAACAACTCGCCTTTGTTTTAATATGCATAGGTAAACCCACAAGGTATGCTCCTCAACCCACAAAATAATTTTCAGAACTTTGCCCCTTCATATATATACTGATTTCAACCCACTATAGGTGAAAACTTGGCCCCTCCAATTAAAACAGTGTGGGGTTCTACCAACTTTTGTTGTTCGAAGTCAGGAAACCAGAATGGCGGGAGTGTTGTATTTAAGAACACACTGTCAAAACTAAAATTGGTGGTGTGGCAGTGTGGAGTAAGCGTTATATGATAGCGTTCAATGGTCAGGAATGGAGGTTTTTTTTTCTGCAAAGGAGCGGTGGTATGTCAGCGTTTACAGTCAATGAAGAATATGACTCGTTATCAACATCTTTACGAGGTTAACTGAACCAACAGACAAAATGACCCGTTCAGACCGTTCAAGCCATCATTTGCCTCCACCAATCATTCCACACAATTATAAACAAAGGCTCTTGAATGTTGTTTAACAACAATCACCTCCCATTCTGGCGGTCTTCCGTCAGATGTGGGCTGACATGAATTCAATACAATACTTTCACCTTCCTGCCCTCTTTGTCCTCCAATAACTATAAGCTCATTTCCATAGGCCTTGAATGCTAGACCGCTTGAAGGTGAAGGAGAGAGATGGGTTCAGTTAGGCGCCGATGACTCAACTTGCCCAGAAGTGGGGGAATCGATGGGACCAAGCTCAGGACCAGGATAATGATGCCAAGAAGAAGTTGTATACTTTTTCAGGACTGTGCGAATACAGATATGACAGATAGGCTCATGTTCATTTCTCTCTTGGACCATGCAACTCTGACCAATAACGCTTAGTGCCCCCATCTACCACATGTAAGAGCTCAGGGCAACACTATTGAGGGAAGCTCAGGGCAATGCTTTTCACAACCAATGGCAACAGTGTGAAGCCAGGAAAATGTGTTTCACGAATAATGGCAGAGAGATGAGTTACATAGGCATAGAATGCATCTAAAATTTAACTGATAAGGTATTCATCAAATGCAGGACTGATAGCCCAGCTTTCATGCACTTAGAAATCACAAAATCAATGGCTTAGAATGGAGCAGGACTAGGAGAATGCCCTCTCTGATACCATGTTAAAGTCACATGGAATGTAAACAACAAAGGTAGATGATAAACATTGAATGAATTATTATTGACATGATATTCGTTTATAGTACATTTGTACGACCATTGGGTTCCACATCCCAAGGTCTCTTGGACTCTCATGGTTGTTCACATTCTACACCAACCTATAGAGCATTAGGTGTCCAACAGATTTCTTGGAAATGGATAGATGTTAGTTGTGATCCTTTTGCATGCTTATCATCTGAAACTTAGGATTTAGTGTCATTTTTTTAGTTATAAAAGTAGTGTTGTGGGATAAAATAGATTTTAGTCAAATTCAACTCATCTTCTCCAAGTTAATTTATTTCACTTGGGTTATTGATCATTTTATGCTTTTATTTGGCTAGCTACAAGGATTGTGTTGTTCTGCAGAGGTGGGAATACCTTCCCACATTCACCTGGACTTCTCCATCCTCCTCTTAGGAATCTCATGCTGCTTGCAACCTCTATCTCCACAATCACTTTGTCAAGGAAAATAAGAGGTACCATGGGCATCAACTTTGGTGCAAGATAGACTTCCGAGGGGTGCTAAGCTTGGCCAAGGGGATCCCACAACCTTCACTTATTACCTCCTACCTAAATCCACTTTCCTTCATACATAAGATACCATTTCAATCCTTGAAACACTCTCAGACCCCCTCCTATAACAAAACAGGGTCTTTTGTAGTAATACAGGACCCCCTGTAGCAGCCTTGTAGCTTTGATTTCTTCAACCAGTTTTTCTCCAAACTTGGGCTTTGGACTAGTTTAGTTGAATAATAGCCCCCAAAATGTGATTTTTTGATTAGAGAAGACCCTATGACCACTTCAACCTCATCCTTCCATCATTGCAACCATTAGATAGCAAAAGAAAGTTAGATTTAGCATTTTTTTCTTCATAGGCATGTTAAAGATATGATGTATGAACTTAAGCAAGTGTGAGTAGATAAATTATGCATGAAAAGTAGGTTATTGATTTGAATCAATTATGTAAGTAGAGTAGCATGAGTTATTTCTGCAAATAGATTAGTCTTTTTTCTTATGCAACTTCAATTAGCATTTAAATTTGATGACTGGCATTTTCACCTTGGCAGCATAATCATATTCATTTATGCTTTCATAAGAGGTTTTCCATACAATTAGTTGGAGGGATGGTATATGAATACCTTGATTTGATTTCATGAAAAGGATTGACATGAGTAGAGCCTAACCTATAGTTCATATAACATTATCACCTCTAAGTTTGTACAAACCCTGGGTTGATAAATTGAGTTGAGAAGCCTTTGGGAGTTGGAAAATTCTTGGTGCAATACCAGGGATCATCACTTTTTGGCACTATTTCTAATGAGGTGTCTAAGTAGGTTTTGTTTCTTCTTAAGAATTGTTTGTTCTTTTTTGTTTTTCATTATCCTTATTTCTTTGAAAACTCTTGAAAAATGAACAAAAGGTCAACAAAGCTAGTTCTTTCATGCCTTGTAGGAGTAGGGATAACCAAGGGAAATTCTTACCAAAAATCCCCACCGCCTCAAGAAGTCAACCTTCATTACTCTTTGGTGAATGTGAACTTTCCTCTCTAACTATAGGGAAGTTGGAAAACCCTTTAGGAGAGCCACCAAAATTTTTTAAGAACCTATAGGAGAAGAAGAACCTATCTCACCTACCCAAAATATGGTTGAAAACAAGAACAATTATATTTTCCCTATTAGAGAAACCAATGGAGGGCTACAATGAAACATACAATCCCTACTCCCCTTCAACATTTCCATGGCTTAACCTCTGAAGATCCTAACACCTTCATTTTTGAGTTTGTTGTTGTTTTTATGACCTATGACTATGCCTTTGATGAGTAGAAGCTGAAGTTGTTTCCTTCTACCCTCAAATATGAAACCTTACGCTAGTTTATGAGTCTACATGGAGGAAACATCACTACCTAGTCCCAAATGCAACAAACCTTCAATGAAAAATATCGAGATTACTGTAGGTCCAAAGAAACAAGGAGGAAATTTTTAGGATAAACCTTGGACCTGATGAATCTTTAGAGGACTATGAGGAAAGGTTTCAACTCAATTATAGGAGGGTGAACTGTACCCTTGATCCTGAGCCACTCAAGTTAGTTATCCTCCGAGGAATCAGTGAAGATGTAATGGAAACCCTCAACATGCTATCTAAAGGAGATATATACCAATTGCCTTATGATGACATCAAAATTGTAATCAAGGATTACTTTAGGGTTGCTAGGAAGAAGGGTAGGCCTAGCCAAAGCTTGGTTAGTTCCTCTCCCTCCACAACAACCATCAAGCATAAGATAGGAAGTATGTTGGAATATTTTAAGAGTTAAATGTGGCATATCTTTGCCTTGCAAATGGATACTATGAAAATCAAAATAAAGAAAGAGGAATCAGAGGGAATTAGCTATCTTTTTCCCTAGATGCACTAAGAAACACACTAGGAATGAGTGGCCATTGAATTTCATATAATTCTGCTTAGTATGTGAGGAGAATCATGCAATAAATAAATGCCCCTCTCTTCCAGGTCTAAAGGTTGTATATCAAGGAGGGGTAGAAGATGGGTCCAAGAAGTTATTATTCATTAACCAATGGAGATCTCGAGGTCCTTAGCCATATCAACAAGGCATGCAAGGTGCACAATACCCTCACTAAAATCCAAATCAAAATGCATCGTTCTAGCCTTGGTACCCTTCCACTCATCCATGATGGTCCACACCTCCTCCTTGGTCCTATACTCTTTCATATCCTCCTTAGCCTATAAACCCTCCTTTTAAGCCATACCCACCCAAACCTTCCCAATGGATCAACCCCTCACCAGTGTGACAGCCTCAAACCAATCAACCTACTAATTTGCTTCCTTCACCTCCACCTCAACCACAACTCCCTCATCATACTCCACCTAAACAACCTCAAATTCCTGCTCAACCAAATTCGAACAGAAATGATAAGAAGGCACAATAGGTCTATAGTGGGGAATTATCCTATCATGCTTATGTTGTGGAAATCCAAGAGATAAACCTTCATTCAGGGAGAGTTCTCCCAGATAATCAGCCACATTCTCCACTTGAAGAGCTTGAAGAAGAGAAGGAGTAGAGTGCCACTCAAATCAATGTACCTCCTTATCTTGAAAGGTTGGCCGAACCTAAATAGAACAACCCAGAAGCTCAGGTTGAGCTTTTGGGAAAGTTGAATAATTTGTGTGTTAAGGTACCCCTCCTCCGCGCCATAAAACATGTTCCCATTTACAACAAGATTATCAATGAGGAATGTTTCAAAAGGCCTGGGAGAAGGAGAAGATAGACTCCCATAGTCAATGTTGTTAGACAACTATCTAGTCTAATGGTGGGAAGAGTAATCTCCCAAAAGTACTTGGATCATGGTAGTCTAGTAGTGTATATGCACATCGATGGAATTTTGGTCCTTAATACCTTGATTGATCTTGGGGTTGCAATCAATATAATGACCCGAGAAACCATGCTAAAGCTCAACCTCTAAGGGGATTTAAGGAAGACCACCACATTGTTGCAACTTGCAGATAGGTTCATAGTAGATCCTGAGGTAGTTATTGAGGACGTGGTGGTCTCTATTGACTCCTGGGTGTACCCCACTGGTTTCGTGGTACTCCAATCCAAAACCAAGTTTAATGGCTATCCTTTCATTCTAGGAATACCTTGGTTGGCCACTACTGATGTCTACATTAGTTGGAGGGTTGGGAACATGACTATTAAGAATGGCCATTTTTCCAAACAAGTTATGGTGTATCCTCCTACTAAACCTTCTATTGAACATGACTTACCCTTATGGTTAAAGGAGGGGGGATATGGAGAATTTAATTAGACAATCCTCTACCCAGTCTGCACTCTAGACATTGAGGGGGAAAACTTGATGAAGATGACCTTATTGCCATATCTTACAGAACTAACCTCCCACTTCCATATTAGTTGAGGAACTAATGAAATAATCTTAGAGTAGTCCTTTGAAGGAATTGTGTTATGTTGACTCTAACATGGAACCTGCCAAGATTGCGGAGATTGACCCATACAAAACTCTAAAGATCAACCCCTCCCTTTCTGTTGAGAAGGAAGAACAATTATGTAGTTTGTTGATGCAACATATGAATGCTTTTTCTTAGGTTTATAAGGAAATTAAAGGATTGCATCCCTCCATCTTTACTCATCATATTTACATCAAGGAGGGATGTAAGCCTATGCGTCAACCCTAGAGAAGGATTAACCCAACTCTTAATGACATTATGAAAGAAGAATTGTATAAGTTACTAGATGCAGGGTTCATATAGCCCATTTCAGATAATGAGTGGGTATCACCTTTTATTTTTGTCTCTAATAAAAATGGGAAGTAGAGGATTTGTGTTCATTACTGAGAACTTAAGAAGGCTACAAAGAAGTACCATTTTCCTTTCCCCTCATTGATCAAGTCCTAGATGGCCTACCAGGAAAGAAATTATCCTCCTTCCTAGATGGATTTAGTGGATACAACCAAATCCAAATCAGCCCTGAACACCAAGATAAGACCACATTTACATTTCCTTGGGGTACCTTTGCTTATAGGGTCCTTCCATTCGGTCTGTGCAATGCCCCTGCTACTTTCCAGAGGGAATTTTTAAGTATCTTTATTGAACTTGTTCATGACACTGTTGAGGCTTACATGGATGTCTTCACTCCTTATGGATGTGAATTCCAGGAAGATGTGTCTAATATGTGCAAAGTATTACATAAATTCATTGAAATGAATCTGTCATTGAGTCTCTAGAAATGTGATTTTTTATGAATGTAGGGACTTTACTTTCCAATTTTACATCAAAGGAGGGGATATAGGTTGACCCAAAAAAAAATGCCATCATTAAAAGGATCACCATCCCTAGAAAACAAAGAGATGTCAATAGCTTCTTTGGATTAGCTGGGTATTATAATAGGTTCTATAAATACTTTAGTAAGATGGATTCACCTTTGTTTGGATTGTTGGCCAAAGATTCAAACTTTTGTTGGACAAGCAACTATCAAGAGGCCCTTGAAGTGTTGAAAGAAAATTTGACCATTGCACCTATCCTTAGGGGTCCCAATTGGGAATTACCTTTCCATATACACACAGATGCATTAGATAAAGTTGTAGGGGCGGCCTTAGGACAAGTGGAAGACAAATTGCCTTATGTTATCTATTTCATCAATAAGAACCTTTCTAAAGATGAGTTGAATTATACAGTTATTGAAAAGGAACTCTTGGCTATGTTACGTTATTTAAAAAAATTAGGCTTTACATCATTGGCTATAAAAAAAAATCACATTTATCATGCAACCATTAAGTATTTAATGAATAAACCTTATTTCAATGCTAGGATAACTAGATGGTTGTTATTATTGCAACAATTTGATTTGACCATTATTGAAAAACTAGGGAAAGAAAATGTGGTTGAAAATTTATTTTCAAGACTAACCCTACCTGCAGATAATGAAGAAATCGTAGATGATCAACTTCCAGATGAATGTGTCTTTTCCATATCAGTGCTTTCTCCTTGGTTTTCTGATATAGACAACTACTTGGTTCCTGGGAGGTTCCCTCCTAATCTATCCTCCAAGGAGAAGAGAAAGACTGTCAGGAAAAGTGCCCCATTCACTTGGATTGGGGGAAATATTTTCAGATTGGTTCTAGATCAGATATTGAGGAGATATGTGAGGGAAGTGGAGGTATTTAACATCCTCTTAGCATGTCATGATGGACCCTTTGGGGGCCACTTTGCTGCTAAGAGGACAAGCTTCAAATTTCTACAATCAGGTTATTATTGGCCCACTTTAAATTAGAATGCAAGAAGGTATACCACTAGGTGTGATCAGTGCCAAATTATGGGTAAACCCACACCGAAGGATGATCTGAAATGATAATATGTTAAACTGAAGTAGAATTTATTAATGCCAACAGTGAACTGAATGTTAATTTAAAGTGATTTAACCATGAGAACTGTTTGAAAGGAAATACTTTACGAGAGATGAGAAACATAAGTAATATGTAAACTAAAGTGAAAAGCAACAAAAACACATTGATACCAAACAGCAAGATTGATTATGGAGTTCGTGCCTGAAGGACTACGTCTCCAAGTCCGCTTTCAAGATGGGCGAACACTTTTCTATGATTGAATTCAATGAGGTCGATTACACATTAAATTGACCAAACTGGTCATGCACATAGGCACTTCTAGTCACTATCACAAGAAATATCTCTAAATTATCTTTACAATGCCTATCTTGGTTTCCAATTCTAACTCCCGATGCTCCTGTTACACTGAAAACAAAACATCCTATATCCTCCAGAATCTGCATACAAAACTCAAAACCACACTCCCTCTCTTCAAAGCACCAAACTGCCTTTATAACCCTGCAAATGTATTCGAACTCCTTCATGCTAAGTTTAGGAATGAACCATCTGACTTTTAGGGTTAAATTAGGGGTTTATGGTTAAATTTTAATGTCACATAGTGACATTCACCATTTAGGAATTAATTGATATCCAAAAATACAATTAAAAACCCAATTTAGAACTTTGGATATGCTTGAATCCGTTAGCGGTTAGCTAATCGGGTGGAGGAAGCGCGGACAACGCATGTGATCAGGTGATAGACTTTGGTGGTAACCTCCAAGCCCACGGTTCCAGTGACTCACCCTAACTGTTCTCATGCACGATGATGGTTGGTAGATAGACCGGCGGTTTTGACGCGGTCTCCCCACTGTGGTTATGTAGAGTTGTTCACATGGTTATGGTTCCGATGACTGTTTCATGTTGTGGTTAACTGTAACCTCCGACCACCTGCTTACGGTAACTGTTACCTCCTTATCCACTCACATGAACACAGTTCCGACGCGGCTAACCACTGTGGTTAGGGGACTATGTTTTATATTGTTTTGCAATGTTTTGGTTTGTAATGTATTCCATGACCTAAGAGGGTTTAATGGACTAGGTTTAAGGTATTTGAATACATGGTGTAGTTCTAGGTTAGTTTTTTAGGTGTTAGGTCTAGGACTTAGGTTATACATTAGGGTTTTAATATGATGAGTTTTTAGAGTTAGTCTTTTATATTTTATCACATAATCAAGAGAAACCCTTTTTACAACATTTGTCACAACGTGACATAAAAAGCCCACAAGATGACCAAACCCTAGCGGACTAATGACAACCATATGTTGACAACCAGGAACATATCCTTCGAACAACATGAAAACCATATCAACCATTGACATTCACCAGAAAACCTGGACCATAAACATCGTTGTCGAAGCTGAAGATACCTGACACTGAATGCTAACGAAAACTACTGGCGAAGCTGATAAAGTTCAAGACCTCATCGGCCAATGATCATTTGACAATCACTTCGATGTTAAACCACTGAAGACTCCACTCATGCTAGACTGACAAGATCCTTCTAGATCAATCCTCTCCACCTGAAAGCTTTTGGACCACAAAATTTTGACATAAACAGATAGTAAATGAGGGTAGAGATCCCTCACTCTCCACCTTGCCTTGATGATGTTCCAATACATTCGATCAACCACCTATAAGTTATGACCTTGATGATGCTGACCATGACACATTTTGAATATGTCAACTATTCCATCCATCTGCAGTATGCACAACTTGTGAAGATGGTCAAACAACATGTTATGAACATGGCATGGCAATTGACTTATTTCCATGAAGTACCATGAATTAGTGATTCATACACATATTTGAAAATAGTCTCTATAGGATATTGTTAAATACTATTGACATGTATTAACAACCTATATTGCGGAATGACAGAGACAATCAAAGACATTTTTGACATCAAATCAGCTACTCGACTTGAGATACTTTCCTGATTCTTGATTACTAAGTGAACTTGTTGCAATAAACCCATCAAACTATAATGTGAAGAGTACTGCAACTTAGTTTGACTTTGAAATTATTGAAGTGGTTGTTGATTTGTTTGAATCATTGTTTCTTTATTCATTAAATGATGTTTCCATTGATTAGCACTTTCCCCTTATGCATAAGTTTCCCTTAAATGTATTGAATAATTTGACATTGATTTAGAAAAGGCCTAGATATGTTAGGTCCCTATAATGCTAGTGATTCCCCCATTACTATTGTCATTGTATCCCTTATTGTTATTGTTGTGCCCATGTTGTCCCCATATTGTTATTATTGTGCCCCATAGAATCCTACTATTGTTATTTATGTGCCTTTATATTATTATTGTTAGGTCGGCTTGGTTATATTGTGTCCCCTTAGACTCCTATATATAGAAAGGAGGTTTTGTCATTTGAATCATCCAAGAATTGTTCATTTGTGTAATGTAAAGGAGGTTTCCCCCTCGAAGAGGCTGAATTCTAAGGCGTTGATCTATCTTTTTATCTTTTTGTGAGCTGGTTTCCTAACATTTGGTATCAAAGCTTTGGATTCTAGGGTTTCGCTGCTCCAAATAGGTCATCGCGGAATTTTCACTATAACGTTTTTCTGTGACGTTTTAGAAGCGAAAAAAAAATCATTTGAGATGAAATCACACTGAGCATCGGGTCCGAATTTCAGAGCTTATCTCGCTATATTTTCGGAGATATGATCTGAGGAAGTTTGGGTTTTTGTAAGCTCCAGAATTTAAAATAAAATAGGTCATCGTGGGATTTTTGCTATAACACTTTCGCTACGAAGTTTCAGAAGATAAAACAAAAACCCATTTGAGAAGCAATCGGTTTGAACCTTGGCTCCGAATTTCAGATCTTGTCTCACTATATTTTCGAAGATATAGTCTGAGGAAGTTAGGTTCTTTGCAGATCCCCGAATTACATTCCAAACAGGTCACCGTGGGAAAATGGTCATAACTATCTCTCTGAGCATCAGATTGAAATTTTGTAAGAAGTTATAGAAAGAGGACGGATTTTAGTTTCTTCTATATGTTTTTCAGATCCAAATGTCAAAACAGTGACACATGGCACTTCATACAAGTTCACTCTTCTGAAAAGATATATAATAAGGTCATCTTGGGAGATTGTGCATAAATATTTCTTAGAGAATCCAATTTCGATTAGACTGGTGGCATTGGAAAGAGGACATAGAGGGCTACGATAGGCCGCAATTTTAGAACTGGAAGAGCTGAAATTACATAAATACATCAGATTCAATATCGGGCTCCTACAAAGTGAAAAAAGGGGTGTGTAGTTTTTTTTTTCAATTTTTGCATAAGCTTGGTTTGAAAAATTAGTTTGAAGGAATTCAAAGGGCATATTGAAGAATTATTATCAGTAATTTATGCCCCAAAGAAAGAAAATGGAAACACCTAGTAAGCAACCTGAAATCTCTAGCATGACTCATGAAGAAGAGGAAGAAATGCAACATGATATATCAAAATTACAAGACCAAGTACAACAAATGTCACTCGCACAAAAAGTAACAGAAGCTAAGATGGATGACTTAAATAAAGACGTAGAAGCTAAGATGGATGGTTTAAAGAAATGTGTGGAAGCTAAGATGGATGGTTTAAAGAAATTCATAGAAGCTAAGATAAATGGCATGGAAGCTAAGATGGACGGTTTAAAGAAATACGTAGAAGCTAAGATGAATGGCATGGAAGCTAAGATGGATGACGTGGAAGCTAAGATGGATGGCGTGGGAACTAAGATGGGCGATTTGAAGATAGATTTGAAAACAGGCATGGAATATTTGAAGATAGATTTGACAAAGTTTCTACAAGAAATGCTTACTAATGGCGAAAGGGTAGTAAAGGAAACTCATGATGAGAACAAAATAAATGTTAATCATGATTTCATAGAATCTAACATTGGATCGAAGATATGAAAAAAAAGAAATAGGCTTCCTCTCCACTTGAAAAGAGGCTTCCAAACTATTTGAAACATGAAATGGTGACACAATACAAGAGAAATTTAACACTGACTTTCCCCAATACTGACCTACATCCCTGTAACTGATAACTTCCAAAATTGGACTGAATTGATTCATTCTGACATTAGGAAGAGGAGCTTTAGGCATCAACTGTAACTCATGTTGTATTCCCTATTTATGAGTAAGATGTTTGGCTTATTTAAATAGAACTGAAAAGGTTTCTACCTCTTTGATCAAACTATCTTTAAACTGGGACTCATAACCTGAACAAACATCATGTTGGTTCTTATGTTGTTCCTTTACACACATGATTACAAATATCTTATTTGAACTTATTAATACTTCATCTGATTAGCAACAACTAAATTCAAGTGATTTTTACTTTGAGGATCCCTAACAATAAATTCAATGCCATCTTTCTTAAGGTGATATTTATGCTCTCTTCTATAAAATACTACATCACGATCATAAAGATAAGGACTAAAGATAAGGACTTCCTAAGACAACTCGAGATATGTCTACTGGAACCACATCTAGTTCCACTTCAATGTAATTAGCTATAATGGAAAATCTTAATCGACATTATTTTGTGACTTTTATCTAAGTTGATTCATTTAGCCATACTAATGGGTAAGTTCTTGGATGATTCCATGTCTCCAAACCCAAGTTCTTAACTAAATATTTAGACATTAAATTTTCCTGTGATCCACTGTCAAACATTGTATCTATCTTTGTGTGCTTAGAAGTTATCCTTATGTTAAATAATTCAACTCTTTTATCCTGATTTGAAGGATTTATGTTTGATGAAGATGCAATAGTATTTGAACTTGAACCAGTGTCAAAAGTTTTACCTATCAAAACTATGGCAATTATCCTCCTTTCATCACCTAAATTGGAACCTAGATCTTCCTGGACTACTGCAATTTCCTTCTTTTCATCCTCCTCCTTAAGGAAATTTTTGGGCTTAAGTTCTGGATGAATTTTCCAACAACTAGATTCATCATGACTGATTCTCTGGCAATGAGAAGAAGTAGGTCTTTCATCTGAGCTGTCGCTGATTTCTTTCTCTTCAAATTGTTCTTCCCTTTACTGTCATTGGAATCCTTAATTTCCAACTCTTTGGATGTTTGCGGTGAAATCTGAATGGTCTTCCACCTAATTCAATATGTATGGCTTGAACACACACTTCATCAAAATCATCAGGATTAAACATCAATAATGTATGCTGCAAATATGAATGTAAACTACCAATGTATTTTAATAAAGTTTCATGTGCATCCAATGAAATACCAAGCACCAATGATTTCTTTCTAAACTCTTGAGTAAACTCCTGAACACTCTACCCTTTACCTTACTCAAGTGTTTCCAATCAATAACAACTTGCTGCATGTATCCTAAAGGATAGAATTGTTTCCTAAGAGCTTTTGAAAACTTATACCATGAAGAGATGACTTATCCTTTTTGCTTTACATCTATCTGAGTTTTAATTTCCCACCAGATTAAATATGTTCCCTCCATTCTAAGTGTAGCTAACTAATTTTTGTTTTATCCTCAGAAATGTTTTGAATACGACAATACACTTCTAACTGCTTAATCCAGTTATCTAGCTTTTCAGGATTCATTTCGCCATCATAAATAGGTAACTCAAATTTTACATCAAGTTTCAAAAGATATGTTTTCTTATGTTTCTTTTTTATTTCAGATTCTACACTAGAAGAAGAAGAAGAAGAAGATGAAGATAATGATGGAGATGATGGAGGTGAAGGAGGTTTATCAGCCTTGCCTTTACCTTTATCCTTCTTCGATGTCTTTGAAGAAGAAGCTACATCTCTCACCTTCTTATCTTCATAGAGTTCTCCCAACATCTACTGCATACTCAAGAATTCTTGCTGAAACTGTTCCTCGCTCATCTTAGTTTCTGGTGTTTCACCCGCATTAGATCTTGTCATGGTCGACTTATGAGCAACTCTTCGCTTTCCAATCTCTAGATCAATCTCCTCAAGGATTTATTCTCCACGTTGCGACTTTGACCTGGTTAACATTCACTAACAAATTCTAAAAATTCAACCTGCTCCGATAACAAATTATATGATCTGAAATGATAATATGTTAAACTGAAGTAGAATTTATTAATGCCAACAGTGAACTGAATGTTAATTTAAATTGCTTTAACCGTGAGAACAGTTTGCAAGGAAAGACTTTACGACAAATGAGAAACATAAGCAATATGTAAACTGAACTAAAAATTAAAAAAAACATAGTGATACTAGACAACAAGATTGATTACGGAGTTTGTTCCTGATGGACTACGTCTCCGGGTCCGCTTTCAAGATGGGCGACCGCTTTATTAGGATTGAATTCGAGGAGGTCATTTACATAGAAAATTGACTAGACTGATCATGCACACAGGCACTTCTCGGTTCCCAATTCTGACTCCCGATGCTCCTGTCACACTGAAAACAAAACAACCTATATCCTCCAGAATCTGCATTCAAAACTCAAAACCACACTTCCTCTCTTCAAAGAACCAAGCAAATGAATTCGAACAACTTCATGCCAAGTTTAGGAATGAACCAACTAACTTTTGGGGTTAAATTAGGGGTTTATGGTTAAATTTTAACATCACATAGTGACATTCACCATTTAGGAATTAATTGATATCCAAAAATACAATTAAAAACCTAATTTAGAACTTTGGATATGCCCGAATCCATTAGCGGTTATCTAACTAGGCAGAGGAAGCACGAGCAATGCATGCGATCAGGTGATAGACCATTGGTAGTAACCTCCAGCCTAGCAGTTTCGGTGACTCACCCTGACTGTTCTCATTTGTGGTGACAGTTGGCGGATAGACTGGTGGTTCCGATGCGGTCTCCCCACCATGGTTATGCAGAGTTGTTCACATGGTTACGGTTCCACTGACTGTTTGATGTTGAGGTTAAATGTAACCTCCGACCACCTGCTTACCGTAACTGTTACCCCCTTATCCACTCACTTGAACATGGTTCCCACGCGGCTAACCTCTGCGGTTAGGGGACTGTGTTTTATATTGTTTTGCAATGTTTTAGTTTGTAATGTATTTCATGACCTGAGAGGGTTTAGTGGACTAGGTTTAAGGTATTTGAATACATGGTGTAGTTCTAGGTTATGTTTTTAGGTGTTAGGTCTAGGACTTAGGTTATACATTAGGGTTTTAATATGATGATTTTTTAGAGTTAGTCTTTTATATTTTGTCACATAATCAAGAGAAACCCTTTTTACAACATTTGTGACAATGTGACATAAAAACCCCACAAGATGACCAAACCCTGGCGGACTAATGACAACCATATGTCGAAAACCAGGGACATATCCTTCGAACACCATGAAAACAATATCAACCATTGACATCCACCGGACAACCTCGACCATAAACATCACTGTTGAAGCTAAAGATACCGGACACTGAATGCTGACAACGACTACTGGTGAAGCTGATAAAGTTCAAGACCTCATCGACCAATGATCATTTGACGCTCACTTCGATGTTGAACCACTGAAGACTCCGCTCATGCTGTATTGACAAGATCCTCCTGGATCAAAGGATGAAATTCCCTTACAACCTAAAGTGACCTTAGAGCCATTTGATAAGTGGGGCATGGATTTCATTGGACCCATTGATCCCCCATCGGGACAAAATAATTATATCATTGTGTGCACTGGCTACATGAAAAAATGGGTTAAAATAAAGGCAATTAAAGAAACAACTGAGCAAAAGGTGGCTGAATTTCTGAAGGAGAACATCTTCTACAAGTTTGGTTTTCCATGTGCATTATTCATTGATCAAGGAGCACAATTTACTTCAAATTCGATTGAAGATTTCATGAAGCAACACCACATGAAGAACAACACGTCCACTTCCTATCACCCTCAAACAAATGGGAAGGTAGAGGTCATAAATAAAGCATTGGTGAACATTCTAACTAAGGTTTCTACTAGCAACATAAAATATTGGGCAGATAAATTGGTAGAAGCCACTTAGGCCTACAACACCACTTAGAAGACCACCACTGGATTCACTCCATATGAACTAGTTTATGGGAACAAGGCTCTAATTTCTATTGAGTTTGAATACAAAACCTTGAGTATGGTAGCTCAGTTGGACTTAGACTTCACCACAACACAACAAGAGAGGTTATCCAACTTAATGTCATAGATGAGTTCAGGCTGCAAGCTCTCCTACACACTGAGGTAATCCAACTATAGAGGAATATTTGGCATGACAAACACATTAGGGAGAATAATTTTCAAGAAGGAGATTGGGCCCTATTGTATGATTCTAGATTCAAGGATTTCAAGGGGAAGTTAATGACAAGATGGTTGGGTCCATATCTAGTAGAGAAATTTCATGAGAATGGGTTTATCCATATTAGAACCATTGATGAGGAAGGTATTCCCCTACTTGTAAATGGCTATAGGTTGAAGTTTTATAAAAGACCTTTGTCCAAGGAAGAGTTTGTCAGTTCAATCAGTAAAGAATTGAATGTGATTGGGAGGCTCATAGCCCTCAGTCCACAAAATTTCTGAAAAAATGAAAAAAAGAAAATAATGTGTCCTAGATGAAAACCTCCATGAGGCATCTGAGGTCAACTCTAGGGTTGAAAACCTTTCTAAAAAAAAAAGAAAGGAAATAAAAGATGAAAATATCCCCAAGAGAAAACCTCCTCTGACGAGTTTAGGCTAGGGATGCAGGTTGAAAACCTCTACAGAGGAAGCTTGCATGTCTAAAAAAATAGCAAGCAAAAAGAGAAAAAGAGAAAAGAAAAATAGAAGGAAGGATTTCTCACACTACTTATGCAAACATCTTTCTTTTGCAGAACTCCATACTGTCAACAAAATTATGACTATAGGACATATTCTACAAGTGTATTCCTCCATTTTTATAGCCACCCTTTGCATTTTTACCTCCTTCACTCACCTCCCTACCTCTTTCCATCATCTAACAAACAATAGAATCAAAATTTGCCTCCTCATTGTAATTCTACAAGAGCAATATGTAATGCTTCAAGAGGAGCCTGTAATGCTATAGGAGGAGCTTGAAATCCTATAGGAGGAAGATATGATTGGAGAAAGATGCCAAGAGGTCATGTATTCTTTAGGAAGTGTTGAGAGAGATCCACCAACATCAAATTCATCACCCATCCACTCCATCTATCCAAAAGTTAGTTTCAACTTCCACTCTGTCATGCATACAAAAAAACACAGAAAAGCTCTGCTTTCATTCCCCCCCACCTACACCACTTCCTCATGATCCTAAACCTATCCTCGTGACATTTATGACTTTCCCTAAAATTCCACATGCAATATAGGGTCTCAAAAAGGAATTAAATGACTACTATAGGAAGAGGATTCCTCCTATAGCATCTTGTGCAATCACACCAAAAATCCCAGAATCAACTTTTTCCACCCATAGAGCAAGAGATCTAGCCACCTTGATCATCATAGAGCCATTTCTGAAGTAAGGAGGGGCACATCAGCTGATAATCCATCCACTCCACCAATAGAAGATTGGACACCGAGAAGAAACATGCACACACAATAATGTTATCAGTCAAAGAACTATTAAGTTATGAGGACATGTGCAGAAGAAATAAAGGAAATCAACATCTTTAGGATCATCATTCTATGAAGACCAGCTCCAACACGAAATCTTCTCCAACACATTGACATCACCGGTAGGCTTAGGTATGATAACCCTCACCTCTTCCCTGTGCATATGATGACCAAATGTGTAATGATAAAGAAAATAACTTTTTATGGGCTAGAGGTGGCCAGTAAAATTGGTGACCTTCGATTAGTAAACTAAAGTTCATTTCAGTTACACATTCATTTGGAAAAGTAAACTCAAGTGAGGTGGTGATTACAAGGAGTGAGGTGATAATCACAAGGAGCAGGGTGATAATTTCAAGGAGTGGGGACAATGGTTAGAAAAGGGAAGTTCGTGCAAGAGGCATGTCATCACAACGCTCGAACCTTTACCACAAAAGGAATATTAAGTACAAAGCTCAACTCCATTTGTATAATCACTCATTTCAAGAAAAAGTTAGAGAAGGATGAGCTAGTGCTATCAGAGACTGCCTAGGGTTCCACCAAGCTGCTTCGAACAATGTTTGCAGGTGCTACAAGAGAAGCTAAAAGAGGAGCTACAAGTGGCTCTAGGATAATACAGGAGGTCCGAAAGGAAGATACAAGAGAGAATTTAAGGGAGAATGGAAGCCAAAGTGACCCAAAGTTTCCCTCAAACCCTCATGCACATGATAGAGTAACATTAAAAGGAGTAAGTGATCCTTTCCCTCTCTAATTTCCATACCTCTTCATGGAAAAGTCTTCTTGAAATAAGTTCCTTGTAGCAAAGAGTTATGCAATAGTTCCCTTTTGGAAATTGTCATATGTAAGAGAAAGATAGGGTCAAAGAAAGGTCCTTTTTGTTAAGAAATTATTGGCATCCTTCTCCCCCTCTAATAAAAAGGGAAAATTTAACATTGTCTCTACAACCGAGATTTCTCTAAGGAAAAAATTTGAAATACACCTAAGTACCGAGAAGGAGAAGTAGGAGAAATGGGGGGAGGGTTTAACAGAAGAGATCTCGCAGACACAAAGAGAATTCATCAACGTCATCTTGTGGTAAATATTTTTAAGTGACATCAGTGGTTGGGTTTCTTTGAACTATTGAAGGGGTATGATGATGACATAACCCAAGAATTTTCCATGGCACTAAATCCTTAGGTAGAAGATAGTTCCTTTCCATCTCTCTAAATGTTGAGCTCATAAGTAGAGTGACTACATTAACCTTAGGAATTCGATGGAGCAAGGAGGAAAAATAATTGAGTGTCAAATCCAGGAATAACTTCTTCATTCTAAAACAAAACCTGTAGAAGACAAAAATGGGGTGAGAAGGGAGAGCCTACCTTACCCCTAGGATGAAGTGGCCTACCACATTCTCAAATACATATCCTATGAGGGGAAGTTGATAATTGTATATTCCTACCATTTTAGGTTACTCCATGAGTTAATATTCAAAGAAAAATTGCCTAGGGCCACAAAGACTCAGTGTTCCCCATTTCTCACTTCAGTCTATCAATAAGATGAGCTGAAAAGTGAGGGAAGGAAAGCACTAAGACATCGATCACCATGGCCTTATTAAGATGATTGTTATGGATTCCCTTAGCCACGTAAGGTACCCTATACTTTGGATTGATTTTATAGATATGGACAGGGAAACTTTCATTGAAACACAAAACATAACCTCCACATAGCAAGAGGGAACACCATCCTCTAGTATTGGGGGCAGAGAAGGAAAAGAGGAAACGGAAAACAAGGAAGAATAGGAGGCAATAGAAACAAATGAAGAAGAAATATATATTAAGGAAGAAGAAGGAGAGAAAGAAGTAGCAGAAAAAGAGAACCATGAGGAGACCTCAAAGCCTCAAGGGACAAACAAATAAGGACATCAAACCAGTCTCTCTCTAGGACATATTGAGCAAGAAGTTGTTTCAACATTGGCCACATTGAGCACACCTCCCAAGCCTAAAAGGAGGCAACCAAGTCAAGGTCCCCTATATTTCAAAATAAGGAAGAGCACCAGGATAAAACAAGGGAAGCCTCATGCTACTATAAAGGTCCCTATCACCATAGAGGAGTTAGCAAGAAAGAAGGAAGAAGTGGGACCTAGTGAGGGGAAGATTGAAGAAATTACTTCTCCTAAGATGAAAACCAAGCAAGTTGTGCTCCTTGTGGGTAGGCCAAACACCAGGGTAGTCACCTTTAAGATGATGAAGACACAATTTTCCATGTTACAAGAAGAAAAGGAAGAGTTATAAGAGGAAATAAACCAATTACAGGAGAAACACGGGATATTACAGGAGAAATAGGGGTTGCTATAGGAGCAATAGGAAGTTCTATAGGAAGGATAATCGACCTTAAAAGAAGAAGAAAAAAGCCTCAAATATCTTCAAGGGCATAATCCACAACCCAGCCTAGAATCTTACTACAAATTTGTTGAGGGAGGTAAGATTATACCTGAGAAATTCACCATCCCACTCTTTTTTGAGTTAGAGAAGGAAAGAGGCAGAACACATATATGGATGCAAATTGAAAAATCCAAAATTTTAGAGGATGTGGGTCTCATTGAAGAGAAAGAAAATGATATGGGAAAAGAATTGAATGACCTGAAATTAAGAGAGTCAATTATGAGGGAAAAACTACAGGCAAAAAACACCAGGTTAAGAGAGAAACTGCAAGAAAAAGAGACACAACTTTCCACCATGGAAATTTTATCCATGGAAGTTATACAATGTAGGAAAGCATCCAAATCCTATGTCATTTTCCTCAAAGAGTAGTGGTTGTAGTTTCAAATTAAGACATTGGAATAGTATGGCTCATTTCCTTTCCAATACTATAGGTAATTCATCAAATTTTTCAAAAGGGAAAGTATTGGGGATAAATCCAAGCTAGCTGAGTTTTACATGCATAACTAAATCCTCAAGGAAAAATTAGTGAGCCCAAAGGTTTTCATAAAAAACCACAATCTCATCTCCTTTGATCCTGAATTGGCACCTAGGTACATAGTATCCCAAGAGCTATCCATCTTGGATTTTGAGGACACTTTTAGGATGTTGGGGTCAGAGAGTCTACAAGATTTTCAAAGAAGATGGCAGGCCCTACCTCAAAATTTATAAATAAGTGAATATCACTCCCTAGAGAGGTTAAGGAATGCCTTGGATAAAACCACCTTATACAAGAGGATCATGCAATGGTTGAATATAAGGTGGATAGGCCTCATACTCAGCCACCCCTTACTATTGGGCCTACAAGAAGGCATAAACCAAGTAGAGGAAAAAAAAGAATGGAATACATAGAGGCAATGCAGGTTTCTATCCAAAAAAAGGCACACAATCTGAAGTTCATTGGGATTTTAGAGAGGCCACCAGGGCCATGAATGAAATTCATATTAGTGATTGAGTTTCTGAGAGGGTGAGCAACACTTTCATCATGGGGGTGATGATGGGTCCCGTCAATAGTTATCTTTTGGAGTTCATTTTGTTATCCTCTAGCCCTTAAAACTCTCAATTTCTCACATTAATTCTCCTTTTAGGCATAATATACTTAGTAGGAAGAATAAAAGGTGATTTTTATATTGTATGGCTTAATGTGATTAATATGTAGGTGAAAGAAAATTTTTTGGAGATATTTACCATGGGGGGGCTTGATGGATACACCTAGAGAGAATACAGGGAGGATGTCCACCTCATTAACTCCCTAGCTCAGATTGAGATCACATAATCCTCTTCGACAACTCAAATTCACTAGAAGTCGAGGAAATCCAAGTGAATGAAAAGGAAAAAGTGAACCAGATTCACAAATCTTGATATTTTGAAGGGGAGCATTCCTTCTTTTAAGGAAGCTACCCCTCAATCATTTTTGCATAACTAAAACTCTTGAAAGGCTCATTAGGATTTGAATTTTTTATAGCTAAGAGTAGTTGCTGAGCCTAGTGCTTGAAACTGTTATTCTTACCTTTCATATGATGTATGCAACTATTATTTTCTGTTAATGAGAAGTTTACCATTTATCTGCATCTGAGTTAGTTTTCGAGGGTTGAAATCCTTGGGTTCAGGCCCAACCCAGATCATTTTGTCCCTCTCTTGTATTTTCCTTCTTGTTCTTATTTCAAAGCATTGAAATGCTTATCTTGTTTCAATAGATATTATGTCATAAAAACTTGTAATTGTAGACTTTCCTATCATGTCTCTTGTGGGAAGAGTGATTGAAAAGATATTCAATAACAATCCAAAAGTATTTTGTTAGTTGTGATCCTTTTGCATGCTTATCGTCTGCAACTTAGGATTTAGTTTCATTTTTTCATTGATCAGAGTAGTGTTATGGGATAAAATAGATTTTCGTCAAATTCAACTCATATTTTCCATGTTAATTTATTTCACTATGTTATTAATCATTTTATGCATGTATTTGGCTAGCTACAAGGATTGTGCTCATTTGCAAAGGTGGGAATACCTTCCCACACTCACCTGGATTTCTCCATTCTCCTCCTAGGCACCTCACACTGCTCCAAACCTCTGTTTCCATAATCACTCTATCAAGGAAAATAAGAGGCACCATGGGCATCAAATTTGGTGCAATATAGACCTTCGAGGGGTGCTAGGCCTGGACAAGTGGCTCCCCCAACCTTCACTTATTACCTTCTACCTCCATCCACCTTCCTTCACCCCTAAGATATCATCTCCATCCTCAAAACGCTCTCGGAACCCCTCTTGTAGCAAAACAGGGCCTCCTGTAGCAATACAAGGCCTCCTGTAGCAGCCTCCTGAAGTAGCCCTGTAGCTTTGATTTCTTCAACTAGTTTTGTTCCAAAATAGGACTTTGGCCTAGTTAAGTTGAATAATAGCCCCCACACTATGATTTTCTGATTAGGGAAGACCTTAGGACCACTCCAACCTCATCCTTCCATTACTACAACCATCATTTAGAAAAACAGAGTTAGATTTAGCATTTTTTTTCTTCATAAACATGTTAAAGATGTGATTTATCAATTTCAACAAGTGTGAGTAGATAAATGATGCATGCAAGGTAGGTTATTGATTTGAATCAATTATCCAAGTAGAGTTGCATGACATATTTCTACAAATATATTAGTCCTTTTCCTTATGCAACTTCAATTAGCATTTACATTTGATGATTGGCATTTTCACCTTGGTAGAAGAATCATGTTCATTTATGCTTTCATAAGAGGTTTTACCTACAATTAGTTGGAGGGATGGTCTTTGAATACCCTGATCTGATTTCATAAACAAGAATGACATGAGTATAACCTAACCTATTGTACATATAACATTGTCACCTCTAAGTTTGTACGAACCCCAAGTTCATAATTTGAGTTGAGAAGCCTTTGGGAGTTGCAACATTCATGGTGTAATACAAGGGATCAACAGTAAGTCACATGGACACACATGAAAATGTGATGGTACGAATACTAGTCACAACTTGAAAATTATTACATGGACTCCATGATGAAGTGGCAAAGGAAAATTGTTTCTCTTATTGCTTTGTTTCTAATATTCATGAGAGGTATGTTTAGTACTTCATCTTCATGAAATATCTTCTGTGTTCCTCATATTCACCCTCCAAGGGGCTGAATGGTATGCAATCTTCCTATGGCCCTAATATTTGGTCTTTTGTTATGTACTTATGGTCCTTCATCTTTTTGCTTGAGGACCTCTTCAAGGTTTCATCTCCACTAGTGTCTTCTCATATGATCTTATTCTCTTCCTCTATGAGCATCATCCTATCATGTCAAGATGTAACAAAAATAAGTGTAATCCACTCATGACAAGATGACAATTAGTCGAAAACCTCCTAGTTTAGCTTACTTCATGAAAATAATTGATTGAGCTCTGATTAGGCACTGGATAGGGAGGAGGACTGAGGGATTGTATAGTTCATATTTCTAGGGGCCATGAGTTATGGACTGAAGCTTGATACTTCAAAATGCGTAATTCTCGAGGCATGACATGGATACTATGTTTTTTAGGAGCCCAGTGAGGCAGTCTTAGGCATTGAAGTTTCCCAATGTGTAATATAGGAGAGGGAGAGGCTTAGATATCATGCAATTGTGCAGGTTAGGGAGGCAGAGAGACAACCTGGGGCTTGTTACTATGTAATGCAGAGAAGGAGACTAACTGAAAGGTGAATTGTGCATTTGTGGAGGTTAGTGAGGCAATCTTGAACCTTGAGACTGAGAAACACACAATTCTGGAGGGAGACTTATCAATGGATTGCAGAATTGCACAGTTCAAGGACTTACGGAGACAACTATATGACTAAGACTGTGTAATGTGCAACAAGAGACTAACTGGGAGGCTGGATTGCACAGTTTCGAAGGGTAGGGACACAATCCTTAAGTACTGAGACTACGTAATGCGTAGTCCTTGGAGGAAGGAACTACACATTGCACAATTCTAGGAGGAAAGGAAGGAGCTTGAGCCTTGCTACCTCACAATGCCCAATTCAAGGAGGCTGAGTTGGGTCAAGCTAGTCAGGCAGAAATATTTTAAGGATTTGGCTAAGTGCGAGATCAATATGATAGAATTGAGACCAAGACTGAATTTATGAATGATCACACACACTCATATAAATTCATGACAACAACATTTATCACTCATTACATAAGAACAACATGATCACCTCAATGTGACAATAATGCAACAACCTCCTCCAAGTGCGACACTTAGGGTACACTTTCTTATGACACTTATATGAAAATGCTCAATACTTGGGGAATATGTATGATGTATTTCCTTATGATGAATGGGAAACAATAGTGTGAGAGAATTCATCATAACTTCCCTTTAAGAATGTACAATTGACTCCCTTTGACTATGTGTGGCACTTTAAGATACACTTTGCAACGACAGTGACGAAACTAGTACGGCAATGTATAAAACTATGGGAATGTGTCTACTACATGTTTACATGGTAAATAAGATCCATTGGTACTAAATGTTCCTCTCATAGTGATCCACAACTCTACTTTTATAATGTGCAACACTTCCCATGCCCAATAGACGACACTTGTGATAGTAAGAGAAAAGTGTAAATGACACTTGCGAATTAAAAACAACATTGAAAGCGACACATGCCAGAGAGAATATAACACGAAAATGAAACTTATTAAAGTGAAAACAATCAAAATTGTTAGTCAAAAAATTGAAAGTGACATTTGCGAAAACGAAGGTGCAAAAGCGACAATTGGAAAAACTTACTAAAATAGAAGAACAATTGTAACCAAAAGTGAGACACTCTCAATGAAAGTTCACACTGACTATTGACATAGGTTAAAAATTGCACAAACAGTCTTTTGATGGACTATTTTATGCCTGTTCATGCTTGCGTAAATAAATGTGCTCATGAAGTCATTATGGACTGAACACGTGTGAGCAAATGACTTTGACATTTACAATCTTAGAAGAAGAATCAAACACTTAACAAATCATCAATCGACCATAAAGTGACTATGGAATGAACAATCATAGGATCCACAGTAGGCTCCAAAATTCAAGTGTAGACAAAATTTTGGAGGTTTTTTGTTGCAACAACAACTCTTGGTGACACACTGGTAGAACTCCAGCTTCTCTGCCTTGGTATATATTTATGCACAGGGTCTAGTTTTTCAGAAATCATTGATCCATTGTGTCAGTTACTTTGGTTTTCCCACTTAAACTAGTTATAGATGTATTCTCCTTCATTCATTTTTTGTTTAAACACATTCACACAACTAGATTTTATCACAATTATTTCAATTTAGGAGGAGGGTAATATATAATCGTGAGCTTAAGATAATCAAAGTATGAGTTTTCATCTCTAGTGTTTCTCCGTTGGTAGTAGGCCTAGACAAAACCCCAACAATGTCACTATAGGAACACGAGCATTTCTTCACTGCGAGTGAGCTTGGACAGTACCCCAACAAAGTTAATTTCTTCACCTCTCTATGCAATAATCCTTTATCTTCTTTCACCCTTTATTTATTTTATATATTTATAGGATGTGGTTCAACACTTATTATTTCACTCGAGTGGAAGAGGGATCCTGAATTATTGAGAGTAGAAGGGGTTTCCCCTTCAGAGAAGCATATTTTTACCTCTGATATAGATTTTCTCACTATATATTTCCCCTTTTCCTTCTCTACTTGATTGGATCAGCATGCAAAACACTGAAACATTACAACACCGAGCTTATAAATGAGGTTCCTAAAATATATTTGGGTATCATGGTTCTACACAAAGCTTTCCTTAGGAAAGGATCATATTTTCCATTAAAACATATTTGACAAAAAGATATAAACCAAAGATAGAGAAGAGCATAACAGATAATCCAAGCATCTTTCATTGTCACAATTTCCCTTTTCAAATTTCACCACATTGTCTTTCGAACCAAAAGGAACATCCTTCATGCAAAGTATTTTTAAACAAAACACACAAAAAAAGACAAGACACAACATGAAAACAAAATCAAAAGGATAAATAAAATGGAGGCTAAACTGAAAACAGGATGTAAGACAAAAGTAAGAAAACACAAGAGAGACTTCAAAGAGAGAGTGCAAAATGAGTGTGCAAGGGAGACTAGTATGCAACTAGACCTAATCCTAACCTAACTAGCTAGAAGGTCAAGGTCCAGTGTAATGAAATTTCCAATGTAGCCATTGTATCTTCTCCTGACCTGCATATACAAAGATATGAACAATTAAAACATATATAAAACAATGTTCAACAAAAAAGATAAGATCTTGAATAAATTTCACAACAAATTGAAGCTCTTGCTTATCGATAGAAAGACATGTCATAGCCACTACTTTGATCTAAATGGAAATTGACATCCACCCATGGTATTCATCAACCCATGGTATTTATCCACTCATGGAATATACCCATGGTATTGTAAGTGGCATCCACCCATGGTATTCATTTACCCATGGTATTATAAGTGAGATCCACCCATGGTATTCAATCACCCATGGTATCAACCCACCCATGGAATTAACCTGTGGTATTATAACTAAAAAATGACTAAGTAACAAGTCGCATTTTGTAAAAGGACATATTGTCCACCACAATGTAGCTTTTACAATTATACTCTATTTTAATAAAATGGTTCTTGGTGGCTTTTTTTAATGTGTGTTCTCCTATTTTCTTCTGGAATTTCAATTTTTCATATCTTGGGGGCCTCCCCCCCAAGATCCATTTCATTTTTTCTTTTATCTTGGGGGCCTCCCCCAAAGATTTGAATCAGTGGTATCAGATTTAGGTTATGGCTCCATGGGAATGATGGTTTTACGCATATTTTAGTTTCAAAATTTTTCAGCAATCTTAAACAAACTTCATGCACGTGCTACGACCTCCACATTGCACTTTCTTGGGCAAAGCGAGAAGAAATTTTATTTTTATTTTTATTTTTTTGCAGGATTTTTTTGGGCAGTGAGTTTGCAAATAAGATATGAAAGGTTTGGTGCAAAATTTACAAAAACAAATAACATATCTAGATTCCTTCTGAAAAAATATCCAAATTCAAAAAACAAATCAATCGAATCAAACTCTCGATGAGGGAGATATCACTGATTTAAAATCAATTGTATTGCAAACATTTTTCTAACAGAAATTCGTGGACTTGAATTGGAGTTCGAATGAGGGAGATATCGTTGATTTAAAATTAGTCATTTTTTCAGAACTCTTGTGACGACGGGATAGTTGCAGCGTGAATCTGAGTTTCCAGAGTGTCCAGATAGGGATTCCAATTACATGGGAAGATGAAGAATGATTATTCTATTTCAAAAAATAGGTTACAATAAATATTCTAAGTTATATTGACCGAGTTATGCCCATTTTAAATTATTTTTTATATCTGGAGCAGCATTTAGTGCGAGTTCCCTTTGGAGACATGCCCTCCAACCCCACTTTAATAGGAACTTTCTTCACATTCATCAGATTCTGCATAACAGCATCAACCTTGGGTTATTTAGAGATATGCCCTCCCACCCTAGGCTATGTAGGCACCTGCTACTTCATCAACAGTCAACATCACGGTTATCAATCAATTGCATAAAATCCTTTTCATCGAAGTCCATTTGCTAGGCCGGACACTGTTAGTATCATAGTTGGTCACAAGAATTACAGGTATCTCTATCCTCAAATCTTCGTTTGTCATGGTTATGAATCATCCACAAGCCCACACTTTATCGAAGTCCATTTGCTAGGCCACACACTGTTAGTATCACAGTTGGTCACAAACATTACAGGGTATTTATATCCTTGGATCTTGGTTCATCATGGTTATGGGTTAACCACACAAAACCCTTCTCTTTAGTGGCTCTTCATATTCAACAAAGGCTTCTTAGGACGGAACTTCACACAATGGGGACCATTTCTTCTTGAGGGAGGAATGATTCGGATGGAAATTAGCATCCACCCATGGTATTCATTGACCCATGGTATTCATTCACTCATGGAATATACCCTTGGTATTGTAAGTGGCATCCACTCATGGTATTGATCCACCCAAAGTATTTATCCACCCATGGAATTACCCATGGTATTGTAAGTAGCATACACCCATGGTATTGTAAGTGAGATCCACCCATGGTATTCAATCACCGATGGTATCTACCCACCCATGGAATTTACCTATGGTATTGTAACTAAAAAAGGACTAACAAGTTGCATTTTGTAAAATGACATGTTGTCCACCATAATGTAGCTCTTACAGTTATTCTCTATTTTAATAAAAAAATTCTTGGTGGTTTTGTTTAATGTGTTCTCATATTTTCTTCTGCTGGTATTTCAATTTTCAGATCTTGGGGGCCTCCGCCCCCCAAGATTCATTTCATTTTTTTTTATCATGGGGCCCTCCCCCCAAGATCCGGATCATAATTCTGACAAACTTTCCATAATGCCTTTTTGATGAAAACTATAATCAAACAAACCTAAAAATCTTCTTGCAAATTCATCTTCATCTGTATTGTCATCCTTAGAAAGCATGAGAAAAGATTGAAGCTTGTTAATAGAAAAATTTCTTGCTAAGTTTATTACTTGCAATTGATCATAGATTGGATCATGAAGTTGAAAACAATCTTATCTAAAACCCTGAAATGCTTGAAAAGATGAATTTTCAAGTAAAGTTATGGGATCGGGATGAGATTCTTATGATGGAAAATGAATCTGATCATGTTTACAAGGCTTTTCAAGATAGTGACGGCCTGACATAACCATCAACGAGGGTGAGTTCCTCAACTGCTTGACAAGTATCAGAATAGTAAGATGATAAACCATAAATATCAAAGGATGTAGAACAATTGTCATCACATATGCTGATGAGAGAATGATAAGCTGCATCATAGACATCAGGACCAAAATTATTATCATATGGACTGATTAGAGCATAAGATTCTTGATTAATAGATAATAAAGATAAGTTTGTTTGAATAGCTTTGCAAATGCTTTGAATAATAGAATCATCTTACTCACATGATGAATGCAACAAACCATTCCCTTGTAACTAGTGAAAAATTGTACTAGAATCATAATCATCAAAAGAATTAAAAAGGAATGTTAGTATAACGATTACATGAAACCAGATCGAATGTAGTGGCTGAAAACAAGGAACCTAATGCACCAAATAACTAAAAAATTTAGTAAAACTCAAGAGGATTTCTGGTGTGGTGAAGAAAAGGATTAGCAGTACAACATTCACAAGAAAACCCATGAGCTAATTATCTTCAAAAGAGCTTGATAGGCATGAACCCTTTGGCCAATGATGATCTTTAAAATAATCAACTTCATAGCTCTGTGCACCCATGAAAGTTATACATTCCAGACCCAAATTTGGCAAAAGGGATTTGCATGAAGATAAACTAACTTAACATCTTCAATTTGATTAGAAACTGAAACTTGAAATTTAGAAAGAAAATATCTGAAATACCAAACAACCTTCAAGAAACAATTTACATCCAGTGAAACCATGCAAAAAAAGAATTCTGCGATGAAAACTAGATATGAATTAGTTCGGGGATCTTAGTAGAGTCGCGATATCTTGACATAACCATCATTGAAAGTTGAAGTGCCTTGACTTCCTGACAAGTCCCAAAACTTTCAATGATTGTAAAATCACAATTTGAATATTGAATCAGATCATACATGGTGTGAGGATAACTACTACCAATGATTTCAATACGACCACTACTCTCCAGATCACATCCATCTTTATCACTGGTTTGAACAAATTTTACAACTTCAATAACTAGATTACTCAAGTAAAAATATTATTATAATTGAACATATAAGGATGGATAGATTGGACCAATCTCATGAGTAACATAAACAAAATAATTTCCTTCACGCAAAAATGGAAATGACAAGGGGTGGAATGGATGCTCAATGATTTGATTGCTCACTTTTTCATCATGGATGACCCTACTTCCTTGTGAAACTTCATAGTTCTGCTTGTCGGGTGGGAGATATGAATATAGAAATTCCCACTGTAGATCAACAGATTATGCAATATACTAAAACACAATACAAGATCTACTTCTACAACACTTTGCGGAAGCTTAATCGAATTGAGCAAGATCAAGAGAACACATATAATTGAGAATCAGAAATCAATCACACATAACATAGAAGAAATAACCCGGGGAAAGCCTCAGCCTAAAACCCCAATCTCTACATTATCATACAAGTGGAAATCTTGTTCAAGTTACAAAAAGAATCAGCTCACAAGCTATCATGCTCTCTCCGCAATCAAACAATACTGCTCACAGACTGAATAGACATAGTATATGTCCTCCGCAAGCCCTCGAAGCCTCCTATTTCCTTATGCAGTTTTTCTTGGGGTCTAGTGAAGCCACATTTGTGAATTCCCACCTCACACTGCTCACTTGGCTCAGAAATAATTGCACAAACCCGAAGGAGATAAATCCTTCTGCATGGATGAGTTTCCTTTATAGGAAAAATTCATCCTACTGATAGTACATTGTCCCTCCCCTGATCTCAACTAGGTCTCTATCTGAACTGACATGCATGAGTTATTTATGAGAGAATATTCAATTATCTGAAGTGTAGCAGTTACATGCATGCAAGCATTAACTAACTGAACTCACAATTAATTCAACAAACTGTTTGAATTAATCTAAATGGACTTAACTCAGTTAACTGAGCCAAATAATTACAACTCACTCTTATCTCTTTAACTAATGGATAAATCCCTTAATCAAATGAATAATTGTTGCATGTCCTCACATAGACTTCATGTTTATTTTTCCTTAACTAATTAACTTAAGATGAGTTAATTAATTAATTTACAAACAGTTGCTAAGATCAAATTCGAATTTTACTTCACTATTTTAGTTCAGGAACTAACTAAACTAGGAATCTATCATGAACTGCTATTTTTAGCAATGTTATTTATAGCACTTCCATTTTTCATTCCTTGCTACTATGTCCAACACTAGTACCCGAACTGCTATTTATAGCAATGCTATTTTTAGCACTTCTATTGTTAGCATTTCTTGTTGCCATTTTCAACAATGAAGAGAAAAACACATAAGAAATAAGACACAAGGAATGAGGAATTGAAGCAAAAGCTTCCATGAGAACATGTTCTTTGATCAAAACAGACTCTTGATCTCAATCTTTCAAATCACAATTTTCTAGGGAATTTGAAAGATCAGTAGGTGCACTTGGGAATTTATCATCATATACATCAATGGAATCATCATCATTAGAATGGTGGTTTCCCAAGACTATAGATGGATTAAACTAACTAATTTCATTTGATTGACTACCAAGATTATTAGATTCAAAATATGCCAAGAATGAAGGAACACCATCTTCACATAGAGGTTTTCTAAAGATGAAAGAAATATCAAAAGTATCTTCACCTTTCTACTCCTCTACCTATGTAATATGACCACCTTGCACTTGACTACAATTTGAATCAACAACCTGAAAATGAAGAGAGTCTGAAGAATTAGTTGGTGCAACATATTGATCAAGTGGATCAAGGTATAAAGAGTCATGGAAAGTAGAATCAATATTGAGGTTAAGAGTGGTAATATCATCTTAATGAACGGAAGTATTAATGTTCACCCTATGCTCCATGAACCATTCGAAGGTTTCTTCAATTGGATATGAATCATGGGAAGTGGATGAAGATTGAAGAGACAAATCAACAATCTAATTTTAATATTTTCTTATTTGAATAGGTTCAACACAAGGCACAAAAAGAGGCGGAGGACATGGAATGAAAGGAATATTAGGTTCCTCATATGAAATTAGGGGTGTATCATGTATTTGAAAAGTTTGGAGAGAAGAAGCATCAAGGGGATTAGACTCACAATGTAAAGAAATCTAACAAAAACACTCAAACTTTTGTTTAAAGAAATCCAAATCCGTATCTTCTTCAGGAAATTCATAACAAAGTTGAAGGAATCGATTAGAAAAATTCTCAATTGATTCATTAGCCTTTATTGTTAGTTGATTATTTTAATAACATCTCAGTAATCATACATATCAAAGGCTTGATGAATCTCCTTAAGGAATTGATCAAATGAGTGGATGGAAGAAGATGGTAAAGTATGACACCATTGGTTAACTCGACCTTCAAGGGTGATGAAGAAAAGTATAAGAGCATCATCTGAAAAATAGATTTCATAAAGCTCACAAAAATAGAGAAAATTAGAGATGTTCTCATTTATGGATATTTCATTCTCACCATCAAATTTCAATTGAGACAAGCTATAAAGATACTCATTCGGGATTGAAAGTTTACAATCAGATTCATTAGTGAAACACCTCAAGAGTATGATTTTCGCATGATCCATTTAAGATAAGAGGTTCAAAAAAAACTAAATGAGAACAACTTATCATCTGGCCTCCTTCTAGCACCATTTGTTGATGGTGTTGGAAATTCATCAACCAACGGGGTCTCCCTGATGTGAAGTCCCAATTAGATATCACATCATTTGGAGTAGGAGCCCCCTCCAAAGTATCATCCTAACTACCAAAAATCTGAGGTTTTCCTTGGTTACAATGAATCACATAAGAGAGTATGCACATAACCTTTGGAATCAACAAGTAAGTAGACACTTTGAAACACCAATTACAATGTGAAAATAGACACTCTCACAAGAGGGAAATAAAAGTGAGCCTCTAGAAGGAATGTAATAGTACCATGCTGAGAGAAACACATGATATAAAGGAAAAGGTTTGTTAGTTATCTAACGAAATATTTCAAACACACACAATGAACGTTAAATCAAATACAACACAAATTCAACAAGATAAGCACCAAATCCACAAAAATAATTCAATTTCTTTAGTAAATATGATAACAACATATATCAGAAACATTCAAAGAATAGTCTTACAACATTTATGACATACACATGAAAGTGTGTTGGCTCAATGAGCTTATGGTTATTAGGTGAAAGATCCAAGTACACAGTTATAATGGCGAGCCACTAGATCCAATAGTGGAACATTAAGTCACTTCTTTCTTCTCCAAGTAATGATATTCTCTCCTATGCTAAGCTAGAGAAGCCAAGGATAACTCTCCAAAGTCTAAGCCTCCAAAAGCCCTTTTCTTGAATTATGAGGGTGTATTTATAACAAGAGGAATGACCTTTCATATCCCCATGACTCTTGAGCTTCCCTCATGACTCTTAGACTTCTAATGTGACCTTTGGACTTCTAAATGACTTTTGGACTTTTTCTAAAGACGTTTTTGTCCATATATGACTATGTGACTTTTGATATTCCACATATGACTCTTAGACTTCCACACATTACATTTTGTCATTTCATTTTGATAATTACATCATTATATCCAGAAATAATGTGGCAAGACACATGGACACATGTGAAATTATGATGGTACTGATAAAAGTCACAAATTTACAATGATGGCATGGACTCCATGATGAAGTGGTAATGCCAAGCTTCTTGTCTTGCTTCTTTTTCTTCAATATTCATGATAGGTATGTTCAGTACTTCATCTTTATGAAATATATGCTTTTTTATTTATCTTCAATATCCAAGGGGCTGAATGGTACAAATTATTCATGTGGTCCTAATATTTTTTCTACTGTCATGAATTGCTAGTCCTTCATCTTCTCGCTTGATGACCTCTTCAAGGTTTCAACTTTACAAGTGTCTTATTGTATGATCTCCTTCTCTTCCTCTCTGAGCATAATCTTTTCATGTCAATATGTAGTACCTGCAAGTGGAATCCACTCATGACAAGATGACATCAATCCAAAAACCTCATAGTTTAGCTTGCTTCATGAAAATGACTAATTGAGTCGGGACTGGGCATTGGACAGGGATGAAGACTCAAGGATTGCATAGTGCACAACTCCAGGGGTCTAGAATAATGGACATAAGATTGAGACTGTGCAATGCGTAGTTCTGGAGGCTTCGAGAGGGAGACTGTGTTTTTGAGGAGCTAAGTGAGGCAATATTGAGCCTTGAAGTTTCCCAATGCACAATATAGGGGAGAGAGAGACCTGGGTATTGTGCAATTGCACATCTCAGGGAGGTAGAGAGACAACCTAAGGCTCACCATTGTGCAATTCATAGAAGGAGATTGACTAGAAGGTGAAATGCACAATTATTGAGGCTAGTGAGGTAGAATTTAGCCTTAAGACTGCACAATGCACAATTATGGAGGGAGAATAGTCAATGGATTGTGTAGTTGCTCAGTTAAATGACATAGGGAGATAACTTGATGATTGATATTGTGAATGTGCAGCAAGAGACTAGTTGGGAGGTAGGATTTTGCAGTTTATAAGGTAAGGGAGGCAATCCTTGAGCATTGAGACTAAGAAATGCATAGTCCTTGGAGGCAATAGCTACACATTGCACGGTTCCAAGATGCAAGGGAGGGGCTTGAGATTTTCTACTACACAATGCACAATTCAAGGAGGTTGAGTTGGGTCAAGTTGGTCAAGTAAAAATCCTTTCAAGATTTGACTAAGTGTGGGATCAACACAGTAGAACTGAGACCATGATTGAACTTATGAATGATCACACACACTCAAAACAATTGATGACACAACATTGATAATTCAATACACAAGAACAACATGATCCCCTCAATGTGACGACAATACACCAACCTCCTCCGAGTGTGACACTTATGGTACACTTTGTGGTGACAATAATGACACTTATACAATAGTGATCAATACTTGGGGAATATGTCTGATCTATTTCCTTATGATGAATAGGACACATTAGTGCATGAGAATGCATCAAAAATACCCTTTAAGAATGTACAATTGTCTCCCTTTGACTATGTGTGTAACTTTAATATACACTTTGTGAGAACAATGAAGGCACTAGTACGAAAATGTATAAAACTTTGGGAATGGGTCTAGTATATGTATACATGGTAAAAGAAATACATTAGTACCAAATTTTCCTCTCACAATGATCCACAACTCTACTTTTACAATGTGTGACAATTCCCATGCCTAATAGACAACACTTGTGACAGTAAGAGAAAAGTGAAAACACCACTTGTGAAATGCCAATGACATTTAAAGAGACACTTTCCAGAGTGAATATAACATGAAAACAAAACTTATTAATGTGAAACCAAGCAAAAGTGGCAGTAAAAAACATGAAAGTGACACTTGCGAAAGTGAAGTTGTGCAAAAGTGACAATTGGAAAAACTCACCGAAATAGAAGAACAATCATAACCAAAAGCGAGATTGGCAATGAAAGTGTGCATTGACTATCAACATATGTTAAAAATTGCATAGGAACTATCTTGATGGATTGTGTTATGCCTCTTCATGTTTTCATAAATAAATGCACCCAAGAACTCATTGCAGACTGAGCACATGTGAGAACGTGAATTTTCCACTTACAATATGAGAAGAATACTCAAACACTTAACAAAACATTAATCAACCATAAAGTGACTATGGAATGAACAATCACAAGATCCACAATAGGCTCCAAAATTTAAGTGTAGAAATTTTTTTCGATAGTTTTTTTTGCAGTGACAACATGTGGATTTTCATGTACCAATAAATAACTCAAACCATAGAAGCTTGAAAACTAAAATTTCAGCCCAATATGGAAGGGGAATCCACACTGAGGTTCATTCACTTGAAAACTTAAGCATCAAAATCATAAGAATATGTTGGCTTGATGGGCCCTAACCCAGGTTCAGCATTAGTCGGCCAAGCAAATCCCTACACTACTAGCCCTTTCGGCATCATCCCGCAGAGATCGAACTGAAATCTCACCCAAAGCAGTATGGGGGGGTGCAGGAACCAAGTTTCCACACCATGAGATGGTTGTGATGTCAGTTTATACTTCCTGGTATTGCCTTCATTCAGATCAATAAGCCTTTAGAGCTTATCGATGTTCCTTCTCTTTCGTCCTTCAGTACCTCCACGAAGGTACTCGACTATTCTTCGCGCAGCCCTAACCCGAGGTCTAGGATCTTACGCGCCTCTGTGACTGCGTTATTGTATGAGTTCCCAAGTTATCTTAAATGTTACATAATCTACAATGCATTTAAAGTTACCTTCGTATAATCCTTTACTCTTGCTTTCAATTAACAGATATAATTAAATACATTCGCGCATCAAATAAGCATTATAATGTAAACCCAGATCGTAACATAATATAATTAGATGCATTAAATAGAGACAAAGTACACTGTGATTGCAGAATAATTATCTTTATTGATATCTCAAGTTCAGTACAGACTCTATCCGCCCTGTGCACATAGCTGCAGGGGTTTGCGCACTCAGCTACGCACTTCCACCTAAGGCTTCTGCGCACTCAGCGGCAGAGCCTCTATCTACGCCAAGACTCGAGAACCCTTAGAAATTATTACCCAAAATGCTTCTTACCATTCCTACTCTTCTCTTAGAGTCTTCTAAGACTCCCTTTTTATACAATCCCATGGTCCACGAACCATGGGAAGATATTTACAGCCGACATGATACTTTACAAAACAAGGGCGGACAACCCTTTGACCTCTTCATGCTCCCCGATCACAAAATGCAGATACTTTACATCTTTATTACAAAATTAGGGCCTTCTGCCCCAAAATTGGCTCTTGGGGGAACCCGTTCCCAACAGGCCCCCAACACAAATATGGTGACTCGCCCTCGAGTCACTCTGTAGGGATGGAGATCTTGGCATGAAGACACCCCAACTCAACCTATATGACTTCTACCTCGGCAGTGCACTATGCGACCTCCTGCTTTATTTCCTCGACCAATTGCCCTACACTGTCAGCCTGAAGCTTCTGCTGAGTCTCCTGCAGATTAGCCAGCTTGCCTTCAATGGAGGTCGTGATCAAGTAGGCCTCGTCCAACCAAGGCTTCAAGCGCACCTTCATCACTGCCTCTTTGTGTTGAGCTGCATCTACATGCTCCTTATTTGCCTTGGCCTTCTGCAGCTTCGCGAGTCTTTGTGTGAGGGCAACATTATGCACTGTCCCTTTTACCTCATCATAGCGCTGCTGCAACTCTCACGCCTCTGTTTCCAACCTCTGCACAATAGGGTCTTCTTATAGGATGGTTAGTACTTCAAATGACTCTTCAAAAAGCATTGTGCAGTCTGCCACTGCACTTTCTACTGCCGCTATTACCTTTGTTATAGCAGTCGTGAACCCCCGTAGCGAGTTTTCGAATGCACACATCTACCAGCTCATCCACAGGAATGGCCAACTCCCCTACCATTCAACATGCTTCCTCCACGACCTTAATCATGTGTTGATTTGTGTTACTGAGTTCCATCATGGATGCGACGGCGAAGTCTCGCTGCATGCCCATCTGAGTATTGTTAATTTTCTGCTGACTAATCACCTGCAAAGTGCACTTTTCATGGGCCCTTAGCTCCACGATCAACCCATCCTGTAGCAGGTGGAGTGCCTCACTAGGAAGTCCTTCCAAGTTCAACCCTACTCCCTTGAGTGCGATGACAGTGGACCTGTCAACTTCGGTCTCTATCGCCAATGCTCCATCTGGCAGCACTATTGCTTGGGAGTCCTTCGCACGTAGCATCCCGACGGCTTATGAAGTACTAATGGCCAAACTGGTGGATGCCGCACCGGTCTGTGTTGGTTGAATCTGCAGCTCTCGCAGATTCGCCTGAATGGCCCCCAACGCGTGCTGTTGCTGCTGCTCAAACTACTACAGCGATTTCGCGGTGGCATCCCGCACTATATCCCTAGTGTCGTTCAAATCCCCCTCTATTAGGGTGATCGGGTCCATGGACGTCTTTCTGGCCTTGGACTTCTTCCATGGCCCTACTTTTTCTTGTCCGCTTGGACGCTATATACGGAATAGAGGTGTCTACGGGTCCATTCCTCCCTGTTCTCTCGGATCATCATATTCTTCCTCTTCTTCTGGTGAGGGTGGCTTCTCTTTGTCGGAGCTGCACTCCTCTCCTCCTATCTATCCACCTATCTCCTGTGTGGCAGCGGGGTCTACCTTAACCTTATCTTCAGCCTCCTTTCTCCTTTTCTCAGTCAACTCCTCCATCTTGAGCTTGGCTTCATCCTTCTTCCACTGTGCGGCTGTCTTGCTAGATCCCACCGTTAAGTCTGAGGTAGTGTGCCATTCTGCCGACCAGCTATTAATAACCACTTGAATCGTATCATTCATAGCTAAGTAGGGCAAGTCATGGCACTTCTACTCGGGGTCCTTCCATGCCCTTATGGATACATGGTGGAAATCAACCTTAAACTCTGCTTACGACTGCAATTTATCAAAGATAGTAGGAGACAACCACGGCTTGCGATTGATGGCCATGTGCACGTTAATTTCCATCAAGATCCAAAAGATCTTGTTGTCCTTAATCCGCTGAGGATCCTTAGTCACCCATAGTGAAGCGTACTTCACAGCCTCAGGCATGTTCGATGCGATCGAGGGAAATTGGTTGTCTTCGGGTAGCTCCCAGTCTACTAGCACGATGGATAGCAAGAACCACGCATAGTGGAAGGTCTTGCTGAGATCTTGTGCATCATGGTTGTTCGCAAGGAACTCACCACAGAGGCAGTGCACCCAATTAAACTGAACACCCTCCGCGCATTGGGCCACTAGAGCTACGACGGGCACCGGTACTTCATCGAAGTGACACTTCTGCATGACCTTCCCTGCCAATATTTGTGTGGCCACATTGACTGCAGGGTCGGAAATACTTGTAATCGCATAGCCATGCGGCTTCATTACTAATCTGAACTTCTTCTTCATGGCCTCTGTGAGGACCAATTCACCCACCATTCCACCAAACATCATAGCCGGATTCTCCCCTGAATATGGAAGCCTCGTGATTCTGTGGATCAGCCTATCAATGATGGGTATTGGCTCCTCCAGCCACAGACACCCATCATGTACCAAGCACAAAAACTGCTTGATTACCAATAAGGTAATGGGTGTGCGATTGTAGTGTGGCACCCATAGCAAGTTAAGCAAGCCTGTCTTATCCACTCCTTTGAGCCACTTTCGTGGTTCCAACGTGGTCACCTCGGTGGTCTTATGGAGGATGCGGTGCATCATCTAGTGTGTCGCCAAGTGAGGGAATCACTCGGTATCAACTAAGTCCTAGTCCTCCAATTTCAACATTGAAATCTGTGCCAAGCACGGTCCTTAAAAAACAATCTTGTCTGGCACCAGAGGTGTGTACAAGTGACCTTTCTCTCTTCAATGTCCTTAGGCACCTTGGCCTTGCCCCTATGCAGAGGGACATACTCAGGCAATTTATTAATGGGGTCAGACCCCTCAACTTCAACATCCTCCTTGTTGATCCCAAGATCCTCATCATGCATTGGGATATCCCCAATTTCTTCCTCATCCGGTTCTAGGTTAATGGTTTTTCCCATTTCCTGAGCGGTGGGCTTGTCCTTCGATAGGTTCTCCTAGGTGACGGGTGCACCGGTGGTGTTGCAGCTTGCTTTCCTTTCTTGCCTTTCGCGCCTCCGTGGGTTTGGGTAGGCCTTGGTTTAGGTGACCATCACGACTTGGGTATCTCTGCAACCTCCAAAGCAGATCCCCCTCCTTCCATAGCAACCTCTGGCACAACCCCTTTGGTTGTCACTGCTTCCCCAATATCTATTGTTTCTGCTAGTGTCGACATGACACTATCCAATAGTTCTTGGGTCCCCTTTGGTAATTTCTCAAATGCTGAACTCATTATCAAAGCTTCAAAAAAATCACTATTCATATGCGTTTGAGAGCTCAACAACTCAATGCTCAAAATTCCAAGTGTTCTTCGTTGGGCAGCCACATGTAATTTATAGACCATTTTGAATTCAAATCGTACCATTCCCCCCAAAATCGGTTCATTAATGCTAGATTGGCAATAGATTTTCAAGGATCTCACCCATAAATTTCATCTTAAATGCCCCCCCCGGTCCATTTGGCCGTTTTTCCATCGTCAAATCATGAACAATGACTTTAACGGTCACTTTCTGGCTGACCTGTGCGGTTTCATCCCAGGTAGTGCAGCCTTCTGCGTACTCGTGTTGTCTCTATGACATCTCCTCATTTTGCGCAGTTCCTTCATCGCGTAGTTCCCCAACCCGGGCAGTGTATTTTATAGTCCCGCATCTCCTTTCAGCTACTTGAGCGCTAAGACTGTGCTTCCTTCATATAGTCACCTAGACGGATCACTAGTGTCTGGCTTCAATCGGCTACCATTCACTTTTCCTAGGAAGGGCTCCGCATTTAACTTAACCAACTGAACTACTCCACCATCGGTAATCTCTTTGATGACATAGGGCCCCAGCCAGTGCATCCTAAATTTTCCTAGAAATTTATCAAACTTGTTGTCATAGAGAAAAACTAGATCATTTACCTGGAAGGTGCATAGTTTAATGTGTCGATCATGTCATGCCTTTTTGTGCTCCTTTGGAACCTGTTGATGAAATCCAGCTAGAAATCGGTCCTCCTCAAGCTCTACTAGCTATGCGAGCCTCTCTTCCAAGGCTTTGCGGTCCACCATTCCTGTGAGTGCCGCTATGTGTAGAATAGGTACAATTTATTCCACTGGCATCACCGCTTCTACGCCATACACAAGTCTGAAAGGCGTTTTCCCAGTCAACTTCTTGCAAGTCGTTCTGTAGGACCATAGCACCGCTGGTACGAGCATATCCCAGTCACTTCTCTGAGCATTGCAGACATTTGTCAGTGTCTTCTCCAGTATTTTATTGATTGCTTCCAGCATCCCATTGGCCTGTGAGTGAGAAGACGTGCTCTTCTAATGATACACTTGAAATTATTCCATCAACGCACTGATTGTTTCATTAAGGAAGTGCGTACTAGGATCGCTCATCAAGATCTTGGGATAGCCAAATCTCGTTAATACGTATTCAAAAATAAACTTCTCTGTTGTCACGTCAATATAGTCCCTCACAAGCTATGCCTCTCCCATCTGGTCAAGTACTCTGTTGGGGTGATGATGTATCGCGCACCTGCTTTCTTCCCCTTCGACTGAATTGGTCCCACAAAGTCAATCGCCCATTTCTCGAACAGTTGTAATGTCACCTATGGCATCAACGGCAGTTCATCCCTTCATGATGGCCTACTAGTCCTCTAACATGTGTCATAGGCCCTATAATATGCTTTCGTGTCCTTATGCAGAGTTGGCCAGCACAATCCAACACACAAAACCTTCTGCATTGTCGCTTTTCCTGCATAATGTCCTCCTGGCATAGCTCCTCCATGAGCCTCTACGAGCATGTTGCTTCACTCAAAGTCAGGTACATAGCGTCACAATATTTCATCAAACCCAATTTTGTACATATGTCCTGCAATGACAGAAAAGTCTACTACGTGCACTACTAACTCCTTATTATGTTGGCTTGTATAACCTTATGGAGCAGTCCCTGTTGTCAGGAAATGTATGATATCCTCAAAGTGATTGTCAGAGATGCATACCACAAAGAGCTACACTTCAGGTAGTCCTTCCTCCAAATTAGTGGGCTCCTCTCCTATTTCGATGCATGACAGATGATCGCGTCCCGTGTTCAATCACCTAGGATTTACAATAACTTCAAAATCATACTCTTGAAATAATAACAATCACCTGCCAATCTTCCCCCCCAACATAGGCTTATTAACCAGGTGTTTTAATGCACAATGATCTGTATACATCTTAAAATGTCCACCCAGCAAAAAGTGCCTGAACTTTTGGAGCATGTATGCCATGGCTAGTCCTTTGCGCTCTGTAGTGGAATAGTTATTCTCAGCCTTGGATAGCTTCCTGCTCACGAATGCTATAGGATGGTCCAATTCACCCTCTCCCACCTGTGTCAGAACGACCCCCAGCATGATACAGGAGGCATCCACATGCACATAAAATTCCTTCTTCCAGTCCGGAAAGACTAGGATCGGCGCAGTGACCATTTTCTCTTTCAGCATGTTCAAGCTCTTCTGGCATTCATCACTCCAACAGAACGTAGCATTCTCTTTCAACAACTTCTCCATGGGTGTGGTGATTTGGGCATAGCTCTTGATGAACTTCCTATAGTATCCAGTATGCCCCAGGGTCACGAGCAACTATTTCTCATTCCTTGGCACCTCCAAGTTGATTATCATCCCGAACATCGTGGGGTCTACCATCAATCCCTGTCTACACACCACTTGCCCTAGCAGGATCCGAAAAGGGACATAAAACAGACACTTATTCAGATTGAGCGCGATCTGGTACCTTTGACACGTATCTAACATTAAGTGAAAACTTTCCACATGACACTTGACCATTCCAAAC
Organism: Pinus tabuliformis; assembly: GCA_031772625.1. NCBI lineage: Eukaryota > Viridiplantae > Streptophyta > Pinopsida > Pinales > Pinaceae > Pinus > Pinus tabuliformis. The sequence continues at coordinate 1,702,544,885 of CM062819.1, forward strand.
ATTGTCCAATCTTCAAAGTACGCTTCCAGGAACTTATGAATGAAGTTTTTGAATGCCACAATGACTACGCGGGAAAAGATTGCTCATGCATTCTTCATCCCAAAAGGCATTACAGTATACTGAAAACATCCCCATTCCATCACAAAGGTCGTCTTGCTTCTATCTTCAGGCGTGATTTTGATCTGATGATACCCAGAGAACCCATTAGTGAAAGAGTATGCTTCTTGGCCACCTACATTATTTGGGACTTCATCAGTGAAAGAGGTCGGGAAGGGGTCATGCACGCAAGCATCATTCAGCTTCCAGAGATCCATGCATATCCTTATTTCTTCTTTCTGTTTCTTTTCCTGAACCACTATCAGGCTTACCCAATCGAACTCTTCTACTGGTTCAATAATTCCTGTCGCGAGCATCTTATCCAACTCAGCACGAATCCTTTCCTTGTACTTAAGATTAAGGCAGCAAGGTATTTGTTTTACAGGCTTTGCATCCGGTTTTAGGGTGATATTCATGACACTTAGGTCTCCTATTATCCCTTTTAGATCAGAGAAATTTGAGGGGAACAAATCTTGATATTCGCGGAGGAGCTCAATGACCTTGTCTACTGTCGCATCATCCCAATAGTCCCCAATTTTTGCAAATTTTGGTTCCGCCTCTATGCCAATGTTGACGTGCCTAGTTTTCAGTGGTGTGGTTATGTCAGGATCCTCTATCTGCGGACCTTCAACCTCGTGGTGACCTTTAGTTTCTAGAATATTAACTTTTCGGGGATCCTCGTCTTCTTCTTCAACGATCACGTTATAGAATTCTAGTGCATGACTCAACTGGGTAGTCCAATCAGGTTGGATCAGGTCCAAAGTTTCTTGTGGTATCCTAAAGATCCCTACTTTAACCTCCTATAGCGTCGCATCAATATAGTCAAACCCATCCTCAAAGTTGAACGTCATTAAAAATCCATGGCGCAGGATGTCCCATTCCTCTGTGCCATGGCGGAGCTCAGTTTCCAAGTACCAATTCATTGGTATGACGCCCAGGGTATGACAAAACAGATGCACCCATTTAGGTTGGGGATCCACACCATAAGCCTTATTCCATTTAGCCAGGTGATCGCACGGGTCATCTCATCCCCTATCATCCGCACTTTTTTCTACCCAAAATGTATTCTCATCATCCTCCTATGGTCACGTCAATCACTAAAACTATCCTTGTGCGTACCTCGCCATCTTGCAGGCGTGGCGCGCAGTACCCAGTCCAAAGCCTGGAAGTGATGTTTCTCTGGTACTTCTCTTTAAAATGCATCCAAAACATAATCAACATCAGTTAGCCCATGATAATGATGTAGATTCCTGACTTCGAATGACACACAGCGCAACGATTTGGTCATCATATTACAACGCAGTGTTGAGACTTCATGTAGCTGTTTCTGCCAATGCTCCCATTCTTCATCCGAATCTAACGTGCAGGAGCTTTCGCAATCCCATGCAATGCGTCTGTCTATTGTTAGATTTACCCAATCCTTATCTCATTCCATTATCTTGTAAATTTGGTTCAGATCGTCATCACTTTCGTAATCCCGGACGGGTTTTGTATAGCGTGGTCCCTCCGCGGGATCTAGCGGAACCACTACGTGGAGTGACTTATTTTCAAATATCATCTTCTGCATCTTCAGGTTGATTACCCCATTCATGTCAGTGGCCTAATTGATTCCAAGGAGTGCATGGTATGGATTGCTATCATCCACAATCTCTATTACCTCAAAATCCACCAGTGCGCTTGCACCCTTAATGTCAACTGTGAACCCTTGTAGCCTCCACATTGGAATAGTTTTTTATTGATTCACCATCCTTAACTGTATCAGAGATCACTGGATCATAGGTCTCCCCATTCTCTCCCAGGTCTATTTTGGCAAAACATTCATGTCGGACCCCAGATCCAGGATAACTTGGTCCATCTCGTATTCCCTTATCTGCGCGGAGAGTCTCATCTCCCGCCCAGTCCTTGCCTTGTGCTTTCCAAGCCTCCTAACCACGTGCAGTTCACTAGTAGCACTATATTTACCAGCACACCAATTGATCAATTCCTGTAGGCCCTTCACAGCCTTACTGTCACAGAGCAGCTTCATGCAGGTCTCCAAGAACATGGTAAGCATGGACAGGTCCATTTCTTCAACTGGTTTCTCCTAACTTTCGGAGGTAGAGGCCTCAGCAAAGCTTTTCTTTGCTTCCATAAATGTTTCTTTTGCGCACTCTGTTATCACTCAGGTTGTTCCCTACCTCCTGAAGGGAATACGACTGAGGTAACCACTAACCAATCTTTTAGTTGTAGATCCTAGCCTACTTGCAACCAGAGATGGCTCTCTCTTTATATTTTAGCTTTGTTTTGGAGTAATTTTAGGCTAGTTATGATGTACATGGTTTTGTTTCAAATTTGGTTGGATGATGATTCCAGGCAGAACTGGCATGCAGTCTCAGAACAGTCTAGACTATTGGGCAATGGAGTCAATGATGGTGTACTGCTGGAAGTATTTCTTTGGGGAAAAGATAATGCTACAGAGCCAGATAGGCATCTATGGAACAATTCTTCAAATCTGGGAATCAATGGCATGGAATCATGGAATGAAAGGCAGTCAAGGATCTTTCACTGTGCTGATAGAGGGAAAGTGAGAGAATATTATCTAGGAGCAATTAAGAATTCCTAAACAGCATTCATAATGAGGGAATTAGTGCAAACATGAGCAATTAAGAATTCATATTTATAACCAATTCTGAAGAAAACATAGTTAGAAATAGAGGTTGAGCACAGGGTGTATTCAAACAAGTCCTGAGCTATTCTTCTTCTCTATTGCTAAGATCATGAAACATATATGAAACTTGTAAACACAGAAAAGACAAAACACGGTTTAGGAAAACTTATTGTTCCATTAAACGACACAGGAATTCTGTAGCAGAACGCAGTTCATTACTTTCACATCCAGACAGTGCATAACCATGAACTTCACCAGCCATTTGTATTAGAAAGTCTGAAAATTTACAGCGCAGTGTCTTAGAGAGAAAATCACCAACCCCAAATACGTTCTGTGGGGAGGTATATATACAAAAAAGAGATACAAAATATCTAGTTGATGAGTTAATAACTCATAACTTCTTTTACCAACTCTTAAGGAACAGTAGATGAAAGAGTAAATGCTGCAGTAAATATGAATGTGATAGCTGTCCACTTTGTCAGAAAATTTTGACTTTTGGGAACAACTGAGTCCACTGAGGCTGCACTTTTAAATTTGCGTTTTTGGGCTTGCTGTCCCAATGCTTTGCTGAGTCACTGCTTTGACCTGTTCTGCCTGTTGTCTGCGTACTTAATTTTGCTGACCTGTAGCTGACCTATAGCTGACCAAAATTTTAAGCTGAAAGAAGAGGAAAAAAGACCGAAATTACCTGGGCAAAATTTCCAGCATTTCCTGCCACCAATCCTCAGGAGGTAGCTGATGTCTTTGTATTTTTATGAGTGTCTCATCAGCTTCTGTGTATTTATAAAAATTGGGTGGGACCTCAAACAGATGATTGATTTCATGCTCAATGTAAAATAAGTTCTCTAATTTGTCATAGAGAGTCTGTCCAGAGGGAGGCCCTGTTTCTGCTGGGGAACTTGTGGATGTTGTAATCTGATTTGAAATATAATTATTCATCCTGGTAGCATACTGTTCACGGGTCAGTAGTCTTCCAGCGCTGGTCAATAGGCTGGTCAATCCTCTGCTCTATAATCCTGCAAGCTTTAGCTTGAAATCATCTACTTCTGCCTGCATTTCCTGACACTTTCTTTCTAGACTTTGGACAAAATTTCTTAGGGTCAGCACCTTTTTGTTGTCATAACAATATCTCTCATGTTACTGATGTCTAATGCTGCCAACTCTTCTTTGGTATGAGTGTTCAGGAAATGAATCATTTTACTAGCCTGCTCAGGCATATTTCCCAATGCTGCCCCATCCCTTTGATTCTCAAATTGAGCTAGGCCTATCAATTCTATCTGTTCATGCATGGTTTGGATCGATTTCCATTGGTGAGAGATTGATTGGGAAATTTTGGCCCACAAAATCTTCTTTATTTCAGCTAGTGTCTTGTCCAAAGTCAGCTCCTTCTCCAAGGCTTTTATTTTGTCATTCAAGGTCTTAATTTCCCTTGTTTTTTCAGCTACTGTCATCTTGGACTTATCGTAGCTTACTTCCAGTTTGGAAAAATTTTCCTTGGTCTCTTTTACCTCTAACACCTGACCTTCTAGCTCTTTGACAACTTTCATCTTCTTCCATGCTCATGCTAGATTCAGGTGCTGTTGTTGTTGCTGCTGTAGCATCTATAGTTGTTGTAGTTGCTGGGATAATAGGAGGGGTCACCGTTGCTTGTGTAGGAGGAATAGTAGCAACATTTGGAGTTGTTTGAGGTGGCTGGGAGGTCGACTCTCCCTGCTTGCCTTGCAGTGCTCTCTCCAACTCTCCCTCCATCTGAATTATTCTCTGGTTCATTTGCATCAGCAGATCCATTGTATCCTCAGCATCTTTTTCTTGTACCAGCTCTGCAGTTTGAGGGTGCATAGTAGGAGGCAACCTCAATTGTTTTCTGAGGGCAACAATATCATCTTCCTTTTTCTTCATAAGGGCCTTGACACCCTTAGGATCCTTAGGATCATGTCCTAGGTCCATAATAATCTCCTCCAATGTTTTTATTCTGTTGTCTTTGGCTGAGGAGGACATTCTTTCCAAATCTAGTTGAGTATTTGTATTCTTCAAAGATTCCTTCAATTCATGGGCCAGCATGGCCTTATCTGCTAGAGTGGCATAGACCATCTCACCTGTTTGCTTGTGCAATTCTATTTGGTCCATGGGGTGAATGTCCTTGGCAAGGACCTCTAAATTTGTCTTCACATAATCTGCAGCTGACTGTGGCTGCTGTATCTTTGGCTTGAAATGGCTAAGAATAATTTTTTCTTCTTTGAAGTCATAAGTTGCCATCAATATTTATTGTTTGGCATGTGTTGCCTTGAGGAACTGATCATATAACTATACTCTTAACAGTTCATTTTGAGCCTTGATTTCCATGAAAGCAGTTTTGATACCAGGTGGCCGCTTGCTTTGTTGTGTTGAGGAGGACACCTCCATGCCATGCTGCCTCTCTTGCTCTTGCTGGAATGAGCTAGTAGGTGTCTGCTGGCTTGTTTCCCTGTCTCTCCTTGGACTTTCAAGGATTTCTTCACTAATTTCCTCCTCAACTGGAGGATCAACTCTTTGCCTCTTGGCTTCAGGTTGCTGTGTAGACCCACTAGCAGGTGTGGAGTCTTCTCGGTCTCGCTTCTTACCTCTTTCCTCATTAGCAGGAGTTTGTAAAGCTGGCACTTGCAGTGCCTCTGTTTGTTGTGGAGGGGCCTGCCCTTGAGTTTGCTTCATTGAGGTGGCAGGCTGTTCTGTAACCATTTCTTGCTCTGCATGCATCACTTCTTTTCCTTTTGCTGTACCTGTTGCTGATGCAGATGGATCTTGGGCAGCTTGTGAAGCTGCAGCAGTGGATGAGCCCTCTCCAACTTGGTGTGGCAATTTGAATGTTACCTGCTGAAAAGAATCCAAGTCAAGAGTTTTTTCTAAATCTTTGACATTTTGCTCCATTATTTCTTCTTGAGTGAGTTCTTCAACTAATGTGCCTTGCACCCACTCATCTTGATTAGCAAATTGTTCAATGTGTGGAATTTTGCAATGTTCATATGCTGTCAGCCTATATTTAACTCTTCTGGCACTGATAAAGCCATCCGGGTCATAAGGGACCCACCAGAAACTTCTTTTTAACTTGAGTTTCTCCTTCAATATTTGGTCAGCATCCTGCCAACCTTCTTTCTTGTTCATAATAAAGGGGCCTAGATGGTCTTTAAATTTCAGGCGAGCTTTCTTCTTGGCACTATGAAAATGAGTGAGATCAGAATTGATGAGTTGCCTGTAATATTCTAGGGCAAACAGTCTCATTGGTACATATCTTGGGAGCCTGTAAGGACAGAGCTCACAACCATAGATTCTAATGACAGTGTGATTTTGGTAGAGATACCAATCACCTATTTTGTAATTTTTGGACAGCTGCAATATCTTCTGCATGTCATATGATAATCTAGGAGGAGGATTTCTTTTCAAGAGACAGGAGACTGGGTAAACAAATTGGTCAATGAACTCACAGTAAGAGTAGGGAGAGTCTTGGACTTGATGGAAGATTGATGACCAAAAAATAGCAGACCTTCTTTCACCCTTTGAATCCAACTTCTTAATGGGACATTGGAAACATTCAGACTGGTAATACATGAACAAATGATAGATATATGATGAATATTTGAAGATTCCCTCCCTATCCAGCTTCACTAGTTGGTCATGCATTTTATTAGCAATGAACTTGGCATAGTTGTATTTGACAGCAGGGGGTTGTCCTGGGCTGTATGCAGACAATAAGACCAACACTGTTTCATCAATGTGCTCACTTGATTTAAAACCAAGCACAGAGGAAATCATATCTACAAGCAGTTTTCCCACCTCATTGAAGTTGACATATAGGAATGGAGGTGTTTCTGTAGGCTGGCGGTCTGCCCTCATGAATGTCTTGGCAATTCTTGCAATCTCAGAGCTGGAGAGCTTGGAGCCTTCATCCAACAGGTATTTCATAGAAAAAGGGACTAGAAGCTGAGTCTGCTTGAAATTTAGCATTTGGTTGATAGAATCAGGAGTGATATGGAAGAGTATGCTCCCAGATGGAGACTTGATAGCTCTTTGGGTTGGATCATAGTTCTCAGCACATAGATGGATAATCTCAGGAAAAATATTAACAGAAGGAAGGAAGTAAAAAGGAAAATTAGACTCCCATATGCCATACATGTCACAGTTGTTTAAATAACTATTTCTCAACTGGCAGAAGGTCTGCAAGTGATTCCTGTCCCCAACCAAATCCTGAATGAGGTAATCCTTATCAGCTAGAGGCATTGCTTCAAGCTCTTTGTTGGGTGGATTGATAGGAGTAATGTTTAAAGCTGCTGGAGTGGCCATCTTGAAGTCTTTCTGTGCTTGTATTTGGAATGAAGATTAGGGCAACAATAGACTGATAAAGCTTGCTTGTGAGGATTTACAAAGGAGCTGGAAAATGAGTTAAAATGAGGCAGTAGTCTTCACTGTCTGTAGCTTATGACAAAAGATGCAAATTTACCGGGTTCAAACAGGCTTTTCTTCTCTTTGATGAATTCACTGGGTTGATAAGCTTGCGAGGGCAAATACAGAGGGAATGGGGATCATTTTAGCCCAATGGCTGAAGTTTTTGCAGAGGATTTTGGTGAAAGGGGACAATGCATGGCCGATATGGAGTTTTTGTCGGGAACAGGAACTTGAAAATGATTTTTCAACGGTGAATTTGCAAATGGGCGCAATTTCGCAGGGTTTTCTTCGAACAGGGGGTTAATCAGTGAATTTTAGGCAACATTTAGGTGTATGAGTGCCTTTAGTTTGGGAATTTGCAGAGTTTTAAGCGAGTGAAATGGAGAAAACGGCGAAAACAGGGGTTAACAGGTGAAATTCGACAAATACCTGGATTTATGTCGCTGAGGGTGGTTGAGCTAGTACAATGACGAACAATGGAGTTGAAATTGTAGGCGGCAGCGACGTGGATGATCGAATTCGAACTTGGGTGGTAAAATGATGTAAAAAAGTGAACACGAAGCTACCAAGTTGACCAATGACAATGAAAGAAAACGGTCATTTCGCGTGTTTTTATGAAATTTGGGACCTTTTGGCGCTTTTTTGGGATGACGTCATCTAGCGGGTAACGGGTATGGCGCGGTGACGTGGCTGCTGACTCAGGCAATGTCGTGGCGACGGACACGCTGGCGGGGTGATGACGCAAGCAGGTGAGGTGGCAAAGGGACAGGGCAGCGGCGGGTCGACGCGGAGGTGACGTCAGTGGCGACGTGGTGCTGACGTCAGGGGCGGAGAGTGGTTTGTGGTATTCTCCCGCACCACCTTTGGGCCTGAGCGGTATCGGGGAGGGGGCCTCCGAACACGCCGGGAGGATGACGCGTGGCGGGGGTACGGCAGCGAAACCGCCAATCCCCCGGACGCTAACCTCCAGTGGATCGGGATTTGAAATCGACCGCCCACCGTTAGATCTGCGGCATGGAACATCGGACAGTGGACGGGGCAAGCGGAGCAACGTGCAAGTTTGGAGCGGGACCCGCTTAATATTCAATGTGTAATGTATGCGCTAAGGTTAGACTTTGGGTAAGGGGGTTTAGGGTTGTGCGTGGGGGTATATAGTTTAATGTCTATTTAAAACATTTAAACACCAAACTTTAATAATGAGCGCGGAGAACAGAAGGGTAAGGTTTATGAGCGAGGGGGGGGGGGAACAATGGTTGTTAACTTAACCAAAGGTTGAATTAACTCCAGGTTAGGACGCGGAAGGGTTCATATTAGTCCCAAATGGACTAATATTTCCCAGAACTGTGTTACATAGCTATTATGCTATAGGGTAGGAATATTTTAATATTTTTGGGGGTTTTTACATATATTAGATATCATTTTTGGGATTCAACTGCGTTAAGTAAGTCATTCAAACGTATGACCATTTCCATGAGAGGTAGTCGTAACTGACTAATTTCTCATGATTTTTGAATAGTTCACTTAGCACTCATTGCATCGGGTGATGCTCACAGGGGTGAAGAAGTGGGATTGAAACTAGTGAAATGTGGAGAACGAATCACATAGCATCAATCATCACTTCCGGGGCTTGCACCCGGTAACCAGGACTTCCCAGGAGGCTTACATAGTTTTTGTAGAAATAGGGATGGGAAAGTAGTTTAGGGGGCTATACAATAAAATTAGAAGTTAATATGATTTTGTGGAGTGAAAGTGTAGGGGCATGATGCTAAGTTTATAGAATGAAATTTAGACATAGGAAGTGGAATGGAGTGTGGAGAGAAGGTTTTTACACAAGAAATGTGGCTTCTTTTCCTTGAGAAAAGCTTAAAACTTGACTTAGTATTTTACAAAGATGCAGTGAAAGCAGGACTTGTTGGGCGGATCCCAAGGTCCTTTAGGGGGATGTTAGTAAGAGACTTTTTAGGGGGAGTGAAGGGGAATTAGACATGCTTCCATTGTTATGCAACCAAACAACTGGCATGGTACTAATGTCATTGATGAGATGAATCTTCCTTGACAAGACAAAAATGAGCACCCACTTGCTTCTGCAACCTCAAACTACCTACCCAGCCTAATACACCTAGCATTTTTTCTTCCATTTGATTGGGTGCACTTGAACTAGCAAACCCTGATTGTCCTCTTTTTCTTTTGAGTGTCCTCCTATCTAAATCTACCCTTATTTCTTCCAAGGGCCCAGATTAAGCAATTGAGCTCCTTAATTTCTCTGCCTAGCTACTCATCTACCAAGCTTGAACTGTTTGGACAGATATTCATTCTCTATTCTACAACAATAAATTCAAATATGGATTGGCCCAGATTGAGCTGTTGGACCATCCATCAAATGTGATAAGCAGAAATATATGCACATTGTGAACCTGCAGATAAGATAGCAGTGGCATTTTGGCTGGCCACTTTCTAGGTCTTTGGTTTGGGATTCACTTTTATTAATTTTTCTTGCCAATTTGCTCTTTTTGCCCTTTGATTATTCTTTTAGGGCATACCCTCTTTACATTTTTTAATTCTCTCTAACTCTTTACAAAATATGGAACCTTTGCAGCATGAAAAGATGAACATATTTGGCACTTTCCAGGTCAATCATGAAAAATGAAACCTATTGGTATAGGAACCTAACAGTGGCTCCATATGGGGATTGCCTTTCCTTGTGAAAGGTCAAGAACATCAGGTCAGACTGCCTTATTTTTCAACTCTTGCTGTAGTCTGAAACTTCCTTTTCTTGAAGACCAATGATCTGAACCTTTGTATCCTGTATGCAGTCCTTATGAGCTGCTCTGTGCAAAATTACAGCTCTGTCTTTGCTGATTTTTCTGATTGCTTATCAACATCTTTAGACTTCCCAAGTCTTCTTCTTGATTTCTTGTGGTAAACTCAAAATATACATCAAAAGGGGAGTTATTCTTTGACTCTTTTCCTCAAAATCTGCTGCATGTTGTTCCTTATCTAATTGCTGTAAATAAAAACTGCTGGAAATACAAATATTTATGTACAATATACAGTCATGTTATGCTGATCAAAGGGAATCAAAATAATGCTTGAGAATTCGCCCATTGACTGGGCCTTCCTCAGTATCTGTGCCATCCAAACTCTTTAGAAAATAAGTGTTGTTACCTTGTACAGCATGAATAACATAAGGTCCCTTCCACAAGAAATCAAATTTTCCATGTTTCCCTTTATCTTCCCTCCTAGAGTCCCATCTCAGCACTTTGTCTCCTATGAAGAAATCTTCAGCTTTTGTTCTTTTATCAAATATTTTCTTGAGTTTATCTTGTAGTACCTGGGTTCTTTGGTATACTTCCTCTCTTGTTTGTTTCAAGTGAATAGTTTGATTGATCCTTATTTGAAAATCATTAGGCTCTGCTTGTATTTCTTGCAGCAACTTGATCACAAGGATTCCTAAAGATGAAGGGAATCTTGCCTCCATACCATATACTAATTCATATGGACTTGTACCAATATATCTTTTGGTGGTCAATCTGTCTGCCCACAGTGCATTTACAAGCTTCTTATGCCAATTCTTTTTGTTCTCCTCCAAGACCTTTTTGATGATGTTGATGAGGCTTTGCTGGATGACTCAGCTAGGCCATTACCTTGAGGGTAATAGGCTGTGGAATGGCCCAAGGTAATGTGGTATTTATGGCAAAAACTGATCATTCTTTTGGATTTAAATGTAGCAACCTTGTCTGTAATAATTTTTTCTGGACAGCCAAATCTGGACAAGATGTTGGTTTCTAAAAATTGCATGATGATTGAGTCATTAGCTTGCCTATAAGGGATGGCTTCTATCCATTTGGTAAAGTAGTCTGTGGCAGTCAAAATCCACCTGTGTTGGCCAGAAGAGGAGGGGTGAATTTCACCAATGAACTCTAAACCCCATTGTTGAAATGGCCTTTCAGTTGAAATGGATTTGAGGGGTAAAGGTAACAGCTTTCTCTTGCCTTCAAAGATCTGGAATTTATGGCAAGACATTACAAATTTTTTACATTAGCAAACAGGGAAGGCCAATAGAATCCAGCTCTTAGGATTTTATCAGCTGTTGATTTCCAATACAAGTGTCCACCACAGTCCCCTGCATGAAATTCCTTCATAACTCTGTCAGTTTCATTCAATGTTAGACAATTAAGCAAAATACCTTCATGATTTTTCCAAAACAGGGCACTGTCTAAAATACAAAACTTTGATGCCTTGATTTTCAAGAATCTCTTTTTAGTCCTGGACAACCCTGGGGGAGCTTGCAGGTTTAACAATACAAACCATATGTCAGCATACCAGGGTGATTGTAAAAAGGCTTGATTGATCTGTGGAGTCGCCATCTCCTGTTCGTTGTCCAGTTCATTGATGTCAAGGGCTTGAAAATTAGTTTCAGTCATCAGTTTGGCTAACCCTTGTCCTTTTATCAGTTTTGTAGGCTTGATTTCAATGTCATACTCTAAAATATTGGCTATCCATTTTCCCCTCTTACCTTCAATTCCTTCTTGAGTTAAAATGTCCTTAACCACAGCATTTGGAACATAGGCGATCACATGAGAGTACAAGATGTAAACTCTGAAATCCTTGATGGCTTTTACAAGGGCATAAGCTTGCTTTTCCATGATCTGATATTTTAAGGGAGCATCTCTAAGGGCTTTGCTAAAGAAAGCAATTGGCTTCTCACATCCTTGGTCATCTTTTTGTAATAGGACAGCAGCAATAGTATGCTCAGATGCAAAGGAAAAAATGATGAAATCTCTATCAAACTTGGGACTTGTGAGGACTGGTGTGTTTGTCAAAGCTCTTTTGATGTCCTCGAAGGCTTGTTTAGCTTCTATGGTCCATTTGACTTTAGAGTCCTTCTTCAGCATATTATTTAACAGTCTTATTAGCTCAGCCAAATTGGGAATAAACCTTCTTAGGAAATTGATCTTTCCCAAAAAAGCTTGCAGTTCTTTGATGTTTCTTGGATGAGGCACTTGAAGGATAGCTTGAATTTTGTCCGGGTCAATCCTAATGCCATCTTTTGAGATTATGTGACCTAGGAGTTTGCCTTCTTCTAGGCCAAAAAGTGATTTCTTTGGGTTCAAAGATATGCCATATTTTCTGCAAGTTAAAAACACTTGCCTCAAATGCTTTAAATGTTCTTGGTCTGATTTTGAAAATGGAGTGAGATCATCAAGGTAGATTACTAAGAAATCATGGATCTCTTTGGCAAAGGCTATGTCCATTTCTCTTTGAAAAGTGGCCCCTGCATTTTTAAGTCTAAAATGCATTTTCACATATTTGAAGGTTCCCCATGGTGTTGTAAAGGTAGTTTTGTCTTGATCATCTGGGTGGACTAAAATCTGATTGAATCCTGAGAATCCATCTAGCAATGAGATCCTAGAGGCTCCCACTACCCTTTGTAGGATATGATCCATCTTGGGCAAGGGGTAATGGTCTTTGAGAGAGACTTTGTTTAAATTTCTCAAGTCAACACACAATCTAATCTCTCCACTTTTCTTCCTGGTAGGCACTAGATTTGAGATCCATTCTCAGAACCTGATAGGTGCAATGATTCTAGCTTCATACATACGTTTCACTTCTTTTTCAATCAGGGGAAGGAGGATAGGGTTGACCCTCCTTAGTTTTTGTTTAAAAGGTTTTTGATTCTCTTTCAAAGGTAGTGTGTTGGATGACTGAAGTATCATAGGACTTGAGGTCTTCATAACTCCATGCAAAGACATCTTGGAACTCCTTAAAAAATTCAATGTATTTCAACTTCTGATCGGTGGGCAATGATTTTGACAGTTTTACCATTTTGGGATTTTCTGTGGTTCCAATGTTACAGTCCTCAATTTCAGCATTCAGTGGTTGCATTTTTGGCTTCCTTGAAATGTCATTTGAATCGAATAAATCCTCCAAAGGAGTTAAACCTGTGGGCAGAAAATTGTCTTTTAGATCAATTACTTCAGCTTCTGCCTCAGCTATTTCATCATGGTCTATTTGCCTCTGTTCTTGTACCTTCTTGTCATCAAAAGTAGTTGGGTGTAAAATCCGATTTGTCGTTTCACCTGATATATTTTGTTCAGCATTTGGAACATAGGCGATTACATGAGAGTACAAGATGTAAACTCTGAAATCCTTGATGGCTTTTACAAGGGCATAAGCTTGCTTTTCCATGATCTAATATTTTAAGGGAGCATCTCTAAGGGCTTTGCTAAAGAAAGCAATTGGCTTCTCACATCCTTGGTCATATTTTTGTAATAGGACAACAACAATAGTATGCTCAGATGCAAAGGAAAAAATGATGAAATCTCTATCAAACCTGGACTTGTGAGGACTGGTGTGTTTGTCAAAGATCTTTTGATGTCCTCGAAGGCTTGTTTAGCTTCTATGGTCCAGTTGACTTTAGAGTCCTTCTTCAGCAAATTATTTAACAGTCTTATTAGCTCAGCCAAATTGGGAATAAACCTTCTTAGGAAATTGATCTTTCCCAAAAAATCTTGTAGTTCTTTGATGTTTCTTGGATGAGGCACTTGAAGGATAGCTTGAATTATGTCTGGGTCAATCCTAATGCCATCTTTTGAGATTATGTGACCTAGGAGTTTGCCTTCTTCTAGGCCAAACAGTGATTTCTTTGGGTTCAAAGATATGCCATATTTTTTGCAAGTTAAAAACACTTGCCTCAAATGCTTTAAATGTTCTTGGTCTGATTTTGAAAATGGAGTGAGATCATCAAGGTAGATTACTAAGAAATCATGGATCTCTTTGGAAAAGGCTATGTCCATTGCTCTTTGAAAAGTGGCCCCTGCATTTTTGAGTCCAAAAGGCATTTTCACATATTTGAAGGTTCCCCATGGTGTTGTAAAGGCAGTTTTGTCTTGATCATCCAGGTGGACTAAAATCCGATTGAATCTTGAGAATCCATCTAGCAATGAGATCCTAGAGGCTCCCACTACCCTTTGTAGGATATGATCCATCTTGGGCAAGGGGTAATGGTCTGTGAGGGAGACTTTGTTTAAATTTCTCAAGTCAACACACAATCTAATCTCTCCAATTTTCTTCCTGGTAGGCACTAGATTTGAGATCCATTCTGAGAACCTGATGGTGGGCTCCAGTATTGTAGCAATAATGCTACAACTCCTGGGACTCCCTTCTTTAATTTTATCAACCCGGTAGTTCGTAACAAACTTGGAAGCGACGGTGCTGTATGCACAAGTACTAGCTCTTGCCGCAACTGTCACTTGGTCAGCTGGCACAAGTCCGCTAGGGGCTCAAGCCAACTTCTATGAGCTCTTAGAAGAAGCTTTTTAATTGATGGTGAAAGCTAACTCAAAGGAAGCTAATCTACTTGCAGAAAGAACCTGAAAGCCAAAAAGACCACAAACCCTAGCAAACCCTAATTCTACCAGCTAGTCCTACTGATGCAAAGAGGAGAATGAAAACTACAGAGAGATGCCATTACTTTCTATGAAGGTAAGATACATGTGTCTAGACTACCTCTACCTGAAGAAACCTCTTTTTTTATTTTTGAATAAGTTATTAGAATTAACATGCTTGTGTTTTTAACTGTCTTTTTACTGTGCAGAGGTGGGTCAAGGAGGAGAAATGCTTGGAAGAGGTCGGGAAGGTTCAGAGAGGGTCTAAGGAGTCCCTAACACCCTTCCAGAGAGTTTCACAAAGTTTGGATATCAAGAAACCTCATTTGTGAGCTTCTACAGGAAGTCTGCAGGGGTTCTACAGGATGTTTCAGAATTTCTACAGGATGTTCATAAATTTCTACAGGATGTTCTACAATTGGATTTTGGATGATGGGTGAGTGAAATAGGATGCATGAATGGATAGGGAGGTAGGATAGGGGTTTGTAATGACTTAGTGACAGAGAGATGAAGTGATGAGAGGGTGTGGAAAGCTAGCTTGTCTTAAAGAGGGCAGAGGAAATGGAAGGCCAAGAAGGTAGGGTGACATGGGCAAAAGAGTAGTTGTGAGACAAGGGATCTAACTTGGAGATGAGCAGTTGGCCTGGACGAAGCTTAGATGGACGAGAGAGTGATGGAGATGCACCACACAGTGTAAACTTAACCAAATCAACCACGTCCTGCACATAATCAAAATATTAACTAATCTATCCTAACTATTAATGAAACCAATGAACATCAACGTTATTTATAAAGAGAACCACATACAGTACTGAAGCAAAGAAACATTCCAAGAGGTCTAAACACATGAATAACTCCTACAAATGAAAACACTTCACCGAAGATTGCATGGGTAAGCAAACTAGTGTTTTTGTTGGGCAGCACTGTCTGCAATTCCAGCCCCTAGGAAGAGGTGAAAATGAGAGTGCAGGCAACCCTTTTCTGGAGCTTTTATCACTTCTTATCTCATTACTCTATTCTAGACATCTGAAACAACTCTATTCTTCAACAATGACCTACTTAACCACACAACGAAATCTAACTCAACAAACTGTGTTTCAAATGCATGCAAAGAAAATCATAATGCTGAAAGGAAAGATATCAATACAAAGAAGGAGGCCCTAGGCTCTCAGGTTGGGCCCAACCCCGAGAGCTATGGCTCCTCTAGAAACTCAGAGCTGAGATCAAATCTGACTGCTTCTCATTAAAAAATAATAATCATAAGTCAAGAGTTATGCCAATAATGGCTACAAAAGAACAAAACAGAGCTAGCAGCTCGTAGTGCAGAATGTGCAAAAGTTTTTCCAAAAGTCCTTTTCGAAGGCTGAAGCCTTATCATTTATACATCATGAGGCCCAAGCTGGCCTCCTAAATCTATGGGACTTGGCTGACCAAACTGGGAGTGAACAGCTGCTTCCACAAAATCTGTTTGGCTACCTTCTAGATCCGGTTTTGGTGGCTTTTGGAGCTCGGAGTTGGGGGTGAAGATCCCGAGGAAGGCTATTTAATGTCGTGGACAACCCCCCTACGAATCCTCAACCCCAGCTTGGCTGTCTCCTAGCCCTTGTCTGCTCAGTTTTGCTCCAACATGTGTCAAAAAATCCTGAAATGAGCACGTGTTAGCCACCTAGGAATAGTGACTACCCTTATTCATACAAATGACATAAACATACTAAAAAATGATGCATAAGTTATGAAAAATGAACGATTGAGCAAGGGTAGTTAGGCCTAATGAGCCCAAAATGTTACCAAATTTGGGGCTCATCACCTGATAGGTGCAATGAGTCCAGCTTCATACATACGTTTCACTTCTTTTTCAATCAGGGGAAGGAGGATAGGGTTGACCCTCCTTAGTTTTTGTTTAAAAGGTTTTGATTCTCTTTCAAAGGTATAGTGTGTTGGATGACTGAAGTATTATAGGACTTGAGGTCTTCACAACTCCAGGCAAAGACATCTTGGAACTCCTTAAACAATTCAATGTATTTCAACTTCTAATCAGCGGGAAATGATTTTGACAATTTTACCATTTTGGGATTTTCTGTGGTTCCAATGTTACAGTCCTCAATTTCAGCATTCAGTGTTTGCATTTTTGGCTTCCTTGAAATGTCATTTGAATCAAATAAATCCTCCAAAGGAGTTAAACCTGTGGGCAGAAAATTGTCTTTTAGATCAATTACTTCAACTTCTGCCTCAGCTATTTCATCATGGTCTGTTTGCCTTAGTTCTTGTACCTTCCTATCATCAAAAGTAGTTGGGTGTAAAATCAGATTTGCCGTTTCAGCTGATATATTTTGTTCAATTATGTCTATCTGTTGTTGGTCATCCACAGTGCTAGTATCAATGTTCATGTTAGAGAATTCCTCCTTCAATGTCAGGAAGTTATTTATCTGTGTGTCATTTTCAAAGATCTGCCAATTTTTGACATTATCAGGGACTGCAGGCCTATGTTTGATTTCAGCTGTGAAATGGTGGTTAGGCTCAAATGGTAGCTTGCATGTGCTGGCAAAGGTTGCCAAGCTATGTGCATGTAAATTGTGCTTTCTTGAGATTTTGGTGAGTTGAGATTCTGAGAAAGTGTTAAGTATTTCAATGGCTGCTCCTCTATAAGCTCTCAACCTATGATCATTTGTAACAAAATTTCCCTTCATTTGCTGTATAATCAAATCTGAATCACCTAGAATTGAAACTTTTGTTGCACCTAGTCCTCTGATCAGCTTGAGTCCTAGTAAAAGGGCTTCATACTCAGCCATATTGTTTGTGCATATGAAATTTAACCTATATGCATGACCTTCAGCATGGTCATTTTGCATGTTGTGGATCCAGACCCCTGCCCCTGCGCCTAATTTGTTCACAGAGCCATCAAACTCTAGGTACCATAAGATCTCTTGGTCATGACTGGCCTTGAGAGTTTTAGAAGCTTGGATAATGGGCAGATTAGGTTCCTGTAAGTCATGTGCTATGTTATTTTCATTTGTTGTATCAATCATATCAAGGACTCTTTGATCTTGGGCACCAGATTGTTCATCTATGCCTTGTGTTGCTTCCAGGAGTTTGACATCGGTTTTGGAACACATATCAACATTATATAAAATGAATGAGTCCATATCAGAATGCATAGAGTAGATGGGGAAGTTTTGGGGCTTTTCTTGACTGCTAACCACATATTTCATCAGTGTTTCACGGTATAATCTCTTTGGTTGTCCAAAGATTGAAATAGTGGCATAGGACATGTCTAGCTGCAAAGATCCTTGGAGTTTTGCACCCCAAGATCTGGATAAAAGCATACCATACTTGGTCGAAATTTCAGCTACCACCACATCCATCAAGATTTTCTTAGCTGGATATTGGATTAAGGATACACAAAGGTCTTTGATTAGGCCAAGACACTTGACGCTGGCGGGGTGATGACGCAAGCAGGTGAGGTGGAAAAGGGACAGGGCAACGACGGGTCGACACGGAGGTGACGTCAGTGGCGACGTGGTTCTGACGTCAGCGGCGGAGAGTGGTTTATGGTATTCTCCCGCACCACCTTTGGGCCTGAGTGGTATCGGGGAGGGGGCCTTCGAACACACCGGGAGGATGACGCGTGGCAGGGGTATGGCAGAAAAACCGCCAATCCCCTGGATGCTAACCTCCGGCGGATTGGGATTTGAAATCGACCGCCCATCGTTAGATCTGCGGCATGGAACATCGGACGACGAACGGGGCAAGCGGAGCAACGTGCAAGTTTGGAGCGGGACCCGCTTAATATTCAATGTGTAATGTATGCGCTAAGGTTAGACTTTGGGTAAGGGGGTTTAGGGTTGTGCGCGGGGGTATATAGTTTAATGTCTATTTAAAACATTTAAACACCAAACTTTAATAATGAGCGTGGAGAACAGAAGGGTAAGGTTTATGAGCGAGGGGGGGGGGAACAATGGTTGTTAACTTAACCAAAGGTTGAATTAACTCCAGGTTAGGACGCGGAAGGGTTCATATTAGTCCCAAATGGACTAATATTTCCCAGAACTGTGTTACATAGCTATAGTGCTATAGGGTAGGAATATTTTAATATTTTTTGGGGTTTTTACATAGTTTTTGTAGAAATAGGGATGGGAAAGTAGTTTAGGGGGCTATACAATAAAATTAGAAGTTAATATGATTTTGTGGAGTGAAAGTGTAGGGGCATGATGCTAAGTTTATAGAATGAAATTTAGACATAGGAAGTGGAATGGAGTGTGGAGAGAAGGTTTTTACACAAGAAATGTGGCTTCTTTTCCTTGAGAAAAGCTTAAAACTTGACTTAGTATTTTACAAAGATGCAGTGAAATCAGGACTTGTTGGGCGGATCCCAAGGTCCTTTAGGGGGATGTTAGTAAGAGATTTTTTAGCGGGAGTGAAGGGGAATTAGACATGCTTCCATTGTTATGCAAGAAAACAACTGGCATGGTACTAATGTCATTGATGAGATGAATCTTCCTTGACAAGACAAAAATGAGCACCCACTTGCTTCTGCAACCTCAAACTACCTACCTAGCCTAATACACCTAGCATTTTTTCTTCCATTTGATTGGGTGCACTTGAACTAGCAAACCCTGATTGTCCTCTTTTTCTTTTGAGTGTCCTCCTATCTAAATCTACACTTATTTCTTCCAAGGGCCCAGATTAAGCAGTTGAGCTCCTTAATTTCTCTGCCTAGCTACTCATCTGCCAAGCTTGAACTCATTGGACAGATATTCATTCTCTATTCTACAACAGTAAATTCAAATATGGATTGGCCCAGATTGAGCTGTTGGACCATCCATCAAATGTGATAAGCAACAATATCTGCACATTGTGAACCTGCAGATAAGATAGCAGTGGCATTTTGGCTGGCCACTTTCCTGGTCTTTGGTTTGGGGTTCACTTTTATTAATTTTTCCTGACCAATTTGCTCTTTTTTCCCTTTGATTATTCTTTTAGGGCATACCCTCTTTACATTTTTTAATTCTCTCTAACTCTTTACAAAATATGGAACCTTTGCAGCATGAAAAGATGAACATATTTGGCACTTCCCAGGTCAATCATGAAAAATGAAACCTATTGGTATAGGAACCTAACACACTCCAATTCAAACCCAGTCTCCTTCTCTAGTGCTTTGCAGACCCATACACCTTCTGCAGGCTGCTTCCCTTTATCCTCCCCAGTCGTGGTTCTGCTCCGCAGCATAATGTTTATGTTAGGTTCTTCCTCGCGAGGCTCATCCCTCATCATCTTGAGGTTTTGTGTCGGCTGTGGAGGCTACGCCCCCTTTTTGAGAATCTTAGCCAACAATATGGGGCAATCCACAGTCACAGGGTCAAACTGAGTACAGTAGCGACATGAAAATTGTGTCAGATTCAGACAGTCCCTCGCATAGTGTCCTGGGCGTCCACAATTGTAAAAAATCAGTTGTCCTCGGCCTCTCCCAGGCCCTCCTCCACCTCGGCCTTGGCCGCGCCCTTGATATTCATCTCGTGTTCCCCCAACACCTTGGTCTAGAGGCCGCATTTTTGTTCACATTCTGTATGCAGGTGTCCTATCTGCCATTAATTCATAACTTTGACAATTACTCTAGCCATGGCATATTGATTGAAAGAAATTGTAGAACAGTTGTTGTGGTGTTTGTGCAAATTTCTGTAACAAATGGAAATTATCAGTTGTGTGTTTCCCAGCGACTTGACATATAGCACACCATAGCGCAGGCCCTGAACTTGGCCCTGCTGCAGTCTCTGGTCATAGAGGCATTGGTCCTCCTACTGCAACATAGTTCGTGAACACTAGGCAGTGACCCTTGTCATGCCCCTGACCCTTGCATCTTATGCACCAAACTTCTTCGTGCGCCTCTAGCCGAGCAGCTCTGTCCTGCCTTAGACTTTGCATTTCGAGACAAAGGTTTTGCAACTGTGCATGAATCTGCTAAACCCCCAGATTCAGATCTTGCATCAGCATTTCGTGCAGTCTCATTTCAATCTCCAAGGCTTCTGCCTAAGTCGTAATCTTCTGTTGTGACAGCGCAACCCTTAGGTGAGGCAGGAGCGAAGCCACGAACCACTCGTGGTGCTGCCCATCCATCAAATTCATATTGGCTTCGTGGATTTTACACTTCAATCTCTGATCTAACTCCCAAGGGGTCTCACCTGGTTTCATCACAATTTCCTTGAATCCCACAATCGACTGCACTTCAGACTTAGGCCTACTGAATTCTTTATTCAACGCAGTCTGGATCTCTGCCAGCGTAGCTTCCTGGTTATCATTAGAGTACTTGATGTACCAGGTTAGCGCGTGATCCTGCAAAGCACTAACCAACGTCGCCTTCTTCATGTGATCATCCGCAACACCCTGAGCTTCCCATACAACCTTTATGACGAACCAAAATTGGTTCGGGTCCTCATTCCCTATGCCCTTGAATACAAGTAGTTTTACGGAGTTCACCATATTGAACAGTGGAGGTGGCAATGGTGTGGGTGATGGGGTGAGCGGTTGAGGTGAGGATGGAGGTGGTGTGGATGGATGTGATGAGGGCATAGGCAGTGTAGGTATTCTTGGGAACCCTCGTCTTATCAACTGACTAGTGCTCAGGGGAGAAATATGCAGTGTCCCTTCGTCATCACTTAAAGGGATTCCAATTAGTGGGCTATACTCAAGACCTTTTCTTCCTTTGTCCCTAAAAGGTTTTCTGCTTCGCGTAGCTCCAAACATCAAGGTAACCACATAACCCATTGTTCACACAAGAGCATCTTGATCCAAGTATTCAGTGATTTTAAATACTTACCTCGTGGTCCTTTGAAGAAGTGGAACTCTGCTTCACCGTAACTAACAGACGTATCGACTGCGAACTTGATCACAAATCCTCCTATGATGTGGTCAAGCCAATTGTCGACAGCACGCATGATCTTATCTTCAGAAGCTTCTAACCTCCTTACCAGCTCCAGTGTCCAACCAATCAGCTTGTCAAGCCTCCACCTTCCTTGACTTTCTGCCAACTTCGGGATACACTCGTATAACTCAACTGAGAAGGAACAAAAGAAGATTTTGTGTATTTTTGTGTATAGGTATTTGTCCAACCACTGTTCTTTCGTTAATCGCGGGTTCTTGTTTTATTGCGCCGTGAATTTGTGGATCTTTCTATATAACTAGGTTTCAATTTCTTTCTTAGTTGGATTCCAATGATACACCATCACACATCTCTCATGCAGATCTCAATCCCAACAACAAAACCAGTTGTTGGCTTGATGGGCCTTGACTCAGGTTCAGCGTTAGTCAGCCAAGAAAATCTCTACACTACTGGCCCTTTCGGCATCAGCGCGTGAAGTGCGAACCGAAGTCTCACCCAAAGAAGTATGGGGGGATGCAGGAACCAAGTTTCCACACCCTGATATGGTCGTGATGTCGGTTTATACTTCCTGGTCCTGCCTTCATGCAGATCGATAAGCCTTTAGGGCTTATTGATGTTCCTTCTCTTTCATCCTTCAGTACCTCCGCGAAGATACTTGACTGATCTTGGCGCAGCCCTAACCCAAGGTCCAGGTACTTACGCACCTCTGTGACTGCGTTACTGTATAAGTTCCAAAGTTATCTTAAGTGTTACCTAATCTACCATGAATTTATAGTTACCTTTGCATAATCCTTTACTCTTGCTTTCAATTAACATATATAATTAAATACATTCGCGCATCAAATAAGAATTATAATGTAAACCCTGATTGTAACATAATATAATCAGATGCATTAAACAGAGACAAAGTACATAGTGATTACAGAACAATTCTCTTTATTGATATCCAAGTTCAGTACAGACTATATCCGCCATGCGCACACAGTTGTAGGGGTTCGCACACTCAGTTGCGAACTTGCACCCCAGGCCTTTGCGCACTCAGCTGCAGGGCCTCTACCTACGCTAAGACTCGAGAACCCTTAGAACTTCTTACCCAAAATCCTTCTTACCATTCCTACTCTTCTCTTAGACTCTTCTAAGGCTCCCTTTTTATACAATCCCATGGTCCGCGGACCATGGGTAGATCTTTACAGCCGACATGGTACTTTACAAAACAAGGGCGGACAACCTTTGACTTGTTTGCACTCTGCGACCACAAAATGCAGAGACTTTACATCTTTATTACAAACTTTAGGTCTTCTGCCCCAAAACATGGGCTTTTAGCCCTAAACTTGGCTCTTGGGGGAACTTGTTCCCAACATAGTAGCAGCAAACCTTGAAAACTATCAATAATTTTTAACCTATCCTCTTCATATTTCTCATGTCTTGGGAATGGACCCGGTTGGTGGCTTTGAAACATCAATAATAAATCTCACATATTTGGATCTTAATTTATCAATAAATAACTACAACCATAGAAACTTGAAAACCGCAATGTTTCCCAATATGGAAGGGGCATCCACAGTGAGCTTCCTTCACTTGAAAACATGAGGATCAAAATCATAGGAAGAACGACAAACCTTAACATCCACTATTAATTTTTAACCTCTTACATTCATATCTCCCATGTCTTGATAATGGACCTAATTGGTGTCTCTAAAATGTCGATAAGAGATCTCACATATATGGATATTCCTTTATCAATAAGTAACCTCAACCAGAAAAGATTTAAAATTGTAATTTCTACCTAATACAGAAGGGACATATGTAGTGAGGTTTGTTCACTTGAAAACCCAAGGATCAAAATCATAAGAAGACTGAAAAAACTTGATATATACTATTAAATGCTTGATAGAAGAAGAGCTAATTTGAGAGATTAAATAGTAATGAGGAGTAAATTAAGATGAAGGTCGGCTCTCTTTCTTGAATAATAATTTTCATTAATTTTAATTATTGATGAGATGTCGGCTATTTTGGTGTTCTAAACACTCTTGCTATCAGGGCCCTTCGAATTTCTGATGCTGAACATCTGAATGAAGAAAATAAGCATTTAGTCTCAACCTTTAAGAGTTTAGGCTACAAAGAAAATGAGATTAAAAGAGAAATAAAGAAAGCCGAGAAAAGGATGTTATCTCATGAACCTAAGGCCCGTGATCAGCCTTAGTGTGGTAGGGTTTTTCTACCTTATATTCATGGAGTTACAGATAAGATTGCTAAAATCCTAAGGAAGAAAAACATAAGCACACAATTCTCAGCACCTGGAACTATTAGGCAAGGTATGAGATCTGTCAAGGATAGTATTGATAAACATCAACTTAAAGGAGTCTATAAAATAGATTGCTCATGTGGAAAAAGCTACATTGGTGAAACAGGTCGCTCCTTGCAGACTAGACTCAAAGAACATGGAGCTGATATTAAGAATGAAAGGTCTCGTACTTCGGCCCTGGCAGAACACTCCTCAAAAACTAAGCACCATGTCTGCTTGGAAAGCGCCTCAATTATCGCTAGGGAAGAACAACATCATAGGCGAAAGATCAGAGAAGCTCTTGAAATTATCAAACACCCACATAATCTCAACAGAGACAATGGTATGGAGATTAGTGGAAGTTGGCTTCCCCTAATCAGAGAAATTAAGGTCACCAATACTTCTCAGTTTTAGCACCCCCCTTTCTAATCTTAATAAGTTAGTAACCTAGCTTTAATAATTTAGTATAATAATAATAATAATTAGTACATAATTAATCATTCACAATAGTAATTATGATAATAACTATTACTATTATCATTAACTATGATTATAAATAGTGATTATTAAGTATTAATTAAAATCTATTAACTAATTAGTTAAAAAAAAAAAAAAAAAAATTTACTATTTTAATTATCAATATTAATTATTATGTCTTGATATTAATTATCAATATTAATTATTATGTCTTGATATTAATTATCAATCATTAACACTAATTATTTATTTATTATTAATTATTAACTATGATTCTTAATATTATAATATCGATTTT
The DNA here is from genome assembly GCA_031772625.1 of Pinus tabuliformis. Classification (NCBI taxonomy): domain Eukaryota; kingdom Viridiplantae; phylum Streptophyta; class Pinopsida; order Pinales; family Pinaceae; genus Pinus; species Pinus tabuliformis. The sequence continues at coordinate 1,702,569,365 of CM062819.1, forward strand.
AATATAATAATAATAATTATTAATATAAATACATTTTAATAATTTTAAATAATTTTAATATTAATACATTACACTAATAATACTATTCATAAAATACCAAAATATATTAATAATAATTCTATTTTATAACATCATAATAAAAATTGTACTAACATATATTATATATAATATATATTAAATATTAATACAATATACCAGGATTAATATTATTAATATTAATAATACTAATTATTATTATTAATTATTATATTAATAATAATAATAATATTTACAATTTATTATATTAAATTAAAGGTAACTAATTATTAAAATATATTAATAATAATTCTAATTTATAATAATCATAATAAAAATTGTACTAACATACATTATATATAATAAATATTAAATATTAATACAATATATTAGGATTATTATTATTAATAATATTAATTATGATCAATATTAATATTATTATTAATACTGGTTATTATTATTAATTATTATATTAATAATAATAATAATAATTATTATTATTATTTACAATTAATATTAATAATAATTATTATATTAAATTAAAAAATAACAAATTATTAAAAATATTATAATTGATTAATTAAAATTAATATTAATTTTAATAATGATCAACACAAAATAATTTATATTATTTTAAATCAATTAATTAGCTCATCAAAAAATAAAAAATAATAATAATAAAATAAAATAAATAAATAAAAATAAAAATAGCTGACATCTCATCAATAATTAAAATTAATCAAAATTATTATTCAAAAAAGAGAGCCGACCTTCATCTTAATTTACTCTCCTCATTACTATTTAATCTCTCAAATTAGCTCTTCTTCTATCAAGCATTCAAGTGGTCCTGATGATGGATCCCGGTTGGGATTTGAAACGTTGGCAGAAAATGGTTCTTACTGTGGATTCTCCAGTAACTAAGTCAGAAGAAATAAACCACATAGGTCTTAAATCCATATACTATTAAAGTTTAACCTTTTCTCTTCATATTTCTCATGTCTTGAAAATGGACCGAGTAGGTGACTCCAAAATGGTGACAATAAATCTCACATATGTGGATCATCCTTTATCAATAAATAACTCCAGCCACAAAATATTGAAAAATACAATTTTGACACGAGATGGAAGGGGGATCTATGGTGAGTTTTGTTCATTGTAAACCTGAGGATAAAAATCATAAAAAAAGAGCAGCAAACCTTGACACATACTCTTAATGTGTAACCTCTTTTCTTCCTCTTTATCATGTCTTAACAATGGACCCAGTTGGTGGTTTTGAAGACAATAAATATCACATTTGTGGATATTCCTTTATAAATAGGTAACTCCAACCACAAAAACTTTAAAACCATACTTTCGGCTTAATATGGAAAGAGAATCCATTGTGAGGTTCATTCACCTGAAAAATTGAGGATAAAAATCATAAGAAGAGTAGCAAGCCTTGACATATACTATTAATTTTTAAGCTTTGATCTTGATCTTTCTCATGTCTTGAAATGGATCCTGTTGGTGGCTCCAAAACATCAACAATAAATCTCTCATCTATGTATCTTCCTTTATCAACAAATAAATCCAACCTCAGAAGCTTGAAAACTACAATTTTAGCCTGATATTAAAGGGGAATCCCTAGTGATATCCGTTCACTTCAAAACCCAAGGATCAAAATCATAAGAAGAGCAACAAAAATTGGCATATATTATTAATTTTTAACCTTTCTCTTTGTATTTCACATGTCTTGACAATGTACCCTATTGGTGGTTCTGAAACATCAATTATAAATCTCACATTTGTGCATATTCCTTTATAAATAAATAAATATACCCACAATAGCTTGAAAAATATAATTTTGGTCTATGGAAGGGGCAACCATAGTGAGGTCCATTCACTTGAAAACATGAGGATCAAAATTGTAGGAAGAGTATGAGACCTTAACATCTACTATTATTTTTATCCTATTCTCTTCATGCTTTTCATGTCCTAACAATGGAACTGGTTAGTGGCTTCGAATAATCGATAATAAATATCACTTATGTGGATCATCCTTTATCAATAAATAACTCCAACAACTGTAATTCTAGCCTGATATGGAAGGGGAATCCACAATGAGTTTCATTCACTTGAAAACGCAAGGATCAAAATCATAAGAAGAGTGATAGACCTTAACAAAAACTATTAATTTTTAACCTCTTTTCTTCATATTTCTCATGTTTTGACAATGGATCCGTTTGGTGGCTCTAAAACATCAACAATAATTCTCACATATGTGGATATTCCTTTATCAATAAATAACTCCAACCACAGAAGCTTGAAAACAACAATTTCGACTTGATATGGAAGGGGCATATGTAGTGAGTTTTGTTCACTTGAAAACCTAAGGATCAAAATCATATGAAATGCAAAATACCTTGACATCTATTATTAAATTTTAACATCTACTCTTCATTTGTTTATGTCTTGACAATGGACACAATTGGTGGCTCTGGAACATCAACAATAAATCTCACATATGTTGATATTCCTTTACCAATAAATAACTCCAACCATATAGGATTGAAATTTTCAATTTCGGATCGATATGGAAGGTGCATCCACAATAAGATTCAGTGACCCATAGACCTAAGGATCAAAATCATAATAAGAGTAGTATACCTTGACATCTACTATTAATTTTTAACCTCTTCTCTTCATCTTTCTCTTGTATTAATAATAGATTTGGTTGGTGGCTCTGAAATGTTCACAATAAATCTCACATTTTTGGATCTTCCTCTATTAATATGAAACTCGAACCACATAAGCTTAAAAACTGTAATTTCGACCTAATATGGAAGTGACATATGGAGTGAAGTTCATTCACTTGAAAACATGAGGATCAACATCATAATAAGAGTGGAAAACCTTGACATATACTATTAGTTTTAAACCTTTTATCTTCATCTTTCTCATGTCTTGACAATGGACTTGGTTGGTGGCTTTGAACTGTCTATAATAAATCTCATATTTGTGGATCTTCCTTTATCAATAAATAACTATGACCAAAGAAGCTTGAAAACTACAATTTCATCTCAATATGGATGGGGCATTGGAAGACACGTCTATTCACTTAAAAACATGATGATTATAATAATAAGAAGAGTGGTAGACCTTGACATCTATGATTAAATTTTAACCTATACTCTTCATATTTCTCATGTCTTGACAATGAACACGGTTGGTGGCTTCAAAACATCGACAATAAATATCACATTTTTGGATCTTCCTTTATCAATGAATATCTCCAACCACATAAACATTAAAATTTTAATTTTGGCTCGATATGGAAGGGATACTCAAAGTGACGTCCATTCACTTGAAATCCCAAGGATCAAAATCATAAGAAGAGCATCACCCCTTGACATTGACAATGGACCCAATTGGTAGCTCCAAAACATTAACAATAAATATCGTATTTGTGGATCTTATTTTATCACTAAATAACTCCATCCAAAACAGCTTGAAAACTACAATAATAAATTTTGAAAAACCATTAAATATAAAAAAGAAACCATTAGATTCAAATCAATAATTATATTGTTGGCTTAAGGGGGCCTCACCCAAGTTCAGAGTTATTTGTACAAACCAACAAAACCCTAACTGCTAGCCCTTTCGGCAATAACCTACATAGTTTAGGTTGCAGTCTCATCCGAAGTAGTATTGGGGGATGCTAGAACCAGGTTTCTGCATCCAAAGACCGTGTGATATGTAATCTAAATCCCTTGTAGATCAGATCTTCCTTCACGCAGATTTGATCTTCCTGTGGTTCACTACTCCAACTCTATCCAAATGGCTTCTAGACCTTCGCGAAGGTCTACGATTAGGATTTTCAGACCTAAAAGAAGCAGACTTACAACTTTCGCTTAGTAAATAATAACCCTAGATCTACCTTCGTGCAGATCTACCTACTTTGAATAGTTACCATAACATATTTAGCTACTACCTTCGCGAAAACAGATCATTACTTATTTCATGCATAGATATTAAAGATTCAATAGATTCACGCAGAGAATACTCTTTCCTTCATAGAAAATAGATCGTTAAGAAAAAATGCATAAACTTAACAGAATTAAGAATAAGGCACAGATGCAAGAGATTCAGTCCAAAATAAATATTTATTAGATTCAACGTTCAAATTACAAACTCTTCCACCCTGCATACCCAACTGCAAGGGCCCGCACACTCAACTGCTGACTCTCCAAGGTCTCCACAAAATGAGATGCAGGAGCCTTCCCCTTTTGCCGAAGTACAGGAAAACAAAGCTTTCCTGCCTTAGCACTTGCCCTTACACTTGTTCTTCACCAAAAGTTCCATATCTAGACTTGCTATGACTCAAATATTTATAGCCTTTCTAATACAATATCATGGCCCACAACCTATGGGTGAGTCTCAAAACCACCCTATCTCGTACCCATTGATCCAGGTGGATCTCAAGACACCAGTGGCATGGAAAAAACTCAAAATTCAAAGTGGAGGAAAGATGATTAACTTGGTATCAGATCTAAGTGCTCGTCGCCCTAATTCCAACGGTGTGAACCACACTCCAATCTGAGTCCGGATGAAGGAGATAGAGGTAGTCAAATTTGGGTTGACTTTTTGTTGTTTAGGCAGGATTAACAAACACACAATTTAAACTTTTCTGGTGGACGGAATCTAGCTAACTCCGGCTAGATCCCAGGCGAAATTGTTGCCTGGTTAAAATGACTCCTTCGGTCAAAATTCAAATTTTCAAAAATGCCCATGTTTGTTTTATTAAATGAAAAAATACTAAAAAAAGGGTGGTGGGCCACCAACCCCGCCACCCCAACCATTCACATCAATTTTAATTATGGAGGGGCGGGCCACAACCCCCGGCCCCTGCCCCCATCCCACGAAACCAACAACAAATAAGCGAGGTGGGCGACCATAACCCCGCCACCCCATAACCCACATAACAGAACCAGCATATCAATTATCTAGAGTTTGGGTGGGTTGGCCCTTGGAGCACAGACCCAACCCTTTCAAAACGAACTATTGTTTCAAAACAACATACATTAAGGTGGGCTGGCCCTTGGGGCACGGACCCAGCCTCAACCGCCCACTAATAAAAAGACATGTGGTTAATTTATATGGTAAAAGAGAAGGGGTGGGATTTGATCCCCCGACCCCTCCTCAACAACTCTACAAGTTTACCACTGTGCCACAACTGATTGTTGTGTAATCCACCCATGATTTTTTATTTAAATGCAGTTTATTAGTGCGCCCAAGCAGAGGAGGCAATGCATGCAGTTCGAGGCAGATTTTGCAGGAGGGCCGAATTTTCACTTTGTCATATTTTGACAAATTTTATATGGTTTCAACATTTCTCAACGCCACGAATGCAATGGCGCTATCCATTTCTCCATCAGAGTTCTACATTTTTTGGTCATTTTTCAGTATGCAGGTATAAGACTCCTTTTTTGTAAATGATGCTTGTACTCTTCTTTCTCATGCCACTTAATGAATGAAGGCCTCCCCACTGATCGAGCAGGGCCTGGAGACGTTGTCCAAGTCAGACGAACTCTGTTATCAAGTCTTGTTGTCTTATTTCATGCTTTATGTGTTTCTCTCATGTGCACATTAAATTTCTATGTTAAGCTACAATTTATGCATGTAATTATTTAACACATCTATAAGAAAAAGATTCTTGGATCAAGTGGTATCAGAGCAGGTCTTTTTAGATGTGAATTGCATGTTTGTATGCTAACAAGAAACAGGCTCCAAAGAGGTGAAGGAAAACTAAAGTCTTTCGATCTTGAAGCGGGGCATGCACATCGAGGGAGAAACATGATAGATGAAGAGGGTCTAAATTTCCGCAAAACCTTCTATACAATGGCAGGAAATGTTGGTCAGTTTCTTTCAAGGCTAGAGAAAGCAGAAGGGAAAAAGGAAGAAGAACAAGGTTCAGTGCATGGGAATGGTGAAGAAGAACCCCCTCCTTCTCCTTCCACGAGTGAAAGCTCTTCTTCCTCTCATCATCATCATCATAGAAATTCAAGGGGTGCATCTAAGAAACCTTTCTTTAAATCAGATGTCAAATTTGATCTTCCCATGTATAACGGTGAAAGTAATGTAGAAAAGCTTAATAACTGGATTAGGTAGATTGATATCTACTACAGGATTCAACAGATCGAAGAGGATGAAGCAAATATTTAGTTGGCCTCTCTTTGACTAAGTGGCATCACTCTCGTATGGTGGGAGAGAAAATTGCGAAGCAGTAAAAGTGTGGGTAATCTTCTTTCCTCATGGCCTAGTTTCATTTTTGCATTAAAGGAACAATTTTATCCCTTGGGTTATAAGCAAAAATCCTTAATGGATTGGCAATACTTAAGGCAAGGAAGAGGTCAGGATGTTCAAAGCTTTACCGAGGAGTTTAGAAAACAAGCACTTAATTTGGGCATTGCACTTGATTCACCTGAAGTAGTAACTAAGTATATTTGATCATTACATAGTTACATTAGACATTCATTATTATTGTTTGAACCTACTACCATTGACTCGGCTAGTGTAAAGGCCATTCATCTGGAAAATAGGGAAACACCTGAACGCTATGACCACCCAAAGAGAGCCACAATAGCCAAGAGAAGGGGAGCAAAGCCCTCTTGTACACATTGTGTGAAAGAGGGGCATGATGAAGAAAATTGCTGGAAGTTGCACCCTGAGCTGAGACCTGAAAGGAATGACAGAAAGGGGAAGTAGAAGGTCATCACCACCATGCAACAAAACCAAGATTCTGAGTCAGAGGAAGATGAGAAGGTTGCAGCTGCAGGATTTGCACGAGGTAGGCCCATTGACTTGGGGTCTGATTTCGACAATGAAACGAAGTTTGCAGCCCTTGGGATCGCGGCAGGAGGACCCATAGATTTGGGGTCTAATTCTGGCCATGAATCAAGGATTTCAATAGACATAACGAAAAGGGCACTCCTCACAGCAGGACTCCAAGAACTTGAGGAGGTCAACCACCATATCCAATCAAAGAATGTTGAGCTAAGGAGGCTTCTATATGAGGCAAGGGAAGAAAAACAAAGATTACTACACCAGTTGCAAGCTAAGGATGAGGCCTTGGAAAAGCTGCAGCATCGCTATCCGGAGGTAAAAAGCAATTCCTTTATTTCATATTATTTTCATGATGATGAATTCGCTGCTTTTGAAAAACATACTACAGGAATTGGATCCAAACTATTGAAGAAGATAGGGTATCAGGGAAAGGGCCTCGACATCAAAGGCCAAGGCATCGTAAACCCCATTGAAGTTGAGGAATTGTCACGTCGTGCAGAACTTAGGTACACCAGAAAGGAAATGGGAGAAAGCTCCAATACAGCTAGTAACCAACCAACGACAGACGATGAAATTCCCTCCTCACAGTCCAGCGATAGTGAGGGCCCCATAAACACTTATCGAAGGAACACCAGGGGAAAGTGCCCCAAGGAAACCCTGAAAGTTTGGAGGAAAAAGAATCGTTGTAGCCATTGCAACAAAGAGGGACACCAACAAACCACATGTCCGATGCTCCATGCTCTGGAAACATTACTGGAGGAGCCGAAAGGTGAACATGTTCAACAAATGAAACCACCCCATTCATGGTGGTCTACTTTGTTAAGTTGGTTTTTCTAAGGTAGTAGCTTGTTATGGCCACCATTGTAAATCATACGTTGCAAGTAAATGTAAAAGTGATGGTGTGTTTCCTATCACTTCAAAACACAACAATGATATTTTGGCCTTTCTTTACTAGTAGTTGAGGTATTGATTACTTTTTATGTAATCCTTGGCCAAGGAGTGTGTGCTATAAACTCTTTGCAGGGAAGGGTTGTTAAGTCATGTGGTGTGCATGATTGCAAAAAACTGTACTAGTTTTGCGTGCAGGTGATCAAAAGTGTGGACACAAACAGTGTGCTAAGTGTAAATGCTTTTGGGGTCCAAAATCTCCTCAGTAGGGAGGATTGATTTAGGTGGATTTCCAGACACCAGTGGCATGGAAAAAGCTCAAAATTAAAATTGGCAGAAATATGATTAACTTGAAATTAGATCGAAGTGCTCATCGCCCTGATTCCAATGATGTGAACGACACTCCAATCCGAGTCCGGATGAAGGAGATAGAGGCAGTCAAAGTTGGGTTGACTTTTTTCTGACTGAGAAGGATTAACAAAGGGACAATTTGAACTTTTCCAGTGGATAGAATCTGGCCAACTCTGGCTAGATCCCGGGTGAAATTGTTGCCTGGTTAAAACGACTCCTTCGGTCAAAATTCAAATTTTCAAAAATGGCCATGTTTGTTTTATTCAACAAAAAAATATTAAAAAAGGGTGGCAGGCCACCAACCCCACCACCCCAACCATTCACAACAATGTTAATTATGGAGGGGCAGGCCACGACCCCTGGCCCCTCCCCCCATCCCACGGAACAAACAACAAATAAGCGGGGTGGGCGGCCATGACCCCACCACCCCACAACCCACATAACGAAACCACCATATCAATTACGTAGAGTTTGGGTGGGCTGGCCCTTGGGGCACAGACCCAACCCATTCAAAATGAACTACCATTTCAAGACAACGTACATTAAGGTGGGCTTACCCTTGGGGCACGGACCTAGCCTCAACCACCCACTAATAAAAAGACATGTGGTTAATTTATATGGTAAAAGAGGAGGGGCGAGATTTGATTCCCTGACCCCTCCTCAACAACTTTCCAAGTTTACCACTAGGCCACAACTGATTTTTGTGTAATCCACCCATGATTTTTTATTTAAACGCATTTTATCAGTGTGCCTAGGCAGAGGAGGCAATGCATGCAGTTCGAGGAAGATTTTTGCAGGAGGGCCGAATTTTCACTATGTCAGATTTTGACAAATTTTATATGGTTTCAGCATATCTCGTTGCCACGGATGTAATGGCACTGTCCATTTCTCCATCAGAGTTTTGCATTTTTCGGCTATTTTTCAGTATGGAGGTATAAGACTCCTTTTTTTTTAATTGATGCTTGTACTCTTCTTTCTCATGCCACTTAATGAATGAAGGCCTCCCAATTGATCGACCAGGGCCCGGAGACGTAGTCCAAGTCGGACGAACTCTGTTATCAAGTCTTGTTGTCTCCTTTCATTATTTATGTGTTTCTCCTCTTCTCTCATGTGCACATTAAATTTCTATGTTAAGCTACAATTTATGCATGTAATTCTTTAACACATCTATAAGAAAAAGATTCTTGGTCACCCATACAAGGGGCTAAAGCCCCTTTGACTCTTACTTAGCTGCACGCTCTGCTTCCACATTTCGTAGAGACTTTACATTCTTTACAAAATTCTACTAAAAAATTGATTAAACTAGCCCAAAATTGACCCTAGGGACCCTATCCCAACAAGCCCCCAACACAAATATGGTGACTAGCCCTCAAGTCACTTAGTTGGCTTCTCAACATTGTGGTGGAGCTCACTGAAATGCTACTTCAATGCGTTCATATCCGGGGTACTTTGTACTACATCCTTCTTCACCTCGTCAACTAGCTTTTCTGTAGTTGGTCCCTCTATTGCAAGTTGCATGGTCCTATGAGTTCGTTGTAGAGCTTTTAACTTCTCCTGAATGGTCTGCGAAATCTGGCTGGCCTCTTTTGTCCAAGGTTGAAGCTGAGATTTTAACACTGATTCTTTTTTCTACAATTCATGTACTTGTGCATGTATTAGCTTCCCTTCCTGTAGGCGCGCGAAGCGCTGGAATGACGCCAATGTGCATGCAGTCGCCCTAATCTCATCATACTTCTATTGGGCCTCTATGATTTCTATTCTCAAACTTTATAGGTTTGGGTCCTCCTGTAAAGTGTCCCATAATTCCATGGCATGGTTAAAAAGAAAGTCACATCCTTTAACTGCAACCTCTAGAGTATTCATATGCTCCTTAATGGTTGCATCGCACTACTCCCTGACCTCTGGTGGAGTAGTCGATTGTAGCTTCAGCTGTAATTCTGCTATCTTCATCTGGAAGTCAAACGTGACTCTGCCTATCTCATCTTTTGATTCATGGATTGAAGAAGCCAATTTCTTGATCTTCATTGTAGCTGCAGTGTCTTCCAGAATATGTAACTCTGGGATTGAATTACATGCCTGTGTTATTGTTGTTTCCAAGCTCTGACTTCGTGCTTCCAGCTCTTCCTTTTCTTTCAGAGCCTGATCCTTCTCAGTGAATATATTTTCATTTTAAATTCGCTAATTGTTGTAAGTACACACTTCTCTCTGGTTCTAAGCTCGTCCATGACCCTTTGATGTAGCACATGGAGATTTTGAAGTGGTAGTGCAACTAAGTTCACCCTGATGTCTTTGATCGTACTCAACAGAGCACGATCTTCCTATTTTTTCATGCGAACTGATCCTTCTGGTAAGGAGATGACTCTGAGGTCCAGAATTCTTTCCATCTCCAATAATTTCTCTCTCCCTTGCACCAAGCTCGCTTGCAACCTACTTGTTTGGATCTGCAGCTCACACAGATCCTTCTGGACCCTCCCTAGCGTCTGCATGTACTGTTGTTCAAATTGTTGCCACAACTCTGTTGTGGTGTCTCTGACTTTGTCCCCAATTTCATCGAGATCCCCTTCTGTGAGGATCATCGGGTCAATGCGTGCTTACTTATCTGATTTGTGCTTCTTCCTTGGCCCGATGGTTGTCTTCTTACTCCGCTTCTTCAATGTGAAGGGAGTGCTCTACTCCTCTCCTCCATCTCTACCCTGCTCGAACAGTTCCTACTCCTCAGTATGCTGGGAAGCCAATGGTTTGAATTCCTTTGTGTCAATGCACTCTGTCTCAACACACTGTTTCGTAGCGTGCTCTTTTTCAGCAGTTGCCTTAGCAGCAACTTATTTCTTTTTCTACTTAGCCAATGCTCATGCCACTGCCTGTGCTGCTTCTTTTCATTTTTTCCCAATTGTTGTCTGTGCAATAGAGCTTTCTCCACCCTGACTGGTACCTGCACCAACATCTGTGGGTTGTCACCACTCCGTTGGCCAACTTCCCACAATTTCCTGCACATCTATTTCCAAAACTAAGTATGGCAACTTGTGCCATATATGCTTAGGGTCCCGCCTCGCCCTGATCAAGACATTATGGAAGTCAGCCTTAAACTCCGCGAAGGCCCTCAACTACTTGAAAAAGGTTGGAGACAACCTTGGTCATTGACTGATTACTGTGCGGAGGTCCATTTCAACCAATATCCAGAAAATCTTGGATTCCTTGATCCTCTCCAGATCCTTTGTCGCCCACAGCGAAGTGAACTTCATTACCTCTGGTAAATATTCTTCCTGTGGAGGAAACTAACTATCCTCCAGTAGGTGCCATGCTACTAGTAAAATTAACAATAGGAGCCAGGCATAGTGAAATTCCTTATTGTCCTCCTGTGCTTCGCGACAATTCACGAGGAATTCCTTACATAAATATTACGCCCAGTTGTACTGTAATCCCTTCGTGCACTGGGAAGCTAATGACGCTACTGGCACCAGAACTTTGTCCGTGTGACATTTCTGCATAATATTCCCTGCTAGAATTTGGGAAGCGAACTGCACCACCTAGTCTTGAATGGAGCAGATAGAATATCCACGTGACTTTTTTATCAATCCAAATTCAATTTTCATCCTATCTGCCAACTCCTTTTCTCCTCTTTTTCCTCCAAACTCCTTGGAAAGGTCTGCCCCTTTATAGGGTAGCTTTGTAATATTATGGATAAGCATATCGGTGATGGGGATGGGTTCACTGAGCCATAAGCACCCATCATGCACTAGCACATGTAGCTGGCGCACACACATAGTGTTGATAATCGACTGGTGGAAGTGTGGTATGCAAAGCATGTGCAGTAAACTAGCCTGCTCGATGCCTCTGACCCATTTCATGGGTTCCAGCTGTGTAACCCCAGTTTCTTCATAGTAGATCTTTGTCATGTACTTATTAGTAGCTAAGTGAGGGAATTTCCCATGGTCATCGAGATCCCAATCCTCTAGATTTATCACGGGGATGAGCACTAAGGCCGTGCCTTCAAAAATGACATGTTTTGGTAACAGTGGCGTTGAGGCCATAAATTTACTTGAATCCAGGTCTTTGGTTACTTTCATTTTCCATTTCCATGGAGGGATATACTCTGGGAGCCTAGTGATAGGTTCGCCTTCCTCAACATCTAATTCCTCCACGCCATCGCGGAGTTCTTCTACCTCCAAGTCCACTATTTTCTCTAGCTTCTTTGCCTTATCCTTCTTCTCTTTCTGTCGAACCTTTGGGTTCTTCCTCGGTGAATGCCTCACTGGTACATGTTTCTTCTGCTTCTCCTTAGCAACCGATTGCTTTGGCCTAGGCGACCTCGACACCGTAGGCATAGGGGGTGTAGCTTCCATGATTTTTATTTCAGGGGCCGCTGCGTCAGAGACGGTAGCTTCAGAACTAACAACCTCTGTGGGATTTTTTGTTGTCATTCGGTCAAAAATAATTTCACGGGGTGCTCCAAATACGTTTGCCAATGATGGTCGTGAAAAGAGTTCTTCCTAGTCTGCCCACTTCATAAACTTAAAATAATGAGGCTCACACACAATTCTCATAATGCAAAGTGTTTCTCTGCAGACCGACATGCCATATTTATAGGGGTTTTTAAATTCAAATATGATCGTTCCCTCCATTTTCTAATCATAAATGCATCTTTGGTGGTAGATCTCCAACTATTTTCACTATAAATGGTGCCTACCCGCTCTCTTAATGAGATTTTTTCCATCAAATCATGGATAGTGACTCCAACGACTATTTTTGGAACTGTTTGCATGGTACCTCCCCCTGTGGCGTAGCTCATTCAATGCAGCTTCACCTGTTGCATTCCTTTCTTCCATTGTGTAGTCTCCTTACTATATTTGTCTCCTCTTCGAGCAGTGTAGTTTAATTATAAGAGCACAACCTTTAATCAATTAATTAGCACTAGAGGTAGGGACTATGCTGCATCATAGTTATTCCCCTTGTTATTGAATTGTAACCTTCCAATATAATTTTATTTTTACTAGTTTCTAACCTTCTAGTATTGGATTATTATTATAAATTCGAATTTACATTATAGCATCCTATCAAGTGAATACAAAGATTAGAAAGTTCATAAGAGATTGTCGATTCCACTATAATTTTATTATTTGATATTGGTTGTAATTTTTTAACATTTCAGTATAGTATATTATAATTTTATTGTTATTATTAAAAAAATTATAAAGCAAGTTTTTGTATCACTTATGCTACGAAGATCATAAAGTTTATATCAAATTGTTTGTTAATCAAATTCACAGATACGGTTTTTGATATGTAATGGTTGAAATTTGGTTCATCATAGAATTATAAATGTAGACAGTTTATGTGTGATTGTGAATTCTATTAGGCCATTAGCTGAATTGATTTGCTCTTCTCAGAAACTACACACACATATATAGTTTGATTATTTATAAAATTTAAAAATAAATATTTTTTAAATAATATATATACGTACATATATATATATATATATATATATATATATATATATATATATATATATATATATATAGATATAGATATATATATATATATATATAGATATAGATATAGATATATAGATGTTGGGATAGGGTCCCTAGGGTCAATTTTGGGTTAGTTTAATCAATTTTTGAGTAGAATTTTGTAAAGAATGTAAAGTCTTCGCGAAATGTGGAAGCGGAGCGCGCAGCTAAGTAGGAGTCAAAGGGGCTTTAGCCCCTTGTATGGGTAAGTGATAGGATGGTTTTGAGACTCACCCATATGTTGCGGTCCATGGTATTGTATTAGAAAGGCTATAAATATTTGAGTCATAGCGAGTCTAGATACGGAACTTTTGGTGAAGAACAAGTGTAAGGGCAAGTGCTAAGGAAAGAAAGCTTTGTTTTCCTATACTTAGGCGAAGGGGGAAGGCTCTTGCAGCTGAGCGTATGACGATCTTGGCAAGTCCACATCGGAGTGCGTGGGCCCTTGCAGCTGGGTGCACAGGGTAGAAGAGTCTGTAATTTGAATGTTGAATCTAATAAAGACTGATTTTGGACCGAACCACTTGCATCTGTGCCTTGTTCTTAATTCTATTAGGTTTATGCATTGTTGCTTAATGATCTGTTTTCTACGAAGTAAATAGTATTCTCTGCATGAATTTATTGAATCTTTAATATCTATGCATGAAATAAGTAATGATTTATTTTCGTGAAGGTGGTAGCTAAATATGTTATGGTAGCTGTTCGAAGCAGGTAGATCTGTGTGAAGGCGGCTCTAGGGTTTTTATTTACTAAGTGAAAGTTGTAAGTCTACTTCTTTTAGGTCTGAAAAGACTGATCTTATACCTTCAAGAAGGTCTGGAAGCCATTTGGATAGAGTTGTAGTAAACCATTGGAAGATACAGATCTTCGCGAAGGAAGATCTGAGCTACAAGGGATTTAGATTGCATATCACATGGTCTATGGACGTAGAAATCTGGTTCTAGCATCCCCCAGTATTGCTTTGGGTGAGACTGCAACCTGTGTTATACAGTTTGTTGCCGAAAGGGACAGAAGTTACAGTTTTGTTGGTTGGCATGAATAAATCTGAACCTAGGTCAGGCCCCCATACACCAACAAATGGTTTTGTTATGGTGGCCAACATTACATAAGGATTCTAAGACATATTGCAAGGCATGCGATGCTTGCGAATGGATGGGAAATCCTTCGCTACGAGACAACTTTCATTTAAATCCTTAGGTTTCATTGCAGGTATTTGATAAGTGGGCTATTGATTTCATAGGCCCAATAAAACCACTAGGAAAGAAGACGGGCGTGCAATATATTATTACTGAAACAGAATATTTAACTAGATGGGCAGAAGCGTAGCCGATGAAGGATTGTACAGTTGTCGTTGCTGTGAAGTTTTTGTTTAAATATATCTTAACACAATATGGATGCCCTAAGATATTGATGAGTGATAGGGGTACACATTTATTGAATGAAATGATCAACGCGATGCTTAAAGAATTCCATGTATACCACCAAAATAGCATGCCCTATCACCCACAAGGGAATGGAATGGTGGAAGCATTTAACAAAATCTTGGAGAATGCGTTGACAAAGGTTTGCAATGCGCAGAGGAATGGTTGGGATATGCACGTACCAACAGTAATATGGGCATATAGGATGACTTGCAAGAATTTTACAGGCTAAACACCATTTAGGTTGGTCTATGGGATTGAAGCAGTGATGCCTATGAAGTATATTGTGTCAAGTCTATGTATTGTAGCTTTGACATAGATGGCGGATCACGAGACCTTGGAGGAACGGCTCGCACGACTGATGGAGTTAGAAGAGGACCACTTTATTACAGGATGCCACCAACAAGTACAAAAGGAATGTGAGAAAGCATGGAATGATAGGCATATTAAGCTGCGCACTTTCAAGGTGGATGATTTAGTGTTTCTATATGACAACAAGTTCACAAAATTTCCAGGGAAATTTTAAATGCACTAGTTAGGGCCATATGTTGTTAAGGAGATCACAGATGTTGGCACAGTTCAACTCACGAAGATGAATGGGGAGTCATTCCCTGGGAAAGTGAATCGAAGTAGGCTGAACCTGTATACAGGGGATCCTGCCCCTGCGCAGTGACTACATGGTAGCAGAATAGTCTTAGTAATCCAGGCAGCTGCAAGGGATTGCAGGACTATAATCTCTTGGCATAAATCTCTCCACACAGTGAAAGTTATCTGCATAAGTGTGTTGAAACGTTTCACACTTATGTATACAAATCATTGCTAATATTTTAATATTAAATAATCCATATCTCTATATTGTTGCTCTATCTCCATAGTGAAATTTCTTTGCGTATGTGTGTCGCGACGTTCTGCACTTGCATATATGTATTATTGCTAATATGTTAATATTAATTAATTCATATCTCTGTATTTCCATGATTTTTTTCACTTTCGTATACATATTATTGCTAATATTTTAGTATTAAATAATCCATATCTGTTATTCGCAATAACACAGATGTAAGTAGTGGATCCATAGGATATTATTGGTCATATTTTAATTATAAATAATCCATAACTCTGTATTCCAAATACTAGTAGTCAATTGAGTAAAGGTTGTGCGGACTGTGGATCAAACTATGTACAATGAAAGACCTTCACATAAAACTCCCCGTCCTCCACACAATATGCGTCAACATTGTGCGGAGTTTCCACTATCGCCTTCAATTTTCTTGATTATTTGGTAGCCGATATTAATGGCGAAGACATAGGATTAAAATCAAGGAAATTTAGAGTGTTGGAGTGATTTTGCGACCATAGACTCGGGGATTAGAGCCATAATTCGCAAATTTTATTAGCAAGTGTGTCACAGGTTAATGTTTATGGAGTGTGAACAAAACTTTGTACAATGAAGGCTCTTCACACAATGAAATCTATTAGCAGTAAACTCTCTGCATAGTCACAAATGTCAGTGAACAACTCTCATAGACTAAGTGAATTTTTAGACAATACAACGAACTTTTTCGATGGTTATCTTGTGTAAATTGGCCATATGTACAGGGCTATGTAGAAAATCCATTGCGTGGACCTCCACATTGTTGATATTTTCTTAGTTGATTATCATGATCATAGCTAGTTAAAACTTATTTTGTATGGTAAATTCATGTTTCTTATGACACATATAACTATGATATTAAAGAAGTGGAAAAGTTCAGAGTAAATTCATGCGATGGTCATTAGCTTTGGTATGCTCAATTGTTAATTATTGAGTGTGTCATGTGTAACAATTTTGACATGGGTAATAGTAATAATTGCTTGAGAACAAGTGTGTGGAGAAAGGAACATAAACCTTTTCATTGCAATATTTTGTATGTGTGTATGCAATCAAGATTATTGAATGTCATAGCAAGAGGATTTTATTAGAGGTTAACATTCGAAGATTGGAAATGTTATCACTTGATATGACAGGTTGTGTTGTCAACCTCTAACCAAGAGAAACTATTTCAAACCACTTGTAGCTAGAAGTTATCCCTTCTAGCATGAGAGGGCTCTCTCAAGGAAAATTGTATAATGTTCTAGATAAAAATCAATTAGAGATGGATAACTCTGGATTTTTGTGTGATTCTTGCAAGTGAAGGAAAGTGTGATAATCACCACCATTGGGCATGGAGTGGAAAGAAAAATCAATTTACAAATGAACATTGTTTTGTGGAAGCTGAGGAATTTTTGGCTTAATTAATGTGAAATAAACATTTACAGTTAATCACAACAAATTTGAAGGAAGTTGGAGCAATATTACATTGAATTCCAAGTAATCAAACAAATTACGAGAACTTATAATAACATAAAAAAATGAAGATATGGAACTGAAACCAAAAATGAATCTCAAGTTAAAAACAAAGTATTGATGCAACTGTGCTTCTTATTAACTGGAAAAAATATACAAAATGTGGTATTTTTCACACTCCTCTCCTGTAGAGTCAAAAAACCTACAAATATATAAAAATTCATGTCCATATCTCATTAACTTGGGGCTAGATTCAATCATCATGCTAAGAGACCTAATCCTATTTGACTTACAAAACATATTGATATTTCTTAGGGATTTTCTGTTTTAATACAATTTGAATTCAAATAGGATCCTATCTATTTATGAGTCTTCTAAAATTCTTCTGCTATAATCCTGCCACCTCTTGACTTCCCAAATATCACATTCTAGTATGGGGAGTCGAAATCCATCCTTTGCTGAAGATAGAGATCTATTACAATGCTTCAAGAATAAAATATTTGAAAAATCTGTCCATATCCTATTATTTACGATTTGATTTTTTGACCCACTAAAAATGAGGAAACTTAAGAGTAAATTATGGGATTTGAGATAATATTAATCAAACCCATTAGCCAAATCAATTTGGATTACACCTTGCTGAGCTAGACCTCCACCAATCCGAATTTCAAAATTCTGCAACAAATGTGGCTAGGAAAAATTCTGTAAAATAGGCCTCAAAGATAAGTTCATATCTTCCAAACCTTGATATCTGTGTAAAACCTTAGAGAGGATTTTTTATATGAGCTCGTTCTGAACCCAAAGCTCCTTCAGATTTCCAAAATTCCTTTCTACTTGGTCAAAAAGTCAGCTTGAATTTGACTACTAAAACAGTCATTTCTAGAATTTCCGTAGCAAATTTTGGTAGCAAGTTACAAAAACATCCCTCTGGTACTTTTCTAATTCTTCTGTAAGTTTTGAAGTCTACTTTTATGAATTTTAGCTAAATACATAGTATCAGAACTCCTTCATCTGAAATTTTCACTTGCATTTTCATCAATGATAAGCTACATCAGTTTCGGGAACTTTCGTAGCAAATACTCCTTTTATTATAACTAAATTTGCTACGAATTTAGACAAAAGTTCCTTATTGGCTAGACGATAATCATGAACAATTGATATTGAAAC
Organism: Pinus tabuliformis; assembly: GCA_031772625.1. Classification (NCBI taxonomy): domain Eukaryota; kingdom Viridiplantae; phylum Streptophyta; class Pinopsida; order Pinales; family Pinaceae; genus Pinus; species Pinus tabuliformis. The sequence goes on from CM062819.1 coordinate 1,702,587,868, forward strand.
AAATGATGATTTGGAACTTGATTCATACTGTGGACCCCATTTAGGCTTATCTTGACTCAAGATACTGACTAGATGACCAAATTTACACTTTGTACATTTATTTTCCTTTTCAAAAATTTTAACAACACTGCTAATTTGACAATTTAACTCCAATATATATAAAAGTTATCAAAGATAACAAGAAACATTAGGTATTTTAACACACCACTATGTTATTAGTGTTTTTTAGGAAGAAATGCAGACCGCATTGTGAATATCACTATGTCTATCTCTATTTGCAATAATATTGAGGCAAGTGGTGGACCTATATGATATTATTGGTAATATTTTAATAATAAACTGAATATTATTATGTCTAATGTTATTCGTAATAGCATCGAGGCAAGTGGTGGACCTATATGATATTATTGGTAATATTTTAATAATAAACTGAATATTATTATGTCTAATGTTATTCGTAATAGCATCGAGGAAAGTGGTGGACCCATATATATTATTGGTTATATTTTAATTATAAATAATCCATATCTCCATATTCTGAATATCACTAGTCGATTGAGTAAAGGTTGTGCAGAGTGTGTACAAAACTCTGTACAATGAAATTTTGGTGCAAAATGAAATCTCTTCACACAAAACTTTATGCATAAGCATTGTAAGCTTTGTTTATGTTTATCTTTGTGAAATTAGGCACATGTGCGAAAGTGGAAAGGAAATCAATTGTGCGAAGGAAGATTTCATTGTGCAGACCTCCACAATCCGCACTAAAGCCTTTTATTGCTAATATTTTAGTATTAAATAATTTATATTCATTGTTGGAAATAACACTTAGGCAAACTATGGACCCATATGATATTATCAGTGATATTTTAATTATGAATACTCCATATCTTTATATTTTGAGTATCACTAGTCAATTGAGTAAAGCTTATGCAGTGTGTAGACAAAATTTTGTACAATGAAAGCTCTCCACACAATGAAATCTCTTCGCACAAGGCTCTTTGCATAAGTATTGTAAGGTTTGGTTATGCTTATTTTTGTGAAATTGGGCATATGTGCAAGGGTGTGGAGGAATTCCATTGTGCAGAGGAAGCTTTCAATCTTTCATTGTGCGGACCTCCACATTAAAGTCTTTTCTAATTAATTGGTTAAAATTTGTGCTCTCATAATGAAAGATGAATTTTTATGTAATTGGCAAATGTGAAATATCATTAGATTATGAATTTAAGCTAGAAAGTTTCTTTTGCGCCTCTATTTTCTCACTCATATCTTGCATAGCTAAATCTATAAAAAATTAAAATGGAAAATAGTTTAAGAATAATTTTCCCTCTTTGCCCCCATAGTTTCGTACAATCCCCATCCTTCGCACTGTAAAAACTTTGCACAGGGAAAAATTCGTACAAGGAAACATAATAGTAGTAATTTGAAGTTATGCATCGATGTTGTGCAGAGTTTCCATTATCGCCTTTGATTTTATTGATTTTTTGGTAGTTGGCATTAATGGAATTATTAGCAAGTGTGGTACAAGTTGAAGTTTATGGAGTGCGAACAAAAATTTGTACAATGAAATATCTCCAGCAATGAAATATATTAGTAGAAAACTCTCTGCATAAGCACAAATGTCAGTGAACATCTCTCGAAGAGTGAGTGAATTTTGCCATAGTCTAGAATAATCAATTTCTTATGTGCTCAAGAATTTTATACATAATTGTTTAAAGATCATAATGAAATCTATCTTTAAATATCTCTTCACACAGTGGAAGCTTGGTTTATGGTTATGTTTGTGTAAAAACCTTCTGCATAATTCATACACGTTGACACTCATAAACAAATTTTTTAATCACAAAATTTATATATGAAAAAAATCATGTTGACACCTATAAAAAATGTTGGTCCCCATCACTATGTTATTAGTTGGTTTTAGGAAGAAGTGTGAACCATATTATGAATATCGATGTCTACCGCTATTTGCAGTAATACCAAGGCAAGCAGTAGACCCATATGATATTGTTGGTAATATTTTAATAATAAAGTGGATATCACTATGTCTACTGCTATTCACAATAATACTAAGGCAAGCGATGGACCCTTACGACATTATTCGTAATATTTTAATTATAAATAATCCATATCTCCATATTCCAAAAATAACCATTCAATTGAGTAAAGGTTGTGCAAAGTGCATATAAGACTTTGTAGAGTGAAATCTCTCCACATAATGAAATCTCTTCGCACAAAACTCTTTGCATAAGTGTCGTAAGCTTTGTTTAAGGTTATCTTTGTGAAATTTGGCACATGTGCCGAAGTGCATAGGAATTCCATTGTCCACAGTAATATTTGAAGCTTTCATTGTGCAGACCTCCGCATTCTGCACTAAAGGCTTTGCTAATTAATTGGTTAAAGGTTATGCCCTCATAATGGATGTTGTACTTTTAGGTATTAGGAAAATGTAAAATATCATTAGATTATGAAATTAATCTATAAAGTTCCTTTTGCACCTCCGTTTTCTCGCACATATCTTTTTTTTTTTTTTGGTAGGTAAGAACCCACGAGGGATTTGAACTAGTGACCTATCGCAAGGAATGCCTTAACAGTGCACCCATTCACCATCAATTCAAAGCCCCGTGGGCCCGTTTTCTTGCACATATCACACATAGGTAAATTTGTAAAAGTTTCAAATGGAAAATATTTTAAGTTTAACCCGTCCTCCGCACAGTAAAATCTTTTCACAAGGAAATCTTCGCACAAGCAAACATAATAGTATTAATTCAAAATTTGTTCATAGTTAAATTAATTATGCATATTGTGTGGAGTTTCCACTATCACATTTCTTTTCATGGAAATGGACTTTTATCTACTATCAAAGTAAGAAATGTAAAGGTATATGTGAATCAATGCTATAAATTTTACTAGGAGTGACGATGTAGTAATACATGGGAATTTGGAATTGGATGAGAGAATTAGCCTAAGGATTATACATAACACACTGGAGTGCGTTTTCAAACATAGAGTCAAAAATTAGAGTCATCATTCGCAAAGTTTATTAGAAAGTGTGGCATAGGTTGAAGTTTATGGAGCGCGAAGAAAAATCTGTATAATTAAAGCTCTTCGTACAATGGAAGCTTTGTTTATGGTTATCTTTGTGTAATTGGGCATATATACGGGGATGGGTAGGAAACCCATTATGCAGAAGAAGCTCTCAAGCTTTCATTGTGCGGACCTCTGCATTGCGCGTAATGACAAACCTTCCACACAACTCATAAATGCTCACACCCATCAAAAGTTTTTTAAACACAAAATTTACAAAAAAATATACTTTTTTTTTCATGTTGACACCTATAAACAATGTTTAATCCAAAATGGATCTAACATAGACTTCTAAGTCTATGAATTTTCCTCACAGAGGAAAAATTAAAGTCATTGGATGATTTTGAAAATAGTCTCAGTTCGTAGATTGTTTCATTCTAAATCCAACGCAATTTGAATGGACCAAAACAGACCTGAGATGGAGTTATTGTAAAATGAAAATTGTCCAATGTCCTTAGAAAAGGAGGAAATTTCATTAATCCTCAAAATATATTGAAAATGTTGATTTTTGGGATAGGCTCACGGGCCAATCAACAGCTAACACATGGTAGGTCGGGATTGGGCCACGTGGCCCTGTTTGATTGGTCAAAAAGGAAATCGGGCAATATTATATCGCATCGCAAAAAGCCAAAGGGAAGGCCTTAACACAAGGGTGAAGGCTTTCAGCGGACCCAAAAAACTATATTCCGCAGCCTAGAACCCTTATCGGATCCGTAAGACATATCAGATCGGAGCTTTGAAGGGAAAGAGGCATGGCTGGAGGATTTCCGATATGCGATGTGTGATCGCATATCGATCGTCAGATCGAGGAGCAGATCAACGGTCATGATTTGATCAGTGATCGGTGATCGGGGAAGCTTAAGGACCATGGACCATGGGAGCAACGGTACTCTGATATGCCAAAAAGCCAATGCGCCGATAGCCGATGAGGCCGATCAGAGCAATTGGAGATCGGTAGATCAGAGCGCAATAATACAAAGGGGAGCATTGGACCTTAGCGACACGCGATTTGCGATGTGCGCAGACCTGACGATGTTATACATGCGGGTTTATTCTCCTTTGAGATCCGGCTAAGGTTTACAGTCGGGATTTTCATTGTATTTCCTGTATAATCCATTATTTGGGTTTTGCTCAGGTTTTAGCCATAGGCAATGCGATTGTGACATGTGATAAAGTGCGGAACCGATGGGAATATAAATGAGACTGCATATAATTTGAAATTTTGGTTATGCAGATTTCTATGCATTTCGCGTGTATTGAGGTTTTGATGTCCTGCCTATGCGATTGCGATATTGCGACCAAAGGCAGACTCGATGGGATTATAAACACAATTTCATATTATTTGAAGTCCGAGATTAAGGCCCATGACGTGTTTTCATGCATTTCCTATGTATTTCCGTTATTTGGCTATTTCAGGAGTGAAGGCCATAGAAAAGGCCGTCGATTCCTTTGTAAACTGTCCCTATTCTTGAATCATTTGTGCCATGCTGTAAGCAGGCATTTTGTAAAAATGATGCGTTGTAATAGGAATGCGTTATACGCAGAGCCACAAAGCCAGCAAGCCAGATGGCCAGTCGCAGAGTTACAGAGCCAGAGAGCCAGAGGGTCAGTCGAAGAAACGCAGAGGCGGAGGAATGATCACACATAGAAACAGATAGGAAGTCACAGAGCCGGAATCATACCTCACAAAATCCAAAGAGCACAATTGATAAAGGGATTTTTTTTTGAGTCACTTGGAGGTCGAGCGAAATCAGAGAGCTCAATTGACGGGAGTTGCTTGGAGGTTGAGCACACCCAGAAGCTCGTGGGAGCCAGAGCGAGAGCGAAAGAAAAGAGCTAGAGCCAATGCCAAAGCCGAGAGCTAGATTTGAAGCCGAGAGCCAGAGCCAGAGCCAAGAGCCAGAGCCAGAGCCAGAGCCAGAGCCGAGAGCCAGGGCCAGGGCCAGAGCCAAGAGCCAGAGCGAGAGCTAGAGCCAAGAGAATAGCAAAGAGATCAAATGATCCAGCTGTTGTTGATGTCTGATGTGTGCTGAAGACAGAAGAAGGAGTTCCAGAGACAGTAAGAGAATTCTGAGGGAGTTGGTGCAAACTAGAGCTCAAGATAGCTCAGAGCACTGATTGAAGGAAACTAGTCCAGAGAAGCCTAGATCTATCTGCAGAGTATGGACAGCGAGGGGGATAAGATGGTATTCTAAACCCTTAGGTTCAGTTGTAAACCAATGGAGTTGAGCGTGGAACTTGTAAAATAATTTAAGCCATAATCCAAAAGAGCCTAGTGAAGTTGATTAGAGCTCAAGGAGATGTGGCCCAAGATATCAGGGTGAACTCCATATTACATTGTTGTCTCATGTGTTTGCTTATTTGCTGCTTTTATTTAATGTTATCTGAGTTTTATTTCAGCATAAGCAAATGAACTCAAAACACATAAACAGTTAAGGACAAACACAATCATACACCTATCTCAAGTTCTTTTAATTCCACATTTATCAATTATAAGCATAGATCTTGGGAATATATAAGCTTTGGAGTGGGAGAGGTTCTTGTAAGCTTGACAAGAAGCCTTTAGGTCCCCATTTTAGATCAGGTGGTATTGGAGCGGTTACATTAGAGCATCAGGTTGATTAACCCCACCTTCAAAGAAGGTGATATCAAAGTTGGTTATACCAGAGCAAGTGGTATCATGATGCAGGTGATATCAGATTAGGATGCTTGATTGACAGAGCAATCTATATGCTTGTTTGACTTGAAAGGTGTTCAAACAGTAGCAAGGATTTTGTTGTTTGATTGTTTGTAAACTGACTATTGTTTGAGTTTGCAAAGGTTCAGGGAAAGTTGTTGTTAGCTAAGTCCAGGAGAGGACAAGAAGGAAGAAGGGCTGAAGGCATTCTTCTTATCCCAAAGGACCTCAAGGAAATCCTTGAAGCACAAGAGGTTTGTTGCAAAAGGTTGCTTGAATAAGCTCTTTGTTAATCTTGTTTGAAGTTCTTTTGTTCATTTTGATAATGACAACTTCTACAAGTGAGTCCTCAAATTCCTCCTTCATCACAAGATTCTTCGATGAAGACAAGAAGCAAGACTTGTTCATCATGATGGATATGGTGAGAGAAATGAGTGTTGGACTTCGAGAGCAGTTGAATTCCATGAAGGAAGAGAAGCAATTACTTTCTAACAAATTGCAGGAAGTGGAAGGACAACTTCATATTACAAATATGAACCTGGAAAGGGTGCATGAGTTGGAGACACAACTCCTTGTTACCAAAGAAGCCTTAGTCAAGTATCAGCTTGAAGAAGAGGTAAATAATTCTAGTTTGTCTTCAATTTCCTCTAAGAATGATTATGTTGGTTCTTTTGAAAAACATACCAGAGGCATAGGTTCCAAGTTAATGTCCAAGATGGGCTATGAAGGAAAAGGATTGGGAAAACATGCACAGGGTATTGTTGAGCCAATAATGGTTGAGGAAAGGCCTAAGTATTTGGGTCTTGGCTATGGATAGTCTTATGGAGAAAGTTCCAAAGCTGCCATGAAGGCCATTGAAACAGTTCCAAGAAGGAGTTTCATTGCAGGTCTTCTACCTCAAGAGTGTGAGGATTGTATTCATGGGGAATGTAATAGCTTGAAACATCATTTTCAGGAAGAAGGTGTTCATAAGCATACACTTGAACCAGAGAGTTGTGGAAACTTTGAAACCATTGAAGAGGTTGATGGTGTTCCAAAGGGAGCTACTTCTTCATTCAATTCACCTCCTCATGAAGGTAATAAAGGTGAAAAAGAAAGGTATAAATCCGGTTCTAATCATATTCCTTTTGATTATGATAAGCATGATAAATTTCCATATAAGCATTGGAAAAGAATTGCATGTCCCTTTTTTGGTTGGGATAACCATAACGTTTCTAGTCGTTGGAAGAGAATGGCCACATGCAGGAAACTTTGGAAGGAAAAGAAGCAAGAAGCCAAAGGTCCATTGGACAAGGTAGATCATGCTATTGAGGAGATGCACATGTGTTGCACTTACTGCCATAAGTAGGGACATATTGATGCAAAGTGTTGGACTCTGAATCCAACAATGCTTCCATGAAACTTGAAGAAGGTGGAAAGAGAAAATGGCAGGAATGGAAAGAAAGATTCCATGATTGATGTGTTTTAGGATGATTCACATGTTGATGTAGATGTGCAGACAAAGGAAGGACCTTTGAAATGGATTGGTAAGAAATGGTTAGAGTTCTTATCCAATTAAGATTGCATGTCTATTGATATAACGCATCTATTTGCATTTCTTTGTTAATTAGATGCAAGTTGTAGGATTTTACCAAGAAGGTGAATGGAAAAGTTGAGTAGGAGAGTCACTTTATTACTGCAACATTATATCCATTTCAGCTTTGAAAGTACAGTGTGCTTAAGCGAAAGTTGAAGGATGAAATGCATGCATAAGCTTGATATGCATGAACACAGGGATGTTGATGATTTCCTTGTATTTGAACATGTATGTGTAATTAACTTGAAGGGTTGATTGCTTTGGCATGCATGTAATGTTAATGTTGACTTGGAAAAAGTTGATTTGGTCTCCAAGATGGAGATAATGATGAAGTGTTTCATCTTTGGAAAAGCATGTAGAAAAAGATGTAAAGGCATGCTTGACTTGAAGGGTCAATTGTTTTAAAGGCATGTTATGTTGTCTTGTTATATAGCCAATCATTTGTATGCAGATGTAAAGACATGGAGGTAATTCACAAGATGTGAAATCTGTTTCTTTTGTTGAAGCAGGAGTTTAGGCCATCCAGTTGTTGCTTGTAATCCTGTTGTTGTTGACAATATGTCAAACAGGTACAAATGAAAATTTTGTGAAGCGGATGTAACTTCACATTTGTTTGAGCCACCTTGGATCAATAATCAAGGAAGAGAAGTTCAAAATACCTTCTGTGACCTTCTCAGCAGGAGTTCTGCAGGAAGTCAAGGAGGAAGACAGTTCTTCCCAGGAGGACCAGCACATCCAGGAAGGAAAGTGGTCAAAGGCTTTGGTTCAGATACACTATGCAAGGCAACTGTATGGAGGCTGAAAGAAGAGGGTGTTGTTACTCTCATTTAATATTCAGATCAGTATATCAGTCTTTTGGAGACCAAAATTTCTTTTTAGTGGGAAGGTGTGATCCAAAATGGATCTAACATAGACTTCTAAGTCTATGAATTTTCCTCACAGAGGAAAACTGAAAGTCATTGGATGAATTCGATAATAGTCTTAGTTCGTAGATTGTTTCATTCTAAATCCAACGCAATTTGAATGGACCAAAACAGACCCTGGATGAAGGAGTTATTGTAAAATGAAAATTGTCCAATGTCCTTAGAAAGGGAGGAAATTTCATTAATCCTCAAACTATATTGAAAATGTTGATTTTTGGGATAGGCTCACAGGCCAATCCACAACTGACACGTGGTAGGCTCGGATTGGGCCATGTGGCCCTGTTTGATTGGTAAAAAAGGAAATCGGGCAATATTATATCGCATTGCAAAAAGCCAAAGGGAAGGCCTTAACACAGGCGTGAAGGCTTTCAACGGACCCGAAAAACTATATTCCGCAGCCTAGAACCCTTATCGGATCCGTAAGAAATATCGGATCAGAGCTTTGAAGGGAAAGAGGCCTGGCTGGAGGATTTGCAATATGCGATGTGCGATCGCATATCGACTATCGGATCGAGGAGCAGATCAACGGTCGTGATTTGATCGGTCATCGGCGATCGGGGAAGCTTAAGGACCATGGACCATGGGAGCAGCAGTACTCCGATATGCTGATGCGTCGATAGCCGATGAGGCCAATTGGAGCGATCGGAGATCGGTATATTAGAGTGCAATAATACAAAGGGGAGCATTGGACCTTCGCGACACGCGATTTGCGATGTGCGCGGACCCAACGATGTTATACATGCGGGTTTATTCTCCTTTGAGATCCGGATAAGGTTTAAGGTCGATATTTTCATTGTATTTCCTGTATAATCCATTATTTGGGTTTTTCTTGGGTTTTAGCCATGGGTAATGTGATTGTGACTTGCGATAAAGTGCAGACCAGATGGAAATATAAATGCGACTGCATATAATTTGAAATCTGATTTATGCGGATTTCTGTGTGTTTCCCGTGTATTGAGGTTTTGACCTCTCGCCTGTGCGATTGCGATATTGCGACTAAAGGCGGAGCCGATGGGATTATAAACACGATTTCATATTATTTGAAGTTTGGGCTTAAGGTCCATGATGTGTTTTCATGCGTTTCCTATGTATTTCCATTATTTGGCTATTTTGGGAGTGAAGGCCACAGAAAAGGCCATCGATTCCTTTGTAAATTGTCCTTGTTCTTGAATCATTTGTGTCACACTGTAAGCGGGTGTTTTGTAACAATGATGCATTGTAACAGGAATGAGTTATACATAAAGTGACAGAGCCAACAAGCCAAATGGCCAGTCATAGAGCCAGAGAGCCACAGAGCCAGAGGGCCAATCGAAGAAACGCAAAGGCAAAGGAATGGTCACACACAGAGAAATGGACAGGAAGTCACAGAGTTGGAAGGATGCCTCACAAAAGCCAGAGAGAACAATTGACAAAGGGGGTGTTTTTTGAGTCGCTTGGAGGTCGAGCGAAATCAGAGAGCTCAACTGACAGGAGTCGCTTGGAGGTCGAGCAAACCCATAAGCTCATGGGAGCCAGAGCCAAAGAGAGAGCCAAGAGCCAGAGCCAGCACCAGATCCGAGAGCCAGAGTCGGAGCTGAGAGCCAGAGCCGAGAGCCGAGAGCCAGAGCCAGAGCCAGAGCCAGAGCCGAGAGCTAGAGCCGAGAGCCAGAGCCAGAGCCAGAGCCAGAGCCCAGAGCCAGAGCCAGGGCCAGAGCCAGAGCCAGAGCCGAGAGAACAGCAAAGAGATCAAATGATCTAGCTGTTGCTGATGTCTAATGTGTGCTGAAGACAGAAGAAGGAGTTCCAGAGACAGTAAGAGAATTCTGAGGGAGTTGGTGCAAGCTAGAGCTCAAGATAGCTCAGAGCGCTGATTGAAGGAATCTAGTCCAGAGAAGCCTAGATCTGTCTGCAGAGTATGGACAGCCAACGGGATAAGATGGTATTCTAAACCCATAGGTTCAATTGTAAACCAATGGAGTTGAGCGTGGAGCTTGTAAAAGAATTTAAGCCATAATCCCAAAGAGCCTAGTCGAGTTGATTAGAGCTCAAGGAGACATAGCCCAAGATATCAGGGTGAACTCCATATTACATTGTTGTCTCATGTGTTTGCTTATTTGCTGCTTTTATTTACTGTTATCTGAGTTTTATTTCAGCATAAGCAAATGAACTCAAAACACATAAACAGTTAAGGACAAACACAAGCATACACCTATCTCAAGTTCTTTTAATTCTGCATTTATCAATTATAAGCATAGATCTTGGGAATATATAAGCTTTGGAGTGGGAGAGGTTCTTGTAAGCTTGACAAGAAGCCTTTAGGTCCCCATTTCAGATCAATGTTGGTCCCCATGGCTACGTTATTAGTTGGATTTATGAAGAAGTGCAGATCGTATTGTGAATATCAATATGTCTACCGCTATTTAAAATAACACTGAAGAAAGTAGTTGATCCATACAATATTATTGCTCATATTTGAATAATAATAAATCCATATCTCCATATTTCCAATATCATTACTCAATTGAGTAAATGTTGTGCTGGGTGCAAAAAAAACTTTGTACGAGGAAAGCTCCCTGCACAACAAAATCTCTTCGTACAAAACTCTTTTCATAAGAAATGTAAGTTTTGTTTATCAATATCTTTGTGAAATCATGTAGAAATTATGGTGTATATTTGCAACTTCTCATGAAGTTTTAATCAAAATCACAAGACACAAATCTACTCTACTTCTCTGTGGAAGTTAATTCATAATTTAGAACAAAACTTTCAGACATGCAATAAGAAATAATACAAATGCACATAGTATTTTTCTCGGGGAAAGCAATTTTCTAAAATCCCTAATTTCTACTTGCATTAATATGATGAATAGAGATGTATTACAATTTACTTTCTGAAATTAGCACAACCTGCAAGTGAATAACCTATCTCTCTGCTCACTAAGAAGATCTGACCTAGACTTAATCAATTTTTTTCTCTACTTGAGCCCCTATTTCCTTGCATGATTCTTGAGAAATTAGGCCCTTGTTATTTAGGAATTTCTCCAAAATGGATTGTGCAATTCCCAAGGTTGATCATTTGATTGCATGCAACACCTGTACACTCAAGACTAGTCTACAACTGATGTTACACTAACTTGGAATCTCCACCACAACTAGGGAACTTGAATTCTCTACATGCACTATCTATTTTGTGCTGATTGATTAGTTAACTGGATGATCACTAAGTTCGACTGAAGTTCCACTACAAAATTGACCTTCCACTACTTCCTCCAATATTTGGAACCAGTTTAACTAAAAACAACTTGAAACAACTCACCTTGATTACTACGAATTAGCAATCACACATGCTTAACTAAAATCTAGCTCCTCCAACTTGAATTTACTGAGTAAACTGGGCGACACAAGCCATGTCACACAAGTTAATTGCATCCAAGTTGTTTGTTGATGTGGAAATTTTATTTTTCTCAATTTAATTGAGGCAAAATTAAATTGAGAATTTCTTGCTACATTATTCAACACTCCCTCTCTGCAAGAAAGGGATTATCAACCACCCCTATATTTCACCTATGGAACTCAAACTTCCCTCTTGACAAAGCCTTTAAAAACATGTCAGCATCTTGTTCCTCTGTCAAAATTTAGTGTAGCAACATTATCCACCTCTGTACACAGTCCCATAAATCGTGATACCAGATATCTATATACTTAGATTAATTGTGAAATAAAAAATTCTCAGAGATCTTGATGCAACTCTAATTATCATAGTACATCACAGTTGGATCCATTATCTGACCAAACATTCCAACAAGTATATTTCTCATCCAAATTGCCTCACATGCTGCTTGACTTGCAACCATGTATTTTTCTTATGTCAAGCTAAGTGCCACAATTTTTTTCTTCTTGTTGTAGCAGGAAACAACTACAGACCCAAAACCTAAAATTCCACTTAATGTAATATTTCAGTCTGATGGACTCCCCACCCAATCTACATATGTGAATCCACACAGATTCACTCCCTCTCTCTGTCTATACCATAATCCAAACTAGGTAGTGCCTTTGAGGTACCATAAAACATGCTTAGCTTCCTTCCAAAATAATTTGGTTGGCCTAACTATAACTTGGCTCAACTAATTGAATACATAGCACATATTTGGTCATGTGGTCACTCGGTACATCGGTGAACCCACTAGCTACTAGTAAATGGTAGCATCCACTTCCTCACTTGAAGTGGCATCCTCCTTCCTCTAGTTGGTCGCTAGAGGTCTCTCCATGGGTTTGCAACTTTCCATGCAGAATCTATGTAGTATCTCATTTGCATACTTTCCTTGAGAGATGAACAATTCCCCGTCACCTTTCCATACTTCCAACCTGAGGAAGTAGTGTATGAGACCCATGTCCTTCATTTCAAATTCCCTTGCAAGGTCTTCCTTGCAAGATTTGATCAACTACTCATCACCAGTTAAAATTAAATCATCAACATATAAGAAAATAATGAGAAATTTAATACCAATATATAATAGAGGTTTTCATACCCTTCACTTTTGGTGAAGCCCAAATTAGTGAGATAACTATCGATCTTAGTGTACCAAGAAAAGGGTGCTTGTTTGAGATGTTAGAACGATCTCCGAGTTTGCACACATGAGACTCTCAATCAAAAGTCTCAAAACCTTATGGTTTCTCGATGTACAACTCCTCCTCAATAACCCCATTGAGGAATTTTGTTTTTACATCCAACTGGTGTATCTTCCACCCCATCTATGCAACTAGTGCAAGAATTGATCTAGTGGATGAGTACCTTGCTACAGGAGCAAAGGTATCCTCATAGTCAATTCCCTCAATTTGAAAGTACCCTTGTTATAGCACCATTTACCACCCTTGGTAGATTTGATGCTCTATGATATGGCCTAGGGCAATCCTTCCCTACCATACTTGGTCCATTTTCTAAAAAACAATGTTTTAAATCCCATATGCGATTTTTCCTTATCTAAAGTGCGTGTACACGTGGGTCAGCCTATAACCAACCCGTGTATATGTGTTAAAATGTTAAAAAATATATAATCTCCCTTAATTCAGGCAGGGTTTACGAGTTTGACCTAATACCCACCTACCTCTATGATTCATATTTTTGTTGACTCACTTGCTTCTGTGAGTATGACTAGGGGCACAAGTCCTATCTCTCCTGGGAAAGAGTCACTAACCTCTGCAAGTCATGTTGGGGACTCTCCACCAATGGCTCCTAGTCATGTTGGTGGAATGGATGTTGATCAAAAACCTAGGTGTAGAATATCTAAACCTATGTTCCCTTGTAAGTTATGTAAGGGAGACCATCTTACTCATTTGTGCCCTGGTATTCTAGTGGTACAAAGGATATGGTCTGAGTCTGAAGGTTCTTCTACTCCTGAATCTTTTATGGTTTCTCAGTAGTCTCTGTTTCTGGGAAAACTAGTGTCCATTCCGAGTTGCTAGTCCCACTAAGATGGGTAGCTATCTTAGAAACAAACAATTCAAAGTAACTTGTGTTTTCCTTTATGAGAGATAGATGAGAGAGAAGCAGAGAGTACCAACCTCAGTCTTTCGCTTGGCTCCTTGCTTGTTTCCTCTCTCCTTTGATAGAACTTTGCCACTCCTTTCTCACTTGTCCCACTTCAAAGAACACCTGTAGAGTCAAAGCAGAAAAATACCATCAAAGCATAGATATCTATAACCATAAACAATGTAGAATCAGATGTACATTAACCATACAAATGCATACACAAATACAAGATTCAGAAATATACAAGTATATGGAGGAAAACTCAAATAGCTTTATTGATAGAAGTAGTAGAAGAGAGGATTACAACCTAGCTGTCTAATCTAGTGCCATCCTCCCAGCATGAAAGCCCTCTTCACCTCATGAAAAGCTAGATCACCTAACAATACAATGTCTTAAAGAGAAACCAACAACACTTCCTTACAAATTACAAAATTCAAGCCTCTGGATCTCTAGGATGAGGGATCTGTATATAGATATTTGCAGGGGGTGAGTCAGCTTCTGGGATTTTGATTAGTGTCATTTCACTGATAGTTCTTGGTTCCACTTGGAGATTTCATGATCTCTTACTCATCCCTGGGCGAATTCAGAGAGGCAAGTGTCATATGAGCAGTTTCTAGAAGATTCTCTAGGTTTCCACCTAGCAAACTGCCTCTGCCATTTGTCTGCTCTCGCTCATCGCACCCTACAGAAGGGCTTTTCAGTATGCATCACACCCTTTGTGTGTAGCAGGTGAGATGCATCGCACCCTCAGCATGGAGCAGTCTGTATGGTCCAATTTTGACCAGTTCTGAGCAGTTTTTCAGGGAGAACTTCTGGGAAATGATGTAATCAGTTGACCTTGATCCTTTAGGGTTTGAAACAACACATTTAGGGGTTTGAGAGCCCTTGGTTTATCGACATATGTGATAGGGGTTGTAGTGCCCAAATATGTTTATAACAGTTGCCCCCTAAAGCACAAGGTCGTAAATGTTCTGATGTCGAGTGAAATGCTTTATCATGAGGATCCGAGGTTTTTCGAACTGGAAGGTGACCTGTAATAAGATACAATAAAATACATTATCTTCATAATATTTTCATGATCTAGCTGAGGCGGGCATTCCCATGCTCAACTTTATCAATTCATTTTCATGTACATAGGACAGACAACCATCTGTGTGGCAGACTGATGATTCTGGTAGAGCCATCATCTCTTAGCTTGGATGATTATCTATGTAACTATGGAGTAAATTTGATGTTTTTATTTCCCTGAATATATCGTAGCTCGGATGGATGATACTAGATCCGGGATCTTCAAACTCGTTCAATCTTCGCCGGATGTACAAGTCGATCCATGTGAAAAGATGTTCTGGTGTCGAACATGGAAAGACATCGCCTGATTACCAGCCAATGATGTAAGATGTTAACAGGTGCGAGAGGAATCACTGATAATGATAATGACCCTCAAGGTACTACAATACAATTCACGTGGTGTGAATATATGAGTCAATGTCGAACACCACGCAAAATCTTTCGATCGAAGGCCATTGATGTAAACCTGTCACCGGAAGTGAGAAACTTGCCATTGAGGCATGCAACCTTCAAAGTACTGAAAGGATTGTTCCTAAGTCGACTTCTTGGATAATGAGCTGATGTCGACAAGAAGTGACCCATCGTAACAGGGCCTTAATGAATCCCACATCTACAACACGGAACAGAGAAAATGATTTTGTGGAGGTGAAAACGATCTGATGATACAAGGTTCAGGGTGGCAGTCATGAAAAATGGAACGCGAAGGTATTGTAGTAGATGTGGTGTTAGCTGGGTTGGTGAATTCTCTGAGCGACTTATCTTGAACATATCGGCGACACTGGAATGGATTGGTAGCGTTAACCCCAAAAATGGATGGTACGGAGGACCAATGGTGATATGATCAATGAACAGAATGACCCAACCCGACTCAATCATGGTGATGGAGTGAAAGTGTCATGTTCAAGAGCAACCTGCTACCAATGAAGTTCTTCAAATTTTGTTATGCTCTTAACCTGTAAAATGATACCCAAATACAGAATATGCGAAGAAGAGATACCCAGAACATAGAATAGCAATGATTTTATTATTCAGAGAGTAATGTTCACTTGCCTCTTCGAGGGGGCAACCTCCAATAGAGCAGAGCTCGATTAGAAAATAAGACACGATGCTCCTCGCAGGGAGTCTCTATCCTTTATATATGACTCGTACATGCAATACCATGAGCCAATACCGTGGGTTTTATTAATACCATCTATCTAATACTACGGCCTATTTGCAACTAACTGTGGTTTCATCATTAATTGCGGATTAACCACTTACAATTATTAATATGGGCTTTATTGACTCTTGACAATGACGTGATCCCATTACATAAATAAGGGGGTTAGGGTGGGACCCTAACAATTTTTCTTCCCTTTTTCCCTAGTCATTACTGACCAGTACCTATTTATTTTTGTCAAGCTTAAGGAGGATAACATATGCTTGTTCTATAATTTTCCCTTCGGGCAAACCTGTCACTATGTTTTAGCGAGCCTAGCGACAGTGAAACTCGCTCTTGTCTATATGGACAAGTTTGTCGCTATTGTTTTAACAAGTTTAACGACAAAGATAACTCGGTCCTTTTCAATTTTAGATAGTCTGAAAAGAGACAAAAAGGAAACTCCAATAGTCCTTTTTTGTAGTATAATCCCTTAAGTCCAAAAAATATAAAATAATACGAAAGGGATGAATTTTCCGATCACTTTAGCGAGCTGAAAAAGACAAGCGCTTGATATTTTTGTGTAATGATCCCTTAGGTCCAAAAAAATTAAAATATAGAGGACGGATGGCACTTCCAATCACTTTAACGAGCTGGAGAGGCCAATTGCTCGGCAATCCTTTTATATTTTACGAGTCTAAAAAGAGCTTAAAAGAGACTCGTTTTTGAGGAACGAGTGATATTTTCGGGTAGCAGCTAGTTCTAGGTAAGTTTGGAACTTTTCAATCACGGCAGTGTAAAGAAGATGGCTAACAGAATCACTCGCTGCAGCTGTTCCTCGAAAGGGTAAACAATCAAGTGGAGGCGTATGATTGGCTAAAAAGTCGAGGTGATGGTAAGAACATGACCAAGGCTCAAAAGCTGATAGCAATGCGATCACAAAGGTTATTCACCGAAGGTGCGTTCATTTTTTAATGAGCTTGAACTTTGGAGGAACATATGCTCATTTCTAGGTTTATTTTTTAATGAGCTTGAACTTCGCGTAAACCTGCTCCTAATAAAAATCAGAGATGTTCAATTCACCATTAACACTATGTTCTCTTGACGGTCGTACTACCTGTTCAATTGCTCCATCAAACTGATTAGAAATGTAAATACATGCTTGAAAAATGAGTTAGAAACCAACATCTTACTTAAATTACATGAATAGTAACATACAAGTAGTTTTTACCTCTCATTTTTACCATTTCATTCAAATTTGGGATTGTTGGAGCTCTGGAGGTGTTTTCCCCCTCGATTTTCATCAGCTGATTCCAAGAGATTTGGTGGACTATTTTCGGCGCCATCTGGACCAGGTAGGAGCTAACCTTGAGCTCTTCAATTGCATTCTTTCCTTTTCTGATTCTGGGCATCTTTTCCTATTTTTCTGGGCCTCTGGGGTTTTAACAATTCGTTCTCTCCCCATCGCACCTAGTACACATCGAAAGGTGCGATGCATACTGAGCTGGCCATTGGCCTGTCAGTATGCATCCCACCCTGTACACAGCTAGGGTGCGATGGGCACAAGGAAGAAAGTTTATGCACTGGTTTTTATGGAAATTTTTCCTGTTTTTGCCCAAATCAAGATCCTAATTCTTCTCTTGTTTGTTTTTCAAAGATTCATCGAATCAAGATGGTCGTTACATGGTGTGAACACGAGCATGAAGAAGAGGATATGATTGCCTTACATGATCCGAGTATGGTGACTGCATTGCGAAACTGTGGCTTGCTCAAATTCTTCCGCATATCCAGTATGAGGCAACAAATCAATTTGTTGCAATATTTTCTCGATGCATGGGATCCTACCAACCAAGTGTTCCAGATTTGAGGTAAATTCAACTGGTGTGATGCAGTACTTCCGGTTATAAAATAACAGCTTTCCAAGGTGAAGAACGGAAGATCTAAGAACTTTGGTTATGGTTCCATTTTGACCGCTTTCGCCTTGGAGAGGATACCACTGATGCAGCCACAGTACATTTCACTCGGACTGCCAGCACTGACGGAACCACGGATGCAGAGATGGGTCGATCTCATGGCCAGACATGTTGGTCAGTCGCAGATTTCATTCTCTGATGCCTTCTTTGAGTGGTTTGACCATCAGGAGATGGTCTTTGCTGAGTATCCATACGTTGGGATGGATTTCCGGGGCGACCCAGATTTGGTGTTGCCGGCTGGCGAGCAGTGGGGTGTTATAGGTAAAAAGATCTGACCATATCTCTGCTTATTTCTTTTATAATGTTCTTGTGTATTTTAAATGTTATTAAGACTAATCAAACCCATATACTTGTGCAGATATTGGACCAGTGCGACCAGCAATGTGCCCGAGAGTAGCAGTTGTCGTTCCAGCGGGAGAGGCTGTAGGGAGGGTTGTCCTTCGCAATCTAGACATAGCAGAGACCCTTGCAGTATTGCAAGATCAGATCGAGGGTCTCACCCTTGGTATTTAGGATGTGAGGACCGACGAGTTACCTCTAAGATTACAGCACCATACCACTGGCGTGCTGAGTTGATGGACTAGGCTCTTATGTATGATCGCACAGGTGGTGACTTGTTATCACCAGCACCATTAGCCTAGAGTGCATTCCTGCATTTTTGAGCTTTTGGGTCGTATGACCGATTTTGCCTTGGACACATAACATTTTGTAAAAACTATAAACAGTTATATATATTTTGATTTTCGGAGCTTTATTTTGGTTAAGTTATATGATCCTGATGCAAATGTTGATTGAAATGCTTTTTCTTTTATAAATGTTGCAAATGTATATCTAACACATAATTTGCTAATGAATCACTTAATGTGTTTAAGCTTCTGGAAATGTGTTGATATTGAATAGAATCAAACTGCCTTTCCAAAATCCTAACCCTTAGGAACATACGATAGATAGTTGGATTCCGAACGGAATAGATGCCAGTAAGCTGTAGGATGACGAGTTGTGAGTCTAGCCTGACAACAAGTCAGCGTATGCCATGTGCGATGGCATCAGAGAGAAGCTATATCAACGCGCTGTACTCAGCGATGTTGTTCGTTGACTGACCAATACATACCCCTCTGAAACTCACTAACTCGCTGCTTGGATCAAAAATGGCCCAGGCTGCAGAAGATAGGTTCCGCGTACTACGACTAGCTCCATTGGCATATCCAACAAATGATTCCAATAGGTTCAACATCTGCAACAAATGCAAAAGTGGATTACCTAACCAAAACGATCACTCTTGACGAAAACAAAAACGTAACAAAAGCATATAAAGAGATTACTACACTTAGTCAAGCATAGTAACGCTTAAGGTACAACCCGTTTCGGGGTTGCGACAGTGGAATCCCATCGTAATCTACTAGCTCGTAGGCTCCTTTTGCTAATACTCGCTTAACAATGTAGGGACCCATCCACAATGATTGGAACTTACCTGCTCCCAATTTATCGGATTCCTGATCGTAAAGTAAGACCAGGTCACCTTCTGAGAAGACACGGGGTTTGACATTTTTGTCAAATTGCGCCTTGACTTGTTTCTTATGAGCTTCGTTAGCCAAGGCGGTGTCACGACGGGTTTCATCTAGTTGGATTAGTTCCAAGAAACAAGCCTCTTCCTCTGAAGTTCCGAGGAGAAGGTCGATTGCGAGCTTGAGAGATGAAATTTCACACTAAACTGGTAAGACCACTTCCAGGCCATACACCAGCTGAAAGGGTGTAAATCCGGTTGCATTTCTCACCGATGTCCTATATGCCCACAAGGCTGAGTACAGGATTAGGTGCCAACTCCGTTTGTGGACTCCAATCATCCTTTGCAGCATGCGCTTCAGGACCTTGTTGATGGCCTCAACTTGTTCGTTAGCTTGCGGATAATACGGAGTAGAACTATCATCGAACAGTCATATTTTGGCAGCCAATTCAACCATCATGTGATTGCGGAAATGTGATCCATGATCTGTGACTATAGCTTGTGGAACACCAAATCTAGAGACTACATGATTAAAAAAGAAAAGAGCAGTTGTTTCACCGGCTGTTGTTTAATGTAGGCATCGCCTTGGCCCATTTTGTAAAATAGTCAGCTGCGACTATGATATAACCATGCCCCCCCCCCCCCCCCCCCCCCCGGCGAGGTGGGGTTACATGTCATGAAATCTATGCCCCATTTGGCAAATGGTCCAACAACAACTACTGGATGTAGAGGTGCGGGTGGTATTCTGGTCTGCGGTCGAAGATTTGACAAACATGGCAACTTCTGACTGTGATTATGCAATCTTTGAACATAGTAGGCTAGAAGTAACCTACTCGGAAGATCTTTTGGACCGTAGCATAACTAGATTGATGCCCCCCACACGCACCTGAATGGCAATGATTCAGGACTTTTTCGGCCTCCTCATGGGTGAGGCACCTTCGCAGAACTGTATCGATACCACGACGGTAAAGTGTATCACCGACGATCATGTAGTCTTTTGCTTGGTATCGAGTACGTCGTTGTTCTTAGCGAGAGGTATTAGGCCTATATGTTTGGGTTTGGAGATAGATCAGTATATCTCCATACCACGGATCGCTTGACGATATCATAACCAAAGATTTATCCACGATTGATGCTTTGGATGTTGAATCGTTGGACGACGATGGTAAGTCGCATAGTAACTCCGCAAAAACTAGAGATTTCTTTGATTTGGATTTTACGAATTCCAAATCAAACTCTTGCAAAATGGCTATCCATTTCGAATATTTTCCCCCAAGTAATTGACGTGACAGAATGTAAGTCATAGGGTTGCAATCTGACAAAATGGTAGTTTTGTGAAAGAGGATATAGTGTCGAAATCTCTATACTGCTTGAACAGCTGCAAGAGCTAGCTTTTCAACATAGGAGTACTTGCTTTCTGTATCATTTAAGTTTCGACTTAAATAATAGACAGGATGTTCAATTCCATTGTCTTCTTGAACTAAAACCATTGCGATGGTCGTATCTGCTGCAGCTAGATACAGGTTAAAGTCTTTTTAATAGTCGGGAGCGTACATTAATGATGCTTTTATTAGGGATTCCTTTAGAACATCAAAGGAAGATTGTGCAACCTGATCCCAGTTAAAGGGCACTTCTTTTTTCAAGAGACGCATATAACCTTTAGCAAGTTCAGTGTAATTTGGAATGAACCTCCTCAGAAAGTTTGCTTTCCCTTGGAGTTTCTGAATCTAAAGAAAATTTGAAGGTGGAGGCATATCAATGATTGCCTAAACCTTACATGGGTCAAGTCGAATCCCATCCTTAGAAACTACGAAACCAAGTAAATGACCAGAACCAACACAAAACACACATTTGTGCAGATTGATTCGTATTTTGTAGTGTCGACGACATAGAAATATAGCTCTCAAATGCTGCGGATGGTCAGTCCACTTTCGCGAATGAGCCAGTAGATCGTCGAGATATGGTTGAACGATGTTCTTGATGTCATGGAAGGTGTAATTCATAGCCCTCTGAAAATTTTACCCTGTGTTCTTTAAACCGAAAGGTAGTTTGAAGTACGTGAATGTGCCCCATGGACATATAAATGCAGTCTTCGACTGGTCCTGTGGGCAGATATTTATTTGATTATACCCAGAAAATCCATCCATGAACGAAAATATTTCGCATCTGGCGCATTCATCAATTATCTGGTCGATGAAGGGTGTAGGGTAGTTGTCCTTTGGAAAAGCTTGATTTACATCCCTGTAATCAATGCACACTCTAATCGTTCCCTGCTTTTTCATCACGGGAACAATATTTGATACCCAATCAGTTAGAGGAATCGGGTAAATGAAAGCATCATGTAAAAGTTTTTCAACTTCTGCCTTGATGGCAGTGGCTTTCTTCAAGTGTACCTGCCGAAGTCGTTGTCGTACTGGTTTGACATCTGGATACATCTTGATTTCGTGTTTAACTATGCTCGAGTCAATGACTGGCATTTCTTCATATGACCATGCAAAGACATGTCTGAATTCGCGAAAGAGAGCGCAATATATTTCAAGTTCTGAAGAAGAACAAGATTTTCTGACATGAATATTCTCTACAACATTAGGTTTGGTCGAGATATTCATGGCGATAGTTTCTTCAATATTGGATAGATTTCACTCGGAATCCACCGTATTTACAGTATTTGATAGAAAATCAAAAACTGAAGGATGATTAAAGTCGCTGGAATAATCTTCGTTGTAATCCGGAAGATGGGAACAACGGTGGTAATCTTCCCATGGTGCCTCTCCTATCATCATTGACTGAATAATTCCTTCGTCCGTAGAATGTACATGCGACCAAGGATCTGAAGAGGTGCCATATTCCTTAGACCTATCTATCCAAACACTCGATGAGCGTTGATTTGGGTTTGCCGCCTAGGCCAAGAAAATTTATTGCTACAAAATTTCTATTGGGCTTGGAGACAATACCTGTCGATGATCCATGCTAACAAAATGTTCAGAAATCTTCTGAATCTATGTAGATATAGTAGATATCATATTGCAGGTTCCCACATTGGCCACTTCCGCCAGATTACTTGGAGGCGGTAGGGAAAAAGTGCCCATTAAGGCAGGGTCTTTTAGGAGACCTACTCCAACATTTTGAAGCGATTGGGAGCTTCCATGGATCATTGGAATGCTTCCCGTACCCTGTGAACTATTGGGGAGGAAGGTTTTTTGGTCAACGATTGTAATTCATCCTTGGAAGGGAAATGCAATCTTTCTAAAATATGTTGACAGAACAACAGCCATAGCATAAATCCAGGGCCTTCCCAGTAGGATATTGTAATTGAGGTTTCCATCGATAACTTCGATGTCAATTTCTACTGTCTTGCCCCCCAGTTCAACTTGCAAGTTACTTAAAATCCCGTACGGGGTGTATGTTCATCCATCGAATGCTTTTAATGTTTTTGATGATCTTGACAAGGGTGGTGAGCCTAAAGTTTTCCAGCAACTCATTGACATAATGTAGGTAGATGCCCCCTCATCAATTATTGTTCGATGAACAGTTTTGTTGAGGGCTTTCACTTGTGCAAGGAAAGAAAGTTGAGCCGGTAACTGAGGTTCGTATCCTTTATGATTAAAGGCCACATGATTAGAATCCGCTGGGTCAATCCCACCTATTGCTGATAATAGAGCCTGCTTTTGGGATGGGAAATTTTGCAGTAATTTAAGCGTTGACATAGCAGATGGCGATTGCGCCAGATCCTCTACTATATTATAATTCTGTGCTGCTCGAGCAAAAGGATTAAATGTCGATTTGTGTACTACTCCCTTTGGCGGCTTTATTGTTAGCTCAGGAATGATGGGTGGCCCAACTTCTGTTGAAGTTGTTGTCGAACTACTAGGTTGACCTGTAGCCTTGTTATTCGACATCTGTGGATTCCCATAATCTTTGTTCCTTGTCGATATCAAAGCATCATTTTGCTGTTTCGAAATGGACAACATAAGCACTTGGGATGGGGAAGCATTGTCGCTAGCAACCAGATTGGTTTCTAGGTTTGGAAACGGATCAGTCAACACCACTGAGGTATTTGAACTCTTAAATAACTTTTTAATCTCAGCTTTATGCAGACAATCTCTTGTCCAGTGGTCTTCATCGCATATGTGACATGGCTGACTAGGTTTCTTTTGTCCAGAAGGGTTTCCAGAATATTTTTCAGGAGTCGAGTCTTCCTGTTTCTTCTTTTTGTTTTTCCCTTTCTTCTTGCCCCCTAGTTGCTTCGATTCTTTGCCTTTGTCGGTCGACATGGCATTAACCTCCGAGGCAGGAAGTTTGTCATTTGCCTTTTTATTGGAAACTGCAAGGACTTTTCCAGATGGGGCCTTTGCAGTTTGCGTACTTGAGGTGCCAATCACACTGTCGCTGGCATGAGAGTCCTTGTTCAATTTAGGAGGAGGAGGAATGGAAAATTCTAGTCTAGGAGCATCAGGAATTTTGTAATAGAGCGTGCCAGACTGAGTATGGATCAAGTCTAGATATTGCACATGAGCAATGACTTTCTCTTCAGTGACAACTCCCCCCTTGGCCACATCTTCTGTAATAGAAGGTAACAATGACTTAATAAACCATTCAGCTAGAAGCTGATCAGGAACATATGTCTTTACCATTCGACGATGACGTCGCCACTCATGAATATGATTAGATATGTGAGTGGCTATTGTCTGTTTAAAATTGGTAAGGAGCTCTGTTCCTATTTCGTACCTTATGGGTAACTGAAAATGGGTTAAAAAGGTGGTGGCAAGGGCGCTGAAGTTATCGAATGAAGCTCTAGGCAATTCGATGTACCATTTCGCTGCCGAACCAGTTAACGTTCGCTAAAAAAGGTGAAGCCTAATCGAATCATCATTGAGGGTGTTGGACAAACACCACAGATGAAATGTCATCACATGATTCGATGGATATTCACCCGAATTTCCATTGAATTTAGGAATATCTGACGGAAGTTTATGAGGAATCGCTGGCCACCAAGGGGCGTAAGCAATTGGATCATTTGTTAGCCGATTCAGATCTGGTAATTCTAAAGTTGCTACAAAGGGAAACTGTTGATTCAGGTTTGGCGAAGCATACCCAGGATAAGATGGGATCGCCTGAGCAGTGGGTCTTTGCATACCAGCATAATGTATTTGATGCTGATAACTTTGATAAGGTTGATGGGCATAACCATTATAATATGATTGTTGGTAACCGTTTTGAATATACGGCTGCCCATTACCTGCAAAGCTTTGTTGCTCAGGTCCTCGGTAAGCTTGCTGGAATTGTGGTTGTTGATATTGCACCAGCCATGGCTGTGAGACCATTTGCTGTTGTCCAATACTGGATGTTTGACCAAGATGAGGGGTGATAGTACCCGTTTGAGCCTGAGTCGCTTCAGTTAAGGAGCCACTAATCGGCGGTTGTGATTGAGTCGCGGGGACAAGAGGCTATTGTATTACGACCTGAGAGACTTGAGGTTGACATACAACAAGTAGCGCTTGTACTTGCGACACCGTCACAATAGCCAGTGTAGTGGGAATGTTCGACACAGGTTGATTTTGTTGCATTGAATATACAACTCTTGGCTGTTGAGGCAGTATTGGCACCCAACCACTGGATGTAATTCCAACTTGACCTGAACTTTGTTGTAAACTCTCATATGGTTGCTCCCCCGGAGGGAACAATGAAAAGGCATACTGCCCCCCATATGGTGGCAATCCAGTGTTGAAAGGATAAATTGGTCTTTGGAGACTAGAATGCCCAAATTGATACTAATGTGAAGGATCAATTTGTTGAGTTTCAACATAAGAAATTCCAGATAATATTCTGGATGAACAAATAGGAACAGACCATGCTGTCAAAACAGTCCCTGGGTGGACTCCATCTAGCGGTTGAGAACTAGTTGGGACAGATGGTATACCAACGAACATTTTCGGAGTAGCAGCAGGAGGCTCCATTGCCATTGTATCAGACGATACAGTCATAGATGTTGATGGCTGTTCCGACATGTTGAGTCTATCCAAAAGATTTCCTAGCGATTCGACAGGAACTTGCGATGAAGGGTGATCAAAAGAACTAACTTCTATGGTAGAAGGATATAGGTGGATCCCAATTCCAAAATGCAATGGGGTACTGGATGGAAGATCCTCCACAATTTCTTCTATAGCAATCAGTCTGGGTGGAAGAGGTAAACCGTCAGGTCCGTAAAATATTTCTGGTGCCAAAGAAGGTATAAACTCTACAGCGATAGATGTTGGAGGGGTGACACCTTCCGAATCAACCCTAGATGGAGCTAGTTCAGGAATAGAAGTGTTTTCTGTTACACTAGGATCAGTTCTAATGTCCTCTTGTAGCTGTGAAACTTCTTCTGTAGAGGCAGGGATACCAGAAATAATTGGAGTAATTGGAGTCTTTGATAATTTTGAAACACAAGTTTCAAATAAACCAGGAGATTTTGACCCAGTTAAACGAGATTGCTTGGCCCAGAATGGTTTCGTTTCCAGAGTCAAAGACGGTTGAATCATTAGTCTCTGCGAACGACGGGGTTTTGATTGACTTTCTTCTACGATTGCGGATTACTTGATTAACTCAAAATAAAAAGGGGAAAAAATTATTCCGAATTAAATGAATTTTATGATGCTCTGACACAACTTGCTTTTTCAATTTTTAAGAGTCGAGAAAAAGCTAAAGATGACTCTAGTCACCTTTAGTTTTTAATGAGCTGAAGTGATAAGTGCTCAGATGGACCTTTTCTTTTAAGGAGTCTGAAAAGGAACGAAAGTGACTTCTCTAGAAAGCTAGATAGAGGGATTACCAAACCAATCGCAAAACTGCAATATACACCTCGGTGGTAAATTATAGAGAAATTACCGAGGACTTTACGTATGGCAGTCAATCTTCCTGAATGTTGTGTTCAGTGCATTGTGTTAGTGCCTAAGTCTACCTCACGCTGAGAAAGGCAGGATCTAGGGTAACATCAAACCACGCTTAACCTGGTAGCTAGCCCTACCAGGTCGGGAGAGGGCTCTCTCGTTGTCAATCTCAGAGAAAAATGGCCAATAAAGCTTGAAATGATTGATGTAAAAACTAATTTTAGGCTAGGTATGTGAGCTGAGGAGTTTGAATAAATTTAATTTTGTTTTTGTTGGCTCAAATGTGAAAGGCAGATTTGGGTCCTGGGAATGGACACAGTCTTGCAGAGATCTCTATGGAGCGACGTAGGAAAATGGTTTAGCACTTCAAATTGAGTGAGATGGAGAGATTTTAGACTGGTGTGGAGTTGGAGAGGGCATGAAAATCTCAAGGATCCTCTTCAAACAGCTGAAAACATAAATAACTAAAAAAACCCTAGGTAGAGCATTGCAACATCAATGAATTCTACCTTTATCCTTGTTTCATTTAGTTAAGATGAATAGAGAGAGATGATGGCATACATAAACACATGTAAACTTGCATTACTGAAGGAAAAACAATACCAAATCAAATTTCTACAAGAATCCCATAAAGTGCTGCAAACCCTGGTCTATTCCTTTTCCAAACTGCAGTGATGAATGTACAATAATGCTCAAAGCATTCACAAGAGTCCAACCTTTACAAATGACTGAAAAAATACTAGATATAGGCATCAAACAACTCATTCTAGGCTTTAGGGGTCGAGTTCGTGAGTTTAGGAGCTGTTTCAATAAGATCTAAACTAAGAACTGAAAAGTAGGCAGTGGAACAGCTTGCCTCTAAAACCTAGGAAACTGATTCATTCAGTTGCAAACTACCTTTTCATGATGAATCTACCTCTATGAGTGAAAATTTAGCATAATTACATCAAAATCCATCAAGTCACATTAAATTACATCATGATTTTGACTATTAGAAAGAGAAAAGTCGAACTGTGAAGAAACTAGGCAAAAAACAAAGTTTTTTGGCCAAAATGAGCAAATTTCATCCTATGCGTCGCGCTACTTTGGAGCTGATTTTTTAGGCCTTTCCGTGCACAAAATTTGCTCCAAGTGGGGTTTTTGTAAAGGTCTGCCTATCTAATTTCCAGGACAAGTGGAATTTCTAAATTTGGTCTTCATTTGCCCCTCCAAAACTGAGTTCTCCCAAGACTGCTTCTTATGTGTCCAAAAAGGGGTAGAAAGGTCATTTTTGAGGTGTTTTTGACCCTTTTGGAAGCTCAAAACCTGTCAAAATTTCTTGGCCATGTGAGGGAATTCATATTTTTCCATGAAAAATCCAAAAATGCTAAGTTTTCCTCAAAATGAGGTCTCTAGCAAAAGCGCGCGCCAAGTGGCGTGGCGCATCAGGCAGAAAACCTATTTTTTAGGCCAAAAATTTCAAAATTGCAAAACGTTTCCCAAATTTCTTGAAATTTGGGCTGAGTGTTCCTCATCAGGTGCTGTGTTGGGCTAAGGAAGCCTCAGCCAAGATCTGGAGTCTATTTTTCTATTGCTCTTCCTCATGGCTTTCTTCAATTTGGCTTTCAAATTCCTGATTCTCACTTGACACACCTTGTTTCTTGCCAAGTAGTGGTATGCCATGTTCCTCAACATATTTTTCTCACTGTTGGCCTTCTCCAACATCCTCTCCAAGTGAAATTTTTTCCTCTCAAGCCAATATTCACGATCATCTTGAATTTCTTGTTCAAGTGTTGTCAACTTGGTTTTCCTCCTCTTGGCAGCTTGCCGTTTTTCTTTATGTTTTTGAGCTCCATGGATGAGTGAAATTGATGAGGGGAGGATTTGATGCTAACTATAGAGTTTTTGGGAATGAAAGGTTTTAGGGTATAACATTTAGGGATTAGGGATATTTGATTAGGGTTTGGGATAGTGGGATTAGGGATTTAGGGTTGGTAGTTTAGGGATATGGGGAATATGGAAAGGGTAAATATAAATGAAAAGGGAGGGTGAAAATGAAGTGAGGGAGTGAGGGAATGAGTGAGTGAGAATGATGGGAGTGGGATTTAGCAACAAAATATGCAAAGTGTAAACCATATACAATTTTTTTTGCAACAAACTGCAAGGAGCTAGGGTTTCAATATTTCCCTATTAAATCACCAAGAGGACTGAGACAAACTCATGTATTGAGCATATTGTAGTGTGAAATTACTTGGGAAATGAGGAATTTACAATTTTGGGAGATTTGGAGGAAGATTTTAATGATTTTAGGCCTTGAAGTCCTGTGCGCCGCACTACCTCAATGCGTCGTGCCCGTTATAAAAATACACTGTAAATCACTACCCAATGCGTCGTGCTAGCTCAATGTGTCACGCCTTTTGTAGGAGACTTTTGAAGGTCTTCCCCAACCCCAAATTAAGCTCATGATATCTCATTGGAAAGATCTTTGTGTCTAGTTATCATTTGATGCATCAAGAAAGTCATTTTGCCAACCAAGCTAGGAGAAATCTTGAGTTTCCCAAGGTCACTTCAGAGGTGCATCAATTCTCCTGAGGCAACTGTATTTTTGACATTTCTCTAAAACCATGACACCTGTGTAAAAAGTGAATGAGGTTTTTCTTCCATGGCCTATTATGGACAAAAACCTCTCTAAGTTTTCCCAAATTTATCTTTTCTTGCTAAGCAACATCATTGGAGTAAAACCTATCTCGATGTGTGGAACAGGGGATTTGTCAAAATGAAGTGAAATGAAGGGGATAAGGGGCTTCTGAATTCTTGAGAAAATTTTTGGAAGTAGGGAGGGACGTTAGAAAGTAGGGGAAAGTGGAATTTCAAAGATTGAGTGAGGGGAAGGGGTCCAAAAGGGAAAAACACAGGCCTAGCCTAGAAAATTGTCAAGTTGTAGCAAGAAACTAGGGTTTGTGCAAAAATGAGGACTTTGAGGGATATCAGTGATGGAAAGTGTTTAATAAGGTACATTAAGGATAGGGGAATGTGTATGAACATCCGGATACAAGTTTTGCTGATAATTTGACCATCCAAGAGAAATTACCTTCAAACCCCTAGGAGAGGGAAATGAACCTTACCTAGGCGCAACTAAAGCATGAACAAGGTGTAAAATGACCCATTGGAACCTAACATGATGATGAAAACCCTCTGAATTATGGTACACTCATCTGAATGGTGACATGGACTGACATTTGGACAACTTTGAAAGGAGTAAAAGCAAACCCTAGACCTAATACCTAGTGACCAAATTTTACTTGAAGACTCACTGAAATGACAAAATTTGACCTTGACACCTTAAAATCACTTTGTAAGAGCATGTTTGATCACTGGAGGAAGGCTACAAAGACTGACACTAACACATTTCGATCGATAGGGTGACAGACACGGCTTCTTAAGGATAAAGGATATCAGACTATTGTGGTCTCCCAATATATACTCGACGGTACGTGGGAGCACAAGTCCGTACTGGCACTTGTCGTATCGAAGAGGAGGAATCACCCAACCTACGATGAAAATGATAGTTACCAGGCTTTACGACGCCAGAATACGTCTCTAGCCTAGACTTCTAGATGTTGTGCGTTAGGTTCCAAAGCGTTTTTATGTTCATTGAGGTTTATTTTATAGTTGATCTTTATTAAGAAGTTTGCCTTTCAAGGTTCACCGCGTGATGTAGATGTACAACTCCTAAATATGCAATCTAAAATGATAAACATTCGTTTATTTTGTTTTAGCAATGAAAATCCTAGCTACTAAGGAAAGAAAAATACGATTCTTTCAACATAGAGCAGAGAGCACACACTAAATGCACTTTTCCTAAATCAATTTCCGCATGCAGTCTAAATGCAAATGCACATGCATGTATTTGTTTTTCAGTTCCCTTAATGTGAGAATGACAAAAAGAAAACTAAGTACAAATCTAAACTACTTTTCCTCGAAGCGACACTTTAACAATTTCTTTTCAAAAAACGAAAGGAAGACTAAGACGACACTTTCTCTTTCGAATGGAAAATTGTTTTAGACACTTCAAAGAATTGATAATTCAAATAAAATACAATGGCAAAAGTGTAATTGACTATCTAAAAGAGGAAGACTTTACGACACTCTTTTTCTTGACTGAAAATGACAGTTGCGACACTTTCGAATCAAAAGACGACAGTTCGATTAAGCTACTGTTTGCAAAGGAGGACTGTAAATGATGAAAAATACATAAAAAAACATTCACAATTCCTTATCAATGGAGGCTGAATAATGTGAAGGAAGAAGGTTTCAACAGTGATATATTGATCATAGACAGCAAAACTACTAAATAGAGTTGAAAACAATGAAGAAAAAACCAAAATCTAGAGGCAGAAACAGTCTCATTCAATCATCGCACCTGCAACACAGGGAAATAGGGATGCATCTCACCTGCAGCACACGGGAGGTGCGATGCATCCAGACTGCCAATGAGAGACAGTGCGATGGTCCAGGGACGAGACTGTTACACTAAAAAATGTCACCATGACTTTTTACAGTTAGTATGGCTCTATCAACAGTCATGCTATCCTCTTAGGCAAGTCTTATACCTCTGCTCTCCATGTCAAACTCCAAAAAAGAGAGAAAGTCTTTATAAATGTATTTATCTCTGGGTACGCAGGTTCTCTCAACCTTACCTGCGGGGACGCACCTAATGTTCACAAAATCTGCGTCTTTGGACGCTCTGTAAGTAAAGGGGCAGGTGCGTCCCCCTGTAAAGGTTAAAATGTGCAAGTTTCATCTTTAAAAAGTTACTTGTGGTCATTTCTAGAGCATTCTAGAAGGTTGTTCGACGTGTATTGAGCGCCTCCAGATGGTTCATGCACCCCTACCAAAGAGGAACTTATCCCATCAATAAGGGAGCTATCCCATCCAAAGAGGGGATTATCCCATTGATGGTGGACCTGATTAACCTCCTCTTGAACACTATAAATACAGGCATTGGGTCAGAAGGAAGAGAGGTTGGAAGCTATACATTTCTAAGGGTAAATGCTACAGGAATTAGGACTCCCATTTAGAAGCTTGTGAGGAGAGATTGCCATCTTTGCTTGTTCTATTTGGAAGTGGGTGAGCTTTGTCAAAGTAAAGGAGAACTCTTGATGGACCCTGGGAGGGACTTGCACAACACCAAGGCTCAGGTTGTATTTGTTCCTTTTGTTACCTATTAATGCAAACGAGTCCATTCTTCTCAATAACTTGTTATTTATGAGTTGTTTCATGTACTCCTTGGTCTATGTGTTAAATATGTTTTATTCTATGAGATTATCAAGTGCTATTTAATCATTTGATTGTTAGTGTATGCAGGTTTCAAAGTGAAGGAGGAGCTCATCCGGATCAGCGGAGCTGGACTGCTACAACAGTGTTGGATTACAGGTAGGATCTAAACACTTGATTTCCCATATAGTAAATGCATGTTTAGAGAAGGATTGCTCTTGTTTGTCTTGTTTGTCACTAGAGAGTCTTAGGCTCCTAGGGAGGTTGATTTGTGTCCGCACTATCGACTCTTTCCGCCTGACAAATTGGCGACTC
Source organism: Pinus tabuliformis (assembly GCA_031772625.1). Taxonomy (NCBI): domain Eukaryota; kingdom Viridiplantae; phylum Streptophyta; class Pinopsida; order Pinales; family Pinaceae; genus Pinus; species Pinus tabuliformis. Next base: position 1,702,619,762 of record CM062819.1, read on the forward strand.
CACTGGGGAATCCATTGATGTGAAAGTCTTTTCCTTTGTATGAACTTTGCTTTGAGAAAATTGGTTTATTTTTCTAGTTTTTGGCTCTGTGACTTTGTCTTTGGGTGGGTTAGCTTAGGGTTAGATTTATTTTGGTTTTTATTGAATTTTCCAGTAGGACACACCCTCTGAGTGCTGCACAGTGCGTCCCTGGACGCACTGTCGCTGTGTGCACAGAGCGGGCCCGCACCTGTCTTAACGGGTCGCCTGCGTCCCCTGCTAAAATTTAAAAAAATTCCATTTTTTGCATTTTTTCTCTTAGATTTTGCTTTTTCTTAGTTTTTACTGCCCAGATTCATTAGTCTCTTGTCAAAGATCTTCACCTGAACTTGTTTCGATAACATTGAGTGTTTTAGTGGATTTCATAGAAGTTTAAGCCCTAGGGTTTGATTTTTGAGTAGGTCTTGTAGTGACTTTGGCGGTAGAAGTTGTCAAGCCTTAGATATCTCTGGTTTTGTCAGCATTCTTAGAAGTCAGACCTGTCATAAAGTCTACCTGTGAGAGCACCTTACCATTGAGTTGTTTCTTTGGGCAAATTTCGAAGTGCTTGTTGATTGAGTCTTGAATTCCATTTTACAAAAGAACAAAAAGATTTGAGTTTTGTTTTGACTAGTCTTTTGATTCTGCATTAGCTGGTCCTTGATTTGATTTTGGTCAAGTAAAACAACCTAGAATCATCTTTGTGAGCTTTTGCCTTGTTAGGTTTGCTTAGAGTAATTTCCTTTTTTCATTTGCTTGTGAGTCAAGTTTTCATAGATTTTATAGTTTTTGAGATTGATTTTCGTTAAAATAGATTTATATGCTTTATTAAAAAGAGAAAATACAAAAACATCTCCTTTGGAAAGTTTTGTTTCAAGTAGCTTTGAAAAGTTTTGAAAGAAAAAGAGTTTTTCGTGCACGTAAAGAGTGGTCATGTTTGTATGCTTGAAAAGATAAAGAGAATTGTTTCTTTGATTGTCTTTATTAAGAAAGTTGTTTTCTATAAAATTTGTGTCGATAGTGCGGACACAAATCAACCTCCCTAGGAGCCTAAGACTCTCTAGTGACAAACAAGACAAACAAGAGCAATCCTTCTCTAAACATGCATTTACTATATGGGAAATCAAGTGTTTAGATCCTACCTGTAATCCAACGTTGTTGTAGCAGTCCAGCTCCGCTGATCCGGATGAGCTCCTCCTTCACTTTGAAACCTGCATACACTAACAATCAAACGATTAAATAACACTTGATAATCTCATAGAATAAAACATATTTAACACATAGACCAAGGAGTACATGAAACACCTCATAAATAACAAGTTATTGAGAAGAATGGACTCATTTGCATTAATAGGTAACAAAAGGAACAAATACAACCTGAGCCTTGGTGTTGTGCAAGTCCCTCCCAGGGTCCATCAAGAGTTCTCCTTTACTTTGACAAAGCTCACCCACTTCCAAATAGAACAAGCAAAGATTGCAATCTCTCCTCACAAGCTTCTAAATGGGAGTCCTAATTCCTGCAGCATTTACCCTTAGAAATGTATAGCTTCCAACCTCTCTTCCTTCTGACCCAATGCCTGTATTTATAGTGTTCAAGAGGAGGTTAATCAGGTCCACCATCAATGGGATAATCCCCTCTTTGGATGGGATAGCTCCCTTATTGATGGGATAAGTTCCTCTTTGGTAGGGGTGCATGAACCATCTGGAGGCGCTCAATACACGTCGAACAACCTTCTAGAATGCTCTAGAAATGACCACAAGTAACTTTTTAAAGATGAAACTTGCGCATTTTAACCTTTACAGGGGGACGCACCTGCCCCTTTACTTACAGAGCGTCCAAAGACGCAGCTTTTGTGAACATTGGGTGCGTCCCCGCAGGTAAGGTTGAGAGAACCTGCGTACCCAGAGATAAATACATTTATAAAGACTTTCTCTCTTTTTTGGAGTTTGACATGGAGAGCAGAGGTATAAGACTTGCCTAAGAGGATAGCATGACTGTTGATAGAGCCATACTAACTGTAAATAGTCATGGTGACATTTTTTAGTGTAACAGATTGCCCCTAAAGTGCGAAGCCTGTAATAGATTAGGGTTTTGTATTATCTAGGAAGGGTGAAGCGCTTTATCATTTCAAGGATTATCTCGCGGAGAGCCTGGTCAGAACCTGCAATTTTCAACACAAAATACATGTATAAGATTATATCATCACTGAGGTAGGCATTCCCATACTCAGATTAAAACTTTTAACTAACGGACTAGCTACTCTGATACAGGAATGATCTTGCAGTACATCATAATCATAGACTTTTGTAGACACAGTATGGGCGCAGCCATCTGTTTATGATTAGTCTACTTAGATAATGAATACAAAACTCCTCGCAGCCTGGATGGTGGAAACTAGGTCCAGGGTCTTCATTTCTACTTCTCGAATTGGTACGATTCTAGCCATGCGAATAAATGAGTTGATGTCGAACATGGTAGAAACCACTTGATTACCAGTCGATGATGTAAACTGTTAACAAGCATGAGAGAGACCACCAGTAATGTCAATGGTTCTCAAAGTACCCAGTACAATCCATGAGATGTGAATGAATGAGTTGATGTCGAACATTTCACGGAATCCTTCGATCGAAAATCAATGATGTAAACTGACGTCAAAGGCGAGAAAACCTGCCATTGATGCATGCAGACTTCAAGGTACTGACGATTTCTAAGTCATCTCTCTAGATAATGTGCTGATGTCGATAGAAAGCGACTCGTCGCTGGCAAGCCCGCAACACGAAATCATTGTTCAAGTTGAAGAAATGTTGCTGTAAGGACTGACTCAGGGATGGTCAAATGGATGACAAGTATTTTGTAGATGAAAGTTTTGTTTGCAGACCTCTTGAACACATAACGACACAACAGATGGCTTGGTGATAAATGACTCAAAGTTAATCCCCGGAACCCGGCTGAAGACTTTCAAAGTGGTTTGATCAACTGTGAGGTAAAGGATTTCCCAACCCAGGTGAATGAAAAGTGTCGTGTTCAAGAGTGGTAATAAAGTTTCTTCCGAGACAAAAGGTAACAAATGGGCTCATTCTTCTCTCTTTTCCCCCACCATTTCTGGCAAGTACCTCTTTATTTTTTACAAGCTTGAGGAGGATAACATATGCTTGATTATAAGCTCATCCTTCGGATGAGTCCAACCTAGTTTTGATTCGAACCCTAGGAAGGAGCGGTTCGTTCCCGTTTGTAATTGAACAGGTCCTTTACTGTGAAATGTTTAACGAGTCCAGTATAGGAGAAACTCGGCGTTTTTCAATTTTAGAGAGTCTGAAAAACTTAAGAAGACTCCAAGTTGAACTTTTTCGTAGATTTGTGTCCCTCAAGCCCGAAAAAGTATAAAATAATACCTGGGGGAACCGCTTGATCTCGCGACCAAGGAGTACTTTCATAGCTAGTGTCATTGACATTGAAAAGTAAAAAGCGATCAAGGACACGTCGTTTTATTTCCGTATCGAGTTTGAAACGACAAAAACCCGGCAATCTTTTCCTGATTTTACGGTCAGAAAAGAGCTATAAGGGGACCGTCTTTTAATTCCGTTTTAACGAGTGTAAAAGAAACGCTCGGCAATCTTTTCATTTTTTAGGAGTCAGAAAAGGGCTTAAAAGATGACTCTGATATTTTGGTTTGTGAAAAATGACAATTTTCCCTCTAAGTCCCTTTGTCCTGCACAAAAACAACACATTACTCATACCTGTTTAAGATAGGCAAAAATACACCGAAAAACATCCTTCCATGGTGAAAAATGAACAAATTCATCCAAAAAACCTATAAAAAGACTTTCATTGAAAAAGGAAAGTAGCGTAAATCATCTTAGGTGCATCTTTATAGTGGTTTGAGTCGAGTCTACACACCATTGGTTTCACTTCCGCTACCTTTTGTCTTTAAGGAAAACCATAAAATTAACGCTTAAAGTAAAATCGACGTAGTAACTTTTATTTTCTAGGGCTCTGAAACACCAATTTAGATCAGGCTAGTGTCTTGGAGTAGGTGAGTAATTAACTCTCCAAGACAACAAAACCAAACAAGTAGCTTATCTTGTGATAGAATAAATCCAATTGTCTCATTTGTACTCTGGGAAAGCTCCTCTTAAAGGAGAAGCACGAGCTCGTGTCCGAACCAGTGAGGGGATCAATCCCCCCTCGTTGGGAACGACGCCAGACACGCACGTATTACAAATGGTAAACCTCGGATTAACCATTGTCGAGGAGCCAGGGGTCACTTGTCGGTAAACCTTGGATTATTGTCAAGGAGCCGACAAGGGGATTGAGCTTGATACTCTGCCCTTGCGTGCTGTCAGAGTTTACACTGTTCCCCCAGGTGCATTTGTTGCGGTTGGTAACCTTAGTGACCATTATCTTTAGGATTCTACCGAGGTGACAGTGGAGGGAAGATCCCACTGTACCTGGAGCAGACGTCGGCTAGACTCACTTGGATTTTCTGGGGGGTTCGCTTCACTCGAGACGGTGAAAGTGGAGGAACTTGGTCCAGTCTATTCATTAAGCAGGTTGCCGGGGTAACTGTTCCACCCGCCACTTCTGTGCTGAATCCAGCGATGTTGGGCTTCATCACCAACTAGCGCTTTCGGTCTGGAAGGCTACTGTTTGTGCTTGGTTTGATGCTCTAGATTCTTTAGGCGTGTGATTCAAATTTGTTTGGTTCTTTAGAGACTTTAGGTGGTTTGATTTGAAATTTTATTTTGTTTTCGTGTGTAGTAGTTAAAAGTTTTTAGGTGTGGCGGAATTACCAAGACAGTCCCGTAGACTTCGGGGCAAGTCACCTGAGATTGTTACCGGAACTGATTTGTTGAGGAAACTCCGTAGATCACGGGGTGGATCTCCTGAAGACGTCCCGGGTCAGTACGAAGGGCTGAAGGTCCTTGTAACTCCTCCTAGTGGCAGTAAAGTAGGTTCACCTGAAGAAGGAGAATCTTCCTTGGTAGTCCATCCAGATTACCAAAGTCTAGAGACAGGTTATAATCCCGAAGCTGTTACAGTTTCTGAGCTTGTTGGTAGTTTTTCGTCTGCTAGTGATACAGGCGAAGAACCTGAAATATCTGAACCTGTTACTCCAACTTCTAGTGTTCCAGATTCACCGAGAATAGAACGAATTATCACCGAAAATCTTTCGACTGGTTTGATTGCTATCGAAGAACTTGCTCCAGAGGAAGAAATAGTCGTTTCTCACCTTGAAGATCAACTTGCTATTGAGCTCAGGGAGCGTGAATCTATCTTTTACAGTCCTCCTAGAAGTACTACTTGGTACCTTTCGTTAACTAATTATTTAGACAACTCAGGGATAGGTTTTTCTCCACCTCATACTCCTTTTCCACCTGGAGGTATTCATACTCCTGTAAATATGTCTGGTCAGTCATCTGTGTTTACTCAAAGTCCTGAATCTTTCTTACACGGCGGTCCTTCTGTTCCCACTGGGTATCAAGCACTTTCTGGTACCTTTGCAGGGGCATCTCCTCAACCCGTTGATCATGGGTTATTAACTGGAAATAGTGGTAATATACCATTGGGTGTAGGAGACATTTACATGATGTCAGGTTCAGTTCCCATTTCCCAACCTCAAGGTGGCCAATTACCGCCTGGGGGGCAGCCTCAGTTAACGCCTGGGGGGCAACCTCAAGGTACACAAATCGTGTCTGGGGGGCAACCTCAAGGTCAGTATGCACCTATGGTACAATACATGCCTCAAGGTCAACCCCAGCCTCAATATGTACCCCAGGGTCAACCTCAGTATCAATATCAACCTCAAGGATGGCAACCCCAAGGGTATCAACCCCAAGGGTATCAACCTCAAGGGTACCAACCTCAAGGTCAAGGTCAACCCCAGTATCAGTATTTACCCCAAGGTTATCAACCTCAAGGTCAATACTCGAGTCAAGGTTATCAACCACCTCAAGGTCAGTCATATGGGCAAGGTGTGGGAACTGCACCTTTCAATTATCAATCCTATCCTCAATCCGGTTATGGACCTCAGTATTCTCAGCCTGTTACGGGTCAATACCCTGGAATGTTAGTGTGGGATCCATCACAGGGTCAACAGGTGTTGCAGCCAAGTATACAGTTGGTACCTCAAGCTGGACAACCCGTAGTTTCTGGTTCACCCCAGCAACCACAACCTGCCCAGTCAAATGTTCAAACTTCTGTAACTTCGGTAGTTACTCAGCCGCCAATTGCACCTAGTACTCCATCTCAAACGACTGCGGCAACTACCGCTGCATCTACCGCACTTACTTCTGGAGTATCAACAACTCCGGTTTCTACTGTCTCTGCAACCACTCCTCAGGCATCTTTACCGTTGTCTGGACCTACGATTCAAACCACGGTCCAGATGCCTATGGGTCAGCCTGGTATAAGTACAGTTGTCACTTCTCAACCTCAATTTGTTCAACAACCGTACCAGGGACAGTACCAACAAAGGCAAGCTGTCCAGCAGCCAGTTTACCAGTATCAACCGTATCCTGGGTACACTTATCAACAACCTCAACAACCCCAGTACGGTCCGGTTAATCCTGGTTTTCCAGGAGGATATAATATCCCTAATGCGATTCCTGTTCCTAGTTATCCTGGATATCCTCCTCCTGGGGCTGGTGTCATGACTCAAAGTTTTAGAGATCCTAATCGGCAGTTACCGTTTATCGCAACTTTGGATTTACCAGATTTGACGCGCCTAACGAATGATCCAATTCAATATCTTCAGTTCTGGCCGCCAATGCCAAATAAGTTGCCCAGTGATATACCCAAGTTCGAAGGTAAGCCTGGAGAGGATCCGTCCAATCATGTGATGACTTACCACCTCTGGTGTGCTTCAAATTCTATCTCGGATGATTCGATCCGCTTACGTCTTTTTCAGCGTACACTCATTGGTCTCGCGGCCAAGTGGTACATTGAGTTACCACGGGCCTCTTTTTACAATTTTAGCCAGTTAGCTACCTCGTTCTTAACTCACTTTCAGTTGCCGGTCAGATACGATAACGGCACGGAGTTATTAACTTCACTAAAACAATCGACGTCCACGTATATTTCCGATCACATTCATGAGTGGAGACGTCGAAGAAGGTTGGTGAAAGTTTTTATTCCGGACCAAATCTTAGCTGAATGGTTTGTTAAATCATTGTTACCGAAGATTACTGAAGATGTAGCTAAGGCCGGAGTAGTTACTGAGGAGCAAGTCATTGCTCAGGCGCAGTACCTTGACTTAGTTTATACTCAGTCGGGTACCTTACACGAGAAGATTCCGGATCTTCCAAAATCGAATCAAATCGCTGCTGCTCCTTCGGGATCTCATGCCGCTGATGGTATGATTGGTACGGTGAACACTAAGAGCAAGAAGAAGTCTTCCAAGAATTCTACTACTCCTATAATCACCTTGCCTGATTCCCCGACAGGAGAGTCTTCTCCTGAACTTTCCGCCGATATTCACGCTGTAGAGTCATCTACGGCCAAATCAAAAAACGGTGGAAAGAAGAAAGGAAAGAAGAAGGCTAAAGCAGACAAGGCTCCGAAGGAGAAAATAGAAAAGTTGGAAACCAATGACGAAAAGCGCAAACCTCGATATCCTTGTCTTATTTGTGAAGAGGATCATTTTACAAGAGATTGCCCTCATCGGGCCGAGGTTGTGAAAATAGTCAAAGGTTCTCCCCCTCCTGCTGTGTTGAAAGATCCATTTCCAAAGCAGGAGAGTAAGATGATAGGTTCTTCCTCGACTGCCAGTGAAGAACCCATTTTGATGATGTCTCATGTGAGGATTGCGACTCGATCGCAAGATTATGGTAGTAAGAATTCTGTTGATGGTAAGGAAGCAGAATCTTCTCACTCTAACCCATCAACCTCAGCTCCTGGTTCCGATCCACTACAGATCGAGAAACCTAACCCGGACTTAGTAATCAAACCGCCCGCCAAGGGTGTACTTCGAAGGTCTGCTTTCAATCCACATGCGAGAGCAGCCCAGAATTACAACATTGTTGAGGACTTAGTTGTTTCACCCTCAGCAATGTCGGCGTTAGAAGTGCTGCAATCATGCCCAGCACAACGAAAATTACTTTTGTCGGCTATCGGAGCTGTTGATGTTCAGGACCCGAACCTGATAATCTTCGATCTAGAAAATAGTACACCACGTCTACCCCATCAAATGGCTTTCCAAATCCCAGTGATAGTCAAAAACAGGCCTATTCATCGGACTGTGATTGATGAGGGAGCTTCTACGTGTATTATGTCGATTCAATGTTGGAGATCTCTTGGTTCTCCTTCGTTGAACCAATCCCCCACCATCCTTAAGGCCTTTGATGGCCGTGGGTTCCGTCCGTTTGGTATTCTACAGGAATTACCTATAGGGGTAGAAGGTAAAACCGTTAGTCTGGATGTGGAAGTGGTTGATGCCCCTCTAGACTACAACCTTCTTTTGGGTCGAAGTTGGTCATATGCTATGACGGCGGTCGTTTCATCGGTCTTCAGAGTAATTAAGTTTCCATATAACGGTAAGATCGTGACTATTGATCAGCTGACATACTTTTCATCCGACCCAGCCTCTTCAGAGAGTATCCAGCATGTCGGTAAGACGACAATCCCTTATAGGGACGTTAGCGTAGGTTTAGTTAAAGATTCTAGTTTACTGGGAACTTTTCCTTTCCCTCCAATCAACACAGACCCTTCATTTGCATCAATTCATATGATTACATCAGAAAACATTATTTATGATGATCCTTGGATCGTCCCATCTGAATCTGAGATAGACTCATTCGGTGATGCTATGCCTTTGAGTCCATATGAGATTGCTTATGAAGCTGTCGTGTCTTTTACCGACTTGCGTTCAACCCAAATCAACCAAATGAATGTGGTCAGTGAAGAATCACTTTTCACATCATCTTTAGAACGAATAGCGTTTCCCGAAGTCGTGTCATCTGACGAACAACTTCGCGAAATCCTAAGTGTAGACGATCTACCATGGGAAGATCTCCATCACAGATCTTCGTTTTTACCTAAGATGATGTTCTTTTGAAAATGATTTTTCATCTATCTTTACCGCTGAATATGTCAAAGACGCTCAGAATCCAATGAAACATCCTGATTCAGAGTTGAATTTAGGGAGTATTTCTCGTACTATTCCCATTGATATTTCAGTGAAGCCCGGAATTGAGGAGAACATTCATATAGGTGCCGCATGTACAGAAGATGAAATCCAAACTTACAAGGCCCTATTCCAAGAATTCCGCGACGTGTTTGCCTGGTCTTACGAGGAAATGCCGGGAATCGATCCTGCCATTGTTGTTCATGAAATAAAAACCTACCCGGATGCTAAACCCGTCCGGCAACGGTTGCGTCAGATTCACCCTCGAAAAGCGGCTGCGATTAAAGCAGAAGTCGAAAAGCTGTTGAAAGCAGGTTTCATTTATCCGATCCCGTTAACGGATTGGGTATCGAATATTGTTCCGGTCAACAAGAAACAAGGAACAATAAGAATCTGTATCGACTATAGGGATATAAATCGAGCTTGTCCAAAAGACAACTATCCTACGCCTTATATCGATCAAATTATTGATGATTGTGCCGGAAGTGAAATGTTTTCCTTTATGGATGGTTTTTCGAGCTATAATCAAATCAATATTCTACCTGCCGACCAACCAAAAACGGCATTCATTTGTCCATGGGGGACATTTGCTTATTGCAAATTACCTTTTGGGCTTAAGAATGCCGGGGCCACTTTTCAACGGGCGATGTCTTATGCATTTCATGACATCAAGCACATTGTGCAACCGTACCTCGATGATTTGCCTGCTCATTCTTTACATCGAGCTGATCACCTTGTCCACTTACGAGCAATCTTTATGAGGTGTAGGCATTATCGAATTCGGTTGAATCCCCACGTGTGTTTTCTGTATAGAAATAGGTCGATTGCTAGGCTTTGTTGTTTCAAAAGCCGGCATTCGCGTCGATCCCTCGAAGGTCGAAGCTATCATCAAATTGCCTCCTCCTTCGAGTTTGCGCCAACTCCAAAGTTTGCAAGGGAAAGCGAACTTTTTACGCCGATTCATCCCAAACTACGCCGAGGTCACTAAAGGTTTTACACGGTTGTTGAAACAGAACGCTCAATTCTTTTGGGACGAGATTGCCCAACAATCTTTTGATGCACTTAAACACGCGTTAACCCATGCACCGTTGTTGCATCCTCCCAACTACAACCAGGACTACTTCTTATACCTCGCAGCTTCGCATTCCACCATTGGAATGGTGTTAGTTCAAGAAGATGAATTCGGAGCGGAACATGTGATATATTATCTCAGTAGGACCTTAAATCCCACTGAGCTAAAATATTCGCATGTGGAGAAATTGGCCCTGGCAGCCGTTCAAGCTGTCCAGCGTTTTCGTCACTACATTCTTCTCCGTAAAACTACAGTTATTTCGGATTGCAACCCTATGATTTACATTTTGACAAAACAATTGCTAGGGGGCAAGTACTCTAAATGGATCGTTATCCTGCAAGAGTTCGACTTGGAATTCCAGAAGTCCAAGTCTAAGAAATCTTTGGTTTTTGCGGAATTGATGTGTGATTTCCCTCGTGCTGACACAGAGACTGTGGCAGAGGAGTCCATTGCGGACGAATCTTTGTTTCTTATCAGTACTTTAGATCCATGGTACGGGGATATAATCATCTATCTCCAAACCCAAACCTTTCGGCCTGAAGCTTCAAAGGCGGAACGTCGAAAAATTCGGTTTCAATCCCAGCAATACAAAATTATTGGAGATACACTTTATCGCCGGGGGGCAGACTTAGTTTTTCGACGTTGTTTAACTCACGAAGAGGCTGAGAGGGTTTTGAATGATTGTCACTCTGGAGCATGTGGCGGTCATATGTCTGGGTATGCCACAGCTCAGAAGGTGTTGCGCGCTGGCTATTTCTGGCCGTCTATGTTTAAAGATTGTATCATTGCAGTCCGGAAGTGCCACAACTGTCAAGTGTTTGATCGCAAGATGCGCGCACCACCTGCTCCTCTCCACCCTATAATTGCCGTTGGTCCATTCGCCAAATGGGGTATCGACTTTATTACTTGTAACCCTCACTCGGCCGGGGGGCATGCGTATATCATCCTCGCGGTTGATTATTTCACTAAATGGGCCGAGGCGATGCCTACATTCGACGCAAGCGGCAAAACAGCTGCAGTTTTCGTATTCAATCATATTATAACTAGGTTTGGTGTCCCACAAGCAATCATTACTGACCATGGGAGCCATTTTCGAAACATCATGATGACTGAGCTTACAAGCCAGCTTGGTTTGCGCCACGATAGCTCTACTCCTTATTATCCGCAAGCCAACGGTTTGGTTGAGTCTATCAACAAAGTTCTGGTTATCATGATCCGACGAACCATTGGTATTCATCGGTCGAATTGGCACAACATGTTATTTTCAGCGCTATGGGCATATCGAACCTCAGTGAAAACTTCAACAAGGTTCACTCCTTTCCAGCTAGTTTATGGCTTGGAAGCTGTGTTACCCATTGAATGCGAAATCCCATCACTTCAAATGGCTGTCGAATTACTTCCAGCTACTTCCGAAGAGGAGAAACATTTATTGTACTTAGCTAAATTAGATGAGACTCGACGTGACGCTGCATTGGCAATCGAGACTCACGCGAAACGAATGAAAGCTCAGTATGATAGAAATGTGACCCCTCGAAGTTTTTCGGAGGGAGACCTAGTGCTATTATATGATCAAGCTAACGATAAGCTAGGTGCTGGAAAATTCGTTCCTATGTGGCATGGACCCTACATTGTAAAGCGAAAGCTAGCAAAAGGGGCTTATGAGCTGGTAGATTTTGATGGGGACTCTTTGGGTAAACCCAGAAATGGACTTTACCTAAAGAGGTATTATGCTTAAGTGGTGGGTATGGAGAATTTTTAGTTAGGTTAGGTTTTCTTTCTAGCTAGTATGTTTGTTAGTTTAGTCAGTGTGCTTAGCTTAGAGAGTGTGTTTTTCGTCGTTATTCTGGCTTATCTTGGTTTTACTCTTGATATTGCAGATGTCGACGCCTCTCCAAACATACATTGGATTTGCTGATGGTGCTTGTCGTAGTACACGGAATATCTCTTCCGCAGCTTGGGTTATCTATTCACCCTCTGACGAGTTAGTTTCTATGCATGGGGTAAGCCTCGGTCAAACAACGAACAACATTGCAGAATACAGTGCAGTGGTTGAATTATTATCCGAATCTATTTCATTTGGAATTCGACGTTTGATAGTGAGGTTAGATTCTGAACTTGTTGTATTACAGCTTAATAGAGTTTATGCCATTAGAAATCCTGTGTTATTAAGGTTGTTTTTGAGAGTGCGTCTCTTGGAACGTGAATTTGATTACATTGAATATCAGCATATTCCAAGGTCTTTAAATACATTAGCAGATGCAATTGCTTCTCGAATGTTGGACAGACATTTACAATAATCATGCAAGTAAATTTAAAAAACATTTCATCACATATGTTAAACAAGATAAGCCGGTAATAGTGATATATATATAGATAGGAGTGTGTCAAAAAAATATACATCGTCTTCGATCATAGGTTGAAAAACACCTTATGATCGGCAAAAATGATAAAGTACAAAAAGTCAAAAATGTCACATGTGTCTACCAAGTGACTAGCCAATCACTGGTGGTGCTCCCTATACGACACCACTGCACGGGCTACCTTACACAAAAATCTCCTAAACGGTCCAGGGACTGCGACTACATAGCGCTGAAGTCTGATAGGAATATCATCTATGGTAGTCTCAGGTATATCCACCGTCAGACGCTCTAGATCCTGCTCCAACTCAGCTAGTGACTCTGCAGCTGCGTCCTGTGGGGCCGGTACCGGTGCAACTGGATGTCTCCTCTCAAAAGGCCGGAGGTTGGCTGGGCGCTGTGGACCAACATCTGCATTTTAAAAATTTTTACTGTCAGTTTTGAGACGATATATATTAAAAACAAAAAATATACATAATTTGAAAACTTGTGAAAAATAAAGTACCTCTGTCATCCCATTGTTCTCCCTGTGGAAGAACCATGTCCGGATCACCTCGAAAATCTACTCCGGCATACGGAAAGTCCTGGATCAAAAAAACCTGGTCCTCTAACCAGTGAAAATAACTATCAGAGAATCGAACAACTGCCGCGCCCTCGTCAGGATGCCGGGCCATCACCGTAACCCATCGTATCAGCTTTGGCTCCCAAGGACCCAAGATATCAACAGTGAGTTGCTGAGGGATCAGCATCGGAACTCTCTCTAAGGCAAAGCTCACAACTAGAGGCCCATATCCAAAGGTCTTCAGTCGTCCGTCCTTTGCCCTAGTTAGTTGGCTCTTCATATTAGCCGACACAGCATCACACCAGTTGAAAATGGTGCCTTGGTAACAGTCAATCGCCATCCGCATTTGGGACCCAGAGGCAATATGTAAAGCGGCCGCGCCGCAAATTCTGGTAACCGTGAAAGCTATAACTTTGAGTTCACGCAGAGAGATGTGTTTGATTTCCACGCCTTTGCATGGTGAGCATTGGGTGTGCACCAATCCGCCCGGAGACTAGCAAGGGATTGGCCACCCGGCCTAGTCCCGGCTAGATTGAGTTGCTCGCCTCTATTTGGCAAGCCAGTGAGAAAGTATACATCAGAGGGCTCTATCTCGAGCTGGTGCCCTCCTATGTAAAAGCATTGCTCTTGAACGTTCCATCTCTCAACCATCCATTCTAAGAATCTCACATGAGCCCTCATGCCAAGTATGGCCCAGTATTTATATAGCCCGCATGCTTTTAGGGCATCAATGGAAGGTTGATGTTCAATTGCGGCTAAATCAACGTCCTCATGCTCTCTTTCTCTCCAATCCAACATGGTGAGTGCCCTACACACCAAGAAACAATGATTAGAATTAATTTGGGGAAATTTGAATGGTTGTTTGTGAGGATTGGGGTTTCAAATTCCGCATTCCACGGAGGACGCACCCCGCGTTTAGAACACAGGGCGTCCGGACGCAGCTGGCCTGAAGGTGGGTTGCGTCCCCCGACCATTTTCCTGTATAGGAAAAAGTCGGGGGACGCAGGTCACCCGAAGGGCACCTGCGTCCACCGCAGAGCGCATTTTGAAACCTAAACCCCCCAAAAAACAAAACTAAAACCTAAAATACAATTTTAATCGGATGAAATTGAAGAGTAGGATGTTGTAAAATACCTGGAAGAGACGGCGTTCGATTCTGACGGTCGGATTTTCCGCAGCGACCACGGGAAGTTTCTTGCCAAAAGCCCTTTTTTCAACCTCAACAGTAAAATGGTAAAAATGACATGGTAAAAAGTCTTTTTATAGGTTTTTTGGATGAATTTGTTCATTTTTCATCATGGAAGGATGTTTTTCGATGTATTTTTGCCTATCTTAAACAGGTATGAGTAATGTGTTGTTTTTGTGCAGGACAAAGGGACTTAGAGGGAAAATTGTCATTTTTCACAAACCAAAATATCAGAGTCATCTTTTAAGCCCTTTTCTGACTCCTAAAAAATGAAAAGATTGCCGAGCGTTTCTTTTACACTCGTTAAAACGGAATTAAAAGACGGTCCCCTTATAGCTCTTTTCTGACCGTAAAATCAGGAAAAGATTGCCGGGTTTTTGTCGTTTCAAACTCGATACGGAAATAAAACGACGTGTCCTTGATCGCTTTTTACTTTTCAGGTCAATGGCACTAGCTATGAAAGTACTCCTTGGTCGCGAGATCAAGCGGTTCCCCCAGGTATTATTTTATACTTTTTCGGGCTTGAGGGACACAAATCTACGAAAAAGTTCAACTTGGAGTCTTCTTAAGTTTTTCAGACTCTCTAAAATTGAAAAACACCGAGTTTCTCCTATACTGGGCTCGTTAAAATTTCACAGTAAAGGACCTGTTCAATTACAAACAGGAACGAACCGCTCCTTCCTAGGGTTCGAATCAAAACTAGGTTGGACTCATCCAAAGGATGAGCTTATAATCAAGCATATGTTATCCTCCTCAAGCTTGTAAAAAATAAAGAGGTACTTGCCAGAAATGATGGGGGAAAAGAGAGAAGAATGAGCCCATTTGTTACCTTTTGTCTCGGAAGAAACTTTATTACCACTCTTGAACACGACACTTTTCATTCACCTGGGTTGGGAAATCCTTTACCTCACAGTTGATCAAACCACTTTGAAAGTCTTCAGCCGGGTTCCGGGGATTAACTTTGAGTCGTTTATCACCAAGCCATCTGTTGTGTCGTTATGGGTTCAAGAGGTCTACAAACAAAAATTTCATCTGCAAAATACTTATCATCCATTTGACCATCCCTGAGTCAGTCCTTACAGCAACATTTCTTCAACTTGAACAATGATTTCATGTTGCGGGCTTGCCTGCAACGAGTCACTTTCTATCGACATCAGCACATTATCTAGAGAGATGACTTAGAAATCGTCAATACCTTGAAGTCTGCATGCATCAATGGCAGGTTTCTCGCCTTTGACGTCAGTTTACATCATTGACTTTCGATCGAAGGATTCCGTGAAATGTTCGACATCAACTCATTCATTCACATCTCATGGATTGTACTGGGTACTTTGAGAACCATTGACATTACTGGTGGTCTCTCTCACGCTTGTTAACAGTTTACATCATCGAATGGTAATCAAGTGGTTTCTACCATGTTCGACATCAACTCATTTATTCGCATGGCTAGAATCGTACCAATTCGGGAAGTAGAAATGAAGACCCTGGATCTAGTTTCCACCATCCAGGCTGCGAGGAGTTTTGTATTCATTATCTAAGTAGACTAATCATAAACAGATGGCTGCGCCCATACTGTGTCTACAAAAGTCTATGATTATGATGTACTGCAAGATCATTCCTGTATCAGAGTAGTTAGTCTGTTAGTTAAAGTTTTAATCTGAGTATGGGAATGCCTACCTCAATGATGATATAATCTTATACATGTATTTTGTGTTGAAAATTGCAGATTCTGACCAGGCTCTCCGCGAGATAATCCTTGAAATGATAAAGCGCTTCACCCTTCCTAGATAATACAAAACCCTAATCTATTACAGGCTTCGCACTTTAGGGGGCAATCTGTTACACTAAAAAATGTCACCATGACTTTTTACAGTTAGTATGGCTCTATCAACAGTCATGCTATCCTCTTAGGCAAGTCTTATACCTCTGCTCTCCATGTCAAACTCCAAAAAAGAGAGAAAGTCTTTATAAATGTATTTATCTCTGGGTACGCAGGTTCTCTCAACCTTACCTGCGGGGACGCACCTAATGTTCACAAAATCTGCGTCTTTGGACGCTCTGTAAGTAAAGGGGCAGGTGCGTCCCCCTGTAAAGGTTAAAATGCGCAAGTTTCATCTTTAAAAAGTTACTTGTGGTCATTTCTAGAGCATTCTAGAAGGTTGTTCGACTTGTATTGAGCGCCTCCAGATGGTTCATGCACCCCTACCAAAGAGGAACTTATCCCATCAATAAGGGAGCTATCCCATCCAAAGAGGGGATTATCCCATTGATGGTGGACCTGATTAACCTCCTCTTGAACACTATAAATACAGGCATTGGGTCAGAAGGAAGAGAGGTTGGAAGCTATACATTTCTAAGGGTAAATGCTACAGGAATTAGGACTCCCATTTAGAAGCTTGTGAGGAGAGATTGCCATCTTTGCTTGTTCTATTTGGAAGTGGGTGAGCTTTGTCAAAGTAAAGGAGAACTCTTGATGGACCCTGGGAGGGACTTGCACAACACCAAGGCTCAGGTTGTATTTGTTCCTTTTGTTACCTATTAATGCAAACGAGTCCATTCTTCTCAATAACTTGTTATTTATGAGTTGTTTCATGTACTCCTTGGTCTATGTGTTAAATATGTTTTATTCTATGAGATTATCAAGTGCTATTTAATCGTTTGATTGTTAGTGTATGCAGGTTTCAAAGTGAAGGAGGAGCTCATCCGGATCAGCGGAGCTGGACTGTTACAACAGCGTTGGATTACAGGTAGGATCTAAACACTTGATTTCCCATATAGTAAATGCATGTTTAGAGAAGGATTGCTCTTGTTTGTCTTGTTTGTCACTAGAGAGTCTTAGGCTCCTAGGGAGGTTGATTTGTGTCCGCACTATCGACTCTTTCCGCCTGACAGAGACTGAGCTTGGTTTTCACCCACAGTTTGCAGCTAAGTTCAGGGGTCTAGGATGAGTTTATGATAGACAGTAAACACAAAGTATAGGGGCTGATCTAATGAGGTTATTGAGCTACCACCAGGGCACTCAGGATGTTTGCAAGTCAGATGTTCAGTTCATAAACCAACCTGGAGATTGACTGAAGCAACGTTGATCTACTTTGCAGTTGCATAGCAAAATTAGTTCAAAGGCTAGCTAGCTTAACTTCAGGCTCCGTTTGTAGTTTATAAAGAAAACAACAGTAACAAACAAACAAACTATTCGTTCCCCAGTGGGGTCGCCATTTTATTTCCGGCAAAACTAGTGTCCATTCAAAGCTACTAGTCCCACTAAGACGGGTAGCTATCTTAGAAACAAATAATTCAAAGTAACTTGTGTTTTCCTTTATGAGAGATAGATGAGAGAGAAGCAGAGAGTACCAACCTCAGTCTTTCGCTTGGCTCCTTGCTTGTTTCCTCTCTCCTTTGATAGAACTTTGCCACTCCTTTCTCACTTTTCCCACTTCAAAGAACACCTGTAGAGTCAAAGAAGAAAAATACCATCAAAGCATAGAGATCTATAACCATAAACAATGTAGAATCAGATGTACATTAACCATACAAATGCATACACAAATACAAGATTCAGAAATATACAAGTATATGGAGGAAAACTCAAATAGCTTTATTGATAGAAGTAGTAGAAGAGAGGATTACAACCTAGCTGTCTGATCCAATGCCATCCTCCCAGCATGAAAGCCCTCTTCACCTCATGAAAAGCTAGATCACCCAACAATACAATGTCTCAAAGAGAAACCAACAGCACTTCCTTACAAATTACAAAATTCTAGCCTCTGGATCTCTAGGATGAGGGATCCATATATAGAAATTTGCAGGTGGGTGAGTCAGCTTTTTGGATTTTGATTAGTGTCATTTCACTAATAGTTATTGGCTCCACTTGGAGATTTCATGATCTATTACTCATCCCTAGGCGAATTCAGAGAGGCAAGTGTCATATGAGCAGCTTCTAGAAGATTCTCTGGGTTTCCACCTAGAAAACTACCTCTGCCATTTGTCTACTCTCGTTCATCGCACCCTACAGAAGGGATTTTCAGTATGCATCACACCCTTTGTTTGTAGCAGGTGAGATGCATCGCACCCTCAGCATGGAGCAGTCTGTATGGTCCAGTTTTGACCAATTCTGAGTAGTTTTTCAGGGAGAACTTCTGGGAAATGATGTAATCAGTTGATCTTTATCCTTTAGGGTATGAAACAACACTTTTATGGGTTTGAGATCCCTTGGTTTATCGACATATGTGATTGGGGTTGCAGTGCCCAAATATGTCTATAACAGTCTCGTAAACCATTGGTTTATGAAGTAGTCGAGCCAGTGCAAACTATGGCTAATTCCACTCCTCTTTTGGGGGGTGAAGTGCCTAACAACAGAGTCTTCTTGATTTATAGTACAAAGTCTTCTAGTCTAGGGGGCATTCTGGTCTCTTCGAATGTACCCCCTCCAATTTCTAGGAGTGTCTCCTCTGATTGGGATAACCTTGTCGAGCCTCGTCTACCTTCTGTTGCACCCTTCCAAATAAGGGTTAGAGTTAATTCCACAAACATCTATAGATGTATATTAGATGAAGGATCCTTTGCAAGTATTATATCCTCCTTGACCTGGAAATCTTTGGGTTCTCCAAAGTTGTTGGCAGTTGATAGCCTATGATAGAAGACCCAATGAATCTATGAGTGTTCTTCCTCAATTCCCTATCACTATAGGTGGGAAGACTGTCTTAATCAATATGGTGGTGGCTGATTTCCCTTTAGACTTTAATATGCTACTTGGGAGGGATTTTGTCTATGTTATGAATGTTGTGGTGTCTTCACTCTTTCGAGTGATGTAATTTCCTCTTAACGGAAATATTGTCACTATTGATAAACTTGCATTTGATAATCACCACCTTAATTCGAATTTACTAAAAAATACCCCTTGGTATGTTCCAAGTGTTCAGGTAGACTCTACGCAGCCATCGGTGAACTATGTGGCATTGTATCCTCAATGTTCAATTGCTTTTGAGAAGGATCCGTTGAACTATTATTTTCCTTCTCGAGACTTGGTCTCGGCAGTTGATTGAGTGATTTATTCTATGGGGATATGGGACCCCTTAATTCCCTCTTTTGACCCTTCTAGTTCTCATGATTTCTTGGAAGTTGATTTGCCTTCATAGGAGGAACCTTTTGAAGCCATGAGTTTTAAATACCAAAGGAGTCCTTGGCCTGAGCCCCGCAAGGGATTTTTCCTAAAGGACTATTATGCATAAGCCACAAGGCTGCGTGGTTCCCTGTACCATATTGTACATATAAGGTACGCATTTTCAAGTTTTGTATTCTATAACACAAGCTTTTATCTGAAGTTTATATATGGAATGTATTAAATTCTTGTCTAGTGTTCCTAATTATGTCTACAAAACTTGGAAGACTTCTCCTTTGGACATTTTTATGGTTTATCCAGTCTGACAGGTATTGGTTCTCGAAATTGGCATATAGGTTAGGTTTTTCACCTGCATTATGCATTTATCAGTTTCCTTTCCCATTTTTTCCTTAGGATCGACCCCACCAAGATATGACATAGAACGTTCTCATTGATTAGAAGTGTCATGACTTGTGTGGTAGAGCCTACCTTATCATGGGCGCCCTAGATAGTACCTTGTTGTCACTTGGCACCCATGCTGAGCTTTTGTTCTTAGGCTCAGGAGTCCTCTTTAGTCCTGCCATGACTTTTGCAATGAAGCTTCATTCTCATTCTTCTTCACTATTTTTCTGGCTTTATACCCTAGAGGCTCCTGTGTCTTGAGTTGTACCACTGCATCGCATGTTGACTATTTGTCTCTTTTTGGCCTCAAACCAGCTTCATTTGGACTCATGTTTAAGCCTCTTTTTTGGCCAGACCTTTCTGTGAAATCAACCCTACAATCATTTAGTCTCTGCAACTTGACACCTGCTTATCCATGGAAAGAACATTCCTTTGAGTGTCATTGACCAGTTTCATCACCTTGCATTGAGCATAGGCATGTTCCACTCCCAGGAACGAGAACATATGTACTTCGACGCTTGTTCTTTCCAATGTATTATAGCCATTCTTTTATTCTTTTTCGGGCTTTCCAAATATGAAAAAGACAAAAAAAAAAAAAAAAAACAAAACAAAAAAGAGTAGGAACGAGACATTACTTCCATGATTGATGGCAGCTAGAGTTAGTTGTGTCGCCCTTGAACTAAGCACTCAAAATTAAGTCTTTCCTCGATTGGGATGAGCTTTAGTTTGACTTAGGAGATCCTTAACCTTGTTATTGAGTTAGTACTCCTCAGATTGGTTATCTCTTCCAATCATATTGAGATTTTTTTTATGCCTCTTGCATGACAAACTTATACAAATTTATCATATGTTGCCATATTGTCACATTTGAGTCATGCTTTTGTTCAAGGGAGGTAAACCTGAGTCAGCCTTTCTACGATGTCTCTTGACTTACTTTCAGTCTGCTATCCCTGGTTGTTAGAGTCATGTTCACTATCACATCATCCATTTGGTCCTTTGCACATGTTGGTTTGAGAAGGTCTCCATTGACTTCTTGTTGGTGAGCCTTTCTCTTATCGACTACGACAAATTTCTCTAAGAGTAGACCTAGAGTTGCACCCTGGCCCTATTTCCATCATTGATAGGTGACCTTGTGATCAACATCGATCAGTGTCATGGGTCTTTGACTGAGTGGTTTCCCTTGTGTTTGAAATCATCTTTCATTATCACACATTGGGATTTGTGCAGTACCTTGGTTTCCATTTGACCTCATTGGTGGATTCCTCGCCTCTGTGTCAACTTTCATTATTGGTTGGTACAAAAGGTTTCTGTTGTCCACTAGCTTCATCTTGTGTACACCAGAAATGTGCTTCAGTGTGGTTACTACATATTTATTCATCCTATTCCTTCCACATTATTGGCCTGCAGGTTACACTTGTGTTGGATTGATGAAGGATGCCTTAATACCTTCCTTCCAGCAGATATTTTCCCATCGACTTCAACTCATTGCTCTGGGAACAAGGTCTAGAGTCCATTTGGAAGTACCTTAGGGTTTGTAGTCATCAATGGAAGATTCCTTCGCTATCAACAGTGGGGATACATCATTGTGTCCTGATTGATAGAATCTTCCAAGTGTTTGACTTCAGATCATTTATTCACACTTGTTAGATTGTACTGGGTATCTTGGCTCTCATCATCATTATCGGTGAGCAGTCTCGCATTTGTTAACAGTATACATCAATGACCGGTAATCAAATGATTTCTCACATGGTCGACTTCAAATCATTTATTCCCATTGTGTAGAAATGTACCACGGCAGTTGGTGAAGACCTCGGGTTTGCATCAACATTTGTTGGTTCACTTGCCAGTTCCTCCTGTTTCTGCTAGTGACACCATCTACCTTATATGTTGCAGTTCATCACAGTGACATCCTATATGTTGGCACCAAAGTTGCGTGCAGTACCATTTGTTCCACTATTTGACTTGGTACTTTTTGGATTAGCTTTATGACTTCAATGATCAACTTTCTACTTCAGCATCATTGATCAGTTCTTTATATGTGATATTGTGACATGTACTTCTATGGATATGATCAGATGATCCACTATGTATTTTTAGTTCTTTTATACTTGTATACATATTGGGTCCTCTTTTGTATTTGATATACGGACATGCTTTATTATCTTTGAGCATGGGTATGCTCACCTCAAACAACATCTTTCTTTATGATCTCTTCCACTAGCTTTGCAAGATGAAATCTGGTGAACTCCTCTCAAGTCTTCGCATGATTCTTTCTATACAATTAATACATTTCTCCCATCATGTACCCCTTCTGACCTCATATATTAGGGGGCATCTGTTATAGCACCATTTACCACCCTTGGTAGATGTGATGCTCTATGATATGGCCTAGGGCAACCCTTCCCTACCAGATTTTGTCCATTTTCTAAAAACAATGTTTTAAATCCCATACGCGATTTTTCCCTATCTAAAGTGCGTGTACACGCGATTCAACCTATAACCAATCTGTGTATATGTGTTAAAACATTAAAAAATAAATAATCTCCCTTAATTCAGGTGGGGTTTATGGGTTTTACCTTATACCCACCTACTATAGCCAGTGGCCCAACTATTTCCCAACTGAAAAAACTAATTTGGAGAAGTATATATTCATCTCCATGGGAAGGCCTAAGGGAGGAGGAAAGATTAGATGTTGATATTATAGTTGATTACGTTCCTAATCAAGTCTGAAGATATCCATGTGCCTTTTGCACTCCCAAGGCATAGGAAACCCATGTTTCCTTCTTGAGAAGTTCATCATTTGTTCATGACATCCTTGTGTATAGTTATGGAGGAGGATTGTTGAGGCCTAGACAGGACAGATCCTAAGGACAATTTCACTTGGAGCCGGCGGATGACTCAGGTTGTAGTTCTTCCTTATTTTCTTTAGCTTACATTAATAAAGAGGCGTTGTCATGTTCGTGATGATTATGGTCTTTATGCATTAATTTATGCCATGATTTGCTTATAAAATTTCATGTTAATGCTTATTTTCTTACATGATTATATGATCTAACCTTGATATTATGAACATGCTTTCAGTTATTTTTTGTGTATATGCTTTGCCTTGAGTGAATTGCAAGTCTTAAAGTGCAAGGAAGAAGTATAGGGTTTGAACCCTACGGGATCGACCTCAAACGTAGGACCTACGGGTAAGACCTTTTGTACCAAGTTTAACTGTTTAAGTATTAACACTACTTGTTTGTGTGTCTCTTTATGCTATATTCCCTCTGCTCTGTTGGGGTTCCCAACCCAAGACCCTAGGGAGATTCTACCTGTAACAACCCATTGGCCACAAATTTGGCCTTATACTTCTCTATGCTTTCATCTTCTTCCTGCTTCACCTTAAAGATCCATCTCAAACCCACTACTAATTTATCTATTGGTCTCAGGACCACTTCCCGAACACTCTTCTTTACAATGGATTCATATTACTCAACCATTGCATCAACCCACACAGGTTTCTCTACTACTTTATCGAAATAGGATGGCTTAGTCTCTACAAGCTCAATCATTAGAGCAATGTAGCCAATGTACCGATCAGGTGACTTTCTTTGCCTACACAAATTTTAAGGAGCTCCCACATTCTCGCTCGAATCCTGCACATGTCTATCAACTTCCTTGGTCCTTTTCCTACCTTCTCTAGATGGTTCTTCTTGAGTGGATTCCTCCACTCTTTTCTCCTCAATTTTTGGTAGCTCCAAAACCTCCTGAGGTCCCTCCTTTGGAGCTAAAATATCCTCTTTGTTGAAAATGCAACAAGAAAATATCAGTTTTACTTTTCCGTGGCAAAACTAGAGAAAATTCGAATTTCTATTTCAGCAGAAATCTTGGAGGTAGTTAACTGAGGAGACATGGAACTTTTCACTTAGTTAACTTAGTTAATTCAAGTTGGGGAAGCTTGAGTTCAATTCAGTATGATTGATTGCTAATTTGTAGCAATCGTTTTTAGATAATTTGAGTTATTGTTAGTTAAACTAGGTCTAACTTTCAGAAGAGCTAGCGGAGGTCAAGTTGTGGAAGTGGAACTTCAACCACACTCAGTGATGAACCAGTTAAGTGATAAATCAAACCAAAATAATTTTTTCATGCAGAGAATTAAAGTTACCTAGTTGAGAGGGAAATTCCAGGGCAGTGTACTATCAGTTGTAGCACATTCCCATGTGTACTGGTGGTGCATGCAATCAGAGGAAGGACCTACAGGAATTGCGTAATTAAATAGTGGAAATTTTGTATATAATGGGGGATGATTTCGTCAAGGAACAGTGCAAGGAAATAGGAGCTTGGAGGGATTGAAATTTGGCTAAGTGTTGGCTAGAGTTAGTCATTCAGGTAGAGGGATAGACTATACACTTGCAGGGTGTATTGTTCGCTGTGTGGGGCCTGACCCAGGTTTATTGTTAGTTAGCCAAACAAATCCCTACACTACTGGCCCTTTCGGCATCAATCCGCGGAGTGCACACCGAAGTCTCACCCGAAGCAGTATGGAGGGATGCTGGAACCAAGTTTCCGCACCCTGAGATGGTCGTGATTTTTATTTACTCCCTCTATTCCTACTCTCGTGTAGGTCACTAAGCTTTAGGGCTCTTTCAGTCTATCCCCTTTATTCCGCCCTTTAGTACCTCCACGAAGGTGTATGATTGACCTTCGTGTAGCCTTAACCCGCGATCCAGGTACTTTCACGCTGCTATGACAATGTATTGTATAGGTTCCCAAGTTATCTTAAGTGTTTTACTTATCTTACTAAACAATCACAGTTAGCGCCGCATAAACTGATATTCTTACTTGCGTTCAATTAACCAATATAATCACATATATTTGCACATCACATAAACATTATAAATTAAACTTAAAACGCAATATAACCAAATGCAGTAACAAGAAATAAATACACAGCATTCACAGAATACTTATCTTTATTGATATCTTCAGTTTAATACAGACTCTATTCACCCTGCGCACATAGCCATAGGGGTTCGCGCACTCAGCTGCAGACATCCACCCTAGGCCTCTGCGCACTTAGCTGCAGAGCCTCTACCTACGCTAAGAACTGAAATACTTAAAATTCTCTACCAAGACTCCAAAACTTTTCTACTAACTACTTAGATCATACTTACTTAGCTCCTTTTTATACAATCCCATGGTCCACAGACCATGGGTGGATCTTTACAGCTGACTTTACATTTTACAAAATAAGGGCGGACAACCCTTTATGACTCTCAACACTTTCGCACTCTGTGACCACAAAATGCGGAGACTTTACAAATTTATTACAAAATTTGTCCCAAAACATGGGCTTTTAGCCCCAAAACTGTCCTTGGGGGAACCCATTCCCAACATGTGCTCAACCTTGAGAAAGCATATGCATTTCATCTCTGATCTTTGATTAATGTAATAAATATAGGAAGGGGTTTTGAGTAGTTTCTTTCCCATAGATAAATATATGTGCATGTGCGATGTTTCCTTTTGCATGTCTATGATTTGTGTTCTAGGTTGTGAATTAACTTCCTTAGATCAATAGCGTAGCTTCGAGTCTTGTGATTTAGAAAATTTCATGAGTAGTTTTGAATCTACACATTAATTTTAACATGGTATCATTATAGGATTCACTGCAGAGAAGATATTTCAAAGTTTTCATTGCACGAGGTTTGAATTTGAAGATCAGTGTAGCAGGATTTCTTCAGAGCTAAGAAGATGGCTTTCAATGGAATAAGGCTATAGTATGCCTTGGAAGGCACCTAAGATTTTGTTGCATGTATGTAACAACCCTAGTGAAAATTCCATGTAATAAAAGTAAATAAAGGAAAAAATAATTACCATGGTTGATGGA
The DNA here is from genome assembly GCA_031772625.1 of Pinus tabuliformis. Classification (NCBI taxonomy): domain Eukaryota; kingdom Viridiplantae; phylum Streptophyta; class Pinopsida; order Pinales; family Pinaceae; genus Pinus; species Pinus tabuliformis. The sequence goes on from CM062819.1 coordinate 1,702,645,448, forward strand.
ACACTTAGTCCAAGATGAATGGTGGGCAAGACATCCTAGGGGGTGTTCATTTGGGCATTTATAGCTAAGGAAATTGGCAAAGGAAATAGCTAAGTATTTGGAAAAGAAAAATTGCATGCTTGGCACATTTATTTATGAAAATAATGGAAATTAGGAGAAAAGGAAGGTGAAAGGTCACAAATTGCATGTGAGGAGGAAATTGAAGGAAAATGATGGAAAATGAAGAAAATAGAGGCCTCATTCATAAAAAGGTTTCTAAGGATCAATTGGTAACCTTTTGTCAGTTGAGTTTTGGAGCTCTCTCATTATTCTGTCTCTCTCTCTCACTCTTGGACACTTAGATTTTTCGTAGAGAATTTTGGCATTGGAGCAAGAAAGGCAAAGACGGCAAGAGAAAGTAAAGATCAATCAGGGAAAGGCAAGATTAAGTAGCTACAATAGGATTCATTGCAAGTATTGATTTACATGTGTATTTTCGTTGCTAGATTTTTCATGCATGGTATTGCATGTGGTTCTTTATTGTTGTGGCATGGACTTTCCTAGGTGTAACAATGTTTTTAGCCTAGCCTTTCCATTTCTAGATAGCCATCATGGAATGGGGTTCTCATGTTTTGGTTGAGCTAGATTTCCAAATGGATTCAAAGCTGAGTCAGTTGGATCTCCGAATGATAGAGCACATGGCCTATTGGTCCCTGAACTGGACTATGGATCACGGTAAAGCCACTAGCCTAGTGACCTATAAGCTAGACTATGGGTTGCAATAAATCTAGGATTATGTTGTCTCGGTGGGCCTAGGAATCCTTGTCGATGAATAACGAGATATACGGTAAATCCAAGAGGTGGTTTTCTCTCTGTTGGGCCTAGTAATCTAGGGTTTGGGATATGTGATAAATTCCGGAGAGTGGGTCTCAGTTTAGGACATAGTGATCTGGGTTTTGATTGTGGTAAAGCTTGAGAGACTGGGAGATAGGAAAATTCTTCATGTTGTAGGTGGAGAAATCTAGTGGCATCTATGTGTGTTTGGCCTAGTGATTAGGTGGATATCACGATAAATCCTATTATGATGTGTTCATTGTGTTGGCCTAGTGATCCAGGATGGATTACGGTAAAGCCTGGTTTCTATTGATAAGGGTGAGGTGGTTTAGCCTTTGTATGCCCTACTTGGTTCTTTGGGTTTGAGTCCCACATTCATACTTGGAATATGGCATGGGGGTGAATGGCTAAAGAGAGATTTGGCTCTGCCATTGTATGGTCAAGTGCAATGTGGAAGTCCCATCCCGGGTTTGGTTTTTGCATCATTAATAAAAGGTTATTAATCCTTATATTTCTATGATAATTTTGATTGATTAAATGTGGTTTATATGACTGTACTTTAATGAGTATTTTTGTTGTTATTATGTTGGTTAAATGTGTGTTTTATGACAGCAACTATGTATGGCTCTCAACATGTTTTTTCTTGTAAATGAATGGATAATTTATCTATGGCATAATATATGGTAATGTATCAAATGGCATGAGGGAACAATGGTTCTTAGTGATTCTCAGATAAGTGCAAGATCCCTATGTTTAATTCTATTGGTTACACCCGTAGATTACATGCTTACGACATGTTTGACGAAATCCCTATCATGGCTAGTAGGGCTTTGATTAATGTCTTGTTTAACTTATTCCTTTTGCATCATTATTTCCCTATTATTTGACTGATATTAAGATATCATTCCATTTTGGGAAGTGACCTGGGTTGTGGGCCTGAAAAAGTGGCTCAAATCCAGGGGTCGTTGCCATAACATTGGAAAATTGGGTCTCTGGGCGCTGGCATGCAAAATTGTGAGAGTGACTTTGGGTTTTTGGATGCTGTCATGCCTATATCATGAGAGCGACTGAGGCTTAAGATGTCTAGAACATTAGTGGACCTAGGGACATGATGTCTAAGTGGCTGACATGTCTCCTAAGGTTTCTGTTGTTGATGTGGATAGGTCAGTTTATGTGTTCCATCGATTCCACTTCCTTAAGGTCACATAGGAGGTCAAATCCTATCATAGTAGCCTCTCATCGCATGTTTACCCCAGTTGGCTGGTTACTTGGGTAGATGTTTGAGGAGGGTGTTACAGAGTGGTATCAGAGCATGGTTCACCCCTCGGACTAGATGGGCGGTGTGCGTTGGTCATGCATGCATGTAAGTTACATGTGTGTCTCCTACACTTGCATTCCATGTGCTTGTTGCATTTTCTTGATGATAGATTATGGTTGAAGTAAGGTTGTCATGGAGAATTTGATGTTGATTTTTTCGAATGCATCATCATGAGTATATGTTCGGTTACATATTACTACAGGTCGCTTACATGTTGATTTTATGTCGCATACTTACATCCTTGTATGTTAGTCTATATTCTTGTAGGTTTGATTACATGTATCCTTCTTGTAGGATGGTTACAAGGATTGATCACTTATGCTCGACTACATGTGTTTATGTGTATGTGTAGTTGATTTGGCATTGCTTATGCATGTTGATAGTTTCATGTGGAAATGTGTACAATGGAATAATGGTTGTTGTCATGCATGAGGTGATAGAATGCATTATTGATATGGCCTTAAATTGATGACTGGACCCTAACTAGAAAGATGTTTATGTGTTGATGCATTTATTTGCATATGTCTATATGTTATTATGTTTATGTTATACATGTATCATGTTGATTCTTGATCTTGCAGACAAGGTATCCTCACCGAATTACGCTAAGGCACGTTGATGTATTGTGATTTGGTTTATCTGACATATTATGCATTGCAGGAAAGAGACGGAATGGCCAAGAAGTTGGTAGACTACATAGAATCTCTCTATGCATAAGATGGGCAGCATGGTGTGGGGCACTCTTCCGATTTGCCAAACACATTGAGAAGCCTAAAGGAAGAAATAAGGAGTTGTAAGGAAGATAATGACCAAAGAATACAAGCACAAGAGAAACATTCATAGGTTAACGATATACCTCTTCAGAGTTTGTCAGACTTGCAACAACAAGGGCCACTTCAGATTAGCCATGGACATGAGGATATAACTAATGGGGCCTATAGCAGTAGGTTTCCTGGTAGACACAGATCGGATAGATCTAATACGGTGAGAGATGGTAGGTTGTTGGATACTCCGGATAGGAGAGGTGATGAGTACAGGTACTATTCTAGTTATGGTTCTAATATACATCATGATCATCATCACTATCATCTTTACAGGAGAAATGATAGGGAATAATTACCAGATGATTTTAAGAAATCTAAGACACCTAGTTTTGATGGTGATATGAAGAAGTCAGAAGATACAGAGGCTTGGATACCTGGGATGACCAAATTCTTTGAGTTTCATATTTACACAGATAACATGAAGGCCAGATTAATGATCTTCAGCTTGAAAGGTAAAGTAGACATTTGGTGGGAAGGTGTGAAGGGGGTTAGTGACATCAGGATCGATTATTTGAGTTGGCATGAGCTCAAGAGGATTTTCAGGATGAAATACTTGTCAGAAAGGTACTATGACAGTAAGGCCAAACAATTCTATGAGCTAAAGATGGGGTCAATGACAAACAAAGAGTACGCGACCAAGTTCTTGGAGCTATTGAGGTATGCACCATATCTTACTAATGAGAAGGCTAGTTTCCGATGGTTTGTCAATGGTTTTCCATTAGCATTTAGAGATCAGATTGAGTATGATGAGCCTCTGTCACTTGAGGAAGTTATTGGGAAATTGAAGCATTTCTGTAAAAAATCAAAGCATAAGAATGAATCTCAACAAGGATGGAAGGGAAAAGACAAAGGTAAAGGTAAATGGCAGCCTAAGAGGACAGGGCGTCAACATGTAGATGAGAAAGAGAATGTGGCACCACAAAATAGATTTAATGCAGCTAGACAGGGACATGAGTCGCAGCAGCAGCATAAAGGTGTCGGTACTGGTCGGTTGGAGTGTTGTACATGTGGAGAGGAACACCTTAAGAGAGATTGTCCACATAAGTAGGATGGTAGGACTCAGATATATAGTGCATAGGAGGTGTAGGCTGTTGGGGATGTTGGTCATAGAATTTCTCGTATCTATGCATCAGTGGAAAACAGACAGACAGAACACTAAGCATATATCATTGAGTTGGACGGTAATCTTTGTGATCAAGTTATTTCTATTTTGAATGACCTTGGATCTAATTGTAGCTATGTTAGTCTTGACTTGGTGGATAAGTGTGGTTAGAGTAATGAATTTCATGTAAAGTGTTGGTTAGTGCAGTTGGCTATAGGTATGAAGAAGTGAGTTCATCACTAGGTAAGAGCTTTTGCATTTGATTTGAGTGGTATGTGTACTGAAACATATCTAAATGTATTACCATAAGGATCATACAATATGTTGTTGGCCATGGATTGGTTGTCTTTTCATAGAAACAAGGTAGACTACTGTGGAAAATCTGTTGAGTGTGTTGATGACAATGGAGGACCAATAATCTTATGGGGTAAGAAGAAAGCCACATCACTTAGGATGGTGACAGTTATGCAAGTAAAGCGTAGCTACAGGAAAGGGTGTATATTATTTACAGTTCACGTTTCTAGTGACAAGGTAAGGAGGTTGAGGATGCTAATGTGTTGAGTAGGTACCCAATTTTGCAGCAGTTTCAGGATGTATTTCCTGAGGAAATTACAGAGTTTCCACCGCATAGGGAGGTAGAATTTTCTATTGAGTTACTTCCAGGGGAAACTCTAGCATCAAAATCATCTTACAGGATGAGCACCTGAGTTGGTTGACTTGAATTTGCAAGGGATATATTAGGCGAAGTGTATCACCTTAGGGTACATCGGTCTTGTTTGTGAAGAAGAAATATGGAACTCTAATATTATGCATTGACTACAGGCAGTTGGAAATAGTGACTATCAAGAAGAGGTACACTTTACTGAGGATTGATGACTGTTCGATCAGTTGAAGGGAGCAGCAGTGTTCTCGAATATTGATATGAGATCTAGATACCATCAGGTACGTATCAAATAGGAGGACATTTACAAGACAACTTTCTGAAACAGGTATGGGCATTATGTGTTTGTTGTAGTTCTATTTGGCTTAACTAATGCTCTAGCTACATTAATGTGCTTGATGAATAGTTTGTTGTGTATGTATTTGGATAAGTTTTTTATTGTGTTCATTGATGATATATTGGTATATTCTAAAAATGAGGAAGAGAGTGTCAAGAATTTAGCAGTAGTGTTGAGGTTGTTGAGGGAGCATTAGTTGTATTCTAAGCTGAGGAAGTGTAGTTTATTTCAAACTGAGTTACATTACTTGGGACATGTTGTCTCCATGCAGGGCATTACAGTAGATCGAGAGAAGATAAGAGCCATCATGGAATGGGTAGCTCCTAAGCATGTGGATGACGTGAGATATTTTACGGGTTTGGTAGGCTATTATAGGAGGTTCATCAGGAACTTCTTGCACATTCCTTATCCTATCACATCATTTCAGAGGAAAGGTAAGAAGTTTGAATTGACAGAGGAGTGTGAGGCTAGTTTTGAACATCTTAAGAAGTTGTTGACACATGCACCAGCGATATAGATTGCAGAAGAGACAAATGGTGTTCGAAAAAGACGATATGAGGGTCATTGTCCCTCTAAACACCTCAAAAGGAGTGCGCTATACAAAGCCTATCCAAGATGAGTATAGCGATGCAAATGTCGAAAACATTTACTAGATAACAACTAAGGAAAAATATTGGATTAATCCCATTGTATATGGAAAATTGGGCTGGTAACATGACAATTCTTTTACTTTAGATTCCAAGGAAGAACTGGAAAATTGGCAGAACATGTTATATGAAGTTTCTACCACAAAATCACTTCGTTGCATAACTTCTGAGGTATGTAAATTGCCTTATTATGATGGGATCGTTGAAGTAAGCATGTTTCTGGAACAATGTGAAAGAGAAATACCAAAAGAACAAAGGTTGCAAGATTTGGATGTAGCCATGAAGGCTACACCCACTAGATGGCAGGGTACTCATAAAAGAAATATATCAGATAGGAAACAGTGTCAAGGATTAATGTGGATCAGGTTTGTCTCAATCGACACAGAAATAGAAGTTAAATATGATGGTAAGGTTGATCCCCGGGAGCATATTCATCGCTGCACTTCGGTTTGGAAATAAATTCCACAACAAGAGTGGCTACATGTGTTTATCCACACACTAGAAATGATTCCCATGAATTGGTATCTTGAAATAGAACTGCGACATGGAACTGCGAACTATAAAAATTTGGTTGAAGGGTTCATGTTAACATTCAATTTTGAATATGATTGTCTGTGTATAGACTCAGCTCTTCTGGTAATCAAAGCAAATATTTTTTAGAATGAATCTCTATTAACTTGGAATCATGATTGGGTTGTGCAATTACAAAATGCACTGGAATGCTATAATATCATTACCAAAGAAGATGAAGCTCTGCGCAAAATTGATATACCAGAATTAGAAGGGTATCGCGAGGTTGTTGGACCAGAACTAGAAATACTGGATATAACATAGCCAGTAAAAACACAGAAAGTGAATATTGGGACAGAGGAAGACCTGAAGTTCGCGACGATTGGAGACTATTGGGACACAGATATAGTTAGTAAAATCACAAATATGCTACATGAATACCAGGAGTTATTCCCTACAAAGTTTTCAGAAATGAAGGGCATATTAGGGGACCTAGGAGTTATGAGGATCCCTCTGAAACCTGATGCAAAGCCTATGAAGCAAAGACCCTATAGGTTGAATCCAAAATACAAGGAAAAAGTGAAGGAAGAACTAGACAAAATGCTAGCAGCAGGGATCATCGAACCTATTGAAGAGTCTAAATGGGTAAGTCCTATGATAGTTCAGGAAAAGAAGACTAAGGGAGAGATCAAAATTTGTGTTGACTTGAGGAAACTAAATGATGCATGTGTGCATGAACCCTTCCCTACACCATTTATAGATGAAGTATTGGACAATGTAGGAGGTCATGAGGCATATACTCTCACAAATGGATTTTTGGGTTACCATCAGATCTGGATTGCGCCAAACTATAGACATAAGACAACTTTTGCAACAGGGTGGGCCTCATTTTAGTACATGTTGATGCCTTTGGGATTAAAGAATGTGCTCGCCATATTTTCTAGAGTTATAGTCACAACATTTAAGGAGTACATACACAAATTCTTGGAAGTTTACTTTGATGATTGGACAATATTTGGGCTATTAATGAAGCATCTTGCGAGCTTAAGGCTTATGCTGGATGCATGTAGGCAACATAAGATTTCACTTAACTTGAAGAAGTGTATATTTTTTGTACCTTGTGGCATGCTCTTGGGGCATATTATGTGTAAACAGGGTTTGTTGGTGGATCCCGTGAAGATAGCAGTCATTGTGAACTTGCCAACACTAAAAACAGTGAGACAATTGCACGCAACGCTTGGACACAATGGCTATTACAGAAAATTTATAAAGGGGTATGCACAGATAGTTGTGCCCATGGAGAAGTTATTGAAGAAATATGTCACTTTTAAATGGGACAAAAAATGTTAGAAGGGTCTAGATATACTGAAGTAGAAGATGTTAACCGTGTCGATTTTAGTTTTTCTAGACTGGAATAACGAATTTCATGTACATGTTGATGCATCTTGCATAACATTGGGTATAGTGCTGGCACAGCCAGGAGAAGGTGAAATTGATCACCCCATAGCTTTTTCAAGCAAAAAAATTTCAAAGGAGGAAAAGAACTATACTACAACAGAGAGAGAAGGGTTAGTCATGGTTTATGCATTATAGAAGTTCAAGCACTACTTGTTGGGAGCACATTTCAAGATGTTCACTGACCACTCCACGCTGAAATATTTGGTGAATAAGCCTGTTTTAGGTGGAAAAATATGTCGATGGTTGTTTTTGTTCCAAGAGTATGATTTTGAGGTTGTAGTCAAGCTAGGAATATTGAATGTCGGGCCTGATCATTTGTTGAGGTTGGAGACATGAGATTAACCCACCAGTATTGAAGATAACCTTCTTGATGTGCACTTGTTCATAATCAGGATCGTGAATGATCACTTCACAGATATTATTTAGTTTCAAACCACAGGAATGGCGCCCACGGAGTACACTGCACAGCAGGAAGAGTTGGTGGTAAAACCAGCTGATTTCACATTGATTGCAGGGAACTCGTACAAAATGGGACCGGATGAAATACTGCGAAGATATGTCCTAGAACATGAAAGGTAGAGTATTCTAACAAAATCCCATGGAGGAAGCGTAGGTGGAAATTATGCAGGAAATGCCACTACACAAAAAAAAATGGGAGTTGGGTTATGGTGGACCACAGTACATAAGGATGCAAAATAATTTTGTCGAGCATGTGATATATGTCAAAGACCGGGAAGGCCATCTAGAAGAGATGAAATACCATTAAATACATAGGTTTTGTTGCAAGCATTTGACAAGTGGGATATTGACTTTGTTGGACCTATTAACCCACATAGAATGAAGACCGACGCAAGATACATAATCACTGTAAGTGATTATTCGACAAGATGGGCTTAGGCATAGCCAGTGAAGGATTGAAGCATAGATACCACCGAGAGGTTAATTTTTGAACACATTCTATCCCAATTTGGGTGTCCAAAGATATTAATGAGTGACCAAGGCTCACATTTCTTGAATCAGACTATTGATGCACTGACTGAAGAGTTTTAAGTACAACATCAGAAAAGTACCCCATGTCACCCTCAAGTGAATGGGACAGTTGAAGCTTTCAATAAAATTCCAGAGAATGCACTCACAAAAGTGTGCAATATGGACATAAATAACTGGGATCTAAGGATTCTAGTGGTTTTGTGGGCATATAAGACAACATGCAAGAAATTGACAGGCCAGACACCTTTTAGATTAGTATATGGACAAGAAGTAGTCATGCCTATGGAGTACATTGTCCCAAGTTTGAGAATCGCAGTTGTCACAAATATGGCAGACTCAGATATTATGGAGGAAAGGATGGCACAATTGCTTGGCTTGGAAGAGGATGAGTTTATAGTAGTTTTTCACGAGCAAGTAAAGAAAGCAATGGAGAAATCCTAGCATGGCAGACATATTAAGAAAAAGATATTCCGAGAAGGAGATCGTTTACTCTTATATGATAGCAAATTCATGACGTTCCGCGGAAAATTTAAGACACATTGGCTAGGACCATATATCATCAAACATGTCTCTGATTGTGGCATATTTCATCTCGTGAAGTTAAATAGTCAGTTGATTCTAGAATGAGTGAATGGTAGCAGATTTAAGTTATACAAAGATGACTTTGTCCCTGGAGCTTTGCACTGAAAAATGAAAGGAGAAGAATCTTAGTGCCACTTGTAGTTGAAAGTGGGTACTGGACTATAAAATACTTTGCAGAAGGGGACTTCGCCAAAAAATATTACTGCGTAATAGTTAGAAGTATGCCTAAGTTTGGAATAACCATGACAAAGTGTAGGTTACTGCGCGATTATTGAAGATAATCGCAAAAATATGACCGTTGGAAGGAAAAAGTTACCATTAAAAGAAACTTGTCCACACATTTATGAATCACAGTTGGCCGAATCTAACGCCATACCTGCATTAAATGAGAAAAATCTAAGCCAATCACGGGGTTTGAAATTCAAATTTGCTATATAGGCCATGTCTCGCGCCACATTTTACACTTTGTTTTCGAGAGAATTTAGCTTATGAAATTGCAACTAATTTTGAGAGAAGTGGGTTGTCATATGTCTGAGAGAAGCTTTGAGCAAATTTCTAGAGAATTTGCAAAGTGTTAGCAGGTATCATGGAAATGCAAAGTGGAAAAAACACAACAACGAGTGTACCCATGTCCCCAAGGTGCGCGAGGTCGCCATGAAAATAAGTAGTTTCCTAAGAACAACCCAAGAAAAGACCTAAAAGGAGGCCAACTGAAGCCCCTGGAGTAAAGATAACAACATCCCCAAGGAAGAATATAGCAAAAGAGCAGCAAACGAAGCTGAAGCAAGATAAGAAACCTAAGGAGAAGGCGAAGAAGCAAGTACAGTAGGAAGAGCTAGAGGAAATCCATGACAGTGAGGAGGAAGCCAAGATGCCCCAGATAGAGACAGAGGGTGAAAAAATTCCCTCTATACTGCCACCATATTTTCCACCGAGAAAACTAAGTGCCAAGCTGGTCAAAGATCCGAAAGATGTGAAGTTCGACACGTTCACACCGTTTCTACCAGAGAAAGTATCATTTGAAGGCGAAGTGCTGGGGAAAATCCTGCAATTAAAAATGGAGGATTAGGAACTTAATGAAAAAGGTAAATATTCGAAGTTCGAACCGAGAAACTATCTACACTAGATATATTATCCAGAAAGCGGACTGGCATCTGCGCAGTCAACTGCAGGGCCTTTCCTTAAGGCCCAAAATACATACTAAAGATAGAAAGTATGGTCAAGTCATCAACGTATCACTATCCTTGACAAAGAATTACGTGTATTTAAACACATTACATTGCTACCAAAAACCATGGTCCACATACCATGGATTCGACAAAACAATGAGGTAAAACTCCGATACCCATTACACAATTTGGGGCTTCAACCCACCCCGAAGACCCTAGACACTTTTGCGGTAAATACAACTTCACAAACTTTGAAAAGAGAGTTAAAGAGCACTTGAAATTGTTGGGAAGTGCAGGAGGAAGGGAAAACATTTCATTACACGTGGTTGATTTTGATCATTGTGTTGCTCACATGGAAGGAGCCGAAGGACTCACAATTTCCTCTCGTTCAAAAACACATGGGTTCCTTGATGTAGAATCTATGAAAATCAACCTTGAATGTTGTGGTACTTCTCATACAAACTAGGTGATAACATGGGATACTTGCTCACCACCATGTGCAAATCCATGCTCAATAGCCCAAATAAAATTATGTTCTCCTACACATGCAACGTCTCCTTGGTATGCCACAGGGAGGCATACAAAGCGGCTTCACATACATCTGTTTCAAAGGGAGGAAACTGTGAGTCCTCCAGCTCCTTCCATGCGAGTAGTGTGATGATTAATATCAACCACACGTAATGAAATGTTTTCCCTTTCTCATGCACTCCCCAACAATTTCAAGCACTCTTTAACTCTCTTTTCAAAGGCTGTTAATTTGTATTTACCGCGCAAGTGTCTAGAGGCTTCAGGGTGGGTTGAATCCCCTCTTTATGTAATGGGTATCAAGGTTTTAGTTCATTTATTTGTTGAATCATTTTTCAGTGAAGCTCTGTTCTTTTCCACCTGAATGCTTAACAACAAAGTGCATTGTTCTTGCTCCTTCATTTCATTTTTAATAATTTGATTGAGCTCATGTAATACCTAAATCGGTAGCACGAGAATGTTGATGTTGATGTTGTCCCATGCTTTTTCTCGTTGTATATCCTTTGTTGATTCAAACTCCAATGCTCAAGATGGTACCTTCAAAATCCTTACTCTGAACGTTGTTTCTATTCGTCGCTCTGGCTGTAGTAGCTGACCTATCTATCTTGGTTGTCTGATTGCCTGCGCCAATACCTTTTATCCATGATGCCTTGCTACAATATCTATCAAGATCTTTTTGTAGTGATCATCGACCTTGCTCTAGGTCTCTATTTTTACTTCCTGGATCTTTCCGCCAATCTTGTCGATGTCCCCATTAGTGAGGACACGCGGTATCATGCCCTTAGATTTGCTCACCTTCTATTTCTTCCTTGTGCCTGACGTAGTTACTGTAGGTACCCTATTTTTGATTATGAATGATGATTCCTCTGTTGGATCTATGTCGCTAAGAGGGTCCACAATATATTGTTCTATCTCTAGCTCTATCTCTAGCTCTTTCAATGTCTCTCATTCCTCTACTTTCTTCCCTTTGTCTTTCCCACTTGGATCCACATGTTGTACAATGCCCCCTTCTACTTTAGTGTCGTCTATTGTTGGGGTCATCCATTCGGCTGGCCATTTTTGTATTATTGTGAGCAGGTTGTCTTCAGTGACCAAGTATGGAAGAGGGTGCCATGTGTCCATTGGATCCTTCCGTGCCTTGATGTAGACTCTATGAAAATCAACCTTTAATGGTGTGATGTTGCAGTATTTCGCATACAAACTAGGTGATAACCTAGGATACTGGTTCACCACCATGTGAAAATCCAAGCTCAATAGAAAAAAGAAAATTTTGTTCTCCTGCGCGCGTAATGGCTCCTTGGTATGCCACAGGGAGGCATATTGTGCAGCTTCACATACATTTGTTGCAATGAGAGGAAACTGTGAGTCCTTCGACTCTTTCCATGTGAGCAACACAATGATCAAGATCAACCACACATAATGAAATGTTTTCCCTTCCCCCTGTGCTTCTAGGTGATTTCAAGAACCCTTTAACTCTCTTTTCAAAGTCTGTGAAGTTGTATTTACCATGCAAGTGTCTAGGGGCTTCAGTGTGGGTTAAAGCCCCTCATTGTGTAATGGGTATCAGGGTTTTAGTTCATTGTCTTTTCGAATCCATGGTATGTGGACCATGGTTTTTGGTAGGAATGTATTGTATTGAAAGACATGTAATGCCTTGTCAAGGATAGACATATGTTGATGACTTGATCATACTTTTTGTCTTTAATCTATATTTTGGACCTTAAGGAAAGGCCCCACAGCTGAGTGTGCGAAGGCCTTGGAAGAGTCTGTAGTTGAGTGTGTAGACCACCTACAGGTGGGTGCGTAGTTTGAAGAAGTGTATGTATTGAAGGATCTATGTGAATAAAGAAGAAGAAGTTTTGGTGTAGTCTTGTGTATCTGAATTCTTAATCTATGTTCATAGGTACTTATATGCATGCTTTTTACTTAATAATGTGAAAGAATACATGTTATATTGTTTTATGATATGTTTATGTAATAAGTGAAAATGTGTGACGTAAAGCATAAACACAAAGTATTTTATGTATGAAAAGTTGTAGATCAATATAAAATATAAGAAAAACACACGGGTGCCATAACATAGTATCCCTCTAGCTGTAGAAACCTAGTTCTGCAACATCCCATAACTACTTTAGGTGAGACTGCGATCTTCTTGTAGGTCATTACTGAAAGGGCCAGTGGTTGAGGGTTTTACTGGTGTGCAGTACGCTTTGAACCTAGGTCCAAGCCCCTTAAGCCAACATATGGTTCCATTTTCAGTACCTTTAACTCCACGATGCCTTGCTGCACATATGTCAAGATCGTTTTATCAGGATCATCGACCTTGCTCTAGGTATCTACTGTTACTTCCTGGATCTTTTGACCAAACTCCTCCATGTCCACCTTAGTGAGGACAAGCGGTATTGTGCCCTTGAATTTTCTCACCTTTTGTTTCTCCCTTGCGCCCGATGTAATTACTGTAGGTACCCTATTTTTGAGGATGAATGGTGATTCCCCTGTTGGATCTATGTCACTGAGAGGAATCACCATTCATCATAAAAAATAGGGTAACTACAGTAACTATGTCGGGCACAACGAAGAAACAGAAGGCGAGGAAATCTAAGGTGTGATACCACTTATCCTCACTGATATCAACGAGATTGATGAAAAGATCCAGTAAGTAACAACAAAGACCTAGAGCAAGGTCAATGATCACTACAAAATGATCGTGACATATGTGCAACAAGGCATCACAGAGTTAAAGGTACTGGCGCAGACAACCAGACAACCAGTACATATAGGTTAGGCACTATAGCTAGAGTGATGAATAGAAACAACATTCAAAGTAAGGATTTTGGAGGTACCAGCTAGAGTGTTGCAGTTTGAACCACCACCGAACAAAAAATGATCAAAATCCTAGGGCAACGCCAACATCAACATTGTCGCATTACTGATTCAGGTATTACATGAGCTCCATCAAAGTATTACATATGAACTGAAGGAGGGGGAACAATGCACTTCATTGTTAAGAATTCAGGTGGAAAGGACAGAGGTTCACTCAAAAAGGAGCTCGATTAATTGATCAAGGAGAGGGATGAAGAATGCCAGCAACATCAACAACTGGAAAAAGACATTGCATATACTTGTAGAACAAATTCAGACCTGAAGGTTCGTGAAGAGGAGTCACCAACAGAGAAGGTCACGAAGCTTCTCCTCGTGATAAGAGACTCAAAGAATAAGCTCATAGAGATGAAGTAAATATTACTGAGCTGCAAATGAGGCTACAACCAATCATGCCACCGAAAGTATGTGAGGAGAGGGAAAAGGATTTGAAAATTGCATTGAAAGGCATCTCTAACATAGTGGCAGACTGTGCCAAACTACTATATGAAACCATGTAGATTTAGACCTCATTGCAGGAGGATCCAAACATTCAAAGGATTGACAAGGATCTCCAAGTGAAGCAGAGGCAATTGGAGGAAATTTGGGAAACTTTGAAGACCTTACCAGTATCGCAGAGGCTCTGAAGGATGTTAGGCCCCTATACTACTAGTGTAACCCCTTATTGTTATTAGTACAACCCCCTTATTATATTGTTGTACCCATGTAGTCCCCATATTGTTATTATTGTGCCCCATAGAAGCCCACTATTGTTATTATTGTGTCCTTACATTATTATTGTTATGTTGGCTCTGATTATATTATGACCCCTTAGACTCCTATATATAGAAAGGAGGTCTTGTCATTTGTATCATCCAAGAATTATTCATTTGTGTAATGTAAAGGAGGTTTCCCCCTCGAAGAGGCTTATTTCTAAGGCGTTCATCTATCTTTTCTATCTTTTTGTGAGTTGGTTTCATAACATTTGGTATCAGAGCTTTGGATTCTAGGGTTTCGCTGCTCCAAATAGGTCATCGTGGAATTTTCGCTATAAATTTTTTTCTGCGGCGTCTCAGAAGCGAAAAAAAAAAAACCCATTTGAGACGAAATCGCGCTGAACCTCAGGTTCGAATTTTAGAGCTTTTTACGCAATATTTGCGGAGATATGATCTGAGGAAGTTGGTATTTTTGCAGACTCCTGAATTACATTCCAAACAGGTGACATTAGATTGCAATTTTGTAAGAAGTTACAGAAATAGGACAGACTTTAGTTTCTTGTGTATATTTTTTAGACCCGAAGGTCAAAATGATGACATGCAGCACTTCATACAAGTTCGATCTTCTAAAAAGGTATATAATCAAGTCACCTTGGGAGATTGTGCATAACTCTATCTTGGAGAATCTAAATTCGATCAAACTGGTGCTGTTAGAAAGAGAACTTGAAGAGCTACTGCAAGAAGAAATTTCAGAACTTGGAGATCTGAAATTACAGAGTTACAATTGTTTCAAGATTGAGCTCCTAAAATTAAGAAAAATAGAGATGAGGAAGTTTGATGGCAAGGATCCGGTAAATTAGATATTACAGATGGAGAAATATTTTGATCTGCATGGTGTACCACTGTTACAAAAGGTATGTATTGCATCTTCATATTTAAAACCGGATCAATTTTTATGGTATAAAGGGCTTTGTTCTTGTAAACAACTTGTTACGTGGTCAATTTTCACGGAGGAAATGATAGCACATTATGAGGATACAAAGAGCAACACCTTCTTTAGAGCAACACCACAACAATTGGAAAGAGTAAAAGGGCTTTGTTACAAAGTGGAAAGTAAAATTATGGCAACAAGGAAGTCTACCCCTCACAACTATAATAATGGAAGTGTTGTTTCTCCTAGCCTTCCACAACCTACAAGGGTTACACCACAACAATTGGAAGAAAAAATAAAAAAAGGGATTTGTTACAATTGTGATAGCAAATGCACAAAAGGTCATAAGTTTGCTGAGAAGAAATTATTTTACATAGAGTATGAAGAGGAGGAAGAAAAGGATCAAGAAACATCAAAATAAGAGGATATGTGCTAGGACCAAACCCCAGAGAAAGAAGAAATGAATCCGACCATATCTTGTAAAGCATTGGCAAGAATTACCACTCCTCAAACTCTCAAGATAGAAGGACATATCAAGAAGAAAAAGGTTCAAGAAGTGAAATATCACATTGAGAAAGAAGAAATGAATCCAACCATATCTTGTAATGCATTGGCCAGAATTACCACTCCTCAAACTATCAAGATAGAAGGACATATCAAGAAGAAAAATGTTCAAGAAGTGAAAGATCACATCGAGCATCAAGAAATGAATCCGACCATATCTTGTAAAGCATTGGAAGAAATTACCACTCCCCAAACTCTCAAGATAGAAGGACATATCAGAAGAAGGTTCAAACAGTGAAATATCAGGAAGAAAAGTATCAAGAAACATCAAAAGAAAATGATACTCACTAGGAACAAACCCCAGAGAAAGATGAAATGAATCTGACCATATCTTGTAATGCATTCGTCGTAATTACCACTCCTCAAACGGTAAAGATAGAAGGACATATCAAGAAGAAAAAGGTAATAGTGTTGCTTGATTCGAGTAGTACCCATAATTTTATTAATTGTAAGATAGCCAAGGACTTGAATTACTTCCTAGATCCAACACTAGAGTTTCAAGTGACGGTTGTAAGTGGAGGAACCATAAATTGCTCTGGAAAGTGCCATAATATCCAGCTATCCATGGGAGAATATGTATTGAATAGCCTAATGTTTTCCATTACAATGGGTGGTGCTGATGTTGTACTAGAAGTCCAATGGCTACAATCCTTGGGTACAATAGCTTTTAATTTTCAAGAAATTTTTATGAAATCTTCCTCGAAAGGAAAGGAAGTTGAATTAAGGGGTATCATAGGGAAACCAGGAAAGATAATCAACTCTGACAGAATGACAAAGCTTCTAAAGAAAGAACAACAAGGTGTAATTGCACAATTATATTCGCTAACTGTTCGCATATCGAAATCATGTATTTCTCCAGATCTCCAAAAAGTCTTGGACAATCATTCCACGGTATTTGAGACTCCCAAAGGTCTCCCACGTATTCATGATCATGATCATGCTATTCATTTTATTCCAAGATGTGTTCCTCCAAACATCAAGCCTTATAGATATCAATATGCCCAAAGGAGTGAAATTGAACATATGGTTGCAGAAATGGTAGAGGTTGGTACAATTATCCAACCAAATTTGATAAACAAAGGAAGGTATGAATGGAAGAATGGCAAAGCAGGGTGGGAACTCATTCAAAAGTTGTTAAATATCCTAGTTCCAACAATATTTCCAGAACTTGACAAGGAAGGAAAAAGCATATTGGAACCTGAAGCATTTACAGAATCGAGAAGTCGAAAGCTACGAAATCGATCAATTTCAAAGCATATCATCAAGTGGAAGAACTTTTCTGTTGAATATTTCACATGGAAGGATAAGAATTTTATACAAAAGCATCAAGAACTACTCAAGCGTTGAGGACAACACTTTTTGAAGGAGAGGGGCATGTTAGGCCCCTATACTACTAGTGTAACACCTTATTGTTATTAGTACAATCCCCTTATTATATTGTTGTACCCATGTAGTCCCCATATTGTTATTATTGTGCCCCATAGACGCCACTATTGTTATTTTTGTGCCCTTACATTATTATTGTTATGTCGGCTCTGATTATATTATGACCTCTTAGACTCCTATATATAGAAAGGAGGTCTTGTCATTTGTATCATCCAAGAATTATTCATTTGTGTAATGTAAAGGAGGTTGCCCCCTCGAAGAGGCTTATTTCTAAGGCGTTAATCTATATTTTCTATTTTTTTGTGAGCTAGTTTCATAACAAAGGATCACTGAAGGAAAGACTCTTCAAAAGCAGATTGAAGACCTTCGGTGAAAGGATCATATATTGATAGAAGGACTCAACTGTGGTAGGATGAGGTCTTCCAACTTTTACAAGTAGTTGAAAGTAAGCGTATAGAGCTACAATAGATTGAGAAATAAGTTCTATAGAAGACTATCAGACCAACAATAGAGGCATTGCTAGAAGAAGTGCACCAAGAGGAGAAGCAGGTAGTAAAAATACTTCAACAGTATAATGTTTCCTACATGAGCGTCACAACAAAGATTCAGGGCACAACAACTGAGTGACTCATGACAAGTCACATGTGAGTGTTGGGGGCTTGTTGGGCGCAACCCAACTTGGTCCCATTTTGGTCGAAGACTCCACTTTTTTAGGAGCGGAGTGTGTGGAATCCACGAAGTTGTATTATTGTACAAGTTTCTAGGGCTTTAGGATGAGTTGAAGCCCCTCATTTTGTAACAGGTATCGAGGATTTAGTTCATTGTTTTGTCGAATCCATGGTGTGTGGACCATGGTTTTTGGTAGAAATGTAATGTATTTAAAGACATGTAATGCCTTGTCAAGGGTAGTGATATGTTGATGACTTGATCATACTTTCTATCTTTAGTTTGTATTTTGGGCCTTAAGGAAAGGCCCCATAGATGAGTGCACAGAGGCCTTGGAAGAGTCTGCAGTTGAGGGCATAGACCACCTGCAACTTGGTGCGTAGGTCGAAGAAGTGTATGTACTGAAGGATCTATCTTAATAAAGAAGAAGAATTTTTTGCGAAGTCTTGTGTATCTGTATTCTTAATCTGTGCTCATAGGTACTGATATGCATGCTTTTTACTTAATTATGTGAAAGAATACATGTTATATTGTTTTCTAATATGTTTATATAATAAGTGAAAATATTTGAAGTAAAGCATCAGTACAAAGTCTTTTATGTATGAAAAGTTGAAGATCAGTCTAAAATATAAGAAAAACCCATGAGTGCCATAGCGCAATATCCCTCTGGCTACAAATACCTCGTTCTGCAACCTCCCATAATCGCTTTGGGTGAGACTACGATCTACTAGTAGGTCATTGTTGAATGGGCCAGTGGTTGAGGGTTTTGTTGGTGCACAGTACGCTTTGAACTAGGGTCCAAGCCCCTTAAGCCAACACTTTCGAGTGGAGAAGGTCCAATGCAGTCGTTGAGCCCATTTTCTAACTAAAATATGGCTACAAAATCTTTGCCTGGAATCTACCTCAATGCTATTTTGGTTGACATCAATGGAAACATACCAAGTGCCACCAATCAAATAAAAAAAGTCAATTGTCCAAAAATCTCCCCCTTTGGAATTGATGGAAACAACATAATCTCCCCCTAAAACTAAGCATGGTCTTCTTCATTGTTTCTCTTCTTCGATGCACTAGTAATCTTCTCCCCCTTTGGCATCAATAGAAAAGGTTGCTCTTGAAAACTACCCCTAAACCACTGCATCCTACTCTTAAATTGATCCCACATGGTGAGTAGGTGCCAACACACATAATAATTTGTCATTTGGGAGGACGAGTCACAACCCCTATCTATTGCCTCAGATATTCAAAGGGTTCTCTTCCTAGTGGCTTAGTAAATATGTCTACAAATCGGTCTTTGGTGGCCACATATTCAAGTTGAACAACGTTAGCTTCAACCTACTCTCTTAAGAAATGGAACTTGATAGGGATGTGCTTCGTCTTTCAGTGCATGATAAGATTCCTAGAGATATTAATGGCACTAGTACTATCACACATGATTGTAATGGGATCAGTCAACTCTACCTTAATATCCTTCAAGTTTTGCTTCATCCATAGAATTTGTGACCAACAAGTGGCAACTGCAATATTCTTTGCTTCAACAAATGATAAAGAAATGGAGTTTTGTTTCTTGTTGACCTAGGAAACTAGGCAGTTTCCCAAAAATAATGATGCACTAGAGGTGCCCTTCCTATAATCAATATTGCATGCTTAATCAGTATTATTATAGGCCTTCAACTTAAACTCACTACTTTTAGCATACCATAGTCCATACTGAGTTGTTCCTTGTAGACTATGACTTTAATGACCGAAAGCTTTAAATATGGCCACAAGACCCACTTCTTGCATGATGCCTAGTCTCAAAGTTATGAGATACAAAAAGCTTCCTATGATTGATCTGTACTTAGTTTGATTTACCAGTGGTGTCTCATCTTTTTTGCACAATTTGCAACCTATAACCATAGGAGTTCTAACTGGCTTGCAATCTTCCAGGCAAAACTTCTTCAGAGTTTCTCATAGGTACCTGGATTGGGAGATAAATACCCCATTTTTTGACTGAGAACTTTTCAATCCTAAGAAGAAGGACAATTCTCTAATCATGGAAATCTCGAACTATGTCTACATACAGTTTGCGAATTTATGTCCCAATTGTTCCAGGTCACTCCCAAAGATTATGTCATCCACATACACTACTACAATTATTCAATGATCATCTTAAAACTTTAAGTATATATTGTTGTCTACATTACCTTTCTTAAAGCCTTGTTTCTGAAGGTATTGATCCTGTCTTGCATACAAGGCTTTGGGATCCTTTTTGAGTCCATATAAGGCCTTTTTCAGTTTGCACACAAACCCTTCATTTTTGGTGAGTGTGAATCCGTTTTCCTCCTCAATATAAACTTCTTCTTCCATATCTCCATTGAGAAATTTTGACTTCACATCCATCTGATATACCTTGATGTTTTTATGACTGGAAAAGGAAA
The DNA here is from genome assembly GCA_031772625.1 of Pinus tabuliformis. Lineage (NCBI taxonomy): Eukaryota > Viridiplantae > Streptophyta > Pinopsida > Pinales > Pinaceae > Pinus > Pinus tabuliformis. Next base: position 1,702,665,923 of record CM062819.1, read on the forward strand.
GAAACATTCTGATAGCTTCCATTCTAGCTACTGGTGCAAAGGTTTCCTCAAAATATATCCCCTCTATCTAGGCATACCCTTTTCAGACTAATCGAGCCTTGTTCCTAATTACTCAACCCTACTCATTTAGCTTATTTTTGAAGACCCATTTTGTACCTATGAAATTTTTCTCTTTGGGTCTTGGAACAAGCTCCCAAGTGTCATTCTTCTCAATTTGGTCAAGTTCTTCATTCATAGCTCTCACCCAAAACTTTTCCTCACTTGCCTGGCTAAGATTTTTAGGCTCAACCTAAGATAGTAGAGCAAGATTTACACAACTTGAACTACCAACAAATTTCCTCCTAGTCTGAACACCAAGTCTTTGATCTCCAAGAATTTAATAGGGTGTTCTTTCTATACATACTTGGAAGGTGTTTTGGGCCTTGGAGTTGTGCTCATTTCCATCTCTTCATTATCTGAATATGTTTCATCTTGATTTGAGGGCCTGATGTTTGAACCCTCTTCTCCATCTAAGTTCATGCTTTCTTTGGAGTACTTAGTTTGTGAAGTTATTTAATCTACTATTACATCAATGTAATCCTCAACCTTCTTTGTCTGTTTTTTGTAACACTTGTATCCTTTACTTCGAGAAGAGTACCTGAGTAATATAACCTCATCAACGCGTGAATAAGATTTCTAGGATTTTTCTCATTCCTTTTGATAAAGAATTTTATCCCAAACACCTTGTAGTGTTTAATTGATGCAAGTCTTCCCTTCCATAACTCATAGGTAGTTTTATCGCTATTAGGCCTGATTTGTGTTTTGTTTTATAGGTACACTACTTCTTTTGCCACTTCTCCCTAGAAAATGTGAGGTACATCTGCTCCATCCATCATAGCTCTAGCCATTTCCTAGATTTTTCTATTCTTTCTCTTAACTACTCCATTTTGTTGTGGATTTCTAACCACATAATACTTCTTCCTTATGCCATGCTCTTCACAGAAATCTTCAAATTCTCTTAAAGTGTATTCTCCTCCTGTGTTTGATCTTAAGAATTTGATGTTGAGATATTTCTCATTTTCTACTTCAGATTTAAATTTTTTTAAATGTTTAAATGCTTTTGACTTTTCCTTTAAGAGCACGATCAAGGTGGCCCTAGTAAAATCATCAATAAGCAGCATAAAATACCTTTCTCCTCTTGGGATTTTTTCTCTAGTTGAGCCAAATATATTTGTGTGAATTAACTCCAATGGTCTAGATAAGAGAAATATTTTGTCTTGAAATGAGTACTAGTCTGCTTACCAAATTGACATGACTTGCAGATTGAATTATCAGGCCTTGACAGTCTTGGAAATCCCCTCATAACTCCTAGTTTGTTGACTCTTATCAGACTATCAAAATTCATATGACCAAGTCTCTTGTGTCGTAACTAGGCTTCACTTGATTTTCTCAAATAACATCTTACTCTAGAGTCATCAAACACATGTACATTATTGTGAGTTCTGACTGCTTTTCCCACCAGCTTTCCATTTTCTTCATTTACAATCTCACAGTCCCTAGATTGAAAGGTCACATTATAGCCATTATCACATCTAAATTACACTAAGCAAGTTTTTTTTGAGACCTTATACATACAACACATTTTGGGCCTCAGTCATTTCATCAAGATTGACTATGTCGTTACCCTTAATTCTTGTTGGGGCATTGTTGTTGAAAGTTACATTGTGCCCTCTGTCCTTTTGTTTTAGAAACATAAATTTTCTCTTATCCCTAATCATATTCTTGGAACAACCACTATCCACATACCATTTGTTTTCTTGATTATGTGTTTATAGATAAAGTCCACATTCCATGCTCTTTCCCGTTTTACATTTCCAATTCTACTGATCTTTTTGAAAATTTGGCTGCCAAGTGTTCTGAGACTTAGATGGTTACTCAAACTTGCTTCTGCACTCACTCACCTTATGCCCAAAATTATTAAATTTTAAATATTCAACATTACTCATTAGGGTAGAGAAGGCATTTCGATTTTTGAGAGAAGCTTTGATATCTAAAATTCTGATACTTATTGTATCTGAAATTTTCATCTCTTTCAACTTTACTCCTTCTACAATAAAAAACCTTATGTCCAAAGATTTGATATTTATGACAATCAACATAAAATAAATGAGAATACTTGAAGTTGGAAATTTCATGAGTTTGTGCATGAAGGTACCTCTGTTGTCTGGCTGATTATTTCATTCTCCATTGGTGTGGTTCCTTAGGGTAGATCGAGTTATTATTCAAATGATGGGATCCTCTTTAGATTTCTAGTTTTTTGTCTTCCTTCATTCTTTTTTGATACACCTTTGCGTTCCTCTGAGGTTCCTCAAATCCTGTGGACCCGAAGTTCATATTTCCCATAGAAGATTCCTATGGTCTAGAGTATCCCAGGCCTATTTTGTTTCCTGAAGACTTTTTCCTGTTTAGAATCTGATCTAGCATTCTTGTTCCTTCTGCAAATTTTTCATTTATACCTTTCTCAGTCTTCATTTTCTCAAGATCCGTTCTCATAGAGATGACCTCTGCCTCAAGACTCTCACATTTCTCTTCCCATTCATGGATAAAATCTTGAAAAACTTCTTCCTTTCGCTTAGCTTCTTCTAATTTGACTTTCAAGGAAAAGATTTCATATTTGCATGTTTTTGAGATTGTTTCCTTCTTTACCTCAAACTACTCTTGTTTTAGATTCTTGGTCCCTTCTTCTAGTTTCTCACATGTTCCTTGATTTTATTCTAGTAAAAACGCTAAACTATATTTCCTTTTAATGAATTCTTCAAGTTTTTCTTTTTGATAAACAAACTCCTCATTGTTGGAGTTGTACATACCTTATTCAACATGTTGTAGTTGTTCTTTTAGATGCTTGTTATTTCTCCTTGCCTTCTTTAACTCATCAATAGCACTAATTAGTTCCCCTTCAAATTCCACTACTCCTACCTCTACTTCTTTCTCTTTAGGGTCAATAATATTTTGCTTCTTGGAGTTTTCTCCAAATGCCATAAGTAAATACTTATTTGAATCATCTTCTGAAAAGTTTTCACTATTTGACTCTGGTGTTAAACTATCCTCTTTGGAGTAGAGCACGTTTTTCTTATAAAACTTCTTCTTTTGATGTTTTTGAGATTTGTTTCTAAATTTTTTATCATCTTCCTTTCATGTCCTTTCTTTGTAAGGGGAATTGGAAAAAAAATGTCCAAATCTTCCATAGTCAAAGCATTTAAAGGGAAAATTCCCTTTATATTTTCCTGAGACATGCTTTAGTTTCCTCAAAAATTGAGTCATCTCTTGATCAAATTCACAGCTGGAGCAATCTTGATGACCTTTGTGCTTCTTGGCCTTCTTGGACAGATTGAATGCTGTCGCCTTGGGTTTAGAATTCTCTCTTCCTACTCACATATCATAGGTTGTGAGAGTACCAAGCAACTGACCCATCTTGAGATTCTTTAAATAAACCATTTCTTCAATAGTAGAGACTTTGGAATTACATACCATGGGTAGAGATCTTAAGAATTTTTTAACAATCATATCGTCCTTGAATTATTCACCAAGTCCTCTAATCATATTGGTTACTTCATCAACTCTAAGGAAGTATTCTACTATGCTTTCTTCTTCACTCATTTTTAATCTTTTAAACCTCATTATAAAGGTTTGAAGTTTTTCCTCCTTGACTTTGTCATGTCCTTAATGACTCTGATTGAGCTTCACCCACACTTCCTTGGAAGACTTAGAGGGCATAACCTTTACGAGTTCAGATTGACTAAGTCCAAAGAGAATGTAATTATTTCCTTTAGCATTATTTCCATACAATTTTTTACCATCTGCATCAGTGGGAGGGACATCAGGGACATCATAATATACTAGTACAGAGATCCAAACATATACTCCTAGAGACATAAGATAGGCTTCCATCCTAACTTTCTAGAAGGCATAGTTTGTCCAATCAAAGACTGGTATCTTTCTTGAGTAAGCATCTTGACTCTATTTCCTAGATATAATTCCTTATGGATCTACCTTCCAGTGGTTAGGTTGTTCCTGAAGGAAGTTGGATTTGATACCAATTGTTGGAATAAGGAAATACTGGGGGGGGGATGAATCAGTAATAGTGAAGTTCTTTTCATTTTTGGTATAAGTCTTTAAGTTTTTTCACTATGGTCAGTTTCTTGTGAGAGATTTTATACATAATACACATGATCATCAAGGTATGGAATTCAAATGTACATAAAATCCATCAAATGAGACACATATACATATTGACACAGGGATTTTTACGTGGAAACCCAAAGGAAAAAACCATCAATATGTTTGTTGTTATGACGTGAATTAAGAACCTACTTAATTACATCAATTTTTTTATGATCACCCAATCAAAGGAGGCATGGACCCCCTTAATATAGAAATAACTTACTTTCCAAGACACACCAACCTCTTATGAATGCAGGCTACCACCTGCTCTAGCCATTGTTCTACCTTTCATACAATTTTCAAACTCAAAACAGGAGAAATTAAATATAGAGAGAATTTATAGAGAGAAATAAAAATGTGATTCATTGCAGTATCATAATTCTCCTCTCGGTCCTCCACGCTTCCATAGGAAGTCTTGGCCTCACAAAATAGCACTGGCCTAATCTTCCCCTTTTCTCTGCAGTATAGGCACACATAACCTATTTCTGCAACACAGGCACACTTCGCCTCTCCTCAGCAACACACACTTTCACACATCTCTCTACACTTCTCCTTGAAAAAAAATAAAACTTCCCCAACTTTTCATAACTTCTCTCTGTAGTTTTGTTCCTCTCTTGTGTTGTGATCAATGTTTTTTCTTCCAACCATCATTTCTCCATTCGGACTTCTCGAGTGTACTCCTGCACATGGCTTCTCCATCCCATTGTTGCATCTCTAGCTTGAATTGTGTTGTTGCAACATTAAATCAAAGAATGGGATTTGTTCACTCACCCATTTTTGTTGCATTAAACATGACGATGGGCACTTGAGCGTTCCCATGCTGAGGTATAAATACTCATTCAACCTGCACACTCCTAGGAGGTTCTTCCATGCTTATTAATCGCTCATAGAGCTTGAACTAAACTTCAGTGTGGCTTCTATGAACTTTGATCAGATCCCCAGTCCATGAGGCTCTGTTAGTTATTTCAATGAAGCCTACATGGGGAGATCAGATATGGCTTGTCTTAACTTATGGAAGACTCCATTATTTCATCTTGTGCAACCATGGTCCTATTTGTTCTTCGAGCCAGTGATCTCTGCAATCACTATTACTCCTGTGACACCATCTCTTTTGTGCACATTTACTCTCAGCTGCCGACTCATTCATCCTTCATACACCTCTATGCTAAAAATATGGGAGACCCTCATTTCATAACTTTTATTAAGGTGGAATTATGAAATCGTGAGATTTTGATTGGCCTTTGGCCCCTTTTGCTTTGCCCCTTATTGTCTTACACCATAGGACCGAGTTTTGTGACCGAAGGCATAGAACTTAGGTGCTAAGCCCTTCAGAATCATGTCGGGGTCCTGTCTCCTTGTGTACTTGCTCTATGACCTTGGTTCTTTGGGCTTCTAAGACTAACCACCAACAATCACCAGAAGTCCCTAGTATTAGAACTTTCTCAAAATTGATTTATGGAGGAGTTACGAAATCTTGACCTCCGATATTCCGACCTCCGAGATGATGTCATGCTCTTATCATCAACCCCATGTGGCGTCTCCATAGTGGTGACATGTGTCACCAGGATTTTCCCCATTAGGTCTGTTGGCTTGAGGGGTCTTAGACCCAGGTTCACAGTTAGTTACGCTGACCAACAAAACCCTACACTACCAGCCCTTTCAGCAACAACCTGTGTAGCGCAGGCTACAATCTCACACGAGGAAGTATTAGGGAATGTTAGAACTAGGTTTCTACATCCAGAGGACTATGTAATGTGTTTCTGGCAAACTTAGGGCTTTATCTTGACCCTTGCGAACCCTAATCCTTGAAACCCAGAACTTACAGTAAATGACAGAAAATAGACTTATTTCCTTCACTGATTGCGCTAAACATGAATAACATCATAGAAATAAACAGATCTACGTCTTCGAAAATTCATTAAGTACTTTTCCTAATTAAATGCATTTAACAGATCATAAATAGAGTAAATTCAGAGATAAAACAATAATACATAGATACACAAATAGTTATTCAAAATAAAACTTTATTATTCTTCAGATCTTCAATTACAGCTCTTCCCAACCTTGCGCACACAGCTGCAGGGACCCACGTGCTCAACTGTGGACTTACCAAGGTCTCTGTGCACATAGCTGCAGGAGATTTCCCCTTCGCCCAAGTGCAATATAAATAAAATCAGACTCAACTCATGCACTATTCTTACTTCACTTCTCTATTTTATGACTCTCTTATGACTTCCCTTTATATTCTTCTTCATTATAATAGCATGGTCCGCAAACCATGGGTTTGTATCAAAACAACTTGACTCTAATAAACTAAGGGGATTTGACCTTCCTAAATCCCCTTTGACTCCTATTGATCTGCGCTACTCGCACTTCGCTCAAAATGTGGAGACTTTACAATATTTAACAAAAATTAAAAAAATTAGACCTAGGGAACCCCATCCCAATAGGCCCCCAACACAAAGTCGGCACTCGTCTCGAGTCACTCTGTTCTTTTGCTTGCAGGCCATTAAATTCTATCTTCAACGCTTGAAGATATGTTGTTCCTTGCGTGGCAACCTGACAAACCTCTTCAACCAATTTCTCTGTGGTTGGACCTTCGACTGCAAGGCCCATGGTTCTCTACGTCTGTCGAAGAGATTTTATCTTTCTTTGGACTATCTATGACAATTGGCTTGACTCGTTCATCCATGGCTACGTCATTGAAGAAATGATAGAGGCATTCTGACGCAACTTATCAATCTGGGTATGTATGAATTTCACTTCTTAAATTCTGGTGAACCTTTGCACAAGTGCTAAGGTCTGCACTTTCACCCTAATCTCATCAAACTGCAGTTGCTTTTTTTGGATTTCAGCTTCGATCGTCTACCAATGTGGATCCTCCTGTAGCGAGGTCCACATCTCCATTGTCTGCTCAAACAATTGGTTGTAGTCCTTGACCACAACTGCCTGAGTTGCCATACTTTTTTTAATAGCAGCCTCACACTGCTCTCAGACTTCTGGAGGAGTGGTTGGCTGCAACTTCAGTTGAAGCTCTGAAATCTGCAACTGCATCTCAAACCGTACCTTTTCAATTTGTTCCTTAGATTCCTTCACCACAATAGCCAACTTGTGAATTTTCTCTACGGAGGCCGCCTCTGCTGGAATGAGGAGCTCAGGGAGCTCACTGCATACTTCGGTAAGGGTTGCCTCTAGCTGTTGATTTTGCTGCATCACCTCGTCGCGGCCTTGCAAGTTCTGTGCTTTCTCTGAAAAAATATGTTAATTTTTAGTTTTTACCTCATCGATAATCAACAAGGTTCTTTTCTCTCAGACATGGAGCTCATCTAAAACTCCTTGGTGCATCTTGTGCAAGGTCTGGATAAGCAATGATACAAGGTTGATACTTAGATTTTTCCAGTACTACGCGTGCTTTTGGTTTTCGACTAGCTCAAAATGGAGAGATCCCCTTAATAGTTTTACTTCTTAGAGCTCAGATGTGATTTGTATAGTGGAACCAAATTTTAGCATGCTCGCTTAATCTATGCTTTCTTGCACCACGCTCGCCTAGATTACTTTTGTATAGAACTGTAATTCCTTTAGGCCCTATTGTACTTTGTCCAATACCTAGTGTTGTTGGTCCTTGATGTGTCCCCATTTATTTTGAGTGACAGAGCAGACAACACCACCTATCTCATTAAGGTCCCCCTCCATGAGGACCGACAGTGTCGTACTCACAGACTTATCAACTTCTGCTTCTTGCGAGGTTCCGTCGAACTTCGCTTCTACCTCTTCCTGATCCTAAAGGGGGACTTTAAGTCCTTTGATCCAAGATAGGGGTTTGTACCCTCTTCTTCTTCATCTATGGTTTCGACCTCTACATTAGTGCGCTCTGTCTCAAGTTCCTTTAGGTCAATGGTGACCTAGGATGTTGTTCCTTGTGCATCTTTTTCCTTTAGTGCTTCCTTATCTTTCGTAGAAGTCTTTTCCTTCTACTCTTCCTTCTCTTTTTTAGAAGCCTTTTCCTTATGTGCGGCCTTCTCTGTCGTAGAAGCCTTATGTGCTTCTTTCTTTTTGTCTTCCTTGGCCATTGTTGCAGCTTTTGTTTTCCCCATATCTCCTTATGCAACCTTACTTGTTCCTGTAGCTTCGCCAAATGGGGTAAGCCAATCACTCGACCATTTGCTGATGACCCCCATAATATTGTCTTCCACGACTAAATATGTAATCTTTTTCCATGATCCTACAAAATCCTTCTTTGTGCGTATGGATAGATTGTGAAAATTTTCTTTGAATTCCGTTATATTTTTGTACTACGCATGGAGACTAGGTGACAACTATGGTCGTTGGTTGATCACCATATGTAACTCATACTCGAACAGGATGTAGAAAATATTGGTTTCAAAGATGTGGTCAGGATCCTTCGTCGTCCACGGCGAGGTGAATTTCACAGACTCGGACGAGTCTGGATCCAGCGTTGGGAACTAGCTATCCTCAGGCATCCTCCAGGCTACCAACACGATCAATAGTAGTAACCATGCGTAGTGGAACACCTTTCCATCCTCCTCGGATTCATAACAATCCTCCAAGAACACATGACAGAGGTACTTAGCCCAATTGAGTTATACCCCTTGGTTGCAATGCGCAGGTAAAGATACCACTCGTGCCAACACTTCATCGACACGGCACTTCCACATTATTTTTCCTGCCAGAATATGTGTAGCAAACTGCACAACTCCATCTGAGATAGAGCTAATGGCATAGCCTTGCGACTTCTTCACCAATCAAAATTCACACTTCATCTGATCCACGTACTTCTTCTCCCATGACCTCCCCTTAAAATCGTCTACGCGGTTTGCATCCTCATAAGGTAACAAGGTGATGCTGTGGACCAACATATCATCAATTGGAATGGGTTCTAACTGTGGAAACTTTGCATGGTTTCCCAAATCCAAATCCAAATCCTCCATCTTCAAAAATGGTACTCGGCCCAATAATTCGCCCTCAATAGGAACTTCCTCCAACAACAATGCTGTGAATACCTTGTATTTCAATGAGTCCGGGTCCTTAGTCACGTGGCAGTGGATTTCCTAGGGGTACATATTGCAGTAGCCGAGTAATTGGCTCTGCCTCCTCTGCGCTGATGTATTCGACCCCCATATTCAACTATTTTTCATCCAGATCCAGGGGTTCCATCAGTTTCTTATTCTTATCCATACAATCCTTCTATCTAATCTCAGTTGGGTTTTTGCGTGGCGATTGCTGAACCGGGGCTTGATGTGGTTTCTTCTACTTTTTCTCTCCTGCCGTGGAGGTAGTAGGTTTTGGCCTCGGTGACCTAGGCACTGTGGTAGGGACTGGTGGTGTTGCAATCATCTTGTGAAGGCTCTCCCAAAATAGTTTCTTCTGCCACTCATTCAAATCTACCTCAAACCCAAGCCCTTGCTACGAAAACTCCTTCTCTATCTCTTGCCAATCTCATCCAGACATGTAGTAATCGTCTCTGCTCAAACTTAGGTGAAAAATCTTAAGGCAATCTCTTTAGAAGGAAAGTGTTCGAATGTGGAGCGGGATGTTGTATTTACAACACTTTTTGAATTCAAATTCACTGATTCCCTCCAGATCCCCCTCATAAATGATCTTTTGGCGGTAGATTTCCAAATATATGCTCCTTAGATGCTTCCCTCCCGCTCCCTTTAACAGAAAAATAACCATCCAATCACCTACAGTGTTTTCAACTGTCACTTTCTGGCTAGGCTACGTGAGTCCCACCTTGGTAGCGTAGCTCCTTCATCGCAGCTGCACCTTCCTCCTAACCATCGCTAAGCCCAATATCTTTGCAAAACTATTCTCCTGGGAGAGTGGTTTATAGTCCTGTGCTTCCTTCTAACTTCCTAAAGTACTAAGAATGGATTCCATCCATATAGTCGTCGTGTAGGGGTGGGATCTCCCCTATACAAATTGAACTGACTCCCATTCATTCGTCCTAGAAATCGCTCCCCATTCAGCTTCGTGAGCTGAATTGCACCCCCATCCATAATCTCCCTTATGATGTATGGTCCCAGCCAATGCATCTGAAAAATTTCCTGGAAAATTAGTAAACTTGTTATCGTACATCAGCAGTAAATCTCCATTTTTAAAGGTGTGTTGCTTAAGGTGGTGATCATGCCATGCCTTTTCTTGAGCCTTATGCACCTACTGATGAAATCATGCCAAGAAACGATCTTCTTTTAACTCAAATATCTACGCGAGGTGTTCTTCCATTATATCTTGATCTTCCATCTCAGTGACGACAAAAATCCTCAAAATGGGCACTATGTACTCCTTTGGAATCACCGCTTCTTGTCCATTAACCAGTTGAAATGGTATTTTTCCAATCGACTTCTTACAGGTAGTTTTGTATGCACAAATAATAGCGGGTATGTGCACATCCCAATCATTCCTATTTTCATTACAGATCTTCGTTAAATCATTCTCCAAGATCTTATTAAAGGCTTCAACTGTTCCATTTGCTTGAGGATGATATGGTGTGATTTTTTGATGATACATCTAGAATTCTTCAATAAAAGCAACAGTCATTTCATTTAGGAAATGCGAACCCCTGTCACTCATCAAAATCTTAGGACAACCAAACCTAAATAGAATGTACTAAAATATAAACTTCACAGTTCTAGTTGCACTGCAATCCTTCACGGGCTGTGCCTCAGCCCACCTGGTCAAGTATTCTGTCACTTTGATGATGTAGCGTGCTCTTATCTTCTTTCCTGGAGGTTGAATAGGTCCCACAAAATCTATTGCCCATTTGTCAAATACCTGCAACGAGACTTGCAAGTTTAGAGGCAATTCATCCCTTTGTGGTGGCTTCCCAGTTCTCTGACAAAAATCGCATGATCTACAATATTACTTAGACTCTTTGTGCATTGTTGGCAACCACAACCCAACACATAGGATCTTCTGCATAGTCGCTCTTCCAACATAATTTCCTCCAGCAACTCCTCCATGCATTGCAGCGAGGATACTTTGTCTTTCATAATCTGGTATATACCTGCATAGAACTTCATCTGAGCCCATTTTATACAAGTGCCCTGCAAGTACAAAAAAATCTGCAGCCTTGACCACCAGTTCCTTCTTCTGTTGCGTCACATATCCTTTAGGAGCTACACCTGTAGTTAGGAATTGGATGATATCCACAAAATGTTCATCTCCAATGCGCATAGAAAAGAGTTGCAGATCAGGCAATACATCATCAAGACTTGTGGGTTCTTCACCATTCTCAATTTGTGAAAGGTGATTGGGTCCAACATTTAATCTTCCTAGCTTCAAAATTACTTCAAAATCATAATCTTAAAATAATAGTAGCCACCTACAAATTTTCCCTCCCAACACAGGCTTGTTGACAAGGTTCTTCAAAGATGAATGGTTTGTATACATTTTGAAGTGGACACCCAATAGATAATGCCTGAATTTCTGAAATGCATATACCATCACCAACCCTTTGTGCTCCGTGGCTGAATAATTATTCTCTACCTTAAACAACTTTCTGCTCACAAATGCAATTGGATGGTCGATATCCCCTACACCTGATTGGGTTAAAATGAATCCTAATGTTATGCAGGACAAATCCACATGTACATGCAATTCTTTATTCCAATCAGGGAATATTAAAATAGGTGTTGTAACCATGTTTTCCTTCAAAACATCTAAGCTTTGCTGGCAATCATCATCCCAACAAAATGTCACATCTTTCTTCAATAATTTCTCCATGGGTAGAGTGATCTATGCATATGCCTTAATGAACTCTCTATAGCATCCTGTATGGCCCAATGTTGTGCGTAGCTATTTTACATTCCTCAGAGGCTCCAAATTGATAATCACTGCAATTTTATCAAGGTCCACCAACAACCCTTGCTTACAAAGAACGTGGCCCAAAAGTATCCCATATGGTACGCAAAATATACACTTCTTCAGATTTAGCGAGATATGATACTTCCGACAAGTATCCAACATTAGGCAAAGACTTGCAACATGCCTTTTAACTAATCTGGCCATCATCCAATCATAAAAGTAGACCTACAAAAACTTGTGAATAAATTCCTTAAAGGCTGCAACTACCACCCTAGAAAAGATCGCAGGGGCATTCTTAAGTCCAAAGGGCATAACTATATACTCGAAAGATCGTTATTTTGTGGTGAAGGTAGTCTTACTTCAATCTTCTGGCACGATCTTGATTTGGTGATAGCCTGAGAATCCATCTGTAAAAGAGTAGGCTTCTTGACCACCAACGTTCTCCAAGACTTCATCTATGAACATCGTAGGGAATGGATCATGTACACAAGCATCGTTCAACTTCCTTAGATCTACGCAGATCCTGATTTCTCCCTTTGTCTTCTTCTCTTGAACCACCATAGGGCTAACCCAGTCTGATTCTTCTACAGGCTCAATAATTCCTACTACAAGCATCTTATCTAGTTCTTCGTGCACCTTTTCTTTGTATTTAGGATTCAATTGGTATGGGAACTGCTTTATCAACTTCACATCTAGCTTCATATTGATCTTCATAACACCTAGATCACCTACTATCCCCTTCAGATTATAGAACTTTGTTGGAAACAAGTCTTGATATTCTTGCAATAACTCTGTGACCTTGTCAACTATGTCCTCATCCTAGTAATCGCCTATATTCGCGAACTTCGGCGATGCTTCTAACCCAATGTTCACTTGCTTGGTCTTCAATGGTTTTGAAATGTCAGGAACCTCTACCTTAGGTCCAATGAATTTTCAATGTCCCTCTGACTCAGGGATATTAGTATTCTTGGGATCTTCCTCACCTTCTTCTGTGGTACCATTGTAGTATTCTAGAGCATGGTACAACTGCATACTCTAGTTAGGTTGTACCCATGTGATGGGCTCTATAGTCATTCTGAATATCGCAACCTTGATTTTCTGTAATGCTTCATCAATACATTCAAATCCATCCTCAAAACTAAATGTTACCAGAAAGCTTTCCTTCAGAATGTCCCACTCAACAGTTCCATGTCACAGCTCTGTTTCTAACTACCAATTCATTGGAATAGTATCCAAGGTATGGAAAAATATATGTACCCATCCATGTTGTGTTTCCTCTCCCCATGCTTTCATCCAACGAGCCAGATGCTCATACGAATCATCCTTCCTTATATATTTCTCACTAATGTATGTATTTTCATAGCGAAATCACAACTTCATCATCTTGCTATACTCATTCCAATCTGCATAATTGTTCTTATGTGTACCCCACCATCTGGAAGGCATAGCTCTCAATGCGATATTCAAGGCCTTGAACCAATGCTCCTTTCGTACATCCCTTTCAAATTTATCCAGAAACAAATTTACATCTTCTTAGCCATCATAATATGGTAAATTGTGTACCTCAGTAGATATACATCAGAGTGATTTAGTAAGTATGTTGCATCGCAACATTGATGCTTCATGCAATATATTTCATCAATGCTCGAGCTCCTTATCTGAATCTGAGTTGTAGGAGCTTTCCTTTTCCCAAGTAATTCTTCCATCTTCCGTAAGATTGATCCAATCCTCGTTCCGCACAGTAAGCTTATAGATCTATTTAATATCATCCTCCTTATAGTAATCCCTGTCTGCTTCAGTATAACATGCACCCTTGGCTGGATCTAGTGGAACAATGACTCTTAGTTCCTTCTTCTCAAATGTCATGATGCACTTCTTCAGGTTGATGATCACATTCATATAAAACTCTGAATCAATTCCAAGTAGCGCCGGGTAGGGATTACTATCATCCACTATTTCAATTACCTCAAAATTAGCTATAGTGCGTGCCCCTTTAATGTCTATAGTTACTCCATGTAAGCGTCCCAAATGAATAATATTTTGTTGGTTCACCGTTCGCAGTTGAATAGGTGACCATTGTAGCATGGACTTCCCCATTCTTTCCCAAGTCTGTTTAGGCAAAACATTCGCATCAGATCCCAATTATAGGATCACTTGGTCCATTTTGAATACTCCAATTTGGGCAGTCAATCTCATCTCTCGACCAGTCCTTTTCTTAATTTTTTCTACTTTATGCATTGCACGTTGTTCAGGCAGCGCTACCCTTGCCAGCACAGTTTTATATTAACTCTTGCAGTCCCTCCACTGATATCTGGTCTCTTAATAGCTTCATGCAGGTCTGTAAGAAGGATGTCAATATTGAAGGATTTGTTTCCTCTGCAGTAATGACCTCTTCAGGCCTCTCTGTTCGTGCATTCTAATTCTTTGATGTGGAAGCTCCTGAATCCACAAAGCTCTTCTTTGCCTCCACAAATTTTTCTTTCACCTTATGCAAATCACATTCAGTATATTTCTCAACATCCCTGCACACCCAAGGATTCTCTTCTGGTTGTTTTCCTGCGTCTTTATCTTCCCCGATAGCTATATCTCTCTACGTAACTATATTAACACTGGGGTCATCCTCGCGTGGTTTTGACCTCATCATCTGGATGTTCTGAGTGGGCTATTGGTTCTTCTTCTCTTGCATTTTTGTGATGAGTACAAGACAATGTTCTATTACGTGGTCAAACTGTTGTCAATACTAATAATATGGGTGTGTTGAGTTCTGACAAACTCGCGCATTACAGCCTAGTTCCCCACATTTGTAACAAATAACTTTTCCACGACCTCTTCCAGCTCCTCCCCCTTGTCCTCTTCCTTGTCCCTGGAATCCTCCACGTGTTGCAGGTGCGCCTTGATCCTTCTGTCAGCGTTTCTCAGCCTATACTCTATATGGCAGAGTTCTATCCATCATTAATTCATAGCTTCGATAATTGCGCTCATCATGGCCTACAGACTTACGAAAATTAGAGAACAGTTGTTGGGGAGTCTGTTGAGTGTTTTATTGTTATTTTGTAGATAACGTACCATGGCACTACATTGTTACTCAATCCAACAATATTTTCTGGCTTCAGGGGGATAGGACCTCCCCTAATTAGATAATCTTGATACACCGAGAAATGATCCTAGTCATGACCATTTCCCTTGCATTTTAAGCACCATAATTCAGAACAGGTCTCATCTTGGAACTATTTCCCCTTTTTGATATCCTGCAAATCCATATGCAAGCTAGCTAACTATGACTGTATCTGCTACACTCCCAGATTCGTATCCTAAATAGGCGAAGCCTCCAACTTCATAGCAATTTCCAGCACTTTCGCTTGCGATCCAAGCTTCTGCTATGAAAATGGTAGTCTTAAATGAGGTAACAACGAAGCAATATACTAATCCTTACGTTGCTCGTCCGAGATCTGTAGATTAGCCTGTTGTAGCAGACATTTGAACCTTTGATCAAAATCCCATGCAAATTCATTCATCTTCTACTTAATTTCTTTGACCTTAGTCATAGACTGGGCTTGATACTTAGGCTTTCTGAATTCATTATTTCACACATCTTTTGTGTATTTCAATGACGTAGCTGGATGACTCAACTGTGATTGTGCAGAGGTTTGGTGGTGAAGGAAGATGGATTTGGCTTTTTTAGAGGGTGAGGAAGGTGTGGAGAGGTCCTAAGAAGCCCCTGTATCCTTCTGAATACTTTCATAGTGATCGGACTTCGAAAAATCACTCACAGGAAATTCTACAGTAGGCTGCAGGGGATCTACAGGAGGATCTACAGGAGGAGGTCGAGAGCTATTTTTGGAGTTTTAAAGGTGGAAAAATGATGGGAAAGGGTAATTGAAGGCTAGATGAAGGTGTTGAGGTGTCTGGAACTTGTCAAGGAAGATCAGGAAAGAACATGATGGTTGGATTTGTTCAAATGACGAGAGGAAAGCTTATGGAGGAAAACGCAGAAATTAGGGAAGATTGGCGAAATGTTGCGAATGACTTGGGAAATCGATGAGAAGTGAGCTGGTGCTAGCTTTTTTATGGATGTATGGTGAGCTGAGGTGTCCTGTAAGAAATCTGCACATCTACTTACAAAAATTGATCAAAGAAAGGACTAACTATGCCATGAAAACAGAAATTTTTCTAGCTTGACCTAATTTCTGACCTACAAACAGAAAATGTTGAACAGTAACCTTTGAATAGAAAAGCATGCAGAGAGATCTATTGTAAAAGAATAGGAAATGATCTAGGCAACTGAATCTGAACCAATATATCAATCTTTCCAAATCGAGTCATCACACTAGAAGTTGCATGGAAGAGCAAAACTGTGTTTTTGGTGGCAGCAGTAGTGCCTTGACCTCAAATCATAGTCCCAGGAAGGGAGAAAGGAGATCAAGGCCTGTTGTTGGCCTTTTTGAATCTTATTCTGTCACTGCAGTAACCTACTTGAGCAACTGAAACAAAAACAACTATGCAAACCATCAAAAGCAACCTAATCTAACAAAGTAAAATGAATCTATGCAACAGAAATTAACTCATGAACTGAAGCAAAAACATATAAGTACAAAGTAGGAGGTGTTGAGCAGCTTGGGTTGGGCCCTAAACCAACAGCTTCAGCCCTCTAAAAGAGATCAGTGCTGCCTCAAAAACTGTTTCATCTTGATTATCAAAAATAGCAGTCACATTACATAAACTATTCTAAAAAATGAACTCGAAAATGAGTTGAACACAATGCTGCACAAAAGTGCGAAAATCTACTAATGACTGGCTAACCTACTGAGGCTTTAAGCCCCCTTATTTATACAAATGGAGTCCTCCAACAATCCTCCTAAAATCAAGGAACTCGGCTTCCTAGAACTGGAGATAAACAACAGTCCTTCTTTACTTGCTCGGCTGCCCCTTGGAATGTGGACCTTTGTGCTCCGAGTTGCTGATGGAGGATTTGAGGAAAGGGGTCATAAATGAAGGAGACACCCCCCTACAAATCCTCTTCCCTGTTTTCCTCGAGTTTTGGCTGCCATTTTCTCATAAATCCCTTGACTTTGTCCAAAATTGACCAAAAAATCTGCATAAGGCACACATTAGACTACATGGCAAAATGACTAACACATAGAGAAACTTTTGTCGATGCATTTCGAACCAACCAGTGTGGTTCATCGTCAGGACAAGTTGAATGAGCAGATCTTGCTTGCACATTAAATAGATAGGGCAGAACATCCAATGACTCAAATATCTCGATAAGGTAACGGCTAAAAAGACAACAGCTCGATTTGATCGGATAACGGCTAGCTTGACTATGATAAGGGGTATTATACTAATTTTTATTTATTTATTTATTTTATTTTTTATTTTTTATTTTTTATTTTTTATTTATTTATTTATTTTCCCTGCACCTATTTTGCGAGAATGGCCATTTATAATATCCTATAAATGGTAAAATATTAATATATAATCACTTCAAACTTTACATAAGCCCTATCTATTTAATGTGCAAGCGAGATCTGCTCATTCAACTTGTCCTGGCGATGAACCACACTGGTTGGTTCGAAACGCATCGACAAAAGTTTCTCTATGTGATTTTCACCGAAGAATCTTCAAAAATTTGATATGGATCACAGAAGTCTCAATTCAATAAATGACTAATCCAATTCACTCTATTAGCATAAATATATTCAAAAACATGCAATAAACTAATGAGAATGGTGGATTAAGTCAAAATAAGAGGCAAAATGAGCCCATATAATTACCCATTTCTGGGGCTCATCATCACCTCCCTACTGAATGGGTTGCTCATCCTCTGAGCAACTAGTCTAACTCTTCATCCTTGATGGCTCTGACAGATTCCCTAACATCCCATGCTTCTGATGTGATATCTTCCTCTTTATCATGGAAACCTACCTTCCTATCCACTTCTTCCCACTGTTTCTGTTCTTCCTCCTCATTTACTCCTTCCAGCAGTCCTAGCGGCAGTGGAGCACTGAATTTAAGGCCAATCCAATTGGCCTTCAAACTTTGCATTGAGTGCTTATATAGGGGCACTCTCCTCATGGCTTCCCTCATCCTATTTGGGGAGTGATACTCCCTGATCCGTAGGCTGTGTGGCAATGTATTCCACCTTCTCATGCAGGCATGAATGCAGTCATCTCCAAACAATCTCTTCATGTCCTCGAAATGAGAAATAGCCTGGGCTTGCTTGTCAACATGGTCAGGGACAAGTTGAGGATTAGCTGCAAGGTGTTGGTGGGCATAGATGAGAGCCATGGGCTTTGCTGGTTCTGCTCTAATCATCAAGGGTTCACTCAGCTCTTTTGCCATCAATTTTTGGATTTCCACTGCCATTTTCTCTTCATGGCTCATCCAAGATGCCATAGCCATCAACTGCAAATCTCCCAACACAGCATTTGGATCCCATAAGTTCATATCAGTAAGGGCCAGGTTGTGCAAGTAAAACTCTGCTAGCTTCGTTTTGTCCTGAGCTGAACTGTGATCACATAAATGCATGAATTGGCCATAATCCTGAAAAAGGTATTGTGCCCCTTTGGGCCAGTGTCTTGATCTGAAATTGGAGCCACTAATCCTTGAGGTACACTGCATATGATTTGGTTGCCTGCCTGCACTGTAATGCCTCCATAGCCCAGGTGGCCATGCAGGCTAACTGGGCTTCCTTTTCCTGTAGCTGCCTTCTCAAGATCAACACCTCATTTTCTGCCTGGGATTCCTTTTCCTATTGCTGTTTTATTAATGTTTCACTATCTATCTGGGGTTCCTCTTCCTGTTTCTATCCTTTTAAGATTGACATTTCATTTCCTCCTTGAGGTTCCCTTTCTTGCAGCTGCTTCTTCAACATTTCATTTTCTGCCTCTAATTGAGCTCTTCTGATTCTTTCTGTATGCCTAACCATGCTAAATTCTTTGCCCATTTCTCTCAACTTGTTTTCCATGTGCCCAATGTCTTCCACCCCTTTTGATTTTGCAATCTGCATCCATGTGTGGGTCCTGACTCTTTCCTTTTCTAGCTCGAAGAAAAGAGGGACTGCAAACTTTTGTGGGATGATCTTCCCACCTTCCAGAAGGTTGTAGTAAGAGCCTAAGTTAGGCCGAGGTCCAGGCTCTGGTATCTCTTTTGCCTTGTCTTCCCCCTTGGTCTGTTCTTCTGCCTTATTTTCAAGTTTTTCAATCTCATGGAGCTTTGCCAATGTCTCCTGTAGAGAGGTCTACGCCTCCTATAGGACTATTTTAGAGTCCATTAGTTTGATCATTTCTTTCCAAGTAGAGGTCTTAGGGCTTCCTCTTTCGTAAGTGATGGAGATTTTGGAGGGAGATTCCTCCCTTGTTGCAGTAGGGACATCCTCAATGATGATGGGCTCCTTTGAAGGTGGCTGAGGCTTCCCCATCTTGATTCTGGTGCTCTTTCGAGCCTTGAAGTACATAGATGGTTTTCTCCTCCTTTTCCCTTTGGGCTTGGCTGGAGTACTAAGTGCAACAAGAACAGTTGCTGCTTCTCTTGCTAGTGTCTCAGGAGGCACTTCTTCTTGTTGTGTTTCTGTTGTTTTGCCTGTTTTTGCTGGTTTTGTGTCTGCTGTCTCTAACTCTGTTTTCTCCTCTGCTTGCTGAGTTTCTGCCTTTCCTGTGGCAACCTTTTTCTGAGCTGTCTTAGGCTTCTTCTTTTCAGTTCTTGGCCTCTTCTTTTTCTCTGCTATGGTTTTCCCTTTTTCTGCTTTTGATGCTATCTTCTTCTCTGCTTTAGGCTCATCTGTGGTGGTGTCATGTTTCTCCTCTCCTCTCTATTTTTCTTCTTCTGTGTGGGGTTCCTCTTCTTCCAATTGAATGTTCTGTTCTTCTTCATGAATTTCCTTCTCAACTTCCCCTTTTTGTTCCTCCTCTTCACTTCCAAATGAACTAAGGTCATCAGTGAGAGTTTTTATATCATCCTCTTTAGTCATGTTCCTAAAAATCTCCCAGGTTATGGGGATTGTGTAAGTGTGGAGGGCATCCTCCATCAGCAATTTAATTAGCCCATGGTGAGCCAATTGGTCTGGAACCCCCGCCTTCAATTTGGTGCTGGATTCTATTAAGGATTGGAGGAGTAAATATGGAAGATTGAGTTTTCTGGATGCAGGAAGGTCCATGCCATATCCTAGTTCATGTAACAGTCTGAAGTGATACCCATAGACTATGTTGTATCTTACTTCACAGGAGATATATTTCATGATTTGATAACTAACTTCACCCCATGGATAAGGTATACTTGTCCTCCTGATGCCATTCTTATCCTCCACAGGATGTTCATTAGGCTGGAAAAAGGTCTTCTTGGCCACTTGACCCAGTGGTTTTTCTTCTTTGCTCCAGGGGAGTCCAAGTGGGAGGCTTGTAATCCTACTGATAAACTCTGGTGTAAGTTCTATGGTTAGACCCCTGAAACTAACTGTGGCATGGGTTTTTGAGTGAGGTTTTAAAGACAATAAAAATTCCTCTGTGACTTCCTCATCATACCCATGAAATTTTTCAAAGAAAAGCATCCAATTTGCCCTGGTAAAGAGGGCTACCACTTCTCGATATTCATGCAATTTAGTTGAATTCAGAGGCTCCTTCCTCATAAAACCCCCTGTCATGATGTTCAGAGACTGCTGGAATGTTTCAAGTGAGGAGGAAGGCAGCAAATTTCAAACCCGAAAACAGAGGAATAGCTAAGGTTTTTTTTTTGGAACCAGAGAGAGAGTTTTTCGTGTTCTTCCTTTTTAACAAAAACAAATTTCAACTTTCCTTCCTTCAAACTCTGTTCTCAAACTTAATTTACTTCTCAGTCTGTTTGAGGAAAACAATATCTTAAAAAACAGAGAGTATACCAAATAGTGTTTTTTCCTTTCACAAAATAAGGAGACTACCAATGCAAATTCACTTTTTTACAGGCGTAATTTCCCAGGGTTGCATCATCTCTTTACACAGGAGAATACCACAGAGGAGAAAGAGACAATTTTTCAGTGCAAAGAGCAAATGGAGAAACTGTATATATTTTTTTAAAAACACAGGCAGACTCTATTCTCACTTTTCCTTTCTTTTCAACTCAATACTTCGCTTCAAATCCCACCACCTTTTGTAGATATATGAAATGCAGAGTGGGTTTTACTGAGCCTACCTTTTCAAGCTCAAATTTGGCATAAAATCCCGAATTTCCCTCTGCGAGACTGCTCACTGGCCCTCTTGTAGAAGGGCTCCTATAGGACTGTGTTTCCACTCCTGTAGAGTGCGATAATGCTCCTGTAGAGCCCGATAAGCGGAAGGGTTCTGAAACTGACAGAGAGTGACTGTTTCGAGGCTCTGGAGGTGGTAGGTAGGTTGCTACAGCCGAGAACTCGTCGATGCAAATGAAAACAAAGGTGGTGAAGGCAGTCGACTGCAACGTACTTAAGCTTACGGGCGTGTTCTGCGGTGACGAGGTGAGGTGGCAGGAAGGGTACGTTACCCTCATCCAGACTGTTGGTCCCTACTTTAGTTCCATTATGAATCTTCATGCCACCTGCCCGCAATCACTGCCATCATTCCCGTTATACGCTGCCACCACTACCTGTTTTGAGTTTTCTTCCTGAGTTGACTGAACACACGTGCCGATTGCACCCACTGAGCGCTGTTTGAACTAGACGAGGGTGGCCAGTTAGCTGGCCACCGATCTCATTTAATCGCAACCATCTCACTTGTCCATGCAGTTTCTAAATTATACTCATGCAACAGAGGAACGGGTTTAGTCACTTACCTGTTAGTCGCTACCGTGTTGTTGCATGCTCAGACTTTGGTGTTCTATTCATGGATTGCTGCTGTTGGCGCCTGTGGCTTCTGAATTGGTGGCTTGGCTACCTCATGCTAGTGATATTTAATCAGGACTGGTTCCTTGCGCATTTTATCATCTGTGGCTGCACTGACCCTGCCTCTGGAGCTCGATTTTTAAGGGGATCAGCTGTTACAGGAATCCTGCAGGATTTCCTGTAACTGCTTCTCCCTCTAAAAATTTTGGCTGAGGCTTGAGCAGGGACTGGAGAGATAGCTGAGGAAGGTTCTGTTGGTCAAGGAAAAACAGCTGGTATGCACTAGGTAAGAAATAATTTAAGAGTGCTGCTTTTTTATTCTTCATTTTTTTTTAAAACAAAAGAAACATGATTTCTGTGTTTTCTATGCAGAGAAGAAAGAAGCGAATGGAAATGCAGGGGTGCAGGTATGGAATGGAGAGTTAGGAGGATGAATGGTGGCAGGGGGTTCCACAGGTCTTCTGGACAAGTTTCTAGCCCTCTTATCCTCTTCTGGACTTGATTTCGAGCCCTTTGTTATTTCTACAAGAGCCTCCTGTAGGATGTATAATTTCCAGAACAAGTGAGACCAGGGACTAGAAAAAGACAATGGCGATGGAGAAATGATCTATCAGAGGTGTATTTGGCTTGGCCATGTCCCTTTTTCTTCTGTGGCCCTCCTGCAACCTGCAAAGTATTCAAAAGAAGTTAATTTTTTTGTTCCTGTTTTTCTTTTTCTTTTTTTCATTTTTTTTTTTAAGAAACAGTTTGGATGCCTCCAAGAGGTTTTCACCCTCACTGCCTGCCCTGGGCGCCTCCAAGGGGAGGTTTTCACACAAGGATATTTTATTCTCCTTTTTTTTCTTCTATTTTTTTTTTTTGGTGTGGGTGGAGTGGAGGCAGAGGCTTGCTCCACTACCAACACTATTTTACTCAGACTCTCAATGAATTCTTTCTTGGAGAGGGGCTTCCTGTAGATCTTCAACCTATGCCCATTGACAAGCATGGGGATGGCTTCTTCATCGATGGTCCTAATCAAAACTGAACCATTGTCATTGGACCTTTCTAATGTGTACAGTCCCATCCATCTTATCCTCAGTTTGCCCTTGAAATCTTTATACCTTGAATCATACAGCAACGCCCAATCTCCTTCCTGGAATTGTTTCTCTTTGAGGTGTCTATCATGCCATATTTTCCTTTGAAGCTGGACTACCTCTGAGTGGAGAAGGGCTTGCAATCTCTGTTCATCCAATCCATTTAGCTGAAGTAACCTTTCATTTTGTGCATGGCTGAGATCTAGGTCCAGCTGAGCTGCCATCCTTAGTGTGTTATATTCAAATTCTATTGACAGCAAAGCCTTCTTCTAGACCAGCTCATAGGGTGTGAACCTTGTGGTGGTCTTCCAGGTGGCCTCAAACAATCGATCTGCCCAATATTTCCTGTTGCTGCTCACTACCTTGGTCAAAATCCCTTCCAAAGCTCTGTTAGTGACTTCCACCTGTCCATTTGCTTGTGGATGATAAGGGGTGGAAGTTCTATGTTAGTTTTGTGATGTGTGAGCAGGTCTTCAATCAGATTGGAGGTAAACTGACTCCCTTGATCTATGATAATTCTCTTGGATATCCAAACATGTAGAAGATATTTTCTCTCAAAAACTCAGCTACTTTTTCTTTTGTTGCTGCCTTGATCGCCTTTTTTTCTGCCCATTTTGTCAGATAATCAGTGCACATAATGATGTAATATTTCTGCTTTGAAGGAGGATTGATAGGACCCACAAATTCCATGCCCAGCTTCTCAAATGGCTCAAAAGTCACTTGAGGTTGCAGGGGAATCTCATCCCTTGGAGTAGGTTTCCCCATCCTTTGACATCGATCATATTGGCTGATATATTTCCTTACATCTTGATGAAGAGTGGGCCAATAGTAACCTGCTTGCAGGATTTTGAAGGCAGTCCTCTTTGCTACAAAATGGCCCCCACAGGGCCCATCATGACAGGTTAGGATAATGTCAAAAGCTTCCTCCTCCCTGACACATCTCCTCAAAACCTGATATGGGCCAAGTTTGAAGAGATTTCCCCCAATCTAGGTGAAAGGGGCACTTTTTCTCATGATCTTGCTCTTCTCTTTTGAGGACAGGTGTGGCGGGAACTGTGTTGAAACCAAGTAATTTGCTATATCAGCAAACCATGGAGAGAGTACTGAGATAGCAAATAGGTGTTCATTTGGCATTTGATCATCCACCATTCCTTCTTCACCTGCAGGCAGATCTATTCTAGACAAAAAATCAGCAACAACATTTTCCTTACCCGGCTTATCAACAATGGTTAAATCAAATTGCTGCAATAAAAGCAACCATCTAATAATACGAGCATTTACATCTGGTTTGTTCATTAAATACCTAATTGCAACATGATCAGTGTGAATGCATGTTTGATAGCCAGTGATGTAGGGTCTAAACTTATTTAGGGAATAGACTACAGCTAGGAGCTCCTTTTTGGTTATAGTGTAGTTTAATTCTGCCTTTGACAAGTTTTTACTTACAAAATATATGGCATAAGGTAGCTTCTCATCAACTTGCCCTAAGGCTGCTCCTATCACTTTGTTCGAGGCATCTGTATGAATGTGGAAAGGTAGGGCCCAGTTTGGACCTCTCAAAATTGGGGCAGTCACCAGTTTACTTTTCAAGGTATCTAGAGCCTCTTGACAGTTGTCAGTCCATATGAACTCAGCATCTTTTCCCAAAAGACCAAACAATGGAGAGGCTAGCTTACTGAAATCCTTAATGAATCTTCTATAATACCCTGCTAAACCTAGGAAACTTCAAACATCTCTTACCTTTTGAGGAGGTGGGACCCTTTGGATGATGGCAATTTTGTTGGGGTCCACCTGTAATCCTTGTTGAGAGATTGCATGACCTAGCACGGTCCCTTCAGTCATCAGGAATTCACATTTTTCAGGACTGAGGGACAGGTTCATTTCAATACATTTGTCCAAAACTTTTCCCAGGTTAGATAAAGCTTCCTAGAAGTTAGAACCATAAGGGGTAAAGTCATCCATATAGATTTCCACTGCATCATGAACCAGTTCAGCAAATATACTCAATACTGCTCTCTGGAAAGTGGCGGGAGCATTGCACAATCCAAAAGGAAGGACCCGATATGCAAAGGTACCCCAAGGACAAGTGAAAGTGGTCTTATCTTGGTCTTCCGGGCTGATTTGGATCTAGTTGTACCCGCTAAACCCATCTAGGAAGGAGAAAAACTTCTTCCCTGCCAGGCCATCTAACACTTGATCTATGAAAGGCAAAGGAAAATGGTCCTTCTTGGTGGCCTTGTTTAGTTCCCGATAATCGACATAGATTCTCCACTTCCCATTTTCTTTGGCACTAGCACCAAAGGAGAGACCCATTCACTGTCAGAGATAGGGTAGATGAATCTTGCATCCAGTAACTTTTGCAATTCTTCTTTGACAATGTCCTTAAGGGCTGGATTCATCCTCCTTTGAGGCTGCTTGATTGGTTTGCAATCTTCCTTAATGTAAATGTGATGAGTACAGACTGAAGGGTGCACTCCCTTCATCTCCTTATAGCTCCAAGAAAAAGCATCCAAGTGGTTTCTCAATAAGCTACACAGTTCTTTCTCCTAAGAGGTGGATAGGGATGAGTTGATCTTCAAGGTTCTTTCTGGGTTGAATTCCACATTCTTAACTTGGAGAGAGGTCGGATCAGCCACACAGAGATCAACTAAAGGATTGGCTTGGGTTTCTTCCACCAGCTCTTCTAATGGCAACACACTGGGGGGTGGATTCTGGATCAAGTTTTCAATAAGATCATCCTCGGTTTGTGCCCCCCCCCCCATGGTAGCTTCTACTACACACAGTGGTGCGAAATAGACTTCATCCTCATCTTCCTCCTCCAACCAGAGAGGTAAATCATGTTCTAACAAAGGTTGGGCAGGAGGATATAGGACTAGCTGCTTGGACATATGCCCATTCTTGATTGTCATGTTCCCAGCTCGACAACTAATGTAGGCATCTGCAGTAGCCAACCAGGGTCTTCCCAGGATGAGAGGATACCCAGTGAGCTTTGCCTTTGGTTGGAGAACCAGGAAATCAGTAGGGTACTCCCAAGAATCGATGGAGACTAGTACATCTTCCACAATCCCTTCAAGGGTCATGGTGGAGAGGTCTGTTAATTGAAGTACTATTGTGGTCTTTCTTAGGGAGCCCTGAAGGTTGAGCTTGAGCATAGTGTCCTTGGTCATCACATTAATTGCAGCCCCTAGATCAATCAGGGTATGGGGAATTATGGTTCCATTGATGTGGACATCGACTATAGGGCTTCCAAGCTCTAGATATTTCAGACAGATTACCTGCCCCAACATCAGGTCGAACAATTGTCCTATGACATTGATAGTTGGAGCATCTCTCCTGCGCTTGCCTGGGTGCCTGAAGCACTTCTCCTTGATCATCTTGTTGTATATAGGCACATCCTTTATGGCTTGGAGAAGTGGTATCTTTACACATAATTGTTTCAATTCTCCCAGAAGTTCAGTTTCTTCTAGGGTAGGTTGTGTTGTTCCAGTTAATCTCTCAAGAAAGGGTGGAATGGCTTTTGGTTCACTTTCCTCTTTTTCTTCCTCATCCTCCTTAGGGGGAGTCTGGTTATCTAGGAGAACCTTTCCAGACCATAGGTTAATCTCCTGAATCTCCACAGCATAGGTCGGGCATGATGTTTCTCCACTATATACCTGCTGGGCCTGTCTGTTATTCGAGTTCGGGTTTGGTTGAGCAGGTATTTGGGGTTGCCTTGGTGGAGTAGGATGTAATGGTTGCGGTTGAGCAGGTGGTAGAGGCAAAAGAGTGGGAGTAGAGTTGTCCTGGGGCCTCCACCCTTGATGAGGTACATTCCATTGAGGTTGCGGCTGAGCATAAGAGTGAAATGAATGAACAACTGGTTGAGCATGGTATTGAGATGGATATGACCAAGGAGGGGGTGTGGACCAGGAAGGATGAGCAGGGGGACCCTAAGAAGGCATGGAAGTGGCTTGAGTGGGGTTGCAATATGTCTGGGATGTCCCTTGCATTCCCTGCTGGTACGGTCTAGGCCCATGTAGCCTCCTTTGGTTCATGAAATAAAGTGGTTCAGTGGCTCCTTCGGTCCCCTGGTATGCAGCTTTAAGTCCGGGCAAGGAAGGGCACTGATTCGTAGAATGGTCTTCTTCACAGACTAAACACACTTCTATAGAGTTCAATGGACATTGTTCCTAAGATGCCTTTTGGTGCACCTAGGACAAAAGATGGCCAAAGCCCTCTCTAATTCCTCTTGTTTTCTTTTGATATGCAAGGTATCCATTTGCATGGCAAGAGTCTGCCTCATCTGGCTCTTAAAATCTTCTAGTAGATTTTCAAATTCACCTTTAAGGGATGAACTAGATGAGGATGTACTGGCTAAGGGTTGACTTCCCCTACCTCTCTTTCTGGCTGCCCTAGAATGGTTTCTAAACACAGTATTTATGTCATCATAAGGTAGTTGGTAGATGTCCCCCCCAACCAGCAAATGGAGGGTATCTAGAAGGTCTTCCGGGACCCCTCTGAGTAGGACCAACTTCAGAGATTCGGGGTCAAGTGTGCACCTGACCCTTTTATAACTAAGCTCGAACCTCTCTTCATAGTCTTCTGAAGATTCATCGCTTCCCATGGTCATTTGGAAGATTTCTTCCTTGGTATCCTTTAACCTACAGTAGTCCCGGTATTTGTTATTAAAGGCTTGTTGCATCTGAGCCCAAGTTGTGATGTTGTTGCTAGGTAACCCCATGAACCAGCGTAATGCTGCATCCTTGAGGGTAGAAGGAAACAGTTTCAACTTCTGCTCATCTTCTGCATAGTCATAGGTTTGACAGATAACAGCAAATTCAAACAAAAAGGTATCAAGATCTTCAGTAGTCAACCCATGGAAGTGAGGTAAGGCTGAGGGACTTATGTTCTTCATTTTAGTGTCCCCATTGGTCTCTCGAATAGGAAAGGTACCCTCTACTCTTTCCCCATTTCCTCTAACATTTCTGTTTTCAGCCATGGTCTCAAGAGGAATGGTTTCTTGCTCTTCTTCTGCTATAGGATCTTCGTATATCTCTGGTGGTTCACCTATAGGTTCTTTTGGATCACTGCCACCGAAGAAGAGAGAAGGGTGACTTTGTGATGTGGTGGGGGTGTTGGGTAGGAATTTTCCTGAATTATCTCTGTTCCTACGAGGCATGAAAGGAAATCTCTTTTTGGGTGATTTTTGTTTTTTTCCTGCTTGTACCTGCAAAACTGAAATGGATTGAACAACAAATTGCAACTAACTGAAATGAACTTGCTGAAATGAAATTGCAGAATTGAAATGAAAGCAAGGAAATGACTAATCTACTTTGCTGGAATGGAAATTGCAGAATTGAAATGAAAGCAGGAAATGACTAATCTACTTTTGTTGAAATGGAAATTGTAGAATTGAAATGAAAGCAGGAAATGACTAATCTACGTTTGTTGAAATGGAAATTGTAGAATTGAAATGAAAGCAGGAAATGCCTAATCTACTTTTGCTGAATTGAAATTGCAGAATTGAAATGAAACAACTACTCTA
This sequence comes from Pinus tabuliformis, assembly GCA_031772625.1. NCBI lineage: Eukaryota > Viridiplantae > Streptophyta > Pinopsida > Pinales > Pinaceae > Pinus > Pinus tabuliformis. Next base: position 1,702,694,370 of record CM062819.1, read on the forward strand.
CTTTTGCTGAAATAAACTACTTAGCAAAATGTTGCAGTAGAAAATAGAAGAAAAGCAGTAATCACAAAATACTCTGACGCTTCCCCGGCAACGGCGCCAAAAAGATGGTGAGCACCAGTATTGTAGCAATAATGCTGCAACTCCTGGGGCTTCCTTCTTTACTTTTATCAACCCAGTAGTTTGTAACAAACTTGGAAGCGACGGTGTTGTATGCACAAGTACTAGTTCTTACTGTAGGCTGTCACTTGGTCATCTGGTGCAAGTTTGCTAGGAGCTTAAGCCAACTTCTATGAGTTCTCAGAAAAAGCTTTTAACTGTAATGAAAGAAAGCTAACTCTACAGAAGCTATGCTATTTGCAGAAAGAGAAGGAAAACTGAAATGTAACGCAAACCCTAATTTACCTATTAACCCTACTTTTGCAGGAAAAGAGATGGAAACTGATGAGATGAGTGTCATTGACTACTAAAAAGGTAAATTGCATTTATTTAGGCTGCTTCTGAAAAGAAATGAGAAGAAAACATCTTTTTGTACTTTTGGGTGTTTTTACGTGAAATTATTATGCTTGTGATTTATCTGGTTGTGATTGTGCAGAGGTTTGGTGGCGAAGGAATATGGAGTTGGCTATTGCAAAGGGTGAGGAAGGTGTGGAGAAGTGCTAAGAAGCCCCTAGTATCCTTCTGAAGGCTTTCATAGCGATCGGACTTCGAAAAATCACTCACAGGAAATTCTACAGGAGGCTACAGGGGATCTACAAGAGGATCTATAGGAGGAGGCCGAGAGCTATTTTTGGAGTTTTGAAGGTGGAAAAATGATGGGAAAGGGTAAGTGAAGGCTAGATGAAGGTGTTGAGGTGTCTGGAACTTTTCAAGGAAGATTAGGAAAGAACATGATGGTTGGATTTGTTCAAATGATGAGAGGAAAACTTATGGAGGAAAACGCAGAAATTAGGGTAGATTGGCAAAATGTTGCGAATGACTTGGGAAATCGATGAGAAGTGAGCTAGTGCTGGTTGTTTTATGGATGAATGGTGAGCTGAGGTGTCCTGCAAGAGATCTGCACATCTACTTACAAAAACCGATCAAAGAAAGGACTAACTATGCCATGAAAACAGAAATTTTTCTAGCTTGACCTAATTTCTGACCTACAAACAGAAAATGCTGAACAGTAACCTTCGAACAGAAAATCATGCAGAGAGATCTATTGTAAAAGAACAGGAAATGATCTAGGCAACTGAATCTGAACCAATATATCAATATTTCCAAATCAAGTCATCACACTAGAAGTTGCATGGAAGAGAAAAATTGTGTTTTTGGTGGCAGCAATAGTGCCTTGACCTCAAATCATAGTCCCAGGAAGGGAGAAAGGAGATCAGGGCCTACTATTGGCCTTTTTGAATCTTATTTTGTCACTACAGTAACCTACTTGAGCAACTGAAACAAAAACAACTATGCAAACCATCAAAAGCAACCTAATCTAACAAAGTAAAATGAATCTATGCAACAGAAATTAACTCATGAACTGAAGCAAAAACATATAAGTACAAAGTAGGAGGTGTTGGGCAGCTTGGGTTGGGCCCTAACCCAAGAGCTTCAGCCCTCTAAAAGAGATCAGTGCTGGCTCAAAAACTGTTTCATCTTCATTATCAAAAATAGCAGTCACATTACATAAACTATTCTAAAAAAGGAACTCGAAAATGAGTTGAACACAATGCTGCACAAAAGTGCGAAAATCTACTAATGACTGGCTAACCTACTGAGGCTTTAAGCCCCCTTATTTATACAAATGGAGTCCTCCAACAATCCTCCTAAAATCAAGGAACTCGGCTTCCTAGAACTGGAGATAAACAGCAGTCCTTCTTTACTTGCTCGGCTGCCCCTTGGAATGTGGACCTTTGTGCTCCGAGTTGCTGATGGAAGATTGAAGGAAACGGGTCATAAATGAAGGAGACACCCCCTACAAATCCTCTTTCCTATTTTCCTCGAGTTTTGGCTGCCAGTTGCTCATAAATCCCTTGACTTTGTCCAAAATTGACCAAAAAATCTGCATAAGGCACACATTAGACTACATGGCAAAATGACTAACCCAATTCACTCTATTAGCATAAATATATTCAAAAACATGCAATAAACTAATGAGAATGGTGGATTAAGTTGAAATAAGAGGCAAAATGAGCCCATATAATTACGCATTTATGGGGATCTTCACAGATATAAAAAGGGCATACACAATAAAGCTACAGATATGTTGTCCAGACCAATCGTAAATGCATCTACTATACTTAAGCATAACTCAGTATTGCATGAAAGCTACATTGAACAGTATGCTCAAGATATAGATTTTAAAGATGTATATGCAACTTTAAGTCATGGCAAACAAGTAGAAGAATTGGATTATCATGTTAAGGACCAACTCTTGTATCATTTTGGAAAGTTATGCATTCCTCAAACCGAAAGAGTAAAGATAATTCGAGAAGCACACACTTCTCTAATATCAAGTCACTTTGGGGTAAGTAAAACAGTTGCACAGCTGCAAAGATTTTGTTATTGGCCAAAACTGAATGAGACAGTTTCTAGATATGTAAGAGGGTGTACCATGTGTGTTAAAAGCAAGCCCAGCAATAGAAAACTAGGCTTGTACACTCCACTACCAATTCCTTCTCATCCTTGGGAAAGTGTTTCCATGGACTTTGTTGGGGGACTACCTAAATCTAGAAAAGGTCATGACTATTTATATTTTATTGTGGATAGTTTCAGCAAAATGTGTATTTTAATACCATGTAACAAACAAATTACAGTTGAACAAACAGAAAAGTTGTTCTTTCAGCATGTATGGGTTCATTTTGGATTACCCACTTCCATTGTATCTTATCGAGATTCCCAATTTGTTGGGAAGTTTTGGTCAAGTCTGTGGGAATTGATGGACACCAGACTGAAGAAGAGCACAGCCTTTCATCCACAAACAGATGGCCAAATAGAGGTGGTTGCTCAGAGGCTATTGCAGCAAGCATCCCAAGCTTTGGGATGAACATTTATGTTATGTGCAACATGTTTATAACCGTGCTAAACATTCTTCTACACAAAGATCTCCTTTTGAGACCTATTTTGGTTTCACACCAAGGTCTCCCTTGGATTTTGTCTTTGGTAAAGACATAGCAGTTGATGGACACAGTGATGTGGACAAGGCAACCAAGTTCATTGAACAAATCCAAGAAATTCACTAGGAAGTATAGGAACAGCTAGAAAAGAGCCAAGCCAAGTACAAGGCAAGGCATGATAAGCATCAGATTGAGCATAGTTTCCAAGTTAGTGATCAAGTCTGGTTGTATATTAGCGAAGACAGAATGCAAGGTGAAGGTAAGAAGCTGAAGCCAATAAAGTATGGACCGTTCAAGATACTTGAGAAAATCGGTGAGAATGTTTTTCGCCTTGATTTTCCAGCTTACATGCACATCTATTCAGTGGTTAATGCAGAAATCTTGAGACTGTTTAAACCTTCATTGATTGAAGATCCCGAAGAGTAGAGTGAATTGCCTTCTATTGATGATCTGTTGCCTGAATATCTCAATGAATTGCAAGAAGATACAGTTCTGGACAAGAAGGTGAGAACTACGCGCAGAGGGGATGTTGATTACCTCAGGATTTGACTAAAAGGTTCAAAACCAAGCAATGCAAGATGGATAGAAATTGGGCAAGCGAGGAATCTATACCATCACTTGATTGATGCTTAAAAACCAACTTTTGGTGGTCCAAAAGCTTTTTCAATGGGAAGGCGTGATTCAAAATGGATCCTAGAACACTCTCTAAGTTTTCATAAACTCTTTAAAAACCATGCCAAAGATCTAAAGTCTTATAAAGATCAAGCTATCGAAAGGAATCCTCGGACAGTTGCAATGGTGATTAGCGTGGATCAACGAGGGTTGTCAATCTAAGCGCGCAGAGCGGCGGGCATGGTAACATGCGCTGACACCCACCAGCAAATGCAGGGATAATTTTAAGCAACGGAGGTAGTTTTCGATATCGCAGGGCAAACCTCTCAGTGTAGAGAAGCCCCAAGCGCCTGGACCCGAAATAATTATAAAATGTGGAAAATAATGCTTCGGTTCCTGTTGAGCCCTGAACTTGCATCTTTCCCACATATTTTTCTAGCTTCTTTCCATTCACCTGGACCTCCTCAGCTATCAATATCATTGCATATTAGTCATAAAAGTGGTTTTTAACTATGTTTTGTGTCTGCTGTTTGAAAATAGATTTTTGCTCATTGAGCTGCGGAATCCTGTCACTTTCCGCAGCTGCTTCAAGTTTCCGCAGCCTTTTTGTTAAAGTCTATATTGCAGGTGTCTTCAGGCAAATCGAGCCACATGGGCAAGTTGGAACTGACGTGGACATGGACCGAGTCCTATTGGCTCAGTCGAATTCATCAAAGAAGGTCGTGGTCAAAGGTGGTCAAGCGGTGGTCAACAGGAGAGTCCTACGGTAACAGGACTCTGTTTTTCAACACGTGAAGACTTGCGTGGCCGTTCCTAGATCTCTGGGGACATATCAACACCTGTAGACTGCTCCATAATCCGAATCCAACAGCCACCCTCAATAGATTTAATCATCACGGCAGCCATGATGCTAGATCCGTGGGCATTGTCGTTCACGTGTCCTCTGTCAGCGCAGTTTTTAGGAGATTAGTTATGTAGCTTTCTGCTTATAAATAATGTGTTTCCATACGCATAATAGTTAGCTTTTGTATGTACTGTTGACTGTTAACGAGCTCACTGTGCCGTGACACTGTTTCATTTTATGACTGCGTTTTGAATACATGAGAAGACTCTATTCATAAGCATAATTCGTGGTTGATAGCTGTTGCCCGAGGTTGTGCAAAGGGCCCCTGCACACGCCAAGGTTTTGTTTATTGTTGTATAGTTTCATGCTTTATTTCCTTACGTTCATTATGCCATAGTTATTCACGTGTATATATTGCATTTCTTATGGTCTTCACGTTTTATTTTTGTCCATAATTTTTCATGCTTTATACTGCTGTTAACTGATCAGTGTCTTTGTTCCAGATTACAGTAGGCAGCCCCGGCATTTGCACATAGTTTTACAATGACTAATGACATGGAATCAGTCTTGTCCTTCTGTTGATTTATTTTTCTTAGTTTTTAATTCCAGCACTGTTTTATTTATTTCAGTTTTGTTCATTTGCCTTATTAGTTAGATTAGATATTAAATTACTCATGTCATTATCAGTTACCTCCGAAAGCCATAGCGAGACTAATGGTGAGGGATTGAAGTATGAGTGTGTAGTTTGATATTAGTTTATTTTTCTGCAAGTTAGATATTAAATTGCTCATATCATTATCAGTTACCTCCGAAAGCCATAACGAGACTAATGGTGAGGGATTGAAGTATGAGTGTGTAATTTGATATTAGTTTATTTTTCTGCAAATTAGATATCAGATTGCTCAAGTTGTTTATGATTACTTCCAAAAGCCATAGCAAGACTAATGGTGAAGGGTCAGACTATGAATTGATGTGATTTGATTTTAAGTTTACTTTTCTGCAATTAGATATCAGATTGCTCAAGTTGTTTATGATTACCTCCGAAAGCCATAGCGAGACAAATGGTGAGGGGTCAGAATATGAGTTGATGTAATTTGATTTTAGCTTTACTTTGCTTGCAATTTTTGGATTTCTTTGAGTACAGTTTCTTTTGTATTTAGACAGCAGCAAGGATAACAATTTCATGATCAATAGTTCACTGTTTGTTTGATTAGAATAGTGGCACATTTTCATTCTCTTTTAGGAATTAATTTCATCATTGCATGTTTTAAGACCTTCTTGAAAAGTTTGAAGTTTTGGAAATCATTTTAAAGGACATCATTGCCTTGAACATTTATATCCATACTTATCTTTTAGAATTTCCATCTCACATTAGGGAATCAACAAAGATAAACTCAAAACGAAATAAAAATGACAAAAAGTAAGAAATAGGTTATCTTGCAAATATAGTGCGCCGCACTTCAACAGTTTATGACTCCCGGATTGACAATTAATATAGCAATTTAGGAAACTCTAAATTGACCAAACATTTTGGCGCCGTTGCCGGGGAAGTGTAACTAGGTAGCCAATTTCTTAAAAAAAATCTCAAAGAAGGGAAAATTGATAACTTCTCAAAGTATGCTCTCCTCTTGCACCTAGTGTGATCTGGAGGATCAGAAAAGAGAGTTATTGGTTCAATAATTTCTTGAGTATGCTCTCTTCTTGCACCTAGTGTGATCTGGAAGATCAGAAAGAGAATTATTAGCCTAACTTGAAGATAAAAATAAAAAAATAAAAAATGACATGCATAGAGCAAGAGATTCTAGGGGAAGGTTTATAGCTAGAGCTAAGAGTTCGATTTTTACAACTCCATCTACTTCAAGGCATAGACAAGATACACCTCCATCATCTCCAACTCACACTCCCAGCCTTAGGATTCTTGGAATTCAAGGGGCAGCAGCTGAATTAGGAGACTCTCCCACATTATCCATCAAATCTGACCTAGAAGAAGAACCTTTCTTCACTTCTACAGGAGAACACATTGTAATCAAAGAAGTAGAATCACCTGAAGAAGAGGAGGGAGAAATTCTTCCTCGTTCGCCATTAATAGAAGAACCAGAGGACTCTGAGGACTCTGAGGAAGCTATCATGACAGAGGAAGTAGTAGATGGATTTGGAGGAGGGGGTAGAGGTAGAGGTAGAGGTAGAGGAGGAGGAAATAATGGAGGAGGTAGAGGTAACAACGGGGGAAATAGGGATGGAGATAACTCATTTGGATTCCCTATAGCCGATGAGGAAAATCATACAACAATGAAAAACATTTCACCATTTGTCCTCCCAAACTTTCATGGGTTGAGAAGTGAGGATCCCGAAACATTTCTATTTGAGTTTGAAGTCTTGTGCCGAACCTATGATTATATGGAAGACTCTCAGAAACTCAAACTTTTTCCTTCAACATTGAAAGGAGCTGCTTTGAAATGGTTCATGGGATTAGCAACTCAGTTTATTAGTACTTGGAATGATATGAAACAAACATTTTTGGATAGATACCTGGACTATTGCATGCCCACCAATAATAAGGATGAGGTATTCAAGATGATGCAAAAAGAAGATGAAAACTTGGAGGACTTACTTGAAATATTTCAATACAACTTAAAGAGAGCAAAAATGAGTAACTTAGATGAGGAGACCTTGAAAGCCCTTCTATTGAAATCCATTAGAGATGAATGGATAGACATTTTAAACATGATGGGAAAGGGAGATATCTCTCAACTTCCACTTCGTGACATAGCAGAACTATGTGTCCATCTCTCAAGAGGAAAATATAAAACTGCAAAAGGGCCTAGGGATCCCTCTCTGATTAGAGCAAACAAATCTGCAACTAGTTCAGTAAGTAGGGCAGAGATTGGCAATATGCTTGATGAGTTCAAAACTGATATTCTAGGGGGCCTTAGTGAACAACTAGACACCCTTAAAATACAAAACAAGCAGAAAGCAGAAGCTGAAGCCTTGGCCATCTTTTGTCTGAAATGTAGAAAGAAACATGCTCTAAGGGAATGTCCCTTGGATGCAAAAGTTGTAGAAACATGTATGATTTTCTCGGAAAGCCATGAGACCAAGGATTGTCCTTCAATTCCTGGGCTCAAAGCTATCTTTCAAGAAGATCCAAATTCAGTGGACTCTCTCTGTTTGGTTACAAGGAGACCGTGGCAGGGGCAACAAAATCAAGGGTTTAACAATCCTATGAACTTTCAACCCCCGCCAAATTGGAATCCTTGGCAACAACCTTGGTCCCAACCTCAAAATCCATATCACTCATGGGTACAAGGTATGCAAAATCCTTATGGGAGATTCGCTCAATTTTATCAATATCCTCCATCTTTTCAAAATCAACAAGCTCCGCAACTTCCAAATCAAAACCCACAACTTTCATTGCCATTTCCACAACAACAACAACCTCCTCAATAAAATTCTCAACTCTTGCTTCCATTCGAACAAAATCCAAATCAACTACCAGCCCAGCCATTGCCAAATCCCAATAACAAAAATCCTCAGAATGCTTACATGGTAGAAGGACAACAATTTCTTACCTATATGATTGTTCCTCTCAACGATGTACAACTCAGATCTGGTAGAGTTCTAGAAAAACCTTCTATAGATGCTCAAAAGCAAAGTTCTTCTTAGGAAGATTCTCTTAAGGTCAATAAAGGTTCTGAAGTATCTCTTCAAAACCCAAACACTCAAAAAGAAAAAGAAAAAGAGTTAACCCCCACAACTCCTATAGTTGAGCAACCTGCATCTTCATCCACACCTCGTTTCCCTGAAAGATTACAAATTGACAAAGAGGTGGAAAAACAAATCTTGTTGCCTGACTATGATTTCCTAGATGAATTAAAGAATGTCTGTATCAAGATCCCCTTGCTACAAGCCATTAGAGAGATTCCTATTCTAGCAAAAACAATAAAGGAGTTGAGTCTCAAAAGACCAGGAAGGAAACAAAGAGATACAAGAAGAATCCACCTGGTAGGAAAAATTGCAGATATCATGATGGGAAAAATTACCATGCAAAAATATGTAGATCCCGGTAGTCCAATTGTCAAGACACACATAAATGGGATAGAAATTCCAAAAACTCGGATTGACTTAGGGGCTGCTATCAACATTATGAGTAGACAAACTATGGAACAGCGAAAACTTCCTAATCTTCTTTTTACACCTACCTTACTGCAACTTGCAGATAGATCAATAATCAAACCAGATGGTGTATTAGAAGATATTTCAATCTCCCTAGATTCTTGGGAATATCCAGTAGATTTCATGATTTTGACTCCCAAGAGTAATTTAGGAGGGCACCCACTTATCTTAGGAAGACCTTGGCTAGCTACAGCTGATGCTTTCATTAGTTGTAGATCGGGGGATATGTACATTTCTGATGGTAGTTCGACAAAGAAATTCAATTTGTATCCTCCAGCAAAAGCAATCACAGAAGTTGGAGATAATGAATGGGTTGATGATGAGGACACTATACAACTTGTCTTTACCATTTCTAAAATTAGTGAAGCTAGTCAAATTCTGAACACATTAGAAAATTTTGAAACATCTTCAGAATATGACCACACACAATTTCAGTTAGATTCTGACATTGAGTATCTATCATCTAGACAAATGTCTCTTTACTCTATGGAAGAGTTTGGTAGTTCCACCATTGAGAATTTTCCAGGTAAAACATGAATATCAATAAAAATTTGGAAAAGTCACAACAGGAAGAGCTAACCAAAATCTTGCAAAAACATTCAACTGAATTTGCATGGGAGTATATTGATATGAAAGGTATTGACCCTAAGACTTTCATCCATCACATCTACATTGAGGAAAACAGTAGACCAATCAGACAACCTCAGAGAAGGATGAATCCAAATCTTAGGGAGATAGTGAAAGAAGAGCTCCAAAAACTACTCAATGTAAACTTCATTTATCCAATTTCAGATAGTCGATGGATTTCTCCTTTGGTTATAGTAGCTAAAAAGAATGGTAAATGGAGAGTATGCATTGATTACAGGGAATTGAACAAAGGAACTTTGAAGGATCACTTTCCTTTGCCCTTTATCGATCAAGTATTAGATACATTAGCAGGAAAAAAGTACTTTTCATTTCTGGATGGTTTTAGTGGGTATAATCAAATTTAGGTAGCACCTGAAGATCAGGATAAGACCACATTTACCTGTCCATGGGGAACTTTTCCTTACCGAGTGCTTCCTTTTGGATTATGTAATGCACCCGCAACATTCCAAAGAGCAGTCCTAGGAATTTTTTCTGATCTAATCCATGATTGTGTAGAGGTTTATATGGATGATTTTACAGTTTATGGTGACTCATTTGAAGAAGCATTAGAGAATTTGGAAAAATTACTTTTAATATGTAAAGAAACAAACCTTTCATTAAGTCATGAAAAATGCTTTATGATGTTTACTAAAGGTATTGTTTCAGGACATCATATTTCAGGGGATGGGATTAAAGTTGATAGATCAAAATTTGAAGTCATCTCCAAGTTGCCTATTCCAAATTGTCAAAGAGATGTTAGAAGTTTTCTAGGATTCACTGGGTACTATAGAAGATTTATAGAGAACTTCACTAAAATAGCATCTCCACTCTTCAAATTGCTTACTAAAGACTGTGAATTCAAATGGGATCCTGATTGTCAATCAGCATTTGAAACTTTGAAAACAAGAATATCTGAAGCACCCATCTTGAGAGGACCAAATTGGAAACTTCCTTTCCATATTTCTACAGATGCTTTAGATACAGCTCTAGGGGCTGTGTTGGGACAAAAAGATTTAGTTCCTTATGCCATTTATTATACCAGTAAAAATTTGACTCCCACTGAGTTGAACTATACTGTAACTGAAAAAGAGTTCTTAGCTATTGTTCATGCAATCAACAAGTTTAGACATTATATAACAGGCTATGAAACTTTTATCCATACTGATCATTCTGCTATTAGATATCTAATGAACAAACCTGTTACTAATGGTAGAGTTACAAGGTGGCTCCTACTTTTACAGGAATTCAATATCACTGTGTTGGATAGACCAGGGAAACAAAATACAGTAATTGATTTCTTGTCCAGGATTCAGAATACTAAAGAGGATTCTTCTGTAGAGGATAAGTTTCCTGATGAATATTTATTTGCAGTAACTACTAAGACTCCTTGGTATGCAGATATTGCTAACTATTTGGTTACAGGGAAACTACCTCCACATTTATTTCCTGGTGAAAGAAGAAAGATTATTCAGGAGAGTTAAAAATATTCATGGATTTCTAACGAATTGTTTAAAACAGGGCCAGATCTTGTGATCAGAAAATGTGTTAGGGAAGATGAAATGCCTGACATCCTCAAGGCATGTCATGATGAACCATGCGGCGGACACTTTGCTGACAAAAGGACAGCCTATAAAATCCTCTCTTTGGGATATCATTGGCCATCCATTTTTAAAGATGCAAAACAGTATGTCAAAAGGTGTGACAGCTGCCAAAGAGTAGGGAGACCTACCCTTTCAAATGAAATGCCATTTCAACCACAGGTACTCATCGAACCCTTTGAAAAATGGGCTTTAGATTTCATTGGACCTATTAATCCACCATCTAAACAAAAGAAGTATATACTGGTATGTACTGATTATGTCACTAAATGGGTAGAAGCCAAAGCATTACTCTTTGCTACTAAAAATTCAGTTGTTAATTTTCTTTATGAGGATATTTTTACTCGCTTTGGTGTTCCAAGAGAAATTGTGACAGATCAGGGAAGTCAATTTACATCCAACATGGTGGAGAAGCTAATGGAAGAATACAAAATCACGCACAGAAAATCTACTCCTTACCATCCGCAAGCAAATGGTCAGGTGGAGTCTACAAACAAAGTTATTGAAGCCATCATCACCAAAATTGTCCATCTACACAGAAGAAATTGGGCAGAAAGGCTTCCTGAAGCTTTGTGGGCCTATAGAACTAAATGGAAAAATACAGCATGACATTCTCCCTATGAACTCATTTATGGGAAAGAAGTCCTGCTCCCCATTGAGTTTCAAGTCAAAACTTTCAAGATGGCAGTTCAGTTGGGGATGGATCTATCAGAAGCCCAAAATCATAGAATGGAGCAGTTGAATGAGCTAGATGAGATCAGATAAGAAGCAATCCTAAGAACTGATCTAATTCAACATCAAAGAGCTAAGTGGCATGACCAATACATCAAGGAGAAAAAGTTTCAAGAAGGAGATTGGGCATTGCTATTTGATTCCAAGTTTAAAGATTTTAAAGGAAAATTTCAGACTCATTGGCTTGGGCCATATGAGATTGACAAAATCTTTAGCAATGGAGCGGTAAGAATCAAAACCATTGATGAAAATCAAACCCCTCTTATTGTGAATGGCCACAGATTAAAGATCTATCATAAGCCACTCTCAAAAGAGGAATTTGTCAAAATGTTTCAAGATAGTTCTACAATAAGGCTGGTGAAGAAGGATCCTTCTTCTACACCAGCCTAACCTTTTCTCCTTTCTGTTTTTGAAAAAAAAATAATAATAAAAATAAAATAAAAATAAATAAATAAATTAAAAATAAATTAAAAAAAATTAAAAAAAAAATAATGTACCAATCACTGATTTGTAGTCTTATACAGAAAATACAGGGTGAAAATCAGGAATTCCTGACACCCTATATTTTCCAAAAAAAAAAATTCTCTCTTTCATTTCACTCCATTTCATTTTCATTCCACTCCACTTCATTTCCATTTTACTCCATTTCATTTTCATTCCACTCCATTTTATTTCATTCCACTTCATTTCATTCATTTCATTTCATCCCACCAATAAAAGTTTTTATGACCATTTTCATCCATTCAGTCATCATTTATCCATCATCATTCAGTCATATGGTTGTTGTCCCAGTTTCCGCAGCTGAACCTAGTTTCCGCAGCCAGAAGCAGTTTCCGCAGCCATCACTCTATTTTTCAAAACTAACAATCAGATGTTAGTTACATATTCATGAAATCAAATGCAGGTATGACCGAGGACATATTATGAAGACATGAGGCACTTAAAGGTATCAACAAGGAGCAGCTGATCAATGGACAAAAAACGGCAAGGATTCCAAGGTATGAGTAGAAATTTATTTCAAATGGCATTCAAAGCACATTTTTGCATAGTTATAAAACCATAAAGCTCCAATATATGCAATGATTGGTGTGATAGCTCCATAACCATCCCACGATCTCTATACGATTCTCCCACAATCCTTGCATTTATTTTTTCTAACGGCCTCATGATTAATCCTCGGGTTTAACTCGTATTTGACTACACTTTCACACTCCACCTGTAATCATGGGAAGTGACCGATTTAATTACAGCTCCTCTCCACCGCATAATTTCCACAGCCATTTCATAAACGTGTTTACATCTCCTTCGCAGCCGTTTAGTTTAAAAATTCTGCCGCGTTCACTTCACTCCCCTACTATTTTATTGAAGCCACGGCTACATTACCACCTCGTTCACATAAGTCTCCGCTTCATTTCGTGAATTCACCTCGGCTGCCTGTCCTCTGTTTTCCACTTACAGTCCCTGAACCTTGTTCACTCCCGCTACCTGTTCTCCGGTTTCCATTTTCAGTCACTGTTTTCTTCTCCATAAACCCTGTAACCCAGTCGTCTTACCTCTGCTAAACCCCTCACACGCAGACGAATTTCAAACAGAAGGAAGGATGGGTCGGTTGTTGAGGGCAGAACCGGAAGGGCCCAAGTTTTTGGAAGGATACCCGCAAGTGAAGAACATACTGAAGAAGGCAAGGTGGCTACGGTTTATCCAAAAGTTCAGAGGCTATAATAAGGAGATTACAAAAGCTTTTGCACGGTCTTTTAATGGCCTGGAGGTGGAAATTGGGGACCTCAAGTTTACAGTTACCGAGGCATCCATAGCAGCTGCTACAGAACTTCCTCAAGAGGGTGAACGCTGGTTCAAGAACAAGAGCTTTGACGAGAATGCTTGGAGGGTCATACTGCGCAAGCCAGGTATGGATGTAACTATATTCAAACGAGGAATTCTTGTCCATGCTTTAAAAGAGGAGTGGGCCAGTCTATTGTTAATTATTCAAAAGTTCATTACATGTGAGGGTCATTTTGGATCAATGTATATGTATCATACACGGCTGCTAATGAACTTTTTAGAAAACCAAACCCTCAATCTGCCTCACTTTTTATTACTGAGCTTGAAAAAGATGTCTGTAACTGTCCAAAATAATTTGGGGATGTGGAACCACACTTGTATCACCATGGGCTTGTGAGAATTTTAATTGAAGACCAATTGAAGAAAAAGAGGGATAACTGGGAACGGTTTTTGGTGAGAAACTATTTTCAAGATCCACCCGAAATTCCTGAGAGCAGTACAGCAAGAAGGAGTAGGAAAAAGGAAACTAATGTGAGAACTAAAGACACTCCTAAAGAAATTAATCAAGAAGATAAACTGCCTGAAAAAGGGAGGAAAGAACCAAGGATAAAAAGCAAAGAAAATTGAAAGGAAAAAGAAACATAGAGGATGTTTACCAATCACCAGAACCTTCCCTAGAAGAAGACCATCAAGTATTGTCTGAAAGACTAGTGCACCTTCAGAAACAGTCAGCTGCAGCCAAGGAAAAAGAAAAAGGAAAACAGAGTATGGAAGAAGAGAGCACTAGCCCACAGCATTTAAGAAGAAGCAACAGGCTTAGAGGAAAGTGGAGGAAAGCACAAACAAAAGGACCCCACTTTATTGACTTGGGTGGGGAAACACCGGAGAAACCTCCAGCTGGCCGTAGCCCACCTCATTTTCAGCCAAATATTGAAACCAGTCCTCCATATGTTGACATAAGTCCTTCTCGGCCAGACTTTGAAATCAGTCCTCCTCAACAGGACTTTGAGGACAGCCCAAGGAAAATTTCACCTGAGATAGACCCGAATCAATAGGAGATGTATGACTATATAGAATCCTTGGAAAAGAGAGCCACAGGTCCAAGCACTTCATCCATCCAGCCTCATTCAGCACAGGACATTCAAATCCAATCATTGAAGCAGGAAATTTTTGAATTAGAGGTCCTCAATAGACACATTAAACATGAAAATGAAGCATTAAAGGAAAAGAGCAGATTGGACAAGATCATTCATGACAACACTATGTTACATCTGGGGCTGTGGCACAAAAAGAACAGGAAATTAAAGAGAAAGTGCAGGAGGTTGAGTAGGGCATTGGTCAACCTCAAATTCAGATGCTTGATGAGGAAGCCAAGGATGTTAGCAGCACCAAAGAAGAAGAGGAGAAGGCTGGATGTACTGGCAGAAGTTTCAGAGCACATGGACTAAAGGAAGGATGATTAAAATTTTGGTTGCATGGGGACATGCAACACCCTCGCAGTGGGGGTATGTTGAGCCCTGAACTTGCATCTTTCCCACATATTTTTCTAGCTTCTTTCCATTCACCTGGACCTCCTCAGCTATCAATATCATTGCATATTAGTCATAAAAGTGGTTTTTAACTATGTTTTGTGTCTGTTGTTTGAAAATAGATTTTTTCTCATTGAGCTGTGGAATCTTGTCACTTTCCGCAGCTGCTTCAAGTTTCCATAGCCTTTTTGTTAAATTCTGTATTGCATGTGTCTTCAGGCGAATCGAGCCACATGGGCAAGTTGGAACTGACGTGGACATGGACTGAGTCCTATTGGCTCAGTCGAATCCATCAAAGAAGGTTGTGGTCAAAGGTGGTCAACAGGAGAGTCCTATGGTAACAGGACTCCGTCTTTCAACACGTGAAGACTTGCGTGGCTATTCCTAGATCTCTGGGGACATATCAACACCTGTAGACTACTCCATAATCCGAATCCAACAGCCACCCTCAATAGATTTAATCATCACGGTAGCCATGATGCTAGATCCGTGGGCATTGTCGTTCACATGTCCTCTGTTAGCGCAGTTTTTAGGAGATTAGTTATGTAGCTTTCTGCTAATAAATAATGTGTTTCCATACGCATAATAGTTAGCTTTTGTATATACTGTTGACTGTTAACGAGCTCACTGTGCCGTGACACTATTTCATTTTATGACTGCGTTTTGAATACATGAGAAGACTCTGTTCATAAGTTTAATTCGTGGTTGATAGTTGTTGCTCGAGGTTGTGCAGAGGGCCCCTGCACATGCCGAGGTTTTGTTTATTGCTATGTAGTTTCATGCTTTATTTCCTTACGTTCATTATGCCATAGTTATTCACGTGTATATATTGCATTTCTTATGGTCTTCACGTTTTATTTCTGTCCATAATTTTTCATGCTTTATACTGCTGTTAACTGATCAGTGTCTTTGTTCCATATTACAGTAGGCAACTCGGGCATTTGCACATAGTTTTACAATGACTAATTACATGGAATCAGTCTTGTCCTTCTGCTGATTTAGTTTTCTTAGTTTTTAATTCCAGAACTATTTTATTTATTTCGGTTTTGTTCATTTGCCTTATTAGTTAGATTAGATATTAAATTACTCATGTCATTATCAATTACCTCCGAAAGCCATAGCGAGACTAATGGTGAGGGATTGAAGTATGAGTGTGTAGTTTGATATTAGTTTATTTTTCTGCGAGTTAGATATTAAATTTCTCATGTCATTATCAGTTACCTCTGAAAGCCATAGCGAGACTAATGGTGAGGGATTGAAGTATGAGTGTGTAATTTTATATTAGTTTATTTTTCTGCAAATTAGATATCAGATTGCACAAGTTGTTTATGGTTACTTCCGAAAGCCATAGTGAAACTAATGGTGAAGGGTCAGACTATGAATTGATGTGATTTGATTTTAAGTTTACTTTTCTGCAAATAGATATCAGATTGCTCAAGTTGTTTATGATTACCTCCGAAAGCCATAGCGAGACTAATGGCGAGGGGTCAGAATATGAGTTGATGTAATTTGATTTTAGCTTTACTTTGATTGCAATTTTTGGATTTCTTTGAGTACAGTTTCTTTTGTATTTAGATAGCAGCAAGGATAATAGTTTCATGATCAATAGTTCACTGTTTGTTTGATTAGAATAGTGGCACATTTTCATTCTCTTTTAGGAATTAATTTCATCATTGCATGTTTTAAGACCTTCTTGAAAAGTTTGAAGTTTTGGAAATCATTTTAAAGGACATCATTGCCTTGAACATTTATATCCATACTTGTCTTTTAGAATTTCCATCTCACATTAGTGTTGAGATTGCAACAAGATGATGGAGCTTAGTGAAAAGAGTCGCCTTCACTAAGTGGGCCCGTAGGCTATTTTTGGCGCAAGTCTATTTTTAGACTATGTCTATTTTTAGACATATGGATCATGTCTATGGATTGTAGGTTGTTGTTTATGGATGATTGGTCAAGTTGGGAAAAATAGATGGACTTCTATTTTTGATCAAAGTGTGAGTGATCACAGTGTGAGTGATCAAAGTCTATTTTTAGACTGGCTGTCAAAAATAGAAAAGTCAAATATTATTGTCTCATAATAATATTTGGACTATAAACTTGATCTTATTCTCTTGGAGCACTTCAGTTTGAGCTACAGAGGTGGCACATGCAGCTGTCAGAAGGAAATACGCTTTTCTTATGAGTCAGTTGAGTTGTTGCATGCATGACTTCAGTTAGAACTCAATCAGTTGAGTTTGGTGGAGTTGATGGAGTTGTGTTCAGTTTGACTTAGTTAAACTAGTTGTAATTAGTCTAACTGCAAATAGACTAATGATGAGTTGTTAAACTAATTATTAACTCATGATGCAACTAATGAATACATCAGTTAACTCAGTTGCATGTCAGTGCATGTTCAGTTCAACAAGGACAGGTGGTAGAGAATCAGATTGCTATCAGTTGTGACTATAGTTGTGCACCAGATCTTGCACAATCAAGGGATTGAGTATGCCAATGAGTTTGCTCATGTATTTGCCTAGTATTGTAGCCTTTTCTCACGTCCAAAAAAGTGTGAGTGATTATTTTTAGGTGAAATACGAGTTTGGTAAGCCATTCTCATCAGTTCTTGAGCAGGTATTGAGCAGTGGAGGCAGGCAAGCAGTGGAATAGATTTGGAGATCAGATCTGAGCTGTATTGTGTGTAACAGGTGGAGCTGGTACTGGATTGCTTGTGATAAGCATTGTACTTTGTAATGTTACATGTTCTCAATCATTAATATACAGATAGTTGGGGTTTTTAGCGAGATGCTTTCCCCGGGTTACATACTGTGTTAATGTGTGAATGCTCTTGATGTTTTATTGTTATTGATGCTGCTATATTGATGATCAACGTAGAGGAGCTTATGTATTGTGTATGTATTCTGCAATAGTACATGATCAGGATAATCTCTGTTGAATATGTGTTAAATTATTCAAAATTTCTACATGGTATCGGAGTTGTTGATCATCAGATCTACTATTTAGGAAGTGTTTACATTCTATTTCTTCAGGCAGAGTCTGTAATCGGGCCAGGTAGCCTCTGGATTCATCCTTCCTTTGGAAGGTGAGATATCCGGTGAATGCCCATACAGTCAATCTCTGTACGAGAAATATTGTGTTCTCACGAATTTTAGATTGGAAGCGGTTGAGTTTGAGCTGGTGGAAATCGAATTTGCAGTAGTGTTGTTGAAATGTCTTTCAACGGATTGCAAATGTTATTCCAAAGCAAGAGCGACCTAGCGCTCAAGGATAAACTCAGAAACAATAAAGGTGAGAATGGATCTTCATCAAAGGTATCTGATGAAGAGAATTGCGCTTTGGCTGCCAAAGCAAAGAAGGGGAAGAACAAGAAAGCTTCTCATTCCGGTGCGAAAGGCAAGAAGCAGGACATGTCCAAGGTGAAGTGTTTTCACTGTCACTAGCATGGACACTATGCCACTAATTGTCTGCAGAAGAAGAAGAACAAGCAAGCTGCTGGATCTTCAGCAGGAGAGGCTCTAGCCTCACAGTTTGAGCTTGATTTTTCATTGATCGCATGCTTGGTTTCAAGTGTGATGGGATCAGTGTGGTTCTTGGACAGTGGTGCGTCTTTTCACATGACGAGAGATAGAGATTTGTTCTCTGATCTGGAGGACAAAGATCTTGGAGTGCACATCGAGATGGGCGATGATGGTAGATACAGTGCGACCGGTATCGGTACCATTTCCTTTGAGAGGGAGTCTGGTAAACCCTTCATATTGAAGGAAGTCATGCATGTTCCAGGATTGACAAAGAATCTCATCTCAGTGGTGATGTTAGAAGACAAGGGGTATGATGTTGTTTTCAGTGAGGGAAAGGCTTTCCTGCGCAGCAAGACAACTGGTGAGACCCGGAAGATAGGGGTTCGAGTGAGGAACCTTTATCAGTTGCATGTAGATGGATGCGCAGCAATGGCGGGCAAGGCAGAAGGATTGGTGAGCCAAGATGATGGCGAGTTGTGGCACAGGAGATTGGGTCACCTTCACCATGGAGCCTTGAAGATACTGCAGCAGATCACTACAGGGCTTCCTAAAGGCACACTTGCACAGTCAGATCAGTGCAAGGGGTGTACTTTGGGGAAGTTTGTGAAAGCCACCTTTCACGAGAAGGATAGTCGCGCTACGACAATCCTTGAGAGAATTCACACAGACGTGTGTGGACCTTTCTCAGTTGCTTTGACAGCAAAACACAGGTATTATGTGATTTTTGTTGATGATTTCTCTCGTAAGTGCTGGATCTTCTTCATGCAGAAGAAGAGCGAGACATATTCAAAGTTCTGTGAATTCAAAGCACTAGTCGAGAAGGAGTCGGGGAAGAAGGTGAAGGCTCTTAGGAGCGATAATGGTGGTGAATACATCTCGGATGAGTTCAAGGATTTTTGCAAGGCAGAAGGGATTCGTAGAGAGCTCATAGCTCCCCATAACCCACAGCAGAACGGGGTAGCTGATCGGAAGAACAGAACGATTATGGGTGCTGCACAGGCAATGTTGCATGATCAGGGCCTACCCCTTCACTTGTGGGCGGAAACATGCAATACAGCAGTTTATGTGCAGAACCGTTGTCCTCATAGGATACTTGGCATGAGTACACCTGAGGAGACTTATTCTGGTAAGAAGCTTGATCTTTCTCATTTGAGAATTTTTGGTGCTAACGTTTACATGCATGTGACGAAGGATGCCAGAAAGAAGTTGGAGCCGACCGCAGAGGTTGGGATATTTGTGGGGTACACTAATATGCCCCACAACTATCGTGTGTATTTGCCAGACAGTGGTAAAACTGTTGTGCGACGGGATATAAAATTTCAGGAGGAGAAAGCCATGAAGTGTTCGCTTGAGAGGGAGATACACTTGCATGCAGATGAGGAGCTATTAGTTCCTGAGGATGAGCTTCAGGATGTGGATCAGCCACAGGACGAGGTTCATGGAGTGGAAGAGACCACTCATGCAGCGCCAACCATCAGAGGGCGAAAGCACTTGATAGAAGCTGAGCGACTGGCTCAAGATGCAGAGAAAGTTGTAGGACCACCTATAGCCCAACGCAGGCAGAGACAGTCACCTGATTGGTACACTGGATACATGGCTCTTATGAGCAAGTGTGTTGTGACTGAGCCATCCTCTTTCGAGGAAGTTGTGGAGGATCCCGCATGGGTAGATGCCATGGTGGAAGAGTATGATTCTATTGTCAGAAACAGTGCATGGGAGATTGTTCCTAGACCGGAAGGGAAATCAGTGGTGGGTTCGAGATGGATCTACAAGGTCAAGCAGGCAGCTGATGGGAGTGTGGAGAAGTACAAGGCAATATTTTTTGCCCAAGGCTTTTCACAGATAGAGGGGATCGATTATGAGGAGACCTTTGCACCTGTCGCAAGGTATTCTTCCATACGGATGATTCTTGCTCTCTTAGTGCAGATGGGATGGCACATTCATCAGATGGATGTGAAGACTGCGTTCCTCAACGGAGTCATTGAGGAGGAGGTGTACATTGAGCAACCCGAAGGCTTTGAGGTCTTCAACAGCGAGTCGCATGTATGCAGGCTCAAGAGAGCGCTGTATGGGTTGAAGCAAGCACCATGTGCTTGGTACACACGGATAGACAGCTATTTCACAGGACTTGGATTCTCCAAGAGCGAGGCGGATCCTAACCTATACCAGATTGTGGTGGAGGGTAAGTTGCTTATCATTGTACAGTATGTTGATGATTTGATTCTAACGGGTGATGAGCTATTGATACTGTCATGCAAGAAGGATCTTGCTATAGAGTTTGAGATGAAGGACTTGGGCCTCCTTCACTATTTCCTAGGATTGGAAATATGGCAGCGTAGTGGTGGACTGTTTGTTTCTCAGGGCAAGTATGCTCGGGAGATACTGGAGAAGTTCAACATGCATGGCTGCAAGCTTGTTGATACTCCTCTTCCTGGAGGTTGGAGGAAGGAGGATGCCACTTCGGGAGAAGAAGTGGATGCCACTGTTTATCGACAGTTGGTGGGATCGCTGATGTATTTGGTCAATACCCGACCCGATATATGCTATGCAGTTAACCAGCTTTCACAAGCTATGGTTAAGCCTACCAAGCTCTTCTGGAAGGCGGGCAAGCATGTATTGTGCTACTTGAGAGGCACATCGGGATATGGTTTGTGGTACAGACAGGAGGATGAGGTGAAGCTATGTGGCTTCACGGATGCAGATTGGGCAGGAAGCCCAACGGACAGAAAGAGCACATCAGGAGGGGTCTTCAGTATTGGATCGACAGCAGTTTCTTGGTATAGCAGGAAGCAGAGATCCGTGGCACTCAGTTCAGCGGAGGCCGAGTATATGGCAGCAAGTTTGGCTGCATGCGAGGCTATATGGATGAGGAAGATCCTGGTTGGTTTGTTCGGTTCTCATTTGGATCCTACTGTGATTTACTGTGATAACCAGAGTTGCATTAAACTCTCGGCTAATCCTGTATTTCATGATAGATCTAAACATATTGACATCAGGTACCATCATATCAGAGATTATGTGCAGCGGAGGATCATGTTACTTTCGTACATTCCAATGGAGGATCAGGATGCTGATATTCTGACGAAGGTTCTCACCAGGAGCAAATTCGAGTACCACCGAGGCAGGATAGGGGTTGCTGATAATCCACATCTTGTCGAGAGGGAGTGTTGAGATTGCAACAAGATGATGGAGCTTAGTGAAAAGAGTCGCCTTTACTAAGTGGGCCCGCAGGCTATTTTTGGCACAAGTCTATTTTTAGACTATGCCTATTTTTAGACATATGGATCATGTCTATGGATTGTAAGTTGTTGTTTATGGATGATTGGTCAAGTTGGGAAAAATAGATGGACTTCTATTTTTTATCAAAGCGTGAGTGATCACAGTGTGAGTGATCAAAGTCTATTTTTAGACTGGCTGTCAAAAATAGAAAAAGTCAAATATTATTGTCTCATAATAATATTTGGACTATAAACTTGATCTTATTCTCTTGGAGCACTTCAGTTTGAGCTACAAAGGTGGCACATGCAGCTGTCAGAAGGAAATACACTTTTCTTATGAGTCAGTTGAGTTGTTGCATGCATGACTTCAGTTAGAACTCAATCAGTTGAGTTTGGTGGAGTTGATTGTGGAGTTGATGGAGTTGTGTTCAGTTTGACTTAGTTAAACTAGTTGTAATTAGTCTAACTGCAAATAGACTAATGATGAGTTGTTAAACTAATTATTAACTCATGATGCAACTAATGAATACATCAGTTAACTCAGTTGCATGTCAGTGCATGTTCAGTTCAACAGGGACAGGTGGTAGAGAATCAGATTGCTATCAGTTGTGACTATAGTTGTGCACCAGATCTTGCACAATCAAGGGATTGAATATGCCAATGAGTTTGCTCACGTATTTGCCTAGTATTGTAGCCTTTGCTCACGTCCAACAAAGTGTGAGTGATTATTTTTAGGTGAAATATGAGTTTGGTAAGCCATTCTCATCAGTTCTTGAGCAGGTATTGAGCAGTGGAGGCAGGCAAGCAGTGGAATAGATTTGGAGATCAGATCTGAGCTGTATTGTGTGTAACAGGTGGAGCTGGTACTGGATTGCTTGTGATAAGCATTTTACTTTGTAATGTTACATGTTCTCAATCATTAATATACAAATAGTTGGGGTTTTTAGCGATATGCTTTCCCCGGGTTACATACTGTGTTAATGTGTGAATGCTCTTGATGTTTTATTGTTATTGATGCTGCTATATTGATGATCAACGTAGAGGAGCTTATGTATTGTGTATGTATTCCGCAATAGTACATGATCAGGATAATATCTGTTGAATATGTGTTAAATTATTCAAAATTTCTACAATTAGGGAATCAACAAAGATAAACCCAAAATGAAATAAAAATCAAAAACGACAAAAAGTAAGAAATAGGTTATCTTGCACATATAGTGCACCGCACTTCAACAGTTTACGACTCCCGGATTGACAATTAATATAGCAATTTAGGACACTCTAAATTGACCAAACAGTTTCGTCGGAGCAGGATTCCACAAAACCAGCAAGATATCGGAAGGGCTTCGAGCGGTAAGTGGTTTCAACCGAGTTCTGCCTAATGCCACATAGCGATCGCCATGCATCCTGACGAAGAGAGAGAGAACCGCTCACATCGGACGGGTATTAGAGCTTTAGGTTGCTAAGGTTAGACAAGCTTGTGCTAGATTTTTTTGTTGAATGCTAACTAGGACAAAGCTAAAATTAGGAGAAGGAGAGTTGGTTGAAGCTAACCTAGAAATTGGAAGAGTCTATCGAAAATGACAGAAGAAATTCCCTTGGAATCAGACTCCCAGTTCATGGATAGTTTCATGACCATGAGAGCCATGGTAGAAGAAATGTATAGAGAATTTAAGAAAGGTAGATATGAAGATTCATCAACCTCCAAACAAGATAAAGGAGCAGAAGAATCTCTACTCAATGACCATTCTAAAGGCAAAGGGAAAGAAGAAAAGCTTCCCACACCTCCGAATAGCCGTAAAAAAAAAAAAAAAAATCTTTGATCAAATTAGATGTTAAATTTGATTTGCCAATATATGATGGAGAGTTGAATGCAAAGAAGCTGGATAATTGGATTAGACAGATTGATGTGTATTGCAGGGTGCAGAGCATTGATTCAGACAGAAATAAGATTCAGCTGGCCAGCCTACACTTTGGTGGAACTGCCTTGGTATGGTGGGAAGGAAAGACACAAGTTGACATGAAGAAGCATGGTAAAATCCTTTTTGTCTGAAGTGAATTTGTTTCTGCAATTAAAAAACAATTCTATCCCCTAGCTTATATGCAGCAATCTATGATGAGTTGGCAAACTCTTCGCCAATTAAAAGAGCAAAGTGTACAAAGCTACACCCAAGAATTTAGAAAAAGAGCTTTGACTCTAGGAATTTCTTTAGACTCACCTGAAACTCTGCTGAAGTATATAGGTAGTATACACAGCTATTTAAAGCACACCATTCTCATGTTTAATCCTACTAGCATAGATGAGGTATCTGTTCAGGCTACACATCTAGAGGCTAAAGGCAAGAATGTGAGCCCAAAATTTGGGGGATCATCAAAACCCACTGCAAGAAAGAACAAGGAAAAGAGAAAGCAGAAATGGAAAGAGAGGAAGACAAATGTTGTACAAAAGACCAAACCTTCATGCACTCACTGCAAGAAGGATGGGCATGCTGATGAACACTTCTGGATTCTGCATCTGGAGCTGAGGCCCAAGAATTTTGATGGAAAAAAGAAGAAGATTGTTGTAGCTATTCAGAAAGATTTGGGGTCAGACTCTGGGGATGAAACAACAATATAGCCACAGGTATAAAAGGTTGTCCGCTTTAGAGAATGCAGAAATCAAGAAGCAAGTACAGGTGCTACTCGCAAAAGGGTTCATAAGACCTAGCACATCACCATGTGGGTCTCCAATTGTCTTGGTGAGAAAGAAAGATGGCTCATGGAGAATGTGCATTGATTACCGAGCATTGAATAAGATAACGATCAAAAATCGTTATCCCCTTCCTCACATAGATGATATATTAGATCAGTTGAATGAAGTTGTTTACTTTTCCAAGTTGGACTTGCATAGTGGCTACCATCAGGTCAGAGTTGCAAAGAAAGATGCATGGAAGACTGCTTTCAAAACAAAGCAGGGATTGTATGAGTGTTTAGTTATGCCTTTTGGCTTAACTGATGCTCCTGCTACTTTCATGAGAATAATGAATGATGTACTCAGGCCTTTTATTGATGATTTTGTCATTGTATATCTAGATGACATTCTTATATTTAGTAAAACATGGGAAGAACATTTGAAGCATGTGAAGCAGACTCTAGATGTTTTGAAAAGAGAAAATCTTTATTAAAGCTATCAAAATGTGAATTTGGCAAAACATCTTTGAATTATTTGGGTCATATTTTAGGGGGTGGTGAATTGAAGATAGATCCCTCTAAGGTTGCAGTCATTGTGAACTGGCCTAAACCCAAATCTGCTAAAGAAGTTAGAAGCTTCCTAGGAGCATCACAGTATTGGAGAAAGTTTATTGCTAACTTTTCCTTGATTGCAGCTCCCTTACATGCTTTAATAGGATTGAACAAGGTGTTTCAGTGGGGAGGCAAACAGCGTAAAGCCTTCGACACCTTAAAAGAAAAGATTAGTACAACACCAGTACTAGCACTACCCGATATTCAAAACCCTTTGAGATTGAAACGGATGTCAGTGACTATGCCATGGGAGTAGTGTTGATGCAGCACGGTAAACCCATATGTTATCATTTTGAGACATTTAATTCTGCAGTAGTTAATTATCCCACATATGATAAAGAATTGTATGCATTAGTACAGAGTGTGAAAAAGTGGAAACGATATTTAATGGGCAAAGAGACAGTCATACATAATGATCATCAACCACTTCAATATTTACACTCACAAACTAAGTTGCAGCGATCAAGACACTATAGGTGGATGGGTTTTCTACAACAGTTTCATCTTGTCATCAGATATAAAAAGGGCATACACAATAAAGTTGTAGATATGTTGTCCAGACCAATCATAAATGCATCTACTATACTTAAGCATAACTCAGTATTGCATGAAAGCTACATTAAACAGTATGCTCAAGATATAGATTTTAAAGATGTATATGCAACTTTAAGTCATGGCAAACAAGTAGAAGAATTGGATTATCATGTTAAGGACCAACTCTTGTATCATTTTGGAAAGTTGTGCATTCCTCAAACCGAAAGAGTAAAGATAATTCAAGAAGCACACACTTCTCTAATATCAAGTCACTTTGGGGTAAGTAAAACAGCTACACAGCTGCAAAGATTTTGTTATTGGTCAAAAATGAATGAGAAAGTTTCTAGATATGTAAGAGGGTGTACCATGTATGCTAAAAGCAAGCCCAGCAATAGAAAACTAGGCTTGTACACTCCACTTCCAGTTCCTTCTCATCCTTGGGAAAGTGTTTCCATGGACTTTGTTGGGGGACTGCCTAAATCTAGAAAAGGTCATGACTATTTATATGTTATTGTGGATAGGTTCAGAAAATTTTGTATTTTAATACCCTGTAAAAAATAGATTACATTTGAAAAAACAGCAAAGTTGTTCTTTCAGCATGTATGGGTTCATTTTGGATTACCCACTTCCATTGTATCTTATCGAGATTCCCGATTTGTTGGGAAGTTTTCGTCAAGTCTGTGGGAATTGATGGACACCAGACCGAAGAAGAGCACAGCCTTTCATCCACAAATAGATGGCCAAACAGAGGTGGTCAACCGAACAGTGATCCAGTTGCTCAGAGGCTACTGCAGCAATCATCTCAAGCTTTGGGATGAACATTTATTTTATCTGCAACATGCTTACAACCGTGCTAAACATTCTTCTACACAGAAATCTCCTTTTCAGACCTGTTTTGGTTTCACACCAAGGTCTCCCTTGGATTTTGTCTTTGGTAAAGACATAGCGGTTGATGGACACAGTGATGTGGACAAGGCAACCAAGTTCATTGAACAAATCCAAGAAATTCACCAGGCAGTACAGGAACAGCTGGAAAAGAGCCAAGCCAAGTATAAGGCAAGGCATGATAAGCATCGGATTGAGCATAGTTTCCAAGTTGGTGATCAAGTCTAGCTGTATATCAGCAAAGATAGAATGCAAGGTGAAGGTAAGAAGCTAAAGCCAATAAGGTATGGACCTTTCAAGATACTTGAGAAAATCGGTGAGAATGCTTTTCGCCTTGATTTTCCAGCTTACATGCATATCTATTCAGTGGTTAATGCAGAAAGCTTGAGACTATTTGAACCTTCATTGATTGAAGATCCCGAAGAGCAAAGTCAATTGCCTTCTATTGATGATCTGTTGCATGAATATCTCAATGAATTGCAGGAAGATACAGTTTTGGACAAGAAGGTGAGAACTATGCGCAGAGGGGATGTTGAGTACCTCAGGATTGGACTCAAAGGTTTAAAACCAAGCAATTCAAGATGGATAGAAATTGGGCAAGCTAGGAATCTATACCCTCACTTGATTGATGCTTAAAAACCAACTTTTGGTGGTCCAAAAGCTTTTTCAATGGGAAGGCGTGATTCAAAATGGATCCTAGAACACTCTCTAAGTTTTCATAAACTCTTTAAAAACCATGCCAAATATTTAAAGTCTTATAAAGATCAAGCTATCGGAAGGAATCCTTAGACAGTTGCAATGGTGATCAGCGTGGATCAACGAGGGTCGTCAATCTAAGTGCGCAGAGCGGCGGGCCATGGTAACGCGCGCTGACACCCACCAGCAAATGCAGGGATAATTTTAAGCAACGGAGGTAGTTTTCGATATGTGATTAGCGACAAGTCGCTAATCGCATATTGCAGGGCAAACCTCTCAGTGTAGAGAAGCCCCGAGTGCCCGGACCCGAAATAATTATAAAATGCAGAAAATAATGCTTCGGTTTTGTCGCAGCGGGATTCAATAAAACCAGCAAGATATCGGAAGGGCTTCGAGCAGTAAGTAGTTTCAACCGAGTTCTGTCTGATGCCACACAGCGATCAGCACACGTCTCGGCGAGGATAGAGAGAAACGCTCACATTGGATGGGTAAACAACATGCTACTTAGCCGCCCCATATGAATGATGACCGTAGGATCTGGGGCCTCCAAATCAATTGGGGAGACGGATTCTGATGGATGACCAGATTTGACAAGGTTATGAAGCGAGGTCACATAGGATTTGAAGTCCGATATGGACGATGCGTTGGTAGAAGGTCGTGTTTCGCAGGCATTCTTGGAGTTAACAGAAAAAACGGTCATTTCAAATATGTCCAAGAGAACTGACACTCATTTGTTATGAAATAGGTGGCCACCTCCTTGTGAGGCGTTATACAGTGACTGATTATGTAGGACAGAGGGATTCAAACGGACAGAGGCATGGGAACTGGAAAGCTGGGAAGCGGAAACGAATAATCAGGAAGCATATTGGCTTTAAAGCCACAAAATGACAGAAAGCAGAGGTAAGTGAAGAGCAGTAAGTAGTAGGCAGTAAGCCGAAAGCAGAGAGAAGAAGTCGAGCTGACCTACAGGAGCAAAGGTAGCATCAAGCCATAATTAGAACAGAGATAGAGAGGGTCAGAGAGTCTGTGTACTCCAAAGAAGGCTTGAGAGGTTCAAGCGCACTCCTCTGTAATTCCTGTCATGTATGAGTCTCAGATTGGGCTCATATTACTGTGACCAATAGAGGTCAAGAGTCATTAAGGAGAGTCTGTGTACTCGAGAGACTTGGGGGATCCAAGTACAGTCTTACCGATTTATACTTGTTGAGTGAGACTCAAACTGAGCTCACCATTGTAAAAACTTTGCTTTGAAAACATAATAGAGAGGCCACCAATGAAGGCTGGACCAAGAGACATAGCCCAGGAGTATTAGGTGAACTCCTTATTAAACTTGTTGTGTTATATGTGTTGCTTATTATGTTTTCCTTGACTGCTTCATTTCCTGTGTATTTCTCAATCTTATCGATCTGTTGCATAAAATAACATAGGCACATCCATGCACATGAGTCTGTAATACCTTATTGTTTGTCTTATATCAATTACGGATCAGGTGGTATCAGAGCTTTAGGTTGCTAAGGTTAGACAAGCTTGTGCTGGATTTTTTTGTTGAATGCTAACTAGGACAAAGCTCAAATTAGGAGAAGGAGAGTTGGTTGAAGCTAACCCAGAAATTGGAAGAGTCTATCCTAAGAGGAAAATGACAGAAGAAATTCCCTTGGAATCAGAGTCCCAGTTCATGGATAGTTTCATGACCATGAGAGCCATGGTAGAAGAAATGTATGGAGAATTTAAGAAAGGTAGAGATGAAGATTCATCAACCTCCAAACAAGATAAAGGAGCAAAAGAATCTCTCCTCACTGACCATTCTAAAGGCAAATGGAAAGAAGAAAAGCTTCCCACACCTCCTAATAGCCCTAAAAATAAAAAGAAAACATCTTTGATCAAATTAGATGTTAAATTTGATTTGCCAATATATGATGGAGAGTTGAATGCAGAGACGCTAGATAATTGGATTAGAAAGATTGATGTGTATTGCAGGGTGCAGAGCATTTATTCAGACAGAAGTAAGATTCAACTGGCCAGCCTACGCCTTGGTGGAACTGCCTTGGTATGGTGGGAAGGAATGACACAAGCTGACATGAAGAAGCATGGTAAAATCCTTTTTGTCTAGAGTGAATTTGTTTCTGTAATTAAAAAACAATTCTATCCACTAGCTTATATGCAGCAAGCTATGATGAGTTGGCAAACTCTTCGCCAATTAAAAGGGCAAAGTGTACAAAGCTACACCTAAGAATTTAGAAAAAGAGCTTTGATTCTAGGAATTTCTTTAGACTCACCTGAAACTCTGCTAAAGTATATAGGTGGTCTACATAGCTATTTAAAGCACACCATTCTCATGTTTAATCCTACTAGCATAGATGAGGTATCTGTTTAGGCTACACATCTAGAGGCTAGAGGCAAGAATGTGAACCCAGAAGTTGGGGGATCATCAAAACCCACTGCAAGCAAGAACAAGGAAAAGAGAAAGCATAAATGGAAAGAGAGGAAGACAAATGTTGTACAAAAGACCAAACCTTCATGCACTCACTGCAAGAAGGATGGGCATGCTGATGAACACTGTTGGATTCTGCATCCGGAGCTGAGGCCCAAGAAGTTTGATGGAAAAAAGAAGAAGACTGTTGCAGCTATTCAGAAATATTTAGGGTCAAACTTAGGGGATGAAACAACAATACAACCATAGTATAAAAGGTTGTCCACTTTAGAGAATGCAGAAATCAAGAAGCAGGTACAGGAGCTGCTCAAGAAAGGGTTCATAAGACCTAGCACATCACCATGTGGGTCTCCAATTGTCTTGGTGAGAAAGAAAGATGGCTCATGGAGAATGTGCATTGATTACCGAGCACTGAATAAGATAACGATCAAAACTCGTTATCCCCTTGCTCGCATAGATAATCTATTAGATCAGTTGAAAGAAGTTGTTTACTTTTCCAAGTTGGACTTGCATAGTGGCTACCATCAGGTCAGAGTTGCAGAGCAAGATGCATGGAAGACTGCTTTCAAAACAAAGTAGGGATTGTATGAGTGGTTAGTTATGCCTTTTGGCTTAACTAATGCTCCTGCTACTTTCATGAGAATAATGAATGATGTACTCAGGCCTTTTATTGATGATTTTGTCATTGTATATCTAGATGACATTCTTATATTTAGTAAAACATGGGAAGAACATTTGAAGCATGTGAAGCAGACTCTAGATGTTTTGAAAAGAGAAAATCTTTATGTTAAGCTATCAAAATGTGAATTTGGCAAAACATATTTGAATTATTTGGGTCATATTGTAGGGGGTGGTGAATTGAATATAGATCCCTCTAAGGTTGCAGTCATTGTGAACTAGCCTAAACCCAAATCTGCTACAGAAGTTAGAAGCTTCCTAGGAGCAGCACAGTATTGGAGAAAGTTTATTGCTAACTTTTCCTTGATTGCAGCTCCCTTACATGCTTTAACAGGATTGAACAAGGTGTTTTAGTGGGGAGGCAAGCAGCATAAAGCCTTCGATACCTTAAAAGAAAAGATTAGTACAGCACTAGTGCTAGCACTGCCCGATCTTCAAAGACCCTTTGAGATTGAAACAGATGCGAGTGACTATGCCATGGGAGCAGTGTTGATGCAGCACGATAAACCCATATGTTATCATTTTGAGAGATTTAATTCTCCAGTAGTTAATTATCCCACATATGATAAAGAATTGTATGCATTAGTATAAAGTGTGAAAAAGTGGAAACATTATTTAATGGGCAAGGAGACAGTCATACATACTGATCATCAACCACTTCAATATTTACACTCACAAACTAAGTTGCAGCAATCAAGACACTATAGGTGGATGGGTTTTCTACAACAGTTTCATCTTGTCATCAGATATAAAAAGGGAATACACAATAAAGTTGCAGATATGTTGTCTAGACAAATCATAAATGCATCTACTATACTTAAGCATAACTCAGTATTGCATGAAATCTACATTGAACAGTATGCTTGAGATATAGATTTTAAAGATGTATATGCAAATTTAAGTCATGGAAAACAAGTAGAAGAATTGGATTATCATGTTAAGGACCAACTCTTGTATCATTTTGGAAAGTTATGCATTCCTCAAACCGAAAGAGTAAAGATAATTCGAGAAGCACACACTTCTCTAATATCAGGTCACTTTGGGGTAAGTAAAACAGTTGCACAGCTGCAAAGATTTTGTTATTGGCCAAAAATGAATGTGACAGTTTCTAGATATGTAAGAGGGTGTACCATGTGTTCTAAAAGCAAGCCTAGCAATAGAAAACTAGGCTTGTACACTCTACTACCAGTTCCTTCTCATCCTTGGGAAAGTGTTTCCATGGACTTTGTTGGGGGATTGCTTAAATCTAGAAAAGGTCATTACTATTTATATGTTATTGTGGATAGGTTCAGTAAAATGTGTATTTTAATACCCTGTAACAAATAGATTACAGCTAAACAAACAGCAAAGTTGTTCTTTCAGCATGTATGGTTTCATTTTGGATTACCCACTTCCATTGTATCTTATCGAGATTCCTGATTTGTTGGGAAGTTTTGATCAAGTCTGTGGGAATTGATGGACACCAGACTAAAGAAGAGCACAGCCTTTCATCCACAAACAGATGGCCAAACAGATTTGGTCAACCGAACAGTGATCCATTTTCTTAGAGGCTATTGCAGCAAGCATCCCAAGCTTTGGGATGAACATTTATGTTATGTGCAACATGCTTACAACCATGCTAAACATTCTTCTACACAGAGATCTCCTTTTCAAACCTATTTTGGTTTCACACCAAGGCCTTCCTTGGATTTTGTCTTTGGTAAAGACATAGCAGTTGATGGACATAGTGATGTGGACAAGGCAACCAAGTTCATTGAACAAATCCAAGAAATTCACCAGGCAGTACAAGAACAGCTAGAAAAGGGCCAAGCCAAGTATAAGGCAAGGCATGATAAGCATCAGATTGAGCATAGTTTCCAAGTTGGCGATCAAGTTTGGCTGTATATCAGTAAAGACAGAATGCAAGGTGAAGGTAAGAAGCTAAAGCCAATAAGGTATGGACCTTTCAAGATACTTGAG
The DNA here is from genome assembly GCA_031772625.1 of Pinus tabuliformis. Classification (NCBI taxonomy): domain Eukaryota; kingdom Viridiplantae; phylum Streptophyta; class Pinopsida; order Pinales; family Pinaceae; genus Pinus; species Pinus tabuliformis. Next base: position 1,702,726,560 of record CM062819.1, read on the forward strand.
AAAATCGGTGAGAATGCTTTTCGCCTTGATTTTCCAGCTTACATGCACATCTATTCAGTGGCTAACACATAAAGCTTGAGACTGTTTGAACCTTCATTGATTGAAGATCCTGAAGAGCAGAGTCAATTGCCTTCTATTGATGATCTGTTGCCTAAATATCTCAATGAATTGCAGGAAGATATAGTTATGGACAAGAAGGTGAGAACTATGCGTAGAGGGGATGTTGAGTACCTCAGGAATGGACTCAAAGGTTCAAAACCAAGCAATGCAAGATGGATATAAATTGGGCAAGCAAGGAATCTGTACCCTCACTTGATTGATGCTTAAAAACCAGCTTTTTGTGGTCCAAAAGCTTTTTCAGTGGGAAGGCGTGATCCAAATTGGATCCTAGAACACTCTCTAAGTTTTTATAAACTCTTTAAAAACCATGCCAAAGATTTAAAGTCTTATAAAGATCAAGCTATCAGAAGGAATCCTCAGACAGTTGCAATGGTGATCAATACGGATCAACGAGGGCCGTCAATCTAAGCACGCAGAGCGGTGGGCCATGGTAATGCACGCAGACACCCACCAGCAAATGCAAGGATAATTTTAAGCAACGAAGGTAGTTTCTGGTATGTGATTAGTGACAAGTCGCTAATCGCATATCACAGGGCAAACCTCTCAGTGAAGAGAAGCCCCGAGTGTTGGAAATAATACTGAGAGGGGGGGGTGAATCAGTATTATTAAGTCAATAAAACTTTTTCATTTCCATACTCTGATTCATATATGCTGCTTCAGTTAAGAATACCCACGTATATTCAGTAAACTTATGATTTAGTTAATTGATCTTCAATGAGTGCATTAGAACATTATTAACCATATTAACAGTAAACAGGTGCAGTAAAATAGAACAGATCATCACACGTAAGCCACACACATGAACACCATGATATAAGGTGGAAACCCAATGTGCGAGAAAACCACCTGCTGCAAGTCATCTCAATCTTCTTCTTAATAAGAAAATCCTTTTACAAAAGTTATGTACTAGTGCAGTCCTTTACCAGTACGCAGGCTACTACCTGCAGAGAGCTACAACCCTCTCTCATTCTCCAGTCTCTCCTGGAAGGGAGCTACAACCCCCATAGTTCTTGTACTAGCCAATCCATTTACTAGTACACAGGCTGCTACCTGCTACAATGCTCCAAAGTTTTCAACTGCTACTGGAAGGGAGCTACCAACCCCTTAGCTCTTGTACTAGCTAAGATACTAGTACGTAGGCGTCGACCTACATCTTCTCTCCTCCAGGTACCACGTTTCATACTGGATCCATTAATATCATTGAAGCACATAATCAATCAATCTTCTGAATCACCCAAACACCAGATCAATACATATACAAAGATAATATGTGAGTTATCAACCAGATCTAGTCCATCAGATCACATAAAGATAAGTCATTAAGAACTTGATCCATTCAACCATCAATACTGAAGCTAAACATAATCATGCTGTTATCAGAACTCAATACTAGTAACCAGACATCAATTATGCACCCAGAACCCTGCAGAATAGTCAAAGGCAGTTAAAACAAACTTCAAGCAGGATCCACAACTTCACCAATAGACATCTGCGAACATCTGCGCCTATATTGCTTTCTGGTATGCGGGTATCCGCACCTACACAATCTTCTTATCTGCGGGTATCTACACTTGCGTACTCTTCTGCTTTGCGGGTATCCGCACCTGCACCGTGTCGCACCTGCAGTCCTACGGCTACATCCGCACCTGCTCACTCTTCTGCTTTGCGGGTATCCACACCTGCACCATGTCGCTCATGCGGTCCTGCGGCTAGATCCGCACCTGCACTGCGTTGCACCTGCGGTCCTGCGGGTATAGATAGTTTTTCAGTCTTCAAGCCTACCCCAGATTATCAGATCTACAGATCTGATCATGTGCCATGGAGATCTCAACCCATTCAGATCTAGCTATCACTCAAATCTAGCTATCACTCACCAACCGATCACAAGTATTCCAGATCTAGCTACACTTAATATATTCAACCCATAAGTGTGCAGCCAAATGATCTCCTTTCCTTTTTATAGCCTTAGGCCTTTCACAATACCACGGACCAAAAACCATAACAATTCAATACCATGGACCCAATACTTGGGATCAACACTTTTGGATGCAATACCACAGACCAAAACCATAGGATCAAAAACTGTCGGACTAATACCATGAACCAATCATGAAAGTGCATGATCTTTTCTCTACATGAAAGAAACTTTTCTCTGCATGAAAGTGTGTGAACTTTTCTCTACATGAAAGAAACTTTTCTCTGCATGAAAGTGCGTGAACTTTTCTCTACATGAAAGAAACTTTTCTCTGCATGAAAGTGCGTGAACTTTTCACCATATGAAGGAAACGTTTCTCTGCATGAAAGTGCGTGAACTTGAAAATAACTTTGCTGCACTATAATTTATCATCTGTGTGGTTTTCCATCAAGGACAATACTTGTCTCATAATGCCAACACCGAGCACCCAGACCCGAAATAATTATAAAACGCGGAAAATAATGCTTCGGTTTCGTCAGAGCAAGATTCCACAAAACTGGCAGGATATCGAAAGGGCTTCGAGTGGTAAGCGGTTTCAACCGAGTTCCGCCCAATGCCACATAGCAATCGCCACGCATCCCGGTGAGGAGAGAGAGAACCACTCACATCGGATGGGTAAACAACATGCTACTTAGCCACCCGATATGAATGATGACCATAGGATCTGGGGCCTCCAGATCAACGGCGGAGACACATTCCGATGGATGACCGTATTTGACAAGGTTATGATGCGAGGTCACATAGGATTTGAAGTCTAATATGGACAATGCGTTGGTAGAAGATCGTGTTTCGCGGGCATTCTTGGAGTTAACGGAAAAAACGATCGTTTCAAATATGTCCAAGAGAACTGACACTCATCCATTATGAAATAGGTGGCCACCTCCCTGTGAGGCATTATACAGTGACTGATTACGCAGGACAGATGGATTCAAATGGACAAAGGTAGGGGAATCGGAAAGCCGGGAAGCGAAAAGAACAGTCATGAAGCATATTGGCTTTAAAGCCACAAACTGACAGAAAGCAGAGGTAAGCGAAGAGCAGTAAGTAGTAGGCAGTAAGCCGAAAGGAGAAAGAAGAAGCCGAGCTGACCTACAAGAGCAAAGGCAGCGTCGAGCCAGAATTATGACAAAGACAGAGAGGGTCAGAGAGTCTGTGTACTCCAGAGAAGGCTTGAGAGGTTCAAACGCACTCCTCTGTAATGCCTGTCATGTATGAGTCTCAGATTGGGCTCATACTATTGTGACCAATAGAGGTCAAGAGTCAGTAAGGAGAGTCTGTGTACTCGAGAGACTTGGGGGATCCAAGTACAGTCTTACCAATTTATACTTGTTGAGTGAGACTCAAATTGTGCTCACCATTGTAAAAACTCTGCTTTAAAAACATAATAGAGAGGCCACCATTTAAGGCTGGACCAGGAGACGTAGTCGAGGAGTATTGGGTGAACTCCTTATTAAACTTGTTGTGTTATATGTGTTTCTTATTATGTTTTCCTTAACTGCTTCATTGCCTGTGTATTTCGCAATCTTATCTATTCGTTGCATAAAATAACATAGGCACTTCCATGCACATGAGTCTGTAATACCTTATTGTTTCTCTTAGATCAATTATAGATCATATATAAGAAAATTCAAGTGAATCACAAAATAGTAAAGATGTAGATGAACATTTTTTGAAGAGTGATTATGTTGGGTCCCTATAATACTAGTGATTACCCCATTACTATTGTAGTTATACCCCGTATTTATATTGTTGTGCCCCTATTACCCCCATATTGTTATTTCTGTGCCCCATAGAATCCCTCTATTGTTATTTTTGTGGCTTTATATTATTATTGTTAGGTCGTTTGGATTATATTGTGACTCCTTAGACTCCTATATATAGAAAGGAGGTTTTGTCATTTGTATCATCCAAGAATTGTTCATTTATGTAATGTAAAGGAGGTTTCCCCCTCGAAGAGGCTGAATTCTAAGGCGTGGATCTCTCTTTTCTATCTTTTTGTGAGCTGGTTTCATAACATTTGGTATCAGAGCTTTGGATTCTAGGGTTTCGCTGCTCCAAACAGGTCATCGTGGAATTTTCACTATAACTTTTTTTCTGTGACGTTTCAGAAGTCGCAAAAAAAACCCATTTGAGAAGAAATCGCGCTGAACCTTGGGTCCAAATTTCAGAGCTTTTCGCGCGATATTTGCGGAGATATGATCTGAGGAAGTTGGTCTTTTTGCAGACTCCTGAATTACATTCAAAACAGGTGACCTGGGAAAAATCGTCATAACTTTCTCTCTGGGGATCGGATTGAAATTTCGTAAGAAGGTACAGAAAGAGGACGGACTGTAGTTTCTTGTATGTATGTTTCAGATTCAAAGGTTGAAACAGTGACTCGTGGCACGTCGTACAAGTTCGCTCTACTGAACCAGTCTAAAAGCAAGTCACTGTGGGAGATTTCACATAACTCTTCCTTGGAGAATCCAATTTGGCTCAGACTTGTGGCATTGGAAAGAGGACGCAGAAGGCTACTACAGGTAGCAATTTCAGAATTGGATGATCCGAAATTACAGAGATACATCAGATTCAATATCAGGCTTCTATAAAGTGAAAAAAGGTGTGTAGTTTTTTTTTTAATTTTTGTGTAAGCTTGGTTTAACGGAATTCAAAGGGCATAGTAAAGCATTATTATCGGTAACTGATGCCCCGAGGAAAGAAAATGCAAACACCTAGTAAGGAACCTGAAAGCTCTAGCATGACTCATGAAGAAGAGGAAGAAATGCTACATGATATATCAAAATTACAAGAACAAGTGCAACAAATGTCACGCTCACAAAAGCTAACAGAAGCTAATGTAAATGGCGTGGAATCTAAGATAAAGGGCATGGAAGCTAAGATGGAGGATTCGATGGCAAATTTGAAGATAGATTTGAAGACAAACATGGAAGAATTGAAGAAGTTGCTACAAGAAAGGGTCACTAATGGTGAAAAGGTAGTAAAGGAAACTCATGATGAGAACAAAAGAAATGTTAATCATGATTCCATAGACTCTAATGTTGGATCGAAGACTCACCATGTTCCAAAAATCGATATGAGGAAGTTTGATGGCAAGGATCCCGCCACATGGATATTACAGATGGAGCAATTCTTCGATCTCAATAATGTGCAAAACACACAAAAGGTACGTATGGCAACTTTATATTTGGAACCAAATCAGTTTGTATGGTATCAATGGCTTTGTTCTCGTAAACAATTTATCACTTGGGCAATTTTTACGGAAGAATTGATAGCACATTATGAGGATACAAAAAGCAACACTTTTTTTAGCCAATTGATAAGTCTCAAACAAAAGGGTTCAATAATGGAGCACATTGAGGAGTTCCAAAAATTGAACATAAGGGTAAAAGATATTCCAGAGGAGCATAGGATTGATGTGTTCATAGGGTCTTTAAAGGATAATATCCAACATGATGTGCGCCTTTGGGAACCTGATTCATTAGAGAAGGCATTCAGGTTAGCAAGAAAAATGGAAAGCAAAATTATGGCAACTAGGATATATTCCAGGAACAAAGCCTAGATGAAGAACAAATAAATCCGACCATATCTTGTAATGCATAGGCGGGAATTACCACTCCTAAAACCATCGAGATAGAAGGACAAATCAAGAAGAAAAAGGTAATAGTGTTGATTGATTCAGGAAGCACCCACAATTTTATTCATTGTAGGGTAGCAAAAGAATTGAATTGCTTCCTATATCCAGCACCAGAGTGTCAAGTGATGATTGCAAATGGAGGAACAATAAATTGTTCTGGAAAGTGCCATAATATCAAGCTATCCATGGGAGAATATGTATTGACTAGCCCAATGCTTTCCATTCCAATGGGAGGTGCTGATGTTGTACTAGGAGTCCAATGGCTACAATCCTTGGGTACAATAGCTTTTAATTTTCAAGAACTTTTCATGAAATTTTCTGTGGAAGGAAAGGAAGTTGAATTAAGGGGTATTGCAGGGAAACCAGGAAAGATAATCAGCTCTAATGGCATGACAAAGCTTCTAAAAAAGGAGCAAAGAGGTGTAATTGCACAATTATGTTCGCTAGATGTTTCCACATTGGAATCATCTATTTCTCCAGATCTCCAAAAAGTCCTGGACAATCATTCCAAGGTATTTGAGACTCCCAAAGGTCTCCCACCTATGCGTGATCATGATCATGCTATTCATCTGATTCCAGGAAGTGTTCCTCCAAACATCAGGCCGTACAGATATCCCTATGTCCAAAAAAGTGAAATTGAACGTATGGTTGCAGAAATGCTAGAGGCTGGTATAATTCAACCGAGTCAAAGTTCTTTCTCAGCTCCAGTAGTATTGGTGCACAAGAAGGATGGATCATGGCGCATGTGTCCAGATTATAGGGAGCTCAACAAGCTCACTATTAAAGATAAGTTCCCCATTCCTGTTATTGATGAATTACTGGATGAATTGCATGGATCAATTTACTTCACCAAGTTGGATCTTCGTTCGGGATATCATCAAATCAGAATGAAGATTGAAGACATTCCGAAAACAGCATTTAGAACTCATGAGGGTCATTATGAATTTTTGGTCATGCCTTTTGGCCTTACCAATGCACCTTCAACATTTCAAGGTTTGATGAATTCAATTTTCAAACCATTCCTTAGAAAATTTGTGTTAGTATTTTTTGATGATATACTAATCTACAGCAAGTCTTGGAAGGATCATGTTGAACATGTTGACAGGGTGCTACAACTATTGGAGGAGAAACAATTATATGCAAAAAGATCCAAATGTTTCTTTGGAGTCCAGGAGGTGGAATATTTGGGTCATATTGTATCTCATGAAGGAGTTAAGGTAGACCCTAGCAAAATTAAAGCCATTAAGGAATGGAAAATCCCCACATCCATAAAGCATCTGCGAGGATTTCTTGGGTTGACAGGGTATTATCGCAAGTTTGTTAAGAATTATGGGAGAATAGCAGCACCTCTAACAACATTATTGAAGAAAGATTCATTTTCATGGACTTCGGAAGCAACAAAGGCCTTTGAACATCTTAAAGAGGCAATGTGCCAAGCACCGGTCTTAGCTACACCGGACTTCACAAAAACCTTTATTGTGGAATGTGATGCTTCAGGAAATGGAATTGGTGCTGTTCTAATGCAAGATGAAAGACCCATTGCTTTTGAAAGTCGTCCAATCAAGGGAAAGTTTTTAAGCAAAGCTATTTATGAGAAGGAAATGTTGGCAATACTCCATGCACTTAAGAAATGGCGACCCTACCTAATGGGAAGACACTTCAAGGTAAAAACGGATCATGATAGCCTTAAATACTTTTTAGAACAAAGATTATCCTCTGAAGAGCAACAAAAGTGGGTCACAAAGATGTTGGGTTATGACTTTGAAATCATCTACAAAAAAGGGAAGCAAAATGTGGTGGCAGATGCACTCTCAAGAAAGGATGAGGATGTGGAAGCATTGTTGTGTGCCATTTCTATTATCCAACCAGATTGGATAAACGAAGCAAGGGAGGAATGGAAGAATGACGAAGAAGTGTGGGCACTTATTCGAAAGCTACAACAAGATTCCAGTACTTCTGATACATTTAGCTGGCAAAATGATTCGTTATGGTACAAAGATCGCTTATACCTCTGTAAGAATTCCCAGCTAAAACAAAAGATTCTTATGGAATTGCACACTTCTCCCTTAGGAGGGCACTCAGGATTTTTAAAAACTTACCACAGGGTTAAGAAGGAATTTTTTTGGGATGGCCTTAAATCAGATATTCAAAAGTTTGTGGCGGAATGTTTGGTTTGCCAACAAAATAAAGTTGAAACAATTAAGACACCGGGTCTATTACAACCTTTATCCATTCCAAGCCAACGTTGGGAGGAGGTTTCAATGGATTTTATCACAGGTTTACCCAAGTCTGAGGGAAAGAGTGTCATCATGGTGGTAGTTGACAGACTTACCAAGTATGCACACTTTTGTGCATTATCACATCCATTTAAAGCCAGTACAGTTTCTACTGCATTTATGGAAACAGTTCAAAAGCTACATGGAAACCCAAAGATTATTGTAAGTGACAGAGATCCCATTTTCACTGGAAATTTTTGGACAGAATTATTTTCTTGTCTTGGTACTCAGTTAGCTCATAGCTCATCTTATCATCCTCAATCTGATGGGCAAACTGAGATAGTAAACAAATGTTTGGAAGGATATCTTCGTTGCTTTGTATCTGATAAACAGACACAATGGGTCAAATGGTTGCCTCTGGCTGAATGGTGGTATAACACTTCCTTCCATACAGCAACAAAAATGACCCCATTTATGGCACTTTATGGGTATCAACCACCATCCATCACATCATATTTAAGAGAAAATTCTAAGGTTCAGGCAGTGGAACATCACATCGAACATCAACAACAAGTCCTCCAACTCTTAAAGGATAACCTCGTGTTGGCACAAAATAGAATGAAACAACAGGCAGATCAACATCGCAGTGAAAGAAGTTTTGATGTAGGTGATTGGGTATTCCTACGGCTACAACCATATAAGCAAATGTCCCTAAAGCAAGCTAAGAAGGATAATAAATTATCACCAAAGTATTATGGTCCGTACAAGGTGTTGCAAAAGATTGGTACTATGGCATACAAATTGGAGCTTCCTGCAGCTTCTCGATTGCACCCAGTTTTCCATGTTTCATGTTTAAAGAAGGTTATAGGTGACAAGCTCCCAATTCAAACAATATTGCCAGAACTTGACGAGGAAGGAAAAATTATATTGGAACCGGAAGCAGTCACAGAAACAAGAACTCGACAGCTACGAAATCGATCAATTTCAGAGTATCTTATCAAGTGGAAGAACTTATCCGCTGAAGATTCCACATGGGAGGATGAGAATTTTATGCAGAAGTATCCAGAACTACTCAAGCGTTGAGGACAACACTTTTTTGAAGGAGAGGGGCATGTTGGGTCCCTATAATACTAGTGATTACCCCATTACTATTGTAGTTATACCCCTTATTTATATTGTTGTGCCCCTATTACCCCCATATTGTTATTTCTGTGCCCCATAGAATCCCTCTATTGTTATTTTTGTGGCTTTATATTATTATTGTTAGGTCGGCTGGATTATATTGTGACTCCTTAGACTCCTATATATAGAAAGGAGGTTTTGTCATTTGTATCATCCAAGAATTGTTCATTTATGTAATGTAAAGGAGGTTGCCCCCTCGAAGAGGCTGAATTCTAAGGCGTGGATCTCTCTTTTCTATCTTTTTGTGAGCTGGTTTCATAACAGATTACCTACGTTAGTTCAGTTATCACATCATCAACTCTTGCAAAAGTCACTACTGGATTTGGACTTTGGGCATGGTCGGTTGTTTTCCTTGCAACTAGTGGACTCTTTATGTTCTTTTGATGTAGCAGCAAGGATCTAGGGTATATACAAGTGAATTCCAGTGAATCACAAAATAGTAAAGATGTAGACAGGCATGCATGCATCACAGATTGCAATGCTGACAGGCATTGCGATGCTAACGAGCATGCAGGCATCACAAATTGTACGGAATATCACAACAAACAAAATAGAAAATGCAACCCATTACAGTTATCTCAAAGGGCCTAGTGGTCACTTTCGGAATCCTTATAATCAAGGTTTTTGAGAGAATTGCACGTGAAACACTATTGCAAGCACTAGGGCTCAAAAGCCTAATTTATAAAAGTATAATGTTGCAACTGTGGGTGCCAAATAAATAGATAAACATGTAGCTCCATATAGTGTTTCTAATAAATCATTATGCCATAGTCTATGATATATCAATGTATGCCAATATGAAAACGTATACATTGTGATATTACAAATAATAAAATATAATGTTGAGCATTTTTTTTTAGCGTTGAGTCAAAATATATAAGGTTGGCCACAACACCTATTACGCTGAAGCAGCATCGATTTCCTTGACTACATTTACTCAGTACCAAGTGATGACAAAAAATTCAATCATCAAACGCAACATTACATGAAAAGAAATCTTGTCCTGTGTATAGTGATCGTTGGGCATCAGATGAATCATAACCGTTGTAAACTAATATATTAGAAATGCTGCAATTCATAAGCCTTTGCACCATCATTATATCTGTTACATGGGCATTCTAATTGGCCAAAATGCCAAGAAACATATCGGATCATCTTCCTCTTCAGCTTCGGCTCTAACCCTATTTTCCACTTTAAATAGCGAAATTAACACGAACTTCTAATTAATCCGGAACTCAAAGAGTAAATCCTACTTTATAACCTGTCAAATCCACCCATTCAACACTCCGTTGACTCCATAGCAAATCGCAATCGGCCCAAAAATCCCTGTAAAACTTAACTTGTGCACTCGGCCGCGATAACTATGGAAATATTGGAATTATGCGTAAAACATTTATAATGAAAATATATGACAAAAATGTCGGGTACTTCTCACTTCCCCGCCATTCTTGTCACCGTCACCTACAATCCGCGCTTACACACTCGGCTTTTCCGCTTCCAATACGAGCTTAGCACAATTCCCAAGGCATACTTCCCGCCAATTCATCTCCACTTTTGATCTACGCTTTTCAGATCAGATGGTTTGTAAAGTTTTTTATAACATAACATATATCGCTATCGGATCCAGCCCACAATCGGCATGTCATATATATACATATATCTATATATATATATATAAACTATGGAAATATTGGAATTATGCGTAAAACCTTTATAATGAAAATATATGACAAAACATGCTTTTCCGCTTCCAATATGAGCTTAGCAAAATTCCCAAGGCATACTTCCCACCAATTCATCTCAACAGTTGGTTTGTAAAGTTTTTTATAACATAACATATATCGCTATCGAATCCAGCCCACAATCGGCACGTCATATATATATATATATATATATATATATATATATATATATATATATATAGATATATATATATATATATATATATATATATATATATATATATATATATATATATATATATATATATATATATAAAGTACTACATAACGATGGCGGACCCGCCGAGCTTTAAAATATAACAAATATATGCTTTCAAGTCCGACCCTTCTATTATAATCCATTATAATAAAACTTCATATAAAACTGCGTCAACGAAATATATACGAATATCACATAAAATCTTTACGACCCATAATATAACGAACACGAGGGATTATAAAATATAATACAATCAAATATCGGGTCCGATCATATAAGTCACAATTGGCATTTATCAACATATATGTATAAAGGTGGACCCGATGGACTTTTAAATATGATATATATATGTTCGGGTCTGGCCCTTATCACATATCGCGATCGGCGGGGTCATATCCATATAATATAAGCGTTTTATGTTATTTCAGACCCACCAATGTTATAAAATATAACATATAAATTTTCGGGTCTGAAACCCAGTTGCTAATCGCAATCGGCGCTTATCCGTGGTGCTAACTGTCCATACTTATTGCGGACCCGCCGAACCTTTAAAAGTAGCATATATTATTTCAGGTCCGGTAATGTTTTAACACTTGTTTTCTTTGAAAATGTTATTTATTTATTCATTTCTTTGTATTTTGATTTCCAATATGTATATATGAATACATCCGTATAACCATTAGTTTCATCTTAGGCTATATCGGGGCCGATTCTTCTATTTTACTTGTTCCTTTACAAGGAAAACATACCCGATATACCATTATTACTCCTTTCTTTTGTTTTTATCCTTTTTCTAAGTATTTTGAAGAGATTCTTGAATGAAAAATAAATACTATAAACAAATAAAAATGTGTGTTACAACAGTATCCTACCATGCAGCCAATCAATGCCAATGATCTTAATGTAATATTCTAAATATTGACCATATTGTAATAACATTGCCCTGTAAAGAACGTTGCTTCGTATTCCTATGTATGTTATTATTATTTTGCTACGCACAATTATTCCACTGCCTCAGGAGATTTTATGATATCTCGGAGAATTTTATCATTGCTCCTATCCACTGGCTGTCAATGATAAGTATGGTCCTGTCTTTCTGTCCCTAACATCTCTGCTCCAATCAAAATTTTGACCTTCATAATTGTAATTAACCACTCTTCTTTGTCCTTGTGTTACTCTCCTTATCACTATTCGTACCTTATCATGATATATTGAATTCATTTTTGAGCGCTTGGTTCTCTTTGATGGATGCCAATTTTCCTCTTTATGCTTACTTTCTCTGATTTCTTGAGCTTTTATGTATCTCTCCCCCCCCCCTCCCCCCCCCCTTTTTTTTGTGCAGGAAGATGATCAATGCTTGGTGATGCCCTTTTTCATGGCATGTACTAGCAACCTCCTATTCAACATTTTATTGTTATTTGGATTCTCTTGGAGTTGAATGCCCAGAAGTTGCATCTCAATTCTGCAATAGTAATGAAGCGGAAGTGCTGAAATTGAGTGAGGCATGGTGTTTCAATCACCCATGGCCTTCAAATTGTAGAGACATTTTTATAAATTTTCCTTTTCTTCTACAATATAATAAATCTGAATGTCGATTTCTGCATTGAGTTATTCAATATGTTTATTTGAAAGAGATTTCTCCTAGGATGTTTGATATTGCAGAGTCCCATTTTTCTTCAAAAATATGTCGCTTCTTTTAAATGAGATTGATGAGCAAGGATATATATATATATATATATATATATATATATATATATATATATATATATATATATATATATATATATATATATATTATATATATATATATATATATATATATATAGATATATATATATATAGATATATATATAGATATAGATATATATATAGATATAGATATAGATATAGATATAGATATAGATATAGATATATATAGATATATATATATATATAGATATATATATATATATGTTATATATATATATATATATATATATATATATATATATATATATATAGATATATATATATATATATATATATATATATATATATATATATATATATTGAAATGGAGAATGTTCTCGCTGCAATTTCTCTAAGCTTTCATATTTTGTTGATAAATTCATTTTTCTTCTTCAAACATTCACAATAGTGATCAAAATAACAGTCTTGAAGGATTTAAAGAAATCCTAATGATGCAGTGAAATTGGTACAATAGTTGATTACTTGCTGAGATAGAAATCTTCACATGGTGATTGCCAATAATAAGGTTTTGATGTAGATCTCATGATGATTCATGATGAAATCATCTATAAACCAAACATAAACATATATAAAGTCTGCCCCTCCGCTTGATGGAAGTATCTTTTCTCTTTCTTCCATGTTTATATTTGGATGGCTCTCAAGTTTTATACATCAAATGTTTAAATCGAATCATCATAATGTATATTGATGTAATCAAAGAATGAAGAATCTTGAGCAAAATTGATGATGCAATTTCACAATAAGCTATGCTTAACTTTCAACATGATGTGAATAGATACCAATTGATATGAAATTTTCTTAATAGTAGTAGTACTGTGTCTAATTGCAGATAATTATTTACAATTTTACGCATCAGATATATACATGGAGAAAAAAAAATCATTGAATAGTGGCCTTTTGAATGGCGAACCTAATTGATGTTGATAAATCCTAGGGAACATGACTTGATTTCCCACTTTGATGACGCTTTTGTTCTTTCTACTTCTTTAACTGCTTCATATTCTTGTGATGATCATAATCTTTGTGTTCCTCTTCATTACTTCTTCTTGCGCCTATAATCTCCCCCTTAGATCGTGCTCAATTTCATATACTTTGCAATCTTTTAGGTTCTCCTTTTGAAGTCATATTAGTGAAGAGAGTTTGTAAGTACTATCCCTAGCTTGTTCCTCAGATATTCAAATGGTTCTTTAGAAAGGGGTTTTGTAAATATGTCTGCTATTTGTTCCTTTGTGGGTATGTACTCCATATTCACTATTTTCTCAGCCACTTGTTCTATGAGAAAGTGGTACTTTATAGGGATATGTTTAGTCTTTGAATGGAGCACGGGATTTTTTGAAATGCTTATTGCACTTGTATTGTCGCACTTGATAGATATAGGTTCATCAAAATTTACCTTCATGTCTTGCAGCGTTTGTTTCATCCACAATACTTGAGTGCAGCATGTTGTAGCTGCAATGTACACAACTTCTATGGTAGATAGAGATACTGATGTTTGTTTTTTTCTTAGCCATTCCACCAATTATTCTCCTAGATAGAATGCATCGTCGCTTGTACTTTTTCTGTCATCCACACAACTTTCCCAATCTACGTTTGTTTATGTTGTCAAAGTAAAATCCTTACCTCTCAGATACCATAGACCATAGTTTGTAGTCCCCTTCAAGTACCTGAATATTCTTTTTGTTGCTAACAAATGACTTTGTTTGGGTGTTGATTAATACCTTGCTACTAATCCGATTTCCAACATTATATCCAGTCGAGAAGCTATTAGGTATAACAAACTTCCTATAATAGATCTATATTTCTTTTGATCCACGTCAGGTGATTCATCATTTTCACATAGTTTACATCCGTAGTCATGGGGGTTGAGACAGATTTACAATATTTGATCCAAAATCTTTTGCTTATAGATGTTTTAAAGAATTACATGCATAAATTGTAGCTTAACATAGAAAACTTAATGTGCACATGAGACAAGAGGAGAAACACATAAAGCATGAAAGAAGACCACAATACTTGATAACCGAGTTCGTTCGTCTTGGACTACATCTCCGGGCCTTGCTCGATCAATGGGGAGGCCTTCATTCATTAAATGGCATGAAAAAGAAGAGTACAAGCATCAGTTACAAAAGGAGTTTTATACCTCCATACTGAAAAATGGCTGTAATGCAGAACTCTGATGGAGAAATAGAAAGCGCCATTGTGTTCGTGGCATCGAGAAGTGTTGAAACCATATAAAATTTGTCAAATTCTGACAAAATGAAAATTCAGCCCTCCTGCAAAATTCTGCCTCGATCTGCGTGCACTGCCTCCTCTCCTGAGCACACTGAAAACTGCATTTTAAATAAAAATGGGTGGCATATTTTCCCAAGTGGTCCATTAGCGGAGTTGGTTATGGATCCAAATATTGTGGAGGAGGTCGGCCGGTCAAACCCCACCTCCTCCTTTTACACATAACAAATTCCCTTTATAAAAATTTCATAAACCAAAAGAAATTTAACTTAAGGTTTGGTTAGGTCGGTCCCGCCTTGGGCGACCTGCTCACCTTACCCACCTCCATTTGTTATGGGTTGGGTTCGTGCCCCAAGGGCCGGCCCACCCAACTCCCTCGTTACGCGGGCCATGGTTTCCGTGGATGACGGTTGTGGTGGTTCCGTGGGAGCGGGGAGTTCCGTAGTGTGAGGTGAGGGACCCGTGGGAGGGGCCAGGGGTCATGGCCCGCCCCTCCACCAATTAATTTATTTTAATTTTGTGTGGATTCGGTTGGGAGTTGGGGTGGCAGGGTTGGTGGCCCGCCACCCCTTTTTTTATATTTTTTTTTGTTATATAAAACAAAATGTGCGTTTTTGGAAATTTGGTTTTGGACCGAAGGGGTCATTTTAACGAGGCCACGATTTTGCCCGAAATCTGGCTGGAGTTGGCCGGATTCCGTTCGCTGGAAAATGCCAAATTGCACCTTCATTAATCCTGCCCAGTCATCAAAAGTCAACCCAACTTTGACTGCCTCTATCTTCTTCATCCGGACTCGGATTGGAGTGACGTTCGCATCGTTGGAATCAGGGCAACAAGAACTTCAATCTGATGTCAAGTTCATCATCTTTCTGCCACTTCGAATTTTTAGCTTTTTCCATGCCACTGTGTCTGAATATCCACCTGGATCAATCCTCCCCGTTGAGGAGCTTTTGGACCGCCAAAAGCTTTATCAGTCAATTGGCAAGTGAGGGAATTGTTCCCTCACTCTTTATTTTTCCAACCATTTTGCCTTGCTAGGGTGCATCCCCTTGAAACCAACTCGAAGGTATTCCACATCTCGCCGTCATGAAGTCTTGATTCTTCTATCAAGGATGATGTCTTTACGTAACTCATCGAGATACTCTGGTGCAAAATCATCAACTATAGGAACTGTGCCCACCTCTTTGGTGTCCATAATCAATGGTGGCTCATACAGCTTTAAGTTCTTCACATTCACTATGGAGTACATTTGCATATATATCGGCAAATCAAGACGAAAGGCATTGTTTCCAATCTTCTCCAAAATGGTGAATGGACCATATTGGATTGGTCGCAACTTCTTCCCTTCTCCCTTCATCCTGTCCTTGTTGATATGGAACCACACTTTGTCACCCACTTGAAATTGATGGTTGACTCAGTGTTTGTCATGTCGAGCCTTGTACCAGGCTTGACTTTTCTCCAACTGCTCCTGTACTGCTTGGTGAATCAACTGGATCCGCTGAATGAACTGTTGTGCTTTGTCCCTGTCATTATGTCCACTGGAGTCATCTTCCCTTCCAAAAACCATATCAAAAGGGTCCTTTGGCAGGTAACCAAAATGTGTCTCAAATGGTGAACGTTGCGTAGATGAGTGCACTGCTTGGTTGTAGGAATGTTGCACATATGGAAGATGCTCATCCCACAACTTAGGATGTTTCCCACAATATCCTTGCAACAAGTGTACCACGGTGCAGTTTACAACCTCTGTCTGTCCGTCAGCCTATGGATGGAATGCCGTGCTTCTTTTCAACTTGGTGTCCATCATCTTCCACAAGCTGGTCCAAAACTCTCCGAGAAAGCGAGAGTCCCGATTTGACACAATCGATGTGGGTAACCCAAACATGCTGAAAGAAAAGATAAGCAGTCTGCTCTACAGTGATCTTCTTTTTACAGGGCATTAAAATACACATCTTACTAAAACGGTCAACGATGACATACAAATAGTCGTGACTTTTCCTAGACAAAGGCAAACCTCCTACAAAATCCATCAACACCTTTGCCATGGACGACTTAGAATAGGGAGTGGTGTGTAGAGCCCGAGTTTTCTATTAGAGGGCTTTGAAAAAGAACACATCACACAACCCTTTACATAGTGAGTCACAATGTTCTTCATATGAGGCCAAAAACAAAATCTTTGTACATGACACAAAATTTTTTCAATACACAAGGGAGGTGTGGGCCTCCCAGATTACATGTACCCTTTCTCCTGTGGGTATGCACAATTTGCCAAGGTGATACAACAGTTTCCCCTGCAAGTGATAGTTGTCCACCTGTGAACCATGGGTTAGTTTTGCATAAATCTCCTTAAAGTCATCATCGTTAGCATATTGTTCAGCATAACTTTCAAAAGACAACGAAGAATTATGCAAAATAACAGAAGCAGAAATAGGAGGGCGAGATAGTATATCGGCCACTTTGTTGCTAGTGCCCTTCTTATAGTTTATTACCAGATGAAACTGTTGAAGAAAACCCATCCACCTAAAATGATGGGATTGCTGCAAATGGGTTTGTGACTGAAGATACTACAAGGGCTGATGATCCGTATGGATGATGGTCTCCTTTCCGATCAAGTAATGTTTCCACTTTTTCACACTCTAGAACAAGGCATATAATTCCTTGTCATAAGTGGGATAGTTTATCACAACCTCAGAGAACTTCTCTGAATGGTAACATATCGGCCTCTTTTGCTGCATCAATACAGCTCCCATGGCATATCCGCTGGCATCTGTCTCAATCTCGAATCGCTGTTGGAGATCTAGTAAGGCTAAGACTGGTGCGGTGCTGATCTTTTCTTTCAATGTTTCGAAGGACTTCTGCTGCTTTCCTCCCCATTGAAATACTTTCTTTATACTTGTCAATGCGTGTAAAGGTACTGCAATAATAGAGAAATTGGCAATAAATCTCCTCCAATACTCTACTGCACCCAAAAATCTGCGAACCTTGGTTACACTAGTAAGTTTAGGCCAATTTACAATTGCTTCAACTTTAGAAGGATCAATTTTTAGCTGACCATGACCAACAAGATGACCTAGGTAAACCAAAGAGGTTTTCCCAAACTCACACCTTGACAATTTTACATAGAGTTTTTCGTTTTTCAATACATCAAACACTTTCTTCACATGACATACATGTTCATTCCAACTATTACTAAAGAGAAGGATATCATCTAGATATACAAGAATAAATTCATCAATGAAAGGCCTAAAGAGATCATTCATGACCCTCATGAAAGTGGCTGGAGCATTGCAAAGTCTGAATGGCATCAACATCCATTCAAACAACCCCTGTTTGGTCTTGAAGGCGGTTTTCCACACATCCTGATCTGCAATTCGGACCTGGTGATAACCACTACACAAATCCAATTTGGTGAAATAGATAGCATTCTTTAACTGATCTAGTAAGTCATCAATGCGGGGAAGAGGGTAACGATTTTTCACCGTGATTTTTTTTAGTGCACGATAATCCATGCACATCCTCCATGTACCATCTTTCTTCGGCACTTGGACATTAGTGAACCGCATGGAGAATTACTCGGTTTGATGACCCCTTGATTCAATAGTTCCTGCACCTGCTTTTTGATCTCCTCCATCTCAATGGTCGAAATCATATACATGCCAATATTCGGTATAGGAGCGTCATGCTACAAATGTATCTCATGTTGGATTTCCCTCTTCGGAGGTAACCCCTTTGGTTTCTGAAACATCTCATCATAGTTAGAAATTAATTCACATAATTCCTTTTTATGCACATGATCACAACCCTGGAAAGCATCGGATAATTCTACATCTTTTCCCCTTACAATCATAAGCATGCAACCCTTACTGGAATTCACCAACCTCTTCATTTGTCCTGCACTTACAAGGCTGGCATTGATTTTAGTTTGATGAACCCTTACAATATATTCTACCCCATATTTTGTGATTTGGTATTTGTTTTCATGATGGAAGAAGATTTCCTTTCTATCATATAGATATGGACTCCCTAACACCATGCCACAAATCTCCAATGGTATCACATCAAGTTTAACCTCATCCACTAACTTAGAAATGATCACAAATTTAACCTTACACTACTTAGTTACATTTAGTTTTGTTTTATCATGTATCCATCCAAGTTGGTAAGGTTTTGGATGTGGTGTAGTTTCCAAGCCTAGATTCTTTACCAAGGAATTGGAAATTAAGTTTGCTTGGGATCCGGTATCAAATAGAGTTTCCACTTTTGTATGATTTATGATAACTCTAATATGAAATAGCTCAATTCTCTTTCGTTCATTAGGAAGAGACTCATCTATTGAACTAGTGCCTTCATCTGATTCAGAATTAACAGGACGTGTAAGAGTACCTTTTGTTCCTGTTGTTGTGATCAATGCTTTATCTCCCGAATCGGATCCAAGGTCTTGTTGTACAGTTTCCACTGTTTTCTGCTTGCCTTTTCCTCCATACTTCTTCAGTCTCTTTTTCGGGTACTATTTCCAACAATGATCATCGTCATGACCTTCCTTTTTGCAGTGATTGCAATAAGGTATTTATCCTTCATATTTCTTGGTTGATGTCGTCCTCTTCTCCTTTCCTTTTCCTTTCACTTTGGGTTTGCCATTTGGAGGTTTGAAAGGTGCTTTCTTGGAATGATCATCTCTTTCATTTTTGCCCCTGTTCTCAAGATGGATTGCCTTCACACTAGCGAAGTCAATAGTAGTTGTTTCAAACAATAATAATGAATGTCTAAGGTAACTATGTAATGATCCAATATACTTAGTTACTAATTCAGGTGAGTCAAGTGCAATGTCCAAATTAAGTGCCTGTTTTCTAAATTCCTCTATAAAGCTTTGAACATCCTGACCTCTGCCTTGCCTCAAGTATTGCCAATCCATTAATGCTTTTTGTTTGTAACCCAAGGGATAGAATTGTTCCTTTAATGCAGAAATGAAATTAGGCCATGAGGAAAGAAGATTACCCACACTCTTACTGCTTCGCAATTTTTTCTCCCACCAAACGAGAGCAGTGCTACTCAGCCTAAGAGAGGCTAGTTGAATCTTTTCCTTGTCCTCATCGATCTGCTGAATCCTGCAGTAGATTTCAATCTGCCTAATCCAGTTGTTAAGCTTTTCTGCATTACTTTCACCGTTAAACATGGGAAGATCAAATTTGACATCTAATTTAAAGAAAGGTTTCTTAGATGCATCCCTTGAATTTCTACAATTATGGTGATGAGAGGAAGAAGAACTTTCACTCGTGGAAGGAGAAGGAGGGGGTTCTTCTCCACCATTTCCATGCGCTGAACCTTGTTCTTCTGGTTTTCTCTCTTCTTCTTTCTCCAGCCTTGAAAGCAACTAACCGACATTCTCTACCATTGAATAGAAGGTTTTGCGGAAATTGCGCTCCTCTTCAAGACGAGCCTCTTCATCTGCCATGTTTCTCCTTCGATGTGCACGCCCCACTTCGGGATCAAAAGACTTTAGTTTCCCTTCGCCTCTTCGAAGCTTATTTCTTGTTAGCATACAAACATGCAATTCACATCTAAAAAAGACCTGCTCTGATACCACTTGATCCAAAATCTTTTGCTTATATATGTGTTAAAGAATTACATGCATAAATTGTAGCTTAACATAGAAAACTT
The DNA here is from genome assembly GCA_031772625.1 of Pinus tabuliformis. Lineage (NCBI taxonomy): Eukaryota > Viridiplantae > Streptophyta > Pinopsida > Pinales > Pinaceae > Pinus > Pinus tabuliformis. The sequence continues at coordinate 1,702,747,261 of CM062819.1, forward strand.
AATGTGCACATGAGACAAGAGGAGAAACGCATAAAGCATGAAAGAAGACCATAAGACTTGATAACGGAGTTTGTCCACCTTGGACTACATCTCTGGGCCCTGCTCGATCAATGGGGAGGCCTTCATTCATTAAATGGCATGAAAAAGAAGAGTATAAGCGTCAGTTACAAAAAGGAGTTTTATACCTCCATACTAAAAAATGGCTAAAAAACGCAGAACTCTGATGGAGAAACAGATAGCGCCATTGCATTTGTGGTGTCGAGAAGTGTTGAAATGATATAAAAAATTTCAAATTCTGACAAAATGAAAATTCAGCCCTCCTGCAAAATTCTGCCTCAAACTGCATACACTGCCTCCTCTCCTGAACACATTGAAAACTGTGTTTTAAATAAAAAATGGGTGGCGGATTTCCCAAGTTTTCCATTAGCAGAGTTGGTTAGGGATCCAAATATTGTGGAGGAGGTCAGGTGGTCAAACCCCGCCTCCTCCTTTTACACATGACAAATTCCCTTTTTAAAAATTTCATAAACCAAAAACAGTTTAACTTAAGGTTTGGTTGGGTCAGGCCTGCCTTGGGCGGCCCGCCCATCGTACCCACCTCTGTTTGTTATGGGTTGGGTCCATGCCCCAAGGGCTGGCCCACTCAACTCCCTTGTTACTCAGGCCATGGTTTTTGTGGATGACGGTTGTGGTGGTTCCGTGGGAGCGGGGAATTCCATAGTGTGAGGTGAGGGACTCGTGGGAGGGGCCAGGGATCGTGGCCTGCCCCTCCACTAATTAATTTATTTTAATTTTGTGTGGATTCGGTTTGGAGTTGGGGTGGCGGGGTTGGTGGCCCATCACCCTTTTTTTATATATTTTTTTTGTTATATAAAACAAAATGTGCGTTTCTGGAAATTCAGTTTTGGACCGAAGGGGTCATTTTAACGAGGCCATGATTTTGCCCGGAATCTGGCCGGAGTTGGCTGGATTCCGTCCACCGGAAAATGCCAAATTGCGCCTTCATTAATCCTGCCCAGTCATTAAAATTCAACCCAAATTTGACTGCCTCTATCTTCTTCATCCGGACTTGGATTGGAGTGTCGTTCACACCATTGGAATCAGGGTGACGAGCACTTCAATCTGATGTCAATTTCATCATCTTTCTGCCACTTTGAATTTTGAGCTTTTTCCATGCCACTGTGTCTGAAGATCCACCTGGATCAATCTTCCATTTAAAATATTTTCAACATATCTCTTAGATATTTTTCTTGGGAAATGAATATGCCTCTAGGGTTTTGCAGGATCTAGAGCCCTAGGTAGAATGTAAGGTCTCTGATCATATAAATTTCGAACTCGATCTTCATCTCTTCACCAAACCATTCTACTAGATGATGCTTATTGCTTCCAAACATAATATCATCCACATATACAACTATAACCAACAATTCATCTTCATCCACCTTAATGTATAGATTACTATCAGCTCCTCCTCTCTTGAACCCCTATTTTTGAAGGTACTTGTCCAATCTAGAGTACCACACCCATGGTGCTTGTTTAAGACCATATAGTTATTTCTTTAACCTGCAGACATAATTAGCCTTCTTTGTCAATGAGAAACCTTCAGGTTGTTCCATATATACTTTTTCCTCAAGATCACCATTTAGGAAAGAAGATTTCACATCCATTTGATACACCTTGAAATCATTGTAGCATGCAAAGGCCAAAAACATCCTAATTTCCTCCAATATCACGATTGGTGCAAAGGTTTCTTCATAATCAAGTCCTTCTATTTGTGAGTACCACTTATACACAATTTTGGCTTTGTTTCTAACAACTTGACCCTATTCATTCATTTTATTTTTGAATACCCATTTTGTGCCAATGATATTCTTTCCGACAGGTCTTGGTGTTAGTTCCCAAGTCTTGTTTTTCTCAATTTGGTCTAATTCCTCATTGATAGCATCTATCCAACTTTTATCCTTACTTTCCTCCTCAAAGATATTTGGCTTTGTCTGTGACAACATGGCTATATGACCTTACTCAGAATTTCCTGCTAGTTGCCTCCTTGTTTGTACTCCTTCACTTTTATCTCAAATAATTTGATTTTCAAGGTGATTCTTTTGAGTGTATCTTAAAGGTCCTTTTGGATGAGTCTCAGTATCTTCTAATTCTTCATCTTGTATTTCATTCTCCTTACTAATATGATGATGATGGTTTCAAGGATTGATAAAACCTGTGTTGTTCTTATTGGGTAGCTCTTCATCAACCTTTACGTCTAAGCATTCCATAATCTTATGCAGTCTTTTATTATAAAACCTGTATCCTTTAATTTTTTATGAATATCCCAAGAATATTCCCTCATCAGATCGAGCATCAAACTTTCCTAGCTTCTCATCATTATTTTTGATATAACATTTACTTCTAAACACTTTAAAATGTTTGATTTTTGTTGGTTTCCCGTGCCATAGTTCATAAGGTGTCTTATCACAATTTGGTCTAAGATGTGCCTTATTGAGAATGTGTATTGTTGTATGCACCACTTCTGCCCAATAGGTTTGGGCAATGTTTCTTTCTTGCATCATGGCTCTAGCTATTTGCTGAAAAGACATGTTTTGTCTCCATGTGAATCCATTATGTTGTGGTGTGTATGCAATAGTATATTATTTCTTTATCCCACATTCCTTAAATAGGTCTGAAAACTCATCTGATGTAAATTCACCTCCTCTGTCTGACCTTATGCACTTTATTTTGCACCCTGTTTGATTTTCTGCCAATGCCTTAAATGTTTTGAATTTCTCAAATGCTTCTGACTTATATCTGAGAAATGCTACCCATGTTAATCTTGAGTAGTCATCTATTACCAGCATGAAATATGTTTCTCCTCCTGGTGCTTCTATTTTGTAAGGCCCACCTAGATCCATATGAACTAGCTGCAAGAGCTTACTACTTGATAGTTTATCTTTGACTTTGAATGATGTTCGTGTTTGTTCTCCCATCTGATAGGACTTACAGATAGTGTTTTGAGGCCGTTTCATTGTTGGTAGATCTTTGACTGCTTTCTTCTTGCTGAGTTTGATGATGTGATCAAATTTGAGATATCCCAATCTCCTATTTCATAGTGAAGATTCATTTTTTTTATGATGTAGCATTCCTCATTCTCTTCTTTCAATATATATACATTATTCTTAGTTCGAACTCCTTTAGCCAAAACATTCTCTGTAGATGTTGACTTAATTTCACAGTCTTGAGCTCTAAAAAGAACATCACAGCCTTTGTCACACATCTGACTTACACTCAACAAGTTATGTTTTATACCATCTACAAACAGTACACCTTGAGCCTTTCCTCTTTCGTTGCTTAGACAAATTGTACCCTTTCCTTTAATTCTACCTGCTTCATTATTACCAAATGTGGCATTTCTAGCTTTATTTTCATTGAGGGAGAAAAACTTTCTTTTATCTCCTATCATATGTCTAGAGCAGCCACTATCCATGTACCATTTATTATTTTGATCTTGAGCATACAAAACTAAGTCACACTTGTCAAGTTTCTTTTCTTCTAACCTCTTTAAACATTGCATGCCTCCAATTGTTTTATACATATTCTTAGATGTTTTAACATTTGTGAATCCATTCTTTCTCATCTTATAATTTCCAAAATCAATTCTTCTGACATAAGCTCTACAATTTGTCTTTATGTCCAAAATTTTTACAATAATAAAAATATCCATAAAAGAAATATATGTACCTTCACATTTGATAACCTTGTCTTCTGAAGAAGTGAGGCTTCTGATAGGTTGTGTATTGATTGTCCATTTCTTTTTCTTCCTATACTACACCGACAATGTCCTTTTGCAGTTGTTCACTCAATGATGAAATGTTTCTCAAGTTTTTATTCTTAGATTTATGTGAGTTGTCATCCTCTCTCCTAGTAGCTTTTACAAAGGTAATTGTCCTTTTATTCTCTTCCTTAGATTTATTGGATTCTCCTTCATAACCTAACCCTATCTTTATGAGTGGAGACCTTTGAGAATTCAATATCACATCCATTTTTTCAAATCCCTTTATCTATTGAATATTTATGTTTAGTTCAGTCTGAGTTTTCTCTAATTTTTTCTTTAGGCATACCAACTCTTCCTCCAATTTTTCACACTCCTGGTTTTTCTCTTTTATCTGTTGCGGTAAAATTTCTTCCACCTTATTTTCTTCTTCAAGTTTAACTTTCAACTTGATAATGTCTTCTGAATTTGATTCTTCCTTTACATATTTTAATGGGATCTCTTTCTGCTTTCTATTCTTAAGTTTAAGCCTTTCTATTTCATCTAGGGCACTGATTAACTCCCCCAAAAGGTCTACCTCACCTTCCTCTTCTTCTTCATATTCTTGACAATATTTTTCAAGTTCTTTCAAGGCCATTAGTATAAATTCACTTATTCCATCTTCACTAGAGGATTCGTTAGAGCTTTCAGATCCACTACTATCTTCTTGAGCATAGAAATTTTTCTTTTTGAATTGTCTCTATCTCTGTATTTTGTTAGACTTGTTCTTCTCTTTCCCTTTAAACTGATTTTCCTCTTTCTTAAAAGTGCATTTTGTTGCATAGTATCCCACTCTTCCATAATTAAAACACTTAAATGGAATTTTTCCTTTATACTTACATGTTCCTTTTTTCAACCTTCTGACGAATTTTTCTTCTTCTTCATCAGAAGCTGAGCATGACCAATCCTTTTTTTTTTGTGGGCTTGTCTTCCTTGAAAGTTGCCTCTCTACTTGTTTCCATTCCTTTTGGAATTCTCATCTCATGCATTTTAAAAGAGCCATGTAGTTGATCTATGTTCAAGGTATTAAATTTTGTCGTTTCTTCTATAGCTAAAACCTTAGGATTGAATTTAGAAGGTAATGACCTCAAAATTTTCTAAACTATTACACTTTCGTTGATTTTTTCACCTAGAACCAGCATGATATTCACAACTTCATCAACTCTTAGAAGGAATTTAGATATATCTTCATCTTCATTCATTTTTAATGTTTCAAACTGAGTTTTATACACTTGTAATTTGGTCATCTTCACCTTTTTATATCCTTCATGAATATTTTCTAATTTATCCCAAATACCTCTAGCTGTCTCACAACGCATTACTTTGCTAAATTCAAACTCACATAGACCACTCAGAAGTGCATTCAAAGATTTTGAATTAGCTATAAAGTTCAGTTTGGCATCTTTATCACTAGTTGTTTCCTTTGGTTCTTCATAACCCATCAATACAACAAACCATACTTCTATTCCTAGAGACATTAAATATGTCTTCATTCTTACTTCCCAGAAGGCATAGTTTGTACCAGTAAATAGAGGGGCCTTATTTGTTGAGCATCCTTCTTGGCTAGCCATTTTACTTACTTAGGACCTCCTTCCAGTTGTTAGACTGCTACAAAAGGAACTTGGATCTAATACCAATTGATATTTTAGAAGGGAAATTACTAAGAGGGGGGGTGAATCAGTAATTTAATTATTTATTTCTGCTCAACTTGATCTTCTTCTTATGAAGTTAATGATTTATGTCTGTGCTCAATAGTTATTGTATTTATTTTGCAGATTTCAAGGAGAGAGGTTTGTTGATATGTTTATCAAGACTACATTGCATTCATACAACATGCAAGAATCAAACACATGAAGACACCAGATATAAGTGGAAACCCCGAAGGGAGAAAACCATGAACTTTTAGGCTGAAAGTGATGTGAAGGCAAGCTGCTACTCCTTTTTACATCAGAGTTTTTGTAGGCTCCTACCTACAAGAGGCTCCTACCTCAACGGAAGCTTCAACTCCCACTAGTTTTCTGTGGGCTACAATCAACAGCTGGCTCCTACCTCAACATTCTTCAACGTGTTCTTTTTCAAGATGCAACATAGAAAAGAACAGAAATTTCTCAGGTCATAAGTGTTGGTTACCTCATATCCAATTCTATTGTCAAGTTTTATGTTGAACTACTCCTTCTCTTCACTCTTCTTCTCTTCTACTACTACTTATCCTTTTATAATGCAGAACACTTCCATACATTAAAAAAAGGAACATTTTTTTCATTCCACATTATCTATTTTATAAGAAAGCCAACTTGGTTGTTTGTATTCTTTGGAGGAATATGAAATGAAACATAATCTCTTGGACTTCCAAAACTTCTCACAAGATTTGTTCTTTCATTTTCAATTCAGAAAATTGTTTGTAAAAAAAATGGAGCTAAATTAACAGCTCATTCAAAAATAATTACAAGAGATAGATCAGATTTGGATTATCTACATTTTATGTTCAAGCAATTTTATGTATTCCATCTTTTGTGTTAATGTTTCACTTTCTCATTGATTAGAATAACCTTTGCACTTCACATCACATTCAACTTTTTATATTCAACATTCAACATTTATGTACACTTTCCATTCAACATAAATTATCACCAATGTGCTTAGTGACATCAATATTTATCGACATTAATCAATCAACTTAATCTTGAAATCAATGTCAATATTTCCAACAATAACACTTTACCAAACCAATATGTGCAGCCTTACATAATCAATATTGGGCAATAAAATCAACTAAGTTAGCTTATCAAAGTTTAGAATCTAGTTCATAACTAATATCAAAATCATCAAAATTATTGTATCAAATTCTTTAGACCAGGTGATTGGTAAAGATTTCATCCAAATATCAAGTTATGAATTTATCTATTATCATGCCAAAAATTTGTTATTTACTAAGAAATATCAAACCAAACTTCACCAGGTCATCCTCATGATCATAATATAAATCATTTATATCACTAGATGCAAATGCATACACCAAGGATAAGTCAGGTAGGTTCCATCCATTCATTGTGATAGTACTTCATATTGAATTACAATGGTTTATACTTCAACCAATGTGTCAAAGATAACGATTTCAACGCAAAATATCATTGAAAGTGACTATGCCCATATAACATTGTTATCAATGCAAATCATCACTCGTCAAATCAAATAATTAGTCATCAAGTCAAAGCCCAAAATTCGCTCTCACAGTGGGATATATAGCCCAAAACGAATCTCAACATCGAGTAAAAGTTCTAAAGAATATTTATGAACCTTCAAACATTATGTCAAAACTCCAAACATTGCCCATCTATACCAATCAGCCAAATCTTGTCAAACCCTTGCAACTGTTATCAAATATTGTCATATACTAGCATCAATGATAAAATAAAAATATTAATATGCATATTTCGGTCACTTGCAAACACAATTTTAGTCAACACAATCATATCATAATAAGGCAAACATTCAAACTTCCCTGCTCATAGAACTTTATGTTCTCTGCTCCATGTTTGTAGGATTTACATGTTTTAGGTGAACTTCTGATTTCATGCACAATGTTTCACTTTTGTGTCATACATTCAAAACCACACCTTTAGACATTCTTTCGTGCAGTTGAGAGGATTCAGACCAACCCTTAAGCTTGCTTCCGTGTGGTTGATGCTTAGAGTAAGGAAAAAAATTTCTTCTTAGACCAGAAATTGGTTGCAGACCAACAATATCAGATATTTGTCAATTCATGTCCATAAATATTACTTCAATAATGAATAATATTCTATACATATAATGCAAATGATAATAGGAGTAGGGATCTTATGGAGAGATTGTCCGTCTGAATGAGTAGTCCCTTCATCCATTATTATTCACGTCATCAATTTTTCTATCATAATACTGTCATGCATCAGTAGAATGGTTAGATCATGAAATCAAACTATATCGGGTTTTAAAACATATATCCATCATGGTTATAAGCTACTTCATCATGAGATCAATATTTCATCAATGGTTAGTGTCAAATAGCTAATAGGAGTATACTTCAAGAATCATGATCACAGCATCACTTCTTTATCATATAACTCAATCCATCAAGTCAGGGCATCCAATTTTTCCATATGTCATAATTACTAAGCTCATCAAAACCTAACCACGGTCAACAAGAAATATGAGGAATATTTTTGTTACACTTCTATCATTATGGTTACCATGCTTATCACCAACATTATTAATAGTATCAAGTTACCATCTATTACACATTTTTCTTAGGGATATATTGTGTTTTTCTTTGATAATTTCATTTCTTCATTTACACGTTAAATTAACCCTATAACATCATAACATTATTCATATTTACATCATTTTTTAGCAACATATGTGTTATCACATTTGATTAAGTTTGAAATTTTTTAAATGCTGACAATTGGAGTATCAGCAAAAAAAATTGTAATAAATAGGGAAAAACGTTGATGATGGGACTATCAACACTATTGTAATTTTAAAAAAATTCACAAAATATGTTGAGAATGGGAGTGTCAATGTTATCGGGTGTTTGAAATTGCATACAAAAGAGATTTTGCAGGTAAATAGGGTACCAACGTCAAAGCAACGAAATTCAAATCTTAGTTTTTAATTGCACTGACATGTTCCACGTCAGCAAAAAGGTAATTATTGCTAAAACACGCTCTGTTAGATATGAAATGAGAGATAATGTGTTGAAAGGATTGTTTCCACCGCCAAATAGGTATGTGGGTTTAATTTTAATGATTGAAAGGTTAAATATTTGATATCTATTGTCATTCAGTTATTATAGTACATGGCAAGACAAGTTCTTTAATAAATTACCCCATATAGAAAATCATTTGTTTCGGTATGATTATTATTATCCTTTATTACTAAAAACACTCATTCTGTTGAGTTACTCGCCAGAGATCAAGGATTGAATCCTAATCCTCTGTTTTTGCGTATTTGTTAGGCTGAGAAAGAGAAATGGGGAAAAGTGGAAAGTTGAACAGAAGTGAGCCGAAAGGGCTTGATCTTCTTGATATCTACCTAGAGATCCATCAATAGTTTTGATAGGTTGGATGGGAATAATTCTTCAATTGGTTCACTGATTTTCACGATGAAGTGGCATGAGCATTTTACCAGAGCTTTAATGGATAGATAGTAGAGGTTGGACAAATTTATTTTCAGGTAATAGAGGAATTAATCTCTGAGATTGCAAATCTGCCCACAAATGGAGAGAAAGCTTTTAGAAGCCACACCTTATCTGGAATTGATGTGTCTTTCTTTTTAAAGGATGAATTTGAAGAAAATAACTGGAGAGCAAGGGTGCAGAGGTCGTGGTTAAAAGATGAATTCCATGCTTTACTCTGTATTTTTTAGTCCTATTTCACCTGTGAGGGGTGCTAAAACTGTGCCAACCTCTACCATTTATGTTTTCTTGCTCATTTGGAAGGTCAAATAAGAATCAATACCTAATATTTCTTGTTAGAAAGTTTAGAACATATGGTCGCTCGGGTCCGAGCTAGGACAGACCCATATTCACATTTCATTTATCATAAAGCCTTCATAAAGTTATTAATTGAAAATCGTCTAAGGAAGGTTGGGAGAACATGGGATTATTTTATATTTTGGGGAGGGTTTCAACCCCAGCCTACTAAATCTAAAAGAGGTAAGAAAAATGGCACTAATAAGGAATCCAAACAAGTCAAACACCCTGAAACAGGAACCTCATCTCAAATAACATATGTTTTACAAACAAGAGTTCAAAAAAGGTTAGAGAAGGCATGTCCTCTTGTTCCTAAATTACCTAAAGTTTACACTAGAAGGATTGATAGGCTCAGAAAGGCACAACAAACCCCTCCTCCTACTAAAAACCTTCCTACTGAAAGGCTACCTACAGGAAGCCATTTACCAAAGAAAACTAAAGGAAATATGACTGAGCCCCAAAATGAAAGAGCCTCAACTGAGAAAGAGCCTACCTTGTTTGAGATGTTTAAAGGGGGGGGGGAATCCTCACACTAGGCCCTGGAACAAGCTCATATTGAATATCAAGTTAAAACAGAACCCAGAGCTTACTAAAGAAGTCATAGATGTGGATGATATCCCACTAAAGGACCTAATTATAAACCAAGAGAGAGCTACAGGTTTGAAAAAATCAAAGAAAAAAAAATATTCCAAGAAGGGAACTCCCATGGAGACTAGAGAAATTAAAAGATGCAAGATGGCCAATGTGGATGTTTTTTTAGAAACAGCTACTACCCTTAGCTGATTTTTTTTTTGGTATTTCATTTTTTGACCCCTTACTGTCAAAATGAAATTTTGGCATTTAGTTGACAAAACGCTTGTCAGGGTTTTAGCACAGGAAAGGGTAGAGGAGCGCTGACATTTTCATTGTCAGTGCATTTTGGTGAATAGTATGGAGGAAAATGTTGACAGTCAACCCGTCAGCACAATTATCAGTTTCTAGCTACTAAAGGATGATAGAAGGTTTATCAGCAATTGTAGGAAAGGTACCCGAGGAATCAAAATCTACGCAATAGAAATTGATTTTTGAAGCAATGACAAGGCATGATTCCTAGAAAAGGAGGAATAACAACGATGCACTTTTCACTCCCTATTTTTAGCATGATTTACAGCAAGCCGGTTTTTATTATAAATAGATAGGTTTTAAAGATATTTTACATGCATGTACTTAAAAGATATACACTATTATTTTTAGATTACTGTAATTAAGGATAAGCTAGAAACCTATTTTATCTATTGTACTCTCTATATAAACAATTTCTGAAGAAGGAAAAAGGGTTGGAACTTTTGAAAGATAGCCTTTTTTTATGTACTGTGTGATCATATTATAATAAAGCAGTCTATGTGAGCAGTTTTGCAGAAATTCTTGTGTCATAATTCCCTGTCTGTCTCTTGGTTTAATATTTTCTTCAATGTCTGAATGCTAAGTGGTTTGAAATTAGAATTCATATTGATGTGCTCCATTTTATTTATGTTTTAGATATTTAAATGCTTATTTTTCACATATATATCACACTGATTTCCTCCACTATCCTCCAAATTTCCTAAAAAAATTCAAAGGAATTGTTACTATCTCACTTTTATGATGTTTTCTCACTGAACCTGCGATTGTATAAAGTTGATTGGGTCAGACTCCATGCCCAATGGTGGAATTTTCCTACAATCCAACCAACCTCAGTTTTTCTTAAATAAACCTAGCCATATGACTTATTGCAAGCCTTCTACCACTGTGACCTTGGGTAGTTGAGTTTTAGAGAGAGATCCCTCTCCAGGTTGAAGGGCCAACTTTCAACCTCAAAGCAATTTGAGGTTACCTTATATTTTTTCCCGCAACTAGGGTTTTCTCTAAGTGATAACAATATGGAACTATGTAGAAAGAAAAATATCAGCATCATCAATGCAACAGAACATAAAGGAACAACATAAGAAAAGAATTCACACATATAGACACCAGGATTGGTCGGAGACTAGGGAAAAACCCACTATGGGGAAAATCCTTTCAAATTATTCTTCTTATTAGATTGCCATTGAATGATTCAAAAAAAGAAAGTATAATGACCCAGATCTTCATCCATACAACTATCTAGCAAAAATAAAATAAACAATATCCATGAGATGAAATCAATCATGCTCATACTAAAAACCTCGATCTTGAAGCCCATGATGAATTGTCATTTTTTGTGGTCAACTACCAAACACTGCAGTCAACGAGTGAAAACTTCGGATAAATGACAGAAACCAAACCATAGTTTTTAATCGCATGGAGGACATGTTGTGTGAGAGACTTAAAGGCTTCAGTTGCATGGATGATCTAGACAAGGAGCAACTGTAGTTGATATTTCTCTATGATACGCCTACGACTGAGACCTAAAACTATAAAACAAACATGAAAACTTCGTACCCTGCAATTTCACCTTCGTGTGAACCCATTATTTTGTTGATCTGCCTCAGACCTGTGCAAGCTAAAAACAAGAAAAATAATAGAAGAATGTCTCATGATGATATCCAAATGAGTTGGAGGTCAGTTGTATTTATATCCTTCCAAGGGTGTCCGATTTTCTTTAGGGTCGACCCGATCAAATATGCACATGTGGGCTTATAATTCAAAAATACACTTTCCCTTGTCGAAATTTGATGATATTTAGGTCGATTTTGATCCTCTCGAAAACAGGATTTCAATGCAATAATTATCTCCATCAAATGAGTTGTCTAAAGTGGAATTTGGCAATATTTTCCAATTTTAATACCCACCCTAGAGGTGTAAGAAGCGCGACAAAGGGGAACACCAGGAGGAAAATGTTGGGATGACATCGGTAGGGACCTCCAAGATGCAGCGACGATCTATGATTTTAGTATATTATATTTTATAAATATAATAATTAATTTATAAAACCATATGTTAAAAATAAATAAATACAAGATATATGCATACATACATACATTATGTATAAAAGAGAAAAAAAAAATGTAAATTGTCCCTCTTGTGACAGCACGAGAAGGGTTGGACTAGTAGTAGCAGCCACCCCCATGGGGTAAGTTGGGTGTGGTTGTTACATAGCTCATAGATGGAAATATCAGTACTATCTTTCTTCATTTTCTCAATAATGTCATACTCAATATCCTTATCTTTGGCAGGGTGTGTTGAAGTGGTAGGTTGTGAAACTTTGTTTGATATCGTAAGGGTGATAGACTTATTCTTATTATTTATGAAAGCATTCTTCTGAGGTTAAGTACTTCCATATTTTTTCTAAGTTCCTTGAGTAGGATTATTAGGAAGTAAAATATTTCTCGACAATTGCTTCCTTACATCTTGCTTGAGCATCGGTCCTTTTCTCCTTGGGTTATATTTCTTATTCAATTGTTGAGGAGGAGAATCACCCATTGGGGTCTCATTCGCACCTTATCAATCATTGTTCAAGATAAGATCAAATGTGAAAATCAAATCACTGGTGCTTATTTTTCCTCTTTCGAGGTTGGTTCAATAGTCTCTTGAGTCTACTTTGAATTCTCTTCTACTAAAAAACATTATATAACATTAGAAACCAAAACATTCATGTTATGATTCCACTGAGGACATGTTTTCTGTGAATTTTATTTTGATGAAAAGTACAATAGTTATGCATACCTAAATTCTCAACATTAAATATAACATTAGAGATTTTTTGAGACTTGGCTGGTTGATTGATGTTCTTCTTAAAATACGACTTAAAAGACTTGTTATTAGTATAATCCTTCCTTGACTTCCTTTTGTTCGAAATACTGAGAGGGGGGATGAATCAGTATTCCTTAGAAATTAGCACTTTTAAATCTTTTCAGAGCATTAGTTAATCTTCAATTATTATTAATTTTTATGAAGTAATAACAATAAATAAAATAACATAGTAGACACAAGAATTTTAGGTGGAAAACCCCCTCCGGGTCAAAAACCACCGAACGCTTTTCTAATAAATTATTTAATATTCAGCCCCAACTGAATTGAAAGAAACAACTTCCTAGAATTCTAGAAAATCATTCTTCTCCAGCTCCCACTAGAAGGACGCCCCAATGCCCTGGTTTCTTCAGTAGTCAACTGAATGGATGCCCCAACATCCTAGACCAACCTACCACCCAGAAGTGTTCACAGGCTCCAACCTGTAGGTGAATTCATGCACCAACCTAGCACCTCCCTGCCACCCTATAATGACTAAAATGAGACAAGAGTGTGGATTCCCGTACCAGGGAAAACGATCCACGATACAATATGATTTACAATGATTTTGACCAAACACCCAATCACCCTATGACCTGCAACCCAACCATGATATCATCTCAACAGAGAATCCTATACCTCCTAATAATGCCTTTTCGACTCTAGGCAGATTGACTCTTTTACAATAATGAATCTTCCAATGATGACACTTTTACAACTTTACAATCATGACTCTTAGCCTTGACACTTCTTCACAACATACAGATGGTTTTCATGTATTCAAAGGATGTCTCATTTCAATGCTTCCTTTGATTTGATACTTCTCCTCTTGAATTCTTTCTTGATGTTGTACTCAAATCTTCTTCTACATGCATGCAAATTTTTCCCAGCGAAACCAATCCCAAAAGAAAACAAAATACCCTTCAACTTACCTTTGCGTGCAAAACACATGTAAGTGCATAAAAATGAATAAATACAAATAAATTACAATGCATACCTCAAGTGTGCTTGTCACCTTTGTTGTTGACTTGTTGCAACAGTAGACAAAGACTCCCACTCTTGATATAGGCCTGGACTCTATGCAATACTATATCCAAAACTAACCTAAAGATATATACAATAAAAACTGATGACAGACCCTAGACTTGTGATGGACCAAGTTCTAAGTACAACAACAGAGACCATTCTATCAACTATGACAAGACAAGTAACATGAACTTACAACATCATATAGATTTAGCAAACTTGGTGTAGCATCAAGAATATGTAGCATAAAATGTGTAGTATCAAGAATAGGACATTCGAAAAACTAATTGTGACATATAGAGACATAGAGATATAACCGAGACACTGTATATACTTATGTTGTCCTGAAAAAACATATTTTAAAGATGATGCTCAAAATTCAAATGTAAACACTAATCATACATACCTTGCTGTAGGATACTTACCCTTGACTGTTGATGTGTGGTCCTTACTGTAGTGATCCTTGAATGCATGTTTTTTCTTGCCTTGTAGGAGCTCGATATTGAATCTATTGTATCTATGTAATTTCATATCTACAAGGTCTAAAATAAGTTCTTGTGGTATCCCTATGAGTCCTCTTTCCAACCCCATATGTCTGATCAATATTGGATTCTTCAAGAAAGAGTTATGCCCAATCTCCCACGCTGACCTGATTATAGATTGGCTCACTAGAGAAAACTTGTACGAAGTGCCATCTGTCACTGTTGCGACCTTCGGTCCTGAAAATGCTACTCAACAAACTAAAGTTCATCTTATTTCTTTGAATATTTACGAAATTTTAATTCAATGCTCAGAGAGAAATTTATGACGATTTTTCCAACGTCACCTATTTGACATGGAATTCGTGGGCCTACAAAAACCCTAACTTCCTCAGATCATATCTTTGAAAATATAGCAAACCAAGATCAGAAATTAGGTCACGTGGTTCAACAATATTTAGGCTCAAATGGGTTTTAATTTTAGCATCTGAATATTTGCAGAAACATAGTTATAGCGAAAATTCCACGATGACTTGTTTCAAGCCACAAAATCCCTACTAGAGGAGTATATGAGGGTCATTATTTATATGAATCTCTTTAGTTGAGAGGGTCCTCAACAAGTGAAAGTTGGAGAGATATAGAAGTAATTTGTTTTTATTAATTATTAACTATTCAATGACCACAACCAATTATAAGTATCATGCCACAACCCTATAGGGTTTAGCCCACTAATTGGGGTTACTAACTTCAAACATGAATATCTCTCAAAACGTGAAGAATTACATGGAGTGCCATATATCAACGGAAACATCTCAACGAGTAGATTCCATATAGAAGGTCCTTGAATCATAATAGAGTAAGTTTTAAAGTAAAAATTCTCATGAAAGATTGGGGTAGCCCCTGGTACTGCTTGGGTTGACATCAATCACAACCACTGATCAACAATCTCCCCCTTTGGCATTAGTGGCAACACAAGTACTCCCCCTACGATCATGCCACCTCTTCCTACTGCATTCTCTCCCTCTTTGTCATCAATGGAAAAGGGTAACTCCCCTTGACAAACAATCATCATGCGGGCATGTACACACCTCCACTACCCCTTTCTACTTGAGTAGATAAGAGAAAGAGTCTAATGAAAACTTGGGAGAATCCCAAGATTTTGGCGAAGAAACTCAAATGCTTCACAAGGTAATGGTTTGGTAAAGATGTCAGCAATTTGTTCCTTTGTGCCAACATATTCAAGCTTGATATTCTTTTCGGCAACCTTCTCTCTAACGAAATGATATTTAATCTGAATGTGCTTCATTTTGGAATGCATAACAGGATTCTTGGAGATATTGATGGCGCTGGTGTTATCGCAAAAGAGGGTAATAGGCTCATCAAACTTGACTTGAACATCTCGCAAAGTTTGCTTCATCTAGAGAATTTGAGTACAACAAGTTTTTGCTACGACATATTTTTCTTTTGCTGTGGATAACGAGATTGAAGACTACTTTTTACTTAACCATGAAACAAGACAACCACCTAGATAGAATTATGCTCCTCTGGTATTCTTACGATCATCAACACTTCCTGCCCAATCTGCATTTGTATAAGCTTGGATAACCATATCATTTCCTTTGGGATACCATAGACCATATTCCATTGTGCCCTTAAGATACCAAAGAATTCTTTTGACGGAAATGATATGAGATTCTTTTGGTGCTGCTAGAATTGTGCTACTTGTCCAACTTCCTGCATCACATCTAGCCGAGAGGCTTTCACATATAGGAGACTACCAATCATGGATCTATACAACCTTTGGTCCACGTCCCTTGATGAGTCTTATAAGCTTAACTTGGCAACCTCTTGCCATGGGGGTAAGGACTAGCTTGCAATCTTCCATCTGGAACTTTTTGAGCATTTCTTTGATGTACTTGGTTATATGAATATTCCTTTATCCTGCTGAGAAATCTGAAGCCCTAAAAAGTATGTCAGTTCGCCAAGCATAGAAATTTCAAACTCACTTTGCATTTTTGTGGAAAATTCTTTACTTAATCTGTCATCACTGCTTCCAAAGATTATATCATGCACATATACTTCGATAACTGTTGGGTTATCTCGATCCACTTTCACATAAAGATTGTTGTCAGCACTTCTTTTCTTGAATCCCTGTTGATCTAGATATCCATCAAGACGAGCATACCAATCCCTAGGAGCTTGCTTGAGACCATATAGATCCTTCTTTAATCTAGAGACGTAGTTTTCATTATTAGAGAGCAAAAAAACTTCGGGTTTTTCAAAGTAAACTTCTTCCTCCAATTCAGCATTTAGAAAATCTAACTTAACATTTATTTGGTAGACATTGATTTTTCTCGAGCAAGCATAAGAGAGAAACATCCTGATAGCTTCCATTCTGGCAACAGGAGGAAATTTTTCTTCAAAATCGATTCCTTCAACCTGTGCATATCCTTTGTAGACTAATCTTTCCTTGTTCCTGGTAACCTGTAATCCTTCAATTGTTTTTCTCCCCTTAACATGTAATGAAACTGTCATCTTGTTCAAAATACCTTCCTGTTAATCATAGACTTGTGTCATATATTGTTGCATAGACTCCTCCTCTATAAACATTAAGGAGTCAACAAGCCAAATTGTTCATAATAGTGAGTCACCTAACGGGCCATCTTGACTTGAGTCATTATCTGAAGCAACTACTAATTCCTGATGAACTTTTGCTTTTACAAATCCTGAAAGCATAACTGTTGAAACCTTGTTATCTTCTTGGTCTTCCTATACCTGTTTCCTTTTCCAAAACTTCTTATTCCTGCAATCTCAAGCCATATACCTATAGTTATGACACTTGAAGCATTCAATGTTGTCCATAGGTGATTCCATATGATATCTTCAACTGCGAGCGTTATGGCCATAGTTATGGCATTTGAAACATTCAATGTTACATTCATGGCCTTTGAATTGTACCTTTTAGCTTCATCGATAGATGTGTCTCCAAAAAAAATTCATTCCCATACTCCATGTGCCTACAAATGTACTTCCATCCTAGATTCCCATATCCAATAATTATCTGCATCAAAATCAGGGGTTGGTACACAATACTCACTTTATTCAAATTTTGTTGTACCTGTACCTTTCTTTGAAATCCTTGTAACCTGCTTTTTTGACTTTCCCATATCTATGCTTTGAAAACTGACTTCTAGTGGTCAAGTTGTTACTGAAGGAACCAAGCTCTGATACCAATTGTTGGAAATACTGAGAGGGGGGGGGGGTGAATAAGTATTCCTTAGCAATTAACACTTTTAAATATTTTCAGAGCATTAGTTAATCTTCAATTATTATTAATGTTTATGTAGTAATAAAATTAAATAAAAGAACACAGTAGACACAATAATTTTAGGTGGAAAATCCCCTCTAGGTCAAAAACCACCGAACACTTTTCTAATAAATTCTTTAATCTTCAGCCCCAACTAAAATGAAAGCAAAAACTTCCTAGAATTCTAGAAAAGCATTCTTCTCTAGCTCCCACTGGAAGGACGCACCAACGCTATGGTTTCTTTGGTAGTCAACTGAATGGATGCCCCAATATCCTAGACCAACCTACCACCCTGAATAGGCTCCAACCTATAGATGACTTCATGCACCAGCCTAGCACCTCCCTGTTATCAGGAAATCTAGTGTCCACTCGGAGCTGCTAGTCCCACTAAGATGGGTAGCTATCTTAGAAACAAACACACTAAAACTACTTTCGTTTTCCTTTATGAGAAGTAGATACAAGGGGCACAAAGGATACCAACCTCAGTCTTGCGCTTAGTTCCTTGTTTGGTTCCTCTCTCTTCTGATAGATCTTTGCCGCTTCCTTTCTCGCTTCAGAGAGCACCTGTAGAGTCAAAGCAGCATAACACTATAGAAGTACAGAGATCTACAATCATAAACAATATAGGACCAGATATATATTGACCACACAAATGCATATATCATCACACACACAAGAATGTGGAGGAAAACTCGAATAGCTTTATTAATAGAAAGAAATAGCAAAGAGGATTACAACCTATTGTTCTGACCCAGCGTCATCCTCCCAGCATGAAAGCCCTTCTTCACCTCATGAAAAGCTTAGATCATCCAACACTATGATTTTTCACCAAGAAACCAACAACACTTCCTTACAAAATACAAGATTCCAGCCTCTGGATCTCTATGATGAGGGATCCATATATAGATGTTTGCAGGGGGGTGAGTCAGTTGCTGGGTTTTTTATTAGTGTCCTCTCTCTGATATTTCTTGGTTCCACTTGGAGATTCATGATCTCTTACTCATCCTTGAGTGAATTTAGAGAGGCAAGTGTCACAGGAGAAGTTTTTGCAAGATTCCATGATCATCCACCTTGCAAATTGTCTCTGCCATTTGTCTAATCTCACTCATCACACCCTACAGAAGGGCTATCTAGTATGCATCGCTCCTTTTACACTGAGCAGGTGGGATGCATTGCACCTTTAGCACTGAGCAATCTGTATGGTCCAGTTTTGACCAATTCCGAGCAGTTTTCCATGGAGAAATTCTGGGAGATGATGTAATCAGCTGACCTTGCTCCTTTAGGGTGTGAAGCAACACTTTTAGGGACTTAGAAGCCCTTGGTTTATGGACATGTATGATTGGGGTTGCAGTGCCCAAAAATGTCTATAACAGTTGCCCCCTAAAGCATGGGGTCGTTAATCTTTTGATGTCGGGTGAAATGATTTATCATGAGGATCCGAGGATTTTCGAGCTGGAAGGCTACCTATAATAAGATACAATACAATACATTATCTTCATAATATTTTCATGATCTAGCTGAGGTAGGCATTCCCATGCTCAGCTTTATAAATTCATTTTCATGTACATAGGACAAACAACCGTCTGTGTAGCAGACTGATGATTCGGACGGAGTCATCATCCTTTGATTCAGATGATCATCTATTTGGAAATGATGTACATTTGATGTATTTATTTCCCTGAATATATCACAGCCCGGATGGATGAAACTAGATCTGAGGTCTTCTAACTCGTTCAATCTTCTCCCGGAGTACAAGTCGATCCATGTGAAAGATGTTCTGGAGTCGAACATGGAAAGACATCGCCTGATTACCCGTTAATGATGTAAGTTGTTAACAGGCACGAGAGGAATCACCGATAATGATGATGACCCTCAAGGTACGACAGTACAATTCACGTGGTGTGAAAAAGGGACTTGGCGTCGAACACCACGTAAAATCTTTCGGTCGAAGGCCATTGATGTAAACCTGTCACCGAAAGTGAGAAACTTGCCATTGAGGCATGCAAGATTCAAAGTACTGAAAGGGTTGTTCCTAGGTCGACTTCTTGGATAATGAGCTGATGTCAACAAGAAGCGACCCGTCGTAGGAGGGCCTTAATGGATCCCACATCTATGACACAAAACGGAGCAAATGATTTTTGTGGAGGTGAAAACGATCTGATGATACAAGGTTCAGGGTGGCGGTCATGAAAGAATGGAGCGTGAACGTATTGCAGCGGATGAGACACAGGTGAATTCTCTGAGTGACTTCTCTTGAACATATCAGCGACATTGAAATGGATTGGTAGCATTAACCCCAAAGGTGGATGGTGCGATGGACCAATGGTAATATGACCGATGAACGAAATAACCCAACCCGACTCAGACATGCAGTGAAAGTGTCATGTTCAAGAGCGACTTGTTACCAATAAAGTTTCTTCGAGTTTTCTTCCCAATTTTCCCCAGTCATTGCTGACCAGTACCTCTTTATTTTTATCAAGCTTGAGGAGGATAACATATGCTTGTTCTATAATTCGCCCTTCGAGCGAACCCATCGCTATGTTTTAACGAGCCTAGTGACAGTGAAACTCGTTCTTGTCTATATGACAAGTTTGTCGCTATTGGTTTTAACGATTTTAACGACAATGATAACTCAGTCCTTTTTCAATTTTAGAGAGTCTGAAAAGGGACAGAAAGGAAACTCCAATAATCCTTTTTCATCATATAATCCCTTAAGTCCGAAAAAGTATAAAATAATACGAAAGGGATGAATTTTCGATAGTTTTAACGAGCCGAACAAGACAAGCACTCGATCTTTTTGTGTAATAATCCCTCGGGTCCAAAAAGATTAAAATCTAGAGGAGGGATAGCACTTCCGGTAGCTTTAACGAGCTGGAGAGGCCAATCACTCGGCAATCTTTTCATATTTTACGAGTCAGATGAAAAGAGCTTAAAGGAGACTCGTTTTTTGAGGAACGAGTGATGATTTCAGGTAGCAGCTGATTCCAGGTAAGGTTTGGAATTTTCCAATCATGGCAGTGTCACAAGGATGGCTAACAATATTACTCGTCGCAGATGTTCCTCAAAAATGGTAAACAATCAAATGGAAGCGTATGATCGGCCAAAAATAGAGTGGAGGTGATGATGAGAACATGACCAAGGCTCAAAAGTTGATGATAATGCATTCACAATGGTTATTTACCAGAGATTGGTTCATTTTTAATGAGCTCAAACTCTAGGGGAAACATTTTCTCATTGCTTAGGTTTAATTTTTACCGAGCTTGAACTTCACATAAAAACTGCTCGTGGTAATGGTTATTGATTATTTGATTCACCATTAACACTTTGTTCTTTTAACGGTCATACTACTTGTTCAATTGCTTCATCAAACCGATTAGAAATGAAAACACATGCTTGAAAAATGAGTCAAAGCACTAGTACCTTACTCGAATTACGTGAAAAGTAATTTAAAAGTGGTTTTTACCTCTCATTTTACCATTTCATTTGAACTTGGTTTGTTGGAGGTTTGGAGGTGCTTTCCCCCTTGATTTTCACTAGCTCGTTCCGGGAGATTATGTGGATGATTTTGGGCACCATCTGGACCAGGTAAGAGTTAAACCTAAGCTCTTCAGTTGCATTCCTTCCTTTTTGAATTCTGAGCATGTTTCTTGGTTTTTCTAAGCCCCTGGGGTTTGAAAAATTCGCCCTGGCTCCATCGCACCCTTCCTATATTAAAAGCTGCGATGCATACTGGCCTAGCCATTGGCTAGTCAGTATGCATCTCACCCAATATACTGCTGGGGTGCGATGGGCACAAGGAGGGAAACTTTTGCACTGTTTTCTCATGGAATTTTTGCCTATTTTTTTCCAAATCACAACCCTGACTCTTCTCTTGTTTGTTTTTCAGAGACTCATCAAAGCAAAATGGTTGTTACATAGCGAGAACGTGAGCATGAAGAAGAAGACATGGTTGCTTTACATTATCCGGGTACGGTAACTGCACTGCGGGACTATGGTCTGCTCAAGTTTTTCCGCATTTCTTGCATGAGGCAACAGATCAACTTGTTGCAATATTTTCTCGATGCATGGGATCCTACCAACCAGGTGTTCCAGATCAGAGGCAAATCCATCCCCTTGACTGTCGTGGACATCTATTTTTTGACCGGTTTATCGAGGCGTGGTGCCCCTCTCTCATTATCAAGTTCCGCCCGTGGGGGCGAATCCGTGAGAGATTACATTCACCGGTACTGCGGAGAGGGATCTCAGCCGAGTAGGGACAGCAAGATCAACATCCGAGATGTCACCGACCGGTCCTTGAAGACCATTCTATTCACTTTTACTAGACTGGCTGGTAGTGCGGCTCTTCACGTGGCTAACAGGTCTTATATGCAGTACGCCTTGGAATGCCTCGAACCAAAGGTGTTCAACTGGTGTGATGCAGTACTCCCTGTGATGAAAGAACAACTGACCAAGGTGAAAAATGGAAGATCCAAGAATTTTGGCTATGGTTCTATTTTGACCACTTTCGCCTTGGAAAAGATCCCACTGATGCAGCCGCAGTACATTTCACTTGGTTTACCTCCACCGACTGAGCCACGGATGTAGAGATGGGTTGACCTCATGGCCCGACATGCTGGTCAGTCCCAGATTTCTTTCTTTGATACCTTCTTTGAGTGGTTCAACCATCAGGAGATGGTTTATGCCGAGTGTCCATATGCTGGTATGGATTTCTAGGGTGACCCGGATTTGGCGCTGCTGGCTGGTGAGCAGTGGGGTGCCATAGGTAAATTCTCTGACCATATCCCTGTTTATTGTTTTCATAATGTTCTTATGCTTTCTTTGATCAAGACTAATCAAAACTCATGTGCTCATGTAGACATTGGACCAGTGCGACCAGCAGTACGCCTGAGAGCGCCAGCTGCCGCTCCGGTAGGAGAGGCTGTTGGGAGGGCTATCCTTCATGACCTTGATGTGGCTGAGACTCTTTCAGCATTGTAGGATCAAGTCGAGGGTCTCACTCTTGGTATTCTGGATGTGAGGACCGACGAGCTGCCTCTAAGGTTGAAGCGACATACCACTGGCGTGCCAAGTCGATGGACTAGGCTTTTATGCATGATTGCACAGGCGGTGACTTGTTATCACCAACATCATTAGACTAGGGTGCCTCCTAGCATTTTGAGTTTTGGGTCATTTGACCGACTTTGTCTCGGTTACATAACATTGTGTGTAAACCATAAACAGTTATATATGTGTATTTTTTATTTTCGGAGCTTTATTTTGGTTAAGTTACATGATCCTGATGCAAATATTGATGAAATGCTTCTTTTTATAAATGTCGCAAATGTCTATCTAACACATAATTTTCCAATGAATCTATTAATGTGTTTAAATTTCTGGAAATATGTTGATATTGAATAGAATCGAACTGTCTTTCCAAAATCCTGACCCTTAGGAACATTCGATAGATAGCTGGATTCCGTACGGAGTAGATACCAGTGAGTTGTAGAATGATGAGTTGTGAGTCTAGCCTGACGACAAGTCGGTGTATGCCATGCGTGATGGCATCAGAGAGGAGTTCTATCAACACGCTGTATTCAGCGATGTTGTTTGTTGACCGACCAATACATACCCCTTTGAAACTCACTAACTCGCCGCTCGGATCGAAGATGGCCCAGGCCGCAGAAGATAGGTTCCGCGAACTATGACTCGCTCCGTCGGCATATCCAACAAACAATTCCAATAGGTTTGACATCTGCAACAAATGCAAAAATTGGATTACCTAACCAAAAAAATTACCCTTAGTGAAAACAAAAATGTAACAAAAGCATAGGGGTTACTATACTGAATCAAGCATAGTAACGCTTAAGGTACAACCCATTACGGGGTTGCGCCAGTGGAATCCCATCATAATCCACTAACTCATAGGCTCCTTTTGCTAATACCCTCTTAAAAATATAGGGGCCCATCCATAAAGACTTGAACTTACCTTCTCCCAACTTATCGGACTCCTGGTCGTAAAGACCAGGTCACCTTCTGAGAAGACACGGGGTTTGACATTTTGTCGAACTGCACCTGACTCATTTCTTATGGGCTTCGTTAGCCAAAGCAGCATCACGACGGGTTTCATCCAATTGGATTAGTCCCAAGAAACGAGCCTCCTCTTTTGAAGTTCCAGGGAGAAGGTCGACCGCGAGCTTGAGGGACGAGATTTCGCACTGAACTGGCAAGATCGCTTCCAGGCCATACACCAATTGAAAGGGTGTAAACCCGGTTGCATTCCTCACCGATGTCTGGTATGCCCACAAGGCCGAGTACAGGATCAGGTGCCAACTCTATTTATGGACTCCGATCATCCTTTGCAGCATGCGCTTCAGGACCTTGTTGATTGCCTCAACTTGTCCGTTAGCTTGCGGATAATACGGAGTAGAGCTGTCGTGGGACAGTCCTAATTTGGCAGCCAACTCAACCATCATGTGATTGTGAAAATGCGATCCATGATCTGTGACTATGGCCTATGGAACACCAAATCTGGAGACTACATGATTGAAAAAGAAGAGGGCAGCCGTTTCGCCGCTGTTGTTTAATGTAGGCATCGCCTCGGCCCATTTGGTAAAATAGTCTACTGCGACTATGATATACCCATGCCCCCCGGCTGAGGTGGGGTTACATGTCATGAAATCTATGCCCCATTTGGCGAATGGCCCAACAACAACTACTGGTTGCAGAGGTGCGGGTGGTATTTTGGTTTTGCGATCGAAGATTTGACAGGCATGGCAACTTCTAACTGCGGTTATGCAATCTTTGAACATTGTTGGCCAAAAGTATCATGCTCGTAAAATCTTTTGAGCTATAGCATAACCAGATTGATGCCCCCCACATGCGCATGAATGAAAATCATTCAGGACTCTTTCGGCCTCCTCATGGGAGAGGCACCTCCGTAGAATTGTATCGATACCACGACGGTAAAGCGTATCACTGACGATCATGTAGTCTTTTGCTTGGTCGGATATGTCGCTGTTCCGAGCGGGAGGTATTAGACCTATATGTTTGGGTTTGGAGATATATTATTATATCTCCATACCACGGATTGCTTGAAGATATCAGAAACAAAGATTCGTCCACGATGGCTTCTTCGAATGTTGCATCGTTGGACGATGATGGGAGATCACATAGTAACTTTGCGAAAACCAGGGCTTTCTTTGATTTTGATTTTATGAATTACAGATCAAACTCTTGTAAAATTGCTATCCATTTTGAATATTTGCCCCCCAGTAACTGTCGCGACAATATATAAGTCACAGGGTTGCAATCTAACAAAATGGTAGTTTTTCGAAAGAGGACATAGTGTCGAAATATTTGTGTCACTTAAACAGCTGCGAGAGCTAACTTTTCAATGTATGAGTACTTGCTTTCTGTATCATTTAAGTTTCGGCTTAAATAATAGATAGGATGTTCAATTCCATCACCTTCTTGTACTAAAACCATTGCTATGGTCATATCCGCTGCAGCCAGATACAGGTTAAAGTCTTTTTGATAATCAGGAGCATACATTAATGATGCTTTTATTAGGGATTCCTTTAAAGCATCAAAGGAAGCTTGCGCGACCTGATCCCAGATGAAGGGTACTTCTTTTTTCAACAGACGAGTATAACCTTTGGCAAGTTCGGCATAATTAGGAATGAACCTCCTCAGAAAGTTTTCTTTCCCTTGGATTTTTTGAATCTGAAGCAAATTTGAAGGTGGAGGCAAATCAATGATTGCCTGAACCTTACATGGGTCGAGACGAATCCCGTCCTTTGAGACCACGAAGCCAAGTAAATGACCAGAACTGACACAAAACACACATTTGTGTGGATTGAGTCGTATCTTGTAGTGTCGGCAACGTAGAAATATCGCTCTCAAATGTTGCGAATGATCGGTCTGCTTTCACAAATGAGCCGGAAGATCGTCGAGATATGGTTGAACGATGTTCTTGATGTCATGGAAGGCATAATTCATTACCCTCTGAAATGTTTCCCCTGCATTCTTTAAACCAAAGGGTAGCTTACGACATGCAAATATGCCCCACAGACAAATAAATGCAGTCTTTGACTGGTCCTGTGGGCGGATATTTATTTGATTATACCCAGAAAATCCATCCATAAATGAAAAGATTTCACATCCGGCGCATTCATCAATTATCTGGTCAATGAAGGGTGTAGGGTAGTTGTCTTTCGGACAAGCTTGATTTACATCCCTATAATCGACGCACACTCTAATCGTTCCTTGTTTTTTCATTACAGGAACAATATTCGATACCCAATCAGTTAGAGGAACCAGGTAAATAAAACCAGCATGGAGGAGTTTTTCAACCTCCGCTTTGATGGCAGCGGCTTTCTTGGGGTGCACCTGCCGTAGTCGTTGTCGTACCGGTTTGACATCTGGATACATCTTAATTTCGTGTTCAACTATGCTCGAGTCAATGCCTGGCATTTCATCATATGACCAGGCAAAGACATCTCTAAACTCGCGAAAAAGAGCGTAATATATTTCCAGTTCTGAAGAAGAACAAGATTTTCCGACATGAATATTCTCTACAACATCTGTTTTGGTCGAGATATTTATGGTGATAGTCTCTTCAATATTGGACAGGTTTCACTCGGAATCCACCGTATTTACAGTATTTGATAGAAAATCAAAAACTGAGGGATGATCAAGGTCACTGGAACTATCTCCCTTACAATCCGGAAGATGGGAACGATGGTGGTAATCTTCCCATGGTGCCCCGTCAATCATCATTGACTGAACAATTCCTTCGTCTGTATAATGTACTTGCGACCAAGGATCTGAAGGGGTGCCATATTCCTTAGACCTATCTATCCAAATGCTTGATGAGCGTTGATTCAGGTTTGCCTCCCATGCTGAAAACATTGATTGCTACAATATTTCTATTGGGCTTGGAGGAAATACCTGCAGATGATCCATGCTAATATCGTTTTCGGACATCTTTTGAATAGAAGATATCATATTGCAGGTTCCCACCATGGCCACTTCTGCCAAATCGATTGGAGGCAGTAGGGCAAAAGTCCCCATTAATGTAGGGTCTTTTAGTAGGCCTACTCCGATATTTTGAAGCAAATGAGCACTTCTGTGGATCATCGAAATGCTTCCCGTAACTTGTGAACTGTTGGGAGAAATGTTTGTTGGTCGACGATTGTAATTCCTCCTTGGAAGGGAAATGCAATATTCCTGAAGTAGGTCGACACAACTGCAGCCATGGCATATATCCAGGGCCTTCCTAGTAGTATGTTGTAATCGAGGTTTCCATCGATAACTTCAACATCAATTTCTGTTGTTTTTCCCCCCAGTTCTATTTTCAAGTTACTTAAAATCCCGTATGGGGTGTATGTTCGTCCATCAAATGCTTTTAATGTCATCAACGATTGCGACAAGGGTGGAGATCCTAAAGTTTTCCAGCAACTCATCGACATAATACATGTATATGCCCCCTCATCAATAATTGTTTGATGAACAATTTTGTTGAGGGCTTTCACTTGAATAAGGAAAGCTAGTTGAGCTGGTAACTGAGGGTCATATCCTTTGTGATTAAAGGACACAAGATTGGAATCCGTTGGGTTAATCCCACCTATCGCTAATAATAAAGCCTGCTTTTGGGAGGGGCAATTTTGCAGTACCTCAAGTGTGGACATAGCGGACGGCGATTGGGCCAGATTCTCCACTATATTATAATGTTGTGCTACTCTGGCACGAGGATTAAACGTCGATTTGTGTACTACTCCCTTTTGTGGCTTTATCGTTAGCTCTGGAGTGATGGGTGGCACAACTTCAGTCAAAGTTGTTGTCGAACTAATAGGTTAATCATTATCCTTGTTGTTCGACATCTGTGGATTCCCGTAATCTTTACTCCTTGTTGATATCAAAGAATTTTACTGCTTCGAAACTGACAACATTAGCACTTGGGACGGGGAAGCATTGTCACTAGCAACCAGATTTGTTCCTGGATTTGGAAACGGATCAGTCAATACCGCCGAGGTTTTTGAACTCTTCAAGAATTTTTTAAGCTCAGCTTTACGTGGACAATATTTCGTCCAATGATCCTCATCACATATAAAGCATGGATGACTTGGTTTCCTATCTCCAGAAGATTTTGCAGAAGATTTTTCGGGAGACAATTCCTCCTTTTCTTTCTTCTTCCCTTTCTTTTTCTTCTTGCCTCCTGGTTGCTTCGGTTCTTTGCCTTTGTCAGTTGACACGGAATTTACCTCCGAGGCGAGAAGTTCCTCATTTTCATTTTGACTTGAAACCGTACGAGCCTTCTTTGATGCAGCCTTTACGGTTTTCGTGCTAGTCGTACCTATCACGCCATCGCCGACATGAGAGTCTTTGTTCGATTTAGGAGGGGGAGGAATGGAAAATTTCGGTCTAGGAGCATCAGGGATTTTATCGTAGAGCATGCCAGACTGAGTATAAATCAAGTCTAGATATTGTGCACGAGCAATGACTTGCTCTTCAGTGACGACTCCTCCCTTTGCCACATCTTCTATAATAGAAGGTAATAATGACTTAATAAACCATTCAGCTAACAGCTGATCAATAACATATGTTTTTACCATTCTACGATGACGTTGCCACTCATGAATATGATCGGATATGTAAGTGGCAGTCGTTTGTTTGAAATTGGTAAGAAGCTTTGTTCCCGTTTCGTACCTTATGGGTAATTGAAAATGGGTTAAAAAGGTTGTGGCTACGGTACTGAAGTTATCAAACGAAGCTCTAGGCAATTCGATATACCATTTTGCTGCCAAACCAGTTAACATTCGCTGAAAAAGGCGAAGCCTGATCGAATCATCGTTGAGAGTGTTGGACGAACACCACAGATGAAAGTCCATCGCATGATTCGACGGGTCTTCACCCGGATTTCCATTAAATTTAGGAATATCTGACGAAAGTTTATGCGGAATTGCTGGCCACCAAGGCGCGTAAGCAATTGGATCATTCATTAGCCAATTTAGATCCATTAACTCTAAAGTCACCATGAAGGGCAACTATTGATTCAGGTTCGGTGAAGCATACCCAGGATAAGATGGGATTGCCTGAGCAGTTGGTCTTTGCATACTAGCATAATGCATTTGATGCTGGTAACTTTGGTAAGGTTGATGGGCATAACCATTATGATATGATTGATGTTGACCGTTTTGAATATACAGCTGCCCATTACTTGCAAAGATTGTTGGAATTGCAGTTGTTGATATTGCACCAACCATGGTTGTGAAGCCATGTGCTGTTGTCCAATACTGGCTGTTTGACCAAGATGAGGGGTAATGGTACCCGTTTGGGCCTGGGTCATTCCACTAGTCGGTGATTGCGGTTGCGTCGCAGGGACAAGAGGTTGTTGCATTATGACCTGAGAAACTTGAGGTTGGCATACAATAGGCAACGCTTGTACTTGCGACACCGTCACAATAGCTGGCGTAGTGGGGATATTTTACAAAGTTAAAATTTGTTGCATTGAGTATACAACTCTTGGTTGTTGAGGTAGTATTGGCACCCAACCGCTAGATGTAATTCCAGCATAACCTGAATTATGTTGTGAACTCTCATATGGTTGTTCTCCTGGAGGAGACAATGAAAGGGTATACTGCCCTCCATACGGCGGTAATCTAGTGCTCAAAGGAATGATTTGCCTTTGGGGACCAGATTTCCCAAATTGACACTGTGAAGGATCAATTTGCTGAGACTCAACATAAGAGATTCTAGATATTATTTCGGACGAACAAACGGGAACAGACCATACTGTCAAAACAGCCCCTGAATGGACTCCATCTAGTGATTGAGAGCTAGTTGGGATAGATGGTATGCCGGTGAACATTGTCAGAGTAGCAGCAGGAAGTTCTGCCGCTGTTGTGTTAGATGACACAGTCCTAGATGTCAACGGTTGTTCAGACATATTTAGTCTATCCAAAAGATTCCTTAGCGATTCTTCAGGAACTTCCGATGATGGGAGACTAACTTCTGATGAAGAAGGATATAGGGTGATCCCAGCTCCAAATTGCGATGGAGCGCTAGATGGAGGATCCTCCACAATCTCTTCTATGGCAATCAATCCAGGTGGAAGAGGTAGACCGTCAGGTCCATAAAATATTTCCGGTGCTGAAGAAGGTATAGGTTCTGCAGCGACAGATGTTTGGGGAGTAACACCTTCCGAATCAGCTATAGATGGAGCCAGTTCAGGAATAGAAGTGTTTACCGTCACACTAGGATCAGTTGTAATGTCCTTTTGTGGCTGCGGAATTTCTTCTATAGAGGCAGGGATACCAGAAATGTTTGGAGTAACCAGAGTCTCTGAGGATGTCAGAGTACTTGTTCCAACCAAACTAGGGGACTTCGATCCGGTTAAACGAGTTCGCTTTGTCCGGAATAGTTTCGTTTCTGGAGTCAAAGACGGTTGACTCGTAAGCCTCCGTGAACGACGGGGTTTTGATTGACTTTCTTCCACGATTGTGGATTACTTGATCAACTCAAAATAAAGGGGAAAATTATTCTGAATTAAATGAATTTTAGACGCTTTGACACAACTTGCTTTTTCAATTTTTAAGAGTCAAGAAAAAACAAAATACGACTCTAGTCGCCTTCGATTTTTAATGAGCCTGAAGTGACAAGTGCTCAGATGGACCTTTTCCTTTAAGGAGTCTGAAAAGGAATGAAAGAGACTAATCTAGAAATCTAGACAGATGGATTACCAAACCAATCGCAAAACTACAGAATACTTTTTACGATACGGCAGTCAATCTTCCCGAATGTTGTGTTCAGTGCATTGCGATCGATAGGGTGGCATACACAGCTTCCTAAGGATAAAGGATATAGCCTATTGTGGTCTCCCAATATATACTCGACAATACATGTGAGCACAAGTCCGTGCTGGCACTTGTCGTCTCAAAGTGGAGGAATCACCCAACCAGCAATGAAAGCGATAGTTACCAAGCTTTACGATGCCGGAATACGTCTCTAGCCTAGACTTCTAAATGTTGTGCGTTAGGTTCCAAAGCGTTTTTATGTTCATTGAATTTATTTTACAGTTGATCTTGCTTAAGAAATTTGTCTTTCAGGTTCACCGCGCGATGTAGATATATAATTCCTAAAATGCAATCTAAGATGATAAACAATCGTTTAATGTTCCTTTTGCAATGAAAATCCTAGCTACTAGGGAAAGAGAAATGTGATTCTTTCAACATAGAGCAGAGAGCACACACTAGATGCACTGTCCTAAATCAAACCAACAAGCAGTCTAAATGAAAATGCACATCCATGTATTTGTTTTTCGCTTTCTTAATGTGTGAATGACATAAAGAATGTTGAGCACAAATCTGAATTATCTTTTCAAAGCGACAATACTAACAAATTTCTCTTCAAAACGAAAGGAAGATAATGACAACACTTTGCGATTTTGAATTGAAAATTGTTTTCGACACTTGAAAAACTACTAATTCAAATCAAATACAAGAGTAACAGTATAATCGACCATCAAGAACAATAGGATTCTTTTCTTTGACTGAAAACGACACTTGCAACACTTTCAAATCAAGAAACGACAGTTTGATTACGCTACTTCTTTGTAAAAGAGAACTGAAAATGGCACACAATACATAAAAACATTCACAGTTCTTTGCATGATGGAGGCAGAATGATGGAAAGGAAAGGGGTTGTCTCAGTGGTATACTGATCACAGATAGCAAAACTCCTTAATAGAGCTGAAGAGAGTGAAGAAAAACCAAAATCTGAAGGCAAAATTAGCCTTTTTTTATCATCGCACCTATAACACAGGGAAACAGGGATGCATCCCACCTACTACACATGGGAGGTGCGATGCATCCAAATTTCCTTGAAGAGAGGGTGCGATGGTACCAGGACAAGACTTTACTTGGCTTTTGATCACAGTTTGCAGCTCAGTTCAGGGATTTAGGCCGAGCAAGTGATAGTCAGTAAATATAAATCACAGGGGCTGATCTAATGAGGTTACTAGAGCCACCACCAGGGCAATTAGGATGTTTGCAAATCGATTGTTCAATTTATAAACAAAACCCGGAGATAGACTGAAGCAGCATTGATCTACTTTGCACTTGCATAGCAAATGCAGTTCGAAGGCTAGCTGGCTTGACTTCAGGCTCCGTCTGTAAGTTTATAAAACAAACAAATATAGACAAGCAAATAAGCTATTCGTTCCCCAGCGGAGTCGCCATTTTGTTATCGGGAAATCTAGTGTCCACTCGGAGCTACTAGTCCCACTAAGACGAGTAGCTATCTTAGAAACAAACACTCTAAAACTACTTTTGTTTTCCTTTATGAAAAGTAGATATGAGGGGAACAAAGGATACCAACCTTAGTCTTGCGCTTGGTTCCTTGTTTGGTTCCTCTCTCTTCTGACAGATCTTTGCCGCTTCCTTTCTTGCTTCAAAGAGCACCTGTAGAGTCAAAGCAGCATAACACTATCGAAGTACAGAGATCTACAATCATAAACAATATAGGACCAGATATATATTGACCACACAAATGCATATATCATCACACATACAAGAATGTGGAGGAAAACTCGAATAGCTTTATTAATAGAAAGAAATAGCAAAGAGGATTACAACCTATTGTTCTGACCCAGTGTCATCCTCCCAGCATGAAATCCCTTCTTCACCTCATGAAAAGCTTAGATCACCCAACACTATGATTTTTCACCAAGAAACCAACAGCACTTCCTTACAAAATACAATATTCCAACCTCTGGATCTCTATGATGAGGGATCCATATATAGATGTTTGCAAGGGGGTGAGTCAGCTGCTGGGTTTTTGATTAGTGTCCTCTCTCTGATAGTTCTTGGTTCCACTTGGAGATTCATGATCTCTTACTCATCCTTGGGCGAATTCAGAGAGGCAAGTGTCACAGGAGAAGTTTCTGGAAGATTCCATGATCATCCACCTTGCAAACTGTCTCTGCCATTTGTCTACTCTCGCTCATCGCACCCTACAGAAGGGCTATCCAGTATGCATCACACCTTTTACACTGAGAAGGTGGGATGCATCGCACCTTTAGCACTGAGCAGTCTGTATGGTCCAGTTTTGACCAGTTCTGAGCAATTTTCCATGGAGAACTTCTGGGAGATGATGTAATCAGCTGACCTTGCTCCTTTAGGGTGTGAAGCAACACTTTTAGGGACTTAGAAGCCCTTGGTTTATGGACATGTATGATTGGGGTTGCAGTGCCCAAAAATGTCTATAACACTCCCTGCCACCCTATAATGACTGAAATGAGACAACAGTGTGGATTCCCATACCAGGGACAATGATCCACAATACAATATGATTCACAATGATTCTGACCGAACACCCAATGACACTATGACCTGTAACCCAACCATGATATCATCCCAACAGAGACTCCCATACCTCCCAATAATGCCTTTCCGACTCTAGGTAGATTGACTCTTTTACAATAATGACTCTTCCAATGATGACACTTTTACAAATGACACTTTTACAACTTTACAATGATGACTCTTGGCCTTACACTTCTTCACAATATACGGATGGTTGTCATGTCTTCAAAGGATGTCTTGCTGCAATGATTCCTTTGATTTGATACTTCTACTCTTGAATTCTTGCTTGAATTTGTACTTGAATCTTATTCTACTTGCATGCAAAATTTGCCTAGTGAAACCAATCCCAAAACAAAACAAAATACCCTTCAGCTTACCTTTACCTACAAAACACATGTAAGTGCATAATAATGAATAAATTAAAATTAAAATTACAATGCGTACCTGAAGTGTGCTTGTCACTTTTTTTGTTGACTTGTTGCAACAGTAGACAAAGTCTCCCACTCTTGATATAGGCCTGGAATCTATGCAAGACTATATCCAAAACTAACCTAAAGATATATACAATAAAAACTAATGACAGACCCTAGACTTGTGATAAAACAAGTTCTAAGTAAAACAACAAAGACCATTCTATCAACTATGAAAATACAAGTAACATGAACATACAACATCATATAGATTTATAAAACTTGGTGTAGCATCAAGAATATGTAAAATAAAATGTGTAGTATTAATAATAGGACATCTGAAAAACTAATTGTGACATATAGAGACATAGAGATATAACTGAGACACTGTATATACTTACGTTGTCCTGCAAAAACACATGTCAAACATGATACTCAAAATTCAAGTGTAAACACTAGTCATGCATACCTTGTTGTAGGAGACTTACCCTTGACTGTTGATGTGTGGTCCTTACTGCAATGATCCTTGAATACATGTTTTTTCTTGCCTTCTAGGATCTTGATATTGAATCTGTTGTATCTATGTAATTTTGTATCTCCGGGGTTGGAAATTTCGTCCTGTGGTAACCCTCTGAGTCCTGTTTATAACCCCATAGGTCTAATCAAGATTGGATTCTTCAAGAAAGAGTTATGCCCAATCTCCCACGATGGTCGCATTATAAATTGTTTCAGTATAGTGAAATTGTACGAAATTCCCCATGTCACTGTTACAACCTTAGGCCCTAAAAACACTATTCAACAAACTATAGTCCATCCTCTTGCTATGACTATTGATGAAATTTGAATCCAATGCTCAGAGAGAAATTTATGACGATTTTCCCAATGTCACCTGTTTGACATGGAATTCGGGAGCCTACACACCCCTAAATTCCTCAGACCATATATCCTAAAATATAGCGAACCAAGATCTGAAATGAAGTCATGAGGTTCATCAAGATTTTGGCTCAAATGGGTTTTCATTTCAGCTTCTGACGCTTCGTAGAAAAAAATTTATAGTGAAAAGTTCACGATGACATGTTTGAAGCCACAAAATCCCTACTAGAGGAGGATATGAGGGTCATTATTTATATGCATGTCTTGAGTTGAGAGGGTCCTCAACAAGTGAACGTTGGAGGGATTTTAGGAGCAATTTTTTTTTATTAATTATTGACTATTCAATGACCACAACCAATTATGAGTTTCATGCCACAACCCCATAGGGTCTAGTCCACTAACTAGGGTTACTAACTTCAAACACAAATATCTCTCAAACAGTGAAGAATTACATGGCGTGTCATATATCAACGAAAACATCTCAATGAGTAGAATCCACTTAGAAGATCCTTGACTCAAAATAGAGTAAGTTTTCAAGTCAAAATTCCCATGCAAGATCGGGGTAGCCCCTGGTGCTGCTTGGGTTGACATCAATGATAACCACTGATCAACACCTTTTGAGTTCATATACTACATTTCTTAAAAACTTCAAGGATTTAGTCAAAATTTCCATGTCAAAAGGATCTTTCTCTTTAATTTTAGGAGAAGAGGCTTGGGACTTTTTACTAGTGTCTTTGGAGTTATTTGAATCTTCTGGACCGATAATGACTCCAATAGACCTTAAGTCCTTTTCAACAATAATGGATTCCACAAAATTAAAATCCAAGGTTCCCTTTGCATCTCGCTTAACAAAAACAAAAAGTTTAGTGGGAAAGGAAGTAGTATAATAATATTTAGTAATTGAATTGTGGGGTTGCACATCATTGGGGAACTTTTTCAAAATACATGTAAATATTTGATTAAAATCCATAACCTTTTCTTTACCCCCCATCCTAATGTTTCTAAGTTATTTAAGTAACGTGGCAGGAATTTTATCATCAGCAAATGTTTCTAAGAATAATTATTTAAACTCCCTCCAATTATGAGTTGAATTAGGTGGAAGGTTATGATAACAAAATGATGCTCTACCTTGTAGATTATATGAAAATAATCTACAGGAAACATCATCAGAACATATCTCTATCATCAGTAGATGTAAGTAGAGGTCATCAATGTAATCTTGTGCCTTCACATTCTTATCTAGATCATAATTTGTAAGCAGATTTTTGAAGAGCTTTAGAAAGCAATGCAATTCGCTCAGAAGAGTAACAGGCCCTTGCGGAATACAATCCAATTGGTCATCAATTAGTTCTTCATTCTCCTCCTTCTCTTCACTATTTGATTTTAAAGACTCCTTCTTCACCGTTCAAATTCTCGTTGTTATTGATGGGCCCCAGTATTGCAACAAGAATGTTGCAACTCCAAGGGCTACCAACTTTAATTATCAACCCTGGGTTTGTACAAACTTAAGAGGTGGAAGTGTTGTATGCACAATAGGCTAAGCTATACTGAAGTTTTTCCTAGGAAATGTACCAACCAAGGTATACGGAGACCACTCTATCAACTAAATCTAGATTTGCAAGAAAAAGAGATTGCATAAAAGGAAAGTACTAATCTACTTGTAGAAATGGAAATGTTAATCTAGTTTGCATAAATGTAAAGGCTAACCTACTTGCATAAATGTAAAGGCTACTCTACTTGTAGAATGTGAACATTAATCTACTTATAGAATGTAAAAAATAATCTACTTGTAGAATGTAAATATTACATCAACAAGAAACCTAATATATATGCATAAGAAATAACAACACTTGAAATGGAAACCCTAGCTTAAGAAGCATTAAAAAAAAAAAAAAAAAAAAAAAAAAAAAAAAAAAAAAAACCTAATATTAACTCAAATCAAGTGGAAATCATGAAATAAACCTTAAATCACTACATTCAAAGAGGTTATATCCTAGTAACATAATTCATTAAGTGATTCATTAGGTAGTCATGCAAATCATTACTGTGTTATTCAATTCATGAACTTGTTTACTAACCCTAATTGCATAAATGAATTGCAGTGATCGAAAGTCAAGTCATAAGTGGTATATAATCTTCCTCAATCATGGTTTCAGATCCTCATGGGCATTATGAAAGTCTAGGAGGCAAAAATAAAGCTTTAAGGACGATTATGGTAAAGTTTGGAGGGCTTCTACAAGGTGCTACAGGATGTTATCAGATTGCCTTGTTTTACTACAGGATTGAATCCATGGGAATTATGAGGGATATAAAGGTAATTTGAAGGTGGGAAATGGTAATAGGGGGTGGAAGAAGGTGATGTGAGGTTTTTTCCAAGCTTAGTACCCCTTAGGGTCCCACCTTCCCAAATAACAATGCTTGCAATGGCCTTTAACAAACCATAAATGAAATATCAATGAACAATGTTTTCAAGGAATTATTGAGGGAGAAATAAAGGAGTTGGTGGTATTATAAAATGTGTAAATGATAATTCTACACCTTACTTACCATATAAAAAAGATTAGGTTTGTAATTTTTTTAAATTTTGGGGGGTTCTACAGTATGCCTCTATAGACAAAATATGACCAATTTCACAGGCTTTTTGTGCATGGAAGGTGATGAAAATTTACTACTTACCCCTCCCATGGAGACTATTTCATGGATTTGGGGTATTGTAGGAAAAATCACACAAAATCGATCACTTTTTCACCTCTTGGGTCAATCTTGTAGCAACCAGCCACAATATTGTAACACTTGTTCTATATCATGTGGCACTCTGTTCAGATCCTATAGCAGCGAGTGCTTGGCCTTGAGATTCTTTGTGGCAACCTATGGTACCCCTGGTGATAACTAGCTCGACTCCTGATAATGTAGTGGGATTTTCTTACCATTTTTGGAATGAGACTCTTGGTACAAATGAGGCTCGGGACCTCTCTCTATTCCTTTTGTGGTTTGGTGGTGGGATCAACATGTTATATTAGCTAGCCCCCACCTTTGCACTTCTTCATAGACCCATTGGCCCACTCCCTGTATTTAACACCCTTCAAATTTTTCATTTCTCCACGTTGGATAAGAGAGGAAGATAACTTTTCTTAGCTGTTTGAGGGTGGTTGAGACTACTAGCCACCTTTAGCCTATAAAAAACTCATTCCTCATGCATTTGAAACATTTTCAAATTATTATGCACTTAAAGTAAGAAGTGGGGAGTCTCTCATACATGTGCCTACCTAGTGGTCTTTGATTATGTGTTGAAAACTTGATGTCTACATGTTATTTCTAAATAGGAGTAATAGCTTATTTGCTTGCTTCTTGAGGTGTCATCTTCTCATGTTTGTTCTCCATACATTGGCTTTGCTCTGAAGATTTTTTTGTTTTTTTTCTTTGAAATGTTCTTCACGGATCAAATCTTAACAATATAGGTTCTTCAAGAGGTGGATAAAATCTTGTTATTGAAATTAAACAATGATCCTGTAGCAACTTGCATAAGGTCTTGTAGCTTCCCAAAATCAAGGAAATGACTTTCCAATTCCTTCATGATGGATGGATCTTCATTCTAGTCTTGTAGGTTTTTTGTAGACTACTATAGGGTTGTGTGTCTTCATGTAGCAGTCACACATGCTTGTTTAAGATCACAATATACTTTAGATAATGCTTCCAAAAACTCTAATAATTCATTCTCAATCTATGGAAAAGGATTAGAGGCCTTTCATATGGTGGAAGGGATGGAAGAAAGGGTGAAAATGGGGATTTTTTATGGGCATAAGTGTAAATTTGGGTGGGCAAGGCTTCGAATGGTGTGGAGAATGGATGATGAGGATGTGGTGGAACCCTCCTCTTGTTCATTTAGGAAAAATACAAAATCCAAAATGTTTTTCTATATTAATCACAATCATGTAGCAATACACGATAATCTTGTAACACTTCAGGACTGAGGTATAATTGAGTAAGATAGGTGATATAGTGATGAAGGAACTTGGGAAAAGCAACAAAATGATGGATGGCATGCAGAGAGTTGGCTTGGTGGATGGAAAAGTGGAGTTTTGAAGCTATCTCCTTTCCTAATGTCCTCTTTGGGATGTGACCAGGACCTTACAAAAAAACCATGTTAGCAACAGTGATGTAAGGGCTCCCTTACTTTTCCTTTGTTTTTTCTTCTTCTTTATTTTTCTTTTTTATTCTATTTTTTTTAGACTTATAGGATTCCTCAAAGAATTTTTTTAACCTGTAGGACTACCCCAAGTGCCTTAAAGGAGGTTTTCAGCTGGGGTTCTTTTATTCTTCTTTTTTTCACTTTTGTTTTTACTCTTGGACTGCCTCATGGAGTTTTTTAGTCCTAGAGTTTTCCTCAAGTGCCTCATGGAGGTTTTCACCCATTCTTTTTATTCTTTCTTTTTTCTTTTTTCTTTTCTCTCTTTTTTTGTTTTTTTTTTTGTTTTTTTTTTTATCAAAGGATGGATGGATTCGAATTTTGGAGACCCCTAATCACATTCATCTACTTATTGAATTGGTAAACTCTTCCTTTGACAGAGGCCTCTTTTAGATATTTAACCGGTAACCATTAACTAAGAGTGGGATTATTTCTTCATCAATTATTATGATTTGAAGAAAGCCATTCTCATGACATATTTCAATCAAATAAGGACACAGACATATTTTAATCAAATTTCCCTTAAATTCCTTGAATCTGGAGTCATATAGCAAGGCCCAATCACCCTCTTTGAAGGTCCTTTCTTTGATTTTTTTTTTGGTGCCAAATCTTTTGTTGATTTTTTAGTAGCTTGGGAGGTACTCCAAGCCCTAGGGTTTGGGGATTGGAGGGAAAAATGCCACAAGGTTCACTTGTGGCCTTGTAACCCAAGCTTGGGGTTTTACACGCATCGGGATTTCGGCCAAAACCATGAAGAATTTGAGCATGAGAAAATTTGAGGTGATAGAGCTTGGCGTTGTGTTTCCAACGCTTCAAAGATCACTCAAATTAGAGCTCTAGAAATGAAGTTACAATTTTTCGAAGGTTATGTGTGGGTTTGCATAAGAAGTGTTAAGGTCGAATCAATGTTATTTAGCCTTGTGATAGTTTGTCAAGCCCTACAATGAAATTAAAGGGAGCCCTTCTATGTGTATATATAGGAGGTGATGGAGGACTTTAATCCTCATCCATTTTTTACAACACAAGGAGAAAAAAAAGCTCGTATAGGAAAGGGAATACTTATGTTGAGGGTCGTAGCAAGGAGGACAAGTCATCAAGGGTTTGAAGGGTCGTTTGGAGGCCAAATTCAGGTCATCAAGTGCTAGAAGGAGGGTCGAGGTACCTTTTTGGAGGGCCGCAATAATAAGGGATTATTATGTGAAAGAAAACGCAGGAGAATACTCCTGAAATAGGCTGAGTAAGGAACCTTATGTAGTGATTAGGTCATAGGCCTGTAGGTGTTGTTTTGAGCGTCAAACAACCATATACATGGAGTTGTAGGTTCCTCCTCAAACGGCGAGGTCACTTAACTTGTAGAGGAGAGGAGGTTGCATAGTTTAAGGTTAGTTTTAGGCATGATTGTTGGGATGTTGTAGGTTACAGTGGAAGCCCTAACCAATGACCAGAACACTACCCATGCACAACAATGCAGAAGTATGTATTTTTCTACATTAATGAATTGTTTTGGGTCATTTCCTTGATCGATTTTCGATCCGTTTTTTGAGCAACCTATGGGTGCCATTTGGAGGACTTTTCATGGAGGTTAAAAGTCCATCCTAAGAGCAGAACTTGTAGTGAAGTATTGGGAGCCATTGGTCTGGTGGAGGGTAGTGTGTTGGCTACCCAATGTAGCCCTAGACTAGCAGTTTTGAAGTGACAAAGATATTTGAAGATTTGGTGAAGTTTGAAGCCTTATGAGTAGCTCTTTGATGGGTGAAAGAGGCTACTAAAAGGAATATTGGAGCTCAGGTATTGGCTAGCCTAGATAGTAGATTGGGTCGGCCCATGTAAATGTAGAAAAAGTGACTTATAGTAGTGTTAGGTGGAAACCCTCCTTGATTCTCTATGTGTTGTCATTTGAAGGACTAAGGGGCATCTAGAGAGTAGTATGGAAGTGAAGGACTAGCAGGAAAAGATATGACATAGAAGTTATAGTGAATATTGTCATTGTATCTTGTATACCATCGATTGTTGTATTATTCATATTGGTTTAATATAATGAAGATTGGGTTGTACATTATTGTACAATATTTGTTAAAAATTGTGTATACTTGTGCATATGTGATTTACTGCTTTATATTTTCTGTTGTGCAAAGTAGTTCTTGTTGAGATTATTAGTTTGGAAGTGTTAGATATTTTTAAGATTCTAAACTAGACCCAAGATCGTGGAAGTTAAACATGGTATCAGAGCGTGTCTGAGATACTTTGGAAGTCATTGAATCAGAGTTGTGCATAGAGAAGTACATCTTAAGAGGGAGGTTTTCACATCGTAGGTGACAATGTCGAGGTTGCAAGCTGGTATCCAGTATGAGGACAGATTGGAGGGGTTGTCCAACTATAGTCCATGGAAGAAAAGGATCGATTTGGTCTTGCAGTTCAATAGGATCTGGGAGTTCACCAAGAAAGCCATCAAGAATCCAATTGACCCAAAGGAGCTAGAAGTGTACGAGGATTTGGATGTGAGGGTGAGATTGATCATCCTTGATGGTGTGAAGGATTCCCAAATATCTCATTTTTCTAGGAATAACACTGCACATGAGATGTGGACGACTGTTCAAAATTTGTTCCAGAATAAGAAAGAGAACTAGGTACTAGCATTGGAGTATGGGTTGAAGTCCACTAAGATGATAAAGGGTGAAGGAGTGACTTTGTATCTGACGAGATTGTCTCGGTTTAGAGATGATCTTGTTGTCGTTAGTGTGACTATTTCAGATTCAGATATGGTGAGGATTGCTTTGAAATGGTTCAGCAAGGAAAGGAAGCTCTTCATCAAATGGATTTTTTCCAGAAATAAGTTTCAAGACTGGAATAGGTCGTGGGACGACTTCATTCAAGAAGAGCTACAAGATGAGGATCTTCATCCAAAGAAGAAAACTTTCGATGATGATGTGGAACTTGCAGCACGAATGAAGGGTAAGCAGAAGGAGGAATTGAGTAAGGTCAAGTGTTTCAACTGTGGCGAGATGGGTCATTTTTCGTCGACATGTCCAATCAAGAAGAAGGGAGATGACGAGAAGAAGAAAGGAAAGTAGGTCGTTGGTGTTGCCACTTCTGCTCAAATAGATGATCTTACCAAGGGATTGGAGGGGAGGACTTTGCTATGATCTCTGATTTCTCATAGGGTACTATCAATGAGGATGGATTGTACGTGGACAGTGGTACGTTGAAGCATATGACAGGGTCACGGGAGGTTTTTGAGAATCTAGCTGAATGGGACTCGAAGTTGCACATGGTGTTGGGTGATAAGAGTTAGAAGGAGATCTAAGGATCGACAGTTGTACCATTCAAAATGGAGACGGGACGTGTGATGCGGGTCCAAGATGTACTATTTGTACCCAAACTTAGATATAGTGTGATTTATGTCTTGATGATCCAAAAGAATGGGTTTGAGATCTTGTTCCTGGATGGGTAGGAAAGACTCAAGCCTAGAGGCTTTAGCTTCGATGGGAATTTTCTTGGATTTATAGTGCATGGTTTATACAAGTTGACAGGAAAGCCTATGGATCATGGGAAGAAGCAGGTGGAGTAGGTGGAGGTTCCAGAGAAGCAGGTGCAAGTGCAGGCTTTAGAGGGGCAAGTATATATTCCTGAGTGTTTCTGGGAAAACAAGTGTCTTTTTGATCGACTAGCCCTCTAGGATTCGCAGCTACCCTAGAAACAAACAGTTTAAAGAAATTCATGATTTCTTCTATGTATAATAGATAAGAGAGAGGCAAAGGAACCAACCTGGATCTTCCGCTTAACTCCTTGCTTGATCTCTCTCCCCCTTGACAGAGCTTGCAACTCCTCTCCTACTTATCCCACTTAGAGAATACCTGTAGAAACACAGTAACAAAACACCGTCAAATCATCTTGATCTATTATATCATAAGCATTACAGAATCAGAAATACAATGAACATACAATGGCATTCACAAATAATAACATTCACAATTGCACAGTTGTATGGAAGAAAACTCAAAGAACTTTATTAAATAGAAGGGAGAATTACAACCCAGCTGTCTGATCCAGCATCATCCTCCCAGCATGAAAGCCCTCTTCACCTCATGAAAAGCAAGATCACACCAACAATATAATGCTCTTTCTCAAATACAAACTATCAGCACTTCCTTGCAAATTACAAAATTCCAGCCTCCAGATCTCTCAGATGAGGGATCCATTTATAGATGTGTGCAAGGGTGTGAGTCATCTCTGGGTTTTTTATTAGTGTCATTCCACTTGTTGTTTTCGGTTCCACTTGGAGATTTCTTGGATCTCTTACTCATCCTTGGGCGAATTTAGAGAGGCAAATGTCATAGGAGAAGTTTCTAGAAGATTCCATGAGCATCCACTTAGCAAATTTTCTCGGACACTTGTCCATTCTCGCTCATTGCACCCTACAGAAGGCCTCATCAGTATGCATCGCACCTAGCTAGTGTAGAAGTTAGTATGCATCACACCCTGACAGTGGAGTAGTCAGTATGGTCCCGTTTTGGCCAATTCTGGATGGTTTTTCAGGTGGAACTTTTGGGGAATGATGTAATCAGTTGACCATGATCCTTTAGGGTATGAAACAACACTTTTAGGGGTTAAAGAGTGTAGAAATTTTGAATAATTAAACACTTATTCACAAAGATTATCCCGATTATACACTATTGCAGAATACATGCACAATACATAACCTCCTCTACGTTGATCATCAATTTAGCAGCATTAAAAACAATGAAACATGCGCACATTGAAGCATCAATCACACATATCAACACAGTATATCACGAGGAAAGCATACAGATGAAAACCCCACACTATCTGTATATTATAATGATTGAGAACATGTAACAATACATAGTACAATACTCCTCACAAGTACTCAGTATTATCTCCACTTGTTACACACAAACTAGCTCAGATCTAAATCAATCACAGGTTCAAATCTCCTCTGCTGCTTGCCTGCCTCCACTGCGCAATCCTGCATGAGAATAATGATGAATGGTTGAACCAAACTCATATTTTCTTGGCTGAACCATGCAATCCTCATTGGAATTACTCAATCCCATTGATTGTGCAAGATCTCATGCACAACTATAGTCACAACTGATAGCAATCTCAACCTCTAACACATGTCTCCATTGAACTGTCCATGCACTGAGTTAACTGATGTATTCTTCAGTTTCTTTATGAGTTAATAATTAGTGAATTAATTAATAATTAATTCACACAACTCGTCACTAATGTATTCTGCAGTTAGACTAAATACAACTAGTTCAACTGAACACAACTCCATCAACTCCTCAATCAACTCCACCAAACTCAACCACATGAGTTCTAACTGAAGTCCTGCATGCAATAGCTCAACTGACCCACAAGAAAAGCGTATTTCCTTCTTACAGCTACATGTGCCACATCCGTAGCTCAAACTGAAGTGCTCCAAGAGGATAAGATAATGTTTATAGTCCAAATATTATTAAGAGCTAATAATATTCGATTGTTTCTATTTTTAGCCTGGCAGTCTAAAAATAGACTCTGCCCATATGTCTAAAAATAGAAGTCCATCTATTTTTTACCAACATGACCAATCATCCATAAACAACATCCTGCAACTCATAGACCATGATCCATATGTCTAAAAATAGACTTTGCGCCAAAAATAGCCTGCGGGCCCACTTAGTGAAGGCGACTTCTTTTCACTAAGCTACATCATCTTGTTGCATTTTCAACACTCCCTCTCAACAAGATATGGATTATCTACAACCCCTATCCTGCAACTTTGGAATGTTCTTCATGCAACACATTTGCCTGGTCCACTTGCTCCAACAACACTTGGAACAAAAACATTCCCAACTGACCACTCTGTTGGGCTAGGAACATACTCTGATGCTGAAGCTCTACCTGCTGCTGACAAGTGCTCCCTCTCTGACATCTGCGCTACTGCAACATCTCCATGCATCTCACACCATTGCACACCTCTCTGTGCTACCTAGCACTGTGCAAAACACTTGTGCCTCTCGCATTGCTGCAGCCTGCTAGCTATGTGTTGTCCTGGGATTCCCTACACTGTCGCTCTCTCTGCTACTCCAGCTGCATCTGTCTCTACCCAATCAATCAGTTCCTGCTACTCCACATCGGGGCTCCCGTAGCAAGGTCTCATCCAAGAG
Organism: Pinus tabuliformis; assembly: GCA_031772625.1. Taxonomy (NCBI): domain Eukaryota; kingdom Viridiplantae; phylum Streptophyta; class Pinopsida; order Pinales; family Pinaceae; genus Pinus; species Pinus tabuliformis. Next base: position 1,702,792,090 of record CM062819.1, read on the forward strand.
GTTGGGTACCTCAAGGATCCTGCCCCTCCTCCTTGGGACGATCACTCTATATCGCCCCACCTCCTACCTGGAGGTATGGCTACATGTCATCCCTCATCCCACCTGGCTCAAAGTTTCCCCCTACTGGAGGTCTCTGCATGAGTAGATGTCTCTACTCGATCTCCTCTCAGCTTCCCTTGTTGTGGTTGTGTTGTGGCTAGCAACAACCCCCCCCCCCCCCTTTTTTCATTTAAGTGTTGTCCAAAATACTAAATGAATGGGGACCCTTAGTTAAAATTTAGGGAAAGCAAGAGTTTCCTTTCTTCAAAGTAAGGTTACCATCGTAAGCTTAGGAAGATCTTTTGAATATTTTAAAACCTAAGTCTATGATAAGGAAAAAATCTTTAAATCCGCGTTGCAAAAAAGATAGGAAGTGCCTCCATTTCGCTATAATATCGGTATATACAAGACTCTCATGCTAAGCAATATATCGCATCGCAATAAAGTAATACTCATAACGGAAAAACTTCAAGATTTACCGATCTGCAATAACACCGATCGCAAGATCGCATATCACAGAAAATGAGCTGACAAGATTTGGCAAGCATAAAACTTCTGCGATCTGTGATGTTGCGATCGCTGCTATGTTATATTCGTGTGTTTGCGCGATCTGCGATGGTGCAATTTGCGATGGCGCGATCTGCGATGTTACGTAAGCAAATCATAAAATCACTTCATCACGAATCCTTCGGGCACGCTATTTAAGAAAAGCCACTTACCATAATCTGACTCAAGATCATGTGCTTTTAATGATAGTAAAGGGATTAGTTGTCAGCTATTAAATGAAATATAGACGCGTGTTTTTGTAAAGAATTACTTCACGTAAGGTGGCATATTTGATATATCTGCTGCATTTAAAACTCTCCCATCACCTTTCTTGATCAGTCATTTCCATTTCACTTATGAGCTGCAGGAACGGAGAGCGAAAGACGATACACAGCCATACTCAGGAAGAAATGGGAAAGAAAAATAGAGCTCAGGGCTCTGAGGCGAAGGAAAAGATGAAGGAAATGGCGCCTTTGTATACAGACATAGCCTGTAACAAAGACGCAGGGATATCGACGTGGGAAAGCATGTACAGATTACTTGAAGAAGAGAATCCCAGAATAATGAAGGTCACTGCTGTCGCGGGCTCACAACGCTCTTCCGAAGCATCCTTAGAAGAGCTAGCATGCTCATTTCTTCATCGGATAGCAGCAAGGCCTAAAATTCTACCATATACGGATATGATCAAGTGGATACTTGACAATGCAGACATGGACAACAGACAATTCAAGATTCAAGGACAAGGGCTCATCGGATCATTCGCTGCACAAGATTTAAAGCTTATGTATCATCTTCCTGAACCGCAGGCGACTTACAATGCACAATTCGTTAAGAAATTTGTGGCGGAGAACCCAGACCTATCAGAGACCACCAAGATTGGTCCAGAAAAGAGGAACCGCTCAAGAAAGACAAAAAATGGTATGTACAGCACTGGTTCCCTCAGTATTGTTTTGCTGCGGCCATGCTTTGTAGATTATTTGGGATGCCAGATATCAATAAGTTTTCGTCTGAATGGTTACCATTAATAGATGCTGCCACAAATGCCGATATTATGGATTGGGCCAAGATCTTTTCTGATAATCTATACACGGCTATTATCAATTACCGGTCTAAGAGATCCTTGTCTCAAAGGATCTATCCTCCTTTTTATCTATCCGCATATGTTATGGATTCTATTTGTTATGTGTCTAAATTTCCCATTTTGGGTTGGAAATGGACTACCCAGGACCCATTACCTATCCATGTTTATCATAAGGTACTGTGGGATTCTCAGTTCATCCCACATTTCTACCAGATTTGTCACGGGCTTATCTTACCCTTGTATAGAATGATGTATGATGAAGACCCCCCGAGGTGCTCACCCGAGGCACGGATAGATATCATCCCCATCGCAAGATGGTTCGGGGAAGAATGGTTCACCTATATTAGAGTATTTGGAAGCACCGTCCCTCCTCATGTCCTACCCTTGTATATTCCTGACAAACTGCTGGCTCGAAAAATTGCTTATCAAACCTGTTCAGAAGGCGGCCTAACTAAAGACCTAAAAGACAAAAAGAAGGCCATATGGCCTCAGTTTCCTGTAGCTTGTGGGGCCTTTTCATTTTTCGATGTAGGTCACGCGTTCACCGAAGTGGAGAATGTGACGTGTCTACAATTATTTAAATTCCCGGCAAGGCCATTCGACCCTAATGAAGTTGCTCAAGATTTCACAAAGAATGTCAAAATAAAAGTATTCGTTGGAAAGAAAGATTTGTTTGATGATTTATTTCAGAATAAAAGCTCATTCCAGGAAATTTTGTGGGAAGCTCCGTCAAAATTGTCTCCAGATGACCTCCAAAGATTCATGGTGTTAGCGCTTGAAATTTCACCTCAGGCTGAGAAAGGTAAACCTCAAGGCTACATCAAACCATTTAGCCTCGTAGCTAGCCCTACGGGGCATGAGAAGGCTCTCTCCGGTCAATCTCGGCAGATCTTCAATGGGATGAGATGACCAACAAGGTAACACTGATATTAGGCTAGTAAACTGATCAAAAAGGTTGATTTAGGGTTTTTAGGGTTTTTGGTGGCAAATTGCAATTTTGGGTGTAGGATAGCTCGTTGGAAAGGTCTTTGAGTCTACTTTCCAACCCAACTAGAATTTTTGAATTTGGAGGTCATTTTCCCTGTCAAAACTTAATTCTCCCAAGACTGGTTTCTGCAACTCAAAAAGGGGGCAGAAAGTCAAATTTTTCATGTATTTTGACCTTCTGGAGGCCCAAAACCCCATAAAAACTCAAGTCCATCCATGGGAATATGTAACTTCGCATGAAAAATCTAGAAATGCTGAGTTTTTGCAAAAAGGAGCTGCCATGACAAAGGGTCTCACTGGGGGTGAGACCCGTTGAGGAGCCAAAACCTGTAAATTTCCAAAAATTGCCAAAATTACCCAAAACTTTCAGAATTTTTTGGGATTTGAGTTGTGGCTAGGCTAATGAGTGCCATGATCTTTGAGTGAAGCCTCAGCCAAGATATGGAGGGGATCGGGCCTCTTTCTCGTTTTTTGTGCCGTGACCAACTGTACTGGAAACATGAGATTGTCGTAGGATAAGCTTGTAAATCTGTCAAAGAGGTGGGCTCCTCTCTCTTATGATGTCCACCCTTACGAGGCCTCCTTTGTACCTCAATCTCTGAAGCTGATGATTGGTCATCACTTTGCTCATAAGTTTCGGTTTCTGACATAGTTTAGGAGCAAAGTGGACAAACTGTACTGCTGTCTCTGCCTGTAAAAAGTGTTGAATTCTATGCTGTTCAAGGGGAAAAAGACATGAGGGAAATGTTAGGGGAGGGACCTTTTTACAAGGAATTGGGAATATATAAATATAACAGGGAATTTTTAAGGGAAATTTAGCACATCATATGCATATAGGAACACATATTTGTAATAGGGAAATCATTTGCAAAGATTATTGCATATGGGAAAAAACATGTATGAAAGTGAACATGGGAATATGCATACATGTATTAATAGGGGAAATAGGGAAATTATGCACAAAACATGCTGACATATTTACCAACATTTTTTGTTTTATTTATACATGCATATGGTAGAGGGAGATTAGGGTTTTGAATGCTTTGGGAGAGGGGTAGGGTTTGCACTTTTAGTTATTAGGGAGAAGGGAGGGTTTGCATTTAATTTATAAAATAGCATGGGAGAAAAATAGGCATACATATAAGTGTGAATAGAATGGGGAAGGAGGGAAACAATTACAAAGGGAAAAACACCTTGAAACAACACAAACCCTAGCACATTTTGCTCATTAACATTGCAGCCATATAATGTCCTTTCACTTACATGTTTTGAGATTAAAATCATAGCATAAAGCCTTATATTGATCACCATCCTCAAAAACCATGTGTAAAGAGCCTACCTTGACCAATTTAGATGATTTGAAGGGAGATTGAGGAATTTTGTTGAAGTTTGCAGGCAAGTGGTTCAACGGGTCGCGCAGGCCACCCAACGGGTCGCGCACCTCCTTCGACGGGTCGCGCACCACTCTGCTGCCCGAAATCACTGCAATTTTGCTCCTTTCTCCAATCACTCTCTCAAACCTCTCTTCCAAGCGTTGGGATGCACAATGAGAGTAAAAGGAGGGAAGTTGAGCCTTTATAAACTCCATTTGAAAAAATTTCATCCATAAACCCACATTATAAAGTTTATTTTTGACACTTTTTAAAACACTGATTTTTTGGTTTCCTTTATCCTGAATTTGACTTTTTGAGTGCTTTGACTTGATTCTTTTTGCAGGTAGATCATCTGAGGGACTTTGACAAGGGGACCAAGGTTATTGCTGCCTTTTTGAAGACTTTTTGGAATTTCATTCTTTTTACAAAAATTTAACATGACCTTGGCTTTAAAAACAGAGTTTTTAAATCCAAGGTTAAAAATGAACTGTACATGATGAAAATATCAAAGAAACATGTGTACAATCCTCCCTCTGGCTTGCTGGGCACTCAAGGACTTTCAAAGACATGACCTTGCAGAGATAAATGACCAAAACCCTAGACCTAGGACCTTTGACCTCAAGACAAAACAAGACAAGCTTGAAAGAGCTTAATGACTGATATGACCTGATCCAGTAAAGCCAAGAGGGGTATAAATAGACCAGCTCCTCCATCAGGGTTATGGCATGCCTAACGGGATGCAAAATTTGACACTGATGAGACACCTACCTATGCAAATGCAAAGAGCTTTGATCGCTGATGGAGGGCTTCAAGACCGACACTAACATTGGCTCCAATGGGGATGGTAGCTCCTTGGAGGTGCCAAGAACCTCAGACCCCTAGGAGAGCAGACCAGTGCTTTCAGCCATTGGGCAATGGAGTCAAAAACTCAAGCTGAAATGCATGACTGAAAACCGACTCAAACTAACTTAACAACAAGACTGAAAATGGACTAACAAAGGACTCATGACTCAACTAAAAACTGACTCAATACTTAAACACAATCGACCAACTGAAAATGATGCTCAAAGTGGAGCTTATTCATCACAACCTACTCTAACAGTTTCATTCATCACCTGATCAAGTGAAATGAAACAACCAATGCAACCAAGTAAGTATCTCATCTGCTGTTTGAAATCTCCGCAAGTTCTCACTTATGACCAACAAGAGAGAACTACTGAAAGGCAACTCCCATGACAACTTAGAAACAGATCCATTGAATGATATAAATTCTCTATCCGCCTCCAAAAACACTGCATAAGGATCATGAAATTCAAGCACACTGGAACTTAGCTCATCTAATAGATTACTTCTCGTTTCCTCATACCATGAATGCAAACTTTGATCTGAGTCTTGTGACAAGACCTCTACTAAAAATGACAAAGAAATTGGCTGCCGGATCAAATTCATATCAGCACATGTTTCAAGCTCACATGTGGTCAATGGAGAAAGACTTTGACTACAAACCTCATCCAAAACATCAACTATTGGATCATGAAAAACTTGAAAAGACTGTTGCAATGTATCCATTGAAAATGTATGACATCCTTCTAGCTGTTCATCTTGTTCTTGAGAGATTTTATGAGAATTCTGCCTTATAAACTGAAATGCTTCAAAACAAAAGGGTATAGAATCTTCCTGTATCATCAAATCATGTATTTCGGCTGCCACAGCTTCATCTGTAATCTGCCTTTCAATTTCATTTGGTAGCTGCAAATCTGATGCTACAGGCTGCTCAAGAATTTTGTCATCTGTCTCATCCTCAACATTTACACTGAGAGATTGTTGATTTGTTATAGGTTGTCCATTTAAAGATTTACTATGCAACCTACCCTTCAAAAACTGAAATGATTCGAAACAAAAAGGTAGGGAACCTTCTTGTATCATTTGATCAAATATGTCAACTTCCATGCCTTCATCTGCAACTTGAAAACCAATGGCATTTGGGGGCTGCAAATCTGAATATGAGAAGTCTGGAACAAGGTTTTTATTGCCTCCAAGATGGTCTAGATCAAGACTTGTTGACAGCTGATTTCTAATTTCATGGAAGTTGTCTTTAATGAACTGACATGAATCAAAACAAAAAGGTAAAGATCCTTCACTTACTTCAAAATTTGCTGCACTTTCCTCGTCACTGTCATAGCTGATATGTGATGGCTGAACATTGTATTCAAGCTGCTGAAAATGAACTTCTTCCTCCCACAAACTAGCTGCTGATTTGTCTGTAAGATTAGCTTTTGTTTGGAGAACATAATCATCATCATACTGATCAAAACGAGGCAAATCATCATCAAACATACACATCATATCAACAGTTCTCTCTTCTTCACAATGATCTATAAAACAATCACTATGACAACTGGGATCAGAAACAAAATATTTTGAATCAGCAACTTGTTCTTCTTCAATCAGCACGCCATGATCTTGAACATCATAAGCATTTCTTGTGTTGATCTTGTCCATCATCTTTTCCACGGCACTTACCAAAATGTCAAGCTTCACCTCTAAAGATGTTGATTTTTCCGGATCTATGTTTTTCATCTCTTCTTCTTTCAACCTTGCCCTTCGGATCAGCAGATGAGCTTCTACACTTACTGCACTGTTTTGCATCTCGTGAAGTGTTGCAATATCCCTTTCTCTCAGCTGAAACTCCATCTCCGGATCAAAGGCGCCCGGGTAGTGCAAGAGAGCAGATCTAGTAGTAGGCCTTATATCAACTGGCATTGAATAATAAACTTGGTTAAATCTGGCCGAAAACTGTTGTACTGTCTCCCCTGGCAATCTTTTCAGCTGGTTATACTCTTCTACAATCAAGAAAAGGTTCTGCCCAATCATCCACCTATCGAGAAAAACTTTGACGAACTGCTGGAAATCTGAGATGCTCGCATCAGGCAGGGCTTTGAACCAACTCTTCACTTTGGTTTGCAAAGAAAGAGCAAAAAGCCTTATACTAACATCTTCTTCATCAACTTCAAAAAGATCTAGAAAATTCTCAAAATTATGGACATTTTGCTCAACGTTGACATTCTTACATTCACCATCAAACATCGGCAAGTATAGATCATAGTTTTTGGGGAAAGCATGAAGAACAGAAGGTAAAACAAGAGGTTTATACCGATCTGGAATTTTACAAGGTATAGGGGTATGTACAGCAGGTATAGAATTAGTTTTGGTCGCTTGAGGTTCATCACAAAATTCGGAAAAAGGATCTTGATTAAGCTCAAAAGCATGCAAATCTTTGGTATTCACAATCTTCAAAGGGAAAGAATCAACGACAGGCCGAGGATCTTTTCTCAAGCATAATATACTTTGCAAAGCCTTCTTGACATTCTTGGGAAAAGAGAAGAAATAATTTATGACAAAGAACAAAATGTCTTGGATGAAATTCCAACTTGAATACCTGATATGTTCATGTTGTCCTTTCATGTTTTTGCTGGTCGGGATCATCCTCCAGTGGAGTCTTTGGATCTAATCTCAAAACTGATTTAGAGTCGCCAAGTGAATGATTTCAGCCTTTCAAGTGTCTGATCGTTGTCCACCATCAACAATCAGATCTGAACTTGATACATGTACTGGGGTAAAATGAAAATGAAATGCTGTATTCACAAGCTCACGGAGATTGACTGAAGCAGCATTTATCTACTTGCGCTGATGCAAAGCAAGAGTGTTTTCGAAGGCTACCTGGCATAACTTCAGGCTCTGTCTAAGACTTATGAAGCAAACACATCAATCAACAGACAAGTTTGTTCTCCCCAGTATGGTCGCCAGTATGTTAGCGCTTGAAATTTCACCTCAGGCTGAGAAAGGTAAACCTCAAGGCTACATCAAACCATTTAGCCTCGTAGCTAGCCCTACGGGGCAGGAGAAGGCTCTCTCCGGTCAATCTCGGCAGATCTTCAATGGGATGAGATGACCAATAAGGTAACACTGATATTAGGCTAGTAAACTGATCAAAAAGGTTGATTTAGGGTTTTTGGTGGAAAATTGCAATTTTGGGTGCAGGATAGCTCGTTGGAAAGGTCTTTGAGTCTACTTTCCAACCCAACTGGAATTTTTGAATTTGGAGGTCATTTGCCCTGTCAAAACTTAATTCTCCCAAGACTGGTTTCTGCAACTCAAAAAGGGGGCAGAAAGTCAAATTTTGCATGTATTTTGACCTTCTGGAGGCCCAAAACCCCATAAAAACTCAAGTCCATCCATGGGCATATGTAACTTCGCATGAAAAATCTAGAAATGCTGAGTTTTTGCAAAAAGGAGCTGCCATGACAAAGGGTCTCACCGGGGGTGAGACCCGTTGAGGAGCCAAAACCTGTAAATTTCCAAAAATTGCCAAAATTACCCAAAACTTTCAGAATTTTTTGGGATTTGAGCTGTGTCTAGGCTAATGAGTGCCATGATCTTTGAGTGAAGCCTCAGCCAAGATATGGAGGGGATCGGGCCTCTTTCTCGTTTTTTGTGCCTTGACCAACTGTACTGGAAACATGAGATTGCCATAGGATAAGCTTGTAAATCTGTCAAAGAGGTGGGCTCCTCTCTCTTATGATGTCCACCCTTACCACCCTTACGAGGCCTCCTCTGTACCTCAATCTCTGAAGCTGATGATTGGTCATCACTTTGCTCATAAGTTTCGGTTTCTGACATAGTTTAGGAGCAAAGTGGACAAACTGTACTGCTGTCTCTGCCTGTAAAAAGTGCTGAATTCTATGTTGTTTCAAGGGGACAAAGACATGAGGGAAATGTTAGGGGAGGGACCTTTTTACAAGGAATTGGGAATATATAAATATAACAGGGAAATTTTAAGGGAAATTTAGCACATCATATGCATATAGGAACACATATTTGTAATAGGGAAATCATTTGCAAAGATTATTGCATATGGGAAAAAACATGTATGAAAGTGAACATGGGAATATGCATACATGTATTAATAGGGGAAATAGGGAAATTATGCACAAAACATGTTGACATATTTACCAACATTTTTTGTTTTATTTATACATGCATATGGTAGAGGGAGATTAGGGTTTTGAATGCTTTGGGAGAGGGGTAGGGTTTGCACTTTTAGTTATTAGGGAGAAGGGAGGGTTTGCATTTAATTTATAAAATAGCATGGGAGAAAAATAGGCATACATATAAGTGTGAATAGAATGGGGAAGGAGGGAAACAATTACAAAGGGAAAAACACCTTGAAACAACACAAACCCTAGCACATTTTGCTCATTAACATTGCAGCCATATAATGTCCTTTCACTTACATGTTTTGAGATTAAAATCATAGCATAAAGCCTTATATTGATCACCATCCTCAAAAACCATGTGTAAAGAGCCTACCTCGACCAATTTAGATGATTTGAAGGGAGATTGAGGAATTTTGTTGAAGTTTGCAGGCAAGTGGTTCAACGGGTCGCGCACCTCCTTCGACGGGTCGCGCACCACTCTGCTGCCCGAAATCACTGCAATTTTGCTCCTTTCTCCAATCACTCTCTCAAACCTCTCTTCCAAGCATTGGGATGCACAATGAGAGTAAAAGGAGGGAAGTTGAGCCTTTATAAACTCCATTTGAAAAAATTTCATCCATAAACCCACATTATAAAGTTTATTTTTGACACTTTTTAAAACACTGATTTTTTGGTTTCCTTTATCCTGAATTTGACTTTTTGAGTGCTTTGACTTGATTCTTTTTGCAGGTAGATCATCTGAGGGACTTTGACAAGGGGACCAGGGTTATTGCTGCCTTTTTGAAGACTTTTTGGAATTTCATTCTTTTTACAAAAATTTAACATGACCTTGGCTTTAAAAACAGAGTTTTTAAATCCAAGGTTAAAAATGAACTGTACATGATGAAAATATCAAAGAAACATGTGTACAATCCTCCCTCTGGCTTGCTGGGCACTCAAGGACTTTCAAAGACATGACCTTGCAGAGATAAATGACCAAAACCCTAGACCTAGGACCTTTGACCTCAAGACAAAACAAGACAAGCTTGAAAGAGCTTAATGACTGATATGACCTGATCCAGCAAAGCCAAGAGGGGTATAAATAGACCAGCTCCTCCATCAAGGTTATGGCATGCCTAACGGGATGCAAAATTTGACACTGATGAGACACCTACCTATGCAAATGCAAAGAGCTTTGATCGCTGATGGAGGGCTTCAAGACCGACACTAACACATGGTATACAGGGAAAGAAGACTGGCCAGTGTTCCTTTAGAAAAGCTGCGACTGCCTACCAAAGAACCGACTCCAAGCGTTAGCCTCAGTGGGAACTCAAGCACTTCCAGATCTAAATCTAACATTGCGCAAGGAGTACCTGAACATTCTAAAGGGTCTGGAAGCAACCAAGGAAAGAACGAAGAGGAACCTAAGGACACGGCTCAGTCAAGTGCAATGTCGCAACAGCATGTTATCGCCTCCCCGCCAAGAGATGTCCCCCCTCTCGTCATTAAAACGCCACCTGTCACGACAGAATTAAACAAAGAATGGGAAACCTTCAATGAGCTGATCAATCTTGAAGGGCAAGCCCCAAGAATGCCTATGAACAATACACAGGTAGCACAAGAAGTTGTTTCGACCATAGTCAGCAGTGTCACAGAAACGGAGCACATTCCTATCGCTCCACCTTCCGAGCTTCTACTTAATGTAGAAGAAATTCCCCCACTGGATGTATTCTATAGTCCCCAACATAAAGCAGTTGTAAGAAGGCAGAGAAAGAAAAGAAAACTAGAAAATACACTGTCACAAGATGCTGAACAATTGGACGTCTTATAAAAAGACCCCAACAATAACCCAACTGAAAATCTCACTAAGTTGTCTCAGATCGCAGGAGCATATGCTTCTGCAACTATTGACAAGGCATCAGAAGTTCAACAACTGTTGAAAGAACATGAAGATCAAATACAGCTACTACAACGACAATTGCAACAAGCCAATGCTAATATTGAAGCTAACAAACAGCTCGAGAAGTTGCAAGAAGACTTTCAGCAGATGCAGATAGGCTATCAAAGAAGTCTAGACGAGAAAGGAAAACAATTACAAATTTTCCAAGAAATGCATAAAGATGAGCCTAAGATTACAGAATTTATTTCCGAGTCTATTGGCTTAAATGAACAATTACTGCAGCAACAGGAAGAGTTGGGACATAAGATATCACAGTGGAGTCATTATTGAGAACTGAGCGATAAAATCACCAATCAAGTGGTAGATTTGTGAAGTGACTATGATCAGAGTGACAAACGGGTGACGGAGTATTTGGCTTGGCAGGATGAAGATGAAGGGAAAAGAGTAAGTGCACCCAGAATAAACGAGAATCATAAAGAATTGCTCTTTAATAAATGGGATGATCAGATAAGAGAGGCGGAACAAACAGCGGAGACAGCGGCCATGCAAGCAAGCATTCTTATCGACTGTGTAAATGAAAATTTGCACAGAGCAAATTTAATTGAAGAGACCACCCCGGGGTATCTACCAAATAAACTACGAATGGAATTAGAATGGAAGCAGAAGGCGCAGGAGAAGGAAAAAGCAATCCAAGCATTAAACAGGTTAAATTGGGAGTGTTACTGGGCATACTTGGTCAAGCCGCATAGTCAATGGATGACTGTGAAATGCATCATAAACGCGGCCGAAAAAGTAGTGCCAGCTCTCATAGATTCCGTTTTCGCAGCCCAGCTCAAAGCAGAAGTCAGCCAACCGACTCTCCTCAAGCCCATGATGAACACTTGCAGCTTTAAAGATCAGATTTAGAAATAGTCTTATTTAGAATGTTGTTTTTTCTTTAAAATTAGATTAGAAAAAGGACGGCCATTTGAAAACCACATTCTAAATTTTGTAAACAAACTATTATTAGAATTAGGAAGTAGTATTTTAACCCTTCTCATGCATTTGGAGAAGGGTCCAGAAATTTGTCAAAAACTTGTCCTCAGAACATGCACTTCTGCACCCTCAGAGGAGGTTTTGATGAATGGATAGATCGAGATTTATTAATGTTTGCATTCGATGTCTGCTACTGATGTTGCACTTCTGTACTCTTAGTAGATGTTAGAACAAGTAGAATAAATCATTTTTGCTTAAAGCTTATGAGTAGGATCAATCATAAATGGTACTTTTATCTCTTGGCCATTTCTACTTATATTCTGAAAGTGATATACAGTTTTAGTTGTTTATATGTTATTGCATGAATGTGTGAGTTACCATTTGGCACTTTTGTACGGTGGAGCCATTTATTCATGTCTGATATATGAATAACTTATTATGCGATATGTTGTTCACAACTGTTTTGCCTAACTTTTTATGCAAAGTAGTTCATCTTAATTGATTTCTATTCTTATGATAGCTGAATGATCTTTATTACCAGTTATTGTTTGAAATCTTTTTAGATCGCATAATAGAAGAAATACACCCCTGGTTAGCATAGATTAGATGTGATGTTTTTCATTAGATTACAATAGCATAGATTTAGTTTAAAAGTTTGAATTAAATTAGCTTTAAAGTATTCTTAGATCAGCAACATCCAACTCTGCACACACACACACCCTTAGATTGGGAAACTGGTCCCATTATCCCCAGTCGGACCCGCTATACCAAACGGATAAGGAGCTTCCAACCAAGGTCCGGACCGGGTGGGTATCCCCATTGTTGTCGACCCGATTTTCGGGGCTTCAACATATCTGGCGCTAGAAGGAGGGCCTGAACATAGTGTCTGTTGGAATGGTTTTCAATTGTAACATTTGAATCAAGATGGCTGCTCACAAACTTCCCATTTGGAGTTGCATCCATGTTCGTGCCTCTTCCAACACTCCACCTGAAGTGGTAAGACTTTTGTCTCAGGTAAAATTCAATGGTAAGAATAATTCTTCTACTTTTAATCATGCTCTTCAATTTATTCAAAGAGTTTCAAGTTCGAACGTTCAAAGAATTGATGAAGCCGTTTTATGCAGAATTTTTACTCTTACATTCACGGTGGAAGCTAGAAAATGGTGTAGAACCCTCCCAGTTGCCTCAATTCACAGCTGGGACCAATTCGTTAAGACTTTCATTTGTAAATTTGATTGTTATGACTATGACCAGGTATATGATGAAATTGATTATCTACGGAAACAAGATGAATCTGTTAGGGATTTTAATATGCGATTTCATCTTAGTTGTCTAAAGTATGATCTTGAAAGTGAACTCATAGATGAAGAATCTTCAGATTATGCTGAGCATTCCCTGCCTCCTATGTCTGATCCAGCAGAAATTAGTCCAAGCTTTGTCTCATTTTCTTCTAACATGAATGAGAATTCCAATTTGAGTATACAAATCAGTCATGATGAAGAAGGTTCCCAAAGCCTAGGAGACATGCATGCTCTAATGCAAGAAGACAAAAGCGAGGATGTTGGAGGAAAGCCTGCCTTGGAACCAGGAGATGACTTTGATACAAGGTCAGATAATATCATTGCAAGTCAACAAATGCAGATGCCAAGGTTAGAACAGCAAACTAATTCTCTTTCGAAAAGTATCAGTACACAAAGGTATGATCTAAAGCCCGATATCTATGATGAATCTGATGAACAAAGATTTTTTCACAATGATATTTTCAAATGCATTGTTCCAGAATCGCATTTTTCTCTTTATCCTGATGTTTTTAGTGATGATAATTTTCCCCCTCTCAGTATTAAAGATATCTCAAAAAGTACAGAGGATTACTCAAATGAGTCATCATTAGGTTTTCAAGATAAAAAGACAGCTTTAGAACATCCTTTGATCATTTTCAAACAAGAACCACTTGACCTTCCTTGTCTGAAAATATTGGATAAAAAAGAGAAATCTAGAGAAATCTGTAAAGTCATTTATGATAGCTACTTTGATGATGATGATGTTGATTTATCCCAAGTAACTCAACAAAGCTCAGATAATGAGAGATATTTTAATTCAAGAATCATATTAGTCAATCCTCATTTCAAAGTAAAGGATCATTTGCATGATTTTACTATCCAAGACAATACCCCGATCTATGATTCATATCATGAGGAAACCCCCATGCCTGTTCACAATCGTAACTTGTCTTCTGATTCACAAGACAGAATTCGAAATTGCTCGGATCCCATAATTCTGACCAGTTCTTGTGAAAAAGAAGACATTTCAAGTCAATCCCAGTTGTGCTGTAACATTAGCTGTAAAGATAATCATTACATTCTTTCTCACTTGCACTCATTTTGTACAAAATCGGATTGTGTTTTAAATTTTCAGACTTTTGGTAGATTACTATGGTATATTGAGCACCTTATCAAAGAACATTCGAAAGATGTGCTACCATTTTGGAAAACTAGATTGTGTCAAGGAAGTATAGAACTTTTTCAATTCCAAGATCAATCAATATCAGACTTCCTTAAAAAACTTCTATGTCCTCCAAGACATCATCAACAAAAAAAAATATTTTTGGAAACTTGCCAGCAATTCGCGTTAATTGATAAATCTCTTTCCAAAAATTTCCATCTATTCTTCATTGATTTATTTAGTGATTTATATATGGAAACTTTCCTTTTACAAGAAATTGCTAAAAACTTGACTTTAACGCATAATGGATTACAGGCCATTAAAACTGAAAAATCATATTCGCAACCTGGCTTGTCATCTTTCCTATTACACGATCACCAATCCATAACAGAGATTCATCCCGATTTTTATGATCCAATAGGTATCCAGCTAGACAGAAGATTTCATAAGAGAGAAATTTCAGCCGAAATTCCGACTGAAGTTACACTTTCTCACCCCACATCCAATGTTAACAGTCCAAGAAAAGCTTTGTTCTCAACACTGATGTTTAAAAGGTACATAGGTGTAGGAATAAGAATGAAAAGATGGTTCCACTCGAAATATCATTTTACCTAGTTAATTTTTCTGTGTATGATTAGAATAGGAGTAGGAGTAATTTAGCTAGGTTATTAGGTTGATAATTTACTTTTAAATAGTTGGTAGGCAAAATAAGAAAAGAGACTATCCCTATTATGTACATAATCCAAGGGTATAGTTGCTTCTCTTTTCAGTAAATATCTTTCTTCATAATAAAATTTGTTGTGGTTAACAGCATTTGACATTTACTAAAGACACCATTTCTCTATCAGATTTTGAACTTTTGCTTGTATAAATAGCAAAAAATTTTAGAAACTTGATCTTTATTATTAATAGATATAGTTAAAAACTTTAAACCAGATATGATACTAGTTTCAACTTCCAAAAAATTTGACGAAAGCAATCTTAGTGAAGAAATTGTTTTATATCAGTACAATGAAAGGTATCAATAACAAAATAAGGATTCCCTGTAGAAACAGTCATTTCCCAAAAAACTCTATTATTGTCGTCCAGAGCTTTCTTAAGGAAAGCGATGATATCCTCCCTGTTAGAGAAAATCGCAGCATTCAGAGAGACAATCCAAGAAACACTATATCTCAAAGAATAAGAGGTCTCATCACGAGTCGGCTTATCATAATCACAGATATTATAAACTTTGCTGACTTTGCCATTATTGTCCACCAAAACAGGGCAACGACTTAAGATTATTGAAATCACAAGACAAGGGGTCTCATCACCAGCCAGCTTGTTCAGCAAAAGTGTAAATCAAGTGAATGACTGTGTCATAATTTGGCTACCAAACCAAGACATTGTTATTTAAGAATAAAAAAGGAAAAAGTGTCAATCTGGATTTTTCTTTGAAAGTTGTAGATCACCTTAAACAGGATAAAGGATCATTACTGGGTAATAGGTAACCCTGTCAAGGCTATGGATGCCTGCTGGCAGCAGAGGCTCTACCTGCGACAAAGGAGCATATTTAAAAAAGCTGCTACACAGGGAAGACTTTATTTTATCTTTACAAGACCAAGTAATGGCTGGTGTAAATGCAAGGACAAGCTGAGGAAACAAACAATTAAAAAAGAAAGAAGTTGAAACAAAATATCATTGATAGTTTGGAGTATAATATGCTTTATCTTTTTATAATAAAGTTTAATTTTCTGAAAAAAAATTTGTTGTTTCGGAAGTTTAAAAAATTCAATAGAAAATGTAGAGATAAATGGTTCTCCCAAGTGAATCGCCAATTGTTGTGGCTAGCAACAACCCCCCCGCTTTTTTCATTTAAGTGTTGTCCAAAATACTAAATGAATGGGGACCCTTAGTTAAAATTTAGGGAAAGCAAGAGTATCCTTTTTTCAAAGTAAGGTTACCATCGTAAGCTTAGGAAGATCTTTTGTATTTTAAAACCTAAGTCTATGATAAGGAAAAAATCTTTAAAACTGCGTTGCAAAAAAGATAGGAAGTGCCTCCATTTCGCTATAATATCGGTATATACAAGACTCTCATGCTAAGCAATATATCGCATCGCAATAAAGTAATACTCATAACGGAAAAACTTCAAGATTTACCGATCTGCGATAACACCGATCGCAAGATCGCATATCACAGAAAATGAGCTGACAAGATTTGGCAAGCATAAAACTTTTGCGATCTGCGATGTTGCGATCGCTGCGATGTTATATTCGTGTGTTTGCACGATCTGCGATGGTGCGATTTGCGATGGCGCGATCTGCGATGTTACGTAAGCAAATCATAAAATCACTTCATCACGTATCCTTCGGGCACTCTATTTAAGAAAAGCCACTTACCATAATCTAACTCAAGATCATGCGCTTTTAATGATAGTAAAGGGATTAGTTGTCAGCTATTAAATGAAATGTAGACGCGTTCTTTTGTAAAGAATTACTTCACGTAAGGTGGCATATTTGATATATCTGCTGCATTTAAAACTCTCGCATCACCTTTCTTGATCAGTCATTTCCATTTCACTTATGAGTTGCAGGAATGGAGAGCGAAAGACGATACACAGCCATACGCAGGAAGAAATGGGAAAGAAAAATAGAGCTCAGGGCTCTGAGGCGAAGGAAAAGACGAAGGAAATGGTGCCTTTGTATACAGACACAGCCTGTAACAAAGACGCAGGGATATCGACGTGGGAAAGCATGTACAGATTACTTGAAGAAGAGAATCCCAGAATAATGAAGGTCACTGCTGTCGCGGGCTCACAACGCTCTTCCGAAGCGTCCTTAGAAGAGCTAGCATGCTCATTTCTTCATCGGATAGCAGCAAGGCCTAAAATTATACCATATACGGATATGATCAAGTGGATACTTGACAATGCAGACATGGACAACAGACGATTCAAGATTCAAGGACAAGGGCTCATCGGATCATTCGCTGCACAAGATTTAAAGCTTATGTATCATCTTCCTGAACCGCAGGCGACTTACAATGCACAATTCGTTAAGAAATTTGTGGCGGAGAACCCAGACCTATCAGAGACCACCAAAGATTGGTCCAGAAAAGAGGAACCGCTCAAGAAAGACAAACATGGTATGTACAGCACTGGTTCCCTCACCTCTCCGTATTGTTTTGCTGCGGCCATGCTTTGTAGATTATTTGGGATGCCAGATATCAATAAGTTTTCGTCTGAATGGTTACCATTAATAGATGCTGCCACAAATGCCGATATTATGGATTGGGCCAAGATCTTTTCTGATAATCTATACACGGCTATTATCAATTACCAGTCTAAGAGATCCTTGTCTCAAAGGATCTATCCTCCTTTTTATCTATCCGCATATGTTATGGATTCTATTTTTTATGTGTCTAAATTTCCCATTATGGGTTGGAAATGGACTACCCAGGACCCATTACCTATCCATGTTTATCATAAGGTACTGTGGGATTCTCAGTTCATCCCACCTTTCTACCAGATTTGTCACGGGCTTATCTTACCCTTGTATAGAATGATGTATGATGAAGACCCCCCGAGGTGCTCACCCGAGGCACGGATAGATATCATCCCCATCGCAAGATGGTTTGGGGAAGAATGGTTCACCTATATTAGAGTATTTGGAAGCACCGTCCCTCCTCATGTCCTACCCTTGTATATTCCTGACAAACTGCTGGCTCGAGAAATTGCTTATCAAACCTGTTCAGAAGGCGGCCTAACTAAAGACCTAAAAGACAAAAAGAAGGCCATATGGCCTCAGTTTCCTGTAGCTTGTGGGGCTTTTTCATTGTTCGATGTAGGTCACGCATTCACCGAAGTGGAGAATGTGACGTGTCTACAATTATTTAAATTCCCGGCAAGGCCATTCGACCCTAATGAAGTTGCTCAAGATTTCACAACGAATGTCAAAATAAAAGTATTCGTTGGAAAGAAAGATTTGTTTGATGATTTATTTCAGAATAAAAGCTCATTCCAGGAAATTTTGCGGGAAGCTCAGTCAAAATTGTCTCCAGATGACCTCCAAAGATTCATGGTATACAGGGAAAGAAGACTGGCCAGTGTTCCTTTAGAAAAGCTGCGACTGCCTGCCAGAGAACCGACTCCAAGCGTTAGCCTCAGTGAGAACTCAAGCACTTCCAGATCTAAATCTAACACTGCGCAAGGAGTACCTGAACATTCTAAAGGGTCTGGAAGTGACCAAGGAAAGAACGAACAGGCAGCTAAGGACACGACTCAATCAAGTGCAATGTCGCAACAGCATGTTATCGCCTCCCCGCCAAGAGATGTCCCCCCTCTCGTCATTAAAACGCCACCCGTCACGACAGAATTAGACAAAGAATGGGAAACCTTCAATGAGCTGATCAATCTTGAAGGGCAAGCCCCAAGAACGCCTGTGAACAATACATAGGTAGCACAAGAAGTTGTTTCGACCATAGTCAGCAGTGTCACAGAAAGGGAGCACATTCCTATCGCTCCACCTTCTGAGCTTCTACTTAATGTAGAAGAAATTCCCCCACTGGATGTATTCTATAGTCCCCAACATAAAGCAGTTGTAAGAAGGCAGAGAAAGAAAATAAAACTAGAAAATACACTGTCACAAGATGCTGAACAATTGGACGTCTTATGAAAAGACCCCAACAATAACCCAACTGAAAATCTCACTAAGTTGTCTCAGATCGCAGGAGCATATGCTTCTGCAACTATTGACAAGGCATCGGAAGTTCAACAACTGTTGAAAGAACATGAAGATCAAATACAGCTGCTACAATGACAATTGCAACAAGCCAATGCTAATATTGAAGCTAACAAACAGCTCGAGAAGTTGCAGGAAGACTTTCAGCAGATGCAGATAGGCTATCAAAGAAGTCTAGACGAGAAAGGAAAACAATTACAAATTTTCCAAGAAATGCATAAAGATGAGCCTAAGCTTACAGAATTTATTTCCGAGTCTATTGGCTTAAATGAACAACTACTGCAGCAACAGGAAGAGTTGGGACGTAAGATATCACAGTGGAGTCATTATTGCGAACTGAGCGATAAAATCACCAATCAAGTGGTAGATTTGCGAAGTGACTATGATCAGAGTGACAAACGGGTGACGGAGTATTTGGCTTGGCAGGATGAAGATGAAGGGAAAAGAGCAAGTGCACCCAGAATAAATGAGAATCATAAAGAATTTCTCTTTAATAAATGGGACGATCAAATCAGAGAGGCGGAACAAGCAGCGGAGACAGCGGCCACGCAAGCAAGCATTCTTATCGACTGTGTAAATGAAAATTTTCACAGAGCAAATTTAATCGAAGAGACCACCTCGGGGTATCTACGAAATAAACTACGACTGGAAGCATAATGGAAGCAGAAGGCGCAGGAGAAGGGAAAAGCGATCCAAGCATTAAACAGGTTAAATTGGGAGTGTTACTGGGCATACTTGGTCAAGCCGCATAGTCAATGGATGACTGTGAAATGCATCATAAACGCGGCCAAAAAAGTAGTGCCAGCTCTCATAGATTCCGTTTTCGCAGCCCAGCTCAAAGCAGAAGTCAGCCAGCCGACTCTCCTCAAGCCCATGATGAACACTTGCAGCTTTAAAGATCAGATTCAGAAATAGTCTTATTTAGAATGTTGTTTTTTCTTTAAAATTAGATTAGAAAAAGGACGGTCATTTGAAAACCGCATCCTAAATTTTGTAAACAAACTATTATTAGAATTAGGAAGTAGTATTTTAACCCTTCTCATGCATTTGGAGAAGGGTCCAGAAATTTGTCAAAAACTTGTCCTCAGAACATGCACTTCTGCACCCTCAGAGGAGGTTTTGATGAATGGATGGATCGAGATTTATTAATGTTTGCATTCGATGTCTGCTACTGATGTTGCACTTCTGTACTCTTAGTAGATGTTAGAACAAGTAGAGATAAATCATTTTTGCTTAAAGCTTATGAGTAGGATCAGTCATAAATGGTACTTTTATCTCTTGGCCATTTCTGCTTATATTCTGAAAGTGATATACAGTTTTAGTTGTTTATATGTTATTGCATGAATGTGTGAGTTACCATTTGGCACTTTTGTACGGTGGAGCCATTTATTCATGTCTGATATATGAATAACTTATTATGCGATATGTTGTTCACAACTGTTTTGCCTAACTTTTTATGCAAAGTAGTTCATCTTAATTGATTTCTATTCTTATGATAGCTGAATGATCTTTATTACCAGTTATTGTTTGAAATCTTTTTAGATCGCATAATAGAAGAAATACACCCCTGGTTAGCATAGATTAGATGTGTTGTTTTTCATTAGATTACAATAGCATAGATTTAGTTTAAAAGTTTGAATTAGATTAGCTTTAAAGTATTCTTAGATCAGCAACATCCAACTCTGCACACACACACACCCTTAGATTGGGAAACTGGTCCCATTATCCCCAGTCGGACCCGCTATACCAAACGGATAAGGAGCTACCAACCAAGGTCCGGACCAGGTGGGTATCCCCCTTGTTGTCGACCCGATTTTCAGGGCTTCAACAGGCTGCTCCACAACCTCCTGAAGTTGTTGCACCAATCGTGGCTCCTCCACAATTGTCTGAGACTTCTTCTGGCTCTACATGTTGAGAGGTAATATACGCTCCCTCTCAACTACCAAGTCTCCATCAGTTGCCTCACTACTCAAGGTTTTTCATGTATCTTGAACCTCAAGAGCATACAGGTTCTTGACCCGTGAACCAATCTGCTTCACATGTCTAGTGATGATGTGTCTAAGGAAAACCTTTCCCTTGCTGAATACTACATCATAGCCTCTGTCTTCCAGCATCGTGATCGACACCAAGTTTCTCTTCAGTCCTGGTACATACTTGACATCGATCAAGTTAAGGCGAGCTCCATGCTCCCTCTGAAAAATAACTGTGCCTACACCTGAGACACTATACTTCTCATCATTACCCATCGCTATTAGTATCTGGAGATCTTTCTCCTCCAAAGTACTGAACAAACGTTTGTCATCGGTCATGTGGAAAGAAGCTCCACTGTCAAGAAACCAACCACTTCCCACCATGGATGAAACCATGCATGTGAAGAGTGTGAAATCCAACTCAAACTGTGAAGCAAGTGCCTCACCTTCAGATCCTTCCCTGGATCCCTTCTTGGACTTCTTCTTTGGGCAATTAGTAGCATAATGGCCCAACTCATGACAACGAAAGCATCTCACCTTCGACTTGTCAACCTTCTTCCCATCATTGGAAGAACTGGATTCGGAAAGAGAACCCTTCTCCTTCCCCTTCTTCACCTTACTCGCTAAGGCATAGTTCTCCTCATCATGCATGGATGAAGAATTGTCTCTGGTGCTCCGTCTGATCTCCTCTTGCACAAGATCTGACCAAAGTCTCTCCCATCCTGGCAATTTCTCCCGACCATTGATAGAGTCCTGATAGGAATGCCAACTCTTTGGAAGACCAAGGAGAGCCAAGCTCACCAAGTCCTCATCATCGATAGTCACCCCCACACTTCCCAACTCATCCCAGCACTGGGTGAACTTCGTGAGATACTTGGGTATACTGTCTCCATTCTCACACTTAATGTTTCTGAGTTTATCCTTGAGCGCCAACTTCCTCTGGTCGCTCTTGCTTTGGAATAGATCTGTCAACGCTTTCCACATCAAGTATGGAGAAGCCTTTCCATGCAGGCTGGATACAATGTGATCCTTCACGCCCTCCAATAGAATCCTTCGACACTTTGTTGTCTTCTTTTGCCAAGCCTCAACGTGAGCAGCATCAGTAGGCTTTGGGACCTCAGGATCTATGAACTCCTTCAACCCATTGTCATCTAACACCACCTCCATCCTATCTTTCCATGCAATATAATTTGAGCTGCCTTCAAGGGCATACTCCAATCGCAATCCATTGAAAGACATTTCAACTTCGACACCAAGAAAACACTGTTGCAAATTTGAATTCCACCAGCTCAAAACTCAACTGCTTCTGATCTAAAATTCGTGAGCAAAAACTATTTCTCGTACAGAGATTGACTGTATGGGCATTCACCGAATATCTCACCTTCCAAAAGAAGGACGAATCCAGAGGCTACTTGGCCCGATTATAGACTCTGCCTGAAGAAATAAAATGCAATCACTTTCTGAATAATAGATCTGATGATCAACTACGCTTTGATACCATGTAGAAATTTTGAATAATTAAACACTTATTCACAGAGATTATCCCAATTATACACTATTGTGGAATACATGCACAATACATAACCTCCTCTACATTGATCATCAATTTAGCAGCATTAAAAACAATGAAACATGCGCACATTGAAGCATCAATCACACATATCAACACAGTATATCACGAGGAAAGCATACAGCTGAAAACCCCACACTATCTATATATTATAATGATTGAGAACATGTAACAATACATAGTACAATACTCCTCACAAGTACTCAGTACTATCTCCACCTGTTACACACAAACTAGCTCAGATCTGAATCAATCACAGGTTCAAATCTCCTCTGCTGCTTTCCTGCATGAGAATAATGATGAATGGCTGAACCAAACTCATATTTTCTTGGCTGAACCACGCAATCCTCATTGGCATTACTCGATCCCATTGATTGTGCAAGATCTCATGCACAACTATAGTCACAACTGATAGCAATCTCAACCTCTAACACTTGTCTCCATTGAACTGTCCATG
Source organism: Pinus tabuliformis (assembly GCA_031772625.1). Taxonomy (NCBI): domain Eukaryota; kingdom Viridiplantae; phylum Streptophyta; class Pinopsida; order Pinales; family Pinaceae; genus Pinus; species Pinus tabuliformis. Next base: position 1,702,815,127 of record CM062819.1, read on the forward strand.
CACTGAGTTAACTAATGTATTCTTTAGTTTCTTTATGAGTTAATAATTATTGAATTAATTACAGTTAACTAATGTATTCTTTAGTTTCTTTATGAGTTAATAATTATTGAATTAATTAATAATTAATTCACACAACTCATCACTAGTATATTCTGTAGTTAGACTAAATACAACTAGTTCAACTGAACACAACTCCATCAACTCCTCAATCAACTCCACCAAACTCAACCACATGAGTTCTAACTGAAGTCCTGCATGCAATAGCTCAACTGACCCACAAGAAAAGCGTATTTCCTTCTGATAGCTACATGTTCCACATCCGTAGCTCAAACTGAAGTGCTCCAAGAGGATAAGATAATGTTTATAGTCCAAATATTATTAAGAGCTAATAATATTCGACTGTTTCTATTTTTAGCCTGGCAGTCTAAAAATAGACTCCGCCCATATGTCTAAAAATATAAGTCCATCTATTTTTACCAACATGACCAATCATCCATAAACAACATCCTGCAACTCATAGACCATGATCCATATGTCTAAAAATAGGCATAGTCTAAAAATAGACTTTGCGCCAAAAATAGCCTGCAGGCCCACTTAGTGAAGGCGACTTCTTTTCACTAAGCTCCATCATCTTGTTGCATTTTCAACAAAGAGCCCTAGTTTATCGACATATAAGATTAGGGTTGAAGTGCCCAAATATGTCTATAACACTGAGAAGAAGGTCCAGCTTCCCGAGAGGAAGGTCCAGATTCCAGAGACTCAGAGGGAATTGATTTCTAGTAGGAGCTTGCAGATTCATAAGGAGACTTTGTAGCCTAAGAAGAGTAGGTGGTCAGTGGAAAGCAAGGGTGCTTCCACATCTGGAAATAAGGAATCATGGAGGGATTAGAATGTGATATGGGAGAAGAAGAAGAAGCAGAATGCTTCCAGTGACAGCAACACTTCTGAGAGAGACATATTTCAGGCTTCAGGGATTGTTGCAGTGGTGAGTGCCAAGAGTTGGGCGAATGTTGTGAGTAGTGATGATGATGATGAGTTACTCCCTAGTCTTGGAAGTACCTCCCTTGCTAAGAGGGAGTGTTGATTTTTAAGTAGCTTGGGAATTACTCCAAGCCCTACAGTTCGTGGATTAGAGGGAAAAGTGCCACAAGAATCACTTGTTGGCTTGGAACCAAAGCTTGGGGCTTTGTACCCATCGAGATTTGGTCCAAAACCATGAATAATTTGAGCATGAGAAAATTTGAGGTGATAGATCTTGGCGTGGAAATTCCAACACTTTGAAGATCACTCCAATTGGAGCTCTAGAAATGAAGTTATGAATTTTTGAAGGTTATGTGTGGGTTTGCACAAGAAGTGTCAAGGTTGGCTTAATGTTATTTTTCCTTGTGACAGCTTATCAATCCCTATAATGATGTCAAAGGGAGCCCTTCTTATGTGTATATATAGGAGGTGATGGAGGACTCTAATCCTCATCCATTTTGTGCAACACAAGGACAGAAAAAATCTCATAGAGGAGAGGGAATACTTTTGTTGAGGGTCGCAACAAGGAGGACAGGCTAGCGAGGGTTTGAAGGGTCGTTTGGAGGCCAAATTTAGGTCACCAAGTGCTGGAAGGAGGGTTGAGGTACCTAGTTGGAGAATCCTCCTAGAATAGGTCGAGTAAGGGACCTTTCTGTAGTGATTAGGCCACAGGCCTGTAGGTGTTGTTTTGAGGATTGAATAACCCTATATATTGAGTTGTAGGTTCCTCCTCAAACAACGACGTCACTTAACTTGTATAGGAGAGGATTCTGCATAGTTTAAGGTGTGTTTTGGGCATGATTGTTGGGCTGTTGTAGCTTAGAGTGGGAGCCCTAACCAGTGACTAGAACAGTGCCCATGAACAACAATGCAGAAGTATGTATTTTTCTCCATTAATGATTTTTTTTGGATCATTTCTTTGATATGTTTTGGATCTGTTTTTTTAGCAGCCTATGGGTGCCATTTGGAGGACTTTTCATGGAGGTCAAAAGTCCATCCTAGGAGCATAACTTGCAATGAAGTATTGGGAGCCATTGATCTGGTGGAGGGTAATGTGTTTCCTATCCAACATAGCCCTAGACTAGTAGTCTTGAAGTGACAAAGATAGTTGAATATTGGGTGAAGATTGAAGCCTTATGAGTAGCTCTTTGATGGATGAAAGAGGCTACTAGAAAGCGGATTAGAGCTTAGATATTGGCTAGCCTAGAGAGAAGACTAGATCAGCCTGTGTACATGGAGCAGAAGTGACTTGCAACAATGTTAGGTGGCAGCCCTCCTAAAGTATCTATGTGTTTTCCATTGAAGGACTAAGGGGCATCTAGAGAGTAGTACTAAAGCAAAGGACTGGTAAGCCAAGATACAACATAGAAGCTACAGCAAAGATTTTCATTGTATCTTGTATACCATAGACTGTTGTATTATTCAGATTGTTTTAAGATAATGAAGATGGGTTGTACATTATTGTACAATATTTTTTAAAAATTTTGTATACTTGTGCATATGTGATTTACTGCTTTATATTTTTCGTTATGCAAAGTAGTTCTTGTTGATATTCTTGGTTTGGTAGCATCAAATATTTTTTAGATTCTAACCTAGACCCAAGATCATAGAAATTCAACGTCTTCCTCTGCAATTGGAACACCTCAGTATGCATGAGTTCTTGAAATCTAAGTTCATACATAGCATTTAGCTATTGCATCCTCTCCTTGTTATGAATTGGTGATGTCTAGGTCCAAATGTGCTTCCATTCTTAGGGTGTTGTACTCAAACTAAATGGACACCAATGCCTTCTTTCCATAAACTAGCTCAAAGGGAGTGAACCCAATGGTGGTTTTCCAAGTGGTATTATAGGCCCAAGTGGCCTCTACAAGTTAGGAGGCCCAATCCTTTTTATTATTGCTGACAACTTTACTCAAGATGTTCTCCAAAGATCTATTTTTTACCTCCACCTACCCATTTTCTTTAGCATGATAGGGAGTGGATTTTTTTGTGCCTTATATGATGTTGCCTCATGATTCCGTTAATTAGATTTGAAGTGAATTGAGCCCCTTGATCAATGACCAACTCCTTTGGGAATCCAAACTTATAAAATATGTTAGAAACTTTGCCACCTTCTTCTTTTTTATTTCTTTTACTCCCTTTTGTTCAGCTTGTTTGTCAAATAATCAATGTGCATAATCATGTATCTCTTTTCTCTGGATGGGGGGTCAATTGGTCTAATGAAATACATGCCCCACTTCTCAAAAGTCTTAAGAGTCACTTGAGGGTGTAAGGAAATTTTATCTTTTGGTGTATATTTTCCTATCCTCTAGCACTCATCATATATGGCAGTGTATCTCCTAGCTTCTTGGTGTAGAGTAGGCAATAGTAGCTAGCTTGGAGGATTTTGAAGGTTGTTCTCTTGGCAACAAAATGACCCCAAAAATGTCCATCATGGCATGTTGAGAGGATGTCAAAAACCTCATCCCCCCTTACACATCTCCTCAACAACTTATCTGGTCTAAATTTGAAGAGGTTTCCCCCAATTCAGGTGAAATGGGTACCTTTATCTAGCAATCTTGCTCTTCTCCTTGGAGGATAGATTAGGAGGGAATCTCCCAACAACCAATAATTTTTTATTTTATAAAACTAAGGAGGTAGTAGTGAAATAGAAATGAGGTGATCATTTGAAATTTCATCATCTATTGTTTCCTCATTCTCTATAGGCAATGTTAGTCTAGACAAAAAATCTGCAGCCACATTTTCCTTCCTTGGCTTGTCAAAAATGGCTAGATCAAATTTTTGCAACAATAATAACCATATAATGATCCTAGCATCGACATTATGTTTATTCATAAAATATTTTATGGGTGCATGATTAGTATGTACAAATACTTGGTACCCAGTGATATAATGTCTAAACTTATTCAAGGAGTGCACAACAACTAAGAGTTATTTTTCAGTAATTATGTAATTAAGTTAAGCTTTAGATTGGTTATTACTAAAAAAAAATATGGCATAGGACAATTTTTCTTCCACTTTCCCAAAAATTTCTCCCAAAACTTTGTCGGATGCATTTGTGTGGATGTGCAAAGGCAATGCCCAAGTGGGACCCCTAAGAATTGGTGCATTGGTTAATTTCTCCTTAATGAATCTCCTATAACATCTAGCTAGTCAAGGAAACTTCTAATATCCCTTTGTTTCTAAGGGACAAGAAACATTTTGATAATGGAAATCTTGTTAGGGTCAACTTGGATCCCTTCCTTAGAAAGGAAGAGACCTAGGAAAATCCTTGCATTCATAAAAAACTAACACTTTTCAAGAGTTAGTGAGAGAGACATTTCAATGCATTTCTTTAAAAATTTACACAGATTGGAAAGAGCTTCCTGGAAATCATTCCCATAAGGAGTGAAGTCATCCATATATATTTCAACTATGTCATGAACAAGATCAGAAAAAATACTCAAAACTACCCTTTGGAAGGTAGTAGGGGCATTGCAAAAGCCAAATGGAAGGAATTTTTAGGCAAATGTCCCCCATGGGCATGTGAAGGTAATATTATCTTGATCCTCATGGCCGATCTTGATCTCATTATACCTATTGAAGCCATCTAAGAATGAACAGAACTCATTCTATGCAAGACCATCTAAAACTTGATCAACTAAAGGGAGGGGAAAATGATCTTTCTTTATAGCCTTGTTGAGTTCCCTATAGTCAACATAGATCCTCCAATTCCCATTCTTCTTGGGTACTATAACAAGAGGGGACACCCACTCACTAACGGAAATGGGGTAAATGAATCATGTGTCCAATAGATTTTGCAGTTCTTCTTACACAATGTATTTGAGGGCAGGGTTCATTCTCCTCTAGGGTTAGTGCATAAGTTTACATCCCTCTTTAATGTAGATATGATGGGTAAAAAAAAATGAAGCACCCCTTTCATTTCCTTATAGTCCCAAGAAAAAGCATCAAGATGTTTTACTTAACACAGTCCTAGTTTCTATTCTTCCTCTACTGAGAGGGAAGGATTGATTTTCAGAGTTTTGGATGGACTGATTTCCACAATCTTAGCATGATCTTGATTAGAATTGATTGTGAACAGTTCATCCCATGGGTTGTTCTTAGGTTTTCCTAGGGATTATTTTACTAGCTCATCAATTAGCATGGCAACAAGAGGTTGGTTCTACAAAAAGTTATCAATATGATCATCCTCATCTACCCACTTGCTTCCTACAGTTGTGTCTACTATACAAACTGGGTAGGGGAATGACTAATAAAAATATTCTTCTTCTTCTTCGTTTACCCACAAAGGTAATTATTTCTCAATAGAGGGTTGAGCAGGGGGGTATAATACAAGTTTCTTTATGAGATGCCCATTTTTAATTATCATGTTTCCAGCCCCGCAACTAATGTAAGCATTAGTGGTGGCCAACCATGTTCTCCCTAAAATTATAGCGTATCCATTAAACTTGTTTTTGGGTTAGAGGACAAGGAATTTTGTTGGGTACTCCCAGGATTCAATGGATATTATCACATACTCAATAACTCCCTTAGGGGTTACTGTGTTTTTGTCTTCATGTTGCAACACCATAGAGGTCTTCCTCAAAGCTCCTTGGAGGTTGAGCTTCAACATAGTTTCCTTAGTCATGAAATTGATTGTAGCCCCAAGGTAAATAAGTGTGTTGGGGACTACAATACTTTTAATGTGCACATCCTCTACTGGGCTACCGAGATCCAAGTACTTTTGGGAGATAATCATCCCAAGCATTATATCACACATCTTCCAATAACATTGATAGTGGGGGAATTTCTTTTTCTTCTTCTATACCTCTTTCAACATTCTTCCCTGATAATATTTTTGTATATGGGAACATATTTGATGGTCTAGAGAAGGGTATTTTAACACACAGGTTCTTTATTTCTCCTAGAAGTTCAGCCTCATCTGGGGTGTGTTGTTTATGTTGACCACCTTTTCAGGATAGGGAGGTACATTGGCTTGAGGGTCACTATCTTCGTTATCTTCTTGAAGATATTTTAGTGGATAAGGTGGGTGTGTTGGCATTATGGCATAGGTATGGCGCTATGGTACAGGTGTTGTCCTTGATGGCAACTCACTTTGGTGATAGATCACAGTTCAGGCTCTCAGAATGAAGGAAATCATATATATGTAGGTTCACCGTGACGAAGCCGCGTATACACGCGTGTTAAACGTTCCCAAGTCGCGTATGCGAATACACGCACTTTCACGCAAGGGAAAGCGCGTACATGTGGGAAAGCTTATTTTTGGTCCGTGGTATTTAGTCCTTGGTATTTGGACCTATGTTTTTGGACCATAGTATCTCGTCAAGTGTGTTGATCCCAAGTATTGGGTCCATGGTATTGATTTGTTATGGTTTTGGACCTTGGTATTGAGAAAGGCCTAGGACTATAAAAGAGGAAGGAGATCATTAGGCAGAGTAATCATCGGAATTATTGAATATCTGGTAAAGTGCTAGATCTGGAATATTGGTGATTGGGTTATGGTGTAGATCTAGATCTGAATGAAGGAGGAACCTGAGTGCAAGGAGAAGGATAAGTTCTATTGATGGGTCATAATCTTAAGGCTTGAATTATAGTATCTTTGTATGATTTTGATATGTGATATGTGGCGCACGCTCGATCTATAAATCTGATAATCTGGGTTAACTAATGTTTGAATGTTTGAAAAAGTGAATTATCCTTTATAGATCTGTACGCAGGTTCAGTGAAGCGAAGGTGCGTATACACGCGGTTTCTGTGAGTCAAAGAGGCGTATACGCAGGTTCATCTTGACACAGAAGCGTATGCATGCAGGTTTCTGAATATTGAAGTAGCGTACATCTCTTGAATTATGCTCTAGTTGCTTCTGTTTATTGCTGCAGTGTTCTGGGTTCAGAATTGGTGTTTGGTTACTGTTACTGTGTTCTGGGTACAGCGGTCAGAGAAGTGTTTATTTGATTCAGTTTTGATTGGTGAAAAGGAGATTGTTTGATGCAGAAATTCTTGATGTTTGATTGATGTTATTCATGGATCCAGTCTGAAAATTAATGAAACGTGGTCCCTGGAAGAAAGAGAAGGTTGTAGCCTTCTGCAGGTAGAAGCCTGCGTACTAGTATCCCAGCTAGTACAAGAACTAAGGGGGTTGGAGCTCCCTTCCAGGAAAAGCTGGAGAACGAGAGAGGGTTGTAGCTCTCTGCAGGTAGCAGCCTGCGTACTGGTAAAGACTGCACCAGTACAGAAACATTGTAAAAAGAAGTTTCTAATTAAAAGAAGATAGAGACGAATTGCAGCAGGGGGTTTTCACCCACATTGGGTTTCCTCCTTATATCTTGTGTTCTTGTGTGTGATTGTCTTCTGCTCTGTTTCACTGTTTCTGGTACTGTCTATTTGATTCTGATACACAGATTAATGATCAACATCTGAAAGATAAATTAAATTATAAGTCTGCTTTATATACGTGGGTTTCTTTATCTGTAGTTGCGTATATACGCAGTTTTTACTAACTGAAGTAGCGTATATGATCTGGGTTTGAAAAAGAAAATAATTGACTTGATAATACTAATTCACCCCCCAGCAACATGATTAAGAAACCATCTCTAGACTTCATCACCAGCATCCATCTTCCACCTCAACCATCTCTTGTTCCACCATCACCCTCACTAGTTTTTTTGTCCTTGTTTTATTGAAATTCCCCCTAGACACATTCAATGAATCTAGCCATATCTTCTCTTGGATATTGACTCATGAGTGTTCCTAGACCTTCTAACACCCTATCCCACTCATCACACACCCTTTCCAAGCTTCCCAACACTTCCAACACCTCACAATTAGCTCTCGGTTGTATCCTGTAGGTTTCCTGTGATTCCTATAGGATCATCTTGTAGGTTTCTTGTACATCCTGTAGGTTTTCCATAAATGGCTTGTTTTGAGGCCGAATTGATGTGGAACCTCTAGGAATTCACAAAAATCCTCCTATCACCCTCCCACACCATCCAAACACTCCATAGACCTTCTAGCCATCCTCAACCACCTTCCATCCACTTGTCACGTCCACAAGAACAATTAAATTGCATGCTTGATTTTACCAAAGAAAACCAAAAAATGTGAAAATAGATTTAGTTTAGTTTTCTTGCTTACACATTGGAATGGTTTGATGCTCTTTACTTCTGTAACTTAGATAGAAGCATTAGGTTAGTGTTGATTCAGTAGTTTTTCTTAGCATAGCTGTTTAAATGGTTAATTAGGATATGGTGTGATTTAGCATTACATGTTGTTTTCTTCATTACTACAGTAGAGTAGCTCTCTTAGAATAAATTTTCTCTTCTTCCATCAAAGAATCACGCTTCTTCTGACTCTGTATAAGTCTAGCTTGGAACCCTTGGGGTCTCTCACCAGATGAACAGTGACAACAGGCAGGATCTTCACTTTTACTTGTGCATATAGCACTGTCACCTCCAAGTTTGTATGAACCCCAGGTTGATAAATAAAGCTGGTAGCCCAGGAGACGCAACATCCTTGCTGCAATACTAGCGCTCATCATTGACTACTAAAGAAACCAAGGAATTGCAGTGTCCTTCCAGTGGAAGCTGGAGAAGAATGCTTTTCTAGAATTATAGGAAATTTTTGCCTTCATTTCAGTTGGGGTAGAAGATTAAAGAATTTATTAGAAAATTGTTTGGTATTTTTTTACCCAAAGGGGTATTTCCAGTTAAAATTCTTGTATCTACTATGTTCTTTTATTTACTATTATTACTGCATAAACATTAATAATAATTGAAGATTAACTAATGCCCTGAAAATATTTAAAAGTGTTAATTTCTAAGGAATACTGATTCACCCTGCCTCTAAGTATTTCAAATGGGATATAAAGGAAATATGAAGGTGGGAAATGGTAATGTAGGGTGGAAGAATGTTGTGTGAGGTCCTTTCTAATCTTAGTACAAGGGCCCATATTTCACAAAAGAATAATGCTCACGATGGCCTTCAACAAACCATAAATGAACGCTTGGTGAACAATGTTTTGAAGGAGTTGTTGAGGGAGAAAGAAAGGAATTGGTGGTATGATGAGAAGTGTAAATGACAGTGATAAACCCTTCAATACAATAGTGGGACATGAACATGACAATAGTTACTTTATATTTCCAAACATCTAGAGCATGCTAATAGTGAAAATTGCATAAAATTGAAATAAAAAAGAAAGGATGAGTTGAATTCTACTCAATATTTGACTATTGCATTAAAAGAAAATCTACCTTGTAGTCTACAAAGGACCTGCAACCACAAGATATTATGTTTACTATGCTTGAAAACATTGTTAAACAAATTATCAATTTGTAGAAAATAGAGATGCAAAAAGTGTTGGAAATACCGAGAGGGGGGGTGAATCAGTGTTTCTTTTCAATTGTAATTTTTACAAGTTAGATCACTTATATTTAGAACAAAAAATAAACAATAAGAATAAATTATTTTATTAATTTCTTATCTACAATTAATCAAGTTGTAGGGCTCCAACCCTAGATGAAGACACCAATCTTCAATCTTCCAGGCTCCAACTTGTATTTTCCAAGCACCAACTTGGACTTCCAAGGCTCCAACCTTGTCAATTCTGAGGCACCAACCCCAAGGGATCCAACCCTATATTTGGTTCAGGCTCCGACCTGGTTTCTTGAGGACTCCGGTCCTCTAAGGCTCCAACTCTATCTTCCAGGGCACCAACCTTGTCTTTTCGAGGCTCTAACCTCTTGGGCTCCAACCGTTAGCTTCACTTTGTCAAGATCTATTTGGTTATACTTCACGGCTCCCAATGTCTTCTTCAATGAACCATGTCTATCTTCGTCTTCACTGTAGTCTCCAAGTTACGTCATAAATGATAACCTTGATCTATTCACATGAAGGTGTATTTTTTGTCCTTCATGGTACCCAAACAAAAACTTCAAGGTCACCTCATGATGGCTTCAATAAGCTTTTCCAAGAGTCACTTAAACGGGCTTCTCCAAGAGTGTCTTTAAAGGGATTATTTAAGAGAGTCTTCAATGGGCTTCTCCAAGGATTTCTTCAAGATCTAATACTTCGCTTGTGCAAATCCTCAAATGTTCCATTGTTCAAGGTCTTCAAGTTCTTCAAGTTGAACAAGCCTCTAAGGTTCACAACTATAGGTCTCCAACACTTCAAAATACACTTAACAACTGCTCCAAGTCTCCTCTAAAGAGGCTAGAAGAGAGGGTTGAAAGAAACTTCAAAAGAGTCCAATAATCTGCCTCAAAAGATGCCTAAATACAAAACACCATCTTCAACAACTTCAAAGGTTAGTAGCAATAAATCACCACTAAACTTCAAGTCTATGTCTCAAACTATCAACAAGTCATCATATGTCTTCAAGAAATGCATGCTCCCTCATATTCACAAGATTTGTGATTGTACCTCAAAAAAATTGTCCACACTGTAAGCTTCACAGGAGACTTCCTGTCACAGGTGTATAACCCAAATGTTGGTTCAATAAATGAGCTCCTTAAACTATTGTCCAACCACCTTGATTGTCCACTGGTCTGGTTCCTCCTTCAAGTCATCATAGGGTCGAGAGAAGTGTCACTACAAGAATGTCCACATCTTGATTACTTTCCTTCAAGGATAGTACACCACTAAGCCTAAAATATGTGTCTCTAATGAGACTGGTCACATGTCTGAAGGTGTAGTCCTTCCACAAGACTTGTCACAAGTTTGTTTCACTAAGAGATCATTGTACAACACTTATGCTGAGCTTGAGACTACCCATACACCACATGTCCAAGGTATCTAGGTGGCTTTTCTATTCACTTGGTCAATGCTTAAGTTTATCACTGGTCTAAGCCCATAAAATTGAACCTTCAAGGTGACTATAACAAATCTCAGGGTATAATGCAAGTTTTCCATGGTCAATACTATTCTCTGTGCCAAAAACATAATTGTAATAGATGACTGTCCTCAAAACCTTCAATAGAATTTTCCCAAAATAGAGATATCAAGTCCTCCTCATCCTCCTTGTTGTTATGTCCTTTTCTGTGTTTTATCTCTGAAATTTTCACCGAAATTGCTTGGTCAAATGAATAGTCCGAACCTCCTTTTTATATGAGTTTGATGTTAAGATGAATGGACATGTCTTATGGAGGGAGGCCAACATGACAGACTGAGTGTAGGTCGGATAGCTTTAAAAAATAGGATATATTAATTTAAAAAATTAATTTCTCTTAGACTACTAGGAGTTAGGAGGCAAGTGAGGGCTCATTACAAAGAGGAAAGAGTCCTCTACAAGATATTGAAGGAGTCATAATGAAATGATGTCTTCAAGATGTCAAAAAATAATTTTCTTTATGATTGTTTGGAATTTTTAGTGCAGACCTTGGGATGACAGTTTTGGAGTTTTTAGTGCAGACGTTGGGGATTTAGGATTCTTCATGTATAAGGTTAGGGTATTTTTATTAGGGCTTCAAGTATGGTCTTCAATCATCATCCATTGTCATCAAGTGTGTCATTATGTGGTATCCAGCCATCATCCATGTGTAAACATTGGTGTCATTATGTGGTCATCAAGTGTAAACATTCATGTCATCAAGTCCTTCAATAGTGTTCATCAAGTGTCATCATCCATGTCATCAAGTGTGTGACCATGACCTTTAAGAGTGCCCATATTTGGTCCTAGAGAAAGTTTTCTTCAATAGAGGTCTTGTCATCATGAGGGTTGTCATCAAGCAAGGACAACATATTATTAGGGCAAGGGCTTGTATACATAATTTTCACTTAGGTATTACACATCAATCTTCATGCTTAGGGAATCATGGGCATCTTAGACTTCTTCATTAATGTCTTGACATCTTCATAATTTAAGGACAACCTTAGCACCTTGGTTTTTTTATGAGTCTCATGTATCACAATAATATTTTCCATCTCCACTAATGTCATATTGACATCAATGACAACCTTGACCAATAGTCTCCCTCTTTTTCATTGACGGAAATATTCTTGCCCTCTCAACATTCTCTCCCCCTTTGACATCAATGGAAAATGGGTTGCCCAAGTACTCCCCCTAAAAAATTGGTTCTCTTCATTGTATTTTCTTCATCAATGATAGTTCTTCATAGATATGTTGCTCCCTGTCATTGTTCTTTTTTTAATGTGCTTTCTCCCCTTAAGCCTTTGCATGAAATAGGTGAGGTAGATGATCAGCCAACTCCCCCTTCCTGCATAAACTCCTCTAGCTTCTTTACACAAGAAATATTACTACCTTGTGATGAAGTAGAAGACATCTTCAACAATGGTCTACCGGATGAGTAAAGGATCATTTTCTTTAATGGAGATGGTCTTTTAAGATTGTCCATGTGTGACTCATCAAAGGTTTCATAGTGCCCTTTCTCGGATAGCTTCTGCAAGAATGATCACAAGCTCCCCCTAACTATATGCATGGTCTCCCTTTTGGCAAAGTCTCATCATCAAACACTTGGGATATCACATCTTGATGTCTTCATCAAATCAACATGTGTTGTTGGCTAGAGTTTCCAAGAGACTTTCGGATCCAATTTGCTTCTTTATCCATATTTGCGTAACTTTCTTTTCTGGCTTGGTTGTCATGATTCTAGCTTGTGTAGGGACCCAAGTCAAGTTATAATCATGTGTCGTATGTCCAATGTTATGGAAATTGAAGAACTCCATTTTTTTTATGAATGAGTAATCATGACTTCTTCTTGCAAAATTTCTTCTAGGAGATATACCCTACAATATTTTTCCATGTGCCCAAAATTTGTATAAGAATAGCAATAACCAAGAAATATATTTTGGTACCTAGGAGATGAAGATTTCCAAGATGTACTTCTGAAGTCTTTTTGCCTTGGGATTCTTTGATGATATTCGTTGCCTTTTATACTCTTTACACCATCTACAAGTCTCCTTGGAGTAGGATTTCTTCCATAGTTGTCTTGACTCTTCTCCTTGCCTTTGTTGGAACTGGGAGCATCAACATTTATTTATGGATTCCTCACATCCTTGTTGTTTGAATCATTAACATTGTTGCTTGAGGATTCACCTACATAGCCAAGACGTGATTTATCAAGGGGAGACTGATGACTTAGGATGTCATTGTTATGAAACCAGCTCACAAAAAGATAGAAAAGAGAGATCCACGCCTTAGAATTCAGCCTCTTCGAGGGGGCAACCTCCTTTACATTACATAAATGAACAATTCTTGGATGATACAAATGAAAAACCTCCTTTCTATATATAGGAGTCTAAGGGTCCCAATATAATCCAGCCTACCTAACAATAATATATAAAGCACAAAAATAACAATAGAGGGATTCTATGGGGCACAATAGTAACAATATGGGGGTAATGGGCACAACAATATAAATAAGGGGTATAACTACAATAGTAATGGGGTAATCACTAGTATTATAGGGACCCAACATGCCCCTCTCCTTCAAAAAAGTGTTGTCCTCAACGCTTGAGTAGTTCTGGATACTTCTGCATAAAATTCTCATCCTCCCATGTGGAATCTTCAGCGGATAAGTTCTTCCACTTGATAAGATACTCTGAAATTGATCGATTTCGTAGCTGTCGAGTTCTTGTTTCTGTGACTGCTTCCGGTTCCAATATAATTTTTCCTTCCTCGTCAAGTTCTGGCAATATTGTTTGAACTGGGAGCTTGTCGCCTATAACCTTCTTTAAACATGAAACATGGAAAACTGGGTGCAATCGAGAAGCTGCAGGAAGCTCCAATTTGTATGCCATAGTACCAATCTTTTGCAACACCTTGTACGGACCATAATACTTTGGTGATAATTTATTATCCTTCTTAGCTTGCTTGAGGGACATTTGCTTATATGGTTGTAGCCGTAGGAATACCCAATCACCTACATCAAAACTTCTTTCACTGCGATGTTGATCTGCCTGTTGTTTCATTCTATTCTGTGCCAACACGAGGTTATCCTTTAAGAGTTGGAGGACTTGTTGTTGATGTTCGATGTGATGTTCCACTGCCTGAACCTTAGAATTTTCTCTTAAATATGATGTGATGGATGGTGGTTGATACCCATAAAGTGCCATAAATGGGGTCATTTTTGTTGCTGTATGGAAGGAAGTGTTATACCACCATTCAGCCAGAGGCAACCATTTGACCCATTGTGTCTGTTTATCAGATACAAAGCAACGAAGATATCCTTCCAAACATTTGTTTACTATCTCAGTTTGCCCATCAGATTGAGGATGATAAGATGAGCTATGAGCTAACTGAGTACCAAGACAAGAAAATAATTCTGTCCAAAAATTTCCAGTGAAAATGGGATCTCTGTCACTTACAATAATCTTTGGGTTTCCATGTAGCTTTTGAACTGTTTCCATAAATGCAGTAGAAACTGTACTGGCTTTAAATGGATGTGATAATGCACAAAAGTGTGCATACTTGGTAAGTCTGTCAACTACCACCATGATGACACTCTTTCCCTCAGACTTGGGTAAACCTGTGATAAAATCCATTGAAACCTCCTCCCAACGTTGGCTTGGAATGGATAAAGGTTGTAATAGACCCGGTGTCTTAATTGTTTCAACTTTATTTTGTTGGCAAACCAAACATTCCGCCACAAACTTTTGAATATCTGATTTAAGGCCATCCCAAAAAAATTCCTTCTTAACCCTGTGGTAAGTTTTTAAAAATCCTGAGTGCCCTCCTAAGGGAGAAGTGTGCAATTCCATAAGAATCTTTTGTTTTAGCTGGGAATTCTTACAGAGGTATAAGCGATCTTTGTACCATAACGAATCATTTTTCCAGCTAAATGTATCAGAAGTACTGGAATCTTGTTGTAGCTTTCGAATAAGTGCCCACACTTCTTCGTCATTCTTCCATTCCTCCCTTGCTTCGTTTATCCAATCTGGTTGGATAATAGAAATGGCACACAACAATGCTTCCACATCCTCATCCTTTCTTGAGAGTGCATCTGCCACCACATTTTGCTTCCCTTTTTTGTAGATGATTTCAAAGTCATAACCCAACATCTTTGTGACCCACTTTTGTTGCTCTTCAGAGGATAATCTTTGTTCTAAAAAGTATTTAAGGCTATCATGATCCGTTTTTACCTTGAAGTGTCTTCCCATTAGGTAGGGTCGCCATTTCTTAAGTGCATGGAGTATTGCCAACATTTCCTTCTCATAAATAGCTTTGCTTAAAAACTTTCCCTTGATTGGACGACTTTCAAAAGCAATGGGTCTTTCATCTTGCATTAGAACAGCACCAATTCCATTTCCTGAAGCATCACATTCCACAATAAAGGTTTTTGTGAAGTCCGGTGTAGCTAAGACCGGTGCTTGGCACATTGCCTCTTTAAGATGTTCAAAGGCCTTTGTTGCTTCCGAAGTCCATGAAAATGAATCTTTCTTCAATAATGTTGTTAGAGGTGCTGCTATTCTCCCATAATTCTTAACAAACTTGCGATAATACCCTGTCAACCCAAGAAATCCTCGCAGATGCTTTATGGATGTGGGGATTTTCCATTCCTTAATGGCTTTAATTTTGCTAGGGTCTACCTTAACTCCTTCATGAGATACAATATGACCCAAATATTCCACCTCCTGGACTCCAAAGAAACATTTGGATCTTTTTGCATATAATTGTTTCTCCTCCAATAGTTGTAGCACCCTGTCAACATGTTCAACATGATCCTTCCAAGACTTGCTGTAGATTAGTATATCATCAAAAAATACTAACACAAATTTTCTAAGGAATGGTTTGAAAATTGAATTCATCAAACCTTGAAATGTTGAAGGTGCATTGGTAAGGCCAAAAGGCATGACCAAAAATTCATAATGACCCTCATGAGTTCTAAATGCTGTTTTCGGAATGTCTTCAATCTTCATTCTGATTTGATGATATCCCGAACGAAGATCCAACTTGGTGAAGTAAATTGATCCATGCAATTCATCCAGTAATTCATCAATGACAGGAATGGGGAACTTATCTTTAATAGTGAGCTTGTTGAGCTCCCTATAATCTGGACACATGCGCCATGATCCATCCTTCTTGTGCACCAATACTACTGGAGCTGAGAAAGAACTTTGACTCGGTTGAATTATACCAGCCTCTAGCATTTCTGCAACCATACGTTCAATTTCACTTTTTTGGACATAGGGATATCTGTACGGCCTGATGTTTGGAGGAACACTTCCTGGAATCAGATGAATAGCATGATCATGATCACGCATAGGTGGGAGACCTTTGGGAGTCTCAAATACCTTGGAATGATTGTCCAGGACTTTTTGGAGATCTGGAGAAATAGATGATTCCAATGTGGAAACATCTAGCGAACATAATTGTGCAATTACACCTCTTTGCTCCTTTTTTAGAAGCTTTGTCATACCATTAGAGCTGATTATCTTTCCTGGTTTCCCTGCAATACCCCTTAATTCAACTTCCTTTCCTTCCACAGAAAATTTCATGAAAAGTTCTTGAAAATTAAAAGCTATTGTACCCAAGGATTGTAGCCATTGGACTCCTAGTACAACATCAGCACCTCCCATTGGAATGGAAAGCATTGGGCTAGTCAATACATATTCTCCCATGGATAGCTTGATATTATGGCACTTTCCAGAACAATTTATTGTTCCTCCATTTGCAATCATCACTTGACACTCTGGTGCTGGATATAGGAAGCAATTCAATTCTTTTGCTACCCTACAATGAATAAAATTGTG
Organism: Pinus tabuliformis; assembly: GCA_031772625.1. Taxonomy (NCBI): domain Eukaryota; kingdom Viridiplantae; phylum Streptophyta; class Pinopsida; order Pinales; family Pinaceae; genus Pinus; species Pinus tabuliformis. The sequence continues at coordinate 1,702,831,852 of CM062819.1, forward strand.
GGTGCTTCCTGAATCAATCAACACTATTACCTTTTTCTTCTTGATTTGTCCTTCTATCTTGATGGTTTGAGGAGTGGTAATTCCCGCCAATGCATTACAAGATATGGTCGGATTTATTTGTTCTTCATCTAGGCTTTGTTCCTGGAATATATCCTCTTCTTTTGACCTTTCTTGCTCCTTTTCTTCTTCCTCTTCACAATCTATGTAGAATAATTTCTTCTCAGCACACTTATGACCTTTTGTGTATTTGCTATCACAATTGTAACAAAGCCCTTTTGCTCTTTTTTCTTCCAATTGTTGTGGTGTCAACCTTGTAGGTTGTGGAAGACTATGGGCAACAACACTTCCGTCTTTATAGTTGTGAATGGTATGCTTCCTAGTTGCCATAATTTTGCTTTCCATTTTTCTTGCTAACCTGAATGCCTTCTCTAATGAATCAGGTTCCCAAAGGCGCACATCATGTTGGATATTATCCTTTAAAGACCCTATGAACACATCAATCCTATGCTCCTCTGGAATATCTTTTACCCTTATGTTCAATTTTTGGAACTCCTCAATGTGCTCCATTATTGAACCCTTTTGTTTGAGACTTATCAATTGGCTAAAAAAAGTGTTGCTTTTTGTATCCTCATAATGTGCTATCAATTCTTCCGTAAAAATTGCCCAAGTGATAAATTGTTTACGAGAACAAAGCCATTGATACCATACAAACTGATTTGGTTCCAAATATAAAGTTGCCATACGTACCTTTTGTGTGTTTTGCACATTATTGAGATCGAAAAATTGCTCCATCTGTAATATCCATGTGGCGGGATCCTTGCCATCAAACTTCCTCATATCGATTTTTGGAACATGGTGAGTCTTCGATCCAACATTAGAGTCTATGGAATCATGATTAACATTTCTTTTGTTCTCATCATGAGTTTCCTTTACTACCTTTTCACCATTAGTGACCCTTTCTTGTAGCAACTTCTTCAATTCTTCCATGTTTGTATTCAAATCTATCTTCAAATTTGCCATCGAATCCTCCATCTTAGCTTCCATGCCCTTTATCTTAGATTCCATGCCATTTACCTTAGATTCCACGCCACTTATCTTAGCTTCTGTTAGCTTTTGTGAGCGTGACATTTGTTGCACTTGTTCTTGTAATTTTGATATATCATGTAGCATTTCTTCCTCTTCTTCATGAGTCATGCTAGAGCTTTCAGGTTCCTTACTAGGTGTTTGCATTTTCTTTCCTCGGGGCATCAGTTACCGATAATAATGCTTTACTATGCCCTTTGAATTCCGTTAAACCAAGCTTACACAAAAATTAAAAATTAAAACTACACACCTTTTTTCACTTTATAGAAGCCTGATATTGAATCTGATGTATCTCTGTAATTTCGGATCATCCAATTCTGAAATTGCTACCTGTAGTAGCCTTCTGCGTCCTCTTTCCAATGCCACAAGTCTGAGCCAAATTGGATTCTCCAAGGAAGCGTTATGTGAAATCTCCCAGTGACTTGCTTTTAGACTGGTTCAGTAGAGCGAAGTTGTACGACATGCCACGAGTCACTGTTTCGACCTTTGGATCTGAAAAACACCCACAAAAAACTACAGTCCGTCCTCTTTCTGTACCTTCTTACGAAACTTCAATCCGATGCTCAGAAAGAAAGTTATGACGATTTTCCCCAGGTCACCTGTTTTGAGTGTAATTCAGGAGTCATCAAAAAGACCAACTTCCTGAGATCATATCTCCGAAACTATCGCGCGAAAAGCTCTGAAATTCAGACCCAAGGTTCAGCGCGATGTCTTCTCAAATGGGTTTTTTTTGTGACTTCTGAAACGTCACAGAAAAAAAGTTATAGCAAAAATGCCACGATGACCTGTTTGGAGCAGCGAAACCCTAGAATCCAAAGCTTTGATACCAAATGTTATGAAACCAGCTCACAAAAAGATAGAAAAGAGAGATCCACGACTTAGAATTCAGCCTCTTCGAGGGGGCAACCTCCTTTACATTACATAAATGAACAATTCTTGGATGATACAAATGAAAATACCTCCTTTCTATATATAGGAGTCTAAGTGGTCCCAATACAATCAGAGCCTACATAACAATAATATTGTAGGGCACAACAATAACAATAGTGGGCTTCTATGTGGCACAATAGTAACAATATGGGCACTACATGGGTACATCAATATAAATAAGGGGTATAACTACAATAGTAATGGGGTAATCACTAGTATTATAGGGACCCAACAGTCATCTAGGGTTTGAGAACTTTTCAAGTTCTTATCCAGCAAGTCAACTTCTTCTTTAAGAAAAACAATTTATTCCTTCATTTTCTTGCATTCTTCATCCCTCCTTGATAGAATGATCTCCATTTACTCCTTCATCTTGGTTGCTTCAAATGATTGGGCCTTAAGAGAAGTGATTTCTAATCTTAACTTGGTTATGTCATCATCCTTTTATTCTAGTTGGAACATCATAGTGTTTCTCTCATTTTCTGCTTCATCAACTTGTCCTTCTATGAATGCCAAAGCTTTCATCACCTTCTCAGCTCCTTGTGCTTGTTTTCTTGCTTCTTCTAGTTGATATATAAGGGAGGAGACCTCTTCCTTGTATTGACCAATATTTTCTTCAAGTTTGTTCAAGTTCTTGAGTCTTTTTTCAAGGTGTCTTGACAAAGTTTCTTCCCTTTTCTTTGCCTTATCCAATTGATTTGTCATGGATATGACTTCTTCATGATGCTTTATTTTTTTTTGATGAAATTCCTCTTTAATTTTGGTGAGCTCCTTATCTCTTTCTTGTATTTGAATCTTGAAAAGGTCGACTTCCTTCCTTGTCTTGTCCTGGTCACCATCTTGCACTTTCTTCTTAAGTTCCTCATTTTCCTTTTTCAAACTCTTAATCTCTTCTATGGAAGCTATAAATTTAGTGAGGAGATCTTCTTCAATACCTTCTTTGCTTTCTTATTCTTCTAGGTATTCTTTGGCCTTGATGGCATCATTCTTATTTTTATCTTCCTTGATTGGTTATGGATTTCCTTCTTGCTTTCGATCATCTTCTTGACTAGAGGTCATGGTCAATTCTCCTTTTGAGTGAAGGTCATGAATTTTGTCCCATATCTCTTTTGTTGATGACCATTTTTCCAAATTGGCCTTCATATTATTTGGTAGCCCATTCAAAATCATCTTCATTGCTCTTGTATTGTACTCTTTGGATTCATCGTCCATTGTGCTATCAATAATCATTGATTCCCATACTCCAACGCCTTGAGCCATTAAGAAATCTCATTCTTATCTTCCATACATCAAAATTTCCATTGAACAATGGAACTTTCTCAATTTGATTGTCTTCAGTTTTCATGGTTAAGGAAGAGACATATTTAGGAGGATTGGAGGCTTTCTTCCTTGGCTTTTCCATTTGTGTTCTAAGGATCAACCTTCAAGATGCTAGGTTTTGAGTGAAGGTACTCGCTCTGATACCAATTGTTGTAAATACTGAGGGGTGGTGAATCAATATTTATTTTCAATTGTTATTTTTACCAGTTAGATCACTTATATTTAGAATACAAAATAAACAATAAGAATAAATGTTTTTATTAATTTCTTCTTTACAATGAATCAAGTATAATATATGTAGTTATCCAACCCTAGATGAAGATATAGATCTTCAATCTTCCAGGCTCCAACCTGTATTTTCCAAGCACAAACTTGGACTTCCAAGGCTCCAACCTTGTCAATTTTGAGGCACCAACCCCAAGGGCTCCAACCCTATATATGGTTCAGGCTCTGACCTACATTCTTAAGTATTCTAATCCTCTAGAGCTCCAACCCTATCTTCCAAGGCACCAACCTTGTATTTTCGAGGCTCCAACCCTTAGCTTCACTTTGCCAAGATGTACTTGGATATACTTCATGATTCCCAATGTCATCTTCATTGAGGCATGTCTATCTTTGTCTTCATTGTAGTCTCCACATTACGTCATCAATGACAACCTTGATCTTTTCACATGAAGTTTTCTTCGTTATCCTTCATGGTCCCCAAACAAAAACTTCAAGGTCACCTCATGATGGCTTCAATAAGATTTTCCAAGAGTGACTTCAACGGGATTCTCCAAGAGTGTCTTTAATGTGATTCTTCAAGAGAGTCTTCAATGGGCTTCTCCAAGGAGTTCTTCAAGATCTAATACTTCTCTTGTGCAAATCCCCAAATGTTCCACTGTTCAAGGTCTTCAAGTTCTTCAACTTGCACAAGCCTCCAAGGTTCACAACTATAGGTCTCCAACACTTCAAAATACACTTAACAACTACTCCAAGTATGCTCTAAAGAGGCTAGAAGAGAGGGTTGAAAAAAACTTCAAAAGAGTCCAATAATCTGCCTCAAAAGATGCCTAAATAAAAAAAAAAATTCTTCTATAGCTTCAAAGGTCAGTAGCAATAAATCACCACTGAACTTCAAGTCTAGGTCTCAAACTATCAACAAGCCATCATATGTATTCAAGAAATGCAGGCTCCCTCATATTCACAAGATATGTGATTGTACCACAGAAAAATTGTCCACACTCTAAGCTTCATAGGAGACTTCCTGTCACAGGTGTATAACCCAAATGCTGGTTCAAGAAATGAGCTCCTCAAACTACTGTCCAACCACCTTGACTTTCCACTGGTCTGGTTACTCCTTCAAGTTGTCACAGGGTCGAGAGAAGTGTCACTACAAGACTGTCCACATCTTGATGACTGTCCTTCAAGGATATTACACCACTGAGCCTAAAAGCTATGTCTCCAAGGAGACTGGCCACATGTTTGAAGGTGTAGTCCTTCCACAAGACTTGTCATAGGTTTGTTGCACTAAGAGATCATTGTACAACACTTATTCTGAGCTTAAGACTACCCATACACCACATGTCAAAGGTATCTAGGTGGTTTTTCTTTTCACTTGGTTAGTTCTTAAGTTTATCACTGGTCCAAGCCCTTAAAACTGAACCTTCAAGGTGACTGTAACAAATCTAAGGGTATAATACAATTTTTCCACAGTCAAGACTATTCTCTATGCCAAAAACAGAATTGTAATAGGTAACTGTCCTCAAAACCTTTAATAGAATTTTCCCAAAACAAAGATATCAAGTCCTCCTCGGCCTCCTTGTTGTTCTGTCCTTTTCTACATTTTATCTTTGAAATTTTCACCAAAATTGCTTGGTCAAATGAATAGTCCGAACGTCCTTTTTATATGAGTTTGACATTAAGATGAATGGACATGTCTTATGGAGGCAAGTCGACATGACAGACTAAGTGTAGGTTGGCTAGCGTTAAAAAATAGGATATATTAACTTAAAAAATAATTTCCCTTAGACGACTAGGAGTTAGGAGGCAAGTGAGGGCTCACTAGACAGAGGGAAGAATCCTCTACAAGATAGTCAAGGAGTCATTTTGAAATGATGTCTTCAAGATATCAAGAGTTAATTTTCTTTATGAATGTTTGGAATTTTTAATGCAGACCTTGGGATGAGAGTTTTGGAGTTTTTGGTGCAAACATTGGCAATTTAGGATTCTTCATGTATAAGGTTAGGGTATTTTTATTAGGGATTCAAGTATGGTCTTCAATCATCATCCATTTTCATCAAGTGTGTCATTATGTTGTATCTAACGATCATCCATGTGTAAACATTGGTTTCATTACGTGGTCATTAATTGTAAACATTCATGTCATCAAGTCCTTCCATAATGTTCATCAAGTGTCATCATCCATGTCATCAAGTTTTTGACCATCACCTTTAAGAGTGCCCATATTTGGTCCTAGAGCAAGTTTTCTTCAATAGAGGGCTTGTCATCATGAGGGTTGTCATCAAGCAAGGACATCATATTCTTAGGGCAAGGGCTTGTGTTCACTTGTGCATTCCATTGGAAACCTTATAGTGTCTTATGGATTGTGCTAACATGTGTATGATTTTATAGTGTTAACATTTCACCCCTAATGTATGACGTTAGGAGGAACCGTATAGCGGAAATACATCACGTTTTTTTTTCTAATGGAGATTCTGATCAACTTTTTGGGAGAGAGGATAACTTGTTGTGGAGATGAGTAGAGAAAAACCCCTTGACTGAGTATAAATTGTAACCATGATCTAGTGAAAGCCTACATAGTAAAATAAAAATGTGTCTATATGAGGTCGGCATGTCCCATGCTTGTTATTATGACTAATCGTAATTGATTACAATTAGACAAAGAATGCTTTTGTCCAATCAACATTGTGGTAGTTGACGTTTTGATAGTTGATGATGATAATTGTTGACGCTCTCAAGGGTGCTTCGTGGTCAAATAGACCTACTATGGTTCCCCTATGCATAAAAGAGGTGAACCACTATTTACTGGGGTGTTGCGGTATGCATAGGTCTTTGACTTCGGGTACCTCCCATGTATCATGGTGTAAGAATTGTTGGATGTGGTGCTTAGTGATGTGGGGATCTTCGACTAAATGAAATAAATACAGCGGTAACTAAGTACAGAACCACCTTGACATGAAAGTTTGTGTTGGTGTCGAATGTCAAGGGGACCGATGACATTAGTGGGAAATAATGATTTCCATTGTGCCACCCGAGGATATCCATATGAGGGGGGAGTATCCAAGGTACTGCCCTATCCTATAATACAAATGTTGAAGTCGACAGGAGAGGAGTGTTAACCACCCAACGTGTTGAGTCGGGGAATCAATATGAGATGTAAACAGACTATAATAACTTAGTTTAGATAAGGAATGATAGCGAGAGTTGACGATATAAGAGGATATGGACAACTGGCTCGAGGTTGGAGCTTGTTGTGCAAATGGTCGTGGATAAAACATGTTTACTGATGGTGATGGTCCTAGAGTCGGTAGGATTTCTAGGGTGGGTGTGAAAATGGAAAGTGATTGTTGGTGAGGTGTAAAATTCGACCAAGGGTGACTAGAAATTTCCGCCAGGTAAAAGACATGAATCGCAAAAAATGTGGGTGGGAGTCTTTTTCCTAAAAAAATTGTGTACAATTGCCAAAAGAATATGAGGGTGATTTGGATGTATAGACACAGAGACAGGTGCCCCATAATGATGGTAACATGTATGGAGGTGTGGTCTTTCTTGCTCAAGGCGGGGGCCCCATTGGTTGGTCCTTGTGTTGGGTTGGTGAGGCGGATGAAGTGACACAGATGGGCTATGCAATACGGGTGAATGATAGGGCAAATGTAGGATGTGGAGGTGCATCCGTCTAGATCCATCGTAAAGTACCTAAGATGGCCCGAGAAATGACGTGCATGTGGAATGAGTGTATCATAATGAGGCTGAACTTCAAGGCATGTAAGTGGGACAATTCCTGGGCTAGAGTAAGTGGTCATGGCTCTTGTTAGTGAAGAGGGATCTATAAATATGAAGTGAGCCATGAGGGGGTGGGGGGGGGGTTCTATTAACCAGCGTAGATGTTTATCATATATGTAGGCGAGATGGTGATAAAAATGGTCGAGATGATGAACCTTATGGTGCATTTTGGAGAAATGATGTTAGTATATGAAAATATTATGAGGAAGCCTATCATGCTAAGTGGCGAATGATGCATGCTTTGTTATTTGCTTGTCAGGGTGTTGGTCGAAGTGGATCATGTGCGATGTTCCTGCAATGGACACAACCAATACCCCAAGTGAAAGCATTGCTTAAAAAATACATATAATATGTGACTGATTGAATGCTATGAATTAAAGAACTAGAGGAGTACCTGACATGAGTTTTTGAGTGTGTGACAGGCCCAAAAATGAGTTTTTTCATTTACTAGAACAGAGAGTTCCATGATGAAGATGGTGTGGTACGGATCCTTCCGTCTCTTCTGGTTTTGTCAATGTATATCCCAAGATTCTATAATGGAACTCAAAATATGGTGAAAAGGGTGATAGATAGGTCTAAGGGGGCCAAATATCACTCATTTACACTACTAAGTTGTAGAGGTCAGAGCGAGTTCCTGGAGCTTTTCTTGTCATTGCGGTCAGCTAGAACACCTAGGATGCACATAGGGAGAGCCAGGTAGGAGCTTGTACCTTACTCTTCATCAATTTGGTAGTTTTAGGGTAGGCAGGTCGTACAGGGGTTCCCTTGTATGGCCTAGAAGGATTGATTTCTCTTGGTTGTGTGAGCGACTCGCTTGGAGTCACGCGGTCACCGAGAAAAGCTTAGGGTTTTGTGTTGTGACTCCATGTGAAACTGAGGGTTTTTCATGGCGAATCCGCACAAAACTCCTCCTTAGATGCATTTTTCATGCGTTTGAGGTGAGAAATGTCATGGTGAAACCCTACTAGGGTTATCGTGGCTTAGCCAGGGTAATGCGTGATGGTCGTGTGTCTATGTGAGACACAGATGTGCAGACTGTGTGTTTGTTTGATAAATAGGCATGCATCCTGGGTGCACATCAGGCTTAGGGGCCTAACAGATGCGCTTTTATGCATCTATTAGGAAAATAGGCACACGATATCACATCTGTCAGGCTCATAGGTATGCGGCTATGAGAAAAAGGGGTCTCTTGGTTTTTTCCCTCTTTGATAGCCTAGGGGATTATATTTTTGAGACATGGTATCCTGACTGGCAGGATGATCTAGAGGGAGAGAGATTGGGATTGACTATGTGCGGTTGTAGCATGGGATCTAGCAGCTAGCCAGTTGTTGGTGTAGTTGGGGCTTCTGAAGTTCCTTCAAAACCCCCTTTTGAGGTCACATTACAGGTTCCTGAATTTTTTATCAAATGTTGGGATGTGGACCGGCAAGTGATGGTCATCTGTCTTACGGATTTTCCGATATCCGTTCATACCAATATTTATTTTGTGACTGGTATTCTTCCTCGTGGGGAGGCACTACCTTATCTGATCCAAATCAGATCCATAGAAAGACTGTCAAGAACCATGGCTGAATCAGGTCAAAACAAATCTCTAATGAAATCCAAAACAGCAATCGAAAACACCCTGAACCAGTGGCCATGGCAGCCGGTGTGGAACAACGAGGACCTCGGTCAAAGCGCGCTAACCGAGGCCCATGGAGACTACACAGGAGGTCGATGTAGCCCCTGGGAGCCCTGGAACGGGAAAAGGAGCTAATTTTCGATGCGCGATTAGCGCTAATCGCGCATCGCTGGGCAAACAGGGTCGAAATTGAGGGGCCTTAAGCCCTTGGTCATGTTGGGAGCCAGAGGACCGCGGGTGGAAAAAGGAAAAATGGCTAACGTACGAAGGCGGGACCCGCGCTCTAGAAAACCGGCAGTTTCCCCTGGACGCCCTTGAATGGTAAGAGGTTTTGGAGGAAGCTAAGCGATTACACTCATCGATCGACGCATGGCAGCGGAGGTGAGAGAAAAACCGTCGTGATCACGTGCTATCGGTCGAGCAAGTCAACTGCGCTCGACGTGTGTATGACATTGGATCTGGAGGAGCCAAAATCGAACGGCTGAGATTGCGCCCGATGGAAAGAAGCGGAATCGACAAGAAATTAAGCCGTGTTCCAAAGGGATTTGGAATCCGTTTGACCGCCACGGTGGAGAAAGAACGCATACACGGCATAACGGAAGAAACGAACCGACGAAGCATGCTGGCACCAGTTAGATGGAGACACGTGGCCACTTCCCGAGCGTTCATGCTGACGCCGAACAGGGAACTCCAAGCGCAGCTGCAGAAGGTGAATCGACACAGGCGGGAGAGGAACCAAATAGGCATAGGGATCGAATGGCTAAAGCCATGAACAAAGACAGTCGAAAGAGGAGAAGACTGAGAGGAGTCTGAGCGACCAAGAGAGACAGTGAACAGTGAACCCTGAGAGGAGGACTGAACACAGAGAGCAGTAAAGCCAAGCAGAGGAGACAGAGGGCCGAGCTGACCACAGGCAGCATCGAGCACCAGAGAGCTTGAAGATTCAAGCCTTCCCATAGAGGAATCTATCCAGATTGAGCATCACAGTTGGCTCTTTCCACTGTAGACCGAGGGTCACAGAGCTGGTAGGAAGAACAAGAGTCTGTGTACTCTGAGTGGCTTGGGGAATCCAAGAACCACCCTGCCAAGCAAACCTGTTTCAGGAGAACTCGCATTGAGTCCCTATATTTTTAACCCTCTGCTTAAAGTCACAATAAAACAAGGCCACCACTGAAGCTTTATCGGAGATGTAGCCCTCGAGAATAGGGTGAACTCCTTATAAAAATTGTTTGTGTCTTTGTGTTGCTTACTGTATTTCTCTACTGTCTTTCCATTTAAACGTCTATGTATTGGCAATCTGATCAATCCGTTGCTTAAATAAAACAGAACACACACCAGCACATGAGTCTGTAATACCTTTGTTTTAATAAATCTTTAACTGATGGCACTCATAGGGTGATTATCAGATCAAGTGGTATCAGAGCTTTAGGCTATAAGGTTAGACAAGCTTGTGTTGGTTTAGCTGTGAATGATCACTAGATCAAAGCTCAAATTAGGAGAAGGAGAGTTGGTGGAAACTAATCCTGAAATTGGGAGAGTCTATTCTCGGAAGACAATGTCAGAGGAAGGTTCTATAGGGCCAAACCCTCAATTCATAGAAAGTTTCCTAGCTATAAAGTCTATGGTAGAAGAAATGTATAGAGACTTTAGAAAGCATAGGGATGAAAATTCATCAGGTTCTAAACAAGATAAAGAAGAAGATGAGTCTCATTCCCATGACCACTCCAAAGGAAAGGGGAAAGAGGAAAGCTTTCTCACACCTCCTAATAGCCCTGTGCATAATAAGAAAGCATCTTTGATTAAGTTAGATGTTAAATTTGATTTGCCTATATATGATGGAGAGCTAAATGCTGAAAATTTGGACAATTGGATTAGACAAATTGATGTGTATTTCAGAGTACAAAACATAGACTCATACAAGAGTAAGATTCAGCTGGCAAGCCTACGCCTAGGAGGCACTGCCTTGGTTTGGTGGGAAGGCAGAACCCAAGCTGATATGAAAAGACATGGTAAGACCATCTCTGTCTGGAGTGAATTTGTTGTTGCAATCAAAAGGCAGTTCTATCCATTGGCCTACATGCAACAAGCCATGATGAGTTGGCAAACTCTTCGGCAGTTGAAAGGGAAAAGTGTACAAGGGTATACTCAAGAGTTCAAAAAAAGAGCATTGATGTTGGGTATCTCATTAGACTCACCAGAGACTCTTTTGAAGTACATTGGTGGTCTACACAGCTACATGAGGCATACCATCCTCATGTTTAATCCCACTAGTATAGATGAGGTATCTGTACAAGCTACTCATCTAGAAGCTAGAGGAAAGAATGGAAATCCAGAAGTTGGGGGACCATCCCAACCCATTGTAAGCAAGAGCAAGGAGAAAAGAAAGCAGAAGTGGAAAGCAAGGAATGCTAACACTGCACAAAAAGGCAAAGCTTCATGCACTCAATGTAAAAAGGAGGGGCATGATGATGAGCACTATTGGATTCTGCATCCAGAGCTGAGACCTAAGAAGTCCGAGGGCAAGAAGAAGAATATTGTTTTAGCTATTCAGAAAGATTTGGGGTCAGACTCGGGAGATGAAACAATCATTGCAGCGACAGGTATAAAAGGTAAGAATTTCGAAGCATCTACTAGTAATTCTGCTCAATCTGTTGTTGATGAAGAACATGAGAGAAAAAGACATGAGCTTTTCCATGTTCGAGTTATTTCCAAAAATCAAAAGATTGATACTTTGTTTGATAGTGGCTCACAAGTAAATCTGATTTCTGAAGCAATTGTAAAGAAATTTGGATTAACAACTACACCTCATAAGAAACCACACCCATTAGGATGGTTGAATGATAAAGCACAACTACAAGTGAGTAGACAGTGCAAACTCAAGTTTTCTTTTGGGTCAGCATTTGTAGATGAGGTTGAGTTAGATGTAATTCCTTTAGATATATGTGGAATTGTTTTAGGAAGTCCCTACTTGTATGATAGAAAAGCTATTTTCTATAGAGCTGAGAACAAGTATCTACTTGTTAAAGATGGAATCGAATACTTTGTAAGGGCTCATAAGCTCAAGAATAATTATACTCTCATAAACTCAGGACAGATGAAATGAATGATAAATTCATGCAAACAGTTCTTACTAATGGTTGTAAAGGAAAAGAAATCTGATAAAACCAATGTATTTGGGGGTTGTAATGTTGATCAGCAAGCTGATATAGAAAAGATTGTTTCAGAGTATGATGTCTTGTTTCAAGAACCTCAAGGTCTGCCACCCAAAAATGGAATAGTACATGATATTATTTTGCAGCAAGATGTTCCTTTGCCTAACATTGGGATGTACAGGTTGTCTGCCTTAGAGAATGTTGAAATCAAGAAGTAGGTTCAGGAGTTGCTCGAGAAAGGGTTCATCAGGCCTAGCACATCACCATGTGAGTCACCAATCGTTTTGGTGAGAAAGAAAGATGGATCGTGGAGAATGTGCATTGACTACCGAGCACTGAATAACATAACAATCAAAAATTGTTATCCCCTTCCTCGCATAGATGATCTTTTAGATCAATTAAAGGAAGTTGTTTATTTCACCAAGCTGGATTTGCACAGTGGATACCATCAGGTCAGAGTTGCAGAGCAAGATGCATGGAAGATTGCTTTCAAAACAAAGCAAGGATTGTATGAATGGCTGGTTATGCCTTTTGGCCTAACTAATGCTCCTGCTACTTTCATGAGATTAATGAATGATGTACTCAGACCTTTTCTTGATGATTTTGTTATTGTGTATTTGGATGACATTCTAATTTTTAGTAAAATGTGGGAAGAACATTTAAAGCATGTTAAGAAGACATTAGATGTTTTGAAAAGAGAAAAACTTTATGTTAAACTCTCCAAATGTGAATTTGGAAAAACCTCTCTAAATTATTTGGGTCACATAGTAGGGGGAGTTGAATTGAAAATAGATCCCTCTAAAGTGGCAGTCATTGTAAACTGGCCTAAACCCAAGTCTGCTACAGAAGTGAGAAGCTTCTTAGGAGCAACACAATATTGGAGGAAGTTCATTTCAAAATTTTCCTCAATTGCAGATCCCTTACATGCTTTGATAAGATTGAACAAGGTGTTTCAGTGGGGAGGCAAACAGCAAAAAGCCTTCGACACCTTGAAAGAAAAGATTAGTATAGCACCTGTACTAGCACTGCCAGATCTACAAAGACCATTTGAGATCCAAACTGATGCCAGTGACTATGCCATGGGAGCAGTGTTGACACAGCACGGTAAACCCATATGCTATCATTCTGAGACTTTTAATCCTGTCGTAGTTAACTATCCTACCTATGATAATGAATTGTATGCATTAGTTCAGAGTGTGAAAAAGTGGAAACATTACTTAATGGGCAAAGAAACAGTAATACATACTGATCATCAGCCACTTCAATACCTACACTCCCAAACTAAGTTGCAGCAATCAAGACATTACAAATGGATGGGTTTTCTACAACAGTTTCATTTGGTCATCAGATATAAAAATGGCATACATAACAAGGTTGCAGATATGTTATCTAGACCCATTATAAATGCATCTACCATACTTAAGCATAATTTTGTGCTACAGGAAAGCTACATAGAACAGTATGCTCAGGATATGGACTTTCAAGATGTATATGCAACTTTGGGTCAAGGCAAAAGAGTAGAAGAATTGGAGTATCATGTGAAGTACCGACTCTTATATCAATGTCGGAAACTTTGCATTCCACAAACTGAGAGAGTAAAGATAATTAGGGAAGCACATACTTCTCTGATATCAGGTCACTTTGGGGTAAGTAAAACAGTTGCACAGCTGCAAAGGTTCTGCTATTGGCCGAAAATGAATGAAACCGTTTCTAGATATGTAAAGGGATGTGCTATTTGTGCTAAAAGCAAGCCCAATAACAAAAAACTAGGCTTATACACTCCATTACCAGTTCCTTCTCACCCTTGGGAAAGCATTTCCATGGATTTTGTTGGAGGACTGCCTAAATCTAGGAAAGGTCATGATTATATGTATGTTGTTGTGGATAGGTTCAGCAAAATGTGTATTCTGTTGCCCTGTAGTAAGCAGATTACAACTGAACAAACTGCAAAATTATTCTTTGAACATGTATGGGTTCATTTTGGATTACCCACTTCTATTATATCTGATCGAGACACCCGATTTGTGGGGAAGTTTTGGTCAAGTCTGTGGGAACTAATGGACACCAAGTTGAAGAAAAGCATAGCTTTTCATCCACAAACAGATGGCCAGACAGAAGTAGTTAACAGGACGGTGATCCAGTTACTGAGAGGATATTGCAGCAAACACCCTAAGCTTTGGGATGAACACTTGTGTTATGTGCAGCATGCTTACAATAGAGCCAAACACTCTTCTACACAGAGATCTCCTTTTGAGACCTGTTTTGGTTTCATACCAAGGTCTCCTTTGGATTTTGTCTTTGGTAAAGATACCATGGTTGATAGACACAGTGATGTGGACAAGGCAACTAGGTTCATTGAACAGATCCAGGAGATCCACCAGGCAGTACAGGAACAGCTGGAAAAGAGCCAGGCCAAGTACAAGGCTAGGCATGATAAGCATTGGATGGAGCATAGTTTTCAAGTTGGAGACCAAGTCTAGTTGTATATCAGCAAGGACAGGATGCAAGGTGAAGGTAAAAAGCTAAAACCTATCAGGTATGGACCCTTCCGGATACTTGAGAAGATTGGTTAAAATGCCTTCCGCCTTGAGCTACCAGCTTACATGCACATCTACTCAGTCGTAAATGCAGACTATTTGAGGTTGTTTGAACCTTCAATGATTGAGGACCCTGAAGAGCAGAGTCAATTACCTTCTGTTGACGACCTGCTACCTGAATATCTTAATGAGTTGCAGGAAGATACAGTGCTGGATAGGAAGGTAAGGACGACGCGCAGTGGATAAGTGGAATACCTCAGGATTGGGCTTAAGGGTTCGAAGTCGAGCAATGCGAAGTGGATTGAGATTGGACAAGTGAGACAGTAGTTTCCTCACTTAGTCGATGCTTGAAAATAAAACCAACTTTTGGTGGTTCAAAAGCTTTTTTAGTAGGGAGGCCGTGATCCGAATCGGATCCATAGAAATACTGTCAAGAACCATGGATAAATCAAGTCAAAACAAATCTCTAATGAAATCCAAAACAGCAATCGAAAACACCCTGAACCAGTGGCCATGGCAGCTGGCATGGAATGATGAGGACCTCGGTCAAAGCGTGCTGACTGAGGCCCATGGAGACTGCGCAGGAGGTCAATGTAGCCCTTGGGAGCCCCGGAACGAGAAAAGGAGCTAATTTTTGATGCACGAATCGTGCAAAGCTGGGAAAACAGGGCCGAAATGGAGGGGCCATAAGCCCTTGGTCACGTTGGGAGCCAAAGGACTGTGGGCAGAAAAAGGAAAAAGGGCTAACGTATGAAGGCAGGACCCGCACTCTGGAAAACAGGCGGTTTCCTCGGGACGCCCTTGAACGGTAAGAGGTTTTGGAGGAAGCGGAGCGATCACAATCAGTGATCGACGCGTGGCAGCGGAGGTGAGAGAAAAACCATCGTGATCATGTGCTATCGGTCAAGCAAGTCAACTGCACTCAACATGCGTATGACGTTGGATCTGGAGGAGCCTAGATCGGACAGCTGAGATTGCGCCCGATGGAAAGAAGTGGAATCGACAGGAAATTAAGCCACGTTCCAAAGGGATTTGGATTCCGTTTGACCACCACGGTGGAGAAAGAACGCATACACGGCGTAACGAAAGAAACAAACTGACGAAGCATGCTGGCACTAGTTAGATGGAGACACGTGGCCACTTCCCGAGCATTCATGCTGACGTCGAACAGGGAACTCCAAGCGCAGCTGCAGAAGGTGAATCGACATAGGCGGGAGAGGAACCGAACAGGCATAGGGATCGAATGGCTAAAGCCGTGAACAGAGACAGTCGAAAGAGGAGAAGACTGAGAGGAGTCTGAGCGACCAAGAGAGACAGTGAATAGTGAACCCTGAGAGGAGGACTGAACACAAAGAGCAGTAAAGCCAAGCAGAGGAGACAGAGGGCCGAGCTGACCACAGGCAACATCGAGCACCAAAGAGCTTGAAGATTCAAGCCTTCCCATAGAGGAATCTGTCTGGATTGAGCATCACATTTGGCTCTTTCCACTGTAGACCGAGGGTCACAGAGCTGGTAGGAAGAACAAGAGTCTGTGTACTCTGAGTGGCTTGGGGAATCCAAGAACCACCCTGCCAAGCAAACCTGTTTCAGGAGAACTCGCATTGAGTCCCTGTATTTGTAACCCTCTGCTTAAAGGCACAATAAAACAAGTCCACCACTGAAGCTGGACCGGAGATGTAGCCCTCGAGAATAGGGTGAACTCCTTATAAAAATTGTTTGTGTCTTTGTGTTGCTTACTATATTTCTCTGTTGTCTTTCCATTTAAACGTCTGTGTATTGGCAATCTGATCGATCCGTTGCTTAAATAACACAGAACACACACCAGCACATGAGTTTGTAATACCTTTGTTTTAATAAATCTTTAACTGATGGCACTCATAGGGTGATTATCAGATCATTATCCATTGCTAGTTGGGCACATGGATATTCGGCATTGGGCAGAAGCAAAGGGTGTCGCTCATTGTGGGTGTGACCCTTATGAGGAGGGTTGTATTAATATTACAGTTGTGTTGGACCTTGTCGAGCGAGCGGCGCTAGATATGATTGCGAGGCTAGTGGGATCAACATCCCCCAACAGAGCATCGGGACCCCATATAGCAGTTCTTCAACAGCTATAGGCAGGGCACTTCTTTGATTGGGCTCGATTGCTGCATTGAGGGATGTTGTCATAGCTTACGCAAGTGAAACGTGGTGCACTTATGATTTTATGTTATGGGAGTTTACTCTGCATCATTATGTATGATCAAGTAGTTATGATCCGTCCTATCTTAGCAGTACCAGTGAGGCCTGCGAGGGACCCACGTATGCGTCGTTGGGCAGCTGCGATGCTAAGAGCTGGGGGTGGTGACATGGGATGTTACTAGAATTCCACTGTAGAGGATTGGTTTAACTCCAATCCTCAGTTGATTCTAGAGTTTCCTTATCATGGTGTAGACTTCTGAGGAGAGCCGAATACGGGACTTCCTCAAGGTGATGCCTCCAGACTAGCAAGTATATTTTGATTTCTGAATTTGTATCCATATATTTGTTTGCATGTATCATTATGATATTTTATTTATGATAATTTTTATACCATGCTTGTTTACTTGCAGATGCAGGACCACAGGGGTAACCACTGACCTATTTGGTGGGTCATGATCTGAGCCATATGGGTGTTGCAAGGGATGCTCCTGTTCCACAGAGACCGAGGGTGGTGAGGCCATCGGTTGGGCCTTGGGGTGGGCCTGAGGGATCGGCGCAGCAGCACCAGTTAGATATTAGTGGGCCCTCCAGATAGGGTAGCACCGTAGCTACGGGCGAGGATGCAGAGCGATGGCGTGAGCATCCTGAGACTATGGAGGAGTGCTTGACAGCTGCGGAGGCCGTGTTATAGAGTTATTGTGATGCCTAGGGTAGGGTGGAGACCCTGACTAAAGGGTTGTCTATTGATGGATGGGTTGTCTTGGCAGAGGTCATTATTGAGGTGATGATGTCACTGGAGCGAGCACACCGACCAGTTTTGCATCATATAACCATGGCGATGGCTATGGCTGGTCCAAGTTTGGCTCCAGATACAGGGATTGGGCCACCAGGGCCCTAGATATACTTGATGGTTTTGCATTTTTTATGAGATTATGTATGTACCAGGGAAAACACCCATTATGAGGATGCTCCCCTATATTTTTTTGACTTATTTTTCCTGGTCATGGGCGAGTGGATGATGTGATATTTTTTGCAATCATATATTTTTTGATGTATATATGAGATCATTTTTTTGCGACTCTCATGATGTGTCATATGCGTCTATATTTTTTGTGTATTTCTGCATTTTGTTTGAGATTTATATTATGTTGATGTTTTATGTATCTTGATGCTTATATATATGTGATGCATGTCAGTCTAGGATTTTATTAGCGATGTGATCAGTTGTGTGATTTTGGTCCGTTGGTATATGTGTAAATGTGATATGATCAAAACATATAGCTAACCTTTGTGCTTGCAGATATTTCTGAAAAAGGCATGTATCACAGACTTGAAAGGTCTTGTTTAACTACGATAGAACTAGCTGGGAATAAGGGAATACATACAGGTGAAAAATACCTAGGTGGTGGGCATCAGCCAAGAGGCATATGATGGCGTCGTACTCTGCTTGATTGTTGGTGGTTGATCCGATACAAAGGCCATTAAAGAGACAAGGTGTCTGGTCAGGAGAGTATATGGCCCAGGCTGCAATAACGAGGTTTTTCGACCATCAAGATGCATCGTCAGCAAACCCGTGATGATAAGTTGGTGGAGGATCCATATGTTGACACATGATGAGAGAATGATTTTAGAGTAAATCCATGATGAGGTGATCATCATCAAAAAATAGATGTCTACTCTAGCATTTTATGGGTGGAATTTTTTGAGGTAGAGACCACTGACAGTATTTTTTAGGCAAGTCCCATCGGGCTCTTACAGTATGTATGCCCCCTTGATGAGGAAATGTTTGATGATGTATGGGCCCTTCCAAAGGGTTTCAAACTTTCCTATTCCTACTACTTCCTCAGCAACCTCACAGCTGAGGACTAACTCCCCCTCGGTGAATGTTTGAGGGGTGATGTTGTGGTTGAATGAGGTTCTGACCCTCGTTTTGTGGGATTCATTATTTTGGAGGGACTGGTGTGCTGAAAATTATTTTGATATAGGGGTTGCTTTAGTGCTATGAGAGGTTTTGGTACAGATTCCACATATTCGTTCGAAACTAACCGAGTAGATTGTATGGGAGGCAGTACAACTCATAGTGTGGGATGTTGATGCCTCATAGACGTTGCGAGATGGAATATTCTATGGCAGTATCCATATTTGGGTCCTGGTATTGTTGTGATGTGGATTCCTTGTATGGTTTGTTTTTAGTGCTTCTCTTGCTGCATGAAACCGTGGAAGATACTGGAAATTCCTCATGTGGTGGAATTGAGAGCAGATGCGACAATAACAATGTGTGATTTTCTCTTGGTTGGAGAGAAGCTTGTGTGGGATTTGGACCACTAAGAGGAAGATGTCATTGAACTTAATGAGTTCATGGCATTCATTTATCAAATTCTTGGGTTTATCACATAAGGCGCATGTGATGGGTGATTTTCTTTGTCAGGTGGCTTTAGATCGTTTTGGGCCCAATCTGGATTGATGATGGTGATGGGAGATGTAATTATGGGGGCCTTGCTTTGTTTTTCGTTGTTTTTTTTTCTCAAACACACATAAGACATCTAGGGGTCCATCTTCTCTTGGTGGGGGTATGGGTTCTGTGGAATCGGTGTTCATGAATCGACGTAAAAAACTCAATGATTTGTGGAATCTATGAAGATGGGAGCACCTTCTCTTATGATGGTTTCCTGCGCAAATAGTGCATGTATGGTGTCAGCGTCTAGGTTTGATTCTCTGAGTAACTAGGGTGACTAGGTGGTTTTGGTAAAGTGTCCATAGTTCTGGGCAAAGGTTTACCGGATGATTAGGGTCATCTCATAGAGAAAATGGTAATTTGGAGGAGGGGGTTGGTTGTTCACACTGCCTTTGTGCATTTCGAGAAGGTTTTTTAGAGCATGAAGTTGGTTCTTCTTGAATGTAGAAGATGTTCTTGCATCCATAGTCCACTTGAGGTTTGGTTGTTGCTTTTGGTTCATTAATGTTGGCTTGAATGAGTGTGCTTAATGTCTCTCATTATTGAGGGATATCATGATATAGATGAGTGTAGTGCCCATGTTTTTTTTATATAGTGCATTCATGATTGGTGCATAATTATTTATTACGTATAGGCACAGATTTTGCTCCTTTTGGTGGAACTGAGGTTTCTGATGTTTTGGAGGCATGCATGAGGGTTTTCAACTCATCTAACTCGAGGCATATGTGGGTCGGGTGCCTAAATTATTCACATAACACACAGGGTTGTAGGGCCCTTGAGTATTTTGAGGGTTCTCCTCTTTTACCATTTGGTTTATCCTTTTTTCCGGCCCTGGTTGGTGTCGATGTAGGATCGTTCGAGAAGGGACGGTTTCTTGAAATGGAGGTATAATGATACTACCTACTAGAATATGTCATGGATCAGTCGACATGGTCATTGAGACCAGATACTAGACCAGTATTTCCATAGCCATATTTGGTAATGTAAGGGTTGCCATGACTTGGTGTGAGACAAAGACGGGTGGGGGGCACAAAAAGGGGGATTGTGTAATAGTATGATGTATGTTAACAGAATGTGTGGTGTCTAGAAATGGTTCCAGATTTGGGTGGTTTTTTATGAGGTCATCATGCACAATGGTGCTCCCGTGTGTGGAAAAAGTTCTTGTAGCACCAGAGGGTCTCCACAAAATGTTCCTAGGAGTGTTGATGGCTTAAACTAGCCCAGGCTAAGCTCAGTGTAAGTAGTGATAAACACGTGGGAGGATGAGACTAAGGGTAGAACATCATTAGGTGTGGGTAAGGTTGCCTTCTCATAGTATGTGAGTTGATCGATAGTAATGATTTTTCCATCGTGGGGGAACATCATTATTCTGAACATTAATGAGGTGACTACGAGCATCTCATACATATAGCTTCAGCCTAGTAGGATGTTGTAATCCAACTGGATGTCTATTACTTTGATGTCTATTAACATAGTTTTTCCAGCAAACTTAACCGGGATGTTAAGGTATAGACCAACGAGAGCAGAAGGGTGCCCATCATATGCTCTAAGCATAATTTTAGAAGGTTTGAGTTCAGCGGATCCTAGTTTTTGCCAAATGGATTTGGACATGATACATGTGGAAGCCCCTTTGACGACGATGCAATGATGAATGTTGATGTTTTGGATTGAGATGGAGATTTGGAAGGCAACAGTTGATGGTAGTCATGGAGTAGATTTTTCCAAATCGAAGACCATTAGACGAGAATCAAATGGGTCAATTGTGCCTAGAAAGGAAAGTAAGGCTTTTCGTTGGGTTGGCCATGTTTTTAAGTATTCTAATGCTAACATAGCTTACAATGATTGTGCTAATTCATCGACTATGAATTAGCTATGAGTGTATTTTGATTTGTGTCCTACGCGCCATAAAGGTCCTTTTACCATTTTAGGTATAGATTCTACAGAAGGTCAAGGAATGGTCAACGACCCTATAGGTATTTACGTAGCCAAGGTGGATAGATTGGGCTTTGGGGGAGCTTAATAACTTCGATTCCATGTTTTTAGGAGGATATCCTCTCTTGTCATGAAAATATCATGATTAGGATTATTATGGGGGTTCCCTCCAGATGGGTGAGGGCAAGGAGTTTGTTGTTGATTGTTAACTACTCCCTAATGGGGGA
Organism: Pinus tabuliformis; assembly: GCA_031772625.1. Lineage (NCBI taxonomy): Eukaryota > Viridiplantae > Streptophyta > Pinopsida > Pinales > Pinaceae > Pinus > Pinus tabuliformis. The sequence continues at coordinate 1,702,853,292 of CM062819.1, forward strand.
AGGGGTCTTGCATTATTTCCGTTTGTTGACCTACTTTCCCCCTACTATCTTGTATCCTTTTTAAGTCGGGAAGTTGAGGACAGTGGTGGGTATAATGACCATATTCCCCACAAATAGCACATGAATGATTATTCTGTAGATTTGTGTTTTTTCCTTGTTTTGGTGGGTTTGTTCCTTGGTTTTGATTCCAGTTGGGGTTGCCCCTTCATGGTGCCTTCGGGGGTTACTGTTGGTTGCTTCCCCCTGCTCTGGTTCTCCCTTTGGCTTACTTTTTGGTTTTTTCTTAGCAATATACGAAGGATTGGCTAAATTCAGTTGTTCCTCCAACTTTTGTTGTGAAGCGAGAGAAGGTTGCACTAGATTCACCCTTGCATTGTTTTGCGTTGGTGGGTTATTTTGTTGTTGTGCTGGGAAAGGAGAATATTGGTTTCCTTGTACCTAATTAATGTCTGGATTATGGGAAGAGGACATCTTTTATGTATTCCTAGAGGATTATGTGTTTCCTTGTGGGAGAGGATATGAGCCTCCTTGAGGGGGCTGATATTGATTAACCCTGTTGACTGTATTCTGCATAGGTGTCGGTTAACCATGATAATACCCTGTATGTTGCAATGGTGGTGCATTTTGCATAGCATCAAATGCTTGGCCATTGAACAAATATCCAGGGTATTGGTAGTTATTATTGTGTTGATTTTGGGATATGGACCCAATTAATCCATCAGCAGCATTGGATGCGCTTGGGATCTCTTTATAAGTTTGCAAGCGCGGGGCATCTAGAAGCACATGATAAATGTACCTGGACTGGGTGTAGATAAGCTCCAGTTGTTGGCCTTTACTAATGCCTTCTTTCTCTGTCTTTATGGATGAATTTTCCACGTCCTTAGAGATTTCAGATGTGAGGGATCTCAGGAATAAGTCTAAGAGGACTTTATCTTCAAACTAGATTTTACACAGGCTACAGAATTTTAGCCATTCATGGATATGATCCGAGATATGGTTAGTAGATGTTTGTTTGAAGTGGGTGAAGAGTTCCAAGCTCGAATCATGGTGGAGTGGGAGCTGTAAAAAGGTGAGGAAAGTTGTAGCTAATGAGCTAAAGTTTTTGTGTCATGCAGAACATTGATCAACATACCATTTCGCGGCAAGCCCCGTTTGGGTGCGTTGAAGTAGTCGCAATCTAATAGTATCATTGGTGATACTATTAGATGAACACCACAAGTGAAAATCCATGACATTGTTTCCAAGGTCTTCACCCTGTTTTCCTTCGAACAATTGAATATATGAAGGGAGCTTGGTGGGCATAGCTAGCCAACTCTGGCTATGGGTGAGCGGGTAATTGGTTAGCTTGCTTAAATCTGGTAGGTTTATCAAATCTAAGAATGGGATCTATCCATTACCTGCCATCATAAAATGATTTTTTATATATATGTGCAAAGGGGTCCTCTATGGGGAAGTATCAGGAGAGCTACCGCGATGGGTGTCTCGGGAGCTATCTGGAGGAGTGGTGTGTGGGATCTCGAAGGGGGTAGCATGTGGGGACCCTTCTGTAGTGGTGAAGGGTGTACTTTTCCAAAGAGGGGTTCTAAGCGATGATGCACCAATAAAAGAAGATCCAATAATGGTGGTTGTGTGACGTCCTCTATGCTTAAATGGCAGGAGTCTTGGCACACCTCCCAGTAATGGGGGGAGGTTTTCAAAAACATCTAGATCGACAGGGAGTGATGGGGTCCCCTATGGTATTGATTAGAGTGTGTGCCACTCTATATGGTGAGGGAAGGAGATGACTATGAAATATGATCACATACATAAAACAAAGAGAAAATATAAATGGTTTATTTTCCTTTTATAATTAAAATATGTGATCGAGAAAACAAGAAAAGGTTTTAGTTTGTTGCATATGATAAAAAGTCCTATGTAGACCTAATCGTCCTTTCCACTCTCAAAGTAACTGGGCCTTGCGAAGATATCTTCTAATGGGTCCTAGGGCAACGTCCCGAAAGAACTGGAAACGCCTTCTAGCAGCCAAAGAATCAACCAAGGTAACGTAATGAGGCTCAAGTGTTGCCTGCATCATCACCTATAGGGAAAGGATGCCCTAGATTTTGGCCACTAAAGTACCTTCATCCCACGTGAGCATTCGATTCTTTAGCTTCTTGGTATTCAATTACTAGTACCGAGCACTAGATGGGTCAGGTAGACCCAAATAGTACCACACGTATTGGACCTAAGCCAAACCCCCTCTGAATTGGGGCTCTGCCATGCTTGCGTATTACTTTCCATGGGATGATTGAAGGATTTTAAGCTCCCTAAAAATTCAACAACTATGTTTCAAAGGTGTAACATGACCACAGTGGATTATGGGATGCCTAACCCCAATGGTCCTAACTTGAACTATAAATTTTTTGGTGGGCCCCGTGGGGAAACTTAGTTTGTTCAAGTTATGGTTGTTTTTAAGGGGTCTTAATTCACTTATGGAGTGATTTTGTAAGCCAAATTAGACTAAGTACTGAAAGCTCTGAAAATTGGATGCCCTTGAGTAGAAAGCTTGTGGGAGCTTAGTGTGTGATGCAAGTGAGCATACAAATTGTGATAAGATGCGGATATGCAATGATCCTTTACAATATCCTTCTAATTACACTAAGTGTTGATTGTTCCTTGCACGTAAAAAGGAAATATATTGTGGATGATGGGCCATGTACTTTTTTCCTATTAAACTATGTGGAGTTTAACAAGGGAGATGGACATTCAAATGTTTTCGAGAAATTTTTCATATGCAAGCCCAGGTTCATCTAAGAGATACAAGAGACAAAGATATTACTTACTTTCTCTAATAACATTTTCTCCTCGTCCCCAAAAAATGATGAATTAAATTATTTGGTTAGTAGTAATATTTGTGGATGATGGGCCACTTACTTCTTTACTAATTAAGCTATGTGATTTGCAGAAAATTTTAGCAAAATAGTTTGAAAAACATATGTGGAATTTGGCCACTTACTTTTCTCCCTAATTAAGCTATGTGTGTATTTGCAAATGTAAAATGAAAAATACTCTAATTTCTCCACCAATTAAGGTTAGTAAAGCAACCAGGGGTATTAAACATAAAATACAGAATGCAAAGGTGAAGGAAATTCACTAAAGGTTGCCAATCACCTGAGAAAAGAGAAAAATACAAGGCTTATTGTTTCTTTCTGTCGACCACGCAAGTTTAGTTGCACACAAACGCTCGTGTGGGTGAAAAAGAACAAGAAAATTTTCACTTCTGCAGCCTCAGAATAGGTCCTTGGGGTCTATAAAAATTCCAAAGAGGTGTTGAGCGCCTTGTAGGATGGTTGTGCAAAGAGAAGATCTTGCAAGAACAATTTTTAGATTAATGAAAAATAAAACAGTATGGTCGACATGGTAGTGTTTTCGTGGCAATGGTGTACCAAAAGACACCTCCTTAGCAGTTGATTGTTCCCTGCAAATGATCACAACCATAATTAGTTTTTTTAGTGGACAGACTTAAATAAAAACAACATTTTAAATAGTGAAAACAATGCATACATAAACATAAACTAAACAAAGAGGTAAATACACAAACAATGCTCAAATGGAGCAAACAAATCAATAAGATAATGGAAAAATATTCCTTTATTGGTTGCTGGTAGTAGAGGTTGAATACAATAGATGAATCTTAGACACTTGAAGAGAATTCTTTGAGCTATGGTGCTCAAAAATCTTCAGCAAGGGGGTTTCTTTTCCTCAATCTCTTTGCAAATTTATGCTCTCTCTCAAATCAGTATGAAGACTCTCTAATGGTGGACTCCTATTTTCTCACTAGGATGATGGATTTCTTAGAAGCAATATGGCCAACATGCTAGTTCTCTTCCCTTCTTTGGCTTCAACAATGTAATGGTTGTTTGCTCTTGATAGCAACTTGGCCAGCATAACAATGTCCCATATTTTGGCTCTACCATGGCCTGTTTATGTAGAATTTTTTGAATCCATCTTCCCCCTCTTAGTTCATGCATGATAATTACACATGAGTAGGACAAGATGAATCCATTGAGGGTTGAATATCTTCAAGGCGACTCAAATTTGGCTGCACTGGACTGATCTTATGTCATAGAATCAGCCCCAAGTGTTTAGAGTGGTCCTGGATCATTGAGTCATCCTCTTCTGCAACCGTGCGGCTTTCGAAGGATATTCCGCGTGCGTACATTTATTGATGAAATAGTCGCGCAACATCAATTGTTTTTTCTATATAAACTTTCAAACCTTTGGAGAACTTTGATTTTTTAAACTTCATGATGTATTTAGCTAGAAAATTTTCACTTATGCATTCTACTGGACACCTTTTAGTGTCTTCTAGATTGTGCTAATATGTGTACGATTTTCTGGTGTTAACACAAGTGTATCAAATATGAGGAGCCTATATAAAGCCTTCTTTCTTGTTTCAAGTATAATACTTGTTCATGTACCTCATAAGCTTCAGGTAGCTCATATGTACACTTCTTCTTTCATCGAGGAAGATAATCTTTGCATCCAACAAAAATTATAGAAATAAATTTTAACGAAAGTATATTTGACTTCATAATCTTCTCCCTCTTACTGAGATAATACAATGCTTTTTTATTCTTGTCATCTACTCATACTTGACTTGGAAATCATCACTGACTTATTTTTGGCATAGATCAAGGGCACATTTCAATCTTTGTTGATCTGTCTACTCCTTTTGAGCTCAGATTTCATCTAATACAATAACATAACCCATGATTTTTGGAAAGTCATCTTGTCACATTTTTTACATCATTCTTCCATCCCCTACAAGAAAATTAACAACCTTAAACATGTACCTGCAATCCTCACTAGGAGGTCATGGAAGAACAATTATAACCACATAAAAGGTACAAATACAAGAGACTAACTACTAGTAAAAACAACAATAGTAATAATCAAGGAAGAAAGATATAAAAATACTTATCTTTAAAAAAAAATGTTAGTTCCCTCTTGATCTAATTCTTCTTGCAACTAGGTCCTTATGATGACATTCCTTCCTTTCACAAGCTAGGTTTACTTCATTCATTTAAAATGTTGATCTAAGTCTAGTTCTAGGGTTTTATATGCAAACCCTAGGGATTTCTTATCAAGAATTATATACTTCTAGGGTTTACAAATTATTTATAAAAATGGCTCATAGCATAAGCGATATGACTTTTGTTTTTATTTGAGATACCCCTTCAGCTCCCTCTTGCTCCTAGCCTACTTGCAACAATTCTAGTAAAATAAGTCCTTATCATTAGCTTTTAAAGATTTTTTAGTATCATTCTTGGATTTATTCTAATTAGGATTCTCATCATCATCATTTCCCTTCCTCTTTTTATCGTTTGATGCTTCAGGACAATCATTTCTATAATGTCCAAATTTGCGACATCCAAAACATTGGACTTTTTACAAGTCTCCCTTTCCTTGTGAATTGGGTCTTTTATCTGCATTTTTATTTTGAGAGCCAAACTTCTTCCTCCCATTATTCCTTCTATTGGAAATGCATAGAGGAGGGGTGAATCAATATTTATTTTACAATTGTCATTTTTCATGAGGATCATTAATAGGTAAATTATATGTGTCACAATGCCACTCTCCAACATATTAAATGACTTTTCTCACATTTTTTTACATATTTTGTTATATTTTGCTTAGTGAGAAGAGTAAAGGTGAGTTACTATGTCATGTGGCCTAATGTGTATTAAATGTAGGAATTGGAGCAGTTTTGGGTTGACTTAAGTGCAGGAATTCGGAGTAGGCAAGCAAGAGATATTTTAGGAGTTGGTCTCCCTCCTTAACTCCTCAAATCATTCGAAGATTCCTCCACTCTATCTCATCAACTTGGTGTCACCGGTAGCAAAGCCAGTGACAATCAAGGAAAAGTTATTCTTGAGTTAGGGAGCCAAGTATCCCTATTTTCTAGGGAGTTTTTAGTAGCTCCAGTTTTGTATAAATAAGAGAGCCAAGGGACTCATTAGGATTCGATTTTTTGTTGTAGCCAAGAGGCCATTTTGAGCTAAAACATTTTGATTGTTATTGTTATGATGTACTTGACATTTTTATGATAATGAGAAATTATGTTTTGATCTAGCACTAAGTTGACTCAGAGGGTTGAAGCTCTTGGGTTAGGGCCCAACCCTAGCAACAGAAGTTCCTCTTTTGTAGTTGTATTCTTAGCTTAGAATGATAGTTAGCTGCTGAAGTTTATTTATGTTTTTTATGTTTAGCTTAGCAGGTTATTTGAATTATTGCTTAACCTTGTTTCCATTAGTTTAAAGAGGTAGATTAGTATTGCAGTTTAGTGGAGGAAATTATACCATAAAATCTTGTGACAGTGGCCCCTATCTCATCTCCCTCATGGGATCATGATTAGAGGACCCCACTCTCACAGCCCCAAAAACAGAGTTTGTCTTTTGTTTATTTCATAGATTGAGTTTCATTCTTAGCTAGATAATTGTTTATGATTTATTGGAAGCATATGCAATTGTTATATTGTTTCTTAAGGTTTTTGTAGCCAAAAAGTAAATCTATCTCATAGAGCTAGTCCTTCACAGGAGATAGATCAGCTTTCTCAAATTAACTCATCTTTTCCATGTGGACATGTAGTGATTTATAAATGAAAAGAGAAACAGTTGTTATTGCAAGGATTGTTGATCTGCATGAAGGGACTCCTCCAACCAGCTTCATCTAGGTCTTCTCCACCTTCTGTTGATGCATACCAACCCATAATCTAAACCTCTATTTTCCAACCACCGTGGGAAAGCTACCTTAGGCAAATCTGACCTCCTTGGGGTATTGGGATTGGCCTTGGGCGATGTTCACCTTCCCTACACCTTCTACAACTATCATGCACCCCTCCAACACCTCATCTCACTATTCTTACCCTACAAAACCTCTCAGCTAACTTCCTGTAGTAGTTGAGGACATCCTGTAGCAAATAAGGACATCTTGTAGTAGTTTCCTGTAGCAAACCTGTAGCAGCGTGTTGTGACCATGTTTTGACCTGAAATGATTGGATAGACTAATATAGGAGTATGTTAACCCCTAATCTTGGACTCCATGACCAAAAGTGTCACCTAGACCAGCTTTCCCATTCCTTTCCCTCCTACAAGATCAGACAGCATTGGCTTTTATATCTCTGAAGTTAGCAATTAAGACTTTTTCTGCAAATGTGAATGAGATAGTTAATGTATGCATGTTTGAGTTCTAAGATGATAGAGTAAATTTTTATTTTCAAGCATTCCTGATAGCTAGATGATCAATTGCAATATTAGCATAGTTTCCTTTCTACAAGTAATTGATGTCATTTCATAGCTAGATGATTTATGGAAGTTCATAGCATTTACCATTTGGAAGCTTTCATTTCCTAAATAGACAAGCATTTAATTTTCCTACACTAGAACTAGCTTCACATTCACTGTCAGTAGTCAGCCTCCCTTTAGTTCAATAGAGAATCAGTCTGGAACCTTAATGGTCAAGTGCCCCAATTGAGAACTAACATGAGTAGAATGATGCATTTGTTGTGTATATAGCACTGTCACATCCAAGATTTTATGAAACCCCAAGTTGATAAAGTAAAATTGGTAGCCTTAGGAGTTGCAACATTCTTACTGCAATACTGAGGCTCATCACTTTTTGGCGAAATTTCCAGGGAGGTGTCTAGGTAGATGTAATTTCTTCTTTTCTTTCTAATTTTCATTCAGTAGATAGATGTTATTCTACTTTCCTTTATGTTTTACAACTAATTCTGAAAAAACACATAAAAAGAAAAAAAAAATATTTCATGCCTCATAGGAGTAGAGACAATTTAGGGAAATTCTTACCATATACCCCCACGACATCAAATAGTGAACCTTCCCTCTTCTTCGATGATTGTCAGCTTCCCTCACTGACTACAGGGGAATTAGCGGACCCATTAGGTGAACAACCAAATATATTTAAAGAGCCTATTCGGGAAGAAGAAGAACAAACCATTCCACACACTTACACCATGATTGAAAATAGAAATGAGACTGAAAATAGAAATGAGACTGAAAATAGAAATGAGGGTGTTTTTCCCATTAGAGAGACTAATGGAGATGCTAGGACGAAAAACATAAGCCCCTCTTCCCTTCCTCACTTCCATGGCTTAACCTCAGAGGACCTTGGTACCTTTTTGTTTGAGTTTTTTGTCATATGCAGAACTTATGATTACACCTATGACGACCGGAAGTTGAAGTTGTTCCCATCCACCCTTAAGGATGCAACCTTGTGTTGGTTCATGGGTTTACCTGGGGAAAACATCACTACCTGAGCTCAAATGTAGCAAGCCTTCAACAAGAAGTATAGGGACTATTGTAGGTCCAAAGACACCAAAGAGGAAATATTTAGAATGATGTTGGGAAATGATGAATCGTTGGAAGATTATGAGGAAACATTCCAACTCAATTACAAAAGGGCTAGATGCACCCTTGATCCTTAACCACTCAAGTTATTCCTTCTTAAAGGAATAAGGGAGGAAATTCTAGAAACCCTAAACATGTTGTCTGGAGGGGACATTTATCAGCTATCTTATGATGATATCAAGACAGTTTTTAAAAACCATTCTAGGGCTGCTAGAAAGAAGTGTAGGGCTAGTCAATTTTTGGCCAGTTCCTCTTCCTCCAACACATATATCAAGCGTGAAATTGGAAACATGTTGGAAGACTTCAAAAGTGAAATTTTGAACACCCTTTCTTTGCAAATGGACACCATGAAGATCAGGACGAAGCAGAGAGAGCCTTAACTATATTTTTCCCTAGATGCACTAGAAGGAACCCAGAAATGAGTGTGCATTGAATGTTATAAAGGTCTTCTCAGTCTCTGAGAAAATTCATTCCACAGATAACTGCCCTTCTCTGCTCGGACTGAAGGTTGTATACCAAGGGGCTGAAGGTGGGGCTGAACATCTCTATTATATCAATAAAAGGAGGCCTCAAGGACCTCGACCATACCAGCAGGGCATGCAAGGGGAATCTTATTCCTATTACAATCCCAATCAGAATCCATCCCTTCCCCCTTGGTGTTCTCATGCTCATCCTTCATGGTCCACACATTCTCCTTGGTCTTATGCACCTCAATACCCTTCCCAACCTGCCAATCAGTCATTTCATCCATATGCTCCCCCACATCCTCAATGGAATACCCCATCACAAGGTTGGAGGCCTCCATTCAACCAACCTCCAGCCTTACTTCCTCCATCTCAATCTCAACCATAGCTCCTTCATCATTTTCCACCTAAGCAACCTCAGATGCCTACTCAACCAAATCTGAACCCAAACAACAAACAGGCACAACAGGTCTATAGTGGAGAGACATCCTACCCTACCTATGTTGTGGAAATTCAATAAATCAACCTCAGGTCTGGAAGAGTGCTTCTAGATAACCAACCTCCATCTCCACTTGAGGAGCTTGAAGAGGAAAAGGAAGAGAGTGTTCCTAAATCTAATCCACCTCCTTTTCCTAAAATATTGATCCATCCTAGTCAGCACACCCCAAAAGAGACTGAACTTCTGGGAGAATTGAAAAACTTGTGTGTTAAAATCCCACTCCTCCAAGCCATCAAGGATGTCCCCATCTACAACAAGCTAATCAAGGATAAATGCTTCAAACATCGTGGGAGGAGAAAGAAATACACCCCTACCATTAATCTAATTGGATAGTTGTATGGCTTAATGCTGGGGAGAGTGATTTGCCCAAGGTATCTAGACCCTAGAAGTCATTTGGTAGATGTACAAATTGATGGCATCATTGTCCCCCATACTTTGATTGATCTTGGGGCTTCCATCAATGTGATGACTAAGGATACAATGCTCAAACTGAATCTCCAAGGGTCCTTAAGAAAGACCACAACAGTATTGTAACTTGTACACACATCCACAGTAGCTCCCGAGGGAGTTGTTGAGGATGTGATGGTTTCTATTGATTCATGGGAGTACCCTGCTGACTTCTTAGTTCTCCAGCCCAAGACCAAATTCAATGGTTATCCTCTCATCTTTGGAAGGCCATGCATAGCCATTGTTGATGCTTACATAAGTTGCAGAGCTGGGAACATGACCATTACAAATGGAAATTTGTCCAAGAAGTTGGTCTTGTACTCTCCTTCTCAACCATCCATAGAGAATGACTTACCCTTATGGTTGGAAGAGGAGGAGGAAGATGAAGTATACCATACCACATCCTACCCAATTTGTACCCTAGATGCTATAGGATGGGGGAAACCTGATGAAGATTACCTCATTGATCAAATCCTCCAAAACCAACCCCTCGGCACCATGCCTCTTTATGAGCTGGTGAAGAAATCTGAAGATAACCCTTGGACTAATTTGTGCCTAGTTGACTCAAGTCCTACTCATATCAAAATGGTAGAATATGGTCCATCTAAAACATTGAAAATCAACCCCTCTCTCTCAACCCATCAGGAAGAGAAGTTGTGCAACATGTTGAGAGAGCACTTGGATGCTTTTTCCTAGAGCTATAATGAAATGAAGGGAGTGCATCCTTCAGTGTGTACTCACCACATCTACATTAAGGAAGGATGCAAACTAGTGCATCAACCTCATAGGAGAATGAACCCATCCCTCAAAGACATAGTCAAAGAATAACTGCAGAAGTTGTTGGATGCAGGGTTCATTTACTCCATGTCATATAGTGAGTGGGTGTCCCCTCTAGTTTTGGTCCCAAATAAGAATGAAAAGTGGAGGATCTGTGTGGATTACAAAGAGATAAACAAGTCCACTAAGAAAGACCATTTTCCTCTACCTTTCATTGATCAAGTCTTGGATGGTCTTGTAGGGAAGAAGTTCTTCTCTTTCCTGGATGGATTCAGTGGTTATAATCAAATCCAGATCAGCCCAGAGGACCAAGATAAAACCACCTTCACTTGTCCTTGGGATACCTTTACTTATAGGGTCCTTCCTTTTGGATTATTTAATGCCCCTGTTACTTTTTAAAGGGTAGTTTTGAGCATCTTTGTTGAGCTAGTCCATGACTCTGTAGAAATCTATATGGATGATTTCACTCCCTATGGGTGTGATTTCCTGGAGGCTCTCTCTAACTTGGGGAAAGTATTATATAAGTGAATTAAAATGAACCCATCACTTAGTCCCGATAAGTGTGAATCCTTTATGAATTCAGGGATTGTTTTGGGTCACTCAATATCCCAGGAAGGACTACAAGTGGACCCAAATAAAATTGCCATCATAAAAAGGGTCCCTACTCGGTCAAAAGCAGAGGGATGTCAGGATTTTCTTAGGCCTAGATGGATATTATAGGAGATTTATCCAATACTTCAACAAAGTAGCCTCACTATTGTTTGGACTACTGGTCAAGGACTCTAAATTTTGCTGGTCAGAAAGTTGCCAAGAGGCCCTAGAAAGCTTTAAGGACAAGTTGACTACTTCACTCATACTCGGAAGCCCAAATTGGGCTCTTCCTTTCCACATCCATGTTGATGCATCTAACAAAGCTATAGGAGCATCTCTAGACCAGATAGATGACAAATTTCCTTATGCCATTTACTTCATTAGCAAAAATCTGTCCAAGGTTGAATTGAACTACATTGTGACTGAAAAGGAACTCCTAGTTGTAGTCCACTCCTTGAACAAATGTAGGCACTACATCACTGGTTATCAAACCTTTGTGCATATTATCCATGTTTCTATAAAATACTTAATGAAAAAACCTTATGTGAATGTTAGAATTATTAGATGGTTTCCTTTATTACAGCAATTTGATAAACTATGTAAAGAAAATGTAGTTGCATATTTTTTGTCTATACTTGCTTTGCCTGCAAGTGAGGAAGTAATGGTTGATGATCAGCTTCTATATGATCATTTATTTTCTATTTTAGTTCTCTCTCCATGGTTTTCTGACATAGCCAACTACCTAGTTGCTGCAAAGTTCCCTCCAAATCTTTCATCCAGGGAGAAGAGCATAATTGTAAGGAAGAGCACCCCATTCACTTGGATTAGGGGGAATCTCTTCAAGTTGGGGCCAAATAAAATTGTGATGAGGTGTGTCAGGGAGGAGGAAGTATTTTACATCCATCTAGTCTGTCATGATGTGCCTTATGGAGATGACTTTGTAGCCAAGAGGATAGCTTTCAAGGTATTTCAAGTTGGCTACTACTGGCCCACTCTCCACCAAGATGCAAGAAGATACACCCGTCGATGTGATTAGTGACAGAGGATGAGCAAACATGCTCCCAAGGATGAAATCCCCTTGCAACCTCAAGTTACTCTAGAGCCATTTGAAAAGTGGGGCATGGATTTCATTAGGCCCATTGATCCACCATCAGGGCAGAAAAAGTACATAATTGTATGCACTAATTATTTGACAAATTGGGTTAAGGCCAAGGCTATCAAGGTAAAAACAAAGGAGAAAGTGGTTGAGTTCTTAAGGGATAATGTATTCTAAAACTTTGGGTACCCAAGAGAACTATTCACCGATCAGGAAGCTCAATTCACATCACATCTGATCGAAAATTTGTTGAGGCAACATGGGATAAAACACATGAAGGAAACTGCCTATCATCCTCGGGGCAATGGACAAGTAGAGGTCACCAACAAAGCATTGGATAGCATCCTCACCAAGGTTCTGAGCAGCAATAGAAAATATTGGGCTGATAGACTAGTGGAGGCCACTTGGGCCTATAATACAACCTGGAAGACAGCCACTAGTTTCACTCCTTATGACTTGGTCTATGGAAAGAAGGATTTGCTCTCCATTGAGTTTGAGTACAACACCTTGAGAATGGCAGCACAGTTAGATTAGGATGTTACAAACGCACAGCATGAGAGGTTGCTCCAACTAAATGGTCTAGACAATTTTAGGATGCAAACCCTCCTACACACTGAAGTTATAAAAGCACAGAGGAAGGTTTAGCATGACAAGGACATCAAGGACAAGGTTTTTCAAGAAGGGGATTGGGCTCTACTATATCACTCCAAGTTCAAGGAATTCAAAGGAAAATTGATGACAAGGTGGTTAGGCCCATACCTGATAGAGAAGTGCCATGACAATGGCATTGTTCAAATTAGGACCATTGATGAAGAAGGAATTCCCTTGCTTTTCAATGGATATAGATTGAAAGCTTACAAAATACCTCTGTCTAGGGAGGAATTCATCATCACCATTAGTGATCTGAAAATCACTCTTGAGTGACCTCAGTTAATTAATTATTGAATGAAGGTATTACAAACTCATGTGCTAGTGTGTGTCTATGTCATTTTAGGCAACGGATCGATCAGATTGCAAAATACACAGACACTTGGAAAATGGAAAACAGCAAGAGAAACACAGTAAGCAAATACAAGAACACAACAAATTAATAAGGAGTTCACCCTATCCTCCAGGGCTACATCTCCGGTCCAGCTTTTCAGTGGTGGCCTTCCTTTATTGTGTCTTTAAAGCAGAGATTTACAATGAGGAGCTCAATCTGAGTCTCCTGAAACAAAATTGCTTGGCAGGGTGGTTCTTGGATTCTCCAAGCCACTAAGTGCATAGACTCTTTGCCTTACCAGCTCTTGACCTCTCTGGTCTTTAATGGGACGAGCCCAATGTGGCTTCTCAATTCCTGACAGATCCTCTCAGGGATTGCTCGATCCTGCCTTATGCTGCAGGTCAGCTCGGCTCTATGTCTTTTCTGCTCTTTGCTTCATTGTCTCTTCTTTTCTCTGTCTTCATTCTCTTCTCTCTGGTTCTTCCTCTCGGTGTCCTCTATTCTCTATCTCTGTTCATGGCTTTAAAGCCAATCGATCTCATGACTACTCGCTTCCTCTTCCACCCCCGTCGGATCGCCTGCTGCTGCTCGCTTGGGGTTCCCTATCTCTGCATCATCATCAACGGCTCACAGGGAGTGGCCACTTGTCCTCCTATGAACTGCGCCAGCTCTTCCTCGTCGGTTCGGTTTTTTGGTTACATCATGGAATGAGTCATCCACCACCTCAAAGGTCAAATCAGATGTCAAACTTTTCTCTGTCGCAGCTTAATCCCCTATTAAATATGGTTCCTTCATCAGTCGCAATCTCAGCTGTTAGATCTGGAGCCCCCAGATCCAATGTCATTCGCTCATTTCGCGCGGTTAACTTGCTCGACCGTTAGCATGTGATGAGCGGCAATTTTCTCTCTCCTCTGCCTACCACGTGTCGGGCGTTGAATGGAATTGCTAGGTTTTAACCAAATCCACTTACCGCCCAAGGGTGCCCCTGATATATCGCCAGTTTTGGAGCACAGGTCCCGCCTTTAGCCTTTAGTGCTTTCTCCACGGTTTTCCCGGCTTCCATGTGACCGAGCGCTCGGGGCTTTCCTTCTCAAGGGGTTTTGCCCAGCGATGCATCAGAAATGCCCTCTGTTTCCTGATCCGGGCTTCCAATGGCCAGTTTTCCTCCTGTGCGGTCTCCATGGGCCTTGGTCAGCACGCTTTGACCAAGGTCCTTGTCATTCCTCGCTGGCTGCCAACTGTCACTGTTCAGAGGTCTTCCTGATCTCTCTATGCTCTTGAATTTGAAGTTTTGTCCTGATTTGATACAGTCATGGTGTTGTGATAATCTTCATGGATCCAATTCAGATCATCTAGTAAGGAGATAAATGTGATTGGAAGTGTCCTAGTTTCCAAGTCACACAATTCTTGAAAATTGTTTTATTTGTGAAAAAAAACAACAACAATAAGATGTCTGGATGAAAACCTCCATGAGGCATTTGAGGCCAACTCTTGGGTTGAAAACCTCCTTGAGGCAGTCCAGGAGTGAAAAAATAAAAATAAAAAGATCCCTAGGTGAAAACCTCCCTTGAGGTGCCCAGGGAAAGCAAGAAGGTTGAAAACCTCTCTTGAGGCAGCCTATGTGTATTTCAAAAAAAAAAGAGGAAAAAACAAAAAAAATACCATGGCAGGGAACTCAAACCTTTCCACTAATAAATTATGTGATTTTGCAGGTTTTTGAAGGAAGTAAAAGATGCAAAGCTATAGGGACAGCATGCCAAGTTTCATTCCATTTCTCCCACCATCAACTCCACCTCATCCATGCCAACCATGCTCCTACCACTCATATCCATTTTCAGGCATCAAAACTCATTTTTTTGCATTTTCTAACTCGCTACAAGATGTCTTGTAGTTGCTACAGGAAGATCCTGTAGCACTACAAGATGTCCTGAAATGCTACAGGACAGGGGACCCGATAAAAAAATCATCATGTATTAATATTCTAGGTTTATCAGGGACCTCACACTTCATCAAACCAATCACCCATCATCCATGCATCCCTGGCCCAAATCACCATACCCATACCTAGCTCTGTCTCATTCGAAACAATCACAACAAATGTCCAAAATATAATGAAAAAAAAACAAAGGACATGTCCTCCCTTGCCTCAGCCATTCACTACTCCATCATATCTCTTCCATATTCCTCCAACCCATACACCACTACCGAACATCCCTCTGAAAAAAATCATTGAAAAAGGAAGAAAAAAGGCAGCTACAAGATCTCTTGTAGCAGCTACAATACTGTAGCAGCCTATTCCATTACTGCAACCAGCTTGAGACTTCATTTTTCTTCCCAACTAGAGAAAGGAGGAGCACCATGATCTTTGATCACCTTGTTTCTCTTAGCCAGGCTCCATAGAAGCAACAACAACAAAGGGATACCAAGCACCTGCACACATGAATAGACAAGCAGTCAACCATACAAGTAGGAAGAAATACACAGGAAGAGAGCAAAGGAGCACTTTCCTAAGCAGCATCACAGAAGACAAATATTCCAACATTCATTGATCAACAAAAGGTAGGCACAGGTATGGAAACTTACCCAGATCTTCCCTAATTACGATATAATGGAAAATGTATAAATGTCGAAGAAAGGTATTTTTATAAGCTGGAGGTGGCCAATTAACTTGGCCACCCTCAGCTCATGATCAAAAAGTGAACTCCTAGTTAGCATGCCACGTCAAAGTGTCACATCAATGGAAATCAGTTAAAAAGGTGGTCAAATCAATTAAGGGGGAGTGGGTGATGATTACAAGGAGAAAGTGAATGATCACCAACGATGGGCCAATGGTCCCAATTAGGAAATCTCGTACCACTTCCATCCAGCACAGCACTCCGAGCCTCGACCATAAATAACATAAATCGCAAACTTTCATGCACTTTTTTTTCTCATTTCAAGATCACACAAATAAGGACAAGCTCAAGAATCCATCGAAAATTCTAACCTTGCTATGCCCATCCTACAGAATATAACTACAGGAAACTCAGAAGCCTATAGGAAACTACAGGAAGCACTGGAATTCCACAGGAAGTCTGCAAGGGGGTGCCTAGGGTCAACTTGGTCATCAATTGGCATAATCCCAATCATTACAGTGAAAATTAAGTGGCCCATCTCTCCTTTTTCCATGCTTTGATAATTGATAAACTCTGCACTCTTTTAGTAATTACAGTCATCTTGGGAATTAGACAGAGTTTGGGGCTATATAAGAAAAATTTTGTGGTTATAAGGAATTGTATAAATTACAGTCATCCACTAAGAAAGTTAAGCTCTCAACCACCCTAAAATCCATACTGAAGCTATCCTACAAAACCTCCTACACTTAGCTAAAATGGAGAATAAAATGGGAAGGGGATTCAATAGAAGAGAACCCATAGATACATCAAGAATTCACCTTCATCCCCCTGTGGTAGATATCTTTAGGAGGCATCACTGGTTAGGCTTCTTTTAGTTGCTCAAGGGATACGATGATGATATAACCTATGAGTTTTCCATGGAACTAAACCCTCAAGCAAGAACAAGTTATACCACTATGGTGAGAGGGTTGTCTATTACCATCAACCCTGATGTGATAAGTAGAGTGATAACAGTTCCTTTGGGGATTCAATGGAGAAATGAGGATAAGGCTAGCAGCACCTTTGCTAAGAAAAATTTCTTCCTAAATGATGAAAAGCCAATTGAAGACAAAAATGGGATGAAAAGGGAGAGTCTTTCCTATCCATGGGATGAGGTGAGCTACCACATCCTTAAGTACATTCTTGTGAAGGGAGACTAAGTGTAGTCTATGGCTACCAATTCAGACTCCTCCATGAGTTGAGATTCAAAGACAGAGTAGCCATAAAACAAAGGCTTAGTGTGCCTTATTTCCTTTTACAATCCATTATAGACATGAGTGAGAAGGTGAAAGAAGGGAAGCACCAACAGTTATCACAACATGGTCTCATCAAGCTAATATTGAGAATTCTCATTCTCTGGTCCACATTTAGGGACATGGACAGAGAAGCCTTCCTTGAAACCAAATCCCTTGAACATGGTGGGACCCCAACCTCCAGTGTTGAAGAGGAAGAGGAGGAAGAGGAAGGAGAAGAAGAAGAAAAGGAAGAAAAAACAGAGGAAGAAGAAAAGAAAGAAGGAGAGGAGTAGAAGGCAGAGACCAGCCTTGAGAAAAATATTGCACTTGAAGAAGAGGAGATATCCCTAAGATTGTCTCTTCAACCCACTGAAAAAGAGGCAACTTCTACCTTGGCTGCCTTGAGCACACCCATCAAGTCCAAGAAGAAAAGGCAGAGGCAGACTCCCCTATATTTCAAAACAACAAGAAGCACTAGGATTAAGCAGGGGAAGCCACAGACACCAAAAAAAACCCCATCATAATTGAAGAATCACAAAGCAAGCAGGAGAAAGTCACATCACCAGAAGCAACCCTAAAGGCTACCATCACCTATGTCAGGAAGCATGTCACCAAGTCATCATCATCTAAGTAAACCAAGGCACCTGTAACCCTCAACCAGAAAGGAAATGACCTGCTACTGGATCCCCAAACAGTGCTACATGAAACACTGGCAGCGCTAAATCAAAGACAGAAAGAGCCACAAGAAGAGCAGTGGGGGAAGAAATAAGGCAAAGAAGCAATACCACAAGTACAGGAGGGGGCATATTCTCTAAATACATTTGAGGGACATTTTCCAAAGTTCCAAGAGCCTAGCCCATAGCCAAATCTGAGCTCCTACTACAAGTTTATTGAGGGAGGCAAAGTGATACCACAGAAATTTGCAATCCCTCTCTTCTTTGAACTTGAAAAAGAAAGAGGAAGGACACATCGATGGATGAAAATTGCTAAGTCAAAGAAAGTAGAAGATGTGGGCCATATGGAAGAAAAACTCCTAGATATGGGCAGGGAGTTGAGTGAATTAAGAGATAGAGAGAGCACCATGAGAACACAGTTGTAGGCAGAAAACACATGGCTGAGGGGGAAGTTGCAAGAGAAGGAGAGCCAATTAGCCACCATGGAAAGCCTCTCCCTAGAGGCACTTCAATGCAAGCTGTCATCCAAATCATATGCACTATACCTCAAAGATCAATGGATGCAGTTTCAAATTAAGACATTGGCACAACAGGGGACCATGCCATTCCAAGATTATAGGCAATTCATAAATCTATGTGACAAGACCACCCTTGAAGACAAGGTCAAATTATTTGAAATCTACCTACAGAACCTTACCTTGACAGACTTGAATGTGTGGGACCCTAATGCGAAGTTGGGGGACTTGCAGCTGATGGCCCTTGCATCATGGATGATTCATGAGGAGGCCAGAGCTGAGGAGGTGAAGAGAATAGTAGAAAAAGAGGAAAGAGAGCCCCTCTACATCAGATCATAACAAATAAATTACATGGTTGTTATTAGTAACCACACCATCATTTCCAATGATGCTCAACTTGCACTAGGATACCTGGCTACCCAAGAACGAGGCCATCTCCTATTTTAAGAACACTTTAAGATTGTTGGGGACTGAGAGCCAACAAGCATGCCAAAGGAGATGGAATAACCTGCCACACAGTCTCTGGATCAGGGAGTACCACTCTCCTGAGAGATTGAGAAATGCATTAGAAAGGACACCCCTGTATAAGAAGGTCATGTAAAGACTGAAGATCTATTCGATTGGACTAAAGCTCAGCCCACCTTTGTTATTGAGTTTGATGGAAGGTAGGAAGGAAGAAGAGGAAAGAAAATAGTGGGAAGAGATAGAGAAAAATGCAGAGATAGAGATACCATCCACAGAAGCCTGAGATGTCAGAGAGGCCACTAGGGCTATGAAAGATATGGATATAGATGACTAGGTTGCTCATAGGATGAGAAAAAATTTCAGTAGGGGGGTGATGATGAGGCTCATCAATAGGTAAAGTATGTGGGTCAAAATGCCACTCTCCAGCATATTAAATTGACTTTTCTCAAATTTATTTACATATTTTGTTATATTTTGCTTAGTGAGAAGAATAAATGTGAGTTACTATGTCATGTGGCCTAATGTGTGTTAAATGCGGGAATTAGAGCAGTTTTGGGTTTACTTAAGTGCAGGAATTCGGAGTAGGCAAGAAAGATAGATTTTAGGACTTTTTCTCCCTCCTTAACTCCTCAAATTATTTAAAGATTCCTCCACTCTATCTCATCCTGTTAAAATTGGAAACTAGGGCCAAACTCCATGTGGGTCATCTTATTCATGGCTGATAATATTTTTATTAGATTCCTCTCATCGAGAGGTATAGGATTGATCTAAATATCATCCGATTCCGATATGTATTTATGGAGATATGAATTTATTTTGATTATGGAATAATTATCAAGCCGACCAACAACTAATGTAGGCTCAGAAGCCCAACAGTCGCATCTATTCAATCATTAACATTTGTATATAAATACAGAAGGTATTTTCCTCATTTGGACACACTCATCTCATCACATCTCTCTCTCTCCTACGAAGAAAAGAGGCTCTTCTCCTACTGCGCAGAAAGGGACTCTTCTCTCACACGTGTGGAAGGAAGGATGCAGATTTAGGGCTACAACTACAGATCAGAATTTTGACTAGCGTTGACCATTAGACTAACTCTTAGAACTACACTGTAGGTGGAACTGACTCTCCTCAGAAGGCCGCATTTTTTGGTGAAGGAATCAAGCCGATCCGACGGTCGGTTTGCAAGATATTGTCTGCCCTAGTTGAGGGCTGATCTAGGGTTTGCTACTGCTGATGTAAATCAGATTTATGTATTATTTCTTTCTGCTGAATTTTTGAAGATAAAATAAGATTTGATCAAAGGGTTTCTCCATATTGGGGTTTGTCCCTAGCTAGCCGCCACATCTTGTGTCTCTTGTCTTGGCTTGTTTTTTTGTCGATCGTTTAATGTTCTATCTGCACTTTACTTTATGTACATGTGATTGCTAATCTGTGGATAATAATAAGAAAAAGAAGTAAACTGCTCTAAGCATAGAACATACCATAAATTAACATGGGTTCAGAGCTGAGGTGAAGACAAAGCCCGAGCAAGAGCAAGAGCAATCACCGAAGAGAAGATTGGCAAGGCTATCCTAAAAGAACTATGGGGTCCTCAACACCCTTCCCTACCGAAGACAAGCTCTGTGAGAAGTCTGACTATCACGGATGGAAGATGTCTCTCAATCTAACCTTAGAAGATCACAGAGTGTTGGACCATGTGAGAGGCAATATTGTTGAGCCTCCATCAAATGCACCTGCTGCTACCAGGAACAAATGAAAACCGGTGAAGTCAAAACAAACAAGATCATCTGGGACTCTATCGACAAGCGCTTGGTGGCCTACATCTCCGACCTTAACACCTCCAAGGAAATCTAAGATAGACTGGTGAGTTTATTTAAAGTTAATGATGCAAATCAAGTCTTGTTTCTTAGAAATAAGCTGAGGAAATTAAGAAGGGAAAATATGAGAGTATGCAAGCATACTTCTTAAGAATCACCGAGATCAAGAACGATCTCCTATCTGGGGAGATTATTACTGATAGGGAAATGGCACTCACGACTCTTGGAGGATTACCATCCGAATGGTACGTGTTCAGGACTACTCTTCTCAACAATAACTTAATTCCTAGTTTCGAGGAATTAATGGCAAGATGCATTCAAGAAGAAACAAGGATAGAAGAGCAAGAAATGCCCATGCTTAAAGGTCCTCCTGCTGCCTTTTATTCTCATGCTAAGAAAAGAAATAATTCCGGTACTAAATCAAAAAGAAAGGTTGGACCTAAGGGTGAAAGAAAAGGACAATGTTACATTTGCGATAAAGCAGGTCACTATGCAAGAGAATTCCCTGATACAAGGGACTCACACCGAGACGATGATCCAAATCCCTCTCATGGCAATCAAAGGAATGACAAATCTAATAACATAGGTAAAAGGAGTGTTGGAAATCAAGGAAGAGGACAAACATTCAAGAAGGCTAGAAATTCCAAGTATGAATCTAACACTGTTGACAATAAACATGATGAATATTATCTACCAGTTGCTCTATCTACCTCTGCTCCTTCAGACTCGCTGGGAATTTGGCTTATTGATAGTGGTGCCTCAAGGCACTTCACTGGTTACAAAGAAGTTCTCCATAATCTGATAGAGAAAGAAACTAACCTGGAAATTGTCCTTGGAAATAATATGAAATATCTCGTGAAAGGTGTAGGCAATGTCTCTCTTAAATTAAATCAAGGTAATACAATCCACTTACAAGATGTATTATATGTACCTGACCTCAAAAAGAACCTGGTGTCCATCTCGGAAATGGAAGACAAAGGCTACAAGGTGACCTTCAGCGATGGCAAGGTACGTGTATGGAAAAACAATGTTAAAGATGCCTTCACTCTTGGGTTTCGAGTTGATTCATTATATCAGGTCGGAGGAAGTCCACTAGGTGTCATGTCTTGTGACACATCTCAAGCCTTGATCAAGAATCAAACTGAAAAGAAGATCAAGATCTTAAGGACTGATAATGGAACTGAATATGAATCTAATGAGTTTCATAATTTTTGTAAAGAGGCTAGCATTAAGAGGGAGACTACTACACCATATACCCCTGAACAGAATGGTGTGGCGGAAAGGAAGAACCGTACGATTGTGGAAGTTGTCCGTGCCATGCTCCATGATCAAAGAGTTCCGAAGTTTCTATAGACCAAAGTTGCAAACATCGTTGTATATGTACAAAACGGATGCCCTCATCAAGCATTGGGTTCCAAGACTCCTGAAGAAATGTTCACCGGTAAGAAACCTGACGTATCTCATTTTAGAATTTTTGGAAGCCTTGTATATTTTCATGTGCCGAAAGAGAAAAGGAATAAATTGGGTGCATCTGGAAAGAAAGGAATCTTCATGGGCTATGGTGAAAATACTAAGAGCTATAGAATCTATGTAGCCAGTCAAAGGGAAGTCGTGATTAGTCATGATGTCACCTTTGACGAAGATATGGCTCTCAGCAAGGTGGACAATCTTCCGACTTTGAGGAGCTCTCAAGAAGCTGACACCAGGGAACCAAAAGAAAAGGATGATGAAACAATGCTTGATGTGGATGAACCCATGGATCCTATTGATCCACCTGAGCCTTCCTCTTCTAGGAAGAGGCCCTCTTGGCTTAGGGGGCTACTCGATGATTCTAAAGGACACACTGCACCCCAAGGAACCTTCCGTGAAAGTAATAAACCTAATAGGTATCAGTGATACCTAACCATCATGAGCACGATCATACAAAATGAGCCTTCATCATTCTCAGATGTCGTCAAGCATCAAGTATGGAAGGATGCTATGACCAAAGAATATGAGTCTATTATGAAGAATGATGTCTGTAAAGTAGTTCCCAGACCCCAGGACAAGACAGTTGTCACTTCTAAATGGCTTTACAATATAAAGCATGCAGTAGATGGAAGTACGGAAAAGTATCGCTCGTGGCTTCTCCCAAAAGGAAGGTATAGACTATGAAGAGATATTTACACCTGTTGCTAGATATACCACCATCCTCTCGATCATAGCCCTTGCGGCTTCACAAGGATGGAACCTACATCAGATGGATATCAAGACTGTGTTCTTGCATGGTTCGATCAAAGAAGAGGTCTACGTGGAGCAACTTGAAGGATTTGAGATTTATGATCGAAAATCTCATGTATGCAGGTGGAAGAAGGCTCTCTATGGGCTGAAGCAAGCACCCCAAGCATGGTATGAGAGGATCGATAGCTACTTGATGAAGTTGGGATTCACTAGGAGTGAAGTCGATCCTAACCTTTAATTTAAGGTTGAAGATGACAAACCTCTCATACTGGTGATGTATGTGGATGACCTCTTTCTAACAGGTGCAAACCCTCTCATTCACAAATGTAAGAGGGAGTTGGCTTTTGAATTTGAAATGAAGGACCTAGGACTGATGCACTATTTCCTAGGACTTGAAGTCTGGCAGAAGCCAAGGGAAATTTTCCTATCTCAAGGAAAATATGTGGTGAAGATATTGGAAAGATTCGGTATGGTAGACTGCAAGCCTGTAACTACCCTAATGGAGCTTGACTTCAAGAAGTTAAGCGGTAGTGTCGTTGGACCTGTTTTACGAAACGCTACCGAGTATCGGCAACTCGTCGGAGCATTAATGTTCTTAGTGAACTCTCGTCCAGATATATGCTTTGTAGTCAACATATGTTTGAACCTCACCACATACATTGGATTGGTGCCAAGAATCTGTTAAGATATCTTCGTGGCAAAATTACATATGGGCTAAGATACACTGTCGGAGATGTGAGACTACTTGGATACACTGATGCTGATTAGGCAGTGGATCGTAAGAGCACTTCCAGGTGTTGTTTCTCCTTGGGATCTGCTTCAATATCCTAGATGAGCAGGAAGCAGAAGTCGGTGGCTTTGAGCACCACCGAGGCAGAGTATATTGCTGCTAGCATGGCCTCCTGTGAGGCAGTCTGGTTGTGAAAGCTCTTCAATGAGTTGTTTGGATTTACATTGGATACCACCGTGATCCTATGTGACAACCAGAGTGAGATTCGTTTGTCAGAGAATCTCGTATTTCATAATCGCTCCAAGCATATCAATATCAAGTACCACTATATTCGAGATATGGTGCAGTGGGGAGCTATAAGGCTCCAACATATCTGTACAGATGAACAGGTCGCCGAAATTCTGACAAAGCCCCTAGGAAACGTCAAATTTTTTACTTTCCGAGAATGACTTGGTGTCATTCAGAAACCCTCTGATGA
This sequence comes from Pinus tabuliformis, assembly GCA_031772625.1. Lineage (NCBI taxonomy): Eukaryota > Viridiplantae > Streptophyta > Pinopsida > Pinales > Pinaceae > Pinus > Pinus tabuliformis. The sequence goes on from CM062819.1 coordinate 1,702,877,350, forward strand.
GGGTCCTGTATGATGTATTGAGCTCTGGGAGCTCTGGGGGGGCACGGGGCACTTCTTGGAGCGACATATGACCATAGGGTGACTCACCATCCCCTTGTGGTGCACCTTGTACAAGGTAAAAGAATCAAAACTTTCCCTATGACACCCCGTGGCGACTGTGTAGCAGGATTATTAGTTCTCCTGTGAGGTTTGGATGATGTGTTCCCCATGACGATTGTGTAGCAAGATGATTAGTTCTCCTGTGAAGTCTGGATGATGTGTTCTCCATGATGATTGTGTAGCAGGATGATTAGTTCTCCTGTGAGGCCTAGATGATGTGTTCTCCATGGCAATTGTGGACAGGATGATTCGCTCTCCTGTGGACAAGATGATTCGCTCTCTTGTGGGACAAGATGATTAGATCTCTTGTGGGACAAGATGATTCGCTCTCTTGTGGGACAGGATGATTCGCTCTCCTGTGGACAGAATTGATTAGTTCTCCTGTCAAGGCATCCTACCCATGCAATTTGGGACTCATGTGAAGTACCTCCCATCTGATCAATGAGCAGGGAAATGAGGATAGGGACCATAGTAGTACCGATGGATGCATCGTTGTATCTACCGTACTCCATATGCTAGGATGACCTTCATTGATCTCGGATCAATGATACTAGTCTAGGATCAGTGGTAGGAGTTGTACCCACTATGACACTGACTTTGGGTCGGTTGAGGACTAGTCTGGGACCAGTGGTACACACTCTCAGACTGACTTTGAGTTAGTGGAGGATGATACTGGTCTGGGACCAGTGGTAGGAGTTGTACCCACTATGACATTGACTTCAGGTCAGTTGAGGACTAGTCTGGGACTAGTGGTACACACTTTGAGACTGACTTTGAGTCAGTGGAGGATGGTATGATACATCCTCGATCATTTCTTCTTCTTCATAATTCAAACAAAGCAGAGCAGAGCAAAATAGAGGATAGTAGAGCAAATCAGAACAGGGCAAAACAAAACAGAATAGAGCAAAGCAGAGCAAGGGTGAAGCTATACAGGGCAGCGCATTTGATGGATGAATAGTAGCAACCGACAGACGAATTGCAGATGGAGTTCTCCCTAGTTGAGAGGGAGTGTTAAAATTGGAAACTAGGGCCAAACTCCATGTGGGTCATCTTATTCATGGCTGATAATATTTTTATTAGATTCCTCTCGTCGAGAGGTGTAGGATTGATCTAAAGATCATCTGATTCCGATAAGTATTTATGGAGATATGAATTTATTTTGATTATGGAATAATTATCAAGCCGACCAGCAACTCATGTAGGCTCAGAAGCCCAACAGTCGCATCTATTCAATCATCAACATTTGTATATAAATATAGGAGGTCTTTTCCTCATTTGGACACACTCATCTCATCACATCTCTCTCTCTCCTACGCAGAAAAGAGGCTCTTCTCCTACTGCGCAGAAAGGGACTCTTCTCTCACACGTGTGGAAGGAAGGACGCAGATTTAGGGCTGCAACTGCAGATCGGAATTTTGACCAGCGTTGACCATCAGACTGTCTCTCAGAATTTCATTGTAGGTGGAACTGACTCTCCTCAGAAGGCCGCATTTTTTGGTGAAGGAATCAAGCTGATCCAACAGTCGGTTTGCAAGATATTGTCTACCCTAGTTGAGGGCTGATCTAGGGTTTGTTGTTGCTGATGTAAATCAGATTTATGTACTATTTCTCTCTACTGAATTATTGAAGATAAAAGAAGATTTGATCAAAGGGTTTCCCCATATTGGGGTTTGTCCCTGGCTAGCCGCCACATCTTGTGTCTCTTGTCTTGGCTTGTTTTTCTGTCGATCGTTTAATGTTCTATCTGCACTTTACTTTATGTACATGTGATTGCTAATCTGTGGATAATAATAAGAAAAAGAAGTAAACTTCTCTAAGCATAGAACATACCACCGCTCGGTGTCACTGCCAGCCAAGCAAATCGAGTTCATTGGCAGCCAAGCCAGTGACATTCAAGGAAAAATTCTTCTCGAGTTAGGGAGCCAAGTATCCCTATTTTCTAGGGATCTGTTGGTAGATCCATTTTTGTATAAATAAGAGATCCAAGGGACTCATTAGGATTCGATTTTTTGTTGTAGGCAAGAGGCCATTTTGAGCTAAAACATTTTGATTGTTATTTTTATGATGTACTTCACATTTTTATGATAATGAGAAATTATGTTTTGATCTAGCACTGAGTTGACTCAGAGGGATGAAGCTCTTTGGTTAGGGCCCAACCCTAGCGTAGAATTTCCTCTTTTGTACTTTTATTCTTAGCTTAGAATAATAGTTAGCTGCTGAAGTTTTTTTTTTTTTTAGGTTATTTGAATTGTTTCTTAACCTTGTTTCCATTAGCTTAAAGAGGTATATTAGTATTTCAATTTAGTGGAGGAAATTATATGAGAAAATCTTGTGACAGTGGCCCCTATATCATCTCCCTCATGGGATCATGATTAGAGGACCCCACTCTCACAACCCCAAAAACAAAGTTTGTCTTTTGTTTATTGCATAGATTGAGTTTCATGCTTACCTAGATAAATGTTTATGATTTCTTGGAAGCATCTGCAGTTTTTATCTTGCTTCTTAAGGTTTCTATAGCCAAAATAGAAATATATCTCATAGAGCTAGTCCTTCACAGGTGTTATCGGGAAATCTAGTGTCTATGCAGAGCTGCTAGTCCCACTAAGACTGGTAGCTATCTTAGAAACAAACTAACTAAAACTACTTTCGTTTTCCTTTATGAGAAGTAGATAAGAGGGGAACAAAGGAGACCAACCTCTGTCTTGCGCTTGGTTCCTTGCTTGATTCCTCTCCCTTCCGATAGATCTTTGCCACTTGCTTCCTCATCTACCCAGCTTCAAAGAGCACCTGCGGAATCAAATCAGCATAACACTATCCAAGAATAGAGATCTACTATCATAAACAATATAGGACCAGATATATATTGACCACACAAATGCATATATCATCGATCATACAAGAATGTGGAGGAAAACTTGAATAGCTTTATTAATATCAAGAAAAGCAAAGAGGATTACAACCAATTGTTCTGACCCAGCGCCATCCTCTCAACAAGAAATCCCTTCTTCACCTCATGAAAAGCTTAGATCACCCAACACTATGATGTTGCACCAAGAAACCAGCAGCACTTCCTTGCAAGATACAAAATTCCAGCCTCCAACCTCTGGATCTCTGGGATGAGAGATCTATATGTAGATATTTGCAGAGGTGTGAGTGAGCTCTGGGTTTTTTATTAGTGTCCTCTCTCTGATAGTTCTTGATTCCACTTGGAGATTGATGATCTCTTACTCATCCCTGGGCGAATTCAGATAGACAAGTGTCCTGGGGAAGTTTCTGGAAGATTCCAAGATCATCCACTTAGAAAACTGCTTCCGCCATTTGTCTACTCTCGTCCATCGCACCCCATAGAAGGGATTTTTAGTATGAATCGCACCTCCTGTGTGCATTTAGGTGGGATGCATCTCACCCTCAGCACTGAGCAGTCAGTATGGTCCAGTTTTGACCAGTTCTGAGTAGTTTTCCATGGAGAACTTCTGGGAGATGATGTAATCAGCTGACCTTGTTCCTTTAGGGTATTAAACAACATTTTTAGGGACTTAGGATCCCTTGGTTTATGGACATGTATGATTGGGGTTGCAGTGCCCAAAAATGTCTATAACAACAGGAGATAGATCATCTTTCTCAAATTCAACTCATCTTTTCCATGTGGACATGTAGTGATTTATAAATGAAAAGAGAAACAGGTTTTATAGTAGGGCTTGTTAATATACAGGGAGGGACTCCTCCAACCAACTTCACCTAGGTATTCTCCACCTTCTGTTGAGGCATACCAGCCCATAATATAAACCTTTGTTTTCCAACCACCATGTGTAAGCTAGCTTAGGAAAATCTGGCCTTCTTGGGGTGTTGGGCCTCATGGGATAGTATCGCAAATTTGTCAGAAATTATGGATGCATTTCTAGAACCCTAATTAATTTTATCAAGAAAAATGAATTCCTTTGGTAAAAACAACTCAATAGGCCGTCTGGGATCTCAAACAAGCTATTTTTTCCACCTCGGTTTTAGCCCTCCCAAATTTTACAAAACCATTTGTGATCGAATGTGATGCCTTAGGGACTAGAATTGGAGCAATTTTAACGCAAGAAGGTTGACCAATAAACTTCACGAGCCAACAATTAAGTGGCAAGAATTCGGGTCAATTTACTTATGAGGAAGAAATGATAGTCATCCTACCTGCAATAGACACTTGGTAACCATACTTTCTTGGATGATGTTTCTAGATCTGAACTAACCATCATAATCTGAAGTATTTTTGGATCAATGTTTATCCTCTATGAAACAAAATAAATGGCTTACCAAAATTTTGGGCTATGATTATGAGATATTCTATAAGAAGGGTCGATAAAATGTTGTGGTCGATGCCTTGTCACAATAATTTGAGGAGGAAGACACCCTCTTATCCTTATCCTCACCCATACCATATTGGATTGAGGAGGCATGTAATGAATGGTTTTCCCATCCATCTATTTCCCAGCTAACCCAAAGGTTACAAGAGGATCCTAACCCCCCAACAGGTTACCCTTGCAGGACGATATTATTCGATATAAAGACTGTGTGGTTCTCTCGCCTAACCCAACTCTCAAACCACGCATCCTAGCAAAGTTGCACTCCTCACTTATCGCAGGACATTCATTATTTCAGAAGAATTATTCTTGTGCACACCACTCTTTCTTTTGGGAAGGGATGAAACCATACATTCTTACATTTGTAGGTGAATGTGACATCTTCCAGCACAACAAAGGGGAAATAATGAAGACACTAGGAACCTTTCAACCCTTGTCGCTACCTACTTCTATATGGATGAATGTCTCCATGGATTTCATTGCAGGTCCCCCTAAATCGGGAAACAAGTTAGTCATCATGGTGGTAGTGGATTGAATCTCCAAATATGCCCATTTTTGTGACTTACCACACCCATTCACTTGTGCTTTGGTGGATCAAGTCTTCATGGATCAAATTTTCAAACTGTATGGCATGCCTACTTCTATTGTGTTTTATTGTGATCCCACCTTCACTAGCAATTTTGGGCAGGGATTGTTCAAGCTACATGGCACGCAAATCCAAATGAGTATAGCATATCATCCTCAGATGGATGGTAGAACCGAAGTGGTAAACAAATATTTTGAGACATACTGATCAAAATCTCTTCAACTACCGGAATTAACTAACATCTTTTACTTTTGTGACATTAGCATAATTTCATGTGAAAGAGTATGAAAAACCACATGTGCATGTTTTAAGGAAGAGGAAACATATTGACAAACATCAAATCAAAGCACACACACACACATTGATAACATAGTTCACCCAATGTGGGTTACGTCTCCAGGCTCGATGTCAAGAGTGGGGAGCTCGCTTCATTAAATGTTGCAAGATGATGATGAGTACATGGTACATTCTTTATCATTGCAAGGACAAACTCCTTCAGCTAGAGTGGCATGTCTCTCCACGAGACATTCTCCTATAGGAACTCTCACTAGTATGGGCCCTCCTCTAGCATGACAAGCAATAAATTATCACATGACGTGGCATACAAGTATCCTTCAAACATAATGGTAACAAGGATCTCAACAACAAAATCATCATCTCAACAAATCAAAAGAAAGACATGCCATCACTACATCATATACCTCCACTTCTAGGGATGGCCTGAAAATGCAAAGCTCAGGTACAAAAACAGACATCACCATTGGATTAGTGGTGCAAAATTGTGTCGAATGGCTGTAAACTTGGCTCCTTTCTAACACCTTCAAATTTGGACCCTCGGGAATCTTGAAGATTCCCTCAAAGATTCCTTCCTGTATATGGCCAAAAAATCCGCAGCTCGGATGAAAATTATGAGAACACCATTGCACTCCTTGCCAAATTATGTAAAAAATGACTATAAAATCGACATTGTTCCGCCTCTGTCAAAAATCAACCTCCAAGGGAATCTTTTAAACTCCTCTAGATTCTGCAAAGATTCCTCATTGTTCATTGCCTACAATTCTGCTGCTCAAATGAGGAAACACACCACACCATCATGTTCCCTACAAAATTATGGTTCGTTTGAGTACAAATTTGGCATGATTTTGTCACTGTGAATTTTTTCCCTCCAGGGAATCTTTTAGATTCCTCACTAACTCTGCATGGAATATTCTTGTCTCAAAAAATGTGCCAAGCCTGGGCATAGTTCCTTCTCTGGGTTTCACAGCCACTCTTCTGCTCGGCCTCTCCTCCACTACCTTGGGCAAATTAATTTTGGGGGATTAAATATGTGTTTGATAGCGTTAACAAAAAATCGAACCATTGGTAGTTTGGAAACTCACACAAGTGGGAGGGTGAAGGTATCAGGGTTAAACCCGCGGGCCTCCCCCTATTACTAGCAGTGTTAAATATGGTGTGTTGTTATAACACTTTTTTATTGCCGCGTTTGGCGGTTGTTTAAAGTTGGAGTGGTGTTGGTTTAAGTCATTTGGGGTTGTCTGATTGGTGGGCCAGCCCATCGGGCCGAGCAGGTTCGATCCTCGTCGGCTTCGCTGTAATACGTATATGGATTGGTGTCATTGGGCGGCAGGTTCGCCAATTATGGTCTGCCCCCACTGTAACATTTAAATTATATATATGGTGTGGTGGGGTGGCAAGGGTGGTGGCCCACTACCTCCTTTTTTTATATTATTTTTCATTTTTTTTCAAAAACAAATTATTCAAATAATTTTGACCGGATTTTGGGATTTACTGGAAAAATTAACAAGGTGACAAATTCGCCCATTTTGGCAACCAGATTCCATGCGTCGGTACTTTGCCAAATTGTTACCTTGTCAGTGACTGCCACTTGGCCTAGTTTGACCAGAACTTTGACCGTGAATATCTTGAGCATACGAACTCGGATTTGAATGTCGTTCTCACCATTGGAATCACGATGGAGATCACTACAATCTAGTATTGGTTTGGGTGATATACGAGACTTTTATTTTTAATATTTTTCCAAGCCACTTTTGAATTTTGAGCATTTCTGGAGCCATGTGGATCATTCCTCCCCATTGAGGAGATTTTGATCCTCCAAAAGCATGAAAAAAATCTACAACTGTTGTGTTACATTGTCTGCACAACAAGTGTCTTGATAGGCCACACGTCCTTCTCCTTCACCTTTGTTCTTCGGAGCCCTAAGTGATGAACCAACACCTATATCCTCTACAAACCTACAGTACAATATTTTGCAAACTACATGCTCAATTACATGACAAATCATGACCCAAGCATCCCCATACTTGCCAAGAGTTTATAACACACTCTTTGGTCAAGTTTACATCAGAATATAAATCAATACCCCAGTTATCAATAAAAGGCCAAAACATCATCGTTGCTTTAATAAGCGGTGGAAAACACATCATCACTTTTACAAATATATTGCAACACATGATTTACAAAATGTGACCATGATAAGCTACCATATCTAGTAAAACCATTTCTCACTCATCAAAGTGAATGAGTCATCATCCTAGAGTTGATTCTCTTGTTAAACAACCTTTCCAATTGGTTCCTGCATGGGCGCTTTGTCCTTGAGACAATGTTTTGGACGGAGCCTCCAACATGTGGTTCTTTGATGTCCACCTTTGTTGCAATGATTGCAAAAAGTATTCTTCCTCCATACATGCTTAACCTTCTTCCTTTCCTGGTGTGGAGAAGGCCTTTCACGTCTCATCCTTTTTCTTACTGTCATTCTCTTCCAGCACTCAACATCCACGTGTTTATGCAAGCCACAAAAACTACATGGTTTTCTACGCCATGATTTCTGCTCATCATTAACAGTATGCTTGTAATCAAAATGAACTTTAGAATACTGAGAATTTGTATACCTCTCTTGGTTTGTCTCTGGTGCAACCCTGGTGATAAGAGCTTGCCCTAGCTCTTCCTCTGCAATGTGCACTATCATGGGAGGATTGTGATGTGTTCCAATCATCCTCTTTCTTTGATGGATTCGACAATTCCTTGGAAGATTTTGTTGCCTTTGAACACTCTCCTTCAGTGTACCCCAAACCTACAAATCGAGGTCTTTGTATAACCTCCAATGGCTGAGTCATTCCTAGGCCATTAACACCAAGTCCTCCTCCTTTATACCCCATCTTGGTAAGGAGTCTCATGCTAGTTCTTGAAATGGGCACCTCAAGGCTTCCAACAGAAATAACGTCATGTGAAAATGAAACTGAAGAATGATCAACATTTTTTACCTCAGTTTTCGATTCTGAAATAGGTGATGATGGCTTCGCTAAGCCTTTGTTGCGCTTCAATTTTTCCAAGGCCTCTTCCATGGCTCGTAACTAAAGCTGCAATTTTTGCTTCTCCTCTTTTTCTTCTCGTAGAAGTCTCCTCAATTCAGCATTCTCTACTTGAAGGCTCTGATTGATCTCCTCATTTAAATGATGAGAAGATGATGAAGAAGAAGAATGTTCACTCGAGGGGGTAGATGGAGCATTGTCCTCTTCTCTTTCTTTCTCCCATTCCTCTCTTTCCATCTTCTCCTCATAATATGCATAGATTAAATCTACCATGCATGTCATCCTGACGAGGTCCTTGTAGAGATCTCTGTTTTTCTCCATTTTCTTTCTTGTTGTACGTTCAATCATCCACACTCGCAATTCACATCAGCGAGAAGACCGCTCTGACACCAAACTTGATCTGGATCTCTTCAGCTACCAGAATTAACCAAGCTATTTTACTTATGTGATGTTAGTAGAATTGCATGTGAAAGAGTATGAAAAACCACATGCGCATGTTTTAAGCAAAGGAAACATAATGAAAACCATCACACACACATTGATAATGGAGTTCACCCAGTGTGGGTTACTGGTGAGCACGAGTATTGCGGCAAGAATGTTGCAACTCCTGGGTTGCCAACTTTACTTTTATCAACCCAGTAGTTCGTAACAAACTTGGAAGCGTCGGTGCTGTATGCACAAGTACTAGTTCTCACTGCAGGTTGTCACTTGGTCAGCCAGCGCGAGATCACTAGGAGCTGAAGCCAACTTCTATAGATCCCAGAAGAAGCTTTATGTGTGATGGAAGAAAAGAAAGATTACTCTATAGAAGCTATTCTAATTGCAGAAAGGAAAAAAACTGGAATGTAAAGCAAGACCTAGTAAACCCTAATTAACAAGCTAATTCTACTTTTGCCCAAAACACTATGAAAACCATGAAATAAATGCCATTACCTACTCAAGAAAGCAAACAACATCTAACCATGCTATTTCTGGGAGTAAATAAGCAAAAAACATATTTTTGGATTTTTATGTGTTTTTATGTGAATTTGACATGCATATAATTTATTGTGTGTGAGTGTGGCAGTGAACAAGTGAAGGTAAAGGGTGGTTTTGGAGCTTGGAAGGATGGAAAATGGTGTGGATAGGTCCTAGGAGGTCTTAGGTGGCCTTCTGGAGGCTTTTCCCATACTCGGCCTTCAAAAGAAATCCTACAGGAAAAACTATAGGAGGACACAGGGGAACTACAGGAGGAAAACAGGGAAACTACAGGAAGCCTACAAGAGGAGGCCGAGAGAAATTTCCGCTATTTTGAGGGTGTGAGAGTGGGTGGAAAAGGTGGAAGAAGGTTGGGATGAGGTGTTATGGCATCTATGGTCTACCATGAACCACCAGGAGAGGGAAAGATGATTGGGTTTGCTCAAGGAGAGAGGAAGAAGTTCTATGGGAAATGCAGGAAACTAAGGCAGAATTGAGGTGAGGTTCGGGAGACCTATAGGGCATGGATTAGATGGAGGATGTGATAGCTGATAATCTGGCCTACTACTAGAAGAGATCTGCTGCAAAGGAACTAACAATTAACCAAGAAGACCAAGCAAACCATGAAATGAGTGCATTTAGGAAAAATAGAGTTTTGCATTAAAATGATCTAAACTATGACCTCTGAAAGGAAATGCTGAGAAATGCTGCAAGCAAGGAAAGAATGAAAGAAGACTATTGCAAATCAAGAAGTGAACATGATAAGGATGATCTGAAGCAAAGAAAAACTGGACTATTAACCTACTAAAAAACTGCAAACGCTAGAATTCCTATGAATGAGGAAAATCTGTGTTTTTGGGGCAGCAAGAGAGTCTTTGCCTCAAATCATGGTACCAGAGGGAGGAAGAGAGGCCAAGGAACTATTTCTAGCCTTTTGAATTCTTTTCTGATCACTGCTTAACCTTCTATAGAAAGCACAAACGAAAGCAAACTACTAAATCATCAAAAGCAACCTATTCTTAACCATGAAATAAATACATCTAACAACAAATTAATCTACAAACTAAAGTAAAGCATACAAATACAAATAAAGAGAAGTTTGGCTGATTGGATTGGGCCCTAACCCAAGAGCTTCAGCCCTCTGAGGTAACTCGGTGCTAGCTCAAAAATGATTCCATCTTCATTATAAAAAAAGCAAGATTACATAAAACTGTCACAAGATAATAAGCTCGAAATTTGAGCAGAGTTTACATAAGCAAAAATCTGACCCTGGTGAGGCCCTAGGCCTCTCTACTTATACATTTGAAGCTACCAACAGCTTCCTTAAAATCAGGGAGGCTTGGCTCCCAAAACTTGAGATAACTATCAGTCATCCTCCACTTGCTCGACTGCCTTCTAGTGCATGATTCAGCTGCTTGTACTCTGAGCTGAATGAAGGGGAATTTGAAGTGAGGAGTAATAAATGAGGGGGATTCCCTCCTATAAGTCCTCTCCTTTGTCCACTTCGAGTTATTTCTGCCATCATGGAAAATTTTAGGGGCGAATTTTCGCCCCTAGGCGAAATTAAGGGGTTTTAAATTTTTAGTGGGCAAATATTTTCTATCATAGTACATTTTTACAAATCGCCTCAAACAGCCCACCTTATTTTAAGGGAGAGGGTAAAAAAGGTAAATTTAGCCCTTGAAATTAGGAGTTACAACCTTCCATTCGCCCTAATTTTCAAGAATAGGTTTTATTTAAGTGAATCCCTGGGCCAAATACCATATTTATAAAAGAGGTATGGTAAATTAATAAAAATATAAATAAATGACAGGTATGGTAAATAAATAAAACATTTTTTATATTTACTCCATAAGTCACCTTATATACATGCAAGGGTGTAAACAAATAAAAATATAAATAAAGTTGAGGTATGGTAAATAAATAAAACCTCTTTTTATACTTACTCAAAAGGTATGGTAAATAAATAAAAATATAAATAAACTAGACTTATGGTAAATAAATAAAACCTCTTTTTATATTTAGTCCATAACCCTCTTTCTATTTATGAAGGCTCAAAAAGAGGTTTTATTTAAGTGAATCCTATGGGCCAAATACCATATTTGTAAAAGAGGTATGGTAAATTAATAAAAATATAAATAAGCGAGAGTTATGGTAAACAAATAAAACATTTTTTTTATATTTACTCCATAAGTCACCTTATATTTATGAACACTCAAAAAATGCCTTATATTTAGGTGAAACCTATGGGAAAAATACTATGGGCCAAATACCATGGGCTAGATTATTATTAATACCGTGCAAAAAACATTATTAACCCTAATATTAGTATTAATAAAAATAAAAATGGCACATGGTATTGACCCATGGTATTCACGTGGAATGTAGCCTATTTAAATGGGGGAATTAAACCAGCATAGATTCATCTTTACTCTGGATCTACTAAGCCCTGAGAGGGATCAAATATCGTGATATGCAAACTACTATTGAGTGAAAAAATATTTGATCCCTCTCGGCCCTTGGTGGATCAAGAGTAAAAATGGATGTTGTAATTTAATGTATGTTAAACATTTTAACTTGGTTAAAATAAAAAATAAAATAAAAATCAATTATTAATTTTTATAAATTACTAATAGTAATTTTTAAGCTCCGGGTTTATGATAACCCATGGTATTGACCCATGGTAATACCATGGTATTCATGTGAGCATAGACTATTTAAAGGGGAAATTTTATCATCTTAGATCCATCTTAATTCTGGGTCTACCAAGTGCTCAGAGGGATAAATAGATTTCATCCCCCTAAGAGTGGTAGATGTGGAGTTAAGATGGATATAGGTTGGTTTTTATGATAATGAAGATATTAAATAGACTTAGGAAATTATATTGTAAAAACATCTTAAAGTGAATGGTTAAAGCTACATTTAGTCACTTCACAAAATTTAGTAAAAAATACCAATATCTCCATTAATATTGGTTTTTAACTTTTTCTGATTTAACAAAAAAAATTCAAAACAATGAAACCTTATCACTCTTTCCGCATCACCCTCACAGAAGATTTCTCACCATTTTTCAAACATTCTCAATATGATATCTTCATGAAAAAGTTTAAGTACTTATGTTGGATTAGTTGTTGGAAAAATAAGCTGGTTTGTACAACCTTTCATCTTTTGTGCTATTCTTAGTTTGGCCTAATGATCTGTAGGGGTTGGAGCCACTACACCATATTTTCCTAAAAGTTGGAGATTGTTCACCGAAAAGGAAATTAATCTACATGTTACAACGTTGTTAAAAAATGCGAGACCTGTGAGGGTAGTGAATTATGCTAATAAGCAATTTAGATTGGGAGAGATGTAATTAAATTTTATTATTTAATTGAAGATTTCCAATTAAAATAATAATAAATCTACATTTATATATTCATATATTGATTGGAAAGATTCTCACAATGGTCACTTCTTTCAATTAGATCCCCTTCAAGCCTTTGGGATACCTAATACTTTCTTATATAATATAGTTGGGGCTTGCTACTTGTTGGCTTGTTGGGGTAAACAAACTTGACGTGTTTTTTTTTTTTATCTCGTAGTTGGAGTGTATGGAATAAGAAAGAAATTTGATAACTTGAAAAAAGTGGTAGCTTGACAAAAGTTGTAGAAAAAAGATTGATCTCTCCTACCTTGACAGAACTCGTTGTCAATATCAACACCTACAAGAACTTTGTTGTGGAATATTATCAAAACTAATAGAAGGATATGAAAGAGTGTATTGTAAGAACCTTGACAAACACGCCCATTGAAACTTGGAACATTGTTTGTAGGAAGAGAAAATTATGTTTCTTTTTTCCAAACATGTATGTTAGTATATTACAGTTTAATGAATATGTTTTCTTATTATCATATATGGTTTCATACTTTAACAAAATATTTGCCAAGACTTCACAATGTTTTATTATTCAGTAAAAGATTTGCCAAGATCTTACAAGATTTTATAATTCAGTGAAAGATTCTCCATCACTGTACAAAATAATATAATCTAGTGAGAGATTCACCAAAAAAATTATATATACATATTATATTATTGATAAAATCACCTCCCATTTTTCCTATGTATCATGGGGATTAGCCCATTTATTATACATATAAATTTAGGGTGGTTCTTAAAATTTTCCTTAGCTGCCATTTGTCCACTGGGTCCTTGACTTTGACCTCGAAATCCATCAATAATCTGCATTAAATACATGTTAGACCACATGGCATCATAACTAACTCAACTCACTCTATAAGCATAAATATAATCAGAAAATCATACAATAAGCTAAGAGAATGGTTGATTTGACTAGGTTAGGAGGTAAAATGAGCCCATATAATTACCCATTTATGAGGCTCATCATCACCCCCCTACTGAAGGTGTTGCTCATCCTCTAAGCAACCTAGTCAAGCTCCTCATATTTTATGGCCCTGGTGGCCTCCCTAGCATCCCAGGCTTCTGATGTGGTCTGCTCATGTGTGCCATAAAATCCTGCCTTCTTGTCTATGTCCTTCCACTGCTCCTCCTCTTCTTCTTCTCTTCTGCCTTCCAGCATGCCTAATAGGAGTGGAGGACTCAGTTTGAGGCCAATCCAGTTGACCTTCAGTCTTTGCATGGAGCGCTTGTACATTGGCACTCTTTTCAATGCCTCCTTCAGCCTCATTGGGGAATGGTATTCCCTGATCTGCAAACTGTGAGGTAAGGTGTTCCATCTCCTCATGCATGCATGCACACAATCATCCCCAAGTAGCCTTTGCATATCCTCAAAGTGTGCAATGGCTTGTGCCTGATTGTCTAGATATCTAGGGGCAATCTGAGGGTCATTGGCAAGCAGGTTGTGTGTGCCAATGAGTGCCATAGGATCTGATGGCTCATCTCTTATCATTAATGGCTCATTTGCTCTTTTATCATCAATCTTTTTATTTCCGCTGCTCTCAATTCTTCATGGTTTATCCATGAGGGCATTGCCATTAATTGTAGGTCCCCTAGCTTGGCATTGGGGTCCCACACATTCATGTCTATGAGGGCCATATTGTGTAGGTAGAACTCTGCCATTTTTTCTTTATCCTCCGAGGTGCTCTGGTCACACAGGTCCATGAATTGCCTGTAGTCTTGGAAAGGCATTGTGCCTCTTTGTGCCAAGGTCTTTATTTGGAATTGAAGCCATTGGTCCTTCAGATAGAGGCCATAAGATTTGGCTAGTGTCCTGCATTGTAATGCCTCCATGGATAAGCTGGCCATGTATGCCAACTGAGTCTCTTTCTCTTGCAGCTGCCTCCTTAGGATTTCATTCTCATTTTCTAGGTGGCTTCTTGTGATGGCTTCTCTGTCTCTGAGAGCACTCAATTCTCTGCCCATTTCCCTGAGTTTGTTTTCCATATGGCCAACATCCTCAACCCCTTTGGACTTGGCTATTTGCATCCACCTGTGTGTTCTCACTCTTTCTTTCTCCAATTCGAAAAACAGTGGAATTACAAATTTCTGTGGAATTATTTTGCCTCCCTCAAGTAGATTGTAATAGGAGGCAAGACTAGGTTGGGGGTCAGGTTCTTGTAGCTCTTTTTCTTCTTCCTTCACCTCTCGTTGTCCTTCCATCCTTTCCTCAAGCTTTTGGGTCTCCTGTAGTTTAGACAGTGTCTCCTGTAGGACTGTCTCAGCCTCCTGTAGTTCTGGTTTTGGGTCCTGTAGTACTGCCTTTCCCTTCCATGTAGAAGATCTTGGAGTCCCCCTTTCATATGTGATAGGTGTCTTGGAGGGAGACTCTTTCACCTTGGCAGATGGTGAATCTTCAATGGTAATGGGAACTTTTGAAGAGGGCTAAGGTTTTCCTGTTTTAATCCTTGTGCTCTTCCTTGCCCTGAAATACATGGAGGTTTGTCTTTTCCTCTTCTATTTTCGCTTGATTGGTGTACTAAGGGCAGTTTCTGCCTCTCTTTCCAAAGTCTCAGGGGAATCCTCCCCTTTCTCTGCCTTCTCTGCCTCCTTTTCTCCTTCTTCTGTCTCTTTTCCTGTTTCTTCCACTTTTACCTCCTTTCTTTCTTCTCCTTCCTTCTCAATTTCTTGCTCTGTTCTGCCACCACTGGCTTCATCTTCTCTTCCTTGTTGTTCTTCCTCCTCACTACTAGTAGGAATGACATCATTGGTTAATGATTTTATGTCATCTTCAGCTGTCATGTTTCAGAAAACTTCCCATGCTATAGGGAGTGTAAAGGTATGGAGGGATTCCTTCACTAGGAGTTTGATTAAGCCATGGTGAGCTAACTGCCCTGAGTTTCCTGCTTGTACCTTGGTTTTGGAGTCAATGAGGGAATGAAGGAGAAAATAAGGAATGTTGAGCTTTTGGAGTGCTGGGGTATCTATGCCATACCTCAAGTCATGGAGGATTCTGAAATGATAACCATAAACAATGTTGTGCCTCCCCTCACAAGAAATGTATTTGATTATTTGGTAGCTAACCTCATCCCAGGGATATGGTATACTAGCCCTTCTAATTCCATTTTTATCTTCCACAGGGGTTTCATTATTTTGGAAGAATTTCTTCTTAGCAGCCTGGCCCATGGGTTTTTCATCTTTACTCCAAGGCAGCCCAAGAGGAAGGGTAGTGACCCTACTGATGAATTCTGGGGTTATTTCGATGGAGAGGCCTCTAATGGTTACAGTGCCATGTGTTCTTGTGTGAGGGACCAAAGAGAGGGAAAATTCTTGGCCAATCTCCTCATCAAACCCTCGGAATTTCTCAAAGAAGTTCATCTAGTTTGCTCTTGTGAATATGTCCACTACTTGGGGATGTGCATGGAGCCTAGTGGAGTTAGGGGGCTCCCTTCTCATAAACCCTCTTATCATACTGCCTATGCTCTTCTTTTTTTTAAACAAATATGGAGGTGGAGACAGAGAGTTTTTGAATAAAAATAAAAAATAAAAAAACAGAGGAGACTGTGTTTTTTTTTTTTTTTTTGAAATAAACAGGAATTTTTTTATGTATTTCCTGCCCTCTTAAAGACTGATTTCCCACTCAAATTGAGACTACTCCTTTCATGTGTTGATATTCAACAGGGGGCATGCATGAACCCTACCTCTTCAGACCGAATTTCATGCCAAAAACCGTTTTTTCTCCCTTCAAAATGGCTCAATGCCCCTCCTGTAGAAGCCCGATGTCCCTCGTGTAGATTTCCTGTAGGTGCTCCTGTAGAAAACGCCAAGAGTAAAGATAGGGAGGAAATTGATGGAGTATGGTGGTTACGAGGCTGTGGGGGCACAAGAAGGCTGTTGTGTTTGAGTTACGAGGAGAGAATGAAGAAAAGGTGGTGAGAATTCTCGGGGAGGAGTGCTTATTACCCTTTATGGATATGTTCGGTTATGAGTGCTGAGCTGGCAAGGTGTACGATGTCCATATTCGGACCGTTGGTCCCCACCTGCTTTGTCATCATGGCCCCTCCTTGTAATCATCCCTCATTATTGCATCGGAGTTCACACTTCCTCCACTACCTGTCCTTGGCATCTTTTCTTGAGTTGACTATGCGCACGTGTGGGTGACATCTCGGATGAGTGGAGTCAACTAGATGAAGGTGGCCAAGTTAACTAGCCACCTTTCCCTCGTTCAATCTCAACCATATCGTTGCTTTCATATGACTCCTAATTACACAAATGCAAACAGAGGAGTGATTTAGTTACTTACCTATGATCTGAGAGTATTTGTTGTGAGGTGTTGTGGTTCTCTCTGTTACATGTCTTCATTCTTCTTTATGCATGTTGTCTCTGCTAGCTAATGTGTGGTTGTGGATTTTTGCAGGGTCTTCCTTTGCTAGAGTTGGGCTGCATGTGCCTTCCCAACCTTCAGATGTGCCCTCTTTTGCTATTGGTGCTGGACTTCTTTGGGATCAGCTGCTACAGGAATTCCTACAGGAGCTCATGTGGCTGCTTCTCCCCTTGAAACTTCAGCTTTTCCCTGTGCTTGGAGCTCGAGAAGAATGCTAAAGGTGTCATGCATGATGGAGGGATAATAGGTAAGCTTTAGGTAAGGTTATTGGTGCCTTTTCCTTTTTTTATTTTTGTTTTTTTCAATATTGGAAAACTGTTTTTTTTTCTGTGTTTTTCTTGGACAGGGAAAAAAATGATGCTTGGGGTGTGATACAGGCTTGGAAATGATGGCAAGAAGGCTTGAAGGTGGTAAGAGGGATGATAAGTTCTTCTTGAAGCTCTCTTGGTCCCTCAAACTGCCTTTTGTAGACATTTTTGGCTCTTTGTAATTCCTACAGGAGCCTCTTGTAGAAAACACATAGCCTCCTGTAGAAAACACAGTTTTGAAAAAAAAAGGCATAGTGGGGTGAAAGAGATGCCACATATGATGGAGGAAGGTGTGGAGAAGGTGAGATGGGTGCTGGTGTGAATGTCAGGGTTCCTTTGGCACCTTCTTCTGCTCCCTGTAGTCCTCCTGCAAACCTGCAATACAACAAAAAATCATTTTTTTTTTTTAAACAACTAGGGCGCCTTAGAGAGGTTTTCACCGTAATTGCCTGCCTTGGGTGCCTCCAATGGAGGTTTTCACCCCGGGATCTTATTTTTCTCTTTTTTTTCATCATTGGGCTGCCTCGGAAGAGGTTTTCAACCCAATGATGGGACTCAAGCGCCTCATGGAGGTTTTCACTTGAGTCCTTATTTTCTTCTTTTTTTCTTTTTTTCTTTCTTTTTCTTTTTCTTTTTCTTTTTCTCCTTCTCCTTCTCCTTCTCCTTCTCCTTCTCTTTCTTCTTTTTCTTTTCTTTCTTTCTTTCTTTCTTCTTTTCTTTTTTCTTTTTTCTTTTTCTTTCTTTCTTTCTTTCTTTCCTTCCTTTTTTTTTTTTTCTTTTTTTTTTTTTTTCAGTGAGTGGGTGAAGTGGAAGCTAAAACATGCTCCACTACCATCACTGTTTTATTCAAATCTTCAATGAACTCTCGCTTGGAAAGGGGTTTCTTGTAGACTTGCAACCAATGTCCATTGAAAAGCATGGGGATGGCTTCATCATCAATGGTTCTGATCAGAATTGAACCATTGTCATTGCATTTCTTCACAGTGTAGGGTCCCAGTCATCTTGTCCTCAGCTTTCCTTTGAAATCTTTGTATCTTGAATCATAGAGTAGTGCCCAATCTCCCTCTTGGAATTGCTTTTCCTTGATATTTTTGTCGTGCCATATCTTTCTTTGAAGCTGAACTACCTCTGTGTGGAGAAGGGCCTGCAATCTGTATTCATCCAATCCATTTAGCTGAAGTAATCTCTCCTTCTGTGCATGGCTGAGGTCTAGCTCCATCTAAGCTGCCATCCTTACGGTATTGAATTCAAACTCTATTGATAGCAAAGCCTTCTTCCCATAGACCAGTTCATAGGGTGTGAACCCAATTGTGGTTTTCCATGTGTTGTAGGCCCAAGTGGCCTCAAATAATCTGTCCGCTCAGTCTTTTCTGCTGCTGCTCACTACCTTTGTGAGGATCCCTTCCAAAGCTCTGTTAGTGACCTCCACTTGCCCATTGGCTTGTGGATGGTAAGGGGTGGAAGTCTTGTGCTTGATCTTGTGATGTGTGATCAGGTCTTCAATCAGGCTGGAAGTGAACTGACTGCCTTGGTCTGTGACCAACTCTCTTGGATACTCGAATTTGTAGAATATGTTTTCTCTCAAAAACTCAGCTACTTTTTCTTTTGTCGCTTCTTTGATTGCTTTTGTCTCTGCCCACTTTGTCAGGTAGTCGGTGCACACAATGATGTACTGCTTCTGCTTTGAAGGGGGGTTGATAGGTCCCACAAAGTCCATGCCCCACTTCTCAAATGGCTCAAAGGTCACCTGAGGTTGCATGGGAATTTCATCCTTTGGAGTGGGTTTCCCCATCCTCTGGCACCGATCACACTGGCTCGTGTATCTCCTCACATCCTGGTAAAGAGTGGGCCAGTAGTAGCTTGCTTACAATATCTTGAAGGTGGTTCTCTTTGCTACAAAATGACCTCCACAAGGCTCATCATGACAGTTCAGGAGGATGTCAAAGACTTCCTCCTCCCTAACACACCTTCTCAAGATCTGATCTGGGCCAAGTTTGAAGAGAGTGCCCCCAATCCAGGTGAAAGGGGCGCTTTTCCTTACTATCTTGCTTTTCTCTTTTGAGGACAGGTGTGGTGGGAACTGTGCTGAAACCAAGTAGTTTGCTATATCGGCAAACCATGGAGAGAGTACTAATATAGCAAATAGGTTTTCTTCTGGAATTTGGTCATCCACCATTCCTTCTTCACCTGCAGGCAAATTCACTCTAGAAAAAAAGTCAACAACAACATTCTCTTTACCAAGCTTATCAATAATTGTCAAATCAAACTGCTGCAGTAAAAGAAACCATCTAATAATGCGAGCATTTACATTTGGTTTGTTCATTAAATATCTAATTGCAGCATGATCAGTGTGCACAAAGGTTTGATAGTCTGTGATATAATGTCTGAATTTGTTTAAGGAATGCACGACAGCTAGGAGTTCCTTCTCAGTCACGGTATAGTTTAACTCTGCCTTCAACAAGTTTTTGCTTATAAAGTATATGGCATAAGTTAATTATCCATCAGTTTGTCCTAAGGCTGCTCCTATTGCTTTGTTCCAGGCATCTGTTTGAATGTGAAAGAGTAGGGCCTAGTTTGAGCCTCTCAGAATTGGGGCAGTCACAAGCTTGCTCTTCAAGGTATCTAGGGCTTCTTGATAGTTTTCCGACCATATGAACTCAACATCTTTACCTAGGAGGCTAAAAAAAGGAGAGGCTATCTTCCTGAAGTCTTTAATGAATCTTCTATAATATCTGGCTAAGCCTAGGAAACTTCTGACATCTCTCACCTTTTGAGGAGGTGGGACCCTTTGGATGATGGCAATTTTGTTGGGGTCCACCTGTAGTCCTTGTTGAGATATTGCATGACCTAGCACGGTCCCTTCAGTCATTAAGAATTCACTTTTTTCCGAATTGAGGGACAGGTTCATCTCAATACACTTATCCAGAACTTTTCCTAGGTTAGATAAAGCTTTCTGAAAGTCAGATCCATAAGGAGTAAAATCATCCATGTATATTTCTACTGCATCATGAACCAGTTCAGAAAATATACTCAATACCGCTCTTTGGAAAGCGGTTGTAGCGTTGCACAAACCAAAAGGAAGGACCCGGTACCCAAAGGTACCCCAAGGACAAGTGAAAGTGGTCTTGTCTTGGTATTCTGGGTTGATTTGAATCTGATTGTACCCGCTAAACCCATCTAGGAAGGAGAAAAAAAATTTCCCTGCCAGACCGTCTAACACTTGATCTATGAAAGGTAAAGGAAAGTGGTACTTTTTAGTGGCTTCGTTCAATTCCCAATAGTCGACACAGATTCTCCACTTACCATTTTTCTTTGGCACCAACACCAAAGGAAAGACCCATTCACTGTCAGAAATGGGATAGATGAATCCTGCATCAAGAAATTTTTGCAGTTCTTCCTTAACAATATCTTTAAGTGTTGGGTTCATCCTCCTTTGAGGTTGCCTGACTGGTTTGCAATCTTCCTTGATGTATATATGATGAGTACATACTGAAGGGTGCACTCCCTTCATCTCCTTATAACTCTAGGCGAAGGCATCTAGATGTTTTCTCAGTAGGCTGCATAGCTCCTTCTCCTGGGAAGGAGATAGGGATGGATTGATTTTCAATGTTCTTTCTGGGTCGAACTCTATATTTTTGACACGGAGAGAAGTAGGGTCAGCCACACAGAGATCAGTTGAGGGGTTGTTTTGGGTTTCTCTTACTATGTCCTCTAATGGTGATACACTGGGAGGTGGATTCCGAATCAAATTTTCAATCATATCATCCTCATCTTGCGGTTTTCCTCCCATGGTGATTTCCAATGCACAAAGTGGTGCAAAATAAACTTCATCCTCATCCTCCTCCTCCAACCAGAGAGGTAGATCATGTTCTAGAAAGGGTTGTGCAAGAGGATATAGGGTCAACTGCTTGGACATATGCCCATTCTTGATGGTCATGTTCCCAGCTCGGCAGCTGATATAAGCATCGGTTGTAGCCAACCAGGGTCTTCCCAGGATGAGAGGATACCCAGTGAGCTTTGCCTTTGGCTGGAGAACTAAGAAATCAGCAGGGTACTCCCAAGAATCAACGAAGACCATCACATCTTCCACAATCCCCTCAGGGGTCACGGTGGAGCGATCTGCTAGCTGCAACACCGTCATGGTCTTCCTCAAGGAGCCCTAGAGGTTAAGTTTGAGCATTGTGTCCTTCGTCATCACATTGATGGCAGCTCCCAGATCAATCAAGGTGTGTGGGACCATTGTGCCATTGATGTGGACATCAACTACTGGGCTTCTAGGATCCATATATTTTGGATAGATTATCTGTCCCAACATCAGGTCGGACAGTTTTCCTATGACATTGATGGTTGGGGCATCTCTCTTGCGCCTTCCTGGATGCCTAAAGCACTTCTCTTTGATCAACCTATTATAGATAGGTACATCTTTTATGGCTTGGAGAAGTGGTATCTTCACACATAAATGTTTCAATTCTCCCAGGAGTTCAGTCTCTTCTAGGGTAGGTTGGATTGTCATGGATAGTCTCTCAGGAAAGGGTGGATTTGCTTTAGGTTCGCTCTCCTCTATATCTTCCTCAACCTCCCTAGGTAGAGGCTGGCTATCTGGGAGAACTTTCCCAGATCGCAAGTTGATTTCTTGACTCTCCACAACATAAATTGGGCATGATGGTTCCCCACTATACACTTGCTGAGATTGTCTGTTGTTCGGGTTCGGATTTGGCTGGGCAGGCATTTGGGGTTGCCTTGGTGGAGCAGAAGGTAACGATTGTGGTTGGGCAGGTGGTGGAGGAAGAAGAGCGGGAGGAAAGTTTTATTTGGGCCTCCACCCCTGATGAGATGCATTCCACTGATGTTGCAGTTGAGCATAGGGTTGAAATGAATGAGCAGCTGGTTGGGCATGATATTGAGATGTGAAGGACCAAGGAGGAGGTGTGGACCAAGAAGGATGAGCAGGGAGGCCCCAAGAAGGTATGGATGTGACTTGGTTGTGGTTGTAGTATGCCTGAGATGTCCCTTGCATCCCCTGTTGGTATGGTCTAGGTCCATGCGGCCTCCTTTGGTTTATGTAATAGATATGTTCAGTGGCTCCTTCGACCCCTTGGTATACAGCTTTAAGACTAGGCAAGGAAGGGCACTTATCTGTAGAATGATTTTCTTCACAGACTGAACAGACCTCTATAGAGTTCAATGGGCATTCATTCCTAGGATGCCTCCTGGTGCATCTAGGACAAAAAATGGCCAAAGCCCTCTCTGCTTCCTCTTTTTTTCTTTTGATATGTAAGGTATCCATTTGCATGGCAAGAGTCTGCAGCATCTCACTCTTGAAGTCTTCCAGCATGATTCCAATTTCACCTTTAATGGATGAGTTGGAAGAAGAGGCACTGGCTATGGGTTGACTCCCCCTACCTTTCTTTCTGGCTGCTCTAGAATGGTTTCTAAAAACAGTCTTTATGTCCTGATCGGATAGTTGGTAGATGTCTCCCACGGCCAGTAAATGGAGGGTGTCTAAAAGGTCATCCCAGATTCCCCTAAGCAGGACCAACTTCAAAGACTCAGGGTCAAGTGTACACCCGACCCTTTTGTAATTAAGTTGGAACCTCTCTTCATAGTCTTCCAAGGACTCATCACTTCCCATGGTCATTCGAAAGATTTCTTCTTTAGTATCTTTTGTCCTACAATAGTCTTGATACTTGTTGTTAAAGGCTTGCTGCATCTGAGCCCAAGTTGTGATGTTATTTCCAGGTAACCCCATGAACCAGCGCAATGTTGCGTCCTTGAGAGTAGAAGGGAACAATTTCAACTTTTGCTCATCTTCTGCATAGTCATAAGTTCGACAGATGATGGCGAACTCAAACAAGAAGGTGTCAGGATCTTCTGTAGTTAGGCCATGGAAGTGAGGTAGGGCTGAAGGACTTATATTTTTCATTTTGGTGTCCCCATTGGTCTCTCGAATGGGAAAGGTACCCTCTATTCTTTCTCCATTTCCCCTAGCATTTATGTTTTCAGCCATTGGCTCTAGAGGAATGTTTTCTTCTTCTTCTTCCCCTATAGGTTCTTCAAATATGTCTGGTTGTTCACCTAAGGGTTCTTCTTGATCGCAGCCACCGAAGAAGAGAGAAGGTTAGCTGTGTGAAGCAGTGGGGGTGTTGGGAAAAACTTTTCCTGAGTTATCTCTATTCCTACGAGGCATGAAAGGAAATCTTTTTGGTTGGTTTTTTTCTTTTCCCCACACTGATAGTACCTGCAAAAACTGAAATTATGATTGAACAAAAAAAAAATTGCAACTAGCTGAAATGAACTTGCTGAAATGAAATTTGCATAATTGAAAATGAAAGCAAGAAAATGCAGAACAGAAAGAAAGGAAATAACTAGTCTACTTTTTCTAAAATGAAATTTGCAGAATTGAAAAGGAAAGCAAGGAAATGCAGAACTGAAAGAAAAGAACTGACTAGTCTACTTTTGCTGAAATAAACTATTAGCAGAATGTTGCAATAGGAAATAGAAGAAAGCAGTAATCACAGAATACTCTGACGCTTCCCTGGCAACGACGCCAAAAAGTGGTGAGCGCCAGTATTGCAGCAAGAATGTTACAACTCCTGGGCTGCCAACTTTACTTTTATCAACCTGGTAGTTCGTAACAAACTTGGAAGCGTCGATGCTATATGCACAAGTACTAGTTCTCACTACAGGTTGCCACTTGGTCAGCCAGCGCCAGATCACTAGGAGCTCAAGCCAACTTCTATAGATCCCAGAAAAAGCTTTATGTGTGATGGAAGAAAAGAAAGATTACTCTACAGAAGCTATTCTAATTGCAGAAAGGAAAAAGACTGGAATGTAAAGCAAGACCTAGTAAACCCTAATTAACAAGATAATTCTACTTTTGCCCAAAACACTATGAAAACCATGAAAGAAATGCCATTACCTACTCAAGAAAGCAAACAACATCTAACCATGTTATTTCTGGGAGTAAATAAGCAAAAAACATATTTTTGGATTTTTATGTGTTTTTTATGTGAATTTGACATGCATATAATTTATTGTGTATGAGTGTGGCAGTGAACAGGTGGAGGTAAAGGGTGGTTTTGGAGCTTGGAAGGATGGAAGATGGTGTGGATGGGTCCTACGAGGTCTTAGGTGGCCTTCTAGAGGCTTTTCCCACACTTGGCCTTCAAAAGAAAGCCTACATGAAAAACTACAGGAGGACACATGGGAACTACAGGAGGAAAACAGGGAAACTACAAGAGGCTAAGAGCAATTTCCACTATTTTGAGGATGTGAGAGTGGGTGGAAAAGGTGGAAGAAGGTTGGGATGAGGTGTTAGGGCACCTATGGTCTACTATGAACCACCAAGAGAGGGAAAGATGATTGGGTTTGCTCAAGGAGAGAGGAAGAAGTTCTATGGGAAATGCAAGAAACTAAGGCAGAATTGAGGTGAGGTTTGGGAGACCTATAGGGCATGGATCAGATGGAGGATGTGATTTCTGATAAGCTGGCCTACTGCTAGAAGAGATCTATTGCAAAGGAACTGACAGTTAACTAAGAAGATCAAGCAAACCATGAAATGAGTGCATTTAGGAAAAACAGAGTTTTGCATTAAAATGATCTAAACTATGACCTATGAAAGGAAATGCTGAGAAATGTTGCAAGCAAGGAAAGCATGAAAGAAGACTATTGCAAATCAAGAAGTGAACATGATAAGGAAGATCTGAAGCAAAGAAAAACTGGACTATTAACCTACTAAAAAGCTGCAAACACTAGAAGTCCTATGAATGAGGAAAATCTGTGTTTTTGGGGCAGCAAGAGAGTCTTTGCCTCAAATCATGGTCCCAGAGGGAGAAAGAGAGGGCAAGGAACTGTTGCTAGCCTTTTCAATTCTTTTCTGATCACTGCTTAACCTGCTACAGAAAGCACAAATGAAAGCAAACTACTAAATCATCAAAAGCAACCTATTCTTAACCATGAAAGAAATACATCTAACAAAAAATTAATCTACAAACTGAAGTAAAGCATACAAATACAAATAAAGAGAAGCTTGGATGCTTGGATTGGGCCCTAACCCAAGAGCTTCAGCCCCCTGAGGTAACTCAGTGCTTGCTCAAAGAGGATTCCATCTTCATTATCAAAAAAAAAGCAAGATTACATAAAATTGTCACAAGATAATAAGCTCGAAATTTGAGCAGAGTTTACATAAGAAAAAATCCGACCCTAGTGAGGCCCTAGGCCTCTCTACTTATACATTTGAAGCTACCAACAGCTTCCTTAAAATCAGGGAGGCTTGGTTCCCAGAACTCGAGATAACTATCAGTCATCCTCCACTTGCTCGGCTGCCTTCTAGTGCATGATTCAGCTGCTTGTACTCCGAGCTAAATGAAAGGGAATTCGAAGTGAGGAGTAATAAATGAGGGGGATTTCCTCCTATAAGTCCTCTCCTTTGTCCACTTCGAGTTATTGCTGCCATTTGTCCACTGGGTCCTTGACTTTGACCTCAAAATCCATCAATAATCTGCATTAAATACATGTTAGACCACATGGCATCATAACTAACTCAACTCACTCTATAAGCATAAAGATAATCAGAAAATCATACAATAAGCTAAGAGAATGGTTGATTTGACTAGGTTAGGAGGTAAAATGAGCCCATATAATTACCCATTTATGAGGCTCATCAATTACGCCTTCGGGTCTGGTCTCAAGAGTGGGGAGGTCGCTTCATTAAATGTTGCAAGAATATTAGTACATGGTACATTCTTTCTCATTATAAGGATAAACTCCCTCAACTAGAGTGACATGTCTCTCCACGAAACATTCTCATATAAGAACTCTCACTCATATGGGCACTCCTTCAGCATGACAAGCAATAAATTCTCACATGATGTGGCATACAAGTATCCTTCAAACATAATGGTAACAAGGATCTCAACAATAAAATCATCATCTTAGCAAATCAAAATAAAGGCATGTCATCACTGCATCATATACCTCCACTTCTAAGGATGGCCTGAAAATGCAAAGCTCAGCTACAAAAACGAACATCACCATTGGATTTGTGGCACGAAATCGTGTCGAATGACTGTAAGCTTGGTCCCTTTCTGACACCATCAAATCTGGACCCTCGAGAATCTCGAAGATTTCCTCAAAGATTCCTTCCTGGATTTGGCCGAAAAATCCGCTGCTCAGATGAAAATTCTCAGCACACCACTGCATTCCTTGTGAAATTCTGTGCAAAATGATTATAAAGTCTCCATCATTCTACCTCTGTAAAAAATCAGCCTCCAAGGGAATCTTTTAGATTCCTCTAGATTTTGCAAAGATTCCTCATTGTTGACTACCTAAAATTATGCTGCTCAGATGAGGAAATGGGCCCCACAAGTGAAATTTTGGTTCGTTTGAGTATAAACTTGGCATGATTTTGTCACTGTGAATTTTTTCCCTCTAGGGAATCTTTTAGATTCCTCATTGATTCTGCATGGAATATTTTGTGGAATATTCCCATAGAATATTATTGTCTCGAAAATCATGCATGTCCTGGGTGCAGTTCCTCCTTTGGGTTCCATAGTCACTCTTTCGCTCGACCTCTCCTCTGCTGTCGTGGTCGATTGAATTTTCGGGGATTAAATATGTGTTTGATGGCGTTAACAACAAAGCCAACCATTGGTGGTTTGGAGACTCACACGAGTGGGAGGGCAAAGGTCCCAGGGTCAAACCCACGGGCGTCCCCCCTGTTTCTGGTGGTGTTAAATATGGTGCATTGTTATAACATTTTTTTGTTGGCGCGTTTGGCGGTTGTTTAAAGTTGGAGTGGTGTTTGTTTAAGTCAGTTGGGGCCTCCCGATTGGGCGGGTTCGATCCCCGCCGGCTCCACTATAATACATATATGGATTGGTTCCATTGGGCAGTGGGTTCGCCAATGGCAGTGCGCCCCCACTATAACATTTAAGTTATATATATATGGTACGGTGGGGTGGCGGGATTTTTTCATTTTTTTTAAACAAAGTGTTCAAATAATTTTAACCAGATTTTGGGGTTTATCGACAAAATTAATGAGGTGACAAATTTTCCTGTTCTGGCAGCCAGATTCTGTGTGTCTGTACTTTGCGATATTGATGCCTTGTTAGTGACTGCCACTTGGCCTAGTTTGACTAGAACTTTGACCGTGAATATTTTTAGCATACAAACTCATATTTGAGTTTCGTTCACGCCGTTGGAATCAAGACGACGATAACTACGATATAGTTTTGGTTTGGGGTGAAATATGAGACTTTGATTTTTGAGCTTTTTCCAAGCCACTTCTAAATTCTGAACGTTTCTGGAGCCACATGGATCACCTACCTATGGTGCTTTGCTTCAGACAAACAACATATATGGGTGTAGTGGTTACCTTTAGCATAATGGTGATATAATATTAATTATCATGAAGCAACCAAAATGACACCGTATGAGGTGGTGTATTTCCCACTCCCACCATCATCGACTTCTTATCTTCTAGGATCTTCCAAAGTGAATGCAGTTTATAAGTTGCTTCAAAACCGAGCTACCACTCTCGCTCTTCTGAAGGATAATCTCCATCAAGCGCAAAACCAGATGAAGTAACAAGTTGACCAACATCACTCATAAAGATCTTTTCAAGTGGGTGACCAAGTGTTCCTTTGAATCCAACCTTATAAGCATGCATCTCTTAAAGAAAAGGGCTTCCAAAAATTAGCTCCAAAATTTTATGTCCCTTATCAGGTGTTCAACATATTAGCTTCGTCACCTACAAATTGGCCCTATCAGCCACTTAAAAAATCCACATTGTCTTCCATGTCGCTTTCCTCAAGAAAGTCATGGGGCACAATTGCAAGGTCCACAACACACTGCCTAAATTGGACGAGAAAGGTTCTATTTGGATCCAACCGAAATAGGTCTTGGATTCAAGGACATCTTCGCGGCCACACTATCAAATATTTCCTCATCCAATGGAAAGACACCTTACCAGAAGATTGGACATGGGAACCAACAACTATTCTCCAGAAATTTCGCAGCTCTAGCCTTGATAACAAGGCTACTTCTGAAGGGGGAGGACATGTTAGGGTTCGACCCTAACCCCTTTATTAATGTAGTAAGCCTAAAGGGCCCTGTAAGAGTCGTGATTTATTAGTTTAATAAATAAATCTCATAAGCATTCTAAGTGGTTAACCTGCATTATTCAAGGGACCGCAAGTAGTTAGGGTTTTGGGTCTTATGAAACTATATATCGTCAAAGATAGTAAGGGAAGTCTTGTCTTGTCTTGTGTAATTGAGCTCTGCTCTACTAGAGGTTTCCCCCTCAAATAGGCAAGTGAACAATATTATTGCAGATCTTAATTAAATATTTCCATTTTTATCATCTCATCGTGTTATTTTCTGTGGTATCCTTGGAATCTTTCACACTTCTAATATTTTCTACAGGTCAAGCATAATACAGTAGTGCATTGAGACTAAAAAGTTAGAGCCTATGAATTGTAATGAAACAGAGGATCCTTTGAGAAGGCCACACCATAATGGTGAAGTTGGGGGGTCAATGGAGGTTCCAGAGCCATCCTGCAAGCAAGGGAGGTTGAGGGTCACTGAATGAAAATCCAATTGTAAGGTAGAAACTCCAGTGTTGAGAGTGCCAAAATAGGCGTAGAAGCGGTCCAATTAAGGAGTGCGAGGAAAGGATAAGCATTATAGGCATGGCAACCTTACAATAACAAGACGCATTTCATCTTTTCCCTTGACGAATATTGCACATGACAGAACACAGGTAACAAAAATAGGACAAAGGGAGGACATTGGCTCACCATGATGCCATTCTCATCCATAATTACAAGAAACCTATGCAAATCATGATGTATTTTCATTATTTGCCCTCGAGCCATATCATATTTGATGTATGATGACCAAAGCCAAACTTGTGTGAGCATCATTTCATGGTTAAAACCAACGTGTGCATATATATATAACAAAATTTAAAGATTAAGATATTTTTTTATTTATCTATATTTCTTTTGTATATTTAACTTTTATATTTTATTGAAACATTACACTTTTTTTTTGTAAATTTACATATCTATTCATTCATAAAAGAGTTACATCGTGGGGAGCTTAATTTTAAAACATCATAGGTCTCATTCCTATCGGACTTATTAGCCAGGTGGTAATGGAAAAAAAACATAGATAAGAACAAAAGGAAACTTAAGGACCATAAACATATTTCCTAGATTAACCAACAAATATGAAGGATCAAAAATACAACCCACAATCATCTTTAATCAAATATATTACCCGGAGTCAGGTCATTAGGACCATTGGAATGTGGTGGATGAAATGCTTCGTGGACGTGTGCTTCAATATGAGCCATCCTACCTTCAAGATGGTCCAACCTCTCTTGTATCCTCTTATGACCTTGATGGAGAGAGACCAACCAATCCATCATATGCCACTAATTATGTTGGAGATCATTCATAAAATAAATGACTTTGTTGCAATTATCATGATGGTCATTGGCCAATTACTCCACCAAAGTTGTAACCTAGTCTATTTGCGCTTCTAGTGAATCAAGTGGCGGAGGTAGAACCACTCCTCTAGGCGAGTTGGTAGGTCGTTGTTCTACCACTTCCCCATCATCTTTCTTCCCCACTCGATGTGTTACACCTTGGCTGCGAATACCAGTGCCTCTCCGAGCCCATCCTCATTGGTGTTGAATGTTGCTCTAGTTGGCAACTGCACACAACCCATGCGAAAATTTCAACCGTGAGACTCGATTGCCAGGAGGGATGAACTCCCAAGAGTCCCAAAACACCTCACCGGCTGACAAGCCAACTCCACAAGCAGACTACCAAACTTCAAAATTCTCACTGGCATAAAGATAATTTCCCTTCTTCCACCAGTAAGAGCCTATCCAATGACCCCTCTTTATAGTACCATCCCACCACCTAGAATGCCACAAGCCTAAACTCCTACAATCCCTCCAACCCAAAAAGGGAGCTACAAGCCCATCATCACACAGACCCTCCAAAGTCAAAGGAAAACAATGAGACTCGGGGTGTGAGCCATAATTGGGTTTCCACCAACCTCTGCAACCACACCGACCAACCCCCAAAACACACCAAACACTGCAACAGAGAGCCTACCAAACAAATACTGAACCAAAATGCAAATTAAACTAGAATCGTTTACCTTCTCCAAAGAGAGAGGGAAAACCTCAACTGTTGATGTGATGGTAGCTTGGCCAGCTAGGTGACACCCTTGCATCATCTCCATAAATTCTCCCACGACCAAAATTGTCGAAAGCACACTAAGGTCTAAGATGATTATAACTAGAACCTCCTCCTTGAACAAATTAACAACGTTTACCCAAAAATAATTGCTCGGTTTTAAACTCACAAGACAGAGGGAAGGGTATGATTGTGACAGATAACCACCCTGCGCTCCAAGAAAGAAAAAACCCAAAGACATCTCACTTCCCATTCCCTGAAACCAACTATCACGACCCACAACAAACCAAGCAATACAAATAACCTGTGTTATTTCTCAAAATTTCTTAACTCGATTGCCAACAATGGCTTCTCTAGCATGCCTCCATATTCATTTTCCACGTGGGAGGGGAGTAAAATCCCCCTCTTGAACACCTATCCCTTCGCTCATCATTCCCATCAAGTAATTGAAATATTACACTTTTATCATAATTGTTTATAAATATATAAATTTATACAATCTAAGTGTCTATGGTATAAATAAAAAATTAACACACACACATATATTCAAAAATAATAAATGACAACAAAATTTAAAGATTAAAATACATTTTAATTTAAATATGTTTATTTTATATATTTAACTTATATTTTATTGAAATATTATACCTCTATTATATCTGTTTATAAATATCTAAATTTATATAATTTAAGTGTGTATGGTGTATATAAAAAAATTAACTAATGCACACCTAATATCGCTAGGATTTCCCTAGCTATTGTCGCTACACCTCTGTTCAGAGAACCCACAAACAACATCTACGGAGCACAAATCCTCAGCTCGATCTCGCGAGTAAAATTTTGTGTAGTTTATGTTGTGGAACTTTTGCTACCAAAGTTTGTTGAGATTTTGTTTGCCGCAGATCCATGTTTACATTTGTGGAATTGTTTGGCAGAAATTTAATCTTCCCTCTCCGCTAGTGGACCACTCACCTACTCTTGATTGATTTGGGTTTAGGGATATTTGGGATTAAGGTCATCATCATCATGGAGCTAAAACCCTAGATTTGTTTTTGAGATGGCTTCTCCATAAGGGGTTGTTCTCCCTCTGTTGGACGAAGTTGTAGCCTTCCATACCTTCGTAGCTTCACTCTCCAATAAACACGTATGCAAAGAAGCACAAACAAAAATTTTGAAGAGGGTAGAGACTTTCCCATCAATGGCCTTTCCATCGGGATTTCGAAGAACTACCTTAGAATTTTCAGATTGGGCTTTAGTGGGGAAGTTCACAGGAATGTGGTCATCTCCAAGATCCGTGGAGTTATGCTTGGAGAAAACTTGGAAGCCATTGATAAAAGTAAATATTGGAACGTATGCATGTGGGAATGAGTTTTTGTCCTTCCTATTTGAATTTAAAGAAGATAAAGATGTGATTTTTTGGAATGGACCATATTTTTTGGGGGCGAGAGGTATGTACCTGAACAAATAGTCATTGGACTTTGATCTAGATGAATACATATCAGATGCGGTTCTTGTTTGGGTCAAGCTTCCTCAACTTCCAATTTCATGCTGAAGTGATGATTTTCTACATGCAATCATAAATGGGTTGGGGAAATATTTGAACAAGCTTGAACCCAAAGGACTTCAATTTGCATGTGAAAAAATATGTTGAAGTAGATCTGGAGAAAGGGTTTCCTCCTGAAATAAATCACACGTAGAGAGAATGGATTCATTTTAAAGCTCTTGACAATGAGAAATTACACTTCAAATGCATATTTTTCCATGAATGTAGCCATTTTTCAAGAGATTGCAAGAAGTCACATGCAGGAAGAGGGGTTGACTTGACAACAAGTCAAGAAGAACAATGGAAAACACAAAAAAAGGGTGGGAATAAAGGAAAACCTGTAGGAAGCAAACCCTAGTTTACACTTGACAAAAACACGGCCTTGACCTTGGAAAATTCTTTTGAGGTTTTGTAGACTCAAGAAGAAAATGACAAGAAAGGGACTCTATGAGAAGAAGTAATGAACCTTGAAACGAAAGAAGGGGAAATAAAAAATCCAAATAACAAAGAAAAAATGGAGACTCTACAATAACAAGAATAATTAAGATCAGAAGCATTATAGAACAATAAGTGAAAATAGGTTCATGAGGAGGAAGAAGTAACCCAGAAGCGGAGAAGGAGGAAACCCATGAAAAATAACTTGTAGAAGAAACGATTTCAAAGGCAAAGGAGAAACCCCTATTCAAGGCTCAAATCAACAAACAATACTCTCGGGTTTAAAAACAAGTTGACAACTTCATAGGGAATAAGGGGAAAAAATGGGACCCACGCCTACAATACCAAAGGAATCAGAGGCAGGCGCTACGGAAGTATTGACTAGACAGGTAAAAAAATGATGAATTGGGGAGATGAAAAAAAAATTCAAGAAACTAGAAGTTCCAAAAGAGGACAGGGGAGATACTTTAAGAAGGAAACTAGAGAAGCAGAAACAAAATTAAACAAAAAACAAGGAAATCAATTCTAGTTTGATGACCTCTTAATGAAAATGGAATGTAAATGCATTTTGATCTTGGGAGTGTTCTAGAAAAAATTTAGCTAGAACCAGAATGAAATTTTCGTATCATGAGATAATTGTTGGAGACACTGGATTGAATCTCTATGCTTACTCTAGCAAAAATTATTAGTAATTCTGAAAAAATGTATCTATTCTAGACGAGACCCAATATATATATATATATATATATATATATATATATATATATATATCATTGAAATATTTCACTTCTATTGTTGTAACCATGAGGACAGTATAACTATTAAGGACAGTAGAGTTCTCTATCCATATATGCTAACCTGCATATTCCTGACACGTCACAAAGTAAGACAAGATAGGTGTATGTCCCTTCTAAAGTAACAAGTTCCTTCCACAATCTTATTAGTTCCCTGAGCAATCCTTCAAAGAGAATGGCAAGACCACCATACTAAAAGCCGGAGAAAAATATTTCCACCTAATTACTCGAATCTATGGCCATGAGATTTTTATTCTTAACTATAATGATGTCTTTTGCTTCAAAATCCTTCTAAATATGTATAAATAAGATTGAAAAAGGTTCACAATTTGCACAAAATATTTTTGTGAAAGCATTATAAAGAGACATAGAGCAAATTTCAATGATAACTAATTTTGAGCATAATTGTTGCAATCTTTTCTTTTCAGATGTCTTATTCAATCAATCTAAATCAATAAGCTTCATTATCTTAATCTCTTATTATACTCTTACTCATTAATTTTTGTAGATAATGTATTTTAATTAAGTGATTGATGTATATTGTACAAAGAGTTGGGGTTACAATAAAAATGTATACAAGACGAATGAAAAATTAAGCTCCATAATAAATGTTGATATAGAACTATAGAGAATATAAAAGGAAGATTTCATTTCTTTAGGGGTTGAAGTTAAAAAATGAAAAGTAAAGGAAATTATTAACTTAAAAGTAAGTGAAAAGATAATGGAGATTATGGCTATGATGATTTCTTTAAAAACATGTTAGTGAAGAAAGGAAGATACAACAAAGTAATTGGCATGTTAGGTTGAAATTAATGTAATTAATTATGATGATTATAAATGCATACAAA
Source organism: Pinus tabuliformis (assembly GCA_031772625.1). Taxonomy (NCBI): domain Eukaryota; kingdom Viridiplantae; phylum Streptophyta; class Pinopsida; order Pinales; family Pinaceae; genus Pinus; species Pinus tabuliformis. Next base: position 1,702,911,587 of record CM062819.1, read on the forward strand.
TACAAATGGCTTGAATCGGGATAAGATAGAAATTGTGAATATTACACTAACATGTGGTTTTCTTGAAAACTTACAAATCCAAAATAAACTAATCATATAGCACATCTTCAAACTTACTATGGATGAGCCTTTATCCTTATTGATTAAATTAATGGCAATGTCACCTTTGGACTAATAAACATGATAATTGATAATAGATAGGAGAGAGGAGGATAGATGGGCAAATCTACTTCCTTCTTGTGTACACCTAAGAACTACTATCTATGTTTTAACACACTCAACATACATAGATATATGTGACACTTTTTCGAAAACAAGATCAATTAATTAACAATAACCTCTTAGTACCATAATTATTCAGGTCTTCCAAAATAATATGAGAATATTGATTTATACAATCATTGTGAATAAAAAAATGTTTGCACAATGTTTTAGCTTTCAACATTGATTATCACCTACTTTGCATATATTTTAAGGCTACATGAGCAATCTATAAGTGGATTCTAATGATTCACAATTGTGTAGTGCTTTGTATGATTGAACCCCCACATTAAAGCACCCTATGACATATTTTAGGCAATTGTATATTTTTTTATTAGCTCATAGTTATATATTCTCTAAATGTTTATTAGTTTCTAAATGCATTTTCTTATGAGTTCACATTTTTGTTTACGAGAAAAGCATGTTGGATTGCTTGGGTCATATGTTAAGCTCTTATGTTGGACTTGGTCCAATGGCTAACTAGTGAAAAAAATTCAATTTTTTTGTCTAGGAGTCTTCCATATAATTAGAAATGATGATTATGTTGACTCCAACTTTTAATCTAATAGATATCAATAATGATTATTAAGATTTGAGAAAAATAAATTCACTGTTATATGAAATATAAAATAAACCCCTATTTTTATTAAAAATAAAACACTACTAATAAATAACAAAATATAACAATTTAATATATAAACTCCTTAAAATCAAGTAAAGGATTTTAAATATATATGGCATAGTTGATACATATTAAAGGGTAACAAAATATAACAATTTAATATATAAACTCCTTAAAATCAAGTAAAGGATTTTAAATATATATATGGCATAGTTGATACATATTAAAGGGGTCGAGGTAGAGGAATTCCCCGGAGTGGCTGGAATCCGGGCAAAATAATTTCAAAAAATCTTGTAAAAGAATCGTGTGTTTGATGGTGGAAATGGATTCAGCACCATCAAAAACGTCTAGGACACCTAAAATTTTGAAGTTTAACAACTGTAACTTGGATTTACAAAAATCCTTCACAGATTTTCTCTAAATATAACCTAAATTTCCATAACTTTTAGGGCAACTCTCCGCCTCGTAGGACTACGCGCATATTAAAGTATTCCTCCGGAGAAATGACTGGCATTTTCATGCTTCAGTGATAACCCAACCACTAACCGAATAAAGCGACAAACTAATTAGCACCAGATGGGACACTGATTTGAAGTGGGCAATACGGAATCCTCAAATCAAGTAATATTTGCTTGCTGTCTGTACGCTCACCGCACCCGTCCAACAGCTCTTTAAAATCAATTATATATATCTCGCGTCGTTGATTCAAGATTACAAGAGAAACTCCAGCGAAATATTTTATTGTATGTGAAAATGTAAGAACCTGACCATAGAAGCTTCAATCTTGTCCATCTTCCTTTTGCAAATCACTCTAAAATTCTCTGCGCAGTTCTACTGTTTCGCTACTTTGTTTAAATTGCGTCTGCGTTACAAGCTAAAACTATTGAATGCGGATGTTTTCTAAAACCGATATCGAAGCCAGGTAACGAAGGCCATTGGGGTAACCAAGTGGAGTATCCGAGTAGGCAAGCCAAGACGATTATCCTGGCAGCCGGCGATCATCCAAGCAAATGAACCAAGCCGAGTAACCCAGCTGAATAGCGCAGGACCCTAACCGTGGCAACAATAACTGGAGGGCAATAATGAAATTAACAGCATTGATGATATATCCCACATGAGAAACACTACGTAATTACCAACACTTTATAAGTTTCCCGTGTGGAAAAAACCTAATTATTGTGTGCAGCGCACAAAACTGCGTTATGTGCAGCGAGATCGGGCGGCTAAGAGTCTGACATTTGTCAGCCATCCACTCGTCTGATCGGGCGCCTAAGGGGCTTCCATTTGTCACCAATCCACTGACCTGATCCAGTGCCTGAGAGGCCAACACTTGTCACCAATCGGCTGGCCTGATCCAGTGCCTGAGAGGGCAACACTTGTCACCCATACACCGACAGGTCAGGCGGCTGAGAGCTCGCCACTTGTCGCCCATAAGCTGACAGATCGGGCGGCTGAGAACTCACCACTTGTCACCCATCGGCTGGCCCAGAGGGTGTCACTTGTCAACATCGGCTGGCCAGAACAAACGGCTGAGAGCCCGACACTTGTCACCAATCTGTCAGGCTGGTGAGAGCCCGCCACTTGTCACCCATCTGCTGGCCAGATCAGGTGGGTTAGAACCCGCCACTTGTCACCCATCCGATGGCCAGATCAGGCGGCTGGGACCCCGCCACTTGTCACCCATCCGATGGCCAGATCAGGCGGCTGAGACCCCGCCACTTGTCAACCATCCGCATGCCAGATCGGGCGGCTGGGAGCTCGCCATTTGTCAATCATCGGCTGGCCATATCGTGCGGCTGAGAGGCCGCCACTTGTCATACATCGCTCGCCATTTGTCAATCATCGGCTGGCCATATCGTGCGGCTGAGAGGCCGCCACTTGTCATACATCCGTCGGCAAGATCGAGCGGCTGTGAGGCCGCCACTTGTCACCCATCCGCCAGCTAGATCGGGCGTCCGATAGGGCGCCACTTGTCACCCATCTGCCAGCCAGATCGAGAGTCCAAGAGGCCGCCACTTGTCACACATCCGCCCGCCAGATCAGGCGGCCGAGAGGCTGCCACTTGTCACCCATCTGCCCGCAAATCGGGCCGACGAGAGGCTGCCACTTGTCAAGATTGGGCGGACGAGAGTCCGCCACTTGTCGCCCATCGGCTGGTCAGATCGGGCGGCTCAGAGTTTACCACCTGTCAACCATCCGCTTGTCAGATCGGGCGGCTGATAGTCCGCCACTTGTCACACATCCCTAGCCAGATCGGGCGGCTGAGAGGCCGCCACTTGTCGCCCATCCGCTGGCCAGATCGGGCGGCTGATAGGCAGCCACTTGTCACCCATCGGCTGGCCAGATCTTGCGGCTGAACAGCCGCCACTTGTCACCATCAGCTGGCCAGATCTGGCGGCTGAGAGGCCGCCACTTGTCACCCATCGGCTGGCTAGATCTGGCGGCTGAGAGGCCGCCACTTGTCACCCATCGGCTGGCCAGATCGGGCGGCTGGGACGCGGCCACTTGTCACACACCAGCTGGTTAGATCTGGCGGCTGAGAGGCCGCCACTTGTCGCCCATCGGCTGGCCAGATCTGGCGGCTGAGCGGCCGCCACTTGTCACCATTGGCTGGCCAGATCAAGCAGCTCAAAGGCTGCCACATGTCATTTATCCACTGGCAAGATCGGAAGGCTCAGATACCGCCACTTGTCAGTCATACTGGCCAGATCGAGCGGCTCAGAGCCCGCCACTTGTAGATAAGTTCAGTAGATACGGCATTGAACTTATAGTTAGATAACTCATAGGCAGATAAGCTATGTACCTTATAGATGGATAACTTATAAGTAGATAAGAATAGAACTTATAAACAGATAACTTATTGGGAGATAAGGCACATAACGTATATATTGATAACTTATAGGTAGATAATGAAGATATAGATTGATAACTTATAAACAGATTACTTATAGGTAGATAAGGCATGTAACTTCCAGATTGATAACTTATCAATCGATAACTTATAGGCAGATAAGACAAATAACTTATAGATTGATAATTTATCAATCGATAAGTCATCGTTGATAAGTTATTACTAGATAAGCTCTTAGTAACTTATATCTGCTCATTAATAACGTATCATAGGAAAAGTTATCATAACAACGTATGGGCATATAACTTATGGCGAAAGGCTTATCGGGGGTGATAACTTCGCAAGCAATAATTTATCCAATAATTAATATTTCTCTTAATTCGCAGGGTTATCTGTCCGGCCATCGTCCAGCAGGGTTCTCGGCACGGCCAAATTCGCAGGGTTCGAAGGCGACTTTCGACGCGCAATACTTTGCCTCCATGACATCTGCTCGGCCAAATTTGCAGGCTTAAAACTGGGATTTCGAGGGGCACTTCGCCGATGACCAGGTTCATTATTTGACTGTGCATGCCTGCCATGGGTTTAGTAACTTCAATAACTACAACAGCTTATCAAACATCTTCAGCTGAGCCCTGTGCTTGCAGTGATTCTGGAGAGGAACGGTCAACGCAGTTCAGGCCTCGAGTCTCTCGTGCAGTACTGTAATTTCCTCTTCCTTGGACGAGGACGCTGAATCGGTTTCATGGGCAAAATTAATCGGTTTCATTAATGGGTAAATGTAATAATCGGTTTCATGGGCAAAATTAATGCTTCATAAAATTCAGAAATATGCTTCATAAAATACAATACTCAATAATAATTTGACATATTTTGGATTTTTTTTTTATGATCAAGATATTTTAGAACTAGAAAATATATGATAATAAAATAATAAGGATTATTATTTAATAAATCTTATTTTAGTTTATAAAGAATTATTTTAATATTTATTTTATAAGTTTAATATAATTTATATTGTACATAAATTTAATTTATATTTTATACATCAATATCAACATCATTTTTATATATTTAATATAATTTATATTTTATATATCAATATCAACATAATCACATAATATTTTTTTATAATCTTTTTATAATAATTTATATAAACATTAATGTAAAATTATATTAAATATCAGGAAAGGAAAAATATTAGGGAAATTTTATGGAAGAATATGACTAATGCCAGCATTTACAACAGTAGAGAAAGGCAAGTGATGAAACATTGTACAACAAATTATGTGACATATGTGACATTGTCGCATTTATAACAGTAGAGAAAGGTAAGTGATGGAACATTGTGCAACAAATTATGTGACACGGTCGCCCATCAGTGTGTTACTTTTAAGAAAATATTGAAAGAATATCTTATTTAACTACTTAGGTGAGGCACAATTCTATAATATTAAAATGAAATAGTTGTTTCCAGAATCATGATGGGTGTAACAAAAAAAGAAATTTGATCACTCACTAGGTTATAAAAGATCCTAGATTTTTCATATTGAGGCATATTCATGATTTAGTATCTGAGATTGACCATGGTGATGGTATTTTTAACAGTTCCTTTTGTCAAGACTTGAAGTACAGTTTTGGGGAAACCTCTAATTTGAAGTACAGTTTCGGGGAAACCTCCAACAAAAATATTGAAAGGAGATCATTACAACATGTGAAGACTAGGAGTAGATTTTGAGGAAATTTCCACTAGAAATTTGAAAGTAGTTTTCTTTTTTAATTATATGTTGTTTGGCAACTGTTGGATGGTATCCTGATACCCAACATGCCAAGTGTGTTAATATACATGGAGGTCTTTTTTAGGATCACTGGTTGATAAAGACCTCAAGCCCTGCTTTACATATCCAGGTCACATTGAAGATTGAGATTGCACTAATAGTTGATATATTAATGAGAAGATCATGTTGTGTGATTGAAGAATCATGTTGTGCAATGATTAAGCTGAAGAATCAAAGCATCTTGTTTAGTTATCTACTAGAACAACGATATCAATTCATGAATATGCAAATGCCTCCAAAGATTCCTTTGGCTCCCATCCATAAAGCTCACCATCTTCCAATAGGTTATCCTATGTTGCCACATCCCTGCATTGTTCTTGTGACATGTGGACCATCCAACATTCATGTGGTAAATTAAGCTTTTTTTCCAGTATAACTTCCCATATTTTCAAGGGAACTCTAGAATAGATAATTTGATGGATGTTCCAATGGATGTGCCTTTGGTTTTGCAGTCACCTTCCATAGTCCACTACATTATTAACTATGAGTGACATATCATTGAGCCTAACCTCACTAATGTTAAGTAGTCCTTTTGTCATCAATGCAGTAAATTTATGTGTTATTGGCATGCCCTTTAGATGGTAACTTTTCCTCTAATGATGCTTCTAGTGGTCCAAGTGGAATTGGCACATTAACATGAGTCCAAATGGGGCAACTGGTGGTGTAATTGATTCTTTTAAATCACTCTCTCATTTGTCAATTACACCTTACTGCATATTTAACTCACCTTACCCCAATTCAATTAATGTCATCCTTTGGTGGTGTAATTGATTCTTCTAAATCACTCTCTCAGTTGTCTAATGCCATCCTTTGGTGGTGTATGTGATTCTTTTAAATCACTCTCTCAATTGTATTATGCCATCCTTTGGTGGTGCAATTGATTCTTTTAAATCTCTCTCTCAGTTGTCAAGTACACCTTACTACATATTTAACTCACCTTACTCCAATTCAACTAATTCCATCCTTGAGAGTGACTTTGAAGTATCTTTTGTCTCATCATTCTCATATATACCTATTGGACCTAGTCATTCATGAAACATTATGAAACATCATGATTGTGTTGCTTTATAAGTGGTAGTGGGCCACTTGATCAAAAAATTTGCACTAATAAAGCTTGTAATTTATGTAAGATAGTTCATAATCAAACAAATTAATATAATAAATTGACAGATAGATTGACATATAATAAATTGACAAATAGATTGACAATTGCTAACATCGTAATCTTCTTCACTTGCATTGAGATCTCAAACAACTACTCCATTAGGTTCATCTATTGGTTAATTGGATCAATCTTAGTGGCTAGTGCAAATCCTTTTCAGTGTCGACTTGTCGATTTATCTAGGCTTCAACAACTTGTACTTGCAACGCCTTTATCAATCATTTATCTAGGTGCAAGAACTAGTAGTTACCCTTTTTATGTTTTATCTTCTCAGCAATAATAATTGCACTTTTGTTGTATCCTCTTCAATTTATTAGTTGGATTGCTTGTCAATTTGCTTAGGTTGGCCAACCTTTTCATGTCAATATAGACAACTAGTAATTTTCCCTTTTCCTTTTGAATTAATATGTGACTTGTTCTAAATGGGTTTGGCTTCTTTCTCCAATTATTCTTGGCTTTAATAGTCATTACCTTACTATCAACATCTTTCAATGTCCATACCCTTTTTATGTTTTATCTTCTCAGCAATAATAATTACACTTTTGTTGTATAGTTGGATTGCTTGTTAATTTGCTTAGGTTGGCCAACCTTTTCATGTCAATATAGACAACCAATAATTTGTCCTTTTTCTTTTGAATTAACATGTCACTTGTTCTAAATGGGTTTGGCTTCTTTCTCTAATTATTCTTGGCTTTAATAGTCATTACCTTGATATCAACATTTTTCGATGTCCATACTTCAAACAAGTTTTTTTCTTTTGAATTAATATGTGACTTGTTCTAAATGGATTTGGCTTTTTTCTCTAATTATTCTTGGCTTTAATAATCATTACCTTAATATCAACATCTTTCAATGTCCATACTTCAAATAAGTTGAACTCTCATTGGAGAGACATTTGGAGTACATAATAGCCATCACCTCACTATCAAATATCTTTCAATGTCCATTCTTCAAACAAGTTGACCTCTCATTGGAGAGACATTTAGAGTACACCTAGGTATTCCAACAGGGCATACTTTTCACATTCAAGAACCTTTTGTGATTTTTTGTCAAGATCACTAAAATTCATGGCAAGTAATTAGCACTCAGGCTCAGATAGTTCCCTTACACATACCAATTTCTCTATATAGATGTTCAATGTCTTATTTAAATATAATGTAGAAAAACAAACATTTTATAAAAACCATTCATTACACAATGACAAATTGTATTTGCATAACACAAGCAAACACGGATGATTTTATCTTTTTATTATGTGTTGTTCTATCCATTATGTGCACGCACTTAAATTTGCAATCCCTTCCTTGCATTGAGGTGATTATCATTAAATCAAGTTTTCCAAATTCTATAAGCATCTATGTTATCTATCTTTTCAAAATTCTAAAACTTGCATGGATATTTTGTTTTTTCGAAAAAGGAAGCCCCTACCTATGAGGGTTATGAATAATATTCTAATGAAATGAAAATCATATGAGTTGAAAGCATAACCTTATCAATAAGTAATCAATGTTTCATCAATTAAGATCATGTGTCTAAACCTCTAAGAGCATCCAAAATGGTCCCCGAAGGACAACTCAACTCTCAACATTCTAAAACTTGCATGGATATTTTGTTTTAATGAAAAATGAAGCCCCTCCCTCTCAGGGTTATGAATAATATCCCAGTGAAATGAAAATCAATGTCAATTAAATATGAGTTGAAAGCATAACTCTATCATTAAGTAATCAACATTTCATCAATTAAGATCATGTGTCTAAACCTCTAAGAGCATCCACTCAAGGGTGACTAAGGACAATGACACAACTCAACTCTCAATATTCTAAACACTTGCATGGATATTATATTTTCATGAAAAAAAGCCTCAACCTCTCCTAGATCATGTGTCTAAACCTCTAAGAGCATCCACTCAAGGGTGACTAAGGACAATGACACAACTCAACTCTCAGTATTCTAAACACTTGCATGGATATTATATTTTCATGAAAAAGAAAGCCTCAACCTCTACATCTGAGGGTTATGAATAATATCCCAATGAAATGAAAATCAATGTCTATTAAATATGAGTTGAAACCATTGATTTATGATCATGCAATTTAATTTTTCTTTTCCATATATTTAGAAGAATTTCATGAGCAATAAGAAATCTTGTTAAACTCTATCAATAAGTAATTGGGTGTTTTATCAATTAAGATTGTGTGTCTAAACCTCTAAGAGCATCCACTAAAGGGTGATTGAGGACAATGACATTATTTTGGCATTATTTCCATTTGGAGTGTGTCAAGAAATAAAGTTGTGTATGCTATAAAGTAGGGCTTAACAAGTGGAGAAGAGGAAACAATGGGTATAAAGCAGAAGCAGAGCTTAACAAGTGGAGAAGAGGAAACAATGGGTAGTAAATCAAGCTTATTCTTACAATGACTTTATCCGATTGCTTCCCAACAAAACAACACTTATAATCTGCCAATTTACAATAAGCTATATAACAAAACAACACTTATAATCTGCCAATTTACAATAAGCTATATTCTCTCCATGTTATTAAAGCAGCTATCATTCGTAGATAGTTACAAGCAGCTATATTCTTGCTATATTCTCTCCATGTTATTAAAGCAGCTAGCATTCGTAGATAGTTACAAGCGCTATAAACATGCTAAGTCTTGTAAATAGCATAAATACCTTTGGCAACTACCAATTGCATAAATGAAGCCTCCTATCAAGCTTATATCCAAAATGTGTTATACTACTACTTTAATGTGTTCCAACTTTAATGTGTTATACTACTACTTTAGAAGGAATTCTCCATAAAAAAACAATGACAAAGGCTGCAGCAATGAAAAAATGGCAAAGGCTGCGGCAATGTAAAAATAAGTGCAGTATCCCATCAACTGAAAGATATCTGTATCAAGATGTTTAAACAATAGTCATCAGACAAGAACAGCAAGTCCATTAAAAACAAAACACAAAGGCTGCAGCGGTGATGAAAAAATATGAGCAACATCCTATCAACTGCTTTCAAAGATATTGTATCAATATGTTTAAACAATAGTCATTAAACAAGAACAGCAAGGCCATCAAAAACACAACACAAAGGCTGCAGCAATGAAAAAATATGAGCAGTATCCCATCAACTGCTTTCAGTATATCAATGTTTAAACAATTGTCATCAAACAAGAAAGTTTGACGAGAATGTGCTGCAGCAATGAAAAAATATGAGCAGTATCCCATATCAACTGCTTTCAGTATATCAATGTTTAAACAATTGTCATCAAACAAGAAAGTTTGACAAGAATGTTGATTGAGTCAATTGCAGAAACTCATGCATAATTAATGTTTTCTCAATTGAATTACTTCAATTTGAATTCCGATAGTATTCAACCCAAAAATGTTGATTGAGTTAATAAAATATAATATGAAAAATACTCATAAACCAGGTTTGTCTGAATGCACATGAACACCAGGTTTGTCTGAATGCACATGAACATATGAAAAATACTCGTGGTACAAAGAAAGGTTTCAAAAATAGAAACTGAGAAACTCTCGGAAAGAATATTCATGAATTATGCTCCAATGACAAACTTTCAATTTTTACACGACCTAGAAAAAAAAATATAGTGACCAGGATTGCACCTAGATACTCATTTAGGTATGATTTCCAGTTGCTTAACCTCCATCTATAGTGCTGAACAATATCTGATGAAAATTACAATCTTGATAGAATGCCTCAAAAACAAGTGAGACATTTCACTGACAACACCCTACCATTATTCATGGCATTCTTGTAAATAAAGAGTCGGTAGACACTTGTTCTTATGTTCCCATTGAACTACCTTTATGTTCCCATTGAACTACCTTGAGGGTGGTTCCAAACCTTGGTTACTTAATGTTGTTCTTATGCTCCCATTGAACTACCTTTATGTTCCCATTGAACTACCTTGAGGGTGGTTCCGAACCTTGGTTACTTAATGTTGGATTTGATCCGACAGTTCCATTATTTGGGGGAGGTCCAACACCCCACTTCCCTTCTGACTCTGAAGCTTCAATAACATGAACTCCTCCATCTGTCATTCCAAGAACGAATTGATTCAATCCGGATGGATGTGATGCAACGACTAGAGGACTGTCATTCCAAGAACGAATTGATTCAATCCGGATGGATTGTGATGCAACGACTAGAGGATAGGCATTACTGCTGCATAAATAACCCAAACAATAAATTAAATCATAAATTGCCTTGAACAATAAATTAAATCATAATATGCCCTTGTCAAAAGGCCAAATCTGAAAAATAGATGTAAAATTACAATCTTGATAGAATGCCTCAAAAACTGGAACACAAGTGAGACATTTCACTGACAATACGCTACCATTATTCATGGTATTCTTGTAAATAAAGAGTCGGTAGACACTTGTTTGTTCCGAACCTTGGTTAATGTTGGATTTGATCCGACAGTTCCATTATTTGGGGGAGGTCCAACACACCACTTCCCTTTCCCTTCTGACTCTGAAGCTTCAATAACCTTGGTTAATGTTGGATTTGATCCAACAGTTCCATTATTTGGGGGAGGTCCAACACACCACTTCCCTTTCCCTTCTGACTCTGAAGCTTCAATAACATGAACTCCTCCATCTGTCATTCCAAGAACGAATTGATTCGGTCCGGATGGATGTGATGCAACTCCGACAGTTCCATTATTTGGGGGAGGTCCAACACACCACTTCCCTTTCCCTTCTGACTCTGAAGCTTCAATAACATGAACTCCTCCATCTGTCATTCCAAGAACGAATTGATTCGGTCCGGATGGATGTGATGCAACGACTAGAGGATAGGCATTACTGCTGCATAAATAACCCAAACAATAAATTAAATCATAAATTCCCTTGAACAATAAATTAAATCATAATATGCCCTTGTCAAAAGCCAAATCTGAAAAATAGATGTATCAACCATGACAGAATGAAAGAGCCCATTTACCTGGTCATTCCCGATGGTAAATATGCAGAAGGTGCAATGCGACAGTGAGGCCTCAAGCTTTCTGCACCAAACACTCCAACTGCGCCATCGTAGAAGCTCGCCAACTGCGCCATCACAGAAGCTCGCATAAACTAGGACACTGTCACACGTATATATGGCACTTGAAATAGGAGCAGATAAGGAATCATGAGGAGACCACTGCAATGCAACCATGTAACAAGGTCATCCAATCAGATACAGAAGGTAAGTGACATTATATAACTGTCTATGTTTGAATTCAAGACTGCTTACAAGTACTTACATAGTGCAAGCGCTCCAACTTGGAAGCATCATATATAGTAAGCTGGCTCTCATGCACAACCAACAAGTGAATTTAATCATTATGAAACTGTACTGTTGTATCCCCGACTGGTGGTGATGATCTTCCTGGCTGTACTGGTACAATTTTTGACTTCCGCTTGTCCCACCCATCTATGCCCCAGAGACATAACTGCCAAAAGACGTGGTTGTGAGTACATGAACATTTCTAGTCGGTAAATTTATGTAAACTTTAAAGTGAACATCACGGAGTCAGACTATATATAATAATAAAAGAAACCATATACTTGGAGCTGATACCTGGGCATCAGCTCCAGAAGACACCAACACACTCAATACATGTGAAAAAGCCAGGCCTTTGATTTTCTTTTGGTGGCCCTTAAGCTTTGTTTTTACCTTTAAAAATTCCAACAGGTTTTCTTTTGGTGGTCCTTGAGCTTTGTTTTTACCTTTAAAAATTCCAACAGGTTTTCTTTTGGTGGCCCTTGAGCTTTGTTTTTACCTTTAAAATTCCCAACAAGTTCAAGTTCAGAGCATGCCACTTAAAGGTCATTTTTGGTAAAAGGGAACAATGAAGAAAAATGAAAAGAATTTTAAATTTAAAGATTTATTCACAGGCAGCACCTCATCAACTCGAACATTGTATGTTTGAATTGATAAATCCTCTATGCTAATTGCAATGATGTTATTGTCCTGAGGGTGGAAAGCCAGAAAAGTGGCTCAGGAGGAGGTGACATGAAAGTTGTCATGACCTGCAATGAATCACTAATTAGCATGTCATGAAACCAGTGATTTAGATAAACTTAGCCTATAGTGAGGAACATTATACAAGAACCTTCTAGAGTGATCCTGAACTGAACACCATTACCCACATAATATGTGAAAGTTGAAGGTGAGACATTAGAGAATAAACCCCTAAGCAGACCAATGTACCAAAACTGAAATTATATATATAATCGGAAACATTAAAATGAAACTGGTCTTTAGGTAAAAGGCTCTGTTACCTTAAATGTCATCATATTGAATAAGGAGACCTTGCCACCGGAAGCAGACATCACATAGGAATCATTCTTAGACAAAGATATACAAGCAGCGGCTTCTTCTGGATTTGTATCACCAATGTCATTATTCATAACAATCCCACTAGCTGGCTGCCACATCTGTGGTGGAATACTCATTGTAGACTGTGGAACAAAATACTAACTCTTAGTTACTCGTCAATCATTACTGCATAAAATACAGCTGCAAATTATGTATCCAAAAGTATAACAAACAAATAAATAAATAAAACAAGCTAAAACAAGAAGGAAGTAAACAACAACTACTAAAAAAACCCCACCTTTCTATATGGATTCCAGTCACTCCGCGGCCATTTTCATAGCTTATGGAGAGCATTGGATGCCAGTGCTAAAACAGCAACACCAGAATTGGTGTATATCAGTCTTACTACCTGCAAGAAATAGCACATTACTTGTTTGAATCAATATCGACAGAATTTGTAGCACAAAAAATTGTATAGTATGTCAACCTTTAGTGTTTTCTGTAATAGAAGGATGATTGCATGCCTTGCTCGCATGCATTGTGTCAGGCAACCTGAGAGACCTACACTGACCCAAATCAGTGATTCAGTCAATTTCCCGTTCTTGTTCGTCTGTAACCTCATCTAGAAGCCTTGGTTTAACATCTGGGGTCCGACTGCTGTATATACTACTCTGCACACATGTCTTGAGTGTCAGATAATTGTTAGAATCCATTGATCATATCATCCTATTCCTATAAAAGATATGCCAAAATAATGGCTAATAGAGCATTTGAAAGGGGAAAAGAACAAATATGCTATATGGAAACTTGAAAGCAACAATATCTGGACTTTGGAGTGAAAGTTTAGAAAATGATAAGACAAACTAAACTGAATATGGCTGGACAAATATGCTAGATTCTAAAGAAATAAGTGTAGGGGCTTTAAGTTCTTACAAAATTAGTCATTGGCATTGCAGGTGGAATTGTCCCCGAAGGTTCTATAGCGCTGGGAAGGGAACCAGGAGCAGTGACTGCAGGAGGCATAACATTCACAATTGAAGCATTGTCCCAGAAGGTTCTATAGCGCTGGGAAGGGAACCAGGAGCAGTGACTGCAAGAGGCATAACATTCACAATTGAAGCATTGTCCCAGAAGGTTCTATAGCGCTGGGAAGGGAACCAGGAGCAGTGACTGCAGGAGGCATAACATTCACAATTGAAGTCTGCATAGTAAAAATGATCTAGATAGAGTCTAAACTTTACCATTAATTAGCAGTGCATCACTGCATGTACATAGCAAATGTGCATGGAAGAAGCAATTTACCTTTGTTTCCATTTTCTCTGGTGAGAAGTACCGAGCTGAAATGGCAAAGGCAAAACGAATGATCCTCGACGGAGTGAAGGATCATGTGGTCTGTCACATCGCTAGCAGAGGGACTACTAAGGAGATGTGGGACGCATTGTACCGAGCTGAAATGGCAAAGGCAAAACGAATGATCCTCGACGGAGTGAAGGATCATGTGGTCTGTCACATCGCTAGCAGAGGGACTACTAAGGAGATGTGGGACGCATTGTCTACATTATATCAGGGATCTTCCGAGCAACGGAAGATGTACTTGGAGCAGAAGCTGAGATCTGCTCAGATGCAGAAGGGGGGGCGTGTGGATCCATTCCTCGCAAAGCTTAAGGAGACCCGTGATGAATTGTCTGCTACGGGTCATACACCTCAAGGTTCAGAGTTGGTTAGACTGGCCCTCAATTTTGTCTCAGATGAGTGGCAAGTCTTTGTCCAGAGTATCCTGGGGAGAGCAGCATTGCCAAATTGGGATGAGATGTGGGCAGCTCTAAAACAAGAGGAGCTGAGGAGTAACTTAGTCAAGGTTAAACTTGACGGAAGCAACAGCAGTGGGTCGAAGCCCAAGGAGGAGGAGGATAATGCAGCTCTTGCATCGAAGGGACAGCAGGGGCAGCAGAAACGTAAGAAGGATGTCTCGAAGATCAAGTGTTTCAGGTGTGGTGAGATGGGTCACTACGCTACTCATTGTCCTCTCAAGAAGAAGGACAAGGATGAGAAGCATGATCTGAAGGCTGCGCCCGTGAAAATCGAAGAAGAGGAGTTCGCCATGACGGTTGAGATACCTCCAAAAGGGAGGTGGGCTGATTTGAAGTTGTGGTTCGAAAAAGCTACAAATGGGCAGGATCCTTGAGGAGTCCACCTCTAGGATCATTTCCTTGCTACAGGAGCCCAGATCAGAAGTAACAGGATGGACTAGTGTCGGATGGTGCCGAGGAGTGTCAAGGAGATAGTTGCAGTGACTAGGAGCGCTAGATATTGAACAACGCAGAGCAGAGTTGGCAGCAGTGCAGATGGCACAAAGCAGAAGTCAGCAGCAGCGTAGTAGATTCAAAAGGTCAGTGCAGAGACTGGTAGTAGTCGGTCTCCAACATTCACGTGGTATCATACTGAACACAGTTAGTTCAGTAATTTTGGATGTTTCTTTCATTGTTGATAGAGTACTAGCAACAGTTTGCAGTGTAGTGGCAGTTGGCAGTGGCAGTGCTAGCAACAGCACAGATGCAGCACCTGAGAGGGCGTTGTAGTACGGATGCAGCGTTGACAGTGGCAGTGCCAGCAGTAGTACAGTTGCAGCAGCAGCGCAATAGTTGGTGGACAACATGTCAGACATCATTAGCGTAGAGGACGATGCTTCAAAGTCAGAGTAGTATGCAGCAACGTATATTGATAGAGCACATTCCTCGCTAAGAGGAAGTGTTGATTTGAGGTAGCATCGGATGTGCTCTAGGCCTCAAGTTTTACAGGGAGGCTTGGGCACATGTATTCCAAAGAACTCAGAAAGCGTTTTGGGAAATTCCACCCAGAAACAATTTTGTTGATTTGGGGTAGCATCGGATGTGCTCTAGCCACGAAATTTGGTGGAGAGGTTGGGGCACATGAGATCTCCAATACCCAGAAAGGGTTTGGGCAGATTCTAAACAGATCAGGAGATATTAAAATAATTAATATTTTTAATGGAGTCCCTAAGTCTAAACTTAGGGAAAATAAAATATTAATGTGTATTAGTATGAATTTGTGTTAGAATGGTCCAAAAGACATAGATCAAGCCAGATTTGATCTTAGTCGTTGATTAAGGACTTAATCTCGACCGTTGATATGTCAACGGGAAAAGTAGAAGAAGAGGCTTGAGGGTCACTTGGAGAACATACCAGAATGATCAGTCATTCTATTCTCTAGAGTGGGGTCAGTCATTCTATTCTCTAGAGCGGGGTTTGCTAAGAGAGATAGAATTAGTGATCGGGAGATGCAGCTGAGGGGCATTTGAGTACAGAGAGATAGAGAGGCAGAGATAGTGTCGAGAGAGCATCGCAATAGCCAAGGAGAGTGACGCAGAGCCAGCCAGGGCTCACGCAGGGCCACGTAGAGGCAGCCGGGAGCTGCGCAGAGCCTCAGAGAGGCCAGCGCTGCTGAAGCAAAGGGCCAAAGGGCTGACGCAGACCCATCCAGGGTGACGCAGAGCTAGCATAGGACAGAGAGGGGCTGACACAGTCCAGAGAGAGGCTAACGCTGACATTTCTGGGGCAGATTTGTGTTGAGTAGTTACCGGAAGGATTATCCGGGGTTTCAGTCAGGAGATTTGTCAGAAACTGAGAGGTATTACTGCCAAGGAAATCCTCTATTGGGTAGGCCAGTTTCGGCACCCAGATTGTACTATGATATTGCTTAATAAGAAAACCCTCAGATCGTTGCACCGGTTTTCCCACATTGGGTTTTTTCGAGGACATTAGTCCAAAAATAATGGTGTCATATGGTGTGTTTGTTTCTGTTTCTTTTAGTTGTTGATCTGTAATATGTTGAGCATGCACTAGTGTTTATTTTCAGTGTTTACATTGTAAATATCTTGTTAAGGAAAATAACAAGTAGGTAGGAATAAATCAGATAAAGTGCATGGAGGGTTTCTAACTAACTTAGAAACTTCAACATGGTATCAGAGCGAGTTGTAGATCACAGGAGGACTAAAAGACATCAGCCGAGTGGAGCAATAGTAGCAGAAAACAGTTGTCCCGAGGTGACGGAAGTTGTTTCTAGCAGAGCAGCAACAAGGAAGGGTGACGCAGTACCTGCGTCATTAAGGGTGAGCCGGGAAGAGGCAGCGCAGAGGCTAAGGAATGCAAAAGAAGCCTCACGCAGTAGCTGGGAGGGCTGATGCAGTTGGCTAAGGAGGTCGGGTTGCTGGTGCCGAGATTGCGCAGAGCCTAGGAGCTCTCACCTTCGGGTTGCTGGGGTTTAGAAGGCTATGGGAATATTGCAAAGTGGAGCTGGTGAGGTACTGTAGTCAGAACAATCCTTGACAGAGCAAGGCCAAAGGAGTTGCTACCGAGGGTTTCGAGCCGAGGAACCCAGATCAGTAGTGCGGTTGCACAAGACGATCAGAGTAGGGGGCATCTCGACAGCGGCAGAAGGATTTCCAGGAAGGAAATCAGGACTTAGAGCGAGTCTAGAAGAGAACTTCCAGACGAGAAGTATAGACTCGAAGGAGTCGAACAGAGAACTTCCAGGAGGGAAGTAGAGGAGCATCATGGTACTACACGGAGTAAGAGACAAAGATAGACTGGACGAAGCATCGAACTTCGCAGTCTGGAAGGCCAGAATCTTATCCATGCTTGACAGGAATCGTGTCAAGAACTTCGCCTTGAAGATAGTAGCTATCCTAGTCGACCCCAATGATAATGACAAGTACGAGGAGGCGATAGCGAGGGCCAAGAGCATTATCCTTGACGAGGTCAAGGATCATGTAGTACCACACATAGCCGAGAAGAAAACGGCATTTGAGATGTGGAAGGCTCTCAAGAAGCTATACCAGCGTACTTCTGTGCAGAGAAGAATGTTGCTTGAGAATCAGTTGAGGTCGTATCAGATGAAGAAGGGAGAATCGATTGACACCTTCCTTAGAGGACTGAATGAGATCCGAGATCAATTGACTACTATAGAGGCGACACCGAATCAGGAGCTAATGGTGAGGACAGCCCTGAATGCTGTCTCAGAAGACTGGGAGGTGTTTGTCTAGAGTATACTGGGCAGAGGGACTCTCCCACCTTGGATGAGATGTGGGCAGCTCTTCGCCAGGAAGAGATCAAACGGCAATCGAAGACGGGCAGAGGGACTCTCCCACCTTGGGACGAGATGTGGGCAGCCCTTCGCCAAGAAGAGATCAGATGGCAGTCGAAGACGGGTAGCAGCAGCAAGGGGATCAAAGTCAAGCAAGAGGAGGAAGATGTGGCCCTAGCATCTAAGGGAAAGCAGGAGAAGCGGAAGAAGAAATATCTCTCCAAGATCAAGTGCTTCCACTGTGGGGAGTTGGGTCATTATGCGACCCAATGTCCAAGGAAGAAGAGTAAGGGAGAGTCTTCCGAGACTAAGGCAGCGCCAGCACGGGCAGAGAAGGAAGTTTTGACAAATGATGACTATGCCATGAGTGCACATGTGCCACTTGAGAAGAAGTGGAAAGACATCGGGTTGTAGTCAGATGGACTACAGGCGATGAGGGGCAGGATCCTCGAGGTAACCAGCCTCTTGGATTAGACCTTGCTACGGGAGCCTCGAAGAGGAGTAGCAGGACTGGCTAAGTTGGGTAGAGACGGATGTGGATGGAGTCGCAGAGAGAGCTACAGTGCAGGAGTCTAGAGACAGCGCGAGGCTTGCAGGCTGCAGCAGTGCGAGAGGCACAGGAGTGTTGCACCAGTGCAGTATGGCACAGAGAGATGTGCAACGGTGCAAGATGCAGGGAGTTGTTGCAGTGGCGCAGATGTCAAAGAGGGAGCACTTGTAAGCGGCAGAGGGAGCTTCAGCATCAATGGATGTCTCTAGCCCAACAAGGAGGTCAGATTGGGAGATCAGTTACTTACTTCTCAATAATTGAGTTGCAGTGCAGCAGTGGGCAGCACGATGCAGCATGATGAGAGGAGGTGCAGTGCAGATGCAGTGTTGGGAGAAAGGACCAGCAGCAGCATGGATGCAGAGGGAGTTGTCGTACAGATGCAGCAGTGGCAGTGGCAGAACCATGGGCAACAGTACAAGATGCAGCAGTGCAGAGGATGTTGGGCAGGAAGGCCTAACATCAGCACAGGTACCGATGCCGGATGATCAGAGTAATACTTAGTGAGGAGTATTGCTAGAGCACAGTCCTCGCTAAGAGGGAGTGTTGATTTGGGGTAGCACCAGATGTGCTCTAGCCACGAAATTTGGTGGAGAGGTTGGGGCACATGAGATCTCCAATACCCAAAAAGGGTTTGGGCAGATTCTAAACAGATTAAGAGATATTAAAATAATTAATATTTTTAATGGAGTCCCTAAGTCTAAACTTAGGGAAAATAAAATATTAATGTGTATTAATATGAATCTGTGTTAGAATGGTCCAAAAGACATGGATCAAGCCAGATATGATCTTAGCCGTTGATTAGGGACTTAATCTCGACCGTTGATATGTCAACAGGAAAAGTATAAGAGGAGGCTCAAGGGTCACTTGGAAAACACACCAGAGTGATCAGTCATTCTATTCTCTAGAGCGGGGTTTGCTAAGAGAGATAGAATTAGTGATCGGGAGATGCAGCTGAGGGGCATTTGAGTACAGAGAGGTAGAGATAGTGTCGGGAGAGCAGTGCAATAGCCAAGGAGAGTGACACAGAGGCAGCTGGGAGTTGTGCAGAGCCTCAGAGAGGCCAGCGCTGCTGAAGCGGAGGGCCAAAGGGCTGACACAGACCCATCCAGGGTGACGCAAGACCAGCGTGGGACAGAGAGGGGTTGACACAGTCCAGAGAGAGGTTGACGTTGGGGTTTCCAGGGCAGATTTGAGTTGAGTAGCCGCCGGAAGGATTATCTGAGGTTTCAGCCAGGAGATTTGTCAGAAACTAAGAGGTATTACTGCCAAGGAAATTCTTTGTTGGGTAGGCCAGTTTCGACACCCAGATTGTACTCTGATATTGCTTAATAAGAAAACCCTCAGATAATTGGACCGATTTTCCCACATTGGATTTTTCCGGGGACATTAGTCCAAAAATAATGGTGTCATATGGTGTGTTTATTTCTGTTTCTTTTAGTTGTTGATCTGTAATATGTGGAGCATGCACTAGTGTCTATTTTCAATATTTACATTGTAAATAACTTGTTAAGGAAAATAACAATTAGGTAGGAATAAATCAGACAAAGTGCATGGAGGGTTTCTAACTAAATAAACTTAGAAACTTCAACAAATTTTATTAAAATAATTAATATTTTTTAATGGGCCTCTAAGTCTAAACTTAGGAAATTAAAAATATTAATGGGTATTTATCTAATTGTAAGTGTAACTTCTAGAAGAAGACAAGGATCAAGCTAAAATGATGTTAGCCATTGATTAGCTTTTAATCTGGGCCGTGGAATGTCAATGAGAAGATTATTTAAGGAAGCTTGAGGGTCATTTGGAAAACACACCAAAAGATCAAGAGATCGAATTTCTAAAGTGAGAAGTTCTCAGGAGGAAATTCTTCTCGAGTAGATTTCTTGTAGTGAGTATCCGAAAAAAGGAAATTTTCCTAGGCCGGAGAGTACGAGGCAAAGAGAGGGCAGAACGACGTCCAGAGATAGGCAGACGCTGGCCCACGCAGAGCTAACACAATGGCAACGTAGGCATTAGAGGCAGATTGAATTCCTGCTGAGAAAATCGAGTTTCAGTAGCCAAGAGCTGGGGTGTGAGACCGGGAGGCAAAGATTCGGATTTTCCAGCCAGCAGAGGGTCTAGAGAAGGAGCAGTGTGATACCCAGCAGGGGTGACGCAAGAACTGCATGGGAGTGACGCAGTTCTGCACAGACGCTACGTAGAGCCTCCAATTCAGCGTGATCAGACTCAGATTCTCCCAGTGACAGGGTGAGAGCACTTCACCATTCGTTTTGTTCAGTTTCTCTCTGTATCGGATTGCTAGTTGAGCATCCAAGAAATGTACTCAGATTTACTACTGCATAATAATAAAACCCCTCAGAGTTGTTGCACCGGTTTTCCCGCATTGGGTTTTTCCGGGGACATTTGTCCAAAAACAACAGTGTCATTTGTGTTGTATTTTCTTTCTTGCTCAGTATCTTGTTTTTTCATAATATTTAATTAAGTGAAGGCTGCAGTGTATATGTTTCGATATTTTCCATAGGAAACTACAAATAATTTGGTTGATTAATTTAACAAATAGAAGAAACATTATCAGTTGTTGCAGTAGGGATTTTGGTTTAGGAATTTTCACAGAGTTAAGCAACATTGGCATTTATTTTGTTGAAATATCTTTGGAGATCTCTAATTGTTTCAAGTAATAATCATTGTGGCATTGTCTTGTAGTAAGAGCATTGATAATCTTGTGATATTAATCATTGGTATCTTGTTAAGCATTGATCAAATTATTCTAGGTGCTCCAAGTATCATTGAACAAGTTATTACGGGATTTGAGCACATCCTGTAATTGTTGAAGAATTGTATATTGTGGATATTTGTTTGGCACTTGGTAACTTGGCACATTTTCTTGGGATAATATTGCGATCTCATTGATAAGTACTTGGTGGTATAACTTAAGATCAAGTCATAATTAAGTACTTAAACAACTTAAACAATTTTACCTTAAGAATCACTCAATCTATCTTGCACCGCATTCCAAGTCTCGTTGCATTAATAACGTACCTCCAAGCATAAGCTTGGTTGATAGATACTTAGGGCCACCCTTTCTCAATTTAGCCTGAGGAACTTAGACCCTCTAACACGATGACCTTGCGGTCATCAGAGCCACAGTCTCTGCAACGCCAGACGCATCGGGTGGTTGGAACACAAGGGGAGGTGTCGTTAATCAAGCCTTTGTTTGCTTCTCATTGCCTTCCATCCCACAACCTACTCTAGAGACTAGTTCTAAAATAGTTAGGAGGAAGGTTACACTTAGAATAGGCATTTGACTTAAAATCAACAAAGATTCTGCGTTTCACCTAGTTTGTATGATTTTCACTTCATATAGGATAGTCATTCATCCAAGCAACAATTGTCCTTCCAGTTACTTAGCATTTAATTGGTAATAAGCAAGAAGTTGACTCCATAAGGCACTGGTCTCACAATTCAATTTAATATAATCCTTCGAAACTTGCTAAATTTAACCAAGTAGCTAGGCCACTCAATCGTGTCTCTCGGACTTGTTGGTTGTCAACTTGTCTTTCATCTTCAAATTTCCATAGGGACTACCCCCCATAGCCTGTTGTTGGGAGACAGCTAGAACAGAGAGGTCGGGGATCAAAGTGACAGCCCCCGACCTCATTTGTTGTCATAGTGTCTGTACAATCTAAGTTTACTTAGTTTAGAAACACTTCATGCACTTTTTCTGATTTATTCCTACCTACTTGTTATTTTACTTTAACAAGTTATTTACAAAGCAAATACTGAAAATAAACACCAGTGCATGCTCAACATATTACAAATCAACAACTAAAAGAAACAACAAACACACCACATGACACCATTATTTTTGGACCAATGTCCCTGGAAAAACCCAATGCGGGAAAACTGGTGCAGCAATCTGAGGGTTTTCTTATTAAGCAATATCAGAGTACAATCTGGGTGTCGAAACTGACCTCCCCAACAAAGAATTTCCTTAACAGCTATACCTCACAATTTGAGAGAAATCTCCTGGCTGAAACCCCAGAAAATCCTTCCGGCAGCTTCTCAGCACAAAACTGCTCTGCAACCCCAGCGTCTGCCCAATCTGGACTGCGTCAGCCCCTCTCTGTCTCACGCTGACCCTGCATCAGCCTTTCTTGGCCTGCGTCAGTGCCAGGAGGCCCTGCGTCAGCTTTCTGGGCCTCTGCGTCAAACACACTAGCGTCTCTGGTGCTCTGCGCAGCACTTGGCTGCCTCTGCGTGGCCCTGCGTGAGCCCTTGTTGGCTCTACGTCACTCCTTGGCTGCTACACTGCTCTCTCGACACAATCTCTACCTTCTCTGTTTATATGTACTCAATGCCCCTCAGTTGCTCTCCCGATCACTGATTCTATTTCTCTTAGCAAACCCCGCTCTAAAGAATAGAATGACTGATCAATCTGGTGTCTTCTCCAAGTGACCCTCAAGCCTCCTCTTATATTTTTCTTGTTGACATCTCAACGGCCGAGATTAAGTCGCTAATCAACGGCTAGGATTAGATCTGGCTTGATCCATGTCTTTTGGACCATTCTAACACAGATTCATATTAATACACATTAATATTTTATTTTCCCGAAGTTTAGACTTAGGGACTCCATTAAAAATATTAATTATTTTAATATATCCTAATCTGTTTAGAATCTGCCCAAACCCTTTTTGGTTATTGGAGATCTCATGTGCCCCAACCTCTCCACCAAATTTCGTGGTTGGAGCACATCCGATGCTACCCCAAATCAACAAGGGGTGTGGCTGAATCTAGTCTTCCCAAAGGAACAGCGTTGAATCAAGGAGGCCAGTCTTTCAAAGACATTCTAAATGGAAAACAAGTTGCCTTTGCAAATCCAGAACAGACACATAATATTCCCAACCCCTATATAGTGGAACAGTTGAATCAAGTTCCTGCATTGACTATAGATTTATCAGAAAGTAACGATCTGCGTTCAACATATGAAGCCCAAGTTGTTGTATGTAGATTCAATAGTTTCTAGCCAAAAACAATGGATCTTTTTCACTGGATCTTCACAAATTCGACACTAAACTGTGAGATCCACCTCTGCTCCAAAGGTTTCTTCATAGTAAAGTTTGCATCATCAGAGGAACGCGACTATATTCTGCAAGAAGGCCCATGGTTTTGGGGAACTACAGGACTCTTTGTCACTCCATGGTTCCCAGATTTTGATGCAAATACAATGGTAGTATCTAGAATGTCAGTATGGGTTAGACTGCATAATCTTCCCCTACATTTCTGGCATCATAAAGTACTAGAAGGCATCGGGAATCTCTTAGGGTGATACATAAAGACAGATACACAAAGAGTTGAAGAACGAATCTTCACTTTCGCCAGAATATGCACTTTCGCCAGAATATGTGTGGAGGTGGATCTCATTAAAGGATTGTTGGATCGCATCCTCTTGACTCACAACAACTAGCGTTGGACACAGTATATAGATTTTTAAAACACACCATTCTGATGTTGAATATGCCGACAAACTGGACATCTACAAAATACATGTCCCGACGCTAAGAAAGGGCCATGTAGGAAGAAGAAACCAGGAAAACAAACTAAAGGATGGCAATTTCCACAACATTTGCCTGAAGACGACGAGGAAGATGAAGAAATGGATCCCCTTACAAAAGAACAAGTCTAGAATGCACAATAAAATGCAGAAAAGAAGGAAACACAACATGAACTCTCATCAACACCAAATCCCACAGCACAACCGGAGGGGAGACCTGAGTCTAAGGAATTGGGAGGATACAAACGTCATCACGTCTCAAAAAGCTCGGATTCAAATAAGGAAATTTTGAAAATGGATGAAGAGAACCAAATAGCTCTTGTATCCACCACTCCATCTCAAGGAGAATGGCGGAAAGTGGAAAAAAAGAAATGGAGGAAAGGGTAACTTGTTTCTCTACATATTAAGATAGTTTTTTTTTGTTTTGGCTCAGTGAACACCAGTCTCGACTGGCTTGATGAATGCTTTAAAAGCATCTACAACATGTAATTTTGTTTTCATTAATAAAATTACGATTTTTCCTGGAGTAAAAAAAAAAAGAGAAATAATTATTTTGTAGAGGGATCTAAGCATATTTATTGAACACCCAAAATCGTAGCAGCCACAAGGCAATAGTGTTTTCTATTAGCACAATGATTGATTGGTTGAAGGGTCAGTATGCTTGCTTACTCAACCTAACCATCCTCCTCTCTATGCTGCATCTACAATCCCTAGGGTATCTTATCCACTCAACCTTCCAGAGGGTACAGTTGTAGTCACTCACTGCACAAAATAATATTATATATGATATCCAGTGTTTTCAAAACCATTTTTAAAAACCGGTTACCGGTCTAACCGGCCGGTTAGCAAGGCCGCCGGTCTAAACCGGCCAAAAAACCCGGTTGGAAAGGCCATTTCGCCATTTTTTTGCCCTAACCGGTGAAAACCGGCCGGTTTAGGACGAAACCGGCCGGTTTGATACAAACCGGCCGGTTCTGTCCTAAACCGGCCGGTTTGATACAAACCGGCCGGTTCTGTCCTAAACCGGCCGGTTTTAGGCACGCCCACTGTAAAGTTAAAAAAGCATATTTTTGACTGTGTTTTAGGGGTTTTGGGGGGAAACTAAGGGTGTTTCAACCCTAACAATGTTGGAAATTAATGGTAATGTTAAATTCTTAAAGTAAAAGTGATATTTCCTTTAATTTTCATTTTCATCCTTTTACTTAAATTTTTAACATTACCATGAAATGACTCAGGATGTTTGAGAGTGGTTTCGATCTCATTGGATTTCATATGTAGAAACTAGAATTTTAGATTTCACTCAAAATTCAGCAGACTTAATGGTTTCAGGATTTCATGGTTTGGGGGTAAACAATAAATGCAATCGGAGCTCCAAATGATGAGCAAAACTCCTGATCTAGATCCCATTGTGTTGGACGGTATTGATCCAACATCAGAATGGGTGGAGGAGATTGAAGAACATGTGTTTGAGGCTGATTTTGATATCGACATGGCTTTAGCAGGGGATGAAGCAGATTATGTGGTGGCATCAGAACCAGGATCAGTAGTGGCATCAAGGAAAGGCAAAGAACCAATGGAAGGCACTAGTCATGCAGGTCGACAAACTCGTGCTTCCATTAGGTCCACTTCTATTGTAATTGGTGGCATTGATACTGAGGTTGCAGATCAAGCTGAGGCATCCTCAGACTCTGAACCAGATGATGTCTATGTAGCTCCTGATGATGATCCTGTGTCTAGTAGTGGTGATGAACTTGATGATTGATCATGTGTACACCGTAGACTTGTAGTAGGCCAATGGCCTCATAGCTTGCAGCGTTGTTTTTGGACTTTATAGGCCATTTAGAGCCTCATTTCTTATGTATTTTGCTATTTTGTCGATGATATGTATTGCACTCAGTGCCATTTTGATATATTCACCTTTACATGGTATATAAATGAGCAAACTTTGCATATTTTGTCCTTATTGGCTTGGAATCATGGTTTTACATCTTAAAAATAGTTTTGTTTCATTAAAAATTAATTATTTAATGTATTTTTTTAAAACTGGTTCGTTTAGACCAAATCAGTCCCGGTTAGACCGGTTCCGGTCGGTAAACCGGTTCATTAGGTGGACCGGTCAGGTCACCGGTTCCGGTTTTAAAAACATTGATGATATCACAAATAAACCACAAAAGCTTAAATAACACGTACATACAGAGCAATGAATTAACCATACACATACATGTCCTCTCTTGGCTAATATTATAGCAACAACAATCATGAACAACAAGCCCTAAATAACTTTTCAATTTGTTTCATTTCAAAGTTCTAGAAAAAATCTTGAATCTCACACCCATGAACAAGATCATACTACCCTCGAAACCATGGCAAAATGATAAATCATTGTGCAAACATCAAATATTTCAATGTATTAAAGGAAAAAATTATCTTATAGGAGAAAAGTATGCCTCACCCATCCTTTATGCCAGGTTTATAGAATGTTTAGTGCATCTTCACCACTTCACCTTTGTAGACTGTACAAGTGCAGTTCTTCACTAGATAAAGAAGATCAATATAGTTGATTATGAGAGCATAGATAACATATAATAAATTGAATAGCAAACAAATGGAGCCACAAATTAGCAAAAGATACTTTTAACTGAAGTGCATTGTATATAGGTATCTTGAATCACCTTCATTTATGAACAATAATCTCCATTTTCCATGCCTGCTTCCTTCATTTCCATTTCCACATCCAACAAACAAAGCCAAGACGAAAGTACAAAAAATGTGAACAAAAAAAGGCAAAACAAAGGAAAACAAGTACAACTCACCCAAAAAAATGAAATCAAGACCAAACTACAAAAAACAATTAAATAAAAAGAAAAACAAAGGAAAACGAGTACAACACAAAGCATGGCCATGCTCAAACTCAAAAAAACATGCAAACAAGAACAAAAAAAAAGTGCAAACATCCCCTTTGCACATCATCTCTCCTACAGTGTGCTCTCCTCCGCTGAAAGGAAAAAATGTGGGCTGGAAAAGGTTAAAATGCAAACACAGTTAGTAATGGTAAGCACATTTCAGAACCAACAATTATTCATAATAAGAAACGCACCTCCCCTAGATTTTGCTTTATAACGATGGACAATCTTTTGTATTCCCCTTACTCGTGCTCATAAGAACAAGCCATCTACAACAGAGAGAAAATAAGATATTACAATCGTTGTATAAGTTAAACTGGAGAGTTAAATGCAATAATTAATTATAATAAGAAACACACCTTTCTTTGAGAATGTTATATAAAAGGGGAGACTCCAATTGTATTGCACGTATTCAAGCTCACTGGAAACAGCCATCTGCAATAGATACACAAAAAAAGATTATATTTCTAAAATATATTAAACTAGAGAGTTTCAATTCATGAACTTGTCATGCAACTTAGTCCAAGTCCACTTATATTCCATGTTATACCTCAAGAAAATGCAGATTTTCTAAACTAGATGTACTTCTGCTAGGAATAATACAAACAATGTTTTCATAAGAGGTAATCTTTTAAGAAATTGAAAACATGACTCGCTCATCCTCTATGTTGCATTTGCATTGCCTAAGGTATCTTCTCCACTTTACCATCCCAGACACTACAATTGTAGTCACTCACTACACAAATAAATATTATATGTGAGATAACGAATAAACCATCAGAGAAATTAAATAATAGACACTATATTTGTAGTCACTCACGGCACAAAGAAATATTATATATGAGATCATGAATAAACCATGAGGGAAACTGAATAACAATTATACAAAGCAATGAACTAATGATACACATACTTGCTCTCCCTCAGCTAATGTTATAGCAGCAACAAGCATGAACAATAAGCTCTAAAAATGTGAACCCAGGTGTAACTTTTCCCTTTATTTCATATCAAAGTTCTCGGAAAATCTCGAACCTCACACCCATTAACAAGATCATACTACCCTGAAGCCATGACAAAAGGATAAATCGTTGCATAAACAACAAATATTTCAGTGTCTTAAACCACAATATTATTATGTAGGAAAAAATTATGGCTCACCAATTGTCCACGCTACTTTTGTAGAATGTCTAGGGTATCTTCACCACTTGACCTTCATGGACTATACAGTCGTAATCACTTTCTACACAAAGTGTATCAATATATATGAGTATGAGACCACATATAAAACATATGATAAATTGAAAAACAAGTAAAAGGAGTCACAAATGAGCAAAAGATAATTGTGAGTGAAGTGCATTGTGTATAGTTAAGGTGATTCAACTTTATTTATGAATGATATCCTCCATTTCATCAGTTACATTTTCTCTCCCTGCTCCCTTCCTTTCCTTTTGAACATCCATCAAACAAAACCAAATACCAAACTACAAGAAATGAGAAAAAAATACAAAACAAAGGAAAATGAGTACAACACAAAGCATGGTCATGTTCAAACTCAGCGATAACAAAACATGTACAAAACAACAAATAAAAAATCACGAACTTCCCCTTTGCACATTATCTCTATTGCAGTGTCCTCTCCTCCTCTCCTCAACTGAAACGGAAAAAAAGTGGGGTGAATAAGGTTAAAATATAAACACAGTAATTGGTAAACAAATTTCAAAACCAATAGTTATTCATAATAGGAAACATACCTCCTCTAGAGTTTGTTATATAATGATAGGCACTCCATTCTATATTCCACTTACTCGTACTCAACAGAACAAGCCATCTACAATACACACATAATAAAGATATTAGAATCATTATACATGTTAAACTGGAGGTTGAATGTAATAATCAATCATAATATTAAACATTCTTGCTTTCAAGTTTTGTTATATAAAGGGGGATAATCCATTATGTATTTCACGTATTTCTGCCCACTGGAATCAACCATCTACAATAGATACACAATAAAATGTTAAAATTCTAATAAAAGTTAAACTGGAGTTGAAGGGATGAAAACTTGTCATCCACCTTAATTCCAGTCCATTTATATTCCATGCTATATATAAAAATATGTAAATCTTCTAAACAAGATGTAATCCTACTAGGAATATGGAAATCAATGTTATCATAACAGATGATTCTCTTTTTGAGAGAGATCTAAACATATTTAAACATATTGAACACCCAAATCCAAGGGGCCACAATGCAATAGTGTTGTCTATAAGCACAATGAAGGGTCGGTATGCTTGCTTGCTCGACCTTCCCATCCTCCTCTCTAGGGCATGTTGTGTGAGGTTGTGTTTGTGATGTGGAGCAAGAAAGCATATAAATTTAAACATACCATTTAATGTATATGTCAAACCACTAATTGAGTGGTACTACCTGAGAACCACACTAAAAGGAGAAAATGTCGAGCAAATGAATAATAATAACACTATTTTGTTGGAAACCAACATGACTTACCCATCCTCTGCATTGCATCTACAATGCCAAGGGCATCTTCTCTACTCAACCCTCCCAAACAGTACAATTGTAGTCACACACTGCACAAAGTAATATTATATATGGTATCACAAATAAATAAACCATAAGAGGTTAAATAACATACATATAGAGCGATGAATTAACCATACACATATCTGCCCTCCCTTGGCTAATATTATAGTTGTGACAATCATGAACAATAAGCCTGGAACATGTAAATCCTAGTATAATTTTTCCATTTGTTTCATATCAAAGTTCTAAAAAAAGTCTTGAACCTCACACCCATGAACAAGATCATACTACCTCGAAACCATGACAAAATGATAAATCATTGTGCAAACAACAAAATATTTCAGCTATTAAAGGATAAAAGTATTTTGTAGGAAAAAAGTATGTCTCACCCATCCTTTGTGCCACATTTGTAGAATGTTTAGTGCATCTTCACCACTTCACCTTTGTAGATTATACAATTGTAGTTCTTCACTACATAAAGAAGATATATATAGTTGATTATGAGAGCATCGGTAAAACATATAATAAATTGAATAGCAAACTAATGAAGCCACAAATTAGCAAAAGTTTCTTTTACCTGAAGTGCATTGCATATAGGTATGTTGACTCACCTTCATTTATGAACAATAATCCACATTTTTCTTGTCAGCTTCATTTCCGTTTCCACAACCAACAAACAAAACCAAGACCAAAGTTCCGGAAAATATCTTGAATCTCACACCCATGAACAAGATCATACTACCTCAAAACCATGAAAAAATGATAAATCATTGTGCAAACAACAAAATATTTCAGCGTATTAAAGGGCAAAAGAATTTTATAGGAGAAAAGTACATCTCACCCGTCCTTTATGCCATGTTTGTAGAATGTTTATTGCATCTTCAACACTTCACTTTTGTAGACTATACAATTGTTGTTCTTCACTACATAAAGAAGATATATATAGTTGATTATGAGAGCATCCATAAAACATATAATAAATTGAATAGCAAACAAATGAAGCCACAAATTAGCAAAAGATTTTTTTAACAAAAGTGCATTGCATATAGGTATGTTGACTCACCTTCATTTATGAACAATAATCTCCATTTTCCTTGTCTGCTTCGTTTCCGTTTCCACACCCAACAAACAAAACAAGGACCGAAGTACAAAAAATGTGAAAAAAAAAAGGAAAACGAGTACAACACACCCAAAAAAACTAAACCTAAACCCAAATACAAAAAACAAGAAAAAAAAAAGGAAAACAAGTACAACACAAAGCATGGCCATGCTCAAACTCAACAAAACATGTAAACAAGAACAAAGGAAAATTTGCAAACATCCCCTCTGCACATCATTTTCCTACAATGTGATCTCCTCTGCTGAAAAGTGGGCTGAAAAAGGTTAAAATGCACACAGTTAGTAATGGTAAACATGTTTAAAAACCAATAATTATACATAATAGGAAATGCACCTCCCCTAGAGTTTGTTTTATAACGATGGACACTCTCTTTTGCATTCCATTTGCTAGTGCTCATCACAACAAGCCATCTAAAACAGATAGAAAATAAGAT
The DNA here is from genome assembly GCA_031772625.1 of Pinus tabuliformis. Taxonomy (NCBI): domain Eukaryota; kingdom Viridiplantae; phylum Streptophyta; class Pinopsida; order Pinales; family Pinaceae; genus Pinus; species Pinus tabuliformis. Next base: position 1,702,942,850 of record CM062819.1, read on the forward strand.
ATTACAATCATTATATAAGTTAAACTGGAGAGTTGAATGCAATAATTAATCATAATAACAAATAAACCTTTCTTTGACATTGTTATATAAAAGGGGAGAGCCCATTTTCTATTGCACGAATTCATGCCCGCTGGAACAAGCCATCTGCAATAGATACCAAAAAAATATTAGATTTCTAAAATACATTAAACTAGAGAGAGTTTGAATTCATGAACTTGTCATGCAACTTAGTCTGAGTCTAGTTATCTTCCATGCTATACCTCAAGAAAATATAGATTTTCTAAACTAGATGTACTTCTACTAGGAATAATACAATGTTTTCATAAGAGGTAATCTTTTTGAGAAAATGAAAACAACATGACTCACCCATCCCCTATGTTGCATCCGCATTGCCTAAGGTATCTTCTCCACTAAACCATCCCAAACACTACAATTGTAGTCACTCCTTACACAAATCAATATTATGTATGAGATCACGAATAAACCATGAGAGAAATTAAATATTAGGCACTATATTTGTAGTCACTCACGGCACAAAGTAATATTATATATGAGATCATAAATAAACCACGAGAGAAGTTGTATATAAATTATACAGAGCAATGAATTAACCATACACATGCTTGCCCTTGGCTAACATTATAACACCAACAAGAATGAACAATAAGCTCTAAAAATGTGAAACCAAATGTAACTTTTCCCTTTATTTCATATCAATGTTCTCAGAAAATCTCAAACCTCACACCCATTAACAAGATCATACTACCATGAACCCACGAAAAAAGGATAAACCGTTGCATAAACAACAAATATTTCAGTGGCTTAAAGCACAATATTATCATACAAGAAAAAATAATGGCTCACCGATTGTTCGTGCTGCTTTTGTAGAATGTCTAGGGTATCTTCACCACTTGACCTTCATGGACTATACAGCTGTAGTCACTTGCTACACAACGTAGATCAATATAGTTGAGTATGAGACCACATATAAAACATATGTTAAACTGAAAAACAAGTGGTGTCACAAATGAGCGAAAGATAAGAGTGAGTGAAGCGCATTATGTATAGTTAAGGTGATTCACCTTCATTTATGAATGATAAACTCCATCTCATCACTTTCATTTTCACTCCCTGCTCCCTTTCCTTCCTTTCGCACACCGAACAAATAAAACCAAATACCAAACTACAAGAAATGAGAAAAAAATACAAAACAAAGGAAAATGAGTACCACACAAAGCATGGCCATTTTCCAACTCAACAAAAACAAAACATGTAGGCAACAACAAATAAAAAATTACAAACTTCCCCTTTGCACATTATCTCCACTGCAATGTCCTCCCCTTTGCACATTATCTCCACTACAATGTCCTCTCCACTACAAAGAAAAAAAAATGGGGTGAATATGGTTAAAATATAAACACAAATATTAACCGTAAGCAAATTCCAAAACCAATAGTTATTCATAATAATAAACCTACCTCCTCTAGAGTTTGCTATATAATGATAGACACTTCATTTTATATTCCACTTACTCATGCTCACTAAAACAAGCCATCTACAACAGATACATAATTAAGATATTAGAATCATTCTAGAAATTAAACTGGAGGGTTGAATGCAATAATCAATCATAATATTAAACATTCTTGCCTTCGAGTTCTATTATATAAAGAGGGATAATCCATTTTGTATTTCACGTATTTGTGCCCACTAGAATCAACCATCTGCAGTAGATACATAACAAAATATTAGAATTCTAATAAAAGTTAAACTCGACAGTTGAAGGGATGGACTTGTCATCCAACTTAATTCTGGTCCATTTATACTCCATGCTATATCTCAAAATATATAAATCTTCTAAAAAAGATGTAATTCTAATAGATGATTCTTTTTGTGAGAGGGATCTAAACATATTTAAACATATTGAACACCCAAAATCATAGGGGCCACAAGGCAATAGTGTTGTCTATTAGTACAATAGTTGATTGGTTGAACGGTCGGTATGCTCGACCTAGGTCGACCTTACCATCCTCCTCTCCAGGCCACAATGTGTGGGGTTGTGTGTGCGATGTGGAGCAAGAAAGCATATAAATTTAAACATACCATTTGATGTATATGTCAAACCACTAATTAAGTGGTACTACCCTAAAACCATGCCAGAAGGAAAAACATCGAGCAAACGGATAATAATAACACTATTTTGATGGAAAAGAACGCGACTCACCCATCCTTTGTGCTACATCTACAATGCCTAGGGTATCTTCCCCACTCAACCCTCCTAGACAGTACAATTGTAATCAATTAGTGCACAAAGTAATAGATATATGATATCACAAATAAACCACAATATCTTAAATAGCATACATATAGAGTGATGAAATAACCATACACATACCTGCCCTCGCTTTGCTAATATTATCGCGATGACAATCATGAACAATAAGCCCTGAACATGTAAATCCTAGTATAACTTTTCCATTTGTTTCATATCAAAGTTCTGGAAAAAGTCTTGAACCTCACACCTATGAACAAGATCATACTACCTCGAAACCATGATAAAATGATAAATCATTGTGCAAACAACAAAATATTTCAGCTATTCAAGGAAAAATGTATTTTGTAGGAAAAAAGTATGTCTCACCCATCCTTTGTGCCACGTTTGTAGAATATTTAGTGCATCTTCACCATTTCACCTCTATAGATTATACAATTGTAGTTTTTCACTAGATTATACTGTAGTAGTTTTTCACTACTACAGTTGATTATGAGAGCATCGGTAAAACATATAATAAATTGAATAGCAAACAAATGAAGCCACAAATTAGCAAAAGATTCTTTTAACTGAAGTGCATTGCATATAGGTATGTTGACTCACCTTCATTTATGAACAATAATCTACATTTTCCTTGTTTGCTTCATTTCCGTTTCCACACCCAAGACCAAAGCTCTGGAAAAAGTCTTAAATCTCACACCCATGAACAAGATCATACTACCTCAAAACCATGACAAAATGATAAATCATTGTGCAAACAACAAAATATTTCAGCATATTAAAGGACAAAAGTATTTTGTAGGAATAAAGTATGTCTCACCCATCCTTTGTGCCACGTTTGTAGAATGTTTAGTGCATCTTCACCACTTCACTTTTGTAGACTATACAATTGTAGTTCTTCACTACATAAAGAAGATATATATAGTTGATTATGAGAGCATTGATAAAACATATAATAAATTGAATAGCAAACAAATGAAGCCACAAATTAGCAAAAGATTCTTTTAACTAAAGTGCATTGCATATAGGTATGTTGACTCACCTTCATTTATGAACAATAATCTCCATTTTCCTTGTCTGCTTCATTTCTGTTTCCACACCCAACAAACAAAACCAAGACCAAAGTACAAAAAATGTGCAAAAAGAGGAATAAAAAGAAAGGAAAACGAGTACAACACACCCAAAAAAACGAAACCTAAACCAAACTACAAAAAACAAGAAGAAAAAAAACAAAACAAAGGAAAACAAGTACAACACAAAGCATGGCCATGCTCAAACTCAACAAAACATGCAAACAAGAACAAAGGAAAAATTGCAAACATCCCCTCTGCACATCATCTCTCCTACAATGTGCTCTCCTCCGCTGAAAGGAAAAAAAGTGGGCTGAAAAAGGTTAAAATGCACACAGTTAGTAATGTAAGCATGTTTAAAAACCAATAATTATACATAATAGGAAATGCACCTCCCCTAGAGTTTGTTTTATAACGATGGACACTCTCTTTTGTATTCCATTTACTAGTGCTCATCACAACAAGCCATCTAAAACAGATAGAAAATAAGATATTACAATCATTATATAAGTTAAACTGGAGAGTTGAATGCAATAATTAATCATAATAACAAATACACCTTTCTTTGACATTGTTATATAAAAGGGGAGATCCCATTTTGTATTGCACGAATTCATGCCCGCTGGAACAAGCCATCTACAATAGATACAAAAAAAAATATAAGATTTCTAAAATACGTTAAACGAGAGAGTTTGAATTCATGAACTTGTCATGCAACTTAGTCTGATTCTCGTTATCTTCCATGCTATACCTCAAGAAAATATAGATTTTCTAAACTAGATGTACTTCTACTAGGACTAATACAATGTTTTCGTAAGACATAACCTTTTTGAGAAAATGAAAAAATGACTCACCCATCCCCTATGTTGCATCCGCTTTGCCAAAGGTATCTTCTCCACTAAACCATCCCAAACGCTACAATTTTAGTTACTCACTACACAAATCAATATTATGTATGAGATCACGAATAAACCATAAGAGAAATTAAATATTAGGCACTATATTTGTAGTCAATCACGGCAAAAAGTAATATTATATATGAGATCATAAATAAACCATGAGAGAAACTGAATAACAATTACACAAAGCAATGAATTAACCATACACATATTTGCTTGCCATTGGCTAACATTATAGCACCAACAAGCATGAGCAATAATCTCTAAAAATGTGAAACCAAATGTAACTTTTCCCTTTATTTTGTATCAAAGTTTTCAAAAAATCTCAAACCTCACATCTATTAACAAGATCATACTACCCTGAAGCCATGAAAAAAGGATAAATCGTTGCATAAACAACAAATATTTCAATGGCTTAAAGCACAATATTATCATACAAGAAAAAATTATGGATCGTCGATTGTTCGTTCTGCGTTTGTAGAATGTCTAGGGTAACTTCACCACTTGACCTTCATGGACTATAAAGTTGTAGCCACTTGCTACACAAAGCAAATCAATATAGTTGAGTATGAGACCACATATAAAACACATGATAAATTGAAAAGCAAGTAAATGGTGTCACAAATGAGCTAAAGATAATAGTTTGTGAAGTGCATTATGTATAGTTAAGGTGACTCACCTTCATTTATGAATGATAACCTCCATCTCATCACTTTCATTTTCTCTCCTTTCTCTATTTCTTTCCCTTCGCTCCATTTCTTTCCTTTCGCACACCCAACGAATAAAACCAAATACCAAACTACAAGAAATCCGAAAAAAATACAAAACAAAGGAAAATTAGTACAACACAAAGCATGGCCATGTTCAAACTCAACAAAAACAAAACATGTAGGCAACAACAAATAAAAAATTACAAACTTCCCCTTTGCACATTATCTCTACTACAATGTCCTCTCCTCCACTACAAGGAAAACAAAACAATGGGGTGAATAAGGTTAAAATATAGACACAAATAGTAAAGGCAAGCAAACTCCAAATCCAATAGTTATTCATAATAAGAAGCATATATCCTCTAAAGTTTGCTATATAATGATAGACACTTCATTTTATATTCCACTTACTTGTGCTCACTAAAACAAGCCATCTACAACAGATACATAATAAAGATATTAGAATCATTATACAAGTTAAAGTGGGGGCTTGAATGCAATAATCAATCATAGTATGAAACATTCTTGCCTTCGAGTTCTATTATATAAAGAGGGATAATCCATTTTGCATTTCACGTATTTGTGCCCACTAGAATCAATCATCTACAGTAGATACACAATAAAATATTAGAATTTTGATAAAAGTTAAACTCAACAGTTGAAGTGATGAACTTGTCATCCAAATTAATTCCAGTCCATTTATATTCCATGCTATATCTCAAAAATATATAAATCTTCTAAAAAAGATGTAATTCTACTAGGAATAAGGAAATCAATGTTATCCTAAGAGATGATTCTTTTTGTGAGAGGGATCTAAACATATTTAAACATATTGAACACCCAAAATCATAGGGGGCACAATGGTTGATTGGTTGAAGGGTCGGTATGCTTGCTTGCTCGACCTTCCCATCCTCCTCTCTAGGCCACAATCTGCAATAATAACATCTCTTGGTGGAAAGCCCACCAAGATAGCTCAATAATACAAAAATAAGACTCTCATCAGTGCAAAATAGTGAACATAATGAGTCATTGGGCCATTGAGAAGACCTAGTCGAGTCCAAAGTGTGCCAAGGTGAGAGAATAGACTCCAAACATGGTGATTGAGGGGTTGGCCCTTGATATCCAAGAAAGTCTCATGCGGTGTCCCCAAGTGGGTGTGGGGCCACAATGACATCCTCATGGGTCTCCAAGTGGATTGATAATGCATGTAAATCGTATGTAAGGGAAAGGATGATGACATAAGCCCTATCTTTGTCTCCCGCAATGAAACACATTTTCATCTAGACCCTAGAACCTCTGCCAACTGTGTGGTACAAGTGTGAAGTCAGTTGGGCATTGTGATCCACGTGCATCATCCTCATCCAAAAGGCGGATCACAAGCAATCACTGAATGGTAATGAAATTCCTAGATACAATGGTAGTGTCTAGAATGTCGATCTGGGTTAGACTGCATAATCTTCCCCTACATTTATGGCATCATAAAGCACTAGAAGACATTGGTAAACTCTTAGGGCGATACATAAAGACAGATACACAAAGAGTTGAAGAACGAATCTTCACTTTCGCCAGAATATGTGCGGAGGTGGATCTCAGGAAAGGATTGTTGGATTGCATCATCTTGACTCACAACAACCAGTGTTGGACACAGTGTCTAGATTTTGAAAACACACCATTCCGATGTCGAATATGCTGAAAGACTAGACATCTACAAAATACATGTCCCGACGTTAAGAAAGAGCCACGAAGGAAGAAGAAACCAGGAAAACAACCCAAAGGATGGCAATTTCCACAGCATCTGCCTGAAGACGACGAGGAAGATGAAGAAATGAATCCCCTTAAAAAAGAAGTCCAGAATCCACAATAAAATGCAGAAAAGAAGGAAACACAACATGAAGTCTCATCAACACCAGATCCCACAGCGCAGCCGAAGGGGAGACCTGAGTCTAAGGAATTGGGAGGATACAAACGTCATCACGTCTCAGAAAGCTTGGATTCAGATAAGGAAATTCCGAAAATGAAAGAAGAGAACAAGATAGCTCTTGTATCCACCACTCCATCTCAAGGAGAATGGCGGAAAGTGGAAAAAAGAAATGGAGGAAAGGGTAACTTGTTTCTCTACATATTAAGATAGTTTTTTTGTTTTAGCTCAGTGAACACCAGTCTCGACTGGCTTGATGAATGTGCTTTAAAAGCATCTACAACATGTAATTTTGTTTTCATTAATGAAATTACGATTTTTCCTGGGGAAAAAAAGAGAAATAATTATTTTGTAGAGGGATCTAAGCATATTTATTGAACACCCAAAATCCTAGCGTCCACAAGGCAATAGTGTTTTCTATTAGCACAATGGTTGATTGGTTGAAGGGTCAGTATGCTTGCTTACTCAACCTAACCATCCTCCTCTCTACGCTGCATCTACAATCTCTAGGGTATCTTCTCCACTCAACCCTCCTAGAGGGTACAATTGTAGTCATTCACTGCACAAAATAATATTATATATGATATCACAAATAAACCTCAAAAGCTTAAATAACGTACATACAGAGCAATGAATTAACCATACACATACATGTCCTCCCTTGGCTGATATTATAGCAGCAACAATCATGAACAACAACCCCTGAACATGTAAACCCTAGTATAACTTTTCAATTTGTTTCATATCAAAGTTCTAGAAAAAATCTTGAATCTCAAACCCATGAACAAGATCATACTACCTTGAAACCATGGCAAAATGATAAATCATTGTGCAAACATCAAATATTTCAATGTATTAAAGGAAAAAAGTATCTTATAAGAGAAAACTATGCCTCACCCATCCTTTGTGCCAGGTTTATAGAATGTTTAGTGCATCTTCACCACTTCACCTTTGTAGACTGTACAATTGTAGTTGTTCACTACATAAAGAAGATCAATCTAGTTGATTATGAGAGCATAGATAAAACATATAATAAATTGAATAGCAAATAAATGGAGCCACAAATTAGCAAAAGATAATTTTAAGTGAAGTGCATTGCATATAGGTATGTTGACTCACCTTCATTTATGACAATAATCTCCATTTTCCATGCCTGCTTCCTTTATTTCCGTTTCCACATCCAACAAACAAAGCTAAGACGAAAGGACAAAAAATGTGAACAAAAAAAGCAAAACAGAGGAAAACAAGTACAACTCACCCAAAAAAATGAAATTAAGACCAAGCTACAAAAAACAATTTAAAAAAAAAAACAAAACAAAGGAAAACGAGTACAACACAAAGCATGGCCATGCTCAAACTCAAAAAAACATGCAAACAAGAACAAAAAAAAATTGCAAACATCCCCTCTGCACATCATCTCTCCTACTGTGTGCTCTCCTCCGCTGAAAGGAAAAAATGTGGTCTGGAAAAGGTTAAAATGCAAACACAGTTAGTAATGATAAGCACATTTCAGAACCAATAATTATTCATAATAAAAAACGCACCTCCCCTAGAGTTTGCATTATAACGATGGACAATCTTTTGTATTCCGCTTCCTCGTGCTCATCACAACAAGCCATCTACAAAAGATACAAAATAAGATATTAGAATTGTTATATAAATTAAACTAGAGATTTGAATGCAATTATTAATCATAATAAGAAACACACCTTTCTTTGAGTTTGTTATATAAAAGGAGAGTCCATTTTGTATTTCACGTATTCATGCTCCCTGGAAAAAGCCATCTACAATAGATACACAAAAAAATATTATATTTCTAAAATATATTAAACTAGAGAGTTTCAATTCATGAACTTGTCATGCAACTTAGTCCAAGTCTACTTATATTCCATGCTATACCTCAAGAAAATGCAGATTTTGTAAACTAGATGTACCTCTAATAGGAATAATACAAACAATGTTTTCATAAGAGGTAATCTTTTAAGAAATTGAAAACATGACTCACTCATCCTCTATGTTGCATTTGCATTGCCTAAGGTATCTTCTCCACTTGACCATCCCAGAACACTACAATTGTAGTCACTCACTACACAAATAAATATTATATATGCGATCACAAATAAAACGTCAGAGAAATTAAATAATAGACACTATATTTGTAGTCACTCACGGCACAAAGATATATTATATATGAGATCATGAATAAACCATGAGGGAAACTGAATAACAATTATACAAAGCAATGAATTAATCATACACATACTTGCTCTCCCTCGGCTAATGTTATAGCAGCAACAAGCATGAACAATAAGCTCTAAAAATGTGAACCCCAGTGTAACTTTTCCTTTTATTTCATATCAAAGTTCTCGGAAAATCTTGAATGAACAATAAGCTCTAAAAATGTGAACCCCGGTGTAACTTTTCCTTTTATTTTATATCAAAGTTCTCGGAAAATCTTGAACCTCACACCGATTAACAAGATCGTACTACCCTGAAGCCATGACAAAAGGATAAATCGTTGCATAAACAAAAAATATTTCAATGTCTTAAACCACAATATTATTATTAAAGAAAAAATTATGGCTCACCAATTGTCCGCGCTACTTTTGTAGAATGTCTACCGTATCTTCACCACTTGACCTTCATGGACTATACAGTCGTAATCACTTGCTACACAAAGTGTATCAATATATATTAGTATGAGACCACATATAAAACATATGATAAATTGAAAAACAAGTAAAAGGAATCACAAATGAGCAAAAGATAATTGTGAGTGAAGTGCATTGTGTATAGTTAAGGAGATTCACCTTTACTTATGAATGATATCCTCCATTTCGTCACTTTCATTTTCTCTCCCTGCTCCCTTCCTTTCCTTTTGAACATCCAACAAACAAAACCAAATACCAAACTACAAGAAATGAGAAAAATACAAAACAAAGGAAAATCAGTACAACACAAAGCATGGTCATGTTCAAACTCAGCAATAACAAAACATGTACAAAACAACAAATAAAAAATCACTAACTTCCCATTTTCACATTATCTCTATTGCAGTGTCCTCTCTTCCTCTCCTCACCTGAAAGGGCAAAAAAGTGGGGTGAATGAGGTTAAAATATAAACACAGTAATTGGTAAACAAATTTCAAAACCAATAGTTATTCATAATAGGAAACATACCTCCTCTAGAGTTTGTTATATAATGATAGACACTCCATTCTATATTCCACTTACTCGTACTCAACAGAACAAGCCATCTACAATAGATACATAATAAAGATATTAGAATCATTATACATGTTAAACTGGAGGGTTGAATGTAATAATCATTCATAATATGAAACATTCTTGTTTTCAAGTTCTGTTATATAAAGGGGGATAATCCATTATGTATTTCACGTATTTGTGCCCACTGGAATCAACCATCTGCAATAGATACACAATAAAATGGTAAATTCTAATAAAAGTCAAACTAGAGTTGAAGGGATGAAAACTTGTCATCCAACTTAATTCCAGTCCATTTATATTCCATGCTATATCTAAAAATATATAAATCTTCTAAACAAGATGTAATCCTACTAGGAATAAGGAAATCAATGTTATCATAAGAGATGATTCTTTTTGTGAGAGGGATCTAAACATATTTAAACATATTGAACACCCAAAATCCAAGGGGCCACAAGGCAATAGTGTTGTCTATAAGCACAATGAAGGGTCGGTATGCTTGCTTGCTCGACCTTCCCATCCTCCTCTCTAGGGCATGTTGTGTGGGGTTGTGTTTGTGATGTGGAGCAAGAAAGCATATAAATTTAAACATACCATTTGATGTATATGTCAAACCACTAATTGAGTGGTACTACCCGAGAACCACGCTAAAAGGAGAAAATGTCGAGCAAATGAATAATAATAACACTATTTTGTTGGAAACCAACATGACTCACCCATCCTCTGCATTGCATCTACAATGCCAAGGGCATCTTCTCTACTCAACCCTCCCAAAAGTACAATTGTAGTCACACACTGCACAAAGTAATATTATATATGGTATCACAAATAAATAAACCACAAGAGCTTAAATAACATACATATAGAGCGATGAATTAACCATACACATACCTGCCCTCCCTTGGCTAATATTATAGTTGTGACAATCATGAACAATAAGCCCTAAACATGTAAATCCTAGTATAACTTTTCCATTTGTTTCATATCAAAGTTCTGGAAAAAGTCTTGAACCTCACACCCATGAACAAGATCATACTACCTCGAAACCATGACAAAATGATAAATCATTGTGCAAACAACAAAATATTTCAGCTATTAAGGACAAAAGTATTTTGTAGGAAAAAAGTATGTCTCACCCATCCTTTGTGCCACGTTTGTAGAATGTTTAGTGCATCTTCACCACTTTAACTTTGTAGATTATACAATTGTAGTTCTTCACTACATAAAGAAAATATATATAGTTGATTATGAGAGCATCGGTAAAACATATAATAAATTGAATAGCAAACAAATGAAGCCACAAATTAGCAAAAGATTCTTTTAACTGAAGTGCATTGCATATAGGTATGTTGACTCACCTTCATTTATGAACAATAATCTACATTTTTCTTGTCAGCTTCATTTCCGTTTCCACAACCAACAAACAAAACCAAGACCAAAGTTCTGGAAAATGTCTTGAATCTCACACCCATGAACAAGATCATACTACCTCAAAACCATGAAAAAATGATAAATCATTGTGCAAACAACAAAATATTTCAACGTATTAAAGGACAAAAGAATTTTATAGGAGAAAAGTACATCTCACCCATCCTTTATGCCATGTTTGTAGAATGTTTATTGCATCTTCAACACTTCACTTTTGTAGACTATACAATTGTTGTTCTTCACTACATAAAGAAGATATATATAGTTGATTATGAGAGCATCCATAAAACATATAATAAATTGAATAGCAAACAAATGAAGCCAAAAATTAGCAAAAGATTCTTTTAACAAAAGTGCATTGCATATAGGTATGTTGACTCACCTTCATTTATGAACAATAATCTCCATTTTCCTTGTCTTCTTCGTTTCCGTTTCCACACCCAACAAACAAAACAAGGACCGAAGTACAAAAAATATGAAAAAAAAAAGGAAAACGAGTACAACAAACCCAAAAAAACGAAACCTAAACCCAAATAGAAAAAAAATAAAGAAAAAGGAAAACAAGTACAACACAAAGCATGGCCATGCTCAAACTCAACAAAACATGTAAACAAGAACAAAGGAAAATTTGCAAACATCCCCTCTGCACATCATTTCTCCTACAATGTGATCTCCTCTGCTGAAAAGTGGGCTGAAAAAGGTTAAAATGCACACAGTTAGTAATGGTAAACATGTTTAAAAACCAATAATTATACATAATAGGAAATGCACCTCCCCTAGAGTTTGTTTTATAACGATGGACACTCTCTTTTGTATTCCATTTGCTAGTACTCATCACAACAAGCCATCTAAAACAGATAGAAAATAAGATATTACAATCATCATATAAGTTAAACTGGAGAGTTGAATGCAATAATTAATCATAATAACAAATAAACCTTTCTTTGACATTGTTATATAAAAGGGGAGAGCCCATTTTCTATTGCACGAATTCATGCCCGCTGGAACAAGCCATCTGCAATAGATACCAAAAAAATATTAGATTTCTAAAATACATTAAACTAGAGAGAGTTTGAATTCATGAACTTGTCATGCAACTTAGTCTGAGTCTAGTTATCTTCCATGCTATACCTCAAGAAAATACAGATTTTCTAAACTAGATGTACTTCTACTAGGAATAATACAATGTTTTCATCAGAGGTGATCTTTTTGAGAAAATGAAAACAACATGATTCACCAATCCCCTATGTTGCATCCGCATTGCCTAAGGTATCTTCTCCACTAAACCATCCCAAACACTACAATTGTAGTCACGCACTACACAAATCAATATTATGTATGAGATCACGAATAAACCATGAGAGAAATTAAATATTAGGCGCTATATTTGTAGTCACTCACGGCACAAGGTAATATTATATATGAGATCATAAATAAACCACGAGAGAAGTTGAATAACAATTATACAGAGCAATGAATTAACCATACACATACTTGCTTGCCCTTGGCTAACATTATAGCACCAACAAGCATGAACAATAAGCTCTAAAAATGTGAAACCAAATGTAACTTTTCCCTTTATTTCATATCAAAGTTCTCGGAAAATCTCAAACCTCACACTCATTAACAAGAGCATACTACCCTGAACCCACGAAAAAGCATAAACCGTTGCATAAACAACAAATATTTCAGTGGCTTAAAGCACAATATTATCATACAAGAAAAAATAATGGCTCACCGATTGTTCATGCTGCTTTTGTAGAATGTCTAGGGTATCTTCACCACTTGACCTTCATGGACTATACCGCTGTAGTCACTTGCTACACAACGTAGATCAATATAGTTGAGTATGAGACCACATATAAAACATATGTTAAATTGAAAAACAAGTAAATCGTGTCACAAATGAGTGAAAGATAAGAGTGAGTGAAGCGCATTATGTATAGTTAAGGTGATCCACCTTCATTTATGAATGATAACCTCCATCTCATCACTTTCATTTTCACTCCCTGCTCCCTTTCCTTCCTTTCGCACACCCAACAAATAAAACCAAATACCAAACTACAAGAAATGAGAAAAAAATACAAAACAAAGGAAAATGAGTACCACACAAAGCATGGCCATTTTCCAACTCAACAAAAACAAAACATGTAGGCAACAACAAATAAAAAATTACAAACTTCCCCTTTGCACATTATCTCCACTGCAATGTCCTCCCCTTTGCACATTATCTCCACTACAATGTCCTCTCCACTACAAAGAAAAAAAAATGGGGTGAATAAGGTTAAAATATAAACACAAATATTAACCGTAAGCAAACTCCAAAACCAATAGTTATTCATAATAATAAACCTACCTCCTCTAGAGTTTGCTATATAATGATAGACACTTCATTTTATATTCCACTTACTCGTGCTCACTAAAACAAGCCATCTACAACAGATACATAATTAAGATATTAGAATCATTCTAGAAATTAAACTGGAGGGTTGAATGCAATAATCAATCATAATATTAAACATTATTGCCTTCGAGTTCTATTATATAAAGAAGGATAATCCATTTTGTATTTCACGTATTTGTGCCCACTAGAATCAACCATCTGCAATAGATACATAATAAAATATTAGAATTCTAATAAAAGTTAAACTCGACAGTTGAAGGGATGGACTTGTCATCCAACTTAATTCCGGTCCTTTTATACTCCATGCTATATCTCAAAATATATAAATCTTCTAAAAAAGATGTAATTCTAATAGATGATTCTTTTTGTGAGAGGGATCTAAACATATTTAAACATATTGAACACCCAAAATCATAGGGGCCACAAGGCAATAGTGTTGTCTATTAGTACAATAGTTGATTGGTTGAACGGTCGGTATGCTCGACCTTGGTCGACCTTGCCATCCTCCTCTCCAGGCCACAATGCGTGGGGCTGTGTGTGCGATGTGGAGCAAGAAAGCATATAAATTTAAACATACCATTTGATGTATATGTCAAACCACTAATTAAGTGGTACTACCCCAAAACCATGCCAGAAGGAGAAAACATCGAGCAAACGAATAATAATAACACTATTTTGATGGAAAAGAACGTGACTCACCCATCCTTTGTGCTACATCTACAATGCCTAGGGTATCTTCCCCACTCAACCCTCCTAGACAGTACAATTGTAATCAATCAGTGCACAAAGTAATATATATATGATATCACAAATAAACCACAATATCTTAAATAGCATACATACAGAGCAATGAATTAACCATACACATACCTGCCCTCGCTTTGCTAATATTATCGCGGTGACAATCATGAATAATAAGCCCTGAACATGTAAATCCTAGTATAACTTTTCAATTGTTTCATATCAAAGTTCTGGAAAAAGTCTTGAACCTCACACCCATGAACAAGATCATACTACCTCGAAACCATGATAAAATGATAAATCATTGTGCAAACAACAAAATATTTCAGCTATTCAAGGAAAAATGTATTTTGTAGGAAAAAAGTATGTCTCACCCATCCTTTGTGCCACGTTTGTAGAATATTTAGTGCATCTTCACCATTTCACCTCTGTAGATTATACAATTGTAGTTTTTCACTACATAAAGAAGATATATACAGTTGATTATGAGAGCATCAGTAAAACATATAATAAATTGAATAGCAAACAAATGAAGCCACAAATTAGCAAAAGTTTCTTTTAACTGAAGTGCATTGCATAGAGGTATGTTGACTCACCTTCATTTATAAACAATAATCTACATTTTTCTTGTCTGCTTCATCTCCATTTCCACACCCAAGACCAAAGTTCTGGAAAAAGTCTTGAATCTCACACCCATGAACAAGATCATACTACCTCAAAACCATGACAAAATGATAAATCATTGTGCAAACAACAAAATATTTCAGCATATTAAAGGACAAAAGTATTTTGTAGGAGAAAAGTAAGTTTCACCCATCCTTTAGGCCACGTTTGTAGAATGTTTATTGCATCTTCACCACTTCACTTTTGTAGGCTATACAATTGTAGTTCTTCACTACATAAAGAAGATATATATAGTTGATTATGAGAGCATTGATAAAACATATTATAAATTCGATAGTAAACAAATGAAGCCACAAATTAGCAAAAGATTCTTTTAACTGAAGTGCATTGCATATAGGTATGTTGACTTACCTTCATTTATGAACAATAATCTCATTTTTCCATGTCTCGTCCATTTCTGTTTCTACACCCAACAAACAAAACCAAGACCAAAGTACAAAAAATGTGCAAAAAGAGGAAGAAAAAGAAAGGAAAACGAGTACAACACAACCAAAAAAACGAAACCTAAACCAAACTACAAAAAGCAAAAACAAAAAAAACAAAACAAAGGAAAATAAGTACAACACAAAGCATGGCCATGCTCAAATTCAACAAAACATGCAAACAAGAACAAAGGAAAAATTGCAAACATCCCCTTTACACATTATCTCTCCTACAATGTGCTCTCCTCCTCTGAAATGAAAAAAAGTGGGCTGAAAGGTTAAAATGCACACAGTTAGTAATGGTAAGCATGTTTAAAAACCAATAATTATACATAAAAGGAAATTCACCTCCCCTAGAGTTTGTTTTATAACGATGGACACTCTCTTTTGTATTCCATTTGCTAGTGCTCATCACAACAAGCCATATAAAACAGATAGAAAATAAGATATTACAATCATTATATAAGTTAAACTGGAGAGTTGAATGCAATAATTAAGCATAATAGCAAATACACCTTTCTTTGACATTGTTATATAAAAGGGGAGAGCCCATTTTGTATTGCACGAATTCATGCCCGCTAGAACAAGCCATCTACAATAGATACAAAAAAAAATATAAGATTTCTAAAATACGTTAAACGAGAGAGTTTGAATTCAAGAACTTGTCATGCAACTTAGTCTGATTCTAGTTATCTTCCATGCTATACCTCAAGAAAATATAGATTTTCTAAACTAGATGTACTTCTACTAGGAATAATACAATGTTTTCGTAAGACGTAATCTTTTTGAGAAAATGAAAACATGACTCACCAATCCCCTATGTTGCATCCGCTTTGCCTAAGGTATCTTCTCCACTAAACCATCCCAAACGCTACAATTTTAGTTACTCACTACACAAATCAATATTATGTATGAGATCACGAATAAACCATGAGAAAAATTAAATATTAGGCACTATATTTGTAGTCACTCACGGCAAAAAGTAATATTATATATGAGATCATAAATAAACCATGAGAGAAACTGAATAACAATTACACAAAGCAATGAATTAACCATACACATATTTGCTTGCCATTGGCTAACATTATAGCACCAACAAGCATGAGCAATAATCTCTAAAAATGTGAAACCAAATGTAACTTTTCCCTTTATTTTGTATCAAAGTTTTCAAAAAATCTCAAACCTCACATCCATTAACAAGATCATACTACTCTGAAGCCATGAAAAAAGGATAAATCGTTGCATAAACAACAAATATTTCAATGGCTTAAAGCACAATATTATCATACAAGAAAAAAATATGGATCGTCGATTGTTCGTTCTGCGTTTGTAGAATGTCTAGGGTAACTTCACCACTTGACCTTCATGGACTATAAAGTTGTAGTCACTTGCTACACAAAGCAGATCAATATAGTTGAGTATGAGACCACATATAAAACACATGATAAATTGAAAAACAAGTGAATGGTGTCACAAATGAGCTAAAGATAATAGTTAGTGAAGTGCATTATGTATAGTTAAGGTGACTCACCTTCATTTATGAATGATAACCTCCATCTCATCACTTTCATTTTCTCTCCTTTCTCTATTTCTTTCCCTTCGCTCCATTTCTTTCCTTTCGCACACCCAACGAATAAAACCAAATACAAAACTACAAGAAATCCGAAAAAAATACAAAACAAAGGAAAATTAGTACAACACAAAGCATGGCCATGTTCAAACTCAACAAAAACAAAACATGTAGGCAACAAAAAATAAAAAATTACAAACTTCCCCTTTGCACATTATCTCTACTGCAATGTCCTCTCCTCCACTACAAAGAAAACAAAACAATGGGGTGAAAAAGGTTAAAATATAGACACAAATAGTGAAGGCAAGCAAACTCCAAATCCAATAGTTATTCATAATAAGAAGCATATATCCTCTAGAGTTTGCTATATAATGATAGACACTTCATTTTATATTCCACTTACTTGTGCTCACTAAAACAAGCCATCTACAACAGATACATAATAAAGATATTAGAATCATTATACAAGTTAAAGTGGGGGCTTGAATGCAATAATCAATCATAGTATGAAACATTCTTGCCTTCGAGTTCTATTATATAAAGAGGGATAATCCATTTTGCATTTCACGTATTTGTGCCCACTAGAATCAATCATCTACAGTAGATACACAATAAAATATTAGAATTTTGATAAAAGTTAAACTCAACAGTTGAAGGGATGAAATTGTCATCCAAATTAATTCCAGTCCATTTATATTCCATGCTATATCTCAAAAATATATAAATCTTCTAAAAAAGATGTAATTCTACTAGGAATAAGGAAATCAATGTTATCCTAAGAGATGATTCTTTTTGTGAGAGGGATCTAAACATATTTAAACATATTGAACACCCAAAATCATAGGGGGCACAATGGTTGATTGGTTGAAGGGTCGGTATGCTTGCTTGCTCGACCTTCCCATCCTCCTCTCTAGGCCACAATCTGCAATAATAACATCTCTTGGTGGAAAGCCCACCAAGATAGCTCAATAATACAAAAAGAAGCCGCTCATCAGTGCAAAATAGTAAACATAATGAGTCGTTGGGCCATTGAGAAGACCAAGTGGAGTCCAAAGTGTGCCAAGGTGAGAGAATAGACTCCAAACATGGTGATTGAGGGGTTGGCCCTTGATATCCAAGCAAGTCTCATGCGGTGTCCCCAAGTGGGTGTGGGGGCACAATGACATCCTCATGGGTCTCCAAGTGGATTGATAATGCATGTAAACCATATGTAAGGGAAAGGATGATGACATAAGCCCTATCTTTGTCTCCCGCAGTGAAACACATTTTCATCTGGACCCTAGAACCTCTGCCAAGTGTGTGGTACAAGTGTGAAGTCGGTTGGGCATTGTGATCCACGTGCATCATCCTCATCCAAAAGGCGGAACACAAGCAATCACTGAATGGTAATGGAATTCCTAGATACAATGGTAGTGTCTAGAATGTCGATTTGGGTTAGACTGCATAATCTTCCCCTACATTTCTGGCATCATAAAGTACTAGAAGACATTGGGAATCTCTTAGGGCGATACATAAAGACAGATACACAAAGAGTTGAAGAACGAATCTTCACTTTCGCCAGAATATGTGTGGAGGTGGATCTCAGGAAAGGATTGTTGGATTGCATCATCTTGACTCACAACAACCAGTGTTGGACACAGTATCTAGATTTTGAAAACACACCATTCCGATGTTGAATATGCTGAAAGACTGGACATCTACAAAATACATGTCCCGACATTAAGAAAGAGCCACGAAGGAAGAAGAAACCAGGAAAACAACCCAAAGGATGGCAATTTCCACAGCATCTGCCTGAAGACGACGAGGAAGATGAAGAAATGAACCGCTTACAAAAGAAGAAGTCCAAAATCCACAATAAAATGCAGAAAAGAAGGAAACACAACATGAAGTCTCATCAACACCAGATCCCACAGCGTAGCCTAAGGGGAGGCCTAAGTCTAAGGAATTGGGAGGATACAAACGTCATCACGTCTCAGAAAGCTCGGATTCAGATAAGGAAATTCCGAAAATGAAAGAAGAGAACAAGATAGCTCTTGTATCCACCACTCCATCTCAAGGAGAATGGCGGAAAGTGGAAAAAAGAAATGGAGGAAAGGGTAACTTGTTTCTCTACATATTAAGATAGTTTTTTTGTTTTAGCTCAGTGAACACCAGTCTCGACTGGCTTGATGAATGTTCTTTAAAAGCATCTACAACATGTAATTTTGTTTTCATTAATAAAATTACGATTTTTCCTGGGGAAAAAAAGAGAAATAATTATTTTGTAGAGGGATCTAAGCATATTTATTGAACACCCAAAATCCTAGCGGCCACAAGGCAATAGTGTTTTCTATTAGCACAATGGTTGATTGGTTGAAGGGTCAGTATGCTTTCTTACTCAACCTAACCATCCTCCTCTCTACGCTGCATCTACAATCCCTAGGGTATCTTCTCCACTCAACCCTCCCAGAGAGTACAATTGTAGTCACTCACTGCACAAAATAATATTATATATGATATCACAAATAAACCACAAAAGCTTAAATAACGTACATACAAAGCAATGAATTAACCATACACATACATGTCCTCCCTTGGCTAATATTATAGCAGCAACAATCATGAACAACAAGCCCTGAACATGTAAACCCTAGTATAACTTTTCCATTTCTTTCATATCAAAGTTCTAGAAAAAATCTTGAATCTCACACCCATGAACAAGATCATACTACCTCGAAACCATGGCAAAATGATAAATCATTGTGCAAACATCAAATATTTCAATGTATTAAAGGACAAAAGTATCTTATAGGAGAAAAGTATGCCTCACCCATCCTTTGTGCCACGTTTATAGAATGTCTAGTGCATCTTCACCACTTCACCTTTGTAGACTGTACAATTGTAGTTCTTCACTACATAAAGAAGATCAATATAGTTGATTATGAGAGCATAGATAAAACATATAATAAATTGAATAGCAAACAAATGGAGCCACAAATTAGCAAAATATACTTTTAAGTGAAGCGCATTGCATATAGGTATGTTGACTCACCTTCATTTATGAACAATAATCTCCATTTTCCATGCCTGCTTCCTTTATTTCCGTTTCCACATCCAACAAACAAAGGCAAGACGAAAGGACAAAAAATGTGAACAAAAAAAGCAAAACAAAGGAAAACAAGTATAACTCACCCAAAAAAATGAAATTAAGACCAAGCTACAAAAAACAATTTAAAAAAAAAAAAACAAAACAAAGGAAAACGAGTACAACACAAAGCATGGCCATGCTCAAACTCAAAAAAAAATGCAAACAAGAACAAAAAAAAATTGCAAACATCCCCTCTGCACATCATCTCTCCTACTGTGTGCTCTCCTCCGCTGAAAGGAAAAAATGTGGTCTGGAAAAGGTTAAAATGCAAACACAGTTAGTAATGATAAGCACATTTCAGAACCAATAATTATTCATAATAAGAAACGCACCTCCTCTAGAGTTTACTTTATAACGATGGACAATCTTTTGTATTCCGCTTCCTCGTGCTCATCAGAACAAGCCATCTACAACAGATAGAAAATAAGATATTACAATTGTTGTATAAGTTAAACTGGAGAGTTAAATGCAATAATTAATTATAATAAGAAACACACCGTTCTTTGAGATTGTTATATAAAAGGGGAGAGTCCATTTTGTATTGCACGTATTCATGCTCCCTGGAAAAAGCCATCTGCAATAGATACACAAAAAAATATTATATTTCTAAAATATATTAAACTAGAGAGTTTCAATTCATGAACTTGTCATGCAACTTAGTCCAAGTCTACTTATATTCCATGCTATACCTCAAGAAAATATAGATTTTCTAAACTAGATGTACTTCTACTAGGAATAATACAAACAATGTTTTCATAAGAGGTAATCTTTTAAGAAAATGAAAACATGACTCACTCATCCTCTATGTTGCATTTGCATTGCCTAAGGTATCTTCTCCACTTGACCATCCCAGAACACTACAATTGTAGTCACTCACTACACAAATAAATATTATATATGAGATCACAAATAAACCATCAGAGAAATTAAATAATAGACACTATATTTGTAGTCACTCACGGCACAAAGATATATTATATATGAGATCATGAATAGACCATGAGGGAAACTGAATAACAATTGTACAAAGCAATGAATTAATAATACACATACTTGCTCTCCCTCGGCTAATGTTATAGCAGCAACAAGCATGAACAATAAGCTCTAAAAATGTGAACCCCAGTGTAACTTTTCCTTTTATTTCATATCAAAGTTCTCGGAAAATCTTGAATGAACAATAACCTCTAAAAATGTGAACCCCGGTGTAACTTTTCCTTTTATTTAATATCAAAGTTCTCGGAAAATCTTGAACCTCACACCGATTAACAAGATCGTACTACCCTGAAGCCATGACAAAAGGATAAATCGTTGCATAAACAAAAAAAATTTAGTGTCTTAAACCACAATATTATTATTAAAGAAAAAATTATGGCTCACCAATTGTCCGCGCTACTTTTGTAGAATGTCTACCGTATCTTCACCACTTGACCTTCATGGACTATACAGTCGTAATCACTTGCTACACAAAGTGTATCAATATATATTAGTATGAGACCACATATAAAACATATGATAAATTGAAAAACAAGTAAAAGGAATCACAAATGAGCAAAAGATAATTGTGAGTGAAGTGCATTGTGTATAGTTAAGGAGATTCACCTTTACTTATGAATGTTACCCTCCATTTCGTCACTTTCATTTTCTCTCCCTGCTCCCTTCCTTTCCTTTTGAACATCCAACAAACAAAACCAAATACCAAACTACAAGAAATGAGAAAAATACAAAACAAAGGAAAATCAGTACAACACAAAGCATGGTCATGTTCAAACTCAGCAATAACAAAACATGTACAAAACAACAAATAAAAAATCACTAACTTCCCATTTTCACATTATCTGTTAAATTTGGACAACTAGGTCCAAACTCCATGTTCTGATGCTCAGATTAAGAGGCTAATATTTTTGTTGGATTCCTCTTTCTGAGAGGTGTAAAATCCATATAAAAATTGTCTTAATCCGATGAGCAGAACTTATATTTTGAATTTATTATTCTTAATAAATTATATGTGCAAAGGTCAGCCAGTTTTGTAAAGTAGGCTCACATGCCCAACAGATGTGTCACACACCCTCATTGATGGATATATATATATACAGGAAAAGTTGGAGAGAATTCGATCACAAAAAAGAAACAACTCACATCTTCCTCTCTCATCCTAAAAAGTACGAGCTACCTGGAGGACGAATTTCAGCCACACGTGGGAAGGACGAAGAGGATTTTTCTGCTGCTAGGGTTTCGCAGAAGTTTGACCAGCGTTGACTTTGGTCAACGCTTGGTCCAAACAAGCTGAAAACTTGTGGGAGGTTCGATTTTTGAAGGCCATACTACCTGGCACAAAAATCGAGGTCAAAGGGTTGACCGTTTTGCTGCTGCGCTAACTTTTAGCTTGCTGCCCCTGCGTTGACTTTTCAGGACAGCGTTGACTTTTGTAGAACTGACTTGGGTTGACTCATCTACTGGTTGGAGGGTTGTTGTGACACATGCTGGGCTGGCTGACCAAAGGAGACTTTGCTGGTTGAAGCATCCTGTTGACCGCCGAAACAAACACATACATTTTTCTTGTTTCTGATTTGTCTTCTGTAAGATCTGCTTATATGTTCTATCTGCATTTTGCTTATCTACTTGTATGATTGCTGTGAGAAAAGTGAAATTGCTCTTAGCATAGAACATCTACAAAACTTTACATGGTATCAGAGCTGAGGTGAAGACAAACTCTATCTATAGCAATCATCATCGAAGGAAATGGATTCCTCTAAGCTTGAATTCAGGGAGAATGACAAGCTGACTGGAAGTGATGACTTCCATGCCTGGAAGATGTTATTAGATCTCAAATTAGAAGATCATGATCTCCTAGATCATGTGACAGGGAAGATTCAAGAACCTCCATCAAATGCCTCTGCTGCTGTTAAACACAAGTATAAGAAGGGAGAAATCAGAGCAAAACTGCTGATCAGGGAATCCATAAATAAGAGTCTGGTTGCCTACATATCTGAACTAGGCACATCCAAGGAGATGTATGACAAACTGATACTTATGTTCCGAGTAAACAATGTGAACCAAGTGCTATTCCTCAAGAACAAGTTGAAGAATATGAAGAAGGGCCGAGACGAGTCTATTCAAACTTTCTTTATGAAGTTGACCGAAACCAGGAACAATCTGCTAGCTATTGGGGAGACAATAGCTGATCGTGAGATGGTTCTCACCGCACTTGGAGGACTTCCATATGAATGGCAAGTATTCACAACTACCATTCTCAACAATAATACCATCCCTAACTTTGATGAGCTTCTGTCTAGATGTATGCAAGAAGAAACAAGGATGAAGGAATTTGATAATGAAAGAAATGCTGCCTATGTTGCTCATTCCCGAAAGAAGAACTTTGGTGGTTCCAAGGACAAAGGAAGGACTAAGAGTCAAAAGAAGAAGGGTAAATGTTTCACCTGCCATAGGACTGGACACTATGCTAGAGAATGCCCCTTCCAGAAGAATTCTCCCGATAGTGACGACAACAACAACAACCGAAGGAATGGGAATCAAAGAAATGACAAATCCAAAGGAAAGAGGAAGGCTCACTTTGAAGGAAACCATCCACCTTCTAAAAGGACCAGAAATACCAGGTATGAGGAGTCTAATATTGTTGATAAAAGAAATGAGTATATTCTAATATCTGCTCTCTCAGCTGCATCTCCGCCCGACACTATGGATGTCTGGCTAATCGATAGTGGTGCCTCAAGACACATCACCGGATTCAAGGAAGCACTTTCTGACATGGTTGAAAGGGATACTAATCTAGAAATTACCCTTGGGGATAATGCCACTTATCCTGTGAAAGGGACCGGGACTGTGACCCTCCACTTGTCTCAAGGACAAGTCCTCCATCTACAAGATGTACTCTATGTACCCAAATTGAAGAAGAACCTTGTGTCTGTATCTGCCATGGAAGACAAAGGATTCAATGTAACTTTCTCTGATGGTAAGGTACTCATGTGGAAGAAGAGCTTCAAGGAAGCTATCTCAATTGGTTTTAGAGTTGGTACACTCTACCAGGTTGGAGGGAGTCCGTTGGGAGCTATGACTTGTGATACTATCCGTCAAACCGAACTATGGCACCGAAGATTTGGACACCTTCATTACAAGGCTCTTCCCGAAGCAAGGAAGGTGGTGACAGGGATGCCTGATTTTGGAAATAATCATAAAGGTGTATGTAAGGGCTTGCTGAAGGAAAACATACAAGGGGACCTTTCCCCTCAAGTGTCACAAAGACATCTGAGATATTGCAACTGGTCCATTCTGATCTTTCCGGTATGTTGCCTGTAACATCCCTGGGGGGATGTTCTTACTATATGACATTTACTGATGACTTCTCTCGCAAAACCTGGATATACTTCTTGAAGAAGAAGGATGAGGCTTTCATGTGGTTCCGTACCTTCAAAGCCTTGGTAGAAAATATGACCGGAAAGAAGATCAAGATTTTGAGGACTGACAATGGCACTGAATATGAGTCAAATGAGTTCAAAGACTTTTGCAGAGAAGCTGGCATTAAGAGGGAGACTACCACTGCATATACTCCTGAGCAGAATGGTGTTGCTGAACGCAAGAATAGGACTATTGTGGAAGCTGCCCGTGCCATGCTATGTGACCAGGGTCTTCCAAAGTTTCTGTGGGGAGAAGCTGCAAATACTGCTGTGTACATTCAAAACCGATGCCCTCATTCCGCTTTGGACTCCAAAACTCCCGAAGAGGTTTTCTCTGGTAAAGAACCTGATGTCTCACATTTTAGAATTTTTGGATGTCCTGTCTATTTTCATGTGCCGAAAGAAAAGAGAAGTAAGCTGGACGCTACTGGGAAGAAAGGAATGTTTGTGGGTTACAGTGAGACTTCTAAGGCATATAGAGTCTATGTACCTGGTCAAAGGGAAGTAGAGATAAGCCATGATGTCACTTTTGACGAAGATGCTTCCCTGAAGAAAGTAGTAGATCTTCCTAGATCTGAAGAAAACCATGAAGAAAGACCTGGAAATCTGGAAGAACCCCAGGATGAGACTATGCCTGATGTTGAAGAGCCAATGGACCCTATTGATCCTTCCCCTTCTCTAGGAAAGAGGCCATCATGGCTCAGGGACACCCTCGAAGATGCTGAGGGTCATGCTGCCCCAAGGGGAACATTCCGAGAAAGCAAGAAGCCGTGTAGATACCAAGGGTATCTAGCTGCCATGAGTACTATTATACAATCTGAACCTGGATCTTTTGAAGAAGCCATCAAGCATCAAGTCTGGAAGGATGCTATGCATGAAGAATATGAGGCTATTATGAAGAATGATGTCTGGGATGTGGTCCCGAGACCGAAGGACAAATCTGTTGTCACCGCTAAATGGCTCTACAAGATTAAACATGGATCTGATGGGAGTGCTGAAAAGTTTAAGGCAAGATTTGTTGCCCGTGGCTTCTCTCAAAAGGAAGGAATTGACTATGACGATATATTTGCACCTGTGGCTCGATATACCACCATCCGATCCATCATAGCCCTTGCTGCTACGCAAGGATGGAGTCTTCATCAGATGGATGTCAAGACTGCTTTTCTGCATGGTGCAATAAAGGAAGAGGTGTATGTAGAACAACCTCTGGGATTTGAAGTTCAAGATCGAGACACTTATGTCTGCAGGTTGAAGAAAGCCCTCTATGGGTTAAAGCAAGCACCCAGAGCTTGGTATGAGAGGATGGATAGTTACTTGATGAAGCTGGGCTTCACTCGAAGCAATGCTGATCCAAACCTTTACTTTAAGGTTGAGGAAGGAAAGCCTCTCATTCTAGTGCTGTATGTGGACGACCTCTTCCTGACAGGTGATGACCCTCTCATTCATCAATGTAAGAGGGAGCTTGCTGCTGAGTTCGAGATGAAAGACCTAGGACTGATGCACTATTTCCTAGGCCTGGAGGTCTGGCAGAGACCTGGAGAGATTTTCCTTTCTCAAGGAAAGTATATTGTGAAGCTTCTGGAAAGATTTGGGATGGTGGACTGTAAGTCCGTGTCGACACCAATGGAACTCAACTTTAAGAAGTTGAGTGGCAGCGCTGCAGGGCCTATCTTGGCCAATCCTACTGAGTATCGTAAACTCATAGGAGCTTTGATGTTCTTAGTGAACACCCGTCCGGACATATGTTTTGCAGTGAATACTTTGAGTCAACAGATGGTTGAGCCTCATCATTTTCACTGGGTTGGTGCCAAGAATCTTTTGAGATATCTTCGAGGCACGATAAACCATGGGCTAAGATACACTGCCGGGAGTGTGATACTCCGGGGATATACTGATGCCGATTGGGCTGGCAGTGTGGTGGATCGTAAGAGCACATCTGGATGTTGTTTCAATCTTGGTTCTGCTTCGATCTCATGGATGAGCAGGACGCAGAAGTCGGTGGCTTTGAGCACCGCGGAGGCCGAATACATTGCTGCTAGTATGGCCTGTTGTGAAGCAGTTTGGTTGAGGAAGCTCTTTAGTGAGCTGTTCCAACATGTGCTAGATACCACTGTAATACTTTGTGATAATCAGAGTGGGATTCGTATGACTGAGAATCCTGTGTTCCACGACCGATCCAAGCATATTGATATCAGGTACCACTTTATCCGGGATATGGTACAGCGAGGCGCCGTAAGGCTCGATCATATAGGAACTGATGAGCAGGTCGCGGATATTCTCACTAAGCCCCTGGGGAAGGTCAAGTTCCTAACCTTCCGTGAGAGTCTTGGTGTCGTGGAAAGACCCTATGATGTGGGTCCTGTTGGACAATGAGCTCTGGGAGCTCTGGGGGGATTTGGGGATAGCTTCTCAGAGCTATAAGCACTCATAATGCTTCTGCCCCACCCTTGTGATTATTGAGCTGGTTCGCCACTCATTTAATCTGTGCCCCGTATGCATCCTACCCATTGAGTTCAGGGCTCATGGGAAGTACCTCTCATTTGGCCAATGAGGTGTGGAAAAGCTAGAGACTATTAGCAAAGACTGATGGACGCATCAGAGATTGCCGTACTCTCTATCTAGGATGGCATGGTCCAACCACTTGATCTGGGATCAAGATTTGTGAGGTTTGGGACCTCTGGACTGATTATGTCAGTCGGGGAATGATGTCTTTGTGACTGACCCACTTCTGTTCTGAAATAAAGAAGCCAGCAAAGCAAGTTTCGGCGGGATGACTCACGATGTTAATTGCACTAATAGATGGAGTTCTCCCTAGTTGAGAGGGAGTGTTAAATTTGGACAACTAGGTCCAAACTCCATGTTCTGATGCTCAGATTAAGAGGCTAATATTTTTGTTAGATTCCTCTTTCTGAGAGGTGTAAAATCCATATAAAAATAGTCTTAATCCGATGAGCAGAACTTATATTTTGAATTTATTATTCTTAATAAATTATATGTGCAAAGGTCAGCCAGTTTTGTAAAGTAGGCTCACATGCCCAACAGATGTGTCACACACCCTCATTGATGGATATATATATACAAGAAAAGTTGGAGAGAATTCGATCACAAAAAAGAAACAACTCACATCTTCCTCTCTCATCCTAAAAAGTACGAGCTACCCGGAGGACGAATTTCAGCCACACGTGGGAAGGACGAAGAGGATTTTTCTGCTGCTAGGGTTTCGCTGAAGTTTGACCAGCGTTGACTTTGGTCAACGCTTGGTCCAAACAAGCTGAAAACTTGTGGGAGGTTCGATTTTTGAAGGCCATACTACCTGGCACAAAAATCGAGGTCAAAGGGTTGACCGTTTTGCTGCTGCGTTAACTTTTAGCTTGCTGCCCCTGCGTTGACTTTTCAGGACAGCGTTGACTTTTGTAGAACTGACTTGGGTTGACTCATCTACTGGTTGGAGGGTTGTTGTGACACATGCTGGGCTGGCTGACCAAAGGAGACTTTGCTGGTTGAAACATCCTGTTGACCGCCGAAACAAACACATACATTTTTCTTGTTTCTGATTTGTCTTCTGTAAGATCTGCTTATATGTTCTATCTGCATTTTGCTTATCTACTTGTATGATTGCTGTGAGAAAAGTGAAATTGCTCTTAGCATAGAACATCTACAAAACTTTACATTATCTCTATTGCAGTGTCCTCTCTTCCTCTCCTCAACTGAAAGGGAAAAAAAGTTGGGTGAATAAGGTTAAAATATAAACACAGTAATTGGTAAACAAATTTCAAAACCAATAGTTATTCATAATAGGAAACATACCTCTTCTAGAGTTTGTTATATAATGATAGACACTCCATTCTATATTCCACTTACTCGTACTAAACAGAACAAGCCATCTACAATACATACATAATAAAGATATTAGAATCATTATACATGTTAAACTGGAGGGTTGAAAGTAATAATCATTCATAACATTAAACATTCTTGTTTTCAAGTTCTGTTATATAAAGGGGGATAATCCTTTATGTATTTCACGTATTTCTGCCCACTGGAATCAACCATCTACAATAGATACACAATAAAATGGTAAAATTCTAATAAAAGTCAAACTAGAGTTGAAGGGATGAAAACTTGTCATCCAACATAATTCCAGTCCATTTATATTCCATGCTATATCTAAAAATATATAAATCTTCTAAACAAGATGTAATCCTACTAGGAATACGGAAATCAATGTTATCATAACAGATGATTCTTTTCTTGAGAGGGATCTAAACATATTTAAACATATTGAACACCCAAAATCCAAGGGGCCACAATGCAATAGTGTTGTCTATAAGCACAATGAAGGGTCGGTATGCTTGCTTGCTCGACCTTCCCATCCTCCTCTCTAGGGCATGTTGTGTGGGGTTGTGTTTGTGATGTGGAGCAAGAAAGCATATAAATTTAAACATACCATTTGATGTATATGTCAAACCACTAATTGAGTGGTACTACCCGAGAACCACGCTAAAAGGAGAAAATGTTGAGCAAATGAATAATAATAACACTATTTTGTTGGAAACCAACATGACTCACCCATCCTCTGCATTGCATCTACAATGCCAAGGGCATCTTCTCTACTCAACCCAACCAAAAGTACAATTGTAGTCACACACTGCACAAAGTAATATTAATTACGGTATCACAAATAAATAAACCACAAGAGCTTAAATAACATACATATAGAGCGATGAATTAACCATACACATATCAGCCCTCCCTTGGCTAATATTATAGTTGTGACAATCATGAACAATAAGCCCGAAACATGTAAATCCTAGTATATATTTTCCATTTGTTTCATATCAAAGTTCTGGAAAAAGTCTTGAACCTCACACCCATGAACAAGATCATATTACCTCGAAACCATGACAAAATGATAAATCATTGTGCAAACAACAAAATATTTCAGCTATTAAAGGACAAAAGTATTTTGTAAGAAAAAGGTATGTCTCACCCATCGTTTATGCCATGTTTGTCGAATGTTTAGTGCATCTTCACCACTTCACCTTTGTAGATTATACAATTGTAGTTCTTCACTACATAAAGAAGATATATATAGTTGATTATGAGAGCATCGGTAAAACATATAATAAATTGAATAGCAAACTAATGAAGCCACAAATTAGCAAAAGTTTCTTTTACCTGAAGTGCATTGCATATAGGTATGTTGACTCACCTTCATTTATGAACAATAATCTACATTTTTCTTGTCAACTTCATTTCCGTTTCCACAACCAACAAACAAAACCAAGACCAAAGTTCTGGAAAATGTCTTGAATCTCACACCCATGAACAAGATCATACTACCTCAAAACCATGAAAAAATGATAAATCATTGTGCAAACAACAAAATATTTCAGCGTATTAAAGGAGAAAAGAATTTTATAGGAGAAAAGTACATCTCACCCATCCTTTAGGTCATGTTTGTAGAATGTTTATTGCATCTTCAACACTTCACTTTTGTAGACTATACAATTGTTGTTCTTCACTACATAAAGAAGATATATATAGTTGATTATGAGAGCATCGATAAAACATATAATAAATTGAATAGCAAACAAATGAAGCCACAAATTAGCAAAAGATTTTTTTAACAAAAGTGCATTGCATATAGGTATGTTGACTCACCTTCATTTATGAACAATAATCTCCATTTTCCTTGTCTGCTTCGTTTCTATTTCCACACCCAACAAACAAAACAAGGACCGAAGTATAAAAAATGTGAAAAAAAAAAGGAAAACGAGTACAACACACCCAAAAAAACAAAAGCTAAACCCAAATACAAAAAACAATAAAAAAAAAAAAAGGAAAACAAGTACAACACAAAGCATGGCCATGCTCAAACTCAACAAAACATGTAAACAAGAACAAAGGAAAATTTGCAAACATCCCCTCTGCACATCATTTCTCCTACAATGTGATCTCCTCTGCTGAAAAGTGGGCTGAAAAAGGTTAAAATGCACACAGTTAGTAATGGTAAACATGTTTAAAAACCAATAATTATACATAATAGGAAATGCACCTCCCCTAGAGTTTGTTTTATAACGATGGACACTCTCTTTTGTATTCCATTTGCTAGTGCTCATCACAACAAGCCATCTAAAACAGATAGAAAATAAGATATTACAATCATTATATAAGTTAAACTGGAGAGTTGAATGCAATAATTAATCATAATAACAAATAAACCTTTCTTTGACATTGTTATATAAAAGGGGAGAGCCCATTTTCTATTGCACGAATTCATGCCCGCTGGAACAAGCCATCTGCAATAGATACAAAAAAAATATTAGATTTCTAAAATACATTAAACTAGAGAAAGTTTGAATTCATGAACTTGTCATGCAACTTAGTCTGAGTCTAGTTATCTTCCATGCTATACCTCAAGAAAATACAGATTTTCTAAACTAGATGTACTTCTACTAGGAATAATACAATGTTTTCATAACAAGTGATCTTTTTGAGAAAATGAAAACAACATGACTCACCCATCCCCTATGTTGCATCCGCATTGCCTAAGGTATCTTCTCCACTAAACCATCCCAAACACTACAATTGTAGTCACTCACTACACAAATCAATATTATGTATGAGATCACGAATAAACCATGAGAGAAATTAAATATTAGGCGCTATATTTGTAGTCACTCACGGCACAAGGTAATATTATATATGAGATCATAAATAAACCACGAGAGAAGTTGAATAACAATTATACAAACCAATGAATTAACCATACACATACTTGCTTTCCCTTGGCTAACATTATAGCACCAACAAGCATGAACAATAAGCTCTAAAAATGTGAAACCAAATGTAACTTTTCCCTTTATTTCGTATCAAAGTTCTCGGAAAATCTCAAACCTCACACCCATTAACAAGATCATACTACCCTGAACCCACGAAAAAGCATAAACCGTTGCATAAACAACAAATATTTCAGTGGCTTAAAGCACAATATTATCATACAAGAAAAAATAATGGCTCACCGATTGTTCATGCTGCTTTTGTAGAATGTCTAGGGTATCTTCACCACTTGACCTTCATGGACTATACAGTTGTAGTCACTTGCTACACAAAGTAGATCAATATAGTTGAGTATGAGACCACATATAAAACATATGTTAAATTGAAAAACAAGTAAATCGTGTCACAAATGAGTGAAAGATAAGAGTGAGTGAAGCGCATTATGTATAGTTAAGGTGATTCACCTTCATTTATGAATGATAACCTCCATCTCATCACTTTCATTTTCACTCCCTGCTCCCTTTCCTTCCTTTCGCACACCCAACAAATAAAACTAAATACCAAACTACAAGAAATGAGAAAAAAATACAAAACAAAGGAAAATGAGTACCACACAAAGCATGGCCATTTTCTAACTCGACAAAAACAAAACATGTAGGCAACAACAAATAAAAAATTACAAACTTCCCCTTTGCACATTATCTCCACTGCAATGTCCTCTCCTCCACTACAAAGAAAAAAAAAATGGGTGAATAAGGTTAAAATATAGACACTAATATTAACCATAAGCAAACTCCAAAACCAATATTTATTCATAATAATAAACCTACCTCCTCTAGAGTTTTCTATATAATGATAGACACTTCATTTTATATTCCACTTACTCGTGCTCACTAAAACAAGCCATCTACAACAGATACATAATAAAGATATTAGAATCATTATACAAGTTAAACTGGAGGGTTGAATGCAATAATCAATCATAATATGAAACATTCTTGCCTTCGAGTTCTATTATATAAAGAGGGATAATCCATTTTGTATTTCACGTATTTGTGCCCACTAGAATCAACCATCTGCAGTAGATACATAATAAAATATTAGAATTCTAATAAAATTTAAACTCGACAGTTGAAGGGATGAACTTGTCATCCAACTTAATTCCGATCCATTTATATTCCATGCTGTATCTCAAAATATATAAATCTTCTAAAAAAGATGTAATTCTACTAGGAATAAGGAAATCAATGTTATCCTAATAGATGATTCTTTTTGTGAGAGGGATCTAAACATATTTAAACATATTGAACACCCAAAATCATAAGGGCCACAAGGCAATAGTGTTGTCTATTAGCACAATAGTTGATTGGTTGAAGGGTCGGTATGCTCAACCTTGGTCGACCTTGCCATCCTCCTCTCCAAGCCACAATGTGTGGGGTTGTGTGCGATGTGGAGCAAGAAAGCATATAAATTTAAACATACCATTTGATGTATATGTCAAACCACTAATTAAGTGGTACTACCCCAAAACCATGCTAGAAGGAGAAAACATCGAGCAAACAAATAATAATAACACCATTTTGATGGAAAACAATGTGACTCACCCATCCTCTGCGCTGCATCTACAATGCCTAGGGTATCTTCCCCACTCAACCCTCCTAGACAGTACAATTGTAATCAATCAGTGCACAAAGTAATATTATATATGATATCACAAATAAACCACAAGAGCTTAAATAGCATACATATAGAGCGATGAATTAACCATACACATACATGCCCTCGCTTTGCTAATATTATTGCTGTGACAATCATGAAAAATAAGCCCTGAACATGTAAATACTAGTATAACTTTTCCATTTGTTTCATATCAAAGTTCTGGAAAAAGTCTTGAACCTCACACCCATGAACAAGATCATACTACCTCGAAACCATGATAAAAAGAAAATATTTCAGCTATTCAAGGAAAAATGTATTTTGTAGGAAAAAAGTATTTCTCACCCATCGTATGTGCCACGTTTGTAGAATATTTGGTGCATCTTCACCATTTCTCCTCTGTAGATTATACAATTGTAGTTCTTCACTACATAAAGAAGATATATATAGTTGATTATGAGAGCATCAATAAAACATATAATAAATTGAATAGCAAACAAATGAAGCCACAAAGTAGCAAAAGTTTCTTTTAACTGAAGTGCATTGCATAGAGGTATGTTGACTCACCTTTATTTATGAACAATAATCTACATTTTTCTTGTCTACTTCATTTTCGTTTCCACGTATTTTGTAGGAGAAAAGTAGGTCTCACCCATCCTTTATGCCATGTTTGTAGAATGTTTATTGCATCTTCACCACTTCACTTTTGTAAAATATACAATTGTAGTTCTTCACTAGATAAAGAAGATATATATAGTTGATTATGAGAGCATCGATAAAACATATAATAAATTCGATAGCAAACAAATGAAGCCACAAATTAGCAAAAGATTATTTTAACTGAAGTGCATTGCATATAGGTATGTTGACTCACCTTCATTTATGAACAATAATCTCAGTTTCCCATGTCTGAATGATTTCTGTTTCCACACCCAACAAACAAAACCAAGACCAAAGTACAAAAAATGTGCAAAAAAAGGAAAACAAGTACAACACACCCAAAAAAATGAAACCTAAACCAAACTACAAAAAACAAAAAAATAAAAGCAAAACAAAGGAAAACAAGTACAGCACAAAGCATGGCCATGCTCAAATTCAACAAAACATGCAAACAAGAACAAAGGAAAAATTGCAAACATCCCCTTTGCACATCATCTCTCCTACAATGTGCTCTCCTCCTCTGAAAGGAAAAAAAGTGGGCTGAAAAAGGTTAAAATGCACACAGTTAGTAATGGTAAGCATGATTAAAAACCATTAATTATACATAAAAGGAAATCCACCTCCCCTAGAGTTTGTTTTATAACAATGGACACTCTCTTTTGTATTCCATTTGCTAGTGCTCATCACAACAAGCAATATAAAACAGATAGAAAATAAGATATTACAATCATTATATAAGTTAAACTGGAGAGTTGAATGCAATAATTAATCATAATAACAAATACACCTTTCTTTGACATTGTTATATAAAAGGGGAGAGCCCATTTTGTATTGCACGAATTAATGCGCGCTGGAACAAGCCATCTACAATAGATACAAAAAAATATTAGATTTCTAAAATACGTTCAATGAGAGAGTTTGAATTCATGAACTTGTCATGCAACTTAGTCTAATTCTAGTTATCTTCCATGCTATACCTCAAGAAAATATAGATTTTCTAAACTAGATGTACTTCTACGAGGAATAATACAATATTTTCATAAGAGGTGATCTTTTTGAGAAAATGAAAACATGACTCACCCATTCCCTATGTTGCATCCACATTGCTAAGGTATCTTCTCCACTAAACCATCCCAAACACTACAACTGTAGTTACTCACTACACAAATCAATATTATGTATGAGATCACGAATTAAATATTACGCAATATATTTGTAGTCACTCACGGCACAAAGTAATATTATATATGAGATCATAAATAAACCATGAGAGAAACTGAATAACAATTACACAAAGCAATGAATTAACCATACACATACTTGCTTGCCATTGGCTAACATTATAGCACCAACAAGCATGAACAATAATCTCTAAAAATGTGAAACCAAATGTAACTTTTCCCACTATTTCGTATCAAAGTTCTCAAAAAATCTCAAACCTCACATCCATTAACAAGATCATACTACCCTAAAGAGCCATGAAAAAAGGATAAATCGTTGCATAAACAACAAATATTTCAATGGCTTAAAGCACAATATTATCATACAAGAAAAAATTATGGATCACCAATTGTTCGTGCTGCTTTTGTAGAATGTCTAGGGTATCTTCACCACTTGACCTTCATGGACTATAAAGTTGTAGTCACTTGCTACACAAAGCAGATCAATATAGTTGAGTATGAGACCACATATAAAACACATGATAAATTGAAAAACAAGTAAATGGTGTCACAAATGAGCTAAAGATAATAGTTAGTGAAGTGCATTATGTATAGTTAAGGTGACTCACCTTCATTTATGAATGATAACCTCCATCTCATCACTTTCATTTTCTCTCCTTTCTCTATTTCTCTCCCTTCGCTCCATTTCTCTCCTTTCGCACACCCAACGAATAAAACCAAATACCAAACTACAAGAAATCGGAAAAAAATACAAAACAAAGGAAAATTAGTACAACACAAAGCATGGCCATGTTCAAACTCAACAAAAACAAAACATGTAGGCAACAACAAATAAAAAATTACAAACTTCCCCTTTGCACATTATCTCTACTGCAATGTCCTCTCCTCCACTACAAGGAAAACAAAACAATGGGGTGAATAAGGTTAAAATATAGATACAAATAGTAACGGTAAGCAAACTCCAAATCCAATTGTTATTCATAATAAGAAGCATATCTCCTCTAGAGTTTGCTATATAATGATAGACACTTCATTTTATATTCCACTTACTTGTGCTCACTAAAACAAGCCATCTACAACAGATACATAATAAAGATATTAGAATCATTATACAAGTTAAAGTGGGGGGTTGAATGCAATAAAAAATGATAGTATGAAACATTCTTGCCTTCGAGTTCTGTTTATAAAGAGGGATAATCCATGTTGTATTTCACGTATTTGTGCCCACTAGAATCAACCATCTACAATAGATACACAATAAAATATTAGAATTCTAATAAAAGTTAAACTCAACAGTTGAAGGGATGAACTTGTCATCCAACTTAATTCCAGTCCATTTATATTCCATGCTATATCTCAAAATATATAAATCTTCTAAAAAAGATGTAATTCTACTAGGAATAAGGAAATCAATGTTATCCTAAGAGATGATTCTTTTTGTCAGAGGGATCTAAACATATTTAAATATATTGAACACCCAAAATCATAAGGGGCACATGGTAATAGTGTTGTCTATTAGAACAATGGTTGATTGGTTGAAGGGTCGGTATGCTTGCTTGCTCGACCTTCCCATCCTCCTCTCTAGGCCACAATGTGCAATAATAACATCCCTTGGTGGCAAGCCCACCAAGATAGCTCAATAATATAAAAATAAGCCTCTCATCAATGCAAAATAGTAAACATAATGAGTCGTTGGGCCATTGAGAAGGCCTAGTGGAGTCCAACGTGTGCCAAGGTGAGAGAATAGACTCCAAACATGGTGAATGAGGGGTTGGCCCTTAACATCCAAGCAAGTCTCATGTGGTGTCCCCAAGTGGGTGTGGGGGCATAATGACATCCTCATGGTTCTCCAAGTGGATTGATAATGCCTGTAAACCGTATCTTTGTCTCCCGCAGTGAAACACATTTTCATCTGGACCCTGGAACCTCTGCCAAGTGTGTGGTACAAGTGTGAAGTCAGTTGGGCATGGTGATCCACGTGCATCATCCTCATCCAAAAGGTGGAACACAAGTAATCACTGAATGGTATTGGGATTCATGAAGTTCTCTCTTCTATGGTGGAGGCCCATGGCTCTCTACACTCACCCTACAAGTGTCAATGTGGCCCTCTGGAGGGTTTGGACCCCGTATAGGGAGACCAAACCCAAAATGGAGACCCACCTGCAATCCTGCATAAGATCCAATGCGTCCCCTTGCCCTCCAATACAACAAATCATTAGAGTAATCAAGTAAAAGAGCTTACAAATCATGGAATCAAATGGACATTTCATGGTGGCATGCCCTTCCATAGTGGGCTTTGGCATGTATATGTGTCTCCAAGCTCAATAAGGGGGTTAAACAAGGACCCTATTAGGTGGTTTCGGCTTTTAAAGAGGGTAACATGTCCATGGTACATCCGTCAAGTGGTAGGTGGCATGTGATATAATGATGGGATGGAGTGGGGATCAGGGGAAGGATTTAAGCCACATGCCATGGTACATGGGTAGCTATAATAGGGGAAGGCCACACTTGGGTATATGAGTGTAGGAGGGAGCAATCGTGGTACATAAGTTACTTCGACCTTTTTTTTTCCACCCTTCTTCATATGCCTTTTGGTTTTGATTGATTTTTCTTCATAATTGCTTCGGGCTCCAGGGGATGAGACCATGATGTGTAGGATATAGCAGTAGATACCCGCTTTAAGGTGGGGCAGTTCATTGCCCACCAGGGGTTGGGACAATCATGGGTTCCTTAATGTGGAGGGGGGGGTTCATCTTTGACACATAGGAACTAGGGTGATGGCCATAGATAAGGGGTAGAGCTCATGTTTGGCTTTTTCCCACGTGCTAAATTTGTATGTCCCGACCATCTTTTGTATTTTGTGGTAGATTTTGTGTTAAGAGTGGCCAAATTATGCTTTTTCCTTTCTTTTTAGCTGCATCAACCTCCAGGACATTGTTCTAGGCCCGACCCAAAGTGTGGACAAGGGGAGGGGGAAGCTAACCCTTTATGGACCCAGTGGACAAATGTGGACCCAAATGTATATAGTGTCGGGAAGTGGGACCACGCAACCCAAATCAAGATTTCCCATGTAGTGTTAGCTCTAAAGCTAATAGCAAGTAAAGGAGATCACATGGGACTAAGATACAAGGCTAACCACCAAATCGGGCAGAGGAGACAAGAGTACAGACCTAGCCCACTCTTTCCGTCGAATCCCCACACCAATCCATGCCCAAAAGCGTCCATGATAAGTAAAAAAAAGTAATCAACTATACCAATGAAAAGCCATACCTTCAGGGTCGGGAGGCCCACCTTCAAACATATGATCATAATAGATGGGCGGAGGACCACGTGGTTGGCCTAGGTGGCAAAGATAGTGGCACATCGAGCTATCTAGTGGCTACAAGGAGTTGTTGGCTACCGACTGAGGACCATCTAGGAGAATTTTTTCTCCTATGGATACTACCCACTGATTGTGAGTAACAGGCACTACGAAATGATTTCGTAGCGCTCTAAAAAACTCTGTATTTCGGATTTTGGGAAGGTGAAACGATCCGGCCTTGTCCTAAATGACTTCCCACAGCCTTAAATTGCATCTTGACACAAAGAATGACTTCATACACCTTCCTTCACCTCTTCTCCAAGGTTAACTCGAATTTACTAGACAAGGACAAATCTCAATGGGTTTTGACAACATTCAACAAAACAGGGTGCTCTATTTTGTTCTACAACAGCGCTCAATCACTAACAGAAATTCATGCAGCCACTATTCCAGGGCGTGCTTACGCATTTTTTTACAGACTTTACAACGGGAATCCAAAAAAGACAAAATGGGCAATTGCACCATACAACTTTGCCATTCGAAAATCAGTCAAAGAGGCATTTTAATAGTGTTTCCAAAACATAATGCTATGTTCTACAGTAATAGTATTTAGTTGTTGTAAATCTCACACAAACACTATGTCAGAACATAGGGAACACTTTCCCATGGGGATTTGAACCAAAATACAAAAGAACCGTGCACAACTACACAACGGTTGAGGCCACAATATTCAAGTTTCCTTTCAATATGATCTCAGCATACAATATACTAGCACCAACAACATATCAATAGCAGGTACTCAGCTATCCATGACAATATAAGGCCCAATAACAGTATACCATCAATACATAGCATCTACAACCACTACGCTTCTCAACACATTCAGATTCTTAACATAAATCGACTCAACAAGTGCAGACAAACAACTTCATTAACAATATACAGACAGAAAAACAAACACAGAGGAATATGAACATGTTGCTCATTAACCAAATTCAAATATACATTCAACTAGCCAAATATACAATGTGGGCATGTGCAGCCTAGGCCTCTCGACCTCTGCCTCTTCTCCTCGCGCTGGAGCTTCTCTTCTTCTCTCTTCCTCTTTTGCCTTTGTTGCACTGCTCTTCTCAAACACTCTTCCTCTTTAAAAATAAAGCTAACATGGGACAACCAAGAGTCACAAGATGAATCGTTTCCCCTTCTCCACAAAATAAGGGAAACTGAAACTACATTTACATTAGGAAATAATTCCTCCAATTTATTCTAAAAACAAAACTCACTTCTTAATGTAAATATCTACAATTTCTTACAAAAACATTTAAATTTCTCCTAGCATCATCATGTGACCATCCCATCACATTAGCAAGCTTTGGTCCAGTCTTCATCAAATTTAGTCCTCCATCTATGCACTTGCATCAATGCCTGAGACATAAAGATTAGCACCTGGGCAAAAGCCTAGCATGAGCTCTAACTACCTCATATGGCCATCACCCGATTCCTGAGCACATGACGCTCCATTAAATTAAAGAGGAACCGTTACATGTCCCAACACCAATTAGCGATAAACTAACTCATCTTAAAGGGCTAATGAAACTATTATATCATACAAAGCAAGCTCTAACCCTTGAGCTATAAGCGGTAATACAAGGAATAATCAAGAAGAAGTAAAAGGCATACTATAGGGGTGGAAAAATCAGGCGAGCCAGTAACTTATGCATCCAAGAATGCTCCCTCCTCACATCTATACACTCAAGATGCGAACACCCCCATTAGTTGGTTCTTTTGACCATGAAACTTGACCGTGAAGTCTTCTACCCTCCATTGCCACATTATTATACACTAACACCTATGAATTGAAGGGCAGACCAAGGAAATGCCACTTCCCCTTAGGGGCTGGAAGAACCTAATAGGGTTGACCATTAGCCAACCCTACCAAGGAAGAAAACATCTTTGTGAGAACTTGGTCGTGATTTCAGAAGGGGATCTCTGTGTTAAGTAATAATATTCCCTTAACATTCAAGTTTGGTTCACTTAAATGCATTATTGATCTTAGTCTCTGATGAATGGTTGCTTTCACTAAAATCATGTTTTCCTTTTTTCAGGTGGTTCACTGCAACGCAATCCTTGGGCAGCCACTCCATAAGCACCCAAGCCCTTCAGAGAAGTACATGGCTAAAGAAAGTGTAGCATCGAGAGACTGGAGCCTGCTAATAGGACTAGCATATGACACATGTGCTAGAGTACCTCCAAGACCCAAGACATTGGTTTACTTTTGCCTGGTTTTGAGGATTCTTCATGATGACACTACTGGACCCAATATGCCCCCAAGTTAGCCTTGATGCAACCTGATGGGCGGGAGTTGATTGAGAGCCCAGATGAGGATGGTCTCCCATTAAGAGACTAGGGAGGGCTTGTTGCACCAGATGAAGCCCTAACGTTGGAGAAAAGGAGGCCTTATTTGATAATTGTAGACCCATGGAGACCACTTGATGGTGCCCCAAGTACCCTTGAGACCCCACAGGAAATATTGAGGTGGATTAGAGGGCCATCCCTCAAATTTTGGATCTCCCAGGCATCTTAACACATTTTGACACCTCATCATACTTTGGCATGGCATTTAGAGCATTAATTATGGATGGCGTCAGCATTTAGAGCGGCTACAGCTCGCACTTGTGGGTTATTAGGAGATTTGATCCTCATATAAATGGACAATAGGCTCAAATCATTTTCATCATCAGTTATGGATCAATTGGGCCTCTCTAAAAGACTTCAACCTAGCTAAAATTCACCATGTGTCTTGTGGAGATGTGATCTATTGTGGATTTTTTCTTATGGAGTTATTCTTTGATATTGGAGATGTCATTGTGGAGCAATAATGGATTGGAACATGCATTCTATCTTGTAAGTGTTCCTTATATTTGATATGTCTTTATATTTTGTGGCTATTGCATGGAATGGTTAATTGTATAGGGTTTCTATGTGCATTGTTGAAACAACAATATTATATGCATACCCATTGACTTTGCTCCCTTTTGTTAATATATCTTTCAACTAGCTCTCCTCATTGACTTTGCTCCCTCACAAAAATGATAGCTAGGATTTGGAACCTAGGGTTTCATGTTCCCTTACTCGTTATTAGGGTTTAGTATTTTTCTCAAGAGTAGGCATCTCATAAACTCCATCACCCAAGGTTAAGTCACTGGCCTTCCACATAGATGATCAAAACAAAATCAAGAACATCAAAAATCTATTATTTTTCTCCTCTTCCTAAAACATTGGCCTTGAAAATTTCGAGCCCTAAATCTTTGGCTCTACAATTTTGGCCCTAAAAGTTTTCAGTCCTAAATTTTTGTCCCTAAAATTCCAAGCATTTGAGGCAAGCCACTCGAATTAGGGTTTGAAGCAAAATTGAACTAGGGCTTGGACGTTGAAATGATTTGAAGTCTTTTCACCTTGTTGAGCTTTAGGACATCAAAATGTAGCAATTTGCATGGTTGAAATAGTTTTCCTAGGGCTTAACATTATCAACCCTAGGCAATTCAAGGGCTAGAAAGCCCCAATTCTACACTAAGGCTTCAACTTAGGTTCACTTGAAGGCTTTTTACTCCTTTTGTCGATCATACCAATTTTCATACGCCTTTTCTTGGTATTTTGTGCCAGTGTAAGCTATTATCATTGCTTATCCCTTAAACCCTAGGCCATAAGTAATTTTTGACAAGTCCCTTGGAGAGCACATTATTCCTTGTTTCACTGGATTGGGCCTTGTTCTTAGTCAAACTGCTCTCCTTGAGCCTTTTGTAGGCTACTCCTAAGGTACACTATTCTTTGTCTAGTACGATTGAGCCTTGTCCTTAGTTGGATATCTCAAGTAAGCCTATTCAACCTCATTTATAGGTTCCCTAGAGGGTACACTTCTTAATACATAGAATTGAGCCTTGTTCTTAGTTTGAGTACCCCATCTAAGCCTATTCAATTGTCACCTTTGAACTCCATACAAAGAGTATCCTTTGAGGTTACGCTTCTTATTACATAGAATAGAGCCTTGTTCTTAGTTCAAGTACCTCGTATGAGCCTATTCAATTGTCACCTTTGAATCCTATACAAAGAATATCCTTTAGGTGACCTTAACTGGGAAGTATCCCTTGTGGTGAAAATCCACTAAAGAGTCTTAATTTTACTAGTATTGATTCATTGGTCAGAATTGTTGTTGAAAAGGGGTAAGAGCTTGTGTAGTTCTAGACTAAGTTTGAGGCATATAGAAGCCGGTCATAGGGCAGACCAAGGACGTGATTTTGCATGATTGCAATTTTAGTGATGATGATGCAATAAAACAACAGTTGATCAGCAGCAATAATTGAGAAAGAGGATAGTGACAAGATTGTATAATTGTTGAGTTTGTTCAGAGTTGTCGTAATTTGGTCACTATCCT
Source organism: Pinus tabuliformis (assembly GCA_031772625.1). Lineage (NCBI taxonomy): Eukaryota > Viridiplantae > Streptophyta > Pinopsida > Pinales > Pinaceae > Pinus > Pinus tabuliformis. The sequence continues at coordinate 1,702,985,747 of CM062819.1, forward strand.
TAGTATGGCAGCCCAAAATTCTTGTTCTATTTTTTATTATTAAGGGTGGTTGGGTGGTGCTAGGCAAGGAAGTTGTAGATTCGTTCAGGAGGTTGTCGCCTTCTTCCAATGGGCGTTGGTAAATAATCAGGGGGTGTAGCTCCTTCCAGTAGTGGTTGATGAAACTGGAAATTCTAGCTTCCTTCAAGATATAAATAAATTTTTAATATAGATCTTGTGTAGCTTTGAAGTGACGTGTTTGGTTAATGTTTTGTGGCACTAAATTGTAAGAAAAAAGTAAAATACTAATTCACCCCCCCCCTCCCCGCCAGTATTTCCAATAGAAGCAAACTCCACCCTTTTCATAGATGTTAAGTCGGATGAACTTTCCAAAGACTTTGAAATAGTTGATCTCACAAATTCCCTAGAGATTAACATTTGTGATTTTCTGCATATCGAAGAAGGGAAGTGGGATATGAGTAGCAATCATTTTGATAAGGATCCTATTTATGATATTGATGATGATGTCAACAATGACCTTGTCCTCTCTTGCACTTATATAATCAGGAAGGTATGATTGTTGATGTATTTGAGCCATCATTAGATCTTTCTGATGTCGTCCCTCAGTCACATTCAAGTCCCATAAATTTTGAACATGATGAGCTAGCATTGATTGACCCTTTTGAATTTGATTGTTGTGACAAGCAACCTGGTTGTCAAGATCTTGTCCACCAACCAACTCCCTCACTAATACACTCCCAACATGTCCCGAAGGACATCAATGAGAGTTGTATGCTTGAGATAGCTATTGGGCAAAAGTTCATGAAATTGATTACCGATTACTCCATACTTAGGTTGCAAGAAAGGATTAGCAGCAATTAGCAAAATTTGGATTCCCCTTTCTCATCCTCTGCCCTCTCTTATGGTAGCTAAACTAATCCATGGACATTTTATTTTCCCACCTCCCACCCATGTGACTCAATATGTGAGTTCTATGATATTGATGATTGTGATGTTTTCTTGTTCTATCTCATGATTAGCCATAGGGTCATGAGGTGTGATATTGATCTAATGATATGTTGCATATATTGGTTATATAACTATACTTAGCTCATGCATTGCATGCTAGCATAGGTTAGAGTAGTTGCATTGCATATTATCAAAGCTTTCTAATATCATGCATTTTCATATTATGTTTTCATCATAGAATAGATTGCATTTAGAATAGACTTTATTTTCTGTATGGATTTTTTATCATCATATAAAACATGGGCGATACCCTACACCCAGCGCACATGCTCCCAGACAAGCTGATTTGAATGCGCAAGGTACAGGTCTACGAGCCCAGAGATTGTTGGAGTTCTCATGAACTCCCTGTTCGAGCATACGAATCATGCACTCTACGATGAACTCATGTCATCAAGTTGGAGCTAGATGTTACCCACTAAAATGGGTGACCCCATAGAAATAGATTTTCCTATTGATTTTCTAGTAAGTAGATAGACTAGAACAATTTTCAATCTAATAACTACTTCCACTGATGCATTTTAACTTCTTATAACATTCAAACCATCAAGCAATTCTACTTAGAAAATTTCAACCATTAAAATCAGTAGAGCGGTAGAGATCGCGGTGAAACAATAATATAAGAGGCACAGGAATTTCTTGGGACAAAACCCCACAAGTGGGAAAACCTAGTAATTCTTTCTTTATGAGAGAATGTTCAATTCAACGAATTTTGTACATCTGATTTATTCAGTCAAAATAGAATTATTCAACCAGATATATAGGCATAAATTGACTAATAAGATAACCTCCCACAAGTGCCAAGCCAATCCTTCAATATGCCAAGACAAACTTCCTCAAATCTGGTCTCCAAGAGGGCCTCTTCCTCAGCCTCATAATTTCGGATCACCACATAATTACAACATCAAAACTTTGCATCCTTTCACGTATGATGAGCCTGAAAACTTTGCATGATGATGAGCCATAGAACTTCATACAAATCCACAGACTTTGCATGAGTATAGACCCTAGAAATTTGTATATCACAAAGACAAATCTCTGCATATCGCAAAGACAATGAGATGATTCGAAGTGCCTTTTGGTGGAGTGATCACCTATATATAATCTCCAAGAGCGGTCAAATGGGTGCCTCCAAGCAACCAAACCAACTTGATCTAAGAAGGTTGACTTGGACGCTTGGGTAAATATAAATTCAAGTTTTCTCTTTTGATTTTATTGATGAAAATAACGACCAAAGCTACCATTTTCCAACATTTCTTTCTACATTTGACAACCAATCGGTAAACCAAACAGCCTGCAACCCCTGTCAGCCACCATTAGATGACGATATGACATCTTCCTCCGCCATTTGCATCATCCATATGCTTCTCACCATCCAACATTAACATTTGGATGAAGGTGGACTAATAATCAAAAGGTACTTTGATCATTTTGCAATCGGGTGCTTATACTTGTTTGTTTTAGGCATTTAGTATGGATAACGAGGTGATTTGGAAGATTGATATACCTTGATCGTAATTTTGTTGTCTCACCTTACCCAAAGGTTGGTTGGCTTTCAAATGTAGGAGAAAATTTTTCTCCTATGGGGTTATCCATTTTGGTGGGTAACAAGACCCTCTTTCCCTAACTAAGATTGTTAACTTGTTCATCATAGCCATTTTCCCTTGCATCAACTAATTAGTAATCTTATCAAATTTTGGGCAAAGACTTGCGATGTGGGATCAACCTGGGTACTCGACTTAGCATTAAACACCAATTTGGCTCTGGGTATGAAAGAAATCACTCTTAGATGAGGTCAGATTACATTCTATAGTTACAAAAAAAGCCTTGGCTTGCTCAATGGTTTGAGAGACTTTATCCTTTAGTCCATAAGATATATATCAAGAAAAGCATCCACATAAGGCAATGGTAGTTTGATCAGTAGGCTTATACAAGTTAGGCACTTCTTTGAGCAATTTATCGAACCTTTAAGTGAAATCCTTAACACTTTCATTATTGGTTTTTTTGCTTCCTAGAACTTAGCCAAGAGTTGCATGCCTTCCTTCATTGTGACCCATATCTTGTTAAGTGCTTCATGGAGTTGGTCCTAGTTCTTAAGGCTTCCTGCAAGAAAATCTAGGTACCAATCTCTCGCATTCCCTTCTAAGGATAAGGAAAACAACATCATGACTATTTCCCATTCTTCAATTAGCCTTCCATCAACACGCTAGTAAAACTCACGCATATGTTTCTCAATTGCGATTGCATCAGTCCCATTGAACTTAGGCAACCATTCATCATACTTTTCAGGAAATTTATGACAAGTATCTAGGAAGTCACAAATATCCAAGGACTTGAATGTAGCATTAAGCAATGGTGTGGTTGTTATGGTTGAGGTAGGAGAACTACCAAAGAGGTTCGTGACTATAGGGGAAATTATGGAGGAAAACAAAGAGGCAATGGTCTTACAAGTAGTTCTTCTCTTTGTAGGAGCAATGGCTCCTTTGGACCTATTACTAGAGGATAAGGAAGGGAAACTAGCTACAGGAGTCTCCAGACAAGAGGTTCTTGTTCCCTGCCAAAATGGCTAATGCCATAGGAGAAAAAAAATTATCCTATCTTCGACAACCAACCAACCAGCAGCCCTACACATTTACTTATTGATGACGATATGCCAGTTCCTCGACCATCTGCACCAGTCATACACCTCTCAGCATCAAGAATTCCTCTTGGATGAAGGTGGGCTACCACTCACAGGTACTTTGGAAATTTTGCAATCGAGTGCTTTTACTTAATGTTTTGCGCATTTGGTATGGATAAACGGGTGATCTGGATGATTGACCGATCTTAACTGTAAAGTTGTTCTCTCACCTTACAAGGGGGGTTAATCTTTAGCCCTAGTCCACCAGGATCTCTCCTAAGGCCTTAGGGTTATAGGAGGGATACTACATCGAAGACTTGAATTGGAGTAGTGTGCCCATTCCCCTTTACAATACTATTGACGGTGTTGGACTTGCCAACATTCAAGGGATCTCCCCGATATGAAGCCCCAATTAGACCTCACACTATTTGGTGTAGGAATCCCATCCGGTACAATGGCCTAGTTTCCATTTACTTGGTGATTTGCCTTAGCTCTTGTTGTTCAGCATATGAGAGTGTTACATTGGTGTCTTCAAAAAGCGAGGTGAGTGTGCTTGGTCACTGGTGAGTGTGTAATTTAACTGTGTCTAGGTTCTCTTACTTGCAAAAAGGGGAAAGTAAAGTGAGCCTCTAAGTGAAAGGTAATAGTACAACCCAGGAAGAGACACACGCAAACAAGAAGGGTTTGTCCAGCATCCAACAGAATAGTCCACAACGGATGCGGCAATCGTTAAAACTGAAGTACAAGGGAAGACCCATCCACCATCCAGTAGAGTAGTCCACAACGGATGTGATGGTCATTATAACCAGTAAACAAGGAAGGTTTGTCTAGTATCTTATGGAGTAGTCCACAAGGACGAGACAGTAATGATAACCAATACAACACATTCCCAACAAAGTAAGTACTAAAATAACCGAAATAGTTCAACTATCTTAGTACATGTGAAACAAACATGAATTACAAATGCTAAAAAAATAGTCTTACAAACATCTACAAAACATGCATGAAAACGTGTTGGCCTTAACATGCTTCTGTATTAAGCAAAAGTTCCAAGACACATATGTACACCATACATCACTAGCCCCAGTAGTGGGACATTGGAGCCACTCCTCGCTCCTCAAAGAACTGTCTGAAAACTCTCAATGCTTCGTGGGAGGAGCCAAGGTGAAAAGTCCTTGCTCATACAATGGGAGGGGTATATATAGCCAAGGGTGATGCTTGACCCTTGTGACTCTTGGACTACCCTCATGACCGTTCAACTTCCTATGACTTTTCAACTGACATGACTCTTCATATTCTTGTGTGTCCGTTGGACTTTCACTTTACATTACATTTGAGTTACAACAGATATGGCCCATAATAGTGATGTGGCCTTTGACAGCTCATGACACAACTTGACATGACACTGCTGACATGGACTAGCTGGTTGTGGTGGCAATGTCAAGTTGTTGTTGTTGCTAAGTGATGGATGTGTTCTTGGATGTGTTGTCTTTTCTCCTCCGCATGGCTTGATGTTGTGGGGCCTTCAATGATCTTGGTCTTGAAAAGCAGTTGCATGCATGTGTTCCCTTCGCTTGTTCTCGATGAGCTTCTTCTGTCCATCCAACTGCAAGCAAGTCTTCTAGCATGTTTGCTCCTTCTTCATCTCCTTCATCGTCTCACCATGATCTAACAGTGTACATGTTCCTGCAATTCACTCATGACAGGACGACATCAAATCCAAAACCTCCTAGTCTAAGATGCATGCATTGCTATCCATGGACTGGGCCCAAGACAGATGACACACTGGGAAGAGGGCTCAGCAACTACGCATTGTGCAATTGCAGGTGACAGGGAGGGAGATCGGTCACTGAGACTGCGCAGTGCACAGCTCAAGCTTGACTGAGGAACTCTGAGCACAGTCTTCACTGTCGGGAAAAATTGCGCAGAGGCCACTGGGAGGCAGGATTGTGCAGTTGAGATCATCAGTGGCAGCTACAAGATGAGACCCGAGGAGGCAGGTCTGTGCAATTTTTTGAGGGAAGACAGGACAGGGCAGCAGAGGGACCAGATAGGACAGTTTTGCGCAATTTCTGGGAGCAGTGAGTCTCGGCTGAGGGAGGACACTAGGGGACACCTCTGCACAGTTTTGGGAGGCAAAGCAAGCTCAGGTATCTGCGCATTGCGGGGTTCCAGCAGACAGGGAGGAGGCTTGATGACTGATCCTGAGAAATGCGCAGTTCAGGTCAGGCTTGAGGCAACTTCTGCGCAATTCTGGGAAGGAAGGCAAGTTGCTCAACCCCGGGATTGCGCAGTGCAACTGTCCTGGAGGACAGTCTCTGCGCACTGCGCAGTTCCAGGTAGCAGAGTAGCATCACTGAGGGCTGAGACTGCGCAGTGCAGCTCAGTCGGGGTCCGATGAAGTGGGGTTGTCCGGTCAGAAGGATTTTCAGGAAAATGGCTAAGTGTGGGAGGTAAGTGAACTTGTGAGGAACTTGACATTGTGATCACACACTTAGCATACTTCGACGACATGACAACATAGACCACCAGAACAACAAGACAAAGCATTACCCTCTGTGAGATTGTCTAGATCCAAAAGTGACAAGTGCGACACTTGAGATAGACCTTAGGACGACTGTGACGACACTTGTGCGACAGTGCTTACAACTTTGTGTATGAGTGCGACCAATGTTTACATAGCTAGGACAACTCAAACACACAAAGACAAACCTTCGAAATCACCAGAACAAGACCGCAAGCATGATAAAGCAATCAACATGCCAAAAGACGACAGTTGGTCAAACAAGCAAAAGGGGTGAAAAGACTCTAAGGGAGCTCACAAAATGAGCTCAAGTGTTTGCAACCATAAAGAAAAAACCAAGGAAGGCTCTAAAATTTGAGTGCAAGCCAAATTTTGGAGGGTGTTGCACTCAAATTTTAGAGGGTGTTACATCCGCTACAACACGTACTTAACACTTTCCATGTCACATTATTGTCCTTGATATCATCTCTATTCTCAGGTTAACTGTCATTGGTTCATTGGGATTTGGCAATCGCTTATCTACATCCTCAAGTAGGGCCGAAAAACATTTCCCTAGAGGTTGATGCCACTAAAATAATGGAAAAGCATAAGATGGACACAAAGAAAGAAAAAGAAATTTTAAAATGCAAAAGATGGTCGGGACATAAGATATGTTATTTTTGCATTATATCAGTGTGTTTACATTACAATGAGCATAGTGCAGTCTCTCATGTATAATCTAAAATATTTATTTATGTTCTTCGATATATATATATATATATATATATATATATATATATATATAGATATATTAATATATATTTCATGGTGTGGAGTCTTTGTTTGGTTGACTCATGAGTCTTCACTGAATCCCAAGACAAGTTTGGCTCTCCAGTATATACAAGTCTCATCCCAAGTAAAGTCTTGTGACTTGGTAAGTATAGCCTAGTATTGATATTAGGAGAACGCTATATGAAATTCCATACAAAATTTTATGTTGTTGTTACTTGTAAGTCATCATAAGATGCCTATGAACAAGACGGAGTTCTAGTTTGTTATTGTTCTCTTAGGGGATGGCATGTTGAAATTTGGTACCGGAGGACAGGTGGTTCCCTTAGGCTTTGATCTTTGGCCTAAGGAAAAGTGTCCAAAAGAATTTAATTTTTCTCCTAAAGTAACTTTATAATTTTTATAAAGTTAAATCTAATTTAAAAGTGACTTTAAGTGATAAAGTTACTACGTCTAATTTTAAAGTGACTTTTATAAAATCAATGAAAAATTAGAAATGAAAAGTGACTTTGGAAATAAATGACTAAGTGGGTCTTTATTAAAGTGGGGTGAATTAAAAAATAAAAAGTGAGATTTAAATGAGCATTTAATCTCAGCCTTAGATCTCAATCTATTTCAGCGATTGGATTTAGGGATCACCCAAAAGTCAATTGGATCACCCAAAAGTCACTTGGGGTTAGATTAAAGGAGGAAAATGAGAAAAAGGTCATTCATTCTTTCATGAGCAGATTGGGAGAAGGAGAGCAAGAGAGCAAGAGATATTTCTGAGCAGGGAGGAGAAGGAGACAGCAGCTTGGCACACATTCCAAGGCCGCAGTTGAGCAGATTTGTACAGCTGGTTCAGCACACAGTGAAAGGCAGATTTTGGCACGATTTTCGAGGAGTGGTTTGCACAAAAATCGAGCAGTTTGCTGATTTTCCTGCACACAAAACGAGGGCCATACAGCGCATTTATTGCAGTCCGTACAACGCATTTAATGTTGGTCGTATAGCAGCATTTAATGCTGAAAGTGGGCACGAAAATCGAGGAGGCCGTACAACATTTTTTGCTGTCCTGTTTGCTGTAATTTCCAGTTTGCTGTGAGGCATGGGAAAAGAGATAAGTTGTAAATTTGCTTGCTGATTTTTTGTTGAATATTTCTCACTGTGAAAAAGGCAATTTTCATAAATAAAGAAGAGCTCTCAAACTGGTTTTCCCTAAGAGTTGTAGGGGGTTTTTCCAGGGTCAAGTTGACCAAAAAATCTCAGTGTTTAAATGTGTTTTAATGGCTGTTTATTACTGCTGATTTTTATTTCTGCAATTTCCAGCATTCTGTAAAATTTCCAAAATTTGTGTTTTTAGCAATATTTTTTTTTTTCAGCTTGTTAAATGTATGGTTATGGGAAAGGGCATTTAACTACATGGGAGAAATAAGGTGAAACTGAAAACCGGGGTGGGAAAACAGAAATTTCTACATGGTATCAGAGCTTGAGTGCTGAAGGGCAGTTTGGGACAGCAAAAGGAAAAATTACAGCTGCTGATTTTTCACTCAGAAAATTCCAGCAAGCTGATTTTTTCATAAACAGCAGTTTTATCTTTACTACAGCAGTGCTATTTTTCAGTTTTAGGACAGCAGGATGTCATTGGGATTGAGGGTGGAGGATAGGCTGGATGGGCATATAAATTACAGCGTTTGGAAGGAGAGAATGCAGAGTATCTTTGAGGAGGCAGAAGTCTGGGATATCATGGTGCATACCACACAGAACCCTGTTGTTGTGCCTACTGATGCTACTCAGTTGGCTGAGTATAATAAGAAGAACAATAAGGGTAAGAGGCTAATTCTAGACGGAATCAAAGACCATTGCATTCCTCATGTGAGAGGAAAGAGCAATGCCCATGAGATGTGGACAGCATTGTCCAATCTCTACCAGAGTACCAATGAGAACCGGAAGATGGTCCTGAAGGAGAAGCTAAAGAACATTAAGATGGGTAATGATAGTGCAGCTGGATATCTCACAAAGATTACTAATGTGAGAGATGAGTTGGCAGCGATTGGAGAGGCCATTCCACCCACTGAGTTGGTGCGGATTGCAGTGAATGGCCTCCCCCGTTCATGGTTGAACTTTGCTGATAGGGTTTGTGCATGTGAGACCCTTCCCACATGGGAGAGGTTTTGGGATGATTGCATTCAGAAAGAGATCAGGAAAGGTCAGCTTGGGGCAGCCAAGCCAGTTGAGCAGGATGAGGATGTAGCACTGGTGGCAGGAGGCAAGAAAGGCAAAGGGAAGAAGCAGGCTTCCACAAGCAGTGGTGGGGGTAAAGGCAAAGGTAAAGGTAAACAGGGGAACACACAGAAGGACTATTCCAAGGTGAAGTGTTGGAATTGTCAAAAGATGGGACATTATACAGTTGTGTGTCCGGAGAAGAAGAAGAAGAAGGGGAAGAACCAGGACATGGCAGCTTCAGCAGAGATTGAGGACTTTGCAGGTCGTTTTGACCGGGAGTTTGCGTTCACTACGTGTGAGTCCTCTAGTGCAAGATCACCTGCCACACAGGTTCAGAGGGAGCATGCTTTTCCCTCGATTAGCGGAGCATCTTCAGGTATCTGGTATGTGGACAGTGGGGCTTCACGTCACATGACAGGAGTCCGTGAGTACTTCTCAGAGCTTTCAGAGAGTGGCACTGATATAGAGGTAGTACTCGGTGATGACAGAGTTGTTAGAGCAATCGGGGTGGGGACACTAACATTTCAGAGGGAGTCCAAACCTCCCTTGAAAATGTCAGATGTTCTTTATGTGCCAGGGATGAGGAAGAACCTCATATCCGTCTCAGCTTTGGAGGACAGAGGATATGACGTATTGTTCAGGGGAGGACAGGTGTTGATGTATCCCAGGGGCACTCCAGCTGATTCAGCTAGAGTGATAGGTGTACGCCATGCAAAGGTGTACAAGTTTGCATTCCAGCCCCTTTTGGCATTGAGCAATAGTACCAACAGCAGAGCTAGCAGTTTTGAGTTGTGTGAGATTTGGCACCGCAGGATGGGACATATGTATCATGGAGTCTTGAGGACATTGCGGGAGATCACTACAGGTGTGCCAGATTTCAGTACTGATCACTTTGACACTTGCAGAGGTTGTGCGATGGGCAAGTTTGCCAAATCCCCTTTCCCCAGCAGTGACAGCAGAGCGACTGGGATACTTGATTTGATTCATTCCGATGTGAGTGGTCGGATGTCTCATGTTTCCTTGAGTGGATATGAGTACTATGTTTTATTCATTGATGATCACTCCAGGAGGACTTGGATTTATTTTTTGAAGACCAAGAGTGAGGTCTTCAAGCGGTTTCAGGAGTTCAGAGCTCTTGTGGAGACACAGACAGGTCGAAATATCAAGTCCCTGAGGTCGGGCAATGGAGGAGAGTACACCCTTGGAGAGTTTGTTGACTATTGTGCGGAGGCAGGCATTAGGAGGGAGTTCATTGTTCCTTACAACCCCCAGCAGAACGGGGTTGCAGAGAGGAAGAACAGATCCATCATAGGGGCTGTCAAAGCCATGTTACATGATCAGGGGTTGCCATTGTTCTTGTGGGCAAAGGCCTGCAACACAGCTGTTTACTTGCAAAACAGGAGTCTGCATCATGCCTTGGGGCACATGACTCCGGAGGAGGCTTTCTCTGGGAAGAAGCCTGATATTGGTCATCTTCATATCTTTGGATGCATTACATACTCCTATATACCCAAGGAGAAGAGGACCAAACTAGAGCCCACCGCAGAGAAGGGTATCTTTGTGGGCTACAGTGAGACCTCAAAGGCCTTTCGGATTTACATTCCTGCACAGAGGAGAGTTGTTGTCAGACGGGATGTGAAGTTCGAGGAGGACAGGGCCTTTAGGAGGTCACAGGAGTTAGAGTATCTGGATCAGCCAGACCCTCAGCAGCAGTTGAGTCAGTCGCAGGGATCCAATGGGCAGGGATCAGGAGGATCCGGAGGTACATCTATGAGGATGTCAGGTCCGTCAGTGAGCAGTGGCTCATCAAGCCAGAGGGGTGGTGCTCCGGGCAGCATGCAGAGCAGTTCACTAGGGAGTCCACTAATGGACAGTTCACACGGTACCTCAGCTTCTACATGTTCAGGTGCAGGCAGGAGGACAGCAGACAGACAGTCAGGAGTTCAGGCTCCTGATGATGATGAGGAGGAGGAGTTTCATTCTCCGGTGGGAGCAGTGCACTCAGGGAAGAGGAAGCCCAAGTGGCTTCATGACACCTTGAGAGATGCCTCATCTGTCGCTGAGCCGAAGAGGCCGGTTAGAGAGAATAGACCACCTGAGAGGTTTTGTAGCTATATGGCGATGGTTACCAGCATCCTTCACTCTTAGCCTTCTAGCTATGAGGAGGCAGCTAGCCAGCAGGTCTGGAGAGAGGCCATGCAGGAGGAGCATTCTTCTATCATGAAGAATGATGTTTGGGAGGTGGTGCCGAGGCCTGAGGGCAAATCCGTGGTTACTTCCAGATGGCTTTACAAGGTAAAGCATGCTGCAAATGGCAGCATTGAGAAATTCAAAGCAAGGTTTGTGGCTAGAGGGTTCTCCCAGGTAGAGGGAGTTGATTATGAGGAGACCTTCGCTCCCGTGGCTCGATATACTTCGATCCGCTCCATTATATCGATAGCAGCAGAGATGGGTTGGAAGATCCACCAGATGGATGTGAAGATTGCATTTCTCAATGGCTTCATACAAGAGGAGGTGTACATTGAGCAGCCACAGGGCTTTGAGGTGCATGGGAAGGAGTCCCATGTGTGTAGACTGAAGAAGGCCCTTTATGGCCTAAAGCAAGCTCCCAGAGCTTGGTACTCCAGGATAGATACATATTTGCAGCGGATGGGTTTCACAAAGAGTGAGGCAGATCCGAACCTTTAATTCATTGTGATTGGTGAGGAGCCTCTCATTCTGGTGTTGTATGTGGATGACTTGGTCATTACAGGTGCAGAGAGACTCATAGAGCACTGTAAGAGAGATCTTGCGACGGAGTTTGAGATGAAGGACATCGGCTTGATGCATTACTTTTTGGGCTTGGAGGTGTGGCAGGAGGAGGGGCATTTCTTCCTGGGGCAGGGGAAGTATATTGTGGACATCCTTAGCAGATTCCACATACAGGATTGTAGACCCATGTCGACACCGATGATCACCAACTAGAAGAAGCTTCATGCTTCGGATTCCGAGTTGGTGGATCCCACATTGTACAGGCAGCTGATTGGTTCCTTGATGTATTTGGTCAACACTAGACCAGATATCTGTTTTGCAGTCAACACGATGAGTCAGTTTATGTGTGAGCCTACGAAGGTTCACTGGGTGGCCGCAAAACACATTTTGCGGTACTTGCAGGGGACAGTGGATTATGGTCTGGACTACAGGCAGGGAGATGGAGTGAGATTGGCAGGATACACTGACTCTGATTGAGCAGGTTGTGCTTCTGATAGGAAGAGCACTTCGGGGTGTTGTTTTGGGTTGGGTTCAGCAGTAGTGTCATGGTTCAGCCGGAAGCAGCAGTCAGTAGCACTGAGTTCAGCGGAAGCAAAGTATATGGCAGCCAGTCTAGCTAGTTGTGAGGCTATCTGGCTTCGCAAGATGTTGTTTGGCTTATTTGGTCTGCCGTTGAGACCTTCAGTGATTTACTCTGATAATTAGAGTTGCATTAAACTCACGGAGAATCCAGTATTTCATGACAGGTCAAAGCATATCGGGATCAGCTATCATTTCATCAGAGACTATGTTCAGAAGGGAGCTGTGACGCTTGAGTATATTTCCACTGATGAGCAGGTTGCAGATATTCTTACCAAAGCCTTACCACGGGGCAAGCATGTCTACTTCAGAGACAAGATGGGTGTGGTGAGGAACACCTTCCTCAGTAAGAGGGAGTGTTGAAATTTGGTACCGGAGGACAAGTGGTTCCCTTAGGCTTTGATCTTTGGCCTAAGGAAAAGTGTCCAAAAGAATTTAATTTTTCTCCTAAAGTAACTTTATAATTTTTATAAAGTTAAATCAAATTTAAAAGTGACTTTAAGTGATAAAGTTACTAAGTCTAATTTTAAAGTGACTTTTATAAAGTCAAGGAAAAATTAGAAAGGAAAAGTGACTTTGGAAATAAATGACTAAGTGGGTCTTTATTAAAGTGGGGTGAATTAAAAAATAAAAAGTGAGATTTAAATGAGCATTTAATCTCAGCCTTAGATCTCAATCTATTTCAGCCATTGGATTTAGGGATCACCCAAAAGTCACTTGGGGTTAGATTAAAGGAGGAAAAGGTCATTCATTCTTTCATGAGCAGATTGGGAGAAGGAGAGCAAGAGAGCAAGAGAGATTTCTGAGCAGGGAGGAGAAGGAGACAGCAGCTTGGCACACATTCCAAGGCAACAGTTGAGCAGATTTGTACAGCTAGTTCAGCACACAGTGAAAGGCAGATTTTGGCACGATTTTCGAGGAGTGGTTTGCACAAAAATCGAGGAGCAGTTTGCTGATTTTTCTGCACGCAAAACGAGGGCCGTACAGCGCATTTATTGCAGTCCGTACAACGCATTTAATGTTGGTCGTACAGCAGCATTTAATGCTGAAAGTGGGCACGAAAATCGAGGAGGTCATACAACATTTATTGCTGTCCTGTTTGCTGTAATTTCTAGTTTGCTGTGAGGCATGGGAAAAGAGAAGAGTTGTAAATTTGCTTGCTGATTTTTTGCTGAATATTTCTCACTGTGAAAAAGGCAATTTTCATAAATAAAAAAGAGCTCTCAAACTGGTTTTCCCCAAGAGTTGTAGGGGGTTTTCCAGGGTCAAGTTGACCAAAAAATCTCAGTGTTTAAATGTGTTTTAATGGCTGTTTATTACTGCTGATTTTTATTTCTGCAATTTCCAGCATTCTGTAAAATTTCCAGAATTTGTGTTTTCAGCAATATTTATTTTTTTCAGCTTGTTAAATATATGGTTATGGGAAAGGGCATTTAACTACATGGAAGAAATAAGGTGAAACTGAAAACCGGGGTGGGAAAACGGAAATTTCTACATGGCATCTATGGGAGGGGATGTTTCCACTACAAATGAATTGAAACATACCTCCTTGTACTCTTATTGTGTAAAAAGATGGGGTGGACCTAATAGGAGGTTGTTGGTTGCACGCTATTGCTCTTTCTCAATCACACTCTATTACAATAGAGTGCATGTGTTGGTTGAATAACTTTGTCTTCATTATTGTGATTGTTTTTTATCCCATATGATTTGGAGAAATTGAGAAATATTGGCTTCCCCAGGATATTTGAAAGTGATTGGTGTTTTCTTACTTGTCAAGGAATTTGTTCTTCCTACTTTCTTGGCACACACCAATCACATTCAAAACATTGTCATACTTTATGTTAAATTTCCATGAAACTCTGCAACTACTTAGATGAATAATTGAACATTGAAAACTAGTTTACTTTCACCAAGATACAGAGTTTCTTAACAATTCATAAGCAGTGGAATAAAAGCACGGACATAAAAACACATGCACAAATTGACACGCTTGTTTTCTCAGGAAAACCAACAGTGAAACCCTGCTTGCTTGATGTGGCTATTTTATTGATTATTCTTCAACACTTGGATCTATGACAAAGCAATTAGTCTCTTTGAGAAAGCATTATGCTACTCACAAAATTCTCAACCGATACAATTTATCTTGGTTGGCCTTGATCCTACTTGATCTCAACCCTCTAGCACACAATTGTTCCTTTGCTGCCTCCTTGACTTTCTCTACAAAACCTGCTCTCTTCTACTTGATCTTTGCGCATTAGAGGCTCCTTAATCCTTGCACACATCAGCCCTTATTCTCTAGGGCAAATCAACCATTATTTTATAGGGAAAATACCTATATCCTTGCGCATTTCCTCCCTCCTATTTCTTATGACCCAACTCCTCTTCCCTACGCACAACCAGCTCCTAAATCCTAGCACACTTGTGCCTCCTTTTTCTTAGGACAATTCTTGCACTCTCCACAATCAAGGCTTTCTCACAAACTCGTGAGCTTTATCTTTTCACAAACCTTTGTGAACAAAACAATGAATTTCCTTGTGCCTTTGTCCTCTTTATAGGCCCAATTTGAACATGCAAGGAGACCTAATTCAAATTTGGAACTCGAGTTCTTGATTGATGAATTATCTAAGAGTGATACTCTTTCTCTCTCCAATCAACACTAGAGTTCTTAACTTGTCCTTCCTTCAATCAAGATTGAAGGCTACTTCACTCTAATTGAACTACTAACTTTAAACTACCACCTCGTTCTGTAGTCAAATTGATGCAGACTCCTATATAACTGAAGCTTCAACTCTACACATGTTAACCTGATGATTATTCTAGTAAATTGGAAATAACTCATCCTAATTGAAGTCTAACTCATAAGGACAATTCGAGGTCTTCACTGGCTAAGGCACAAGCTAGAAAAGACCTTGCTCGCTACAATTTCAACACTCCCTCTTAGCGAAGAAGTTACTTCTGGAAGAACCTCTTACACCTAGATTTGTCTTCAACACCACCACGTTATCTGTTGTTGCAGTTGCTCCCTCTAAACTAGAAGACTTCCCTGCTTGTTATTGCAAAATATGATCTGAAGACCCATTGCTTCCAACCATACTCCTATTTTGCGAGTCTATCACCTCAATCATAAATGCCATGTATCTTTCTGGTTTCTTACTCTGCCTAAAGGTGGGAGTAGGAGGTCCAACTCTCTTCTAATCCTCCCTAAACAACTCTTCTGCCCAATTGGCTCGAACTCTCCTTGTACTGGGAGTCACTAACGGAGTGGTCGCCTCCACTTGCCCTGGTCTTTGCTCCTTGTCATCCTGCTGGTCAGCCCACTTTCCAACTAGCCAAGACTCAAACAATGATACTGGCTGAGGCTCCTTCTTGAGAGCTCTACCTTGCTCTCGCTCTAAAGACTCCCACAGAGTTATGCTCTCCTCCTCCCTCGTGTCTCTACTCTATGCACTTCTTTCCTTGCTACTCAAGGTTGTGCCTGTCTCAACCTATAGCAGGTGCAGATTCTTCTTCCTCACACCTATCTGCTTCTTACATCCAAAAGCTAAGTGCTAGAGGTAAGCCATACCTCTGCTGAAGATGACATCATAAACCTTATCCTCAAGGGTAGCTATTGAAACAAGGTTCTGCTTCAAGCCCACAACATAGTAGACACCTTTGAGATGGAGAGAGCTACCTGAATCCCTCTCAAAAATGATAGTACCAACTCCGTTGGTTGCATACTTGCCATCATCTCCTAGCTTAATTTGAAACTGTATGGCCTTCTCCTTCAGGTGGCTGAAATACTCCTTGTTCCCAGTCATGTGGAAGGATGCGCCTGAATCAATATACCATATACTGTTGTCTGTTGAGCTTGCCATGCAAGCTATCAATGAGAAATATTTCTCGAACTAAGAAGAAAACGCATTTACCTCAGCTGATGCAACCACATGATCCTTACTAGACTCCTGATTAGGACACTTACAGGCATAGTGCCCGAACTCATGGCAATGGAAGCACTTTATCTTGCTCAGATCCTTCTTCTTCTCCTCACCCATCTAACTAGACTCGGCCTATCCTTGGCCCTTCTTTCTCTTGCCTCTACTACCTTTGTCTGCCAAGGCAAAGTTCTCCTTGTCCTCTACTAGAGCTTCTATACTAGCTCTCATCCCTATCCGGATTTCTTCTTGAACACAATCACTACATAACCTTTCCCACTTGGGAATATTCTCTCTACCACTTACTGCATCCTGAAAACTATACCAAGACTTATGAAGTCTCAGAAGCGCAAGACTCACAAAGTCATTGTCTATTATAGTCACACCCACTCCACCTAGCTCATCTCAAACCTGAGTGAACTTCGAAAGATACATGATGATGGGCTCTCCTTTGCTCATCTGGATACTTCTTAGCTTCTCCTTGGGAGCAAGCTTCCTAGCATCACTGCAACCCTGATACAGATCTAAGATGGCTTTAAACATCTCATATGTTATCTTCTTCTCATGGAGATGAGGGATAATATGATCTTTGATCCCCTCAAGAATGATCCTCCTCGCCTTGGTGTCATTCTTGTTATGTTGGATCAACTCTTGGGCATCTTGAGGTGGAGCTATTCCCTGCTTCACATACTCGAGCACTACATTATCTTATAGTACCACTGAGATTTGCTCCTTTCATGAGCAAGAGTTTGAGGCTTCCTCTAAATTATGATCTGACCATAGTCCTTGGAACGCCATACTAATATCCAAATATTTGCTCTACTCTTGAAACTCTAGCGCAAGCCTTCTGCTTGATTTGCGTTGTCCACTAACTGGTCAATCTGGTGCTAGTCTTTATACTAATCTCTGCTTTGATACCATGTTAAATTCCATAAAACTCTGCAACTACTTAGATGAATAACTTAACACTGAAAACCAATTTACTTTAAGATACAGAGATTCTTATCAATTCATAAGCAACGGAATAAAAACACAGAGATAAAAACACATGAACAAATTGACACACTTGTTTCCTCAGGAAACCCAACAGGGGAACTTGCTTGCTTGATGTGGCTATTTTATTGATTGTTCTTGAGCACTTGGATCTATTACAAAGCAATCTGTCTATTTGAGAAAGTGTTATGCTTCTCACACAATTCTTAGCTAATACAATTGATCTTGGCTGGCCTTGATCCTACTTGATCTCGACCCTCTAACACACAATTGTTCCTTTGTTGTCTCCTTGACTTGCTCTACAAAACCTGCTCTCTTATGCTTAATCTTGGAGCACAAGAGGCTCCTTAACCCTTGTGCACTAGGTCGTTATTTCCTAGCGCACATCAGCCCCTATTCTCTTGCACAGATCAACCCCTATTTTATAGGGAAAATCCCTATATCCTTGCGCACTTCCTGCCTCCTATTTCTTAGGACCCAGCTCCTCTTCTCTACACACAACCAGCTCCTAAATCCTAGCGCACTTGTGCCTCCTATTTCTTAGGACACAATTCCTGCACTCTCCACAATCAAGGCTCTCTCACAAACTCGTGAGCTCTGTCTTGTCACAAACCTTTGTGCACAAACAATGAATTCCCTTGTGCCTTCGTCCTCCTCTTTATAGGCCCAATTTGAACATGCAAGGAGACCCAGTTCAAATTTAGAACTCGAGTTCTTGATTGATGAGTTAACTAAGAGTGATACTCTTTCTCTCTCCAATCAACACTGGAGTTCTTAACTCATCCTTCCTTCAATCAAGACTGAAGGCTAACTTCTCTAACTGAACTGCTAACTGCCACCTCGTTCTATAGTCAAACTATTGAAGACTCCTATATAACTGACGCTTCAACTCTACGAGTGTTAGCTTGATGATTATTCTAATAAACTGGAAATTCAAATAACTCGTCCTAACTAAAGTCTAACTCATGAGGACAATTTGAGGTCTTCACTGGCTAAGGCTGTTAAAATTGGCAACCAGGGCAAAACTTCATGTGGGTCATCTTATTCATGGCTGATAATATTTTTATTAGATTCCTCTCGTCGAGAGGTGTAGGATTGATATAAAGATCATCCGATTCCGATAAGTATTCATGGAGATATGAATTTATTTTGATTATGGAATTATTATCAAGCCGACCTACAACTCATGTAGGCTCAGAAGCCCAACAGTCGCATCTATTCACCCACCAATGTTGTGTATAAATATAAGAGAACTTTTCCTCATTTGGTCTCACTCATCTCATCACATCTCTCTCTCTCTACTGCGCAGATATGAGTCTCTTCTCTACTGCGCTGAAATGGGTCTCTCTCTCTCACACATGTGAAGCCGGAAACTGCTGAAACTGAAGCTGCAACTGCAGAAGTAAAGATTGACTTGCATGGCCTAGAAGATCGCCTCTTTGGAACTGCGCTGTAGGTTCATCTGAATCTCCTTTGAAAGCCGCAACTTTTGGTGGTGGAATGAAATCAATCCGACGAACGGTTTGCAAGATATCGACTGCCCTAGTTTGAAGCCGGAAACTGCTGAAACTGAAGCTGCAACTGCAGAAGTAAAGATTGACTTCCGTGGCCTAGAAGATCTCCTCATCTGAACTGCGCTGTCGGTTTATCTGAACCTCCTCTGGAAGCCGAAACTTTTGGTGGTGGAATGAAGTCAATCCGACTGACGATTTGTGAGATATGGTCTGCCCTAATTTGATAATGAAGCCACTAATGCTGATGCTACTGATCTAGGGTTTGCTACTGCTGATATGAATCAGATTTATTGTACTATTTCTCTCTGCTGAATTATTGAAGATAAAAGAAGATTTGATCAAAGGGTTTCCCCACACATTGTGGGGTTTGTCCCTGGCTAGCCGCCACATCTTGTGTCTCTTGTCTTGGCTTGTTTTCTGTCAATCGTTTAATGTTCTATCTGCACTTTACTTTATGTACATGTGATTGCTAATCGGTGGAATATAATAAGAAAAAGAAGTAAACTATTATAAGCATAGAACATACCATAACTTAACATGGTATCAGAGCTGAGGTGAAGACAAAGCCCGAGCAAGAGCAAGAGCAATCATTGAAGAGAAGATTGGCAAGGCTATCCTAAAAGAACTATGGCGTCCTCAACACTCTTTCCTGCCGAAAACAAGCTCCGTGAGAACGCTGACTATCACGGATGGAAGATGTCTATCGATCTAACCCTTGAAGATCAAGGAGTGTTGGACCATGTAAGAGGCAATATTGTTGAGCCTCCATCAAATGCATCCGCTGCTGCCTGGAACAAATGAAAAAATGGAGAAGTCAAAACAATAGAAGATCATCTGGGATACTATCGACAAGCACTTGGTGGCCTACATCTCTGAACTGGACACCTCCAAAGAAATCTACGACAGACTGGTGAGTTTATTTAAAGTTAATGATGCAAATCAAGTTTTGTTTCTTAGAAATAAGTTGAGGAAAATCAAGAAGGGTAAAGATGAAAGTATGCAAGCATACTTCTTAAGAATCACCGAGATCAAGAACGATCTCCTATCTATTGGGGAAACCATTACTGACAGAGAAATGGCACTCACAACTCTCGGAGGATTACCATCTGAATGGTATGTGTTCAGGACTACTCTTCTGAACAATAATGTAATTCCTAGTTTCGAGGAATTAATGGCTAGATGCATTCAAGAACAAACAAGGGTAGAAGAGCAGGAAATGCCCTTGCCTAAAGGTCCTCCTGTTGCTTTTTCTTCTCATGCTAAGAAAAGAAATAATTCTGGGTCTAAATCGAAAAGAAAGGTTGGATTTAAGGGTGGAAGAAAAGGACGATGTTTCATTTGCAATAAAGCAGGTCACTATGCAAGGGAGTGCCCTGATAGAAAGGACTCACACCGGGACAATGATCAAAATCCCTCTGATGGCAAATCAAAGGAATGACAAATTCAACAGCAAAGGTAAGAGGAAAGCTGGGAATCAAGGAAGAGGACAAGCATTCAAGAAGGCTAGAAATTCTAGGATGTATTAAATGCACCTGACCTCAAAAGGAACCTAGTGTCCATCTTGGCAATGGAAGACAGAGGCTACAAGGTAACCTTCAGCAATGGCAAGGTATGTATATGGAAAAATAATGTTAAAGATGCCTTTACTCTTGGGTTTAGTGTTGATTCATTATATCAGGTCGATGGAAGTCCGCTAGGTGTCATGTCTTGTGACATAACTCTTTATTCCGAACTTTAGCATCGGAGGTTTGCCCACCTTCATTACAAAGCTCTACCCGATGTAAGACAGATGGTAACAGGGATGCCCGAATTCCAAGTAGAGAAAGAAGGTGTATGTCCGGGATGTGCCAAAGGAAAGCTCAAAAAGGGGACCATTCCCCTCAAGCCAAAACAAGACCTCCGATATATTACAATTGGTTTACTCAGGCATACCTGAGGTTGGCATTAAGAGGGAGACTACACCACATACTCCTGAGCAGAATGGTGTGGTGGGAAGGAAGAACCACACGATGATGGAAGCTGTCTGGGCCATGCTACATGATCAAAGACTTCCAAAGTTTCTATGGGCTGAAACTACAATCACCGCCATATATGTACAAAATCGATGCCCTCATCAAGCATTGGGTTCCTAAACTCCTGAAGAAATGTTCACCACCGGTCAAAGGGAAGTCGTGATTAGTCATGATGTCACCTTTGACAAAGATATGGCTCTCAGCAAGGTGGACAATCTGCTGACTTTGAGTAGCTCTCAAGAAGCCGACACCAGGGAACCGAAAGAAAAGGATGATGAATCAATGCCTGATGTAGAAGAACCCATGGATCCGATTGATCCTCATCCACATGAGCCTTCCTCTTCTAGGAAGAGGCCTTCATGGCTTAGGGGGATACTTGATGATGCTGAAGGACATGCTGCACCCTGAGGAACCTTCCATCAAAGTAAGAAACTTAACAGGTATCAGGGATACCTGACCATCATGAGCACGATCATACAAAATGAACCTTCATCATTCTCAGATGTCATCAAGCATTAACTATGGAAGGATGTTATGACCATAGAATATGAGTCTATTATGGAGAATAATGTCTGGGAAGTAGTTCCCAGACCCTGGACAAGAAAATTGTTACTTCAAAATGGCTTTACAAGATAAAGCATGCAGCAAATGGAAGTATGGAAAAGTATAAGGTTCATTTTGTTGCTCGTGGTTTATCCCAAAAGGAAGGTATAGACTATGATGAGATATTTGCACTTGTTGCCAGATATACGACCATCCACTCGATCATAGCCCTTGCCGCTTCACAAGGATGGAACCTACATCAGATGGATGTCAAGACTGCGTTCTTGCATGGCTCGATCAAAGAAGAGGTCTACATGGAGCAACCCGAAGAATTTGAGATTTATGATCGAAAATCTCATGTATGCAGGTTGAAGAAAGCTCTCTATGGGCTGAAGCAAGCACCCCGAGCATGGTATGAGAGGATCGATAGCTACTTGATGAAGCTGGGATTCACTAGGAGTGAAGCCGATCCTAACCTTTACTTTAAGGTTGAAGATGACAAGCCTCTCATACTGGTATTGTATGTGGATGACCTCTTTCTAACAGGTGCAGACCCTCTCATTCACAAATGTAAGAGGGAGCTGGCCTCTGAATTTGAAATGAAAGACCTAGGACTGATGCACTACTTCCTAGGACTTGAAGTGTGGCAAAAGCCACGAGAAATTTTCCTATCTCAAGGAAAATATGTGGTGAAGATATTGGAAAGATTCGGTATGATGGACTGCAAGCCTGTGACTACCTCGAGGATCTTAACTTTTAGAAGTTAAATGGTAGTGATGTCGGACCAGACTTGGGAAATGCCTCTGAGTTTCAAAAACTCATTCGCATTGATGTTCTTGGTGAACCTCCGTCCGAACATATGTTTTGCAGTTAGCATTGTGAGCTCATATTTGGTTGAGCCTCACTCGATTGATGCCAAGAATCTTCTGAGATGTCTTCAGGACACAATCTCTCATGGATTAAGATACACTGCCGGAGATGTGAGACTACTTGGATATACTAATGTTGATTGGGCAGGCAGTGTGGTGGACCATAAGAGCACTTCCGGGTACTGTTTCACCTTGGGATCTGCTTCGATATCCTGGATGAGCAGGAAGCAGAAGTCGGTGGCTTTGAGCACCGCCGAAGCAGGATATATTGTTGCTAGCATAACCTCGTGTGAGGCAGTCTAGTTGCGAAAGCTCTTCAGTGAGCTGTTTGGATTTACATTGGATACCACTGTGATTCTCTGTAACAACCAGAGGTGGGATTCGATTATTGAGGAATCCCGTATTCGTCAATTGCTCCAGCAGATAGACATCATCTGGGATATGGTAAGTCGATGAGCAAGGAAGCTCCATCACATTAAGATGATGTACAGGTTGATACACCTTGTCAAAGCCCTGAGGAAAGATCTAATCTGTGATTTTCCAAAACGACTTGGAGTCGGCAAGAAACCTTTGTACAAGGGTCCTGCATGTTGCATACATTGAGCTCTAGGAGCTCTAAGGGCTTGCGGTTCCTACTGGAGCAACATATGACCACAGGGTGACTCACCCTCCCCTGGTGGTGCACACTGGAACAAGATGATTCGCTCTCTTGTGGGACAAGATGATTCGCTCTCTTGTGGAACAGGATGATTCGCTCTCCTGTGTAGCAGGATGATTAGTTCTCCTGTGAGGCCTGGATTGATGTGTTCTCCATGGCAGCCTGGATTGATGTGTTCTCCACGGCGATTGTAGCAGGATTGATGTGTTCTCCTGTGAGGCCTGGATTGATGTGTTCTCCATGGCAATTGTAGCAGGATTGATGTGTTCTCCTGTGAGGACAGGATTGATTAGTTTTCCTGTCGTGGCATCCTACCCATGCAGTCTGGGACTCATGGGAAGTACCTCTCATCTGATCAATGAGCAGGGAAATGAAGTTAGGGACCATAGTAGTACCGATGGACGCATCGTTGTAACTACCGTACTCCCTACGCTAGGATGACCTCCATTGATCTGGGATCAATGATACTGGTCTAGGACCAGTGGTAGGAGTTGTACCATACTATGACGCTGACTTCGGGTCGGTTGAGACTGGTCTGGGATCAGTGGTACATACTCTAAGACTGACTTTGAGTCAGTGGACGATGATATTGGTCTGGGACCATTGGAGTTGTACTCACTATGACGCTGACTTTGGGTTGGTTGAGACTGGTCTGGGACCAGTGGTACATACTCTGAGACTGACTTTGAGTCAGTATGATACATCCTCGATCATTTCTTCTTCTTCATAATTCGGACAAAAGCAGAGCAGAATAGAACAATGCAAGAGCAGAGCAGAACAGAGCAAAACAGTACAGATCAGTGCAGGGCAGAACAAGACAAAGCAGAACAGGCAGAATAGAGCAGAGCAGGGCAAGGGTCAGGCTGTACAAGGCAGTGCATTTGATGGATGAATAGTAACGACCGATAGACAGATTGCAGATGAAGTTCTCCATGGTTGAGAGGGAGTGTTAAAATTGGCAACCAGGGCAAAACTTCATGTGGGTCATCTTATTCATGGCTGATAATATTTTTATTAGATTCCTCTCGTCAAGAGGTGTAGGATTGATATAAAGATCATCCGATTCCGATAAGTATTCATGGAGATATGAATTTATTTTGATTATGGAATTATTATCAAGCCGACCTACAACTCATGTAGGCTCAGAAGCCCAACAGTCGCATCTATTCACCCACCAATGTTGTGTATAAATATAAGAGAACTTTTCCTCATTTGGTCTCACTCATCTCATCACATCTCTCTCTCTCTACTGCGCAGATATGAGTCTCTTCTCTACTGCGCTGAAATGGGTCTCTCTCTCTCACACATGTGAAGCCGGAAACTGCTGAAACTGAAGCTGCAACTGCAGAAGTAAAGATTGACTTGCATGGCCTAGAAGATCGCCTCTTTGGAACTGCGCTGTAGGTTCATCTGAATCTCCTTTGAAAGCCGCAACTTTTGGTGGTGGAATGAAGTCAATCCGACGAACGGTTTGCAAGATATCGACTACCCTAGTTTGAAGCCGGAAACTGCTGAAACTAAAGCTGCAACTGCAGATGTAAAGATTGACTTGCGTGGCCTAGAAGATCTCCTCATCTGAACTGCGCTGTAGGTTCATCTGAACCTCCTCTGGAAGCCGAAACTTTTGGTGGTGGAATGAAGTCAATCCGACTGACGGTTTGTGAGATATGGTCTGCCCTAGTTTGATAATGAAGCCGCTAATGCTGATGCTACTGATCTAGGGTTTGCTACTGCTGATATGAATCAGATTTATTGTATTATTTCTCTCTGCTGAATTATTGAAGATAAAAGAAGATTTGATCAAAGGGTTTCCCCACACATTGTGGGGTTTGTCCCTGGCTAGCCGCCACATCTTGTGTCTCTTGTCTTGGCTTGTTTTCTGTCGATCGTTTAATGTTCTATCTGCACTTTACTTTATGTACATGTGATTGCTAATTGGTGGAATATAATAAGAAAAAGAAGTAAATTGTTATAAGCATAGAACATACCATAACTTAACAAAGGCACAAGCCAAAAGACCTTGCTCGCTACAATTTCAACACTTTATTATTGAATGACATGCGATGAGACTAATTTGTACATTTTAGATCAACATCTTAAAACCCGGACTCAGACTCAGAACAGGCCGAGGGTCAACTCCGAGTCTCCGACTAGGTATCGACTCAGACTAGTTGATTCCAATGACTCTGCCTTTGTAAAAGTACATTAAATATTTAATTTTAATGAAAAATCATATTTTTAAAGATTTTCATTCATGTTTCCAAACTCAAAGCATTAGAATAATAGAGAGAAGACAACAGTTGATCAAAGCATGCTCATGAATATATCTATTATATCAAAATGGCACCGCACCAAGCGCACTCTCCAATACATGTAATATATAGAGGTCAAAACAAAAACACATAACCAATACTGCACCAAAAACCAACTCAATGTTGCTCCAAAGATTGCCCAAGAACCTCCTCAATGTTGCTCCAAAAACCAACTCCAACTGCTCACAAACTCCTCACAAATGATCACATAAATGCAATGAGATAGTTGTGAGGAAATATGAGGGGCTTGGGTCACCTTTATAGGCATGGGAGAAGGGTAGAGGGGCTAGGAAATAGTTTAAACACAAAAAAATTGAATTCAAGTTTGTCTATCCCATTTTTTTCCAGCCGTCGACACTGATTGGTTTAAGTTGGGCTCAGTCAGTCCGACCGGTCAAATACCGAATCGGTGACCAACTCGGTCGGTTCAATAACGGACCGACCGTAGAACAGGATAATTGACCTAGTCAATTTGGGCAGGGGTATGGCTTGGTCAACCAAGCCGATTCCGAGCCAGACCAACCTAGTTTTAAAACTATGTTTTAGATGCTTCACTAAAATATCATTCCTTGACAGGTAAGATGTTAAAATTGGCAACTAGGGCCAAACTCCATGTGGGTCATCTTATTTATGGCAACAGATATTTTTCTTGGATCCCTCTCATCGAGAGGTATAGGATTGATCTAAAGATCATCCGATTCCGATAAGTATTCATGAAGATATGAATTTATTTGTGTTATGGGACAATTCGTCAAGGTCGGCCAGCAAACAAATAACCCCCACTTGTGCTCAATGTTTTAGTATAAAAGGAGGTGGCTTGATAGTTATTTGGACACACTTCACTCTTGATTTCTCTCCACTTGTTTTGGGTTTTAGTGGAAGAGAAGTCTAAGAGGAGGAAGCCCTAGATGTAGGAGGAAAGGGGACTAAACAAGAAGCCCTAGCCACAGTCTGGTTGCAGTCAAGAAGAGATCTAATACTGCCCTAGCCGCAGTCCTAAAGAAGGTGATCTAACCGCCATTCAAACAAGGAGACTTAGTCGCAGTTCATGATGCCTAGCCGCAGTTCAAGTGGGGAGATCTAGCACGGTGAAGGAGGCCTATACACGCTACCCTAATACGCAGTCCTATCCTGCCCTAGCCGCAGGTCCTTCATGCCTTGGCCACAGTTCTTGTCACCGTAGATAGAGACTCTTTCCCTGTCCTTAAAGAAGGCTCCTCAACGCAGCAAGGAGGCCTTAGTCCTGAAGACCAACCACGTTGAAGGGAGAAGTCCCTTCAAATGTTTTATGAGGAGATCCTATACACTGTCACAAGCGGTTCTAATCAGCAGTTTAGGAGGGCTCTACTACGCTAGCTAGAGGAACTGCTACAGCATGAGAAACCTCCATACCTTGATGAGAAGAAGCTCTAATAGCACACAGATCAGCATTGTATTTCAGTGGCCACATGTTGATGATAGCCTTGTGAGTATCCTAGGACTGTGGGATCATAGTTTATCTTGTTGTTGGGCTAGGCCGTAGGCCATAGCTAGCAGCTAAGGCAGTGTGGCAGCATGACAGAAGTAGTGTCCCTCCTTATGCAGGAGGTGGACAACATTTTGGAAGATGCGGCACAATGGTTGGATACTACATGGTTGGATGCAACATGTTTAGATACAGCGATGGATGCAGCTACATATCTAGATGCAGCAGTTGGATGCAGCATGGTGTTAGAGACAGCAATGTAGTGCAGCATAGTGATTGAGTGTAGCCTGGTGATGGGAGCTTGTGATGAAGAGCAGCTTAGTGACAATGGTGCAGCATGATGAACAGTGCAGCATGATGATGAAAAGCAGCATGTTGGGTACAGCATGATGAGGTACAGTTCAGCAATGGAGCAGCATGGTGCAGCTCAGTGATGATGGACAAGGTATGATGATGCAGCACCGTGATAGGTATAGCAAGGTGATGGAATCACTTTAATCCATATCAGCTACCTCATGAGACATCTTCTTAGAGAAGATCTCTGCTCTTACCTTGTCTAGTCAAAGAGTTGACTTCTGATGTATATGTACTCTCTCTCTCTGTTGAACTATTGAAGAACATATAAGAAGAATTGATCAAGGGTTTCCCCACATTGGGGTTTGTCCCTGACTAGCGCCACATCTTGTGTCCTCTTGTCTTGGGTTGTCTTCTGCGATTTATGTTTATGTTCTTTCTGCAATTTACGATTACGCTGATGTGATAACTAATCTGGAAAAGTTATTGAGCTAATTGAGAAAATTGAAATAAATTGCTCTAAGCATAGAACATACCTAAAATTAACATGGTATCAAGGTTGAGGCGAAGACAAAGCCCAAGCAAGAGTGAAAGAGCAATCACCGAAGACAGTTGGAAAGGACAAAAGGATCAATGGATTCCTCATCCCTCTTCAAATTCACCAAGGGTGAAGTCGAAACAAAGAATATTATTCGAGTTGCATAGCGGAAGCATCTGATGGCCTACCTAAAGATCACTTCAATGGGAAGTCCGGATCTAAGAGTGGAAGGAAAGGCAGATGCCTTGCTTGCAATAAGTTCGGTCATTATGCGAAGGAGTGACTAAATGGTACAGACACATCACTTGATGATGATAACAATCATTCCATGGACATCTTCAATGATCAAAGGAATGCAGGTCATCAAGGAAATGGCCAACTCTTCAAAGAAAGCAAGGAACCCCAGGTATGAAGAATCAAATGTTGTTGGCCCTCTCCTCCAGACTCTTTGGGAATCTGGCTTATTGATTGTAGTGCTTCAAGGCACTTCATCAGATAGAAGGGTGCTCTCTCTAATTTGGTAGAGATGGAAACAATCGTGGGATTATACTTGGAGTCAATGCCACCTATCTCGGAAAGGGTGTAGGGAATGTTACCCCTCAATTGAATGAGGGTAACTCGATTCATTTAAAAGAAGCTCTTTATGTACCTGATCGCAAGAAGAACCTGGTGTCCATTTCGGCAATGGAAGTCAAAGGTTTCAAGGTGGCATTCATTGATGGAAAGGTACGTGTTTGAAAATGGAATTTTCAAAAATGCTTTTATTCAGGATTGGCAATTTGTATCAAGTTGCAAGAAGTCCATTGGGGACCATGTCAGTTCACACATCTCATCTATAGCACCAGAGGTCTGCTTATGGGGCCCTACCCGATGCGAGTCAGATGGTGATAGGGATGCCTGAATTCAAGAAGAGCATGAAGGTACATGTCTGAGATGTACAGAAGAAAAAACTTACAAGGGGACCATTCCCCTCATGTAGTAGGTCCATAGGTTTGGAACAACCCGAGGGGTTTGAGATTCATGATCAGGAATCTCATGTATGCAAGTTGAAGAAAGCTCTTTATGATTTAGAGCTAACACCCCGAGCTCGATATGAGAGGATTGATAGTTGTCTGATGAAGCTGAGATTCACTAGGAGTGAAGTCGATCCAAACCTTTGCTTGAAGGTTGTGGATAATAGACCTCTCATACTGGCACCTTCTGAGGACGACCTCTTTCTAACAGGTGCAGACCCTCTCATTTGAAAAAGTGAGAGGGAGTTGGATTCCGGATTTGGAATGGTGAACTGCAAGCCCGTGACTACCTCGATGGAGCTTCACTTTCAGAAGTTATGTGGTAGGGATGCCAGACCTGATTTGGGAAATGCCTTTGAGTTTCATAAACTCATTCTAGCATTGATGTTCTTGTTGAACTCTCGTCCGAATATATGTTTTGTAGTTAGCATGTTGAGCTCATATATGGTTAAGCCTCACTGGATTGGTGCCAAGAATCTTCTGAGATATCTTCGGGGCACAATTTCTCATGGATTGAGATACACTGTCGAAAATGTGAAGCTGCATGATTATTCGAATGCTGACTGGACAGGCAGTGTGGAGGATTGCAAGAGCACTTCTAAGTGTTGGTTCTCTTCGGGTTCTGCTACGTTATCCTGGATGAGCAGGAAGCAGAAGACGGTTTCTTTGAGCACCGCTAAGGCCGAATACATAGCTATGAGTATGACCTCGTGTGCCTTGTTAAGGAAGCTCTTCAGTGAGCTGTTTGGACACATGATGGATACCACCATGATCTTTTGTGTCAACTAGAGGGGGATTCGATTATTGAGGAATCTCGTATTCTATGATCGCTCCAAGCATATAGACATCAGGTACCACTTTATCTGGGATATGGTACATTGATGAGCAAGAAGGCTCCATCGCATTGGGACTGATGTGCAGGTCGCCGACATTCTGTCGAAGCCCCTGGGAAAGGTCAAATTTGTGACTTTCTGAGAACGACTAGGAGTCATGGAGAGACTCTCTCCTAAGGGTCCTATATGATATGGACATTGAGCTCTGGGAGCTCCGGGGGGCTTGGGGGTACATCGTGGAGCGATGAGCAACCATAGGGTGAGTGGTCCAACCTTCCCCTAGTGGTTTGCTATGTAGGCAGGATGAGTGGTTCATCCTTCTCCTGCCGAGACACAATCATAGGGTGAGTGGTTCAGCCTTCCCCTAGTGATTTGTTGTGTACAGGGTGAGTGGTTCAGCCTTCCCCTGGGATACCCCTTGCGACATGTAGGCAGGATGAGTGGTTCATCCTTCTCCTGCTGAGACATCCTACCCATGCAATCTGGGACTCATGGGAAGTACCTCTCATCTGGCCAATGAGCAGGGAAATGAGGATAGGGACCATAGTAGTACCGATGGACGCATCGTGTTACTACCGTACTCCCTATGCTAGGATGATATTGATCTGGGATTAATGAAACTGACTTCAGGTCAGTATGAGTGGTTTGAGACACTCTTTTGATATTGATCTAGGATCAATGAAACTAACTTCGGGTCAATATGAGTGGTTTGAGACACCCTCTTGTGATATTCATCTGGAATCAATGAAACTGACTTCGAATCAGTAAGAGTGATATAACTCACTCTCTTTTGGAACTGATCTAGGATCAGTAAGAGTGGTATGACACACTCTCTTCATATGGGACTGACTTCGGGTCAGTAGAGAATGGTATGAGACATTCTCGATCAATTCTTCTTTTTCATGGTTCAACAGAGCAGAGCAAAGCATTGCAGGGCACTGATGGCAAAGATAGTACAGTCTGGCAGATGGATCAGCGGATGGAGTTCTCCCTAGCTGAGAGGGAGTGTTAAAATTGATGGAGTTCTCCCTAGCTGAGAGGGAGTGTTAAAATTGGCAACTAGGGCCAAACTCCATGTGGGTCATCTTATTTATGGCAACAGATATTTTTCTTGGATCCCTCTCATCGAGAGGTGTAGGATTGATCTAAATATCATCCGATTCAGATAAGTATTCATGAAGATATGAATTTATCTGTGTTATGGGACAATTCGTCAAGGTCAGCCAGCGACCAAATAACCCCCACTTGTGCTCAACGTTTTAGTATAAAAGGAGGTGGCTTGATAGTTATTTGGACACACTTCACTCTTGATTTCTCTCCACTTGTTTTGGGTTTTAGTGGAAGAGAAGTCTAAGAGGAGGAAGCTCTAGACGCAGGAGGAAAGGAGACTAAACAAGGAGCCCTAGCCACAGTCTGGTCGCAGTCAAGAAGAGATCTAATATTGCCCTAGCCGCAGTCCTAAAGAAGGTGATCTAACCACCATTCAAACAAGGAGACTTAATCGCAGTCCTAAAGAAGATGATCTAACCGCCATTCAAACAAGGAGACTTAGCTGCAGTTCATGATGCCTAGCCACAGTTCAAGTAGGGAGATCTAGCACGGTGAAGGAGGCCTATACACGCTGCCCTAATACGCAGTCCTATCCTGCCCTAGCCGCAGGTCCTTCATGCCTTAGCCACAGTTCTTGTCACTGTAGATAGAGACTCTTTCTCTTTCCTTGAGGCTCCTCAACGCAGCAAGGAGGCCTCCATACGCTGTCCAAAGAAGCCTCAAATGAGCCCTAGCTGCAGTCTTCTATACCACTAATCCGCTGTAAGAAAGAGACATTGTTTACAGTCCTAAAGAATGTGTTTTAGGTGCACATCTTGGCCGCAGTCCTGAAGACCAGCCACGTTGAAGGGAGAAGTCCCTTCAAATGTTTTATGAGGAGATCCTATACGTTGTCACAAGAAGTTCTAATCAGCAGTTTAGGAGGGCTCTACTATGCTGGCTAGAGGAACTGCTACAGCATGAGAAACCTCCATACCTTGATGAGAAGAAGCTCTAATAGCACACAGATCAGCTTTGTATTTCAATGGCCACATGTTGATGACAGCCTTGTGAGTATCCTAGGATCATAGTTTATCTTGCTGCTGGGCTAGGCCGTAGGCCATAGCCAGCAGCTAAGGCAGTGTGGCAGCATGACAGAAGTAGTGTCCCTCCTTATGCAGGAGGTGGACAACATTTTGGAAGATGCAGCACAATGGTTGGATACTACATGGTTGGATGCAACATGTTTAGATACAGCGATGGATGCAGCTACATATCTAGATGCAGCAGTTGGATGCAGCATGGTGTTAGAGACAGCAGTGTAGTGCAGCATAATGATTGAGTGCAGCCCGGTGATGGGAGCTTGTGATGAAGAGCAGCTTAGTGACAGTGGTGCAGCATGATGAACAGTGCAGCATGATGATGAAGAGCAGCATGTTGGGTACAGCATGATGAGGTACAGTTCAGCAGTGGAGCAGCAATGTGCAGCTCAGTGATGATGGACAAGGTATGATGGTGCAGCTCAGTGATGATGGACAAGGTATGATGGTGCAGCACTGTGATAGGTATAGCAAGGTGATGGAATCACTTGAGTCCATATCAGCTACCTCATGAGACATCTTAGAGAAGATCTCTGCTCTTATCTTGTCTAGTCAAAGAGTTGACTTCTGATGTATATGTACTCTCTCTCTTTCTCTCTGCTGAACTATTGAAGAACATATAAGAAGAATTGATCAAGGGTTTCCCCACATTGGGGTTTGTCCCTGGCTAGCGCCACATCTTGTGTCCTCTTGTCTTGGCTTGTCTTCTGCGATTTGTGTTTATGTTCTATCTGCAATTTACTATTATGCTGATGTGATTGCTAATCTGGAAAAGATATTGAGCTAACTGGGAAAATTGAAATAAATTGCTCTAAGCATAGAACATACCTAAAATTAACATAAGAACACACCAATCACTTTAAAATATCATTCATACTTTCTTCCTAAATATATATCATCTACTTTCTTGGCAACCATTACTTTTGTTCATTTGTGTAAGAAATTCTATTATCCATCGACTCTTGTTTTTTTTGCATGCTTAATAGGTAATTGAATAGTAGGAATCAAATAACTTTTGTTAGCCCTACTCGCTTTCTTTCATTCATTATTTGACTCCATATTGATATAAGGCATCGGTCAAATACTTGGTTACTTTAATCATTCAAAACAAACATTTTCTTTAGTTTTCTTGCAAAAAAAGCAGCAAGCTTAACTTGCTGATATTTTATATTTATTGCAGAAAGAGAAAGGAGTTATACCCCTTCCTCTCCCTGTGTGCATAGGAAAACTTCTAAATACAAAAACAGCAATTAATTAGTGAATCCTTACATAAACCAGAGTAGAACAGCTTGTTGTTCATCTTTAGACAGTGATTAACAATTTTCAGTGTTGTTTTGCATTGGTCTATGTGCCTAGTTTAGATTTATATTTTCCTGCATAGTTTACCATGTGTTTTTGCATCAGTCTGTGCCTAGTTTAGACTTGTATTTCCCTGCATAGTTTACCATGTGTTTTTATCATTTTTCAAGTGTTTTCTACCCTCTGCCCACACAATTTACTACCAAATATTTACACAGAACAGCAGCTTTACTTATCTATTTCAGGTACTACTAATCATTAATGATTTCAAGTTGGCCTTTTATATCATCTAAGGATACCCCCTAAAGCTACTATGCCCTAACTTTGAAGTGAAAAGAATCCAACAAGGTGACAGTGGCTTGTTTCCTGTAGTTATCTGGACTCCCCTACATTTTGCAGCCAGGAATTTCCTTATGATAACAGGATTGGTTTGTACATACGAATCCAAACAATAACAGTGGCCTGCAGAAAACATTACCATCATTGGTCTAAAGTAAAGTATCTAAAATGTACAAACTAGTTTCATTGCAAGTCACGTAATATAGAAAAATAAATGTCCTAGAAAAGTATGACTCTATGTTGCTATGTGTCAATTGTAACCCAATGATACAGCTGGAGTTGTTTTGAGTGTCCTGCTCATTATCTGTAACTATAAAAACACCAACACAATTTGGATCGTATTATCTGTCAGTCTAGACTGCAACCATACGTGATATCTGAAAGCAAGGCCCTAAAGAACTGCTAGAGCAAAACTGTCCTTCCAGCAGTCAAGGCTAGAACATCTTTGTGGCTGCATAGAATCTGTGAATACATCAGTAGCACCACCTACCTAATCTATGTGTCATACAATGGCTTCATTTACTCTAATGGGTTTTTACAACGGATGGATCAATAGCTTAAGTCCTCTAGCAATTTTGGAAGACTCAGAAAGGCAGACAAGTGCATGCTCAATTCAGGAATAAATTGAACAAAGAGAACAAATAATTGAACAAACAAAATAAATGATCACCAAAGGTCACTGTAAATATACAAAAAGGAAATTCATTGACCTAAGGCATGTCGACAAGTAATTTATCTAATTGGAATACATGAATTATAGCTAGTTGAAAAAAATAGAAATTTAAAATAACTTTGTTCATTGTGGCCTTAAAATATGCAGAAGGGGAGAGACAACTTGGAGCATTCTACCCTAGATTAAAAAATAAAAATAAAAATAAAAAGAGTTAATTTTGGATATAAAAGTGGGAATTACCTGATTGATGTAGCTTAACTTTGAGACACCATCAACCAGGCTTGCAACATCATCTCCAAATTCCTGTTCTATGTTTCTCAGGTTTTCTCCAGCATCATCTATGACATCATGAAGTATACCTGCCACTATAGTATTCAGTGTTCATAGCCTACAAACAATTCATGCTATGTTACAAAAGTACACCAATCATGAATAAAGTACAATTGTGCAAATATAAAGTTGATGGCTTACAAATAGTTCATGCTATGATGCAAAAGTGAACCAATTATAAATAGAGCATTTAAAGAACCTGTGTATATTCCAGAAATTTCCACGGCCAATGCTTTTAGATTATATAAATGTGTGTGTAGATACACATACACATACACACATATTGTGTGTATATGGGTTGACTGAAAATTCTGTTGCAAAAAGCTACATAGTTCTAGGCTACAAATGCATAGTTCAAAGATATAATTTTATGCTCATCATACTCTTTGGCCATTGGATGGGACTAGAGCAGCTAGAATTTTTCTGGTATGGAGACAGTGAGTCAAATACGGACAATGTCACATGTTTCGGGTTCGAGTTCAGGTTCGGCAATGATTAGGTTTGGTTTGAGTTCGAATGTTTTGATGAGGTTCGCCATTAGGTTCGTCTATATATATATATATATAAATTTAAAATGAATTATAGGATAAAATAGTAAGAAAACAACATCAGTAAACATCAAAAATGTGGTTGAATTTAGGCTTCTGTGATCCATATCAATATTTTTTAGAGTTTTCGGCAGAAATCACATCATAATTCATTTGTCGACACGTTTCGAACCAACCAGTGTGGTTCATCGTCAGGATAGTGCGGTTGGTTCAAAACACATCGACAAATGAATTATGATGTGATTTCCACCGAAAACTCCTCTCAAAATATCAAAAATGTTATCATGGACATGGAAACTGCAGGGATAAATTACAAGCTTGAGTTGTGACATGAAGTTATGAGTTTTGATCTATGGACTTGGTCAATGGCTATGAGGTTCAATGAGGTTCATCGAACCTCAAAACAAATTTAAGGTTCGCCAAAATTCGAACCTCAAGGTTAAAGTTCGACGAACCTTGTGACATAGAATACGGATCCCCTGTTTTCCTCATCTGACCAGCATGTGCTTTTCTTGCAAATGTAATTGCTTTTTGCACCTGCAAAAACAACAATGAGAAGTAGTGAAGACTTCAGCCATAGAGGTGAAAAGTAAGATGGGTTATTTAAACTTTAAATAAGGGTGTTATCTCAATGTATAATGCCTCATTGAAAATTCCATAGTCTGCGATGTCAACTCCACCCAATTCAACAGAATCTGCCAATGGA
Organism: Pinus tabuliformis; assembly: GCA_031772625.1. Lineage (NCBI taxonomy): Eukaryota > Viridiplantae > Streptophyta > Pinopsida > Pinales > Pinaceae > Pinus > Pinus tabuliformis. The sequence continues at coordinate 1,703,021,181 of CM062819.1, forward strand.
AATGTGATAAGTAGTTTTCCCCCAATTTAAAAGGGATTAATAAGGAGAACTAGGAAATAAGCTATTCTGTCAATTTTTGGCAGCCTTCAAATAAATTTGTTCAAAATACCCAAAAAAAACTCTTTCATCACAATATTTAATACTAGAATGTTACACTTAGTATGGGATCCCACTGCAATAAATATACACTTTGCCTTACATCTTTCAGAGGTTATTGAAGTATACCTGCCACTATAGTATTCAGTGTTCACAACCTACAAACAATTCATGCTATGTTACAAAAGTACACCAATCATGAATAAAGTACAATTGTGCAAATATAAAGTTGATGGCTTACAAACAGTTCAGTTCATGCTATGATGTGAAAGTGAAGCAATTATAAATAGAGCATTTAAAGAACCTATGTATATTCCAGAAATTTCCACAGCCAATGCTTTTAGATTATATAAATGTGTGTGTAGATACACATACACATACACACATATTGTGTGTATATGGGTTGACTGAAAATTCTGTTGCAAAAAGCTACATAGTTCTAGGCTACATATGCATAGTTCAAAGATATAATTTTATGCTCATCATACCCTTTGGCCATTGGATGGGACTAGAGCAGCTAGAATTTTGCTGGTATGGAGACAGTGAGTCAAATACGGATCCCCTGTTTTCCTCATCTGACCAGCATGTGCTTTTCTTGCAAATGTAATTGCTTTTTGCACCTGCAAAAACAACAATGAGAAGTAGTGAAGACTTCAGCCATAGAGGTGAAAAGTAAGATGGGTTATTTAAAATTTAAATAAGGGTGTTATCTCAATGTATGATTACCTTAGCCTCATGGAAAATTCCATAGTCTGCGATGTCAACTCCACCCAATTCAACAGAATCTGCCAATGGAAATGTGATAAGTAGTTTTCCCCCAATTTAAAATGGATTAATAAGGAGAACTAGCAAAAAAGCTATTCTGTCAATTTTTGGCAGCCTTCAAACTGTAAATTTGTTCAAAATACCAAAAAACAACTCATTCATCACAATATTTAATACTAGAATGTTACACTTAGTATGTGATCCCACTGCAATAAATATACACTTTGCCTTACATCTTTCAGAGGCTATTGCAGACCTTGCAAGGACCCTCCAAATTTACGAAAATAATTGCCTCCTACTTTCAGCATATCTCAGCCCTTGGGGGTGATGAGTACCCTATAGGTGCTATACTCATGTTACAGTAACTTCTTCAGATAACATTCTAAAGCTCAATTGCAAGACCCATTGTGTAATTAGGAGAGGGCCATTGTCACATCTCCAACCTTCATCTCACTTTTAGTTGGCTTTCCTCTAGCTCAAGGGGGGTTCTCCTATTAGATCTTAGGGATTGAATGGCCCAGTCAAACCAAGTCAAGAGACCCCTAAGGATTCTACTTCTATTACCAGCAATCAAAGGATCGAACAATTAGGGTCTAAGGTGGAAGATAGGATTTCTAGGGTTCTTAAGGTAATTTCCATATTTGAGTTCAAAGGGTAGATCCACAAACATGCACAATCAAGGAATCACAAGATGATTTCAGAGAGTAAGCCCCAATAAAACATAATAAAGGATTTATGAAAGAAACGGGTGATGTAGAATAGAAGATCGGTGCCTAGCTTGCCGATATATTTTTTGGGGGCATATGGGGTCAAGGATCAACACACTTGAAGAGAAATGGAATGAATTAGGTTCAAAGACTAAGGGAGACCCACTTGTGTCCCTTAGAGGTTTGACCTACACGTCCTACAATCTACAAAGATGGATAAGGGAGTGAGCTTACAATTAGCTAATTTTCAAAAGAGCTCAATGAAGGACTTGTTCAAGAGGGACAATGAGATAAAAAAAAAATACCAACAAGTTGCAACACTTTGGTGACTATTTAATAACCATCAACATAAACACAACCAAGATGAAGAAAGAACACTTACTTAGATCACCATGCATCCATTCAAAGCTTTACAAATATTTGTCCATGAAAAGAAGACCATCCACATCAACAAATATCCTCTACTTATTCCTCCATAGCCAAATTTAAGAAACAAGATAAATTTCAGAAATTTCAGATTTGCTAAGGGATTTCTAAAATGAGAGGAAGAATCATCATGGTCCTTCTTTAACCACAGTGAAGAAATCCGCCCATGATATTGTCCCAAAATAGCTACATTATCCTTCATTGCTAGATGACTGCAACCAACGCATTAAATCACCCAATCCAGGCATCTATATTCATAAGACCATCCTTCATAAGATCTTGGCATAACACATCAAAGTGCCCAATGACCCAATCAAGATCAGAGTCCTCTTTGTTTCCTCCTTCAATACATTCTCCAAGAGGCACCACTGTCCTTCATGATTATAGGGGTTGTTGCAAGGGCTTGCTTCAAGATGCCACGTATTATCTTTCAACAAAAAAGGATATCATAGATCTATCCAACTTCTGATAGGACCTACTGATGTAGACTGCTTCAAATCTGATTATGTCAGGGTTTCTGATTCAATCCTGGCCCTTACTGTTCCTAACATCTTCTGCCACACTCTGGAATCTAGATAATGCATACCATGGATCAAGTGTTGCAGAGAGATTTAGTGTTGTTACAAAAGGATATGCCAATGAAAAACTGTGAACACTTGTTGTAGACTAGGATCAGTGACACGGTGTTCATCACACAGTGCAATACAATTTTGACTTTATTTCACACAGTGCTAATGGAGTTATCTGTATGTGAAGTACTTTCTGTCATAGAGGAGATCTGATCATAAAACAATCTTCAAATGTCTGTAGATTTATACACATTTAGGACTGCTGCTTTCAATGATCCTACTACAGGTCTTCAAGGTAAGTTACTGTATGAGACAGATTCTTCTGAAAACTGAAAGAGGATCAACAGCTTTTGTCTTTTGTACTCAACAAGCAACATCCTCATCCAAGCAAACCTTCTCTGCCATTACACAGTTCAAGCCAGTATGATTTCTTAAGTAACAACATCATCATATATACATCTCTTTGTTATAGTAGCAACAGCATACACTTGGCCAAATATGTGTAATAGCTATAACAGAGGCTTCAGCCTTACCAACACACTTATCATCTTAGCACACCAAACCATACCTTGTGCTCACACAATACTCTTTACTGACAAAACATTGATCAGAAGTAATATCAACCCCTGTAGCAGCATCCACTTTAATCGCATCAAGACCTGGCAAATATCAATAAGTCATACCTTGAGTAGTGTGTTGTTTATTTGTCAATAGGAGTGTTGTTTTCCTCAATAGCTTGTTTCCCAACAATAAAATTGTCCTACCTTCAGATGTGTCAAATGTGAATGCCTTAGAACATACAAGTTCCTAAGTCAACCCCCTAGACCTTGATATGTAGTTACGTCACTCCAAAATTATTCCACAAAATTTGTCAAGAAAGGAGCTTGGATAGTCATCAATACAAGTTCTGAAGGAGCCAGGAGACCTTAATAACTCAGCTGAACTTGTGCCACTCTGTAGGGCTTCAAGAAAATGCTAATCTGAGCCTCAAACAAGCCGAGAATGACCTCGGGAGTACTCCTTGGATTAGGGTACCTAAGACCAGGTTTTTTGCTCAAACCCCATTGTCATTCTCTTTAGCAACAATGTAATAAGTCACATCAACGATAAATTAACACACTTGTAACCTGACAAGTTTAGGCTCAATTAGTAGCACAATATCCACATTCTGTCAACAATGTTCTTTACAATACCTAGCTATGAAGACAGTCGAAAATTGTTTCATAAATGCTTCAGGACTAGCCTCAGAGAGAAGGGCCGAAATCTGAACCTGCTGAGCCGCAGAGATTAACCACAAAAAATACAAGAAACCACCTCAGAAGGCTTGAGCTGTCCCACTGATGTGCCATCAAAAATTTTCAAAATTGTCTCAGAATTTCAATAGACTTTTACAAAGAAACTTGGCTCAGCTTGTCATAAAAACTTAGTGAAGAAGTCTGAATTTTTTTTTGTGGCACAGAAAGGAGGTCAAATGTGGTATTCAATACTCGGCCACAAAGATCTTTGAGCATCTACAACAGACGAATAATTCATCGAAGAAATCCTTCATGAACTTGCTTCTGTTCTAGGGCTTAAATAGTCTCAGACGAAGGCTGATCTTGTGTCTCAAATAGACCCTAACCAGGACTAAAATTACAGCCCATATGATATAATTCACACCTCAGAAATTCTCTATATGCTATTGATCAAGACTATGTTTCTTCAGCAAATAGGCCCACAAAATGGCAAAGGAGAGACCGTAGAGATCATGGAGACTTGTCAACAAACTTCTCTTAATATTAATTATTAGGTCTTGATATTAATTATCAATTATTAATATTAATTATTTATTATTAATTAATTGTTAATATTGATTCTTAATATTATTAATTAATATTAATTAATTTTAATATATTAATGATTATTAATATTAATATATCTTAAATAATTTTAATATTAATACAAAATACTAATATTACTATTCATTAAATACTAATATATATTAGAAATAAATATTTCACATACTAAATTAAAATTAATAATATTATACTAACATATATTAAATATTAAATGCTTATATGAATTATTAGTATAATAATTACTAAATATTTATAATAATGATTACTACCTTAAGTATTAATATTAATTATTAAGATTATTATTAAGGTTTAGTGATATTAAGATTAAGGATTATAATAATAATAATTTCAATTAATAAATTAACTCATCAGTAAAAAATTAAAAATTAAATTATTCAAAAATCTACAATTAATATTATTAAAACAAGCTGACATTCATCTCATTCTTAAATCTACTCTCCTCATAACTATTTAAATTCCTCAATTAAGCTCTTCTAATATCATCATTCAAGAAGTCCTGATGATGGATCCCGGTTGGGATTTGAAACGTTGACGGAAAATGGTTTTTACTGTGGATTTTCCGGTAACTAAGTCAAAAGATTGCTTTCTCATTTACTCCTGCTTGGGCTTGTCCTCATGTAGCTCATGGAGACTTGTCAACAAACTTCTCTTAGTGATTGCTTTCTCATTTACTCTTGCTTGGGCTTGTCCTCATGTAGCTCTGATACCATGTTAATTTTGAGTTAACATGTTCTTTGCTTAGGTCAGTTACTCCATTAATCCATTATCCCACTATTAATTCCATTAATTCATTAGCAATCACATTAACCATCATATGACAGTAATTGATGAAAGAACATCAAACATAAATGTAGAAGACAAGCCAAGTCAAGAGGACAGCAGATTTGGCGGATGCCAGGGAAAAACCCCAAGATGGGGAAATCCCTTTGATCAATTCTTCTTATTATTATATCAAATATTCAGCAGAGAGAGAGAGTACAAAAGTCAAAATTGACTAGCCAAATCAAGGTTAAAACAGCCTTGTAAAATCTGCAGTCAACAGCAATCAAATTCTACCCTGACTAGAAAGTCAACGATGGTCAACGCAACAGCAAATAGTCCTCTATGGAGCTCAGTCATAGGCAGTCAAACTCAGCCTTCTGAAGTGGTCAAAGTCAGCCCAAAACAGTCATGAAAACAGTGATCAAACGTGGTCAAACTCTGTGGTCAACTCTACGGTCAGGTTTGTGGTCAACCCTGTGATTGGTCTGCAGTCAAAGTCAACAAAATGCTTCGGTTCCTGAGCCAAGAGATGCGGCCTGCCAAAAACGAAATTCTGGTACCAAAACCACAGTCAACGGAGGTCAAACCACCCCTGGTCAATGCTGGTCAAACCTGTAACAGAATCTGAAATTTCGGCCATGTAATTCATCCTACAATTCGTCCTTCTACTGCCACACGTGTGAGGAAAAGAGATGCCCAATAAGCTGTACGAACCAATCAGATGAGGATAAAGAAGGATGTGTGAGTGAGTGAGGTGCCAAATGAGGTTGGAGGTCTCTCTTATTTATACAAATCGTTGAGGGTGAAGTGACATGTCTCTTGGTCTTCATGAGCCTAGATGAAGATGTGGTCGACCTTGACAATTTGCACATGTTGGCATAAATTCAAAAATACATTTCTACTTGTCCAAATTTGATAATCTTTAGGTCGATTTTGGCGCGAAAAGAGGAATTCAACGCAATAATCTTCTCCATCAAATGAGTTGTCCAATAGTGGAATTTGGCCCTAGTTGCCAATTTTAACACCTTAACATTCAAGTTTGGTTCACTTAGATGCACTATTGATCTTAGTCTTTGATGAATGGTTGTTTTCACTAAAATCCATGTTTTTGTCAAGTGGGCCACTGCAGCCTAGGCCTTGGGCACCCATTCCACAAGTACCCAAGCCCTCCACAGAAGTATATGGCTTAAGCAAGTATATGGCTTGAGCCTCCTAACAGCACTAGCATATGACACATGTCCTAGACTACCTCCAAGACCCAGGACGTTGGTCTACATTGACCTGGATTTGAGGATTCTTCGTGATGACACCAATAGACCCAGTATGTCCCCAAGCTGGCCTTGACACAACCTGATGGGCGGGAGTTGATTCAGAGCCTGCATGAGGATGGTCTACCATTAAGAGACTAGGCAGGGCTTGTTGCACCAGAGGAAGCCCTAACGCCAAAGAAAAGGAAGCCTTATTTGACAGTTGGAAACCCGTGGAGACCACTTGATGGTGCCCTAGCTTCCCTTGGGACCCCATAGGAAATATTGAGGTGGATTAGAGGGCCATCCCTCAAATTTCAGATCACCCAAGAATCTACATCTAGTTTGACACCTCATCATACTTTGGCATGGCATTTTGACCATTAATTATGGATGACATCAACATTTAGAGAGGCTACAGCTCACACGTGTGGAGTATTGTCTATTTTTTCACTAGCTAATGGGTTGGATTGTAAGCCAATGTCATTTAATAATCAAACTTGCTTTTAGGGGTTTGTTTAGGGGATTTGTAGGCTAAAATTAGGAGACCTAATCCTCATATAAATGGATGATAAGCTCAGATTTTCATCATCACTTGTGGATCAATTGGGCCTCTTTAAAAGATTTCAACCTAGCTAAAATTCACCTTGTATCTTGTGGAGAGGTGATCTATTATGGATTTTTGCTTATGGAGCTATTGTTTGGAGTCAGAGATGTCATTTCGGAGCAATAATGGATTGGTTCATGCATTCTATCTTGTAAGTGTTCCTTGTATTTGATATATCTTTATAGTTTGTGGTTATTGCACAGAATGGTTAATTGTCTAGGGTTTCTATGTGCTAGTTATTGTTGATAAAAAAATTATGGAATCTTAACAATGGTATTGTATGCTCCCATTATAGAATTTGTGTGACAATCCCATGAGTGAATCTTTCAACTAGCTCTCCTCATTGAATTTGCTCCTCACAAAAATGATACCTAGGGTTTCATGTTCCCTTACTCCTTGCTAGGGTTTAGTATTTTTTCCCAAAGTAGGTATCCCATAAACTCCATCACCCAAGGTCAAGGCACTGGCCTTCCACATAGATGATCAAAAACTTCAAAAATCTCTTCTTTTTCTTCTCATCCTAAAACTCCAACCTTGAAAAAAAATTCGGGCCCCAACAATTTTGGCCCTAAAATTTCAGCCCCTAAAATTTCGGTATTAAATTTTTTGCCCTAAATTTTTGGCACCTAAATTTTTGGCTCTGAAATTTTTCAGCCCTAAAATTTTGGCCCCTAAAATTTCAGCCCTTCAAGGTAAGCCATTAGGATTAGGATATGAAGCAGAATTCAACTAAGGCTTGAGCCTTGGAGGTTGAACTGATTTGAAGTTGTTTCTCCTTGTTGAGCTTTAGAACATCAAAATTTAGCAATGTACATAGTTGAAATTGTTTCCCTAGGGTTGGCGTCATCAACCCTAAGCAATTACAAGTCTATTGTGCCTTTCTAAGCCATTGTCATTACTTATCCCTTAAACCCTAGGCCATAAGTACTTTTTGATAGGTCCCTTGGAGAGCACATCATTTTTGTTTCACTGCATTGGGCCTTGTTCTTAGTTGGAGTGCTCTCCTTGAGCCTTCTGTAGGCTACTCCTAAGTTACGTTATTCTTTGTCTAGTAAGATTGAGCCTTGTCCTTAGTCTGAGTATCTTGGATAAGCCTATTCAACCTCATTTATAGGTTCCTTTGAGGGTACGCTTCTCCTTTTTAGATAAAATCGAGCCTTGTTCTTAGTCTGTGTACCCCGTCTGAGCCTATTCAATTGTCACCTTTGAACCCTATACCAAGAATATCCTCTAGGTGACCTAAACAGGGAAGCCTCCCTTGTGGTGAAAATCCACTAAAGAGAAGGACGTGGTATGTTGTCGTGAGACTGTGGACCTCCACCTCATTGTTGTCCCTTTGTTTAATTCTTGTCTTGTGAGCTCCCCTAACAAGACTTGATAGATTTTGAGGTAACAAATTCAACAATGTATATTATGAACATATGTCCATGTATATTATGAATATATGTCCTCACTGATCCCGAAGGACAAAACACCGTAGGAAGAATTTACTAGTGAGAAACCTAAGGCATATCGTATTTTCATGTCTTTCATAACCTAGTTTATGTTCATGTTGTTGATTAGAAAAGAACTAAGTTGGGACCCTCAAGTATAACGGGCAATATCTTTAGATATAGTGAAGATGTTAAAGGCATACCGAATCTACGTTCCAATGCAACAGGTGACAATGGTGAGCAGCGATGTGTGGTCCGCAAGATCACAAGTATGTCCTGTCGTGATTGAAGGAAGTAAAAAGTTGTTTTTCCTTAATTTGATCCAAGAACAAAAGAAGATTACAGATCCAAATTTGATCAAAGAGGTTCAAGGGAAGAACGCTACCTTTGTACCCTCTACTTCAGCTTGCTAGAAGTTGAGGTGGCTCACTCAAAGATTACATAATGGTTACAAGCATGGACGAGCACCTGAAACTTCAATTAGGGCAAGCACTCCTCCTAAGTGATTTACTAACCATGTTGCACTGATTTCTTCCATTGGAAATCCTTCTAGTTTTGCCAAAGAGGAGTGGAGTGATGCCATGCTGGAGGAAAGGGATGTTTGTGAGAGAGCCCCAGAACATTTGGAGGAATTAGTTATTGATTCCAAGACTACAACAAACTTGGATTTGCAACTTGCAAGTAGAGTCGAGGTACCGGATCTACACTTCGACCCAACGGAAGACAACAATGGGTCGTGATGTGAGGATGTGTGGTACTCACGATCATAGGTATCTCCTTCAATGACTGGAGGAAATGCAAAGGTTGTTGTACTAGAATCCAATCCAAAAGTACAAGAATGTCTCATATGTAGATTTGGTGGAAGAGCTCCAAGGGAATGATCTCGCCTCCCTGCCTTCGATGTTGGCTAACAAGAAGGCGAGATGGCTTACACAGTGATTACAAGACAGATAGGAGCATATATGGGTTCCTAAAACTTCAATCAAGGGAAATATTTCTCATAACATATTTTCTAGTCATGTTGCATTGACTTCTTCCCGGGGTGATCCCTTTGGTTTTGCAAAATAGGGGTGGAGTGATGCCATGATGGTGGAGGAGAGTGATGTTTGGGAGATATCTCCCAAAACCTTTGCAGGGACCAACTATTGATTCCAAGACTACCACAGACTTGGATTTGCAGGTCACAAGTGACCCAATAAATCCTGACTACAACAAACTTGGATTTGCAAATCACAGGTGATTCAATAAATCCCTTTCCTGACAAAGAGGAGGTGTTAGCCATTGATTGCTTCAAAAGTGTTTTCACCTATGTAGGGGAGCACTTGATGTGATGTGGAGGTATTATGCTCCTCTACCCCTCTGTTTTTAGGCATTGCACTATGATATTATATTTTTGCTATAATTGAAGTAATTTTCAAATCTGTGTATTGAGATGGATCTTGACTTAAGAACCTCTGCAATGATGCATGCATGGAGTCTTTGAGGCATTTACACTCTTTAGTTTGCCTAGAAGTATTGTTGGGCAAATTTGAAGTTTCTTGCAAGGTTGTTGAAGAAATTAGTCTCGACACCAAGGTAAAAAAATGTACCAAGTAGATACCTAGCGGCTAGCTTCATAGAAGTGAGGTGGAGATTTCACATTGGGAAAATTCAAGAAATTTCTACATATTTGAAACCAAACATAACTTCAACAAGTCTATAGGGCTTGAACATCAAAACCATTAACTAAAAGATAAAACTCAAGGATTGTGACACAAGGCATAATCATTGTGCATGGAAGGAATATTTTGTTGGGTCGCCTAGTCATATTATTTTGCAGCGACAAGTCACTAATCAGGCATCCTCTTTTGTATGGATTGTCTAAGGTCTCTTTATCACTCGACTTTACACCTGAGATATATTAAATAAAATCAAGGAACAAGGAAAAAAGCATGGCTCCCATGGTAGCTCAACCAAATCTGCAGTCATGAAACATTCTTTAAGAACATGGTGTAGAGACTGTTGTACTTCAAGATCAAGAAGGATGGAGAATCCAAGGGGTGTGCACTTGGCAAGCATGCCAAGGTTCGTTTCTAAGGAGTAAGCAAAGATCGAGGGGGATTCTTTAGCCAATCCGTTCAGATGAATGTAGATCTATGCCTTCCTCTCCTTCGAAAGATAATTTATGTTATGTTACTTCCTTTAATGATTCCTAGCAAAAAAACCCGCATTTATTATATGAACATACAAGATGAAATGCTTTGCAACTTTAGAAAAATCAAGGCCTTAGTTAGAAACTAGAAAAGGAGAGAAGATCAAAGCTCCTTATTCAGACCATGGAGGTGAGTATACCTCAACAAAGATCAAATATTTTGCAGGGAATCAACAATCAATAGGATAGTGCCCTACAACTTGTGCAATAAAATGGGGTTGCATAGGGGAAGAATGGACCTATAATTGGCAATGCTAAGGACTTGATATGTGACACGGATTTTCTCCCCATGCCTTCAGTTGAAGGCATGCAATACAACAATGTAATTTTGAACATATGTGCTCATCTAATCCCGAAGAACAAGACACCGTAGAAAGCATTTACTGGTGAGAAACCCAAGGCGTGTCATATTTTCATGTCTTTTGCAGCCTAGTTTAAGTTCATGTTGTTGATGAGAAAACGACTAAGTTGGGACCCTCAAGTATGAGAGGTATTTTCTTTGAATACAATGAGACATTGAAGGCTTACAATATCTACATTCCAACACAATAGACGACAGTGGTGAGCAGCGATACGTGGATTGCAAGATCAAAGGTATGTCCTTTCGTCATTAAAGGAAGTGAAAAGGTTGTTTTTTAAGAATATGATCCAGGAATAAAAGAAGAATTCAGATCCATATTTGGGAGAAGAGGGCCAAGGGAAGGACATTGCCTCCTTATCCTTTATTTTGGCCTGTTAGATGTTGAGGTGGCTTGCTCAAAAATTACAAGATGGCTACAAGCATGTACAAGCCTCTAAAACTTCAATTAGGGAAAGCATTCCTCCTAAGTGATTTGCTAACCATGTTGCACTAGCTTATTCCATTGGCTAAACTTCGTGTTTCACAGAAGAGGAGCAAAATGATACCATGATGGAAGAAAAGGGATGCTTGTAAGAGAGCCCCAAAACCTTTGGAGGGATCAATAAATACTTCCAATATTACAATAGACTTGGATTTACAACTTGCGGATAGAGTCGAGGTACTGGATCTACATTCTAACACAATGAAAGACAATAGTGAGTAGTGATATGATGTTTGGTGAGGATGTGTGGTCCTCGAGATCAAGGCATCTCCTTCAACAACAGGAGGAAGTGGAAAGGTTGTTGTTCTAGAATCCAATCCAAGAGTAAAAGAGGATCTCTAATGCATATTTGGAGGAAAAGAGCCAAGGGAACGATCTCGACTCCTTCACCTCTGCTTCAACCCATGAGAAGTTGAGATGGCTTACACATAGATTATTGGGTGGATATGAGCATGTATAGGTGCCTAAAACTTCAGTCGAGGCTGGTACCTTCTCATAACACATTTGTTAGCCATGTTACATTGACTTCTTCCATTGGTGAGCCCTCTGGTTGTGCAGAGTAGGGTTGTAGTGATGCCATCATGGTGGAGGAGAGTGATGTTTGGGAGATAATGCCAGAACCTATGCAAGGACCAGCTATTAATTCTGTTATGTTCCTATACCAATAGGTGTCATATATCATGATTGACTTGGTTTATCTCTGTAATATGTACATACCTTTGCTTTCTGCAAATGTTTTCCATATTCAAAATAAAAAATTAAAAAATGTAAAGAGGGTATGCCCTAAAAGAAAAATCAAAGAGCAAAAAAGAATAGAAAAGGTCAAAAAAGATAAAAAATGAACCCCAAGAAAAAGAAAAAGACCAAGAAAGTGTGCAAGACCAAATGCCACTACTATTTTAATTTTTGTACAATAATGATTGTGTGCAATTTGTCACTTATGCCACAATCTATGGTAACCAAACAATTTAATCTTGGTTATTCCATATTTTCAATTTCATGCTCAGAGATAGAGAATAAAATCTGACCAAACTGTTTAATCTTGGCAGATAATTAGATTAGGTAGAGTGAATAAAAGGAGCTCAACTATTTAATCTGAGCCCTTGGATGTAATAAGGATAGACCTAGATAGAGTTCCATTGTAAAAGAAAAGAAAAGTTTGATAAGGGTTTGCCAGTTTAAGTGCACCCTAATAAAAGAAGTAAAGATGGTAGGATGTGTAGGTGGGTAAGTAGATGATTGGTTGCAGAATTATGTATGATGAATGGTTAAGTTAAAAGCTCAAATCATTTGCTTTTATCATTACATTACTTTGGTAAAGCATGGATGATAATGAAAACATTTACATCATGGACAAAAATCAAACTAATTAACCTCCTCACTCATTTTTCCCTAAATTTTACTAATTTCCCATAAGTACTAAAGGCACCAACAACCTGAAAGTTAAAAGGGCTTAAAGCATTTCTCTGACTCCTGGAGGGACCAGACCCTCGACCCAATAACTTGTAAGGCCTAAGTGCTAAAGCCCCTTCATCAAAATCCACCCCCTCCATAATTCATTCATTCCCTTCAAATCCTTTTCCTAGGGTAAAATCACTCTTTTACTTAGGAAAAATAAATGGTTCTTCATAAAAACCAGCCAAACACATTTTAGCCTAAGTCATAATGTTGGATGATGAATGTATTTTCATAAACATTTACTTAGCGCATTTTCTTTTCCCATGGTCATATTAAATTTTAATTCTTATTATTTAAATCCCGAAAGAAATTACCCTTTCCCGTATATATTATTAATAAAAATCCCAAAATAAATAAATATCCAATCCCTATGGTTTAAAAAATAAACCATAATAAAGTTAATTTAGTTGGATTAATTAATCGAACCGCGATTAATTAAGAGCCAAAACCCCTGACATGTTAAAAAGGGATTAATTAGTCATCTGGATTAATTAATAACCTATCCACCAATAAAATCATTCCCGATGTAATTAACGTCACTTAATTATGTTGATTGTGCCATCGGGTCCCCTCCATTAACTACCTATCACCTTCCGCCGCCGACTGTCGTTCGATCTGCCTTCCCGCATCCAACGACTCTCGCTCATATCGCACGGGCCTTTTGGTCGAACGTTAACCACCCGATATACGTTGTTGTGACTTTTCGCCGATGCTACGTGTCAACTGATGAGTGGAATCGTGCGGCCCTCCCTCAATACCACCAATCTCCCATAAGCGGTGCGATGAAACCCGCTTACCGCCTCCCATAAACGACAAAACGTCACATCGTCAAGATGACGCCACCTGTCTTTGTCGCTAACCCGCCAAAATATTGACTTTGCATAAAAAACAAGTGTAATCTATTCTTCATCCTTTATTCAGAACAATTCCATGCATGCACTCAATACGTCCAAAATCAACCAGTTTGTCCCCAAACTGTCAACTACCTTGAACGCTGCCTTTCAATGCCGCTCCAGTCCACTGTGTGCATCCTGTGAACGTGAACATCATAGCCAACCACCCAGGAATAGGTATTTACCAGATTTTCTCCCGGAAACCCTGTTATATACTGAAATTCCTCTGAAATTGCTTTAAAACCCAAAGTTTTCAGTATAATTGAGTTGCTAAGCTTAGTTCAAAACTTCCCAGGCACCTCTATTTAGACAATTTCATTGAAAATCCCAGTTTCGTCCCTGAAAACACAAGAACCAGGATGGAAACCCCCGTGGCCCTCAATGTACCTCCAATCACTACTCCTCATAGGGATTTGGATTACCTTCCCTTAGCAGATAAAGACTTCCAAATAAAAGACCTTGAACCTGATAAAAACCCCTTGAAAGTATATTGTCGATGCCGAGACGATTACATGAACAATTCAGATACCATAGGACTTTGGGAATCAAATCTCCCAAAGTACCTATTCCCTTTTGTGCACATTTTCCCGGACATTATCCATCAATGTCATGCCAATTATAATCCTAACCTCAGAGCTGTAATGTCCCCCGACCAGTCAGTCCTGTTTACAATTACTGTTGATTCAATTAATGAAATGTTACAGCTTCAGCCCGGCCAGAACCTCACCCCCATTTCCATTGGAGAATTACTAGAAAAATCCACCAAAATGTCTAGTTCTGAACTCAGTCGTATTTGCCATACTTTCATGGATAAGAATCATATACCCAAAGATCCCCCTCCCTACCTAACATGTTTCTTCACTGATATAGGCAAAGATATTGTTAATATGATTGCTGCCATTATGGGTTTCAATACTAGTGAGTTTGTTGATGAATTGACCCTAGTTTTCATGAGTATCTTCACCCCTGGTCAGCCTCCTGCTGTCAAATATGACTATGCTGCATTCATAGCTGACAAAATCCACGACCAATTCATGAGGCTAGAGAATGAGAGTGTTCAAGTATTCCGCAGTCCTATATCACCTCTTCCTTTACTACCAAACTGACAAATTCCCATTCTCTGTGCATAAGCTTGATACCAAAGGTAACCCTAGGTCAGTCATTTTCTGGACCTCTATTTTTCACCATTCACCCTCTTCTCCCTATTCATATATAGATTTCATTGATCAGTTTGTCCATCCTATAACTACCATGCTGACAGGAAGTTCTCCTCCTAGAATCAGTGATGATATCAAAAGAATCCTTCAGTTGTCAAAGCAGTATAGGATAGGTGACTGGTACTTATACCAGAATCATACTAAGATCAGAGTCTATGGGTGTGAACTGCCTCCCTACAAATTGCCCAAGTATGTCCCCATGAGATTATTTGCCCTGGAGTACTACAAGCAAATAATCAACTCTGATCAAATCCACTTCATGAAAGCAAAGAAGAAAGCCCAGCTAAGGATCAAAGACCACTTAGGCCCATTTGTGTGCAACAACAGAAAAGCAGGGCAAGAAGTAGAACAAATCATAGAGACGAAGATGCATTTAAAGAAGAGCTTTGCTTGGGCATATGATCCTCACAGTTTCATCTGTGATAGAAGGATAAAACACAAGTTGTCACCTTACATCCATCACCGGATCCCTGAAATAGAACAATATGCCAATTTAAATGAATGGAGGGAAGGAACATTGATAGAGCAAGATAGTGATAAAGTTGAAGTTGAGAATGTGATGAAAGATTTGGAGAAAAGACTTGACCTGGACTCCTTTGTACAGGTGCCTGCAGAGTCTCCCCAAAGGCCAGCACAGGAACCCAGTGCTCCCACAGCAGAGCCTTCACAGAGGCAAACTCAGGAACCAAGTCCATCTACATCAGAACAACTAGAAACAGCAGAACAGCAAGAGAAATCAGAGCAGCCCGAAATCTCTGAAGAGTTAGCTCCACCACAGCCACATCCAGCTCAAACTAATATGGGAAATCCTCCAGTGCTACAGACTCCTCTAAATGAGGAAAGAAACTTGAAAAGAGAAAGGGAAGTAGCTACCCCTCCAAGCATACCTACAGATCAACCCTTTGCTAAGAGGCAAAGGATGAATCCATATTCAGAGGAGGAATTCATTGGGGAGACTACAGAGAGCATGAGGAAGGAAGGGACAGATAGCTTACAGACTTTCCCAACAGGTGGGACACCCTCAAGTTCACAGAGGCAAGAGCTAGAAAGACAACCCAACACAGAAGTGTCATCCTTCAGGTCTTCTTCTGAGAAGATTATAGATATAAAGGGGAAGTTTAAAGAGATCAAGACAAAGAATGAGCAACTGAAGGCCCAAGCCTATGCTCAATACTTAAAAATGGCCCCTACAAACCAGACTAGACTGATGTCAGCCTTTGACATCAAAGAGGGAAAAATGCAAATGAGTTTCCTGAAGCCCACAGTGCTGCAGCCAAAATCCTTGGCAGATTATCTCAAAACTGATTTTGAAGTCATGGCTAAAGACATCCACCCTATCGACCAGATTGAACTACACAAGCAAACAGGTGAGATGGTCTATTCAACACTGACCAGCAAAGCAATGATGGCTCATAGATTGCAAAATTCATTGAGCAACACTACAACCCAATTGCAGCTAGAGAAAGCCTCCTCACAGGCAAAAGATAACATAATAAAATCATTGGAAGAGTTAGTAATTGAGTTGGGTCATGACCCAAAAGATGTTAAGGCAGCAGAAATCTTAATCAAGAAAAAGAATGAAGACATAGTTGCACTTAGAAAACAATTGAAGTTGCCACCACTCATTCACCCTCAGACTGCTGAGGTTATAGAGAAGAAAAATGAAGAAGAACTTATGGACTTGGTCCTTAAGTTAAATGAGCAATTAAAGGAAACAGAGCAGGAATTGGAGAAAGCAGTGCAGTCAAGGCAAAGTGAGTCGACCATCCAGCCCCAGACTGTAGTGCCTATAGTTTCAACAGCAGTCCCTTCCACTATGGCAACTGTTTTAGCACCAAACATTCCTTTGGCAACAGCCACACCAGTGGAAGCAACAGGTACAACACAGGTAGGTACATCAACACAGAGCACAAAGGACTTAATTAAGTCAATGGAAGAGATGAAACTCCAAGTAACAGAGCTACAAAAAGTGAAAGAGAAATTCACTACCTTGGAGCAAAAATATGATATATCAAAGATCAATTATGCAGAAGAGATAAGGAAAAACAAAGGCATGGCCCAACAAATTAAAGCATTGGAGAAGGATCTGACATTTGAAAAGCCTTTGACAGACATTAGGAAGATATTGTGGACCAATATCATTGATTCCATCAATGATATTTGGTCATCAATTCAAATTATTTTTGAACAGATTGATTTAGTAAAGCTTGCTCTTGAAGAAATTGAGAAGACTAGAGAAGAGCTGGGCAGGAAACCTGAGGAAGCTATCAGATTAATCAATTTTCTGAACAGTAAAAGCAGGCAACAATTAGAACAATTAGATATTGAGGATAGGACTGCTACCATCCTCGAACTGAAGAAAGTGTTGACCAAAAGGAATCTGATGCAAGGCCTAGAACGTAGATGTCAAAGCATGCAGGAAGATATAGATGAGTTCATGAAAAAATTTGACATCTTAAGAATTAAAGGACTCCCAAGCCCTTTAGTCATCAATGATAGACTAATGGTTCAGATTGATTATATTAATAAATTACATCAACAGGCTGACAGTCAGGCTAGTTCATCTTCAACCAAGGCATTACCAACAGGAAAAGTGCTTTACGATGGTTTAGAGAACCTCTTTTTCATTGAACATGAAGTAAAGCACTTATTCCCAGTACAGCCCAATTTTGTGAAGTATACAGAAGCAGATGAAATTTACAGGAAGCTGATAAGGACAAGAATACCAAAGGATGATTGGTGGACCAATATGACTGACATCCTATAAATTACCATGGTAAACAGTGAGGTAAATAGAAATATTTACCACAGTAAATTTTGGTAAAAAGGATGAATGCTGGTGAACAGGTAAAGAGTATCAGTTACAGGTGAAAGAGTATCAGTTGAAAAGATCAAATCAGATGTCCAGCACAGAGTTACTAGGGCAACAACAAGATGCAAATTCGTAGAGCATGCCTCCAGCTCCTTCAACAAAAACAGGGACAGCAACAATCAGTTCACTTTCTGTTTCTATATTCGAGACCATCTGTCTCTATATTTGTGTAAAAAGATATTTCATATTCCTAGAATAAATCTCATTTAGTTATGAGATATTTTGATGTAAATTTTGTATAAATACTTCTTTATTCGAAGTATTAGGGGTGGATTCAAAGACATTTCTATAGACATTTTCTTCTAGAATTGAAGTGCTATTGTACCAAGACTTGTATGGCTTGCTGGATCAAGGAATAAAGTAAAGACTGTTCACGGGATACTTGTGTCAAACAGAAATCAAATAAGTATTCTATATCTCTTGTTTATTATTGTTTTTCCTCTGTTTATTAATAATCATATGTGTTTTCATAAAACCTGAATGATAAACGAGTAATGATTTTTCAGAAATTGCTTTACTGCACTTTGTTTTAAATTGTTTATCTTCTCAATGTTTTCTGCTAGACTATCATAGTTAGGGAATTCTTGAATGCTCCCTTACTTCGTAGTTTATCCCTTTGGTCCAATTGAACAAAGAATTCTTAATTGCCCTTTGTTGATAGGCCTCTTCTGTTCCTCATTTTGACCCCGGTTAAAGGATTCTTCATTGCCCTTTCTCCCTGGTTAAGACCATTTCATCCACCTGAACCTGACATTTGCCTTTTGTTTTACTACCTTGCCCTGTGAGTTTTCCCTTTAGTAATTGATCTGATCCAGTTAAGCCATCACTCTATTGACTCCATAGCCCAATGGCTTGAAGACCTTGCTCTATCCATCTGTTCCTAGAATTCCACCACTCTCAAACAAAACAACCCTGAACATTAATAACTAGCCTAATATCACACCAAAACAAAGCTAAATTATAAAGAGAGAGCCCTCTCTGAGTACAGATTGGCTAGATTCTGTACTTAAAAGATTGGTTTGTGGTTACCTCGGACCCCTTTCCTTCTTCCCATAACTTCTAAGGAAAATCTGAGTGATAACAAATGCCAAGAAAACAATGACTTAGATTTGCAGGTTACAAGAGATTCAAGAAAGTCCTTTCCTCACAAAGAGGGAGATTCAAGAAAGCCCTTTCCTCACAGAGAGGGAGTGTTTGTTGTTGATTGCTTCAAAAGTGTTTTCATCAAAGTAGGGGAGCACTTGATGTGATGGGGAGGGCTTGTGCTCCCCCATCCCTATCGTTGTTTTTTTCATTAACTTACTCTCAAAGATCTTATTGGGTGTACGCATACCTTG
Organism: Pinus tabuliformis; assembly: GCA_031772625.1. Taxonomy (NCBI): domain Eukaryota; kingdom Viridiplantae; phylum Streptophyta; class Pinopsida; order Pinales; family Pinaceae; genus Pinus; species Pinus tabuliformis. The sequence continues at coordinate 1,703,040,462 of CM062819.1, forward strand.
GAGTTGGTGCCAAACAGGCACACTAATCGATGTGGTAGTTAGCAATCATGTGATGGTTTGACATCTTTTACAAGGGTGCACTTGTTGAGGATGCACATGGAGTAACCACCTTGAAGGAGGACATTATGCTCCTAGAGGCTAGGCATGAAGCGCTAGGGGCATTGGGGCCACCTTACACATGTTGAGTAGGAATGCGTGCACCACCTTGGAGGACAAATGATTGACACATAGACAACTAGCTTGGATGGAACACCACCTCAAAGATTAGAAAAATCCTAGTGTGACATGTGGGTACCTTGCTTTGAAGGGTGCACTCTATTTGGGGCTTTGATGGTTGACTTAGCCTACTTAGTTTTGTGTTTTGTTGTTGACCTTTTTGAAAATGTAACTAGGTTTGGTCTTCATAATTATATGTGTACTTGCATCAATATATATTTCATGTAAAAGAAAAAAGAAGAAAAAGAAATTTATTATTCCCATTATTTTCTAGTCAAAGCATGTTCTTCATGCATCTAGGGTTTATTGAGTCATATGAAAATTTGTCATGAGTCAAAGTCCCATTTGGACTATTTGTAAGAAAAGGAAAGATTTTATTTTGAGTCAAAATAGTCAATTTGTCATCCACAAGACCAAGTCGGCCCTGCATGAACAAATCGGCCCAGAAAAGCACCTATTCGACCTCCTGGATGTGTATATATAGAGCAATTTGACCTAATTAGAACCCTAACTCGTCTCATCAAATTTTGTGCCAAGAAAAGGAGAAAGAAGACTAGCGAAAGACAAAAGAAGTGACGGTCAAAGGAGAGAGAGCGAAGGTCAAAGGAAGGAATTCTTGTGTTTTTGTGCCCTAATTCTACCACGTGCGAAATTTCAAACTGTTGTGGGGGCCGAAAATTTCAGATATGTTGCAGGGGCCAAAAAATCATAGTTTGATCAGATTTGAAGGGCATTGACAAGTTTTGACTTTGTTGAATTTGACTTGCTTGAGTAAGGATTGAAGGAGGGTTGACTTGGGTCTTGTGGGAAGTCTTGGTATTGGTTTTTAGGTCTTGGATTTCTCACTTTGATCTGATTCTATAAGAAGAGAAGTTGTTTGGGTTTTCCCCTTTGTGGGGTTTTTCCCTGGCTTGGAGCCTACATCTTTGTGCTCATTGTCTTTTTTGATCTTCATGCTTTTGGTAATTGTTTGATGAAAACAACATAATAAAAGAAATAAGAAGCCAACATATATTCACAAGCAATTATCAAGAGAAATTAACCTTTATTTGCTAGCCTCTTGGTTTCTCAATAAGTCTCCCTCACCTTATGGAGGGGAGTATCTTTGTTAAGCACAACTACTTGTATCTTAGAGATTGATAGTTGCCATGATGCTCGCTACTTGGGGAATCTTTGGAATCACTACGTGAAATAACTTAAACTATATTAGATCAAAATAAAAGAAAATAAATTGTTGGAAGATCATGTATTACTTTTGTAACAAGGATTCGGTACTTGTGGGATGCTAGCACTAGTGTCCTTTGTCTTATGAGATGCAAGTGTTGAGTATCATTAGCTTGTGGGATGCAAGTGTGTGAATCTTCTTGATGGTTTGCATGATGCAAGTTGAACATCTAAGGATTTGACAATTCTTTAATACTTGCTTGTTTGGAAGACCCAATGATTGCCTTGTATAGCTTGATGGGATGCCTTTCTTGTCCTTTGTATCATTGGTTAAGATCTATAGAGATTATGGATGCCCTAGCTAGGGTTTCGAATGCAGTCAGTACTCCTTGCTTGAGATGAGCCATGAAAGGACTTGTTCTACTAAGTCGAAATGAACTATGCTCACTTTTCATTACTACAAGAATATGAGGTGTACCACTGTTATGCTATATTTGTGATCACAAATATGAATTCTTATGGATCAGGCAATTTTCATCGTTGTTTTAGTATGTTGATTTCTCGAGACAACAAATCACCTTCTTCTTGCTCCTGGAAAACCCAATGTAGACAGACATAATTCTGAACGAAATTCTCTAATTCTTGGAGATTCTTTTACTTAAATGTACAATCCATTCTATTCCAAGTTATAATCCCTAATTAGGAGTATAGACCCATGAGCAAGGGCACCTGTCATAATGAACTCAAAACAGAATTTGCAACTAGCATTGTTATCCTCTCGCCTAGCAAGCAAATACTTACCCCCATGGATGGAAATACTTCTTGATCTGGATCGATACTCATTATGCCTGGCATTGAACAGAGTTGGGATTGACCATATCAATTAGATTATTAATTCAAATCAGATCGACCTTCATCTTTGTCGTGTTATTGTTCCCATAATGATTGTGTTTCTCCAAAACAGAACCTTGTTGCTCTGCATCTTGGATGAGGGGTAGAATAGAAGTTGTCCATGGGAGAGATGGCCAAGTGGTTGACGGCTCCAATCAAGGTTGATTTCTATGTTGTCTTAGCATGCTTAATGATAATTTCACATCTGAATTGTCGATATTATAATTTCCTTGTAACTGAATTAATTTCCCCATCTATGTATGAAGATGGGTATTTCCCTAATGGCATATGCAAAGATGTATGTGTGAAGTCTTTATGGCATTTACAATATTGAGTTTTATTATTAGTAGTGTTGAGCAGATATGAAGTTTCTTGCAAGGTCATTGAAGAAATTAGTTTTGGCATCAAGGCAAACAAATGTACAAGTAGATGCCTAGCCTCATGGAAGTGATGTGGAGATTTCAAATTAGGCAAATTCTAAAAATCTCTACATATCTGAAAAACAACTAAATGATAATAGTTAGGCATCCTCTTCTGTTTAGATTGTCTAAGGTCTCATTACCACTCAACTTAAAACCAAAGATCTATTGTATAAAATCAAGGAATAGGGAAAAAGTGTGGCGCTCATGGTTGCTCAACAAATTATGTATTCATAAAACAAAGCAAGGAAATGATGAAAGAATTACAAACCTATAAACAAAAACATGGTGAGCAATGTTATATCAATGACGGGGAAAGAAGTGAAGCGCTTTATAGATCTAACAATTTAGTGATCGACAAGATGGAATTTGAAATAAGCGAAAGTATAGATGATACACACACTAGATGATAAGAAACATCACCATTACAACAACAACCCTCAATAGTAAGGACCAAACAACATAAACTTTTGAAGCCCAACATAGCTTAATCAATGTTACCAGATAAGTTCGAATGTCAAACCATAAATTGAGTGGTACTACCCGAGAACCATGCTAGAAGGAGAAATCATCATACAAATGAAGTATACTTCATTGAAATACATCATAATACCATTTTGTTGGAAACAACATGACTCACCCAGACTCTATGCTGAGATCACAAATAAACCACAGAAGAAATTAAATAACAGATAAACAAAGCGATGAAATAGCCATACACATACTTGCCTACCCTTGGCCAATGCCAACTCCTATGGAATCATACGTTGATCAACATTATAGTAGTGGCAACCATGAACAATAAGCACTGAAAAATTTTACCCCAATATAATTCTTTTCTTTTTGTCTTATCAAAGTTCCTAGAAAAACTTAAATCTCAAACCCAATAAAAAGATGATAGTACCCCATAACCATGACAAAACGATAAATTGTTGTGCAAGTAATAAATATTTCAGTGGATTAAAGGCCAACTTTATTTTTTTTGGAGAAAAAGATGGCTTACCCATTCTCTCCGCCACGTTTGTAGTGTCTAGGCTATCTTCGCCACATGACCTTCATTGAATGTATAGTTGTAGTCACTCACTACACAAAGCAAATCAATACAGTTGAGTATGAGACCATAGATTAAACATATAATAAATTAAATAACAAGCAAATGGAGTGATAAATTAGCCTAGATAATTTTAAGAAGTGCACTACATATAGGTAAGATGATTCACCTTTATTAATGAGTTATGACCTCTATCTCATCTCTTTCATTTTCTCTTCCTGTTGCCTTCCTTTCCTTTCCCACCCAACAAACCAAACCAAGACCAAACTTCAAACAATAAAGAAAAATGCAAAACAAAGGAAATCAAGTACAACACAAAGCATGGCCATGCTCAAACTCAACAAAACAAAAAAATGCAGACAACAACAAACAAAAAATTGAAAACATCCCCTTTGCACATCATCCTTCTTGTAGTGTGTTGTCTTGTACTGAAAGGAAAAAGGAGCATTGAATTAAGCTAAAATACACACAGATGGTAAAGGGTAAACATATTTCAAAACCAATAATTATTCATAATAGGAAATGTACCTCCCTTAGAGTTTGTTTTATAAAGATGGATAGTCCATTTTGTATTCCATTTACTCGTGCTGACTAGAACAAGCCATCTACAACAGATACATAATAAAATATTAGAATCATTATACAAGTTAAATTGGATAGTCAAACACAATAATTATTTGTAATAGGAAACATACCTCTCATTGAGTTTGTTATATAAAGGGAGATAGTCCATTTTGTATTTTGCATGTTTGTGCTCATCAAAACAAGCCATCTGCAGTGGATACACAATAAAATATTAAAATTATAATACGGCTTAAACTAGAGAGTTGAAGGCATGAACTTGCCATCAACTTACTTCAAGTACATTTATATTCCATGTTATATCTCAGATAATATAGGATAAAATAAGATAAGATAATTTTATTAATGTCCAACAAATGACCACAAAACTAGGTCAATGAAACTAAATGATACATCCAGTACGAGTACAATGTGGGAGTGCAAACGCAACTCCTAAAAAATTCCAAAGCTAAATCTAGGACAAAATGAAGTAATGAAGGATACAAGAATAGGACATCCTCATAAACAAGTACATAACCAAATCAAGTCCATTTATAAATTTTCTAAACTAAAAGTACTTCTACTAGGAATAATACAATCAATGTTTTAATAAGAGTTAAGAGTGATCATTTTTTTGTAAGAGGTAGCTAACCATATTTAAACATATGGAACACCCAAAATCCTAGAATGCAATGGGCGTGGCCACATGTAGGCAGTGTCATCTGTTAGCACAATGTTTGTTTGGTTGAAGGGTCAATATGCTTGCTTGCTCGACCTTACCCTCCTCTCTGGGGCATGATGTGTGGGGGTGTGCATGTGAAACAACAGTCAAATGTCTATCTTATTGTGTCTTGGAATGTGTGTGGAGCTAGGGGATGATGTTACCTACCATTTGATGGGATTGGGCGCCATCTTTTTCTGCATGCCTTCAGGTAGGTTAAATGATGTTTTGTTCCCTCTTGGTTTGAGGAAGAGCCTCTTTTAGCATCTCGAATCACAATTTTGCATTTTGTGTTGATGTTCAAAGGCTCATCACTAGACATTGGAGCTTGTGTTCAAGCCAAAGGGCTCGAGTTGGTTGCTTGTAAGACTATAAGCAAATCTAGTGTGATCTTTCGCATGGGCACTCTAGTAACCTACACCATGACCACCAAATGCTAATGTCAACTCTAGCTGACCCTTACAAGGAAATGGTATGGCTATTTGGAAAACTTGTTGGAGATAAGATAAGATAAGATAATTTTATTTATGTCCAACGAATGACCACCAAAATAGGTCAATGGGACTGAAGAAGGATATATCCAATACGAGTATAATGTGGGAGTACAAACGTAACTTTTAGAAAATGCTAAGCTAAATCTAGGACAAAATTAAGTAAAAAAGGATACAATCATAAGATAGCCTCATAAATATGTATAAAACCATATCAAATTATCCTAATGATGTAAAAGACTAAGTAAATAAGTCCAGGGTTGGAGGTTGATGATGTCAAAAAAGCCAGAGTCTGATAGCCAGCAACGAGGGGGGTGACAGTGGCGTTGGCACGCTATTAGAGTCCTCTCGATCCAACGATGTGTCTGGTTGCATGATCTTGGGTGGTGTAGGAGCAAGGGATATTCCTAGCATTTGAGGCCAAAGGAAAGAAGCTTTGGATAAGTCGTTGGTTGCCCCACAAGGACCAGGGAGGAGTTTGTTAGGGGCCCACCTTGCATGAGAACCATCTGGAACTAATCCCTCTAACGCTTTGGGTGTGAGTGAACTGATGTGATGTTCAACACCTCCGTAAAGGTCTCGAGGACACCAGTTGGCCTCACAAAGGAGGAGGCTAAGGGGAGACCCAAGGTCTCACTATTATACTATTTGAAATACCTTAGAACTCAGTTCGTCACTTGTTGCTCCGATCAACAGGATTAACCTAAAAATATGATGTGATCGTCTAAAACGGCCCCGAGTGAGGCAAGGTATGCAAGATTTGAGATCTATGTCGGAATATCTATCTGATGAAGAGGGCTATGCATGTCCAATCAGGATATTGAAATAAGGTAGAGAGGGATCCTCCTGAATCTCTATAGAGGCAGTGGTAGTGCCCTCTAATCTCATAGTATAGGGAGCACCTAAAATGAGGTGTTTCTCTATCTTTGGCTCCTAAAGGTGGCGCACCTAGTAGATCATATCAGATCTTGGTATATGGTGATCAATCTCTGCTCGGAGTCAATAAGAACAAACCCAAAGCTGGCCCAAAGGGATCCTGAGTGAGTGCAACCAATGTTTGCACATGTATGGTGGGCAAATGATGATTCCATCTTGTAACTCTAGGAAATAATCAAGGTAGAAGGACGTCCTCGAGCCCAGGCCCGTCGTGGGGAAGAAGTCCAAGTGACTTGAATGTACAATCTATAGATATCCTCTCTGATGGACTGATTCAATAATTGTCTGGGCAACATGAGATTGCTCAGTGTAGCAAGGGATAATATGAAGGGGGGAAGATGCTATGGGTAGATGGTCAGTGTCTTGAGAAGTTGAGAAACATTTGAGAACCAACCTCATGTCTGGATTAAGGGGTGAGTAGAAGCAAGGGCCTCTGAGGAACAAAGTGCAAGGTAGGGGAACTGGTCTCTCCCGACATCTAAATCTCTAAAATATGTGACTCTGTGGAGGAAAGGAACCAAGCAAAATATGACATCAAGGTGGAATCATGGAAGGGCTAGGCACCAAACTCTTCCTGAATAATTGGCTGCAAGAATGTACGTTTGCATCGAATGATGTGTCTAAGAAGCACAATATCAAATGCCTCCCTAGGCACAATATCAAATGCTTTTCTAAAGTCAACAAAACAACAATAGACTTTCAAAGAGCGATGACGAGCTTCCTCAATAATGGCTCGAAGTTGAAGATGTGGTCAATCATCTGGTAACTCGGGCGAAAGCATACCTGTCCGCTAGCTATGAGATGTCTCTCTAGCTCCTCAAAAAGCCATTGATGCAAGCCTATGGCATAAAGCTTCGAGAAGGTATGGCCCACCATGATATTCATGTAGTTGTTCAACTCACAACTGCTCCCTAATTTGTGGATCAAATGGATAACGTCTCTTGCCCAAGCAGGGGGAGAAGACAGAAGAAACTACATGGTCGAATAGATTAGCAATATAGAACTCAAGAGACTAGATGTGATGCTTCAGGAATTCTGCTCAAAAGCCATCCTCATCTACTGCTCTATTGATGATGATGGCTTTGACTACTCTCTTGATATCCCACTCAGAGAAAAGATGACATGAGGAGAGTATTCCATAATTGTAATGATAATGTGTGTTTTGTATGTTATTTACTACACCCTATATAGGGAGAAAATATTTGGGGATCGATAATTTGAGATGAAATAGCACACAAATTGACAAAATTCAAAAGTCCAAGGGGCTTCATGTTTACATATCTAGCTTTTGCTTTGATTTTCTATAACATTTTTGATACGTTGCCACCAAATGCTAATGTCAACCCTCACTGACCCTTACAAGGAAATGGCACAATTATTTGGCAAACTTGTTGGAAAGGATTCCATGCTAATGTCAACCCTCACTGACCCTTACAAGGAATAGCATAGTTATTAGGCAGACTTGTTCGAGAGGATTCCATAATTGTAATGCTAAGGTATGTTGTGTAGGTTAATTATTACAAAGGAGCAAGGGCATTTTCATGTTTACATATTTAGCTTTTGCTTTAGTTTTCTATAACCATTTTTTAGACGTTGCCACGTATTATCGATAAAATCATACGTTAAATTGAGGAAAGTGTTAGTTTTTGTAGCATCAGATGTGTTCTATCCACGAAATTTGGTGGAGAGGCTAGAATACATGAGATCTCCAAAACCCAGAAATCATTTCTGGAAATTCCGCCTAGAAATGACTCAATTAAATTATTAACCAATTTTTAAATATTTACTAAGTCTAAACTTAGGGAATATGGTTAATTAATCAGTATTAATTAATTCAAGGTGAGATTCATCTAGAAACTTACATGGATCGACCCAGAGATGATCCTAGCCATCGATTATGTTTTAATCTTGGTTGTTGATGCTCCAATAGAGGATTATAAGAGGAGGTCGATGTGGTGATGGAGATAGCACTTTAGCAGTTCGATTTCTGAGCAGATCGATTTCCAGAGTAGCAACAGTCAGTTGTCGGAGAGAGAGCTAGAGATCGAAGTAGTGAGAGAGGGGCAAAGGCAGTGAGGCTGGAGGAGGCATTCCAAATATAGGGAGTGCATTTGCAGAGAGGCAAAAGAGCCACAGAGAGGCTGACGCTTGGGCAGCGCAACAGCCTCTAGAGGCAAGATCGATTTGCTGAGAGGGAGAGACGTCTTCAGTGCCAGAGGCCGAGAAGGAGGCCCGGAAAGCCGGAGAAGCATCTTTCCAGCCAGCAAAAGGCAGAACGACTTCATCAGAGACCAGTCTGAGGCTAGACGTCAAGCATGTTGCGCAAAGCATCGCAGAGGGTCGGAGGGCTGAATTTTTGAAGGCAAGTCGTGTTGGGAGATTGTCTATGGGGTGAGGAAAATTCCGCACTAAAATTTTGTCAGTATTTTTTTCTCTGTAGGATTGCCAGATTTCGGCATCCAGTTGTTCTCAGAATTTCTCACTACTGCTTAATAATAAAACCCTCAGCTGTTGAACCGGTTTTCCCAAGTTGGGTTTTTCCGAGGACATTTGTCCAAAAATAATTGTGTTATTTTTATGTGTGTGCTAGCATTTCTTAGTTTCCAACGCATTATTTTTCCTCAGTTTTATTATTGAAGGTTGCAGTGTATTATTTCGATATTTGTCGTAGCAGATAAATTGTAAATTAATTAACAATTAGGAGAAATAACATCAATTGTTGCAATAGGATTCCAGTTTGGAATTTTCACCTGGTATCAGAGCGTAGTTGATCAGCCGGAGAGCTCAGAGGCGTAAAGAGAAGGAATTTCGCTACTCATTGTGGGCAACAGGCCGAAATTCCCAAGGGAAGCACAGTGATTCTGTCAGGAGGCCGAGTTACTTGTGGAGGTTCGATTTTTCTGAGTGGGGCAAAAAATTTCGATCTTGCCAGATCGAGTGGTTCCAGAGGCAGAGGGAGCAGCTCGGATTTTTTGTTGGGCAGATCTCTAGCTGGACGCAGTGGTTTTTGCAGCAGTTTGCTAGAGCAGAGCCAGCGTCGAGGTGGAAGAGAGAAGAGCACATACAAAGGGAAAATTTTCCTCGGGGAACTTCTAGCCTCAAGAAGTTTGCTTTTCCTTGCAGATCGACAGTAGTTATCAACAAATCTTCTCACTCCAGAAGGGAGTGTGAATAACAGAGCAGCAACCGAGCAGAAGGAAAGAGGAAGTTTTCGACAATTCGTTGAGATGGCCACTATTGAGCTTCGTGATCAGGACAGGTTGGATGTAGCTTCCAACTACATCATCTGGAAGGCAAGGATGTCCTTCCTTCTAGAGGAATATGGCTTGAAAGCCTATATTGATGCAATGGTGGCAGTTCCTCAGGATGCAGATCAGCTAAAAGAGTACAGAAAAGAGATGGCGCGAGCGAAGCGATTGATCCTGGACGAAGTCCAGGATCATATAGTCTCACATATAGCTAGCAAAGATATTGCCAAATAGATGTGGGATGCTCTCGCCACATTATATCAAGGTACTTCCGAGCAGCGGAAGATGTACCTAGAGGAGAAGCTGAGACTCATCCAAATGCAGAAAGGGGAAGGCATAGACCCCTTCCTTACCATGATTTAGGAGGTCCGAGACCAGTTGTCAGTTGTTGGGGCAGCGCCTCAACCCACGGAGCTAGTGCGGTTGGCACTCAATAGTGTCTCCAAGGACTAGCAGGTCTTTGTCCAAAGCATATTGGGCAGAGACAAGTTGCTAGAGTGGGACAGGATGTGGGTTGCCTTGCAGCAAGAGGAATTGAGGCGAGCTCTTCTAAGGAGCTCCATCAGTGGCAGCAGCAATGGATGAAAGCAGGTGAAGGAGGAGGAGAATGTGGCCCTCGCATCTAAGGGTCACAATCAGGGACAAGGGGGAGCAAAGAAAGAAGAAGAAGGACCTGTCAAAGGTCAAGTGCTTCAGATGTGGTGAACTTGGTCACTAAAGTACCCAGTGTCCTCTCAGGAAGAAGGGCAAGGAGGAGAAGCAAGACCAGCAGGCAGCTTCTGCAGAGATCGATAGGCTTTCCTCCAGGCTAGAGGAAGACTTCACCATGTTTATTGATATACCCCCAAGAGTCAAATGGGGTGACTTGGTTTTGTAGCCTCGGAGTGCTACAGATGGGCAGGATTCTTGAGGAGGTCCACCTCTTGAATCAATACCTTTGCTACGGGGCCCACAATATTTTGTAGCAGGATGGATCAGTGGAAGTAGATGCAGTCGGATGCCAGAGTGACAGATGCTGAGGAGCACAGTGCAGAGTTGGCAGTAGTGTAGCTGGCACAGTGCAGAGTCAACAACAGCACAAAGTCTTCAGTGGACAGTGCAAAGGCTAGTAGCAGTCAGAGACTCGGATGACAGATGCATTATACTGATCACGGTTGATTCAGTATCTTGGATGCTTTTCAGTTGCAGATGTTGCAGTTGCAGCTGCAGCAGCAACAGATGAGAGGAGTTGCAGTGCAAATGCAGTGTTGGCTGCAGTATGGCAATTTCAGTAGCAGCACAATGCAACGTATATCAAAGTTGCGTAGTGGTTGGTGGGCAACAGCAACCAAACATCGACAGCATGACAGGAGATAATACAGAGACAGTGTGTTAAGGCAAGGAGTGCAGCACTAGAACACATTCCTCGCTAAGAGGGAGCGCTAGTTTTTGTAGCATCGGATGTGTTCTAGCCACAAAATTTGGTGGAGAGGCTAGAATACATGAGATCTGTGAAATGACTTTATTAGATTATTAACCAATTTTTAAATATTTCCTAAGTCTAAACTTAGGGAATATGGTTAATTAATCAATATTAATTAAGTCAAGACAAGAATCATCTAGAAACTCACACGGATCGATCCAGAGATTATCTTAGCCATCGATTATGTTTTAATCTTGGTCGTTGGTGCTCCAACAGACGATTATAAGAGGAGGTCGATGTGGTGATGGAGATAGCACTTTAGCAGTTCAATTTCTGAGCAGATCAATTTCCAGAGCAGCAGCAGTCAGGGTCCGGAGAGAGAGCTAGAGATCGAAGCAGTGAGAGAGAGGCAAAGACAGTGAGGCTAGAGGAGGCATTCCAGGTCCAATGAGTGCATTTGCAGAGAGGCAGAAGAGCCACAGAGAGGGTGACGCATGGGCAGTGCAATAGCCTCTAGAGGCAAGATCAATTTGCTGAGAGGGAGAGATGTCTTCAGTTCCAGAGGTCGGGAAGGAGTCCCGGAGAGCTAGAGAAGCATCTTTCCAGCCAGCAGAAAGCAGAACGACTTCATCAAAGACCAGTCTGAGGCTAGACGTCATGCAGGCTGCGCAGAGGGTCAGAGGGCCGAATTTCTGAAGGCAAGTCATGTCGGAGATTGCCTGTGGGGTGAGGAAAATTCCTCACTAGAATTTTGCCAATATTTTTTTCTTTGTAGGATTGCCCGATTTCGGCATCCAATTGTACTCCAAATTTCTCACAACTGCTTAATAATAAAACCCTCAGTTGTTGCACTGGTTTTCCCAAGTTGGGTTTTTCAAGGACATTTGTCCAAAAATAATTGTGTTATTTTTGTGTGTGTGTGCTAGCATTTCTCAATTTCCAGCGCATTATTTTTCCACAGTTTTATTTGTGAAGGTTGCAGTGTATTTATTTCGATATTTGTCGTAGCAGATAAATTGTTAATTAATTAACAATTAGGAGAAATAATATCAATTGCTGCAATAGGGTTCCAGTTTGGAATTTTCACAGAAAGTTGCAACCCACATTTGTAGAATCCATGTGGAACGTTGGTAGGTCACCCGCTGTCACCTCAACAACCTACCTTGCTTCTTTAGGCCGACTTTGCTCCAACTTTGAGGGGGACTCCCCTAAGACTCATTGTGGCATAAACAATTTGGAAGGTGATATCACAAGTAACCTCAGTGAATAAATTGGGTTTTTAATAGATAAAGGGGAATAGGGGTGATGGAGGGATGTGAAGACCAATGCTAACATTCAAGGGCAATGGAATCAAAGGAATGTTAGGACGAGAGGATATCAAGAAGCATGACCCTCCTTAGGTCGATTGTCCAGAATAATGGACATGAACTAGTATCAAAGAGATGGGTAGCTTCTCGGCCATCAAGGTAAACTACAAGGTCAAGAACCCACTAGAGAGGGATCCTCAATAGGATTTCCCTCAGACCAAGGATCAATTATAGCTTAAAATAATCCAAGCATTGACTAAGGGGACCCCCAAAGGTCTACCTAGCAAACAGGCTCGGTGACTACTTCAGGCCAACAAAGGAGATGTCAAAACATGTGTCTATGACACCCCCTTCCACGTTATCATTGTCCCTCAATGGATCGATCTCACTACGCCTTCTAGTGGCATTGAATCCATTACGATTTAAACCTTAAAAATTTTGCAAATGGAATGAAGAAAAGAAGGCATGCTAGATTGAAACGTAGTAAACACAAAACCCCAATGGCACCAAAAAGATTTTCATTAAGCTCTCGGGGGAGGAATACTCCTGCTATCCAACCATGACATCCAACCATGACTTACAAATGCGGAAGTCCTTCCTTTATATAGAGGTAAGGACTCCCTTTTCATTAAAATAATATTTTTATAAAATCTGTTGGACCTGGTCTAAATTCTAGAACTATGTAATTAAATATAAAATAATAAAAAATGCAAGTGGCTTTGCCACATGTACAATAAAATATAAAATGAGGCCCCACGAAAGATTTGTCAAGAAGAATTCATCCTTTCACATCCATAACATCATTTTGATCACCTTGAAAAGAGATTCCACTACTTAATTAGAATATTGGTCATCTTGGAATAAAATTATTGCAACAGTTACAACTTAAAACAAAGTCCAATAATGAAATCTTTACAAGAATTTATAGGGAATGAAGAATTCAAAAGAAATATGTAAATAAAATGCATTAACATGTCAAATAAAATTATTTTTTCAAATTAATTTTCTATATAAGAACCAACTAATAATTTAACTCTTTAGTGTAACTTTTCATTCATCATCTATAATTTGAGACAGACTACTAAATGTTTAAACTTTCAGAATAATTAAATATAACTTTTAATCAAAAAAAAACAAAACTATATTGAACATGTCTCTTAAATATACACTAAAGTTTCATATTATATGTAAATTTCTTACATATACACAAAAGTTTCATACTATATTTAAATTTGAGGCTGGTCTAAAGGATTATTTATCACTCATTTACATTAATAAATTAGTATGCAAATGGTAATATCCCACCTTAATCATTTAACCCCATCCCATTAATACTAATAAATAATTAGACTAGAAAAATAAAATAATTGTAACAAAACCCTTTCACAGATTTTACATAAGTATTATAGCTGGATAAATTTGTGAATTCGGGGAACAACTCCAACATAATGTATAAAATCAAGATGTATAAATCTGTTCCTAGGGATGCTGTGATGCAGCTTACTTAGCAAATTTATTTACATATAATTAAGCATAACTTTTCTTAAGTTGCAGTAAGGTATATTATTAGACCAAGGGACAGATGGGGAATAAGATTTTCTTAGGTGTCTTCCAGATTTGAGGAATGAACTTAAAACAAGTGTGGCTGTAAGGTGCCATTGGTGCTCTGTGGTTAATGGACAACGCTACAAATTTCAAGTTTAACCAATGTAATGCTTGCTGTCCTAATGTCCAGAAAATGTATTAAAGAAGTTTGCTACTGCTGTTAAGCTCAAAGAGTACGAAGTCTAGATGTACCAAGAAATGATCACATGTGCATACGACCAAGCAAGGAGAAAGATAAATATATTCCCATGAACCCTTTCAGTGATAAAGACTCTCATCCTTGTTGAGCTGAGTTTTTGGGAGATGTTTTCATGTGACAACACTGATTTTATTTTATGTATACTTGATTATATCCAATCAAGCTAATAAAAGGATATCCTTTATTTATCCATTCCTAGGTTAGATCTGGGGAATAAACTCCAATAATATTATTTTATTGATGGAAGGTTTGAACCAAGAACGCTATAAAAGCAAGTCTACTCCATTTGTAATGGTTGTTGGAAGATTGAGTATTTGAGGTTTTGGTGCATTTTGTACTGTATCTGTCTTAGTTGTTGAATGGTTTGGTAATGTACCTTGGAGAATAAGGATGCTATCTACTGCAAACAACGAAATGTAGATATAATAGGCATAAACAGTAGATAGCATCCTTATTCTCCAAGGTACATTACCAAACCATTCAACAACTAAGACAGATACAGTACAAAATGCACCAAAACCTCAAATACTCAATCTTCCAACAACCATTACAAATGGAGTAGACTTGCTTTTATAGCGTTCTTCGTTCAAACCTTCCATCCATCAATAAAATAATATTATTGGAGTTTATTCCCCAGATCTAACCTAGGAATGGATAAATAAAGGATATCCTTTTATTAGCTTGATTGGATATAATCAAGTATACATAAAATAAAATCAGTGTTGTCACATGAAAACATCTCCCAAAACTCTGCTCAACAAGGATGAGACATCCTCCATGTGATATGTATAACGTATGTCCAAGGAGGCTAGAGCAATGAAGACAATGATCTCCATCATATGTAAACTTGTTAAAGCAAATCTAACCATGCTAGAACCATATGACAGTGAGGAAAATAATAGACAGACCATCAATACATGAAACATTCACACAACTATAGCATACTATCAAATATGTCAAAGGGATTGCCTTACACATCCTTGACATGCAGATCAAATCCCAGCACTAATGTAACTTTGGTGCATAAATCCATCAATCAGTATGAAAGGCACGCACATAAACTTTGCAATTATTCATATTTCTCTAGATGTCATAGCATCAACCATTGAGTAGTAGTCACCATATAGGTAATACCCTGGATTCTTACAGGCTTAAACTTTACAGCATATTGGGTTTTATTCCAACAGTTTGTAGTAGTAATAAAACAACTTGCATTGTTACCCAAAATCTTGTAGTGAAGTTGTATATACAAGAGTTTTAAACAGAGGATATAACAACATTTTTATAATAATGCAATTGCTACAGCTATTGCTGACAGTTCATGAAATAGCAACGTATTAAAAGGTAACAGCATTTTCATATCAGCAGTTTGAAACAATACTTGTCAACTACCTATGTGCGATAGCAGATTGCTTGTGTTCTTTCGTTGATCTTATTAACACATTGAGACCGTGCAATACTAGTGGGTTAATTCATAATTCAAAGTTGCAAGAATCACTTGCTGTCACGAGTTCTCTCTTGCTATTTATGTGAAAAGGCCCAAGTTATAACCACAGTAATTGATTCAGTATGAGTCTTTTTCTTTTCCACTGTAGACTTATATACAAGGAGATTAATAATTGCACAATCATTAGAAAGAACACGTGTTACTAGAACAATTGTAAGAGAATCTCAGCACTGCAAATTGCCCAGAACAGAGTTATATTAGGTCACAGTCAATGCACAAAAGCTAGCAATGTACCTTTAAATAATTTTGATGTATTCTTCCTATCACACTCAAGGATTAGACCACCTCCCTACTAAACCCAGTAGGAAAACCCTGATTTTAAGGTGTTTAATTCCGAGTGACCTAGATTGGTAATAGCATCAGGTCCCTAATTCTCCTCCCAACCATTGACAGTCTGCCAATAGAGCAGCTGCCACCCCCTAGCTTAGGACCAAACCAGGGATTCCAGAGGTCCTTTTCCACCTCCACCCTGCCTATAAAGGTAAGCTTATACCAGGTCCTCCACCCATCAGCCATTAAAGGGATTCCAGAGATGAAATTTCTCTACCCTTACCTGATTCAAGGATTACAGAGTGTCTCCACCCTGAAATTGCAGCTTCAGTACCTCCACCCTATGTTGGGAATCCAGAGGGTACTATAACTGATTAATCAGTAAGAGAAACCAGTGTAGGCCTCCACCCATTAGATACTGACGGACTCCAGAGTATAATCCTCCACCCTCGGGTTAGCTAAGAACCCTAGAGAACAAAGCAGTAGCTATGCTTAATGGAAGTCAAAGGGTTCCAAAGTTATTTTGCAATGTTATGGGATATGAGAGCTATCCCAGATATTCTCACATTTCACCTGTTAGAAATTACTAGCCAGCAGAATGGCTGTAAGTTTTCTGCCCCAGGGAAATTAATGTCAACCAAGCAGTAGCACACTAGGACATAATAACCCATCCATTCATTAACATTACTAAAGGACCATTCCATACACGGAGAGTTTAGGAATTTCATCATCCGTTTACATAGTGTGTATGGGCAGCCAGGACAATGCCAAAACTAATATGAACAGCAAGAACGTTGCCAAGGATGGTATAAACCATAGAAATCACAAACAGGGTTTCATTTATCGATCAATACGCCTCTTTCATTTTTATGAGCTGTTAATTATCAAGGGTGAATTTCGAATGGACCTGACTCACCTCTGGCGCTTCCACCTTCCAAGTCACGTTGGTCTGTCCTCCTGCCTTTCTGACCTGTGCGCTTTCCTTTTCTCCTGCCCCGATTCACTCGATGTCCTGTCAAAGCAACCTGAAAATGGGCATAAAAATAAATGATAAACCAATCAACTGAAAATCGAAATTCTAAATTGGACTCAGTTACAGAATCCCAGAAGAAAAATTAAATGCCATGACACCAAAACCTTGTTCCAGAAACAAATCTATAATGTATAATCAGTCATAGGGTAGAGAAATTTGATCTAAAGTACTCACCATTATACGAAGTAGCAGGATGAAAATGCAGGGGCAAAATTCACTGGTCGGTTGTTTAACAAAGTAGATTCCCATCACCTAGAAATGCAGAAAAAAGCAGGGGTGAAATTCACTGGTAATAAAAAGAGAGAGTAAAGAATAATCCTCATGGCGTGGAAGGGGCATCGTCAATATTGATGATATGCATGTCCGAAAGAATCTGCTCACCTGGTAACATGTAAAGATCAAGATGGAAAGGCAACTTCAAAGAGAAAATGCAGCAATGACCCCGAGACTGACGAGTGGTAAATAAAACGCAGCCTAGTGGTAAATAAAACGCAGCGATATATCTGGAACCCCAGACGGAAATCGGTTGCCCGTTGCCAGAGGAGATGGATGTCCCGTCAAACTACCCTGAAAATGAAAATGTGTTACAAAACTGCACTGTCTTAAAAGCAGTTGCAGCATGGAAAGCAAAGCATGTAGCAAAGATTTATGGTATGGAAAGCAAAGTATACAACAAATATCTGGGGTGGGGTTTGGCAATTTACAGGGGAAAACTGGGCAGTTTTGTGGTTTCGGGTGCTTAAGAAGCCATGGCATCGTGTAAAAGCTCGTGCTCCGACAGCAAGCTCCTGTACAACAATCTCCTGCATTGGAAAACAAATGTCATCTCCCACAAATTGCGCGCTCTCCCAGAAATGTTATATAGGGTTCTATTTTGAAACCGACGACACCCGACCCCGCGCCCGATCGCCTCTCTTGGGCCCCACATTATAATAAGTTAAATTACAACTTTTATTGGCCAGTTGTGAATGCTTTTTCAGTTGATAATAAAAATGATTTTGTTAAAAGTTTTAAATAATTATAAAGCTTTTTTCAAATTAATAAAAATGATTTTGTTAAAAAATTATTCATACATTTTAAATAGAATGAAAACGATTGGTAACTGATACCCACCTCAGCTCATTAAAATTTCTGTACACGATCAGTTCAACGAAGCCTTTGTCCAGGATATTCGCTATACGTGTGGGAAAGTAAGGTGGATGGTGGAGAATCTTTATATAAAAAAAATATTATTATTCTTTATGTAATTTATTATAACTTGATAACGCTTTTTTAAGATAATAAAAAGATCCGGTTAAGCATTTTACAATATTTTAAAGTTTTTTCAAGTTAATAAAAAAATTATTAAAAGCTATTAATATTTTTAAATTAAATGTGTCACTAATATACACGTCAGCTTATTGGAAATTGTGCTCAACGGTTAACTTATCGAAGTTTGCGCTGAACACCAATCAGTAATATTCTCAACACCTTTCCATGATTAAAATCGGAGGAGTTTGCTCTGAACTTTTTTATCAATAATATTATCGAAGTTTGCGCTGAACACCAATCAGTAATATTCTCAATACCTTTTCATGATTAAAATCGGAGGAGTTTGCTCTGAACTTTTTTATCAATAATATTTTCAACATGTTTTTCTAATTAAAAATTTATTTGGCGATTTTTTTTGTTAGAAATTGGACTTGATGAATGAAGATGTAGTCTTACCAAACTTACAAAAAGAAAACGCATAGTCTAACAAGGCGGAGGAGTTGCCCTGAAAGTTATGGAAATTCTGGTCATATTTAGAGAAAATCCGGTAAGGATTTTTGTAAATCAAGATATTGTGGTTAAACTTCAAAATTTTAGGTGTCCTAGACATTTTTGATGGTGTTGAATCCATCTCCACCATCAAAAACACGATTCAAACACTACCTCTACAAGATTTTTTGAAATTATTTTTGCCCAGATTCCAGTCACTTTTGACCGTCTGGGAAATTCCTACGCCTCATTAAACAACTCCAAAAGAAAATATCTGTGGCAGCTAAAATGGATTGTGAAAGACATAAGTGCCAACCAAAATGGATGACAAAGAGTATTTTACAAGGAAAAAATTATTATTATATATATAACTGATAATGAATTTTGTTGAATAACATAGTTTTCCATCATAATTATTATTATATATATCACTGATAATGAATTTTGTTGAATAACATAGTTTTCCAAACTGATGGAACATTTAGTAGCTCAATCCTTTCAAAATTTATTTATTTTGTTAAATTAATATAAAATATTAATTTTAAATGATTATATATATATATATAAAAGTAGAAATTAAATGAATAAATATTTTATTTAAAAAATATTGTAAAATTGAAATTAATTTTTAAAAAATAATTAAATAGGAATTAATTAAGGTCAATAGGATTTTAAATTAATGGTGAATAAGAATATTGTTAAGAATGGACATGTTAGTTTAAAAAAATGATTAAAATTTTATGATATAAAATAGAGTTGTGTTTGAATTTTACATATTTATTTTTTTTTATTTTTTTTTCCGAAGGTGGTAAAACCTATCAACTCAGGTGTCAAACCAACAGTGAGGACAGCCATCTCTGGCTGCTATCCGCAAATGCTGGGTTTGACTCATCACTGTTAAATAGGAAAACCACGCCACCTGGCATAACCCTCCTGGTGGTTCGTAATCGGGAGCAGGCTCTCACTCCTGCGAATTTTACATATTTATTATTGATATGGTTGTTTTTAAAAGTTTTATTTTCTTAAATTATATTATAAAATTTATTTTTTATTTTATTTTAATTTATTACAAATACAATATGTGACGTATTATATAAGATATATTTTTTTACGAAAAATATCTTTGGTCCATTTTGTATAAAGAAATAGATTTAGTTGTTGATGATGATTACTCTTGGAGTCTCACTTTACATGCTTGTTATTATGGTAACTTTTCTTAGATTATGTCTTTATCATGACTTCTTTTTAGATTCGTCACATTATGTCCTTTATAGGTGTATTAATTAAGGAATAAATTTTAAATGATTAAAATATTATGAACTAAAATATAGTTATGTTAGTTTATTTTTTTATTTTATATATTATTATTTTTATGGGTTTTTTTTTACATTTTGTTTCCCAATTTTGTATTATAAAGCATAATTTTTATTGTATTTTAATTTATTACCATTATATTATATGACATATCACTTCCCTAAATGCAATGCATATTATACAAGATAAGACTTTGTCATGAAAATTATTGTTTGTTAGTCTTGTATAAAGTAATGGATTTAGTTGTTGGTGTTGATCACTCTCAAGTCCCAGTTTACATGCTTATTACTATCATGGCTTCCTATAAGATTCATTTCATTTGTTCCCAAGAGTAAACTCAGCTTCTGTAAAGAAAATGAGTCTTGTTCATTATCATGTATTCGAACTAATATAATATTGTTTTTGACATATATGATATTTTTCCTATATGTGCATCACTAAGACTCGCATGTAAAATCCATCATGCAGTGGATGTGCTAGTCTAGTTAACTTTCCCATTGCTCTTTAATTCATTTTCACACGCATTGACAGTGTTGGACCTGCCAACATTCAAAGGGGCCTCCCCGATATTTTGTCCCAATTAGACCTCACACCATTTGGTGTAGGATCCCCATCCAGAATACGGCCCAGTTTTTGTCTACTTAAAGATTTTCCTTGGCTTTAGTTGTCAGCGAGAGAGAGAATCACATATGTGCCTTCAAAAAGCAAGCAAGTGTGCTTGGTGAACGTTCAGTTGTAGGTGCATCAAGGTTCTTCTACTGCAGAGGGGGAAGAAAGTTTCTAAGAGAGAGATAATAGTACCACCCTAGCAGAGACGCACACAAACAGGAAAGATTTGCCTAACATCCAGCGGAATAGCCTACAAAGATGCAATGATTGTTACAACCACTATAACATGTTCTCAATATGATAAGCATTAAAATAACCGAAATAGTTCGACTACTTTAGTACAAGTGAAAGCAAACATGAATCATAAAATTTATGGGATAGTCTTACAAATATTCATAATCCATGCATGAAAAACATGGTGGCCATCAGACTTCAAATATTAAGTAAAAGTCCCAAGATGCATGAATACAACGAACATCACTTGCTCCAATAGTGGAGCATTGGAGCCACTACTTGCTCCCCAAAAGTATTAACTTGTCTCTCTGATGCCTTATGGGAGAAGCCAA
Source organism: Pinus tabuliformis (assembly GCA_031772625.1). Lineage (NCBI taxonomy): Eukaryota > Viridiplantae > Streptophyta > Pinopsida > Pinales > Pinaceae > Pinus > Pinus tabuliformis. The sequence continues at coordinate 1,703,061,712 of CM062819.1, forward strand.
GGTGAAAAGTCCCTTGCTTATACAATGAGGGTGTATATATAACAAATGGGGTGATCCTTCACCTCCCCTGTGACTCTTGGACTACCCTCATGATTGTTTGACTTCCTTATGACTTTTCAACTTTTACATGACTCTTTACATTCTGTACATGTCCTTTGGACTTCCACTTTACAATACATTTTCAAATAAGAGTTTACATAATCCACAAAATGATGTGGCACATGATGACTCGTGACATAGCATTGATGCCATGGACTGCATGATGACATGGCAATGTCAAGCCATTCTTTGTCGTTGCTTGCTTTGCGTCTTCTTGAAGATAGAACATGATCTCTTCTTCCACCTCCATATTGCTTAGAGATGAGGAGTCTTCAGTGTTATTAGATCTTGAGTTGTTGTCGTAAACTGATGTCCCTTTGTTTCCTTCTGATTAATCAACTTGTACTTGCAGCTACAGAAGTGTCTTCTAGCATGGTCTCCTTCTCCATATCCTTCTTCATCATCTTGTCATAACATGATAGAGTACCTGCACTTGCAATTCACTCATGACAAGATGACATCAGTCTGATAAACCCCTAGTCTAAGATGTTGCATGATGATCCAGTGACTGAGCTAGAACTGGGTGGCAGGCTGAGGTAGAGACTCAAGGACTACGCAATTGCGCAACTCAAGCAGTCAAGTGTCAAGACAGAGCCTTGAGACTACGCAATGCATAGTTCAAGTTGAACTAGGCTTGGAAATTGTGCAGTTGAGGGATTCAAGAAGCCAAGTTGGGGGCTTGAGCACTGAGTTTTCCCACTGCGCAGTGTCGAAAGGACAGGGAGGCCAAGTGATTGCGTAATTGTGAAATTCATGAGCTCAAATTTGAGGCTTAAGGACAGAGATTGCACAATGCGCAGTACAGGCTTGGCTAGAGGGAAAGATTGTGCATTTCTGGAGCTAAGAGGTTGGGCTTGAGCACTAAGATTACACAGTGCGCAGTTCTGGGAGGCAAAGATTGTGCATTGCGCAGTGCCAAGAATACACACTTATATTACTTTATGACACAACAAGGAACACTCAGAACACATGGATAACATACTTTCCTCAATGCGAACTTTGTGATGGATCACACCAAGTGCGACACCAAAGATACACTTTGTGATGATCGTGACAACACTTGTGCAACAGTGCTTGAAACTTTGGAAATGAGTGTGATATATGTTTTCATGATAAGAACAACTCATTTGCATAAGAATTACCCCCTAAACACACCAAAACTAGCTTGTGTTTAATGTGCGACACTTAACATCCTAGAAGATGACACTTTAATCTTTTCACAAACACTACAACAAAACCTTGTGATTAGCATCCCTTTTTGCTTCCTTTTTTGCATCTAAAGACCATTTTTGGTGCTATTTGTGTCCATTTATCAAATATGGTGCAAAACTTGATGCAAAGTTTTCACCAAGTTTTGCACCAAGTCTTACATCAAGTTTAGCACCAGGTATTGTAATAGGTTTTGCACCAGATTTTACACCAAGTTTTACGCCACGTTTTATGCCAAGTTTTGTGCCATCCTTTGCACCATGTTTTGCATCAAGTTTGGCACCTAATTTTGTTTCACCATCTTTTGCATCCTCTATTGCATCCACTTTTTTCACCTAAACTTGCATCAAATTTTGCATCATCTCTTGCATCCTCTTTTGCGTAAATTTTTAAATCATTTTTTGCATCCATTTTTGCATATTTTTTGCATCCCCTTTGTGCCAAGTTTTGTATCGAGGTTTGTGTGTAGTTTTTGTATCTAATTTTCCATCTACTTTTGTTGCATTGAATTTTACATGTTGTTTTGCATCCATATTTACATCCTCTTTTTCATTTGTTATTGTGTCCACTATTGCATCCATTTTTCTTGTGCCATAATTTGCACCTAGTTTGACACCTCCCTTTGCACCCTTTTTTGTTTCTAAATTTGCATCCACAATTGCATCCTCATATACATCTAGGTTTTCATCAACTTTTACATCTATTTTTAATCCCTTTTTTATATCCACTTTTGCGTCAAGATTTGCATCAGGTTTTGTGTCTCGTATTGCATCTACTTTTGCATAGAATTTTGTTGCATCAAATTTTGCATCCTATTTTACATTCATTGTTGCACCCATGTTTACACCCACTTTTACATCCCTTTTTGCATCCTATTTTTCATCTTCATTTTCTTTCTTTTTTGCATCTATCATTACATCCACTTTTATTGTGATACAATTTGTGCCATGTTTTGTACTTACTGTTGTACCCACGTTTGCTTCCAATTTTGCATCCATCTTTGCATCCTCTTTTGCATAAAATATTGCATCCACTTTTGTGTTGGGTTTTGCGTCTCATTTTGTATCTTCTTTTGCATGTACTTCCATTGCATCCATATTTTGCATCCAATTTTGTTTCTCATGTTGCACCCGTGTTTGCATCCACTTTTACATCCCTTATAGCATCTTGTCTTGCATCTAAGTTTGCATCTTTTTTTGTGTCTATTATTACATCCACTTTCTCATCCACTTTTTTTGTGCTATGATTTGTGCCATATCTTATGCCTATCGTTGAAACCCACATTTTCTTCCACTATTGCATCCACATTTGCATCCTCTTTTGTGTCCAAGTTTGCATCAAATATTGTTTATGTTTTTTGCATCCCATTTTGAATCTACTTTTACATCCACTTTTGATTCATCCAATTTTGCAACTAATTTTGTGTTCACTATTGCACCCATGTTTGGCCCATGTTTACATCCCTTTTTTCATCCAAGTTTTCCTCCTTTTTGCATTCAAGTTTGTGTCTTTTTTTTTACATTCATTGTAGTATCCACATTTGTTTCACCACAATTCATGCTAAGTTTTATGCCTACTATTGTGCCCATGTTTTCTTCCACTTTTTCATCCATGTTTGAATCCTATTTTGTGTTCAAGTTTGCATCAACTATTGCATCTACTTTTTCATCCACTTTTGTGTCAATTTTTCTGTCTTGTTCTGCATCTACTTATGTTGTGTCCACTTGTCATCCAAATTTACGTCTATTTTTACCCCTATTTTTTTGTTCATTTTTGCATCCCTTTTCCAACACACATCATATTTTTTGCATTGATGATATTTCTTATGACATTGGAAATTATGAACAACTGATGACAATGTCAATAATTATAACAATGATGATAATGAAGACGATGATGATGACATGAATTGTGATTGTTATGATAATGACAATGATGATAAAGACGATGGGAGTTACAATGACAATGATGATGATGATGCTAATGACCTTGGCCATTCCTCCCAATTTTTAAATGTTGTCATGGTCAAAATCATAATAATTATCTTTGGCGTCATCTTCCAAGTCATCATCATCTGATCATCATTATCATTATTTTCATCTTGGTCAGCATCAAGAACAATAATGGCATGAATGATGATTATGATGTTCATGATGAAGATGACAACAATTATGATAAAAATTATATTAGTTATGATGATGGGGATGATGACAATTATAATGACGATGATAATGGTAGTGATGATGATCATCATCAATCATCTCTAAAAAATAAAGTTGTTATTTTTCTTGCATATATCATGTGTCCTAACAACCCTTTTCGAGCACTCGTAACATTTTTTAGGTTGATGATATTTCTTATGATACCTATAATTATGAACAATTGACGACAATATCCATAATCATGATGATGATGATGATGATGATGATGACATGAATGGTGATTATGACGATAATGAAATGATGACAATAATGGTGGTGATGATGGCGATAATGAAGATGATGACCCTCCCTCTAAACTAGGGAGGTACTCATAATGAGACAAAAAAATACTCTCAAGTTGAAATATTCATATAAGAAGGGATCTGGATTGATAAGCATCAATGATGATTTACATCATCATAGCCAACATTGTCAAAATAGTAAGGCCTTAACTAACAAGTTTATCTCTCCTTTAGATTAGAGCACAATGTTGGGAGGCATAAATTTGGCCACCACTGCCTCTCTAGGCACTTACCCCACTGGGATTTTCACCAGGTATGTCCTCACATGATCATTTCCTAATCCACTATCATAATATTTGACACCAGGAAATGTCAATCCTCACGACTATTCTTATATTGGATTAATGTACTTGACTTATGGTGATTAGTCCTAGTCAAAGTCCAAATTGTCAAAGAATATTGGTCCTAGATGTTTATCCAATCCACCATTCTCCCTACTAGTGTCTTTACTAGGCTTACGATTGTTAGTCCTGGCCATAGTACATGACACGTGGATAATATGGTGTCTACCCTCACTCCCTCTCAACCAAAGAGGAGACATCCATAAGCATAAGATTTTCTCAAGAATACCCATCATTTTCATAGAGAATAACATCATTAATTTACTTTCATCACATGACGCCTTTATGATTAAGCATTCATAGATTTGTGGCAAAATATTTCCCCTTTTATCATTTGTGATTAAATAAAATCAAAAAGTGAAAGCCAAAATCATTAAAGATACACTATATTGATTTATCTAAGTCTAAACTCTAAGGTTGAAGTGAAAATTCATGTAAATCTTATATCTATGAGTTGTGCCAAACTTATGAAAAACTTATTCCCTAAGTCCTATATATGAGAAAATGAAAAATAAAGAAAAATAAGGGCCAATGAATGGTAACTCATGTATTCACTTCCTCTTTGGAAAATATATGAATATATACACTCCTAGTCACACTTGATCACATGTTTGTGATGGTTAAATCATGAATTCCTCTTTTCTCCTTGCATTTTCATTTCATCATTTAAGCACCTAATTGAGGATCTAGGGAATGTTTGTTGCCTAAGGATTTCATGTCTACTCTTGGTTTACTTATGTCACACTACTGTCAATTTATGTGACAAAGTGAAATACATAAGTTTGTAGAGTTATTAGAGCAGTGTATTAAGTTAGTCACCACACATGTATTGCATCTCATTGATCCACATGTGTGGGTTGGAGACTCATTGCTTGACAACTTTAATGGAGACTACATTATGGCTTTAACGGTATAGCTTACAAAATATATTGTTAAACATTGCGATTCATCCTTTCTTTTCCTCGAGACACTTGATAATATTGAAGTCACTCCCAATAATCCATGGAGATGGGGAGTATAAATTACTTGTGCTAGAAATAGAATTGAGAAATAGAGGTTTTCCATTTGCAATATTGGAGTCATAGACACTAGATAGATGGTAGTAGTCCTCGATGTCAATTAACTGATATTGTATTGTCATAATGCCAAAAGAGGTAAACATATTGGTAACCTTAATGTCTTGATCATTTCAAATAATAACCATTCCACCCAAGTATCTCTAAGCATCAATTGCTACTACTTGGAAATTCCTCCCCCATTTTCTAATTATATGAGGTAGAACCTCACTTAATATTTTTGCTTCTTATATCAACATTATTGATGGGTGCTTTGCGTACCATTTTTCTTTTAGGAATCTTTGTTTTCCTTTACTATTGAGGCCCCTCATGTTCCATGAGACTATTTTCATCGAGAATTTACATAGAAAGGAAGTATAATGTGACTAAAAGAAAACATGTCTCAAGATTTAAATGCTTGGACAATTCCACTTCAGGACTCCTATATTTCCTTAACCTGGGACCGAATGGTGAACTTGATGGCCTTAAGGGAAATTGACCAATGAAAATCTAAAAAAGAGGTGACTTTTGACTTTATCACATAAAATTTAATATACTAAAAAAAATATCCATAACAATTTCATCAATCAATGAATCATTAAAAAAAATATCCAAAAAAATTTCATCAAACAATGAATCATTGCATTATAAAATACAATCTATAAACATTTTGGGAACGTTTTGCTAAAACATGCTCAAAAAACAACATATTTAATATTAATATTTAATAATAATATGGACAACAACACATTTTGATAAAGTAAATAACATATTATCAAGCCTAAAAAATGTCACTAACAGAAAACTATAAAGCATGCAACTAATGGAAGTGACCACTCAAGGCCACCATAAGACAATTAATCTATTAAAACCAAGATTAATGGGGACAAAGATCTACAAAGGACAAAGGCAAACCTATTTTAACTTTATTGTTTTATTAGCTTGGTTCAAGATGAACATTTCAAGATATCATGAAGAACATAATTAGTTTTATTGCATTAAGAAAACCCAAGCACATTCTATAACTTAGCAAGGAAGAGATGTATAACACCCATCTCAGCCACACAACACATGGCATTAAGTTACTTTTTTATATATAATTTAAACTCCTATCATAAAATCACAAATTTAGCATGAATGTAATGTTTAAAATCCATTTTTATACAAACAAAATATAATTTTTCTTATGGAAAAAAAAAATACCAAAAACTAAATATTTCTTTTTAGAAAATAAAAAAAATTCTAAAACTAAATATATATTAAAAAAAACTAAAACATAAGCAAACTAGAATTTGAATTTGACACTCTTGTTCACTTTCGGAAACTCATATGGTGGAATGTGATCTCTTTATTCTCATCTTTAGCTTTTTCCTAAAACACAAAAGCATACAAAAGCGGGAAAGAGCCATAAAACATGGGGAAGCTTTTTCCTAAGCACAAAAGCATCTAAAAAGTGGAAAATGCCATTTTTATATGAGGAAACATTATTCACCCAAAAGATTTTTCCTAAATTGAACTAATGAGGAATTTGGGAAATCTTCATATCCTTCACTTTCCTATATATTGGAGGCTTGGCCATTGAAAAAATTATGGGAATTCTTGTATTGTCACGTTGTTGAGATCTATCTTGAGAGGGAGAATTTTGGAGCTACGAGTTGGGGGAGGTGGTGTTGCAACTACATCTGATTGTTGTAACTTTCCTCCAACTCTTTTATTCATATAGATCAATTGTTCTTCCTTCCATATGTTTCTATTCATTCTTTACTTCTTCTATTTAAGTAATGGATGTATGGGATTTTGGTTTATATTTATTTATTCAATAATATTTATATGTTTCTGATAGTTTCGATTATCAAGATATTATGCTGTAAAGGTTGCTTTATTCTCTCTCTTATGTGTAGGACCAAGATTTGGAGCTAGCTAGGAGTGCTTCCTAGATATACTAAAAACTCCAAGAAGACCTGCATGCAAGGACTCACAAGAATTCATTCTCTTTTTCTTAATCTATACTCTACATCTTGATCTACTAAGAATCCTAAGCCTTAGAACAACCTTTCTCTTAATTGGTTTGTCCTAAGTTTCTGGGATAAACTGAGAGGGTTTTATTTTCATCTAACCATGCATTAAATCCTACAGCAAAATGATATTTAGAAACTTTAATATATTTCATTATGTAAATGAACTTAGTAAAATGAACCCATAGAGGGGGTCATAAATGGAAATAAAAGTAAAACTCTAAACAAGAAGCCAAAAGTGGATTTAACCATAGATGCAAGATTGGGAGTAGAATTGGATGTTAAACTAGCCATAAAAACAAGATGCAAACAATGACACAAAAAGGGTTTTAAAGTAAAATTAAAAAAGGGTGCAACACTAGACACAAAGAAATGAACAAAATAGGGCATATGAAAGGATACTAAATTGGGTGCAAACAAGGATGCAAAAATGGACACCAAAATGAGGATGCAAAGAATGGTGTAAAATTAGAATGCAAAAAGGATGTAAGAAAAGACACAAAACAAGATGCAAAATGGGACTAAAAAAGGGTGAAACCAAGGATGTTAAAAATGATGCATAACTAGATGAAAATTCAAACTAAAATCTAGGTGCAAAATGAGATGCAAATGTGGACACAAAATGTGGCAAGAAAAAATGATGCAAATTTGGAAGCCAAAAATGATGAAAATTTAGATACAAAAAAGAATGCAAATTTGGACATAATAATGGTGCAAAATTGGACACAAAAAGAAGAAAAAATGGTGCAAAATGGGCATAAAAATGGCTCAAATTTGGATGCAACATTGGATGTAAAATGAGGTGCAACAAATCAGTCAAAACTTGGTGCAAAAACAAATTCAAAGTTAGATGAAAAAAATGGCTCAAAATTGAACATAAAAATAGACACAAAATGGGATGCAAAGGTGGATGCAACATATGGTTCAACATAGGATGCAAATTTAGATGCTCAAAAAGATGCAAAATTGGATGCAAGAAATGGTGTTAAAAATGATATTAAATTGGATGCAACAAATGATGCAAAATTAAATGCAAAATATGGTGTGAAATGAGATGCAAAAAAGGGAGATAAATAAAACAGAAAAGTGGATGCAAAAAATGGTGCAAAAATGCAAGAAAAATTTGGCACTAAATCAGATTCAACATATGGTGCAAAATTGGATGGAAAAAATAGTGTAAAAAAATGCAGAAAAACTGGCACAAAAATAGATGTAAAAATAAGAAAAAAATTAAAAGCAAAAAATGGCATAAGACCGCCCTGAAGAGATGGAGCAGAGACTCCGGTCGGAACCAGGATCAGGCGCAGGTTAGGGTTCCAGTAGGTGGTCACAGTTCGCAGGTGTAGGTATAGGAGGGAAAGCGACAGGAGGACTGGCAGCTGGAGGTCAAAAGCAGCTTAAGCCAACAGCTGGGGGGTCATTGCACTGCGAGCTCAGTTTCTTCGTTTTCCTGAGACAGCAAAAGACAGGAGTTTTTTTGTGCTGGCATCAAAACCGTTCCGGCGACCTTCCCTGAGCGGTCACAGTAACCATGGTTAATCCAAATGAGCTGGTGGACCTTGACCCGGAAATGGAAGATATTCTGTCGGTTTGGGGGAAAGACCCTACTGCGAGGAACATAGAGCGCTATTTTGGAGGTTATGAGTCTTCAAGGTCTGAAACCCTCTTGCAGAAATCGACTGAGATCAAACTTTCTCCTCTCGAGTTATCCAAGGAATGTGAAGGAAATGTCTTCAAGCATCAGGAACCGCCCTTCTCACAGCAAACAGGCAGACTTGTTGAGGATGTGCGGCATGCAAGTTATCCCCAGGGCTACAGCAACAAAGGCAAACCCTTCTTGGCCGGGCGTTCTCCCTCAGGAGGTATAGAGGACATAGCAAATTTAGGGCTAAATTCCGGGCAGGGAAGTGCAAGGGGACCTGGAAGGGTTTCAGCGATTTCTAGGGTATCTTTTATCAAAGATCAGGTCCGCCCTAAAGGAATAGGAGAACGGTCGGCGGAAGGTTTTGAAGTCCCTCCTGATTATCAAGCGGTAGGAGCAGAAGAAATTGAGGGTGCACAGGTTTGTAAACAAACCCTAGCCGATTCCTTCCCTGATTTCACAAGTTTTTCGAATCCTCCATGCTCGGAGTTCGAAACCCCTCCGATTCCGGACCAGGAAGATCCAGCTAGGAACGTTATATATAAGGAGACAAGGGAGGTAGTCGCAGGGAATAAGAAAAAAGGGGAGAAGAGGAAAAACCAGAGGCCAATCGGTTCACAGGAATTGGAAGGGAACTTGGTATTGGGCATGGATGTGACAATTGAGGAATCCTTGGGGGTGGCAGAATGTACTTTGGTTGGCAGGGCGAGAGGGAAGAAATTTACCTCATGTTTTATCCAAGCTTGGGGAGAACAGAATTTTATGTCTGACCAAATCAAAGGTTTTGAAGCTTCAAACCTTGCAAAGGGATGGTTCATGTTCCGCTTTGAAAATAAAGAGGCAGCAGACTGGGTTCTAGAAAGGAATTGGGCCATAGGAAACATTCCAATGCCCTCATTTCTATGGGTTGAATCAGTCTTCAAAGCAATAGGGAATAGGTTGGGCACCTTTCTGGAAGCTGATATGTCCTTCATTGAAACCAGGAACAAGGCTATGGCTCGGATTTTAGTGAGTCTAAACCCCAGCAGAGGCCTTGCAGAAAAGATAAACCTTCAATACAAAGATTATGTTTTCGAGCAGATACTGGATTATGAATTCTTGCCTTTTCGGTGCCATAGATGCCATGTATATGGTCATTTGGCCAAGGAATGTCCTTTGGGCAGGAGAAGAAGGCGTTTTCGGAGGACATCATCTCACTGGGAGAAGGACATCAGACAATCACATTTCAATCAGGAGAAGGAGGGGTTCGTGGATCAAAATGCTGAAGGATTGGAGACAGAGGTTCTTCAGGAAGGGCAGCCTCAGGAAGCACCTCAGCACAGTGACTTGAACAAGGACCTGGAGCCGGACCTAGTTAAAGCTAAAGAGGAGATCTCTGGGGAGCCGGCAGCTTCTCAAAAACCATCTGATAACGAAAAAGTAATGGATATGTGTTTAGACTCTCCCCCCTCTCCCATTCTTTTTTCAGAACCAAATGATGATAGACAGCCTTTAAATTCTCCTTTCTTTTCTTCCATTCATAAAAAAGGCTTAATCGAAAATATTGCCGTATCACCGGTGGGAACTGGTATAGAATCTATATCGGCTGCCATGCCCTCCCTAGATCTGAATTGTGAAGATGACTTGCCTCATCCTACCTCCTCTTTTCTCCAAACTCCATGTCCATACAATCTTAGATCCCATGATTGTAAGCCTGTTACTTCAGATTCAGTAGGTGGTATAGGTCAGCTCCCCTCTCAAGGCCAAATCAAAAATAAAAGAGGAAGGAAGTCTAATCTAGCCAAGGCTAAAATAAAAGCAAAATTTGATGTAGCTGATGGGAAACAACAGTCCATCACTGGGGTTCTTAGAGCGGTGCAGACCCCTGAAAATGTTATAAAATGATATTGACAACATGGAATTGCAGGGGTCTGGCCAGTAAACCTAAAAGACTGGCCCTTAGAGAGTTGATTCAAAATTCAAATTCAGAGATTCTTTTTCTGCAAGAGACATTAGGGAACGGAGCCGAAGTAGAACTGACACTAAATGCTCTCCTTCCAGGCTGGAAATTCTCAGCAGTAGATTCAGTGGGTCATTCAGGGGGTTTGGCAATAGGTTATAAGGAAGGGAGAGTAAAGGTGACAAATCAGTGGGGGATGAAGCAAGTGATGGGTATGGAAATCCAATCCCCTGATTTCGCATTGCCTATTACTATTCTCAATGTATACGGGCCCTGTCAAGGAAGGGAGCTTTTTTGGAACGATTTGATGTCCAAATCTCTGTTGAAGACAAATCATTTGGTGTTGGGAGGAGACTTAAATTTTTCTGTTGGGAGAGCAGAGGCTTGGGGACCGTCGGCCAGGGAAGACCCTTTGACGGACTTTTTCTTAAACCTCCTAACGGACAGCAAATTCATAGATGTCAATCCGATAAAACTAAAGCCGACTTGGAGGAATCGGAGAGCAGGGGAGGCTAGAGTGGCGAAAAGACTGGACCGGTTTCTCATCTCTGAAGAATTAGCTTCAAAGGTTCCTATTTTCAGGCAATGGGTTGAAGAAAAGGGGTCTTCTGATCATTTCCCTGTTTTTTTAGACCTCTCCATTCCCCCTCCAAAGCCTCCTGCACCTTTTAAGTTCAACTCTTCATGGTTGCAAGAACCTTCTTTTATCAATCTTTTCAAAGAAACCTGGATACATCCGGATAATAACTCAAGAGAGGATAAAAGTTTCCTATTTATGGAAAATCTCAAGAGACTGAAGAAAGCGACAATCCTCTGGGCAAAAGATAGGAAGGCAAAGCAGAATGAGGAGCAGCTCAGGATAAGTGAAGAACTGAAAAAACTGGAAAGCATAGAGGAGGATGGATATGCTACCCAGGCTTCAAAGGAAAGGATCCTCCACCTGGAGAAACTTCAGAACCAAATTCTATTGGCAAAGGAAGAGGAATGGAGGCTCAAGAGCAGAGCGATTTGGTTAAAAGCTGGAGATGAGAACACCAGCTTCTTCCACAACTATGCAAAAGGGAGGAAATCTGCAAACACCATATGGAGCCTTAAAAACGAAGAAGGGAGGGAGTTTCGGTCCTTCAATTCATTATCAGGCCTCGGACAGAGACATTTTCAGAGTTTATTTGCAGATCCAGGTGAGGCTACCATTGCTGAGGTAATAAAGACAGCTCAATGTTTCCCAAGATTTGTTGAGGAGGAAGAAGCAGAGGAGATGTTAAGTCCGGTATCTAAGGAGGAAGTAGAGTCAGTAATGAAATCTATGGCAAAGGAAAAAAGTCCTGGGCCGGACGGATGGACTATAGAGCTTTTCCTTCATTTTTTTGATTTGATTGGTGCAGAAATAACTGAAGTAGTAGAAGAATCTAGAAAGAAAGGAGAAGTCTACAGTCCTTTCAATGCTACTTTCCTAGCCCTCATCCCGAAGAAGGAAGTTCCTGAGACTTTTGAGGATTTCAGGCCGATTTCCTTATGCAACTGCATATACAAGATCATCGCTAAGGTGATAGCAAACAGAATCAAGCCTATTCTGGCGAGCCACATCTCAATGGAGCAGTTTGGGTTTTTAAATGGAAGACAAATTCATGAGGCCATCGGAGTAGCCCAAGAAGTCTTACACAGTGTCAGACAAAAGAATAAGAAGGGTGTAGTAATAAAAATTGATCTATCCAAAGCATACGACCGGATTAATTGGATTTATATTCGGCTGCTTCTAACTCACTTGGGTTTCAAACATGACTTTATCAGTTGGATCATGGGGTGCATCTCAAATGTCAGCTATGCAGTTCTAATTAACGGAGCAGCATCACCTTTCTTCAGAGGTCAGAGAGGTTTAAGGCAAGGATGTCCTTTGTCTCCGCTGCTTTTTCTCTTAGTGGCAGAAGGCTTAAGCAGGCTGATCCAAAAGGCTAGAAGGGAGGGGAAGGTAAGAGGTATAGAGGTAGCAACCAATCTATTCATCTCTCATCTTCTTTTTGTTGATGATATATTGATTTTCACAAACGGAGCTCCTAACGAACTTAAGGAATTAAAATCCATTCTAGATTTGTTTTTGAAAGCAACTGGAATGCAGATAAATCCTAGGAAATCTCAGATGTCAGTGGCAGGAATGGACAGACAGGAGAGGATTCATCTGCAAGCTCTGTTTCCTTTTCAATATAGCTCTATGGACTCCACTTTCAAATACTTGGGGTTTTGGCTAAAACCAGGCGCATATAAAAAAGAGGACTGGAACTGGCTGATTGCCAAGATAGAATCCAGAATCTCTCACTGGAGTTTCAAATGGCTTTCCAGAGCTGGAAGATTGACCCTTATTAAATCTGTGCTTCTGGCCATCCCAGTCTACTGGGCAGCATTAACCTGGGTACCTAAAGGAGTTATGGAGAAAATCAGAAGAATATGCTGTAGATTCTTGTGGGATGGCTCAAAAGAGAACTCGGTGCTTCCTTGGGTGGCCTGGGACAAACTGGCAAGGCCAAAGGAATGGGGAGGATGGGGGATAAAAAGGCTTCCTGATTTTAGTCTCTCTCTGGCAGCAAAATCAGGGTGGCGATTAATTTCGATGGAAAATTTATGGACTAAAGTGGTGAAAAGGAAATATATAGAACCAGCCCCCTTGGAAGATTGGATAAGGAGCTCCGTAAAGAATAAGAAGAATGTCTCAGTTATTTGGAAAGCAACGGTGGAGGCGTTCAAGGTGATTGAACAAGGACTGGCGTGGAAGATAGGGAATGGAAGGAACCTGAAGATAGGATTGGACCCCTGGGTAGGTTGCAATGAAAAATTTGCACTATCCCCAGGGCTTATCAGACATCTAGAAAGTAAGGGCATCTCTACTCTAAACCAGGTGGAGAAGGAAGGCCAATCTACTATGTGGGGACAGGCTTGGAAAGATGGGGAAGACCTAGGAATGAACATTAGATGGAGGAACGAATGGAACTCTTACATCCAAGAACTCAATCAATCCAATGTCAGATTAAAAGATGGTCCGGATACGCTGATATGGGCTCATGGAGAAACTGGAGAATACACTCCTAAGTGTGGATATAATTTTATTATGTCAAGGAAAGGATGGGGTGATCCAGAATGGTGGTCGAAGCACATCTGGAAGCTAAAGTGTCCGGCCAAGGCTAGACTTTTCTTCTGGTGTCTGTTAAAACGGAAAATTCCAACCTGGGATATTCTTCAGTCAAGGTACATGTACGGCCCAGGGAGATGTCCTGTGTGCAAATCTGATGAGGAAACAATTAACCATCTTTTTATCCACTGTAATGAATCAAAAAAGATATGGGGGGAGGTAAGGAAATTGCTAAACATTCAGGCAGAATGGGGGAATGGATCCTTGGAAGATGTTTGGGGAAATTGGTGGCAAAAATACCCTGATGGGAACATGAGAAATCTTCCCCTCATTTTCTGCTGGGGGGTCTGGATAGCTAGGAACAGGAGCCTCTTTCAAGAGAAGGAAACTCCGGTAAATGTCACTGCTATTCATTGTGCCTCCATCTACTCGTCCATCCCTGTTCCAGATCCTAAAAATCAACAAGCCCATCACAAGCCTGTAATCATTAAAGAAGGCATCCCCTGGGCTTTTTTTGACGGAGCATCTCAAAACAACAGGGCAGGAGCAGGAATGGTCATTCACATAAATGCAAATCATTCTTTAAAAGCCTCCGTAGGTCTAGGGACAGGATCCAATAATTTCGCTGAGCTGTCAGCACTGAGACTTCTCCTCTGTTGGCTTCTACAAAGAAACATCTTCACAATTCAGATCTTTGGAGACTCCCTAAACGTTATAAATTGGGTCAATGGGAAAAGTTCTTGCAAAAATCAAATTTTGAAGCTTTTGTTGGAAGAATTGCAGGAATTAAAATCATCCTTTAACAGCCTCTCCATATGTCATATTTTCAGGGACAGTAACGCCTCAGCGGACCAGCTTTCAAAGGAAGGTTTGCAGCAGACTATGGGAACCTGGAAAGTTGTAGAAGACCGGCAGGGACAGATCCATCCATCCGATCAGCCACCTTTCGCACTTCAGCAATGACTGTGTTTTTTGTTTTTACTCTTTTTCGTTTTTTTCTGCCACAGTTTTACATTCGGACTCTATATCAGCATCAAAGTCTTTCTCAAATAGAAACTGTTATCTCTTTCTCGTTTCTTCATGGACACTATGAACATACAGATTTTGTAATGGGTTGTTTTCCTCTTTCGAGGAGACCCTAAACGCTTTTTTTGGTTTTTATTTGGATGCTCTCTTAATGAGAGGATGCTCTTACAGTCAAAAATCTGAACAATATATCAGCTGCTTATGATACTAATTTACAGCTGATTTTTTTGAGGACAGCCAGATAAAAATGGCAGAAAGTTTTGTATCTTATCTGATTGCAAAAGCAGTCAAACAGAAGCATCAGAAATGCTCATAGCATATGCAATGTAACTTTTTATTTTCTTAATAAAAAGTTCACTTTTTATTCGGAAAAAAAAATGGCATAAGACCAAATGCAAAAATTGGCACAAACTAGATGTAAAAAAAGGCACTAAATCAGATGCCAAAGATGGTGTAAAAATCGATGCAAATTATGACACAAAACTAGAAGCAAAGAATGCCAAAAAAGAGGAAGCAAAAAATGATGCAAAAATAGATGCAAAAAATGGCACAAAACTAGAAGCAAAACCTATTGTAAAACCAAATGAAAATCTTGGTGCAAAATATGATGCAAAATTTGGCGTAAAAAAGATGCAAAATTTGGTGCAAAAAATGACGCTTTAAAAATTGTACAATAGAGCCAGATTTAGCGCCAGGCTGCTCATCCTGATTGAGAAAAAAATGCACTAAAATCTAGTGCTAAATCTGGCGCAAATTGCCTGTTTTGTTGTAGTACGGGACCAGAACACTTAGAGAAAACATATGCACTGACTCTTAATATTTGCGATAACAACATTCAAAGTCAAAGTAGGCTTCAAAATATGGATGTAGGCCAGAATTTGGGAGGGTGCTCTAACAACGACAACACTTGGTGACACACTGTTAGAATTCCATCTTCTCTGCCTTGGTTGATTCTTTTATGCATTGTCTAGTTCTTCAAGGAGTATTGATTCATCGTTCACATCACTTTGGTTTCCACACTTACCCCATGTATAAACATAGTCCCCTCTGTCCTTTTTTGCTTAAACATAAACATAATACCAACAATATCTCAATGTTTTGAATAAGGAAAGGGTACTATAGTTCGTGAGATTTAGATTTTCAGACTATAGTTTTTCATCTCTGGTGTTGCTCCACTTCCAGCAAGTCTGGACAGTACCCCAACGGAGTCACTACAGGAACACAAACATTACTCTGCTGCCAACGAGCCTGGACAATACCCCGCCATAGTTGCTTGCTTCACTTCCTTACACAAGAAGCCTTTCCCTTTTTTTGCCCTTTATTTATGTATTTTATATATAGGATTGTGCATAGGAACTTATTCATTTCATGGGTAAAAGAGGGATCCCGCTTATTGAGAGAAGAAGAGATTGTACCTTTATAGAAGCATATGTGAGACCTTTAATTTTGGTTTGCTCATTTAGATTTTCCCCTTGTACTTCTCTACTTGATTGGATAAGCGTGGAAAACACCGAAACATAAAGAACCAAGTGCAGGTGTAAGGTTTCCTAAATAGACACAGATATCATGGCTCAACACAAAGCTCTCCTTATGCAAGGATCATATTTTCCGTCAGAACATCATTGACCAAAAGGTGTAACCAAAACGAAGAAGAAGGACTAGAGGTTAGCCAATTGTTGTAGTGCCACAAGACTCTTTTCAATTCAGCCACATGCAATGAAGCCAAAGAGCATGTTTACACATGACACTTATTTACATAAATGAAAGGAAACAACAACGCAAGACTAAACAAAACAAACAACAAAAGAACATACTATGTACATAAAGTAGGGCACAACCCTAGACCGTCATTGAAAATATTGCTTTAAATCTTGGCCATTAATAGGAAGAGAGTCAATCTTCCCATTTAAAGATTGGAGATGGTAAGTGTGATGGCCAAGCTTCTCGTGCATGGTATACGGTCCAATCCACAAGGATTGGAAATTAGTATGTTTACCTTTGTCTTCGTGGGCTTTGTCCCAATTCAACACCAGGTCACCCACACTGAATTTGTTTTTCCCTGCAGACTTCTTGTCAAACCATCTCTTAATATGACTTTGATGGAAATAATTTTTTTCTTTAGCTTTCTTTCTTTCTTCCTGTAGTTTGAGAAGGGTGTTTATCCTACTCTAAATATATAGGCATGGCTTACCCTCATATTCTTGTGAAAGTTGAAGGACAGGCAAATAGATGTTCATGTGTAAGACGACTTATTTTCCGTATACCAGGGAGTAAGGGGACATATTCAGAGAAGGTTTAGGCGTGACTCGGTCAACCCATAGGGCATTCATCAGAGCAAAGTGTTAGTTCCTTTGTTCAGAGAAAACAAACTTTTTAATGATATGAATGAGGTTCTTATTGGTTGACTCAGCAAGACCGTTTTCCAACGGATAATAGTTAGATGAGTGTTTCAGTATAATGCCATTTTCCAATGCAAAATCATATAACCTTAATGATGAAAAATATGTTTCATTGTAAAAACCAAGTGAAGTCAGAACACCAAACCTGGTAATGATGTTTTGTTTAAGGAATTTGATGACTTGATGATCATTCACTTGATTGAATGGAACCGCTTCTACCACCACGTAAAGTAATTTGTAGCAGCGAGTGTAAAAATTCCTTGTAGATTCAAACTACTAATTGTAATATGCTAAAACATAGACTCGAATATACTCTACTCATAAGCATAAACAATTAAACGATCACGAAATCACGAAGCATACAAGGGAAAGAATTTAATCAACACATTACATAATGATTTCCTGGGGAAAGCCACAACTAAAAACCCATGTTATCTGTATATTGCATTAGTCGGAAAATATAAGAAGATTACAATGTTTTGCTCAAGCCCGAGCAACCTCTGCACTATCTCTATCTATCTCACTACTTCCTAGGATGACTATGGCCAACACTTAGCCAATTTCCTAGCCTTCCAAGCTCCTACGTCCTTGTGTTGTTCAATGAGGAATTAGGCCCCTATTTAATGGGAATTTTCCTCCATTGGATTGTCCAGTTCCTTTAGGCTCTTCATATGACTACATGCACCATTTGTACAATTCAGATGATTATAAAACTGATATTACATTGTCCCTGAACTCCAATCTCAACTGGGTCTTTCTTTGATATGACATGCATGAGTTAATTATGAGTGAATCTTCAGTTTATTGGTTGATCATTGTAGGCAGCACCACACTGCACTCAGCACCACACTGTACTTCAAGCAACACCACATTGTACTTCAGGCAACACCACACTGCACTTCAAGTAGCACCACACTATAGTTCAGGCAGCACCACACTACTAGACCTCCCACTAGTTCCTCCATTAGTTGGAACTAGTTTAACTGACTTTAACTTAGTTAAACTGAATTAATTAATTACAACTCAAAATAAACTCATCCAGGGCTCCTATAATGTCGGAAACACTCTACATGACTCTAGTTAGACCCTCAACTTGAATTAACTAAGCCAACTAAGTCAAATTAACTTAGTTAACTAATACAAGTTGTCATGAGTGTGGAATTACAATTATATTCCTAATTTAATTCAAGGACAAAATTAAATCAGGATCTTTCTTAATGCAATTTTCAACACTCCCTCTCAACAAGAAAGGGATTCACATTTATCCTGATCCAATACCTTTGGAATGTTATGCATGCAACACTTCTCATTGTTGTTGTTGCTACGACAACATTTGCAACTGAAAAGCATTCAAAAAATAAATAAAAATAATCATTGAATCAATTTGCAACTGTCTACTAGGAAAATTGTGTTGCTACTGACTCTGCTATTGAGCCTCCTGCTATACTGTCAACATTGCTTTGCACTCCTTAGTGTTTGACTAACATTGATCCCTGTTTACTGGGAAAATTGTGCTACCGCTGACTTTGCTACTCAGCCTCCTGCTTCGCTGTCAACTCTACTCTGCACTCCTCGGTATCTGACTGACATTGATCCTCCTGCTACTGAATATTGTGGGCCCCCATAGCAAGGTAATGATCTATAAGACAAAAACACCTCAATGGACCCTGCCCAAATTTCTGTAACTCTTGGGACTATTGCTTCACATCGCCCCACCTCACACGTGGAAGTATTGTTGCATGTGTTTCCTCTGTCCACTTGGCTCGAAATTTCCCCCTACTGGAGGTCTTTGCTTGAGTGGATGTCTCCACTCAACCTCCTCTCTACTTCTCCAATTGTGGCTACTACGCAACTTGTTGAGGATTCTTCTGACGATGCGTGTTGAGAGATAATTCATGCTCCCTCTCAACCACCAAGTCTCTAACCTTTGCCTTGCTCTTCAAGGGTTTGCATGCATGAGCTAAATCTGATCTACTCATATTGTTGTTGCTTTTGCACTGCTGCTACAACTACTACAATAATGAGTCTGATCTCCCCAGATCCTGAAGTACTAGCTTCCGTATGGTTGCTCCCTCTGAAACTAGACTCCCTCTGAGTCTCAATTTCCCTATGGTAAATCTATATGCTCCTCAATCTACCAATGTCAATGATCACAACTCCTTTTTGTGTCACTAAACATTGGCTCGTTGATCTGCTGACTAGCAACCTTCTAGCTCCATTAAGAGGTCTACACATAGGGTCTTTTGGATCTTCCCTGAACTAGAGCTCCATCAATCTGCAATTTGAAATTCTTCTCTTCTATCGTGATTTCGGCTCCGATAGTGATTCCTGCTCTGATACCATGTAGAAGTCCTTGTAGATTCAAATTGCTAATTGTAATATGCTAAAAGAATAGACTTGAATCTACTCTACTCATCAGCGGAAATAATTAAACGATCGCGAAATCACGAAGCATACAAGAGAAATAATTCAATCAACGCATTACACAATGATTTCCTAGGGAAAGCCATAGCTAAAAACCCATGTTATCTATATATTGCATTAGTCAGAAAATATGAGAATATTACAATGCTTTGCTCAAGCCTAAGCAACCTCTGCACTATCTCTATCTGTCTCACTGCTTCCTAGGCTGACTCTGGCTAACACTTAGTCAATTTCCTAGCCTTCCAAGCTCCTACTTCCTTGTGCTATTCAATGAGGAATTAGGCCCCTATTTAATGGGAATTTTCCTCCATTGGATTGCGCAGTTCCTTTAGGCTCTCCATATGACTGCATGCACCATCTGTATAATTCGAATGATTATACAACTAATAGTACATTGTCCCTGAACTCCAATATCAACTGGTTCTTTCTCTAGTATGACATGCATGAGTTAATTATGAGTGAATCTTCAGTTTACTGGTTGATCAATGCAGGCAGCACCACACTGCACTGCAGGCAGCACCACACTGCACTGCAGGCAGCACCACACTGCACTTCAGGGAACACCACATTGTACTTCAGGCAGCACCACACTATACTTCAGGCAGCACCACACTGCACTTCAGGAAGCACCACACTACGCTTCAGGTAGCACCACACTATTGGACCTCCCACTAGTTCCTCCATCAGTTGGAACTAGTTTAACTAACTTTAACTCAGTTAAACTGATTTAATTAATTACAACTCAAAATAAACTCAACCAGGGCTCCTATAATGTAGGAGACACTCTACATGACTCTAGTTAGACCCTCAACTCGAAATAACTGAGCCAACTAAGTCAAATTAACTTAGTTAACTAATACAAGTTGTCATGAGATGTGGAATTACAATTTTATTCCTAATTTAATTCAAGGACAAAATTAAATCAGGATCTTTCTTGATGCAATTTTCAACATTTCTTGTTGCAATTTTCAACAATGAGAATATAGTGATGCTTCTTCGATGAGTGCGTAAAAATTTCACCGACAACATCCAAACCCCATTGTTGAAATGGTTCTTCCACAACGATGGGTTGCAACGGGGCGGCTGATTTGTTTCCTCGGTTAACACATTTCTGACAGATCGGACACTTTCAGGCATAAGCGTGAGCATATTTGAACAATGTGGGCCAATAAAAACTGGCCTGCATGAATTTGTGCATTGTGGTATCACCCGCGAAGTGCCCTCTGGCTGGTCCATCATGAAGGTCACGCAACACTTTTTCCAAATTTGGTGCTTCTAAGCATCTAAGCAGGACTCCATTATGGTGCCTTCTGAAAATCACCCCATGTACCAACTAGTAAGATAAAGCTTTCAATATGACTGCTCTCTTTTGTCGTGCCGATAAATCAGAGGGGATAGTATCGTGCTTAAGATATTGTCGCATGTCCACGTACCAAGAGGTTGGAATGTTAGTTGGGCGAGCTCACTCCACATTGTACATCTCGATCTCCTGCTCCCATCCAGATGAATCATGTTATGGTGTATTCATTGCTTTTGTTGCTAGCTGGCATAGACCATGACCCTTGATAGTGTGAACTGGTTTAAATTAGAGATCATATTCCTGTAAACCATTCATCCAATTCGCTCTTCTTTCACCCAACTCTTGTTGAACAAACAACAATCTGATTGTTGGGTGTGGGACAAAGATAATACAATGATTCTTCAAAAGATAGGGTTGAAAGTGTTTCACTGCCTTGTAGACCGCATAAGCTTGTTTATCAATGGCAGGATAGTTAAGCTCAAGTCCTTTCAAGCTGGCACTTATGAAGGATATAGGTTGCTCATTATTCTGATCATCTTTCTGCGTAAGCACGACGACAAGAGAAGTATCAGAAGCAAAGGTGTAGAGCAGGAAATCCTTGTTGAAATTTGGGTTGTACAAATCTGTGCTTTTGCGATTTCTTGCTTTATATGGGAAAATACATCATTTTCCCTTTTATCCCTCTTGTATATTGCATCCTTCTTCACCATCTCCTACACAAGTTTCACTATTTGAGCATAATCGGAGATGAACTTGCAGAGAAAAAATATTTTCCCCAAGAAGGATTGCATGGCTTTCTTATTCACTAGGAAGGCAATTTGTGTGATGGCCCTGACCCTTTCAAGGTCCACTTTAATCCCACTTTTTTCTATGATGTGGCCCAAGAGATTACCCTCGGAAATTGCAAAAGAGATCTTCTTGAGATTAAGAGATATCCCGTATTTTTTCCATCGCTCAAAAATTTGCTTCAGATGGCGCAAGTGGTCAGATCTATTTTTAGAAAACATCATGACATCATCAAGATACACCACCATGTTTTGACCAACATGTTGGAAGGTTGCACCAACGTTAACCATCCCAAATGGCATTCTCCTGAAAGCAAACATGCCCCACTTCGTTCGAAATGTTGTTTTTAGTCTGTCAGGTTCTGATACTAGAACCTAGTTGTCTAACCTCAACCAGCGACCAGCAGCCCCTTGCAGCCACCAGATAGCTCAATGTGCCACTATCTCCGCTACTTGAGCAAGAGATGTGATCCCTCGCCCATCTGTTATGATAGTATGTTTGAAGGTGGGCCTCACAACCCCAAAGGTATGGCTTTTCATTGGTGTAGTTGAGTAATTTGTTTACTTATCATGGACACTTTTGGGCATGGATTGGTGGGGGGATTCGGCAAAAAGAGTGGGCTAGGTCTGTACTCTTGTCTCCTCTACCCAATTTGGCAGTTAGCCTTGTATCCTAGTCCCGTGGAATCTCCTTCAGTGGCTATTAGCTTTAGGGTTGGCACTACATGGGAAATTCTGATTTTGGTTGCGTGGCCCCACTTCCCGACACCATATCAATGTTTTAAAACTCCAACTCCGACTCGGAAACGGATGAGGGTCAACTCTGACTCGGTATCGACTCGGCCGATTTGATTTCAATGACTCGGTCATTGTAAAAGATACATTAAATATTTAGTTTTTTTATAAAAAACATAATTTTTAAGATTTTCATTCATGTTTCCAAACACAAAGCTTTAGAATATAGAGAGAAGACAACATATGATCAAAGTAGGCTCATGAATATATCCATTATATCAAAATGGCACCCAGTGCATTGTCCAATAGAAAGTTCATACTTAGCCACCAATGCCAGGATTCTTTTTTGCCTCAGCCTAAGGACAATCACTAGACTACAACAACAATAATACCAATTCTCTGCCCCTAATAAAGTCTCAAAACCCTTGATTTAATTCTGGTCAAGCTCCAAAACAATCAGAGGTAAATATGTATTTATTAGTCCATTGCCAGAACGTTTGTTTTTTTTAAAACATTGTATGGCTCAATGCATTGTTTCAGTTTTCTAATTCATGCCACTAGGATAACCATACTTCGACCTTGTAATTTTCAAAACTTTCTCACAATGATAGATTACTTTAGGGCTATAAATATGCAATAAACAACAACCCAACCATTGATATGTAGGAGGTGGAACAACTTTTGACAAATGTGCTTCAAGATTTTTGTCAAAGAGCCGAACCGGCCGAGTTGTTACCGAGCTGGCCAAATCATTACCGAGCCGGTCGAGTTGTTACCGAGTCGACCGAGTCAATCACTGGCTCGGTAACAACCCGACCAGCCGTTCTGTTTCGACCACCGAGCCGACCCAGGCAGGGATTGGCTCAGTCTGACTCGGCCGAGTCGGAGTCGACTTGGCCATTTTTTAAAACAATGCACCATATACATCACTCCCCTCCACACACTTTAACCCCATTTCATCACTTCCCCATCTGTGTCCACAAAGGGTTAGCCTCCCCCTCACCCTCCCCTTGTCCACACTTTGGTCGGGCCTCAAACGATGCCCCGGAGGTTGATGCAGGCATAATTTGGCCACTTTCAACAGGAAAAGTACCACAAAATGCAAAAGATGATCGAGGCATACAAATTTAGCACATGGGCAAAAACCAAACATGAGCTTTACCCCTCATTCACGGCCATCACCCTGGTTCCTATAATCCATAGATGAGCCCCCTTCACACTACGGAACTCATGATTGTCCCAACCCCTGATGGGAAATTAATTGCCCCACCTTAAAGGGGGTATCTATTGATATATCCTACACTTCATGCTCTCATCCCCTTGAGCCCCGAGAAGTTATATAGAAAAATCAATCAAAGGCAAAAGGCATATGAAGAAGGGTGGAAAAACAAAGGTTGGGGTAACTCATGTACCACAATTTGCTCCCTTCTACATTCATATACCCAAGTGTGAGCTTCCATCATCATAGCTACCCTTGTACCGTGACATGTGGCCTGGAACCTTCCCCTAAGCCCCACTCTGTTCCATCACTATATCACATGCCACCTACCCATTGATGGATGTACCATGAACATGTCACCCCCTTTAAAGACTGAAACCACCTAATAGGGTCTTTGGTTAACCCCCTTATTGAGTTTGGAGACACCTGTACATGCCAAAGCCCACTATGGAAGGGCATGCCACCATGAAGTGCCCAATTGATTCCATGATTTGTAAACTCTTTTACTGGATTACTCTAATGATTTGTTGTATTAGAGGACAAGGGGACGAATTGGATCTTATGTGGGAGTGGGCCTCCATTTGGGGTTTGGTCTCCCTATATGGGATCCAAGCCCTCCAGAGGGTCACATTGGCACTTGTAGGGTGCAGGTAGAGAACCATGGGCCTCCACCATAACAGACAACACTTCATGGATCCCCAACACCATTTAGTGATTGCTCGTGTTCCACCTTTTGGATGAGGATGATGCACCTGGTTCACCATGCCCAGTCGGCTCCACACTTGCACCATACATTTGGCAGATGTTCCAGGGTCCAGATGAGGATGTGCCCCACTACAAGAGACAAAGGGAGGGCTTATGTCATCATCCTAGCTCTTACAGATGGTTTACAGGCATTATCGATCCACTTGAAGACCCATGAGGATGTCATTGTGCCCCAACACCCACTTGGGAGCATCACATGTGACTTGCTTGGAAAACAAAGGGCCAACCCCTTGTCCACTATGTTTGGAGCCTTTTCACTCAACTTGGCACATTTGGACTCCATTAGGCCTCCTCCATGGCCCAATGACTCATCATATTCATTATTTTGCCCTCTTTGGAGGTTACTCTTTGTATTATTGAGCTATCTTGGTTACTCTTTGTATTATTGAGTCATGTCATTATTATGTATTATTTTATTATTTGGGGCTAAATTAGGCCAATTAGGCAAATTGAACCCCCTTTAAAGTTGTATAAATATGAGAGAGGTTCATTCTAACCTCTCATCATCACTTGGATTGGATTAGTATGTCTTGAGAGATTTTCGTACTTTTTGTTGGGATAAGCTTTTTGGAGTTTCTTGATGCACTATGATGTTTGGATTTTCGTTGTTGTCTTTGGAGCTTCTTTCTAATGCAAAGTTGATGAACGATATACTCTCTCTCTCATGTAAGTAAACTTTGAATGCTAATCTTGTCATCTTGTCAAATGCATGTATATCGTTATCATTATTCTTGTATGGGTTAATGTAATGCAAAATTCTTTTGGGACCTTGAATAAGTGATTTAATGGATGTGTTGCTCTCTGAGGGATTGGGTGAATGTTCCTAGAGGAGCCTCTTAGGTTGAAAGACCTCGAAACTTCATCTCTTTGGCAAATTTGAAGTATAAATCTCTAATTACTTAGTTGTCGCCCTTGAATAAGCTAGTGAAGGTTAATTAGGGCTCCTTAGCTCACGAAATTCCTCGATCTAAGTGTATCTGGACTCCATTAAGCCCCCTAAGCTCCTCTTGGTGATCAAATTTATCTTTCTTTTCTTCACCCTTCCCAATTCTAGGCCTAACTGTTAAAATTGGCAACTAGGGCCAAACTCCATGTGGGTCATCTTATTTATGGCAGCTGATATTTTTATTGGATCCCTCTCATCGAGAGGTGTAGGATTGATCTAAAGATCATCTGATTCCGATAAGTATTCATGGAGTTATGAATTTATTTATGTTATAAGACAAATTGTCAAGTAGACCAGCAACTTGAGTAGGCTCAGAAGCCCAATAGTCGTGTCTATTCATCATCTACGTTTTTAGTATAAATATAGAGGACTTGAAATCATTTGGAACACACATCCTCTTCATGTGTGGTCTCCTCCTCACCACGTCTTGGGTTTTTGGTGAAGGAGAGACACACAAGAAGATACGTTGGATGATGCCCTAGCTTATACGCAGATGCCCTAGCTTATACACTGTAATGGAGACACCTAGCCGCAGTAAGAGAAGGAATTCATACGATGTAATGGGATACGTTGTAATCATACGCAGCAATATATATACGCACAGACATTCATACGCTGTAATGAGATACGCTGTAAACATACGCATATCTATATATATATATATATATATATATATATATATATATATATATATATATATATATATATATATATATATATATATATATATATATATCTATATATGTATATGTATATATCTATATATATATATATATGTATATATATATATATATATATATGTATATATATGTATATATATACATATATATATATACATATATACAGATATATATATATATATATATATATATATATATATATATATATACGCACAGCACCTCACTCGCTGTCATGAAAACACTTTCCACGCAGTCATGAAGACGCAGTCTATACGCAGTCAATAGAGACTCTCACTCACTGTCATGACGACTCTTATACGCACCAGCTGCAGGTATAACGAGGAACCACTGACAAGACATATAGCCGCAGGAGAACGCAGTCATGAAAAGGAGCCACAGTCATCTCCGCATGGTAAAGCGTTTGACTGCACAGCTTAGGGGCTTGAGGAACAGTAGCCTCAACATATAAAGATGTAACTCGGTGCTCTCATTCCATACGCAGTCACAGTGAGGAGAACTCGGATTAATGAATTACTAAAAGTCTGGGTACAAGGAGAAGCAGTGACGAGGGTTTCTAGCAATGTCTCTATTGAATGAAGATTATGCTAAAAGTCAGTCCTGGCATAACGAAATAGGTCTTTGATGATGGTCAAGAGATCCTTGGTATACCTGTAAAAGGACTCAGTCTCGACATAATGAAAATGATAAAGATGGTGTATAATCCTCTCATCAAAGCAGTATTGTATGATGATGAATGAAACAGTGGGCATGATAAATAATGAGCAGCATAATGATGAGAGCTGGAGCAGCTCTGTGATGATGAATGAAACAGTGGGCATGATAAATAATGAGCAGCATGATGATGAGAGCAGGAGCAGCTCTACGATGATGAATGAAACAGTGGGCATGATAAATAATGAGCAGCATGATGATGAGAGCAGGAGTAGCTCTATGATGATGAATGAAACAGTGGGCATGATAAATAATGAGCAACATGATGATGAAAGTAGGAGCAGCTTAGTCATCAAGTACAACATGGTGTCACATGGTTATGTGCAGCAAATGAGCGAGAGGCAGCACTATGATAGGTGAAGGAGTCACCTCAGAAAATTAGTTGAAGCAAGATGTCTTCAACTGATCTCATGCGATATCAAAAGTCAAAATATTGGCTTCTATTGTAAATGTACTATCTCTCTCACTTTCTCTGCTGAATTTTGAAGAACATAAAAGAAGAATTGATCAAGGGTTTCCCCACATTGGGGTTTGTCCCTAGCTGGCGCCACATCTTGTGTCCTCTTGTCTTGGCTTGTCTTCTACGATTTATATTTATGTTCTATCTACAGTTTACTTTAATGCTGATGTGATTGCTAATCTGGAAAAGATATTGAGCTGACTGTGAAAATTTAAATAAATTGCTCAAGCATAGAACATACCTAAAAATTAACATGGTATCAGCGCTGAGGTGAAGACAATGCCTAAGCAAGAGTGAAAGGATCAATGGGTTCCTCATCCCTCTTCTAATTCACCTAGGGTGAAGTCAAAGCAGAGAATATTATCAGAATGGTGCATCGGAAGTTTCTGATGACCTACCTAAAGATCACTTCATTAGGAAGTTCGGATCTAAGGGTGGAAGGAAAGGCGGATGCCTTGGTTGCAATAAGTTCGGCCCTTATGTGAAGGAGTGTCTGAATGGCAGAGACACATCTCTTGATGAAGATAGTAATCATTCCAAGGACATCTTCAATATGATTTGAGGAATGATAAGTAATGCAGGTCATCAAGGACACGGCCGACTCTTCAGAGAAAGCAAGGAACCCCAGGTATGAAGAATAAAATGTTGTTTCGGATAAGATAAAGAAGCGTTATCTTGTATTGGCCCTCTTCTTCAGATTCTTTGGGAATTTGGCTTATCGATTATAGTGCTTCAAGGCACTTCATCGGATAGATGGGTACACTCTCTAACTTGGTAGAGACGGAAACAATCGTGGGATTATACTTGGAGCCGCTGCCACCTATCCCGAAAAGGGTGTGGGGAATGTTACCTCTAAATTGAATGAGGGTAACTCGATTCATTTGCAAAATCTTTTTTATGTACCTAGAAGAACCTGGTGTCCATTTCAGCAATGGAAGTCAAAGGTTTCAGGGTGACATTGTCGATGGAAAGGTACGTGTTGGAAAATAGAATTTTCAAAAATGTTTTTGAGTTCAGGGTTGTATTAAGTTACATGAAGTCCACTTGGGACCAAGTCCATTGACACATAGCACCGGAGGTCTGTGAGTTAGATGGTGACCGGGAAGCCTGAATTCAAAAAAAAGCATGAAAGTGTCTAAGATGTACCGAAGGAAAATATTACAAGGGGACCATTCCCCTCATGTAGCAGGTCCACAACAACACGAGGGGTTTGAGATTGATAATCAGGAATCTCACGTATGCAAGTGGAAGAAAGCCCTCTATGGCTTGAAGCAAAACACCCCGAGCGTAGCATGAGAGGATTGATAGCTGTCGGATGAAGTTGAGATTCACTAGGAGTGAAACCGATCCAAACCATTACCCGAAGGTTATGGATGATAGATCTCTCATACCGGCACCTATGTCTGACAGGTGCAAACTCTCTCATTTGTGGAAGATAGAGGGAGTTGGATTCCGAATGTGGAAAGATAAACTGCAAGCCTGTGACTACCTCGAGGATCTTAACTTTCAGAAGTTATATGGTAGTGATGTTGGACCAGATTTGGGAAATGCCTCTGAGTTTCATAAACTCATTCGCGTTGATGTTCTTGGTGAACCTCCGTCCGGACATATGTTTTGCAGTTAGCATGGTGAGCTCATATTTGGTTGAGCTTCACTGGATTGGTGCCTAGAATCTTCTGAGATATCTTCAGGGCACAATCTCTCATGGATTGAGATACACTGCCTGGAATATGAAACCACATGATTATTCGAATGCTGACTGGGTAGGCAGTGTGGAGGAACACTAGAGCACTTCTCAGTGCTGGTTCTCTTTGGATTCTGCTTCGATATCATGGATGAGCAGGAAGCAGAAGTCGGTTGTTATAAGCACCGCCGAGACCGGATACATATCTACGAGTATGATCTCGTATGAAGCTGCCTAGTTGAGGAAGATCTTCAGTGAGCTGTTTGTACGCATGATGAATACCTCTGTGATTCTCTGTGACAACCAGAGGTGGGATTCGATTATTGAGGAATCCCGTATTCGATGATTGCTCCAACAGATAGACATCAGATACTGCCTTATTTGGGATATGGTAAGTCGATGAGCAAGGAGGCTCCATCGCATTGAGATGATGTACAGGTCACTACACTTTGTCAAAGCCCCAGGGAAAGATCAAATTTGTGATTTTCCCGAACGACTTGGAGTCGTCGAGAGACCCTTGTAAAAGGGTCCTGCATGTTGCATACATTGAGCTATGGGAGCTTTGGGGGCTTGCGGTTCTTACTGGAGCAACATACGACCACATGGTGACTCACCCTCCCCTGGTGGTGCGCACTGTGTAGCAGGATGATTAGTTCTCCTGTGAGGTCTGGATGATGTGTTCTCCATGACGATTACGTAGCAAGATGATTAGTTCTCCTGTGAGGTCTGGATGATATGTTCTCCATGACGATTGTGTAGCAGGATGATTAGTTCTTCTGTGAGGCCTAGATGATGTGTTCTCCATGGCGATTGTGGAACAGGATGATTCACTCTCCTGTGGGCCAGGCTGATTAGTTCTCCGTGGCATCCACTGGACAAGATGATTCGCTCTCTTGTGGACAGGATGATTAGTTCTCCTATCGAGGCATCCTACCCATGCAGTCTGGGACTCAGGGGAAGTACCTCTCATCTGATCAATGAGCAGGGAAATGAGGATAGGGACCATAGTAGTATCGATGGATGCATCGCTGTATCTACTGTACTCCCTATGCTAGGATGACCTTCATTGATCTGGGATCAATGATACTGGTGTGGGACCAATGGTAGGAGTTGTACCCACTATGACACTGACTTCGGGTCAGTAGAGGACTGGTCTAGGACCAGTGGTACA
Organism: Pinus tabuliformis; assembly: GCA_031772625.1. Taxonomy (NCBI): domain Eukaryota; kingdom Viridiplantae; phylum Streptophyta; class Pinopsida; order Pinales; family Pinaceae; genus Pinus; species Pinus tabuliformis. The sequence goes on from CM062819.1 coordinate 1,703,091,962, forward strand.
TACTCAGAGACTGACTTCGAGTCAGTAGAGTACTGGTCTGGGACCAGTGGTAGGAGTTGTACCTACTATGACACTGACTTCGGGTCGGTTGAGGACTAGTCTGGGACCAGTGGTACACACTCTGATACTGACTTCGGGTCATTGGAGAATGGTATGACACATTCTCGATCAATTCTTCTTCTTCATGGTTTAGCAGAGCTAAGCAGAGCTGAGCAGAGCAGAGCAAAGCCAGCAGAGCTGAGCAAAGCCAGCAGAGCTGAGCAGAGCTAAGCAGAGCCAGCAAAGTTGAGCAGAACTGAGCAGAGCCAGTAGAGCTGAGCAGAGCAGAGCTGAGCAGAACAGAGCTGAGCAGAGCAGTGCAGGGCACTGATGGCAGAGATAGTACCGTTGGACATATGGATCAGCGGATGGAGTTCTCCCTAGTTGAGAGGGAGTGTTAAAATTGGCAACTAGGGCCAAACTCCATGTGGGTCATCTTATTTATGGCAGCTGATATTTTTGTTGGATCCCTCTCATCGAGAAGTGTAGGATTGATCTAGAGATCATCCGATTCCGATAAGTATTCATGGAGTTATGAATTTATTTATGTTATAAGACAAATTGTTAAGTCCGCCAGCAACTTGAGTAGGCTCAGAAGCCCAATAGTCGTGTCTATTCATCATCTACGTTTTTAGTATAAATATAGAGGACTTGAAATCATTTGGAACACACATCCTCTTCATGTGTGGTCTCCTCCTCACCACGTCTTGGGTTTTTGGTGAAGGAGAGACACACAAGAAGATACGTTGGATGATGCCCTAGCTTATACGTAGATGCCCTAGCTTATACACAGTAATGGAGACACCTAGCCACAGTAAGAGAAGGAATTCATACGATGTAATGGGATACGTTGTAATCATACGCAGCAATATATATACGCACAGACATTCATACGCTGTAATGGGATATGCTGTAAACATACGCATATATATATACGCACAACACCTCACTCGTTGTCATGAAGACGCAGTCTATACGCAGTTAATAGAGACTCTCACTCACTGTCATGAAGACTCTTATACGCACCAGCCGCAGGTATAACGAGGAACCACTGACAAGACATATAGCCGCAGGAGAACGCAGTCATGAAAAGGAGCCGTAGTCATCTCTGCATGGTAAAGGGTTTGACTGCACAGCTCAGGTGCTTGAGGAACAGCAGCCTCAGCATATAAAGATGTAACTCGGTGCTCTCATTCCATACGCAGTCACAGTGAGGAGAACTCGGATTAATGAATTATTGAAAGTCTAGGTACAAGGACAAGCAGTGACGAGGGTTTCTAGCAATGTCTCTACTGAATGAAGATTATGCTAAAAGTCAGTCCTGGCATAACAAAATAGGTCTTTGATGATGGTCAAGAGATCCTTGGTATACCTATAAAAGGACTTAGTCTCGACATAATGAAAATGATAAGAATGGTGTATAATCCTCTCATCAAAGCAGTATTGTATGATGATGAATGAAACAGTGGGCATGATAAATAATGAGCAGCATGATGATGAGAGCTGGAGCAGCGCTATGATGATGAATGAAACAGTGGGCATGATAAATAATGAGCAGCATGATGATGAGAGCAGGAGCAACTCTATGATGATGAATGAAACAGTGGGCATGATAAATAATGAGTAGCATGGTGATGAAAGCAGGAGTAGCTCAGTCATCAAGTACAGCATGGTGTCACATGGTTATGTGCAGCAAATGATCGAGAGGCAGCACTATGATAGGTGAAGGAGTCACCTTAGAAAATCAATTGAAGCAATATGTCTTCAACTGATCTCATGCGATATCAAAAGACAAAATATTGACTTCTATTGTAAATGTACTAACTCTCTCACTTTCTCTGCTGAACTTTGAAGAACATAAAAGAAGAATTGATCAAGGGTTTCCCCACATTGGAGTTTGTCCCTGGCTGGCGCCACATCTTGTGTCCTCTTGTCTTGGCTTGTCTTCTGCGATTTATATTTATGTTCTATCTGCAGTTTACTTTAATGCTGATGTGATTGCTAATCTGGAAAAGATATTGAGCTGACTGTGAAAATTTAAATAAATTGCTCTAGCATAGAACATACCTAAAAATTAACACTAACCCTAGCGGGTCACCTAGGGCATCAAGTGAAATCATTTGTATCCATCCAAAAACCTTGAAAATTGGTCCACAACTACGTTAGGGTCTTCTCAAGGGGTCCTCTAAGTTTGAGCACAATCCGATAGTGGAATCCCGAGATATAGCAAACCCTAGCTATAAGACCATCTCTATCCATAGGTTGATTTGGGTTAGTGTCCTCACTAGGATCATTGCATTCAAATCTCAAAAGAAAACTTTTCCTTTGATCCTATTCTCTCCCCTAATTAGGTCAATCCCCTCCTTGGTTGATCAACTTCATACCCTTGACCTAGTTTGGGCCCACTTGGGTTCTTTGTGGTCCCACAACTCTACAACTCAAATTCCACAAGGATTACATAGAATCCATTTCTTCACAAGGATCCTTAAGCCTAGGAAGCCCCTTGTCAAGGCATATCCTCCAACCCTAGGTCTAGGTATCCTCATAGCCCTTCTTAGAGAGTCAATCACCTTGCTTTCAAAGCAAGCAAGCCAATTACTTGAACATCTTTTATGAAAAGGCTTTAGGAATCACTCCTTATACCATCATTGACCTATTCATCCTTGTGATTCCTCTCATACCGGGACTCCTCCCATCGGTGAAAGTTCGTAAAAAGTAGGGAGCTTTAGTCGAGTTGACAATGGGCTATCACTCTATTGTTGCCCCTCGACCTAGTAGTTTCTCTATAGGATCCCCTTCCAGGGCCCTTGCTAGTTTGAGCGGTAAAACATACCTTAGCATATGTTCTAACACTTAAATACTATCATCCATCATGGCTTTCAACACCAGCACCTAGGAGGGAGTAGGAGAAAACCACACCTAGATACAAAGGTTCTATCTGGTTATATGTTATGTCACAAGGTTCGTCAAACTTCAACCTTAAGGTTCGAATTTTGGCAAACCTTAAAAGAAAATTGAGGTTCAGCGAACCTCATCGAACCTTATAGCCATTGACCAAGTCCATAGATCAAAACTCATAACCTCATGTCACAACTCAAGCTTGTAATCTATCCTTGCAATTTCCATGTTCGTGATAGCATTTTTTATGTTTATTGATGTTGATATCTTACTATTTTATCCTATATTTCATTTTAAAGTTAATATATATATATATAGAAAATGTATATAGACGAACCTAATGGCGAACCTCATCAAAAAATTCAAACTCGAATTGAACCTAATCATTTTTGAACCCGAACTCTCACACTCGAACCATGTGACTTACGTTGTTATATAAAAGCATTGGATAAATTAGTCCCTGATGAGGAGGAGTCTGCCATGCTATGGAAACATTTGAGCAACTATACGCTTAGCATTGGTCCATTTGGGAGCATGCATGCAATTAGAGATCAAGAGAATTTATCTTCTCTTGAGTGGTGGAACATGCATGGAGGTGCTACTCCACTTCTACAAACTTTGGCATTATGGGTGCTATCACAGGTGGTAAACACTTCTTCTGCAGAGAGGTGTTGGAGCTCTTATTCTTTCATCCACAATGTTAAAAGGAACAAGTTAAATTTAGACCAGGCAGAGAGCTTGGTTTATGTTCACTACAACTTGCGATTGTTGTCCCATTACTGTGATGATGCAAAGACTAATAAAGACCTTAAGGTTTGGGACAAAAATCCAGAGGAGCCCAATTTGGAGGATGGAGTGTTGCGATTAGAGCAATTGGAGGATGCTCTTATCCAGGATGATGATGATCGAGTTGAGATGCCACCCCCATTTGATCCCTTGGTTCCCAAGTTCCCAGGTTCCATGCTTCAACACCAATAGCAGGGGTTTCATCTTCATCAGTTCCACTACCACAACTTCCAGAGCCACCATCTTCACCATCTTCTTCATTGCCACCACGTGGAGGCTCACATCTTGTTCGTGGTGGAAGGAGGAGAAATTAGTAGATATATTCACAGTTTACTACTTTTGTCATAGATTAGACTTGTAGTCTTGTTGTGAATTTGAACTTTTTTGTCTTACTCTTCCTAATTGAGTGTGTACTGAGTCTTGGTGGTGGCCAAGTGGCCTATTTTGTAAACATTATTATTTGAATTTTGGACATGACTCATGTTGACAATTGCTCACTTGCTAGATAAGTTACTTGAATGTTTGATGATTTTATCTTCTAAATGTTTTATGTTTTATGATATGCTTAAAAATTTGATGTATGTTTGTAATTGCTAGAATCTAGATGGTTGATGCTCAAATAATTAATCATTGATGTACAATGGAATCATGGATGCCATATCTATCTTGATTTATGTATAAATATGCATGTTTTCATGTCTTTTACAACTAATTTGGTATTTTGGATGTTTTTTTAATATAAATGCAAAAAATATATTATATATATATAGTAAACGCTTCACTTCCTAGATTTTTGGGAAATGACGCTTTTGCATCCCCGCTTCCAAAAAACATCCCCACTTTGTGCCCGCTTCGTGCAACATTGATACTAATTACTCACTAGTGGGGCCTTTCCCCTGCACTGCCATTATAGAGGTATTTATGTAATAGAACAATTCCAAGATGCACAAATGTTGGCCATACCCAACTTATTTTGATGGGAATTTTAGGAAAGGATATGAAAGAGATACTATGGAGTAGCCCCTCTTTGATTCCATGGCAGCCATGCTTATGTTGACTTTACCTTATAAAATTAATCATGATTGCATCCATGGAGTACTGTTAATCAAGGATTTTATCCAATTTATTTTAATGGGTATTTTAGGAAGGGATGTGAAAATGGTACTGTAGAGGATTGTCAATCAAGGATTTTTTTTGTTATGCCACATAGAGGAGAAGAGGGAAAGTTGAGAAAGCAAGCATACTCATATTGCAACCATTTAACCATTATGTTAGTGGGAGGCATAACTGCCCTGTGGCTGCCCCCATTGGCATAAGGATTATTGCATGTTGGGGCTTCTATTGTGTCCAGTGGGATAATTCTGTCAACCAATGTGGGACAGCAAGTTTTGTTTAGATAAAGAGGCATATGTGTCATAGAAAAAACTTCAAAGAGCACAAATAAGGCATGCATCCAACTTATTTTAATGGGCATTTCAGAAAAGCATGTGAAAGGGCTGATGTGGAGTACTATCAGTGAAGGATTTTTTAATTTTTGTGGCACAGAGGAGAGGGGAGGGTTCTACAAGAAAGCACACTCCATAATAAGAATTTTACAAAGTCACAAAACTTGACGCATATGTACAAATGCATATCATATGGTGCATTTTATTTATGTCATGTGACAAATGGCACCTAAGTATATATATATATATATATATATATATATTTTGACATTTCCCCACAATATTTTCCTTGGAAAAATAAATTTTAAATAGCTAAATAAAATTGACACATTGTTGACTTTCGTGTAGCATTGGGAGGTATTATTGCATGCCAAGAGGCCTCCTAAGTCTGCCTAGAAAATTTATGGAAATTAAAATAAAATAATTTTTTATTTTTGGGTTTCATGTAGGCTCAAAAAGAACAAATCAGCCCCACCATGAAACGGTGTGTCCCTTGGGGTAAATGCACCCATTGGACTTGTATATATGCACATGATGTGACACTTTATTTGACTCACTCATTCATCATCTTTCTTATATAGAAGACACCCATGGGAGCAGAAAAAGGATGAAAGGGCTAAAGTTTGCATTTGGTTTTTGGCACAGATTTCTAGGTTTTTGGCACAAATTTCTAGACATTTTATTGTAAACCTTGCTGAAGAAGAATTTCTCCTAGAAGAAGAGTTGTTGAGTTTTCTCCCAAGTTTGGGTTTCCAAGGGAAAATTTTGTTGTCTCTATTGTGCATGGCTGTCTCTTTATGATCTTTATTGTTTCTACTGTTTTCGCTTCTTTACTGTTGAGATTATTTGGGTATAAGTGCTTAATGATATATGTGGCACAAGATAAATTAATTGAAGATCATTGGAAGTAATTATCAGATCAGAAAATTGGTTTCTACTGTGTTTATTGTAGAAAAATCAACATGGTATCAAAGCTAGGTCTCAAGAGTGAGCCATCCAAGAGAGGGTGAGTTTTGAAGCTAGGTATCAAAATTGTAGAAGCCAAGTTTTGAAGCTTATCTGTCTGAAGAGAAGGACGAGTAGCCATCCAAGAGAGGGTGAGTTGTTCTGTGTGCTGGACGGAAAAAGAGAAAGCTGGTTAAAAGGTCACAGGACACAGGGGTTGGAGGGCCTGCCTGGGCAACCACAGTGAGTGTTGAAGAGGGCCGGAGGGCTCAGCAAAATTTTTGAGGGCCAACCCATATAGATTTTGATTTTATACACCTGTCTGGTGTACCTTTTCATCATATTCGATGTGAAGCTTCTTAAGAGCAACAGCACTTAACTAGGTTCAAAAACCAGCAGCAAAGAAACAATTCTCAGAGCTCTCACACGAAATTAAGGCCAGCACTGTTTCCATCATCAGACAGAAGCTAAAAGATGTATTTCCAGTTGTTTTGTATCTAACATCTCAATGGGAGCAATAGATCTGGTTCCTGGGCTGACATACGGTTTAGAAGTAATTATCAGATCAGAAAATTGGTTTCTACTGTGTTTATTGTAGAAAAATCAACATGGTACCAGAGCTAGGTCTCAAGAGTGAGCCAAAGACCTAGAAGGAAGCTGTAGAAGCCAAGTTTTGAAGCTTATCTGTCTGAGGAGAAGGACGAGTAGCCATCCAAGAGATGCTGAATTGTTCTCTGCGCTGGGCGGAAGAAGAGAAAACTGGGTTAAAGGTCACAGGAGACAGGGGCCGGAGGGCCTGCCAGGGCAACCACAGTGAGTGTTGAAGAGGGCCGAAAGGCCTCAGCAAAATTTTTGAGGGCCAACCCATATAGATTTTGATTTTATACACCTGTCTGGTGTACTTTTTCATCATATTGGTTTTGAGACTTCTTAAGAGCAACAGCACTTAACTAGGTTCAAAAACCAGCAGCAAAGAAACAATTCTCAGAGCTCTTACGAAATTAAGGCCAGCACTGTTTCCATCATCAGACAGAGGCTAGAAGATGTATTTCCAGTTGTTTTGTATCTAACATCTCAATGGGTGCAATAGATCTGGTTCCTGGGCTGACATATGGAAGGAATGTCCATCTTGAGGAGAGATTGACAGAGCAGTCTGACCAGCAAAGAAACAAAGGCAATTTTCTCTTAGGACGTAGAATACTTCCAAGGGGAATTTTTAGCATTAGGTTGTACCCTTCTTATGACCTCTCATTCAAGGGACTGGTTAGAAATTTGGGGCTGCATTCATATGCAATGCATTTGAGCTGGTAAAAGATAATGTATTAAGTCAAAAATCAAGGTGATTGGAAATATTATTTTTCCAGTATGAAAGAAGGTGAATTCTAGGCTGTCTAAAGGTACAAGCCAGAACATAGTCAAGCAGTTATGGAACAGCCACCAGATTCAACGAGATGATTCAGAGGATTACACCAGCATTATTGAATGCCTCTAGAAACATTTTTCCAGAAGAGTAATATACATGTAGGAGACCTATAAAAACAGATTTAATTCATCATCTTGAAAGTGCAACTCTGTATAATGATCAAATCACCACGCTTAAGGAATTTGACATCAACAGTTTCCTGTAGCATCATAACAGAGCATGGATTTCGATGCCAGACCGGATTTCATTTTGAAGAAGAAGCAAAAACAATACTTACAATCTGTTGTGGCTTTTATGGCATCCTTGTCTATATATATATATATATATATATATATATATATATATATATATATATAAATTTTAAACCCAGAGGGAGATAAGCTGCAAGGCACCGTTGACTTTGGGTAGAACTCTTTATCATCTGAAAGAGAGCAAGTCCATGGCAGGACTTTAGATGAACTGCTGGCTTTGTATGGGCACAAGGGTTCACTGGAAGATTACGAAGACGATAATGGTCGAAACACTTATGGAGTTCACACTAAGAGGTTTTGCATAAACTACAGTATGTCGAATCTTGATGACACTTTTCATTGTGATATGTGTGGTGAACATCGTGAGTCTGGAACCCTCAATGGAGGTATTTAACACCTCAATTTGCACCAGCAGAAGTGTCCAGTTCTTCCAAATTATCTCTGGAGATGCCCGAAAATAGCAATGGAGTGGCTACTTGTATTACACCTACTCCAACCTCTGCAACTAGGGAATTGTCAACATTGTCGTTACCAGAGAGGCGTACAGTTATTAGGTTTGACAAAAAGATGTTGCTTCATTCAGTAGATACCAAAGGGAGAAAAGATGCTGGTCACACTAGTCTGTTGGCAGATTCTACAGCAAAAGGTTCTTCCGGATCTGATTCTGTTAAAATTGGCAACTAGGGCCAAATTCCACTTTAGACAACTCATTTGATGGAGATGATGATTGCACTGAATTCCGCTTTTTGAAAAGACCAAAATTGATCGAAAGATCATCAAATTTGAACAAGCAGAAATGTGTTTTTGAATTTATGACCACGTGTAAATTGTCAAAGTCGGCCACATCATCACGTAGGCTCATGAAGCCCAAGAGACATGTCACTTCACCCTCAACGACTTGTACAAATATAAGTGATCTCTCACCTCATTTGGCATCATCATCACTTACACATTCTTCTCTCTCCTTCTCTCGTTGGTTCGTACAGCTATTGGGCATATTCTTTCTCTCACACGTGTGGCAAGGAGGACGAATTTCAGACAGAATTACAGGGCCGAAAATTTCAGTCTTTCCTGCAGATTGACTAGCATTGACTTTGACTTTCCAGGCAGATTTTGAGTTTGATCTTTTCGGCAGTTTTCTGTTTGGGCAGGCCGCACTCTTTGGCACAGAAACCGAGGTGTTTGAGCACTTTGACTGCAAAGTTAAATTGCAGGTTGATCACAGATTTCAGGGCAGAGTTTGACCAAATTAGACCACTGACTTTGGGAATGTTTTGGGCTGACTTTGACCTCCTGTTCAGGCCGAGTTTGATTGGGTAGGACCAAACTGCCTTAAGGACATTTTGTTGCTACTTTGACCAGTGTTGACTTTCTGGTTAGGGCTGAATTTGACTCAAGATTTGACAGAGTTGTTTTGACTTTGATTTGGCAAGTCAACTTTGACTTTTTGTACTTTCTCTCTCTGTTGAACATTTGATATAATAACAAGAAGAATTGATCAAATGGTTTTCCCATCTTGGGGCTTTTCCCTGGCATCCAACAAATCGGATGTCCTTGTCATGGCTTGTCTTCTGCATTTTTGTTATTCATGTTCTATCTACAGTTATTGTCAATGTTATTTAAGGTTAATGTGATTGTTGTTGGAAACTAAATTGGAAATTCTCATTGGGCTGCTAAAGGTCATTGAAGTAATTTTGCTAAGCATATAACATACCATTGTTATCTAAAATTAACATGTATTAGAGCTCAGGTGAAGACAAAGCCCAAGCAAGAGAGAGAAAAGCAATCACTAAGGGAGATCTACTAGACAAGATTATTGGACTAGCCTCAATGGCTACTACATCTTACTTCAAATCTAAGGATAAGCTCAAAGACAAATCTGACTATCATGCATGGAAGATGACTTTGGACTTGACTTTGGAAGAACATGATGCCATGGACTATGTGCAGGGAAGGGTGGTGGTGCCTCCTTCAAATGTGCTTGCTACAGTAAAGACAAAGTATAAGAAAGGTGAGGTCAAAGCTAAGAGAATTGTCATAGACTCCATTCAAAAGCATTTGGTTGCCTATATTTCTGATTTAGGAACATCTAAGGAGATGTATGATAAGTTGGTTAGGATGTTCAAACTTCAAAGTAAACAATGCAAATCAAATCCTCTTTCTCAAGAACAAGTTGAAGGACATCAAGATGGATAAAGGGGATTCTATCCAACTACTTTATGAGAATAACATAAATCAAGAATGACCTACTATCTATTGGACAAGTTATTGCAGACAAGGAACTCACTCTCATTGCACTTGGAGGTCTTTCAAGAGCATGGGATGTGTTTAAAACCACCATTCTCAACAATGACAGGATTCCTAGTTTCGTTGAATTATTGGCTAGATGCACTCAAGAGAAGACGAGGATGATGGAGAAAGACAAGCCTTCAAATGGAAATGAACCTACTGCTTTCTCCGCTCATGCTAAGAGGAAAAATAGCATTGGTCCAAGGACATAGGGTCAAGGATTCAAGTAGGGATTCAAAGAAGGAAGAAAAGGAAGGTGCTACAATTGTAACAAGTTCGGCCACTATGCTAGAGAGTGTCCTCACAAGAAGAATTCTCGAAGGGATGACAACAACAACAATTTTAAAGACAATGGAAATCAAAAGAACAATCGGTTCAACAATAAAGGAAAGAGGAATGCTTCCGCTGATTGATATGGAAATGGTCGACCTCCCAAAAGGACGAGAAATTCCAGGTATGTGTAAGAACTGTGAATAATTTAAACAACTATTCCCTATTAACAGAATATTACAGCCATTGCAGAGACAGTAAAGGATTCTAAAATTAAACATCATGATCCTGTAATAAAAATTCCTAAATTTTATAAATTTAATTGACAGAACCAATGAAAGTACTTCCCTGTAATCCTACAGTTGATGATGCCTCAAACTACTCCTGCTTCGGTTACCAAAAGACCGAAACCACCCAGCCAAACTGAGCAGAACCTCGCTACTCAGTCCAGTAAACTTCTCAGTTGAAGCAGACTATTCCCCCGTGCCCAGAAACCTCAGAACAAGCAAGGCCCAACTATTCCTGATGATAAACAAACTCTGTGTATAAGCTTTTCTCCTCTTTTTTCTCCCCCTGCCTCCAACCGTCCCTTCCTTCTTATAAGTTTCCATTTACCGACATCCTCCATCACCGTGTCAAAATTATGATACGTGTTGATTTTTATAAACAAAATCTGATTTTATTTTATTTGCATATCTTAATTTGAAATAAAGTTTATTTATTTATTTTAATGATTTAATTTTAATTTATTTAATTTTTAATTTTTAACTTAATTAATTTTATTTAATTTCATAAATATTAATTTACTATAAGTGGGTCATTACAGTATGAGAAAAGTAATGTTGTAGAAAAACAAAAGGAGTTTTATCTTATTTCCGCTCTATCTACTGCCTCCCCTTCGAATACTTTGGATCATTGGTTGATTGATAGTGCAACATCAAGGCACTTCACTGGGTACAAGGAGGCCCTCTCAAATTTGATTGAAAAGAAGACTAATTTGGAGATCATACTTGGAGATAATGCCACCTACCCCATGAAAGGGATAGGTATTGTCACTCTTCACTTGAATCAAGGTCAAACCATTCATCTACAAGAAGTGTTGTATGTGCCTGATTTGAAGAAGAACCCAATGTCTATTTCTGCATTGGAAGATAAAGGCTTCAAGGTAGCATTCATTGATGGAAAGGTACATATTTGGCAAAGAAACCCTAAAGATGAATTCACACTTGGATTTAGGGTTGATGGTCTCTATCAAGTTGGAGGAAGTCCTTTGGGAGCCTTGACTTGCGATACTTCTCTTCAATCTGAATTATGGCACTAGAGATTTGCCCACCTTCATTACAGAGCCTTACCTGGGGTAAGGAAGATGGTCATAGGTATGCTTGAGTTCAAAATGAAAGGAGTTTGTCAGGGTTGTGCAGCTGGGAAACTTACAAGGGGTCCATTCCCTTCTAGTGAAAGCCAAACTACCGATATTCTTCAATTGGTCCATTCTGACCTATCTGGTATGTTGCCCGTAACATCATTGAGAGGATACTTATACTATGCAATCTTTGTAGATGACTTTTGATGCAAAACATGGATCTATTTCTTGAAGAAGAAGGATGAAGTGTTCAAATGGTTTTGTTCTTTCAAATCATTGGTGGAAAATAAAACAGGGAAGAAAATCAAGATATTGAGGACCAACAATGGAACCGAATATGAATCAAATGAATTCAATGACTTTTGCAGAGAGGTTGGCATTAAGAGGGAGACAATTGTTCCATACACTCTTGAGCAAAATGGAGTTGTTGAAAGGAAGAATCGAACAATCATGGAAGCCACTCATGCCATGCTCCATGATCAAGGCCTACCAAAGTTTTTATGGGGAGAAGTTGCCAACACTATCGTGTATGTTCAAAATAGGAGCTCGCATCAAGCATTGGATTTCAAGACACCCGAAGAAGTTTTCACTGGTAAGAAACCTAATGTTTCTCATTTTAGAATATTTGGTTGTCCTGTGTATTTTCATGTGCTTAAAGAGAAAAGAAACAAGTTGGAAGCATCTAGGAAGAAAGGTATATTTGTGGGCTACAGTGAAAATTCAAAGGCATATAGAATCTATGTGCCTAGTCAAAGAGATGTGGAAGTAAGCCATGATGTCACCTTCGATGAAGATACTGCCCTTGGGAAAGCCAGAGATCTCCCTATCCCAAGGAAAGACAATGATGATGTTGCAGAAAAACAAGATGAACCTCCGACAAATGAGCCTATGCCCGATGTTGAAGGCTCGATGGATCCCATTGATCCACCTCCTGGTGATCCCTCTACCTCAAGGAAAAGACCTTTGTGGCTCAAAGATACTCTTGAAGATGCTGAAAAACACACTGCTCCAAGAGGGACATTTCGTGAAAGTAAAAAGCCAAACAAGTATCAAGGGTACTTAGCTACTATGAGTACTATTGTTCAAGTTGAGCCATGTAAGTTCGAAAAAGTCGTAAAGCACCAAGTTTGGAAGGATGCGATGAATGAGGAATATGAATCTATCATGAAGAATGATGTCTGGGAAGTGGTGCCTAGACCCAAGGACAAGTCTGTAGTCACCTCAAAATGGCTATACAAAATTAAACATGGAGCTAATTGTTGAAAAATTTAAGGCCAGGTTCATTGCTCGAGGCTTCTCTAAAAAAGGAGTGAACTATGACGATATATTTGCATTGATCGCCCAAAATACCACTATCCGATCTATTATTGCTCTCGTTGCCTCTCAAGGATTGAGCCTACATCAAATGGACGTTAAGACTGCTTTCTTGCATGGCTCACTTAAGGAGGAAGTCTACTTGGAACAACCTTAGGGGTTTGAAGTACAATATCGAAGGACACATGTATGCAGGTTGAAGAAAGCCCTCTATGGGTTGAAGCAAGCCCCTAGGGCTTGGTATGAGAGGATTGATAGCTATCTTATGAAGCTAGGATTTACAAGGAGCAATGTTGATCCTAACTTATACTTCAAGGTTGAAAAGGACATGCCTCTCATTTTGGTCTTGTATGTAGATGATCTCTTTCTGACATGTGTAGACCCTCTCATTTATAAATGCAAGAGGGAGTTGGCTTCCGAGTTCGAGATGGACCTAGGTCTGATGCACTATTTCCTAGGCCTAAAGGTCTGGCAAAAGCCAGGTGAGATTTTCCCTTCTCAAGGGAAATACATTGTGAAGCTACTCGAGAGACGTGGGATGGTGGATCGCAAGTCTGTGTCTACTCCTATGGAACTAAAATTCAAGAAGCTATGTGGAAGTGCTACTGGGCCCGAATTGGCAAACCCTTCTGAATATAGACAACTTGTGGGGGCCCTGATATTCTTGGTAAACTCTCATCCGAACATATGCTTCGCTGTGAATAGGTTGAGTCAATTTATGGTCGAGACTCATCACATATATTGGATTGCTGCTAAGAATCTCTTGAGATATCTCTGACATAATCAACTATGGACTGAGATACACTACCAGAAATTTGAGGCTACATGGATATACTGATGTTGACTGGGCTGGCAGTGTGGTGGATCAAAAAAGCGCGTTTGGATGTTGCTTCTCATTAGGGTCTGCTTCAATTTCTTGGATGAGCAGGAAGCAGAAATCGGTTGCTTTAAGCACTGTCGAGGCCGAATACATTGCAACTAGTATGGCCTATTGTGAGGCTGCGTGGTTGAGAAATCTTTAGTGAGCTATTTGTGCACGTACTGGATACCACCGTTATCTACTACGACAACCAAAGTGGGATTTGCCTTTCAGAGAATCCCGTGTTCCACGACCGCTCCAAGCACATTGATATCAGGTACCACTTTATCCGGGATATGGTACAACGGGGAGCAATAAGGCTCCAACACATTAGGACTGATGAGCAGGTCACAGACATCCTCACGAAGCCCTTAGGGAAGGTCAAATTCTTAGCCTTCCGAGAGAGACTTGGAGTCGTGGAAAGACCCTCCCATGAGGGTCCCGCTTGAGTTGGACATTGAGCTCTGGGAGCTCCTAGGGGCTTGGGGTACTTCTTGGAGCTATGAGCGACCATAGGGTGAGTGGTTCACCTTCCCCTGTGATACCCCATGATGGTTGACATGTGTGTAGGGTGAGTGGTTCACCTTCCCCTACGATTGATATATGCATAGGATGAGTGGCTCACCTTCTCCTATGGCATATGAACAGGATGAGTGGTTCACCTTCTCCTGTTGATGCCCCAGTATACAGCCTACCCATGTAGTCTGGGACTCATGGGAGGTACCTCTCATCTAGCCAATGAGTTGGGAAAAGTGGATAGGGACCATAGCACTATAGATGGACACATCGTGTACTGCCTTACTCCCTATGTCTAGGATGCATGGTATTCAACAACTTGATCTGGGATCAAGTCTGATTGAGGTTCTACCTCTAGACTGACTTTTGTCAGTGGAGAGTGGTAAGGTCTTATGACTCACTCTCAATCAATTCTTCATTATCTATATCAGTGTCTAGCAGATCAAAGATGAGATACAAAGATGGTACATGACAACATAATGGCATGATGATCGATGATGATAAATGTATTGGCAAGTGGAATTCTCCCTAGTTGAGAGGGAGTGTTAAAATTGGAAACTAGGGCCAAATTCCACTTTAGACGGCTTATTTGATGGAGATGATAATTGCATTGAATTCCTCTTTTCAAGAGGATCAAAATTGATTTAAAGATCATCAAATTTAGACAAGCAGAAATGTGTTTTTGAATTTATGACCACACGTGTAAATTGTCAAGGTCGGCCACACCATCATGTAGGCTCATGAAGCCCAAGAGACATGTCACTTCACCCTCAACAACTTGTATAAATATAAGTGACCTCTCACCTCATTTGGCATCATCATCACTCACAAATTCTTCTCTCTCCTTCTTTCATTGGTTTGTACAGCTATTGGGCATATTCTTTCTATCACACATGTGGCAAGGAGGACGAAATTCAGAGAGAATTACAGGGCCGAAAATTTCAGTATTTCCTGTAGTTTGACCAGCGTTGACTTTGACTTTCTAGGCAAATTTTGAGTTCGATCTTTTGGGCAATTTTCTATTTGGGCAAGCCGCACTCCTTGGCACAAAAACCGAGGTGTTCTAAGCACTTTGACTGCAGAGTTAAATTGCAAGTTGACCGCAGACTTTAGGACAAAGTTTGACCGCTAATTTGGGACTGTTTTGGGCTGACTTTGACCTCTTGTTCAAGCCGTGTTTGACTGGGTAGGAATGAGCTTCCTTAAGGACATTTCGTTGCTACTTTGACCAACGTTGACTTTCTGGTTAGGGCTGAATTTGACTACAATTGAATGTAGATTTGACAGGGTTGTTTTGACTTTGATTTGGCAAGTCAACTTTGACTTTTTATACTCTCTCTCTCTGTTGAACATTTGATATAATAATAAGAAGAATTGATCAAAGGGTTTTTCCCTGACATCTGCCAAATCTGGTGTCCTCTTGTCTTGGCTTGTCTTTTGCATTTTTGTTATTCATGTTCTATCTACAGTTACTGTCAATGTGATTTATGGTTAATGTGATTGCTATTGGAAATTATCAATGGGTTGCTAAAGGTCATTGAAGTAATTATGCTAAGCATAGAACATACCATTGTTATCTAAAATTAATAAATTCCAATTGGAAGATTACAATAGCATTAAAAACCTCTCCCTGCAATGTATCTCCCGCAAGTCAAGGGTTAATATGTGGAACACCCTCAATGGAAATGATCATCAAAAAAAAGAAAGCAGCGTGCATTAGCAACAAATGTTGAGGATGAGGATGAGCATTCACCTCAGAAGGAGACAAGGAAACCAAGCTTGAGGAGATTGCAGATGGACTTCATTAATTTATGCAAAGAGGTAAGGATCAAGAGGGAGTTGACAATTCCCTACAACCCTCAGCAATTCCCTTCTTAATCAAGAGATAAGTACTTCATATTTTTTTCCCTTGATCAGTATCATTATTTATTTTTTTGGTCAGCCTGTTGTCCTTGTATTTTGCTTGAAGGAGGGATAATGGGTACATTGTGGTGACTACCAATGAAATGATTCATGCAACTGTTAGGCATCATCAAGAAGTTTGTGACAAGAGGGTTCTCCCAGAAAGAGGGAATGGACTACGAGAAGATTTTTTTTGTTCATGTCACTGGTGGTTAGATTCTTGGGCTCGAGCATAGAAGTGATTAATGTTCGAGAGGGAGCAGTAATAGCAAAAGAATTTGCTTACGTGACAGAGGGAGCAACAGTAAAAGAAAAAGGACTTGCTTATGTGGCAGAGGAAGCTGTAATAACAAAAAGACTTGCTTACATGACAAAGGAAGCAACCAGAAGGACATGGTTGGGTCACTTCTTCTAAGACATGATGCAAAGAGGAGTAGTGGAGCTCTAGTTCATATCCACAGATGAGCATATTGTGGACATACTTCAAAGACGAACTTAGTATGATGTTGAATGTCTCCCTCATTGGAAGGGAATGATGAGGTCTTTGTAGGATTGGGCAGACCATCTCCTAAAGCCATAAAGGACTTTGGCTAGGTCAAAAAGGACTTTGACCAGAGGAGATGAATAGATTCACATTTGAAGCCAAAAGGACTTGACTAGATCATAAAGGACTTTGACCAAATAGGTGAATGGCCCAAGGCAATTACAGAGGAAATTATAGGATACATTCACCTCTGAAGCCAGAAGGACTTGGCTAGGTCAACTTGAGTTGAATGTCCTAGGGAAATTATAGGATTGGACAAATCTTCTCCTTGGAAGCCAGAAGGACTTAGCTATGTCAAACGAAGGAGATAGATGTAATTCATCTTTGAAGCCAGAAGGACTTGGTTAGGTCATAAAGGACTTCGACCAAAAAGGTGAATGGTCCAAAGGAAAATTCTCTCCTAAGAAGCTAGAAAAACATGGATGTCTAGGCTACGTCATGACTAGAAGAGATTGAGACATTTGCCTAAGGAGCCATAAAGGACTTCCAGCAACCATGGATATATGAGGGGTTACATTTCCCACTCCAGAATAGAGTTATCTATAGACATGCATCAATAAGGCAAGCTCATAAACTCTTCTTAAGGAAGGAGAAATTTCAGCTAAAAGAGAACATGTTGCATCCAAGGAGAATACCTCCCTTGCTAAGAGGGAGTGTTATTTTTGTGGAGCATTGGGAGGTATTCCTACATGCCAAGAGGCCTCCTAAGTCGGCCTAGAAAAAATATAGAAATTAAAATTAAAATACATTTTCATTTTTAGGTTTCATGTAGGCTCAAAAGGGACAAATTGGGCCCACCATGAAAGGGTGTGTCCCTTGGGGTAAATGCACCCATTTGATCTGTATATATACACATGAAGTGACACTTCATTTGACTCACTCACTCATCATCTCTCTTATATAAAAGACACTCATGGGCGCAGAAAAAGGATGAAACGGTTGAAGTTTGGATTTGGTTTTTGGCACCGATTTCTAGACATTTTATTGTAAACCTTGTTGAAGAAGAATTTCTCCTAGAAGAAGAGTTGTTGGGTTTTCTTCCAAGTTTGGGTTCTCTATTGTGCATGACTATCTCTTTATGATCTTTCTATTGTTTTCGTTGCTTTACTATTGAGATTTTTTGTGTATAATTGTTTAATGATATATGTGGCACAAGATAAATTAATTGAAGATCATTATAAGTAATTATCAGATCAGAAAATCGATTTCTAATATGTTTATTGTAGAAAAATCAACACACCCATGTACAAAATATGGTTATCAAAATGGAGTTTTACTACATCAAGGAAGGCAAAATACAGATCATCTAAGAATCATTACAATGGTTACTTAAAAAAGATGGTTGTTGAGGACATTGCACCCCTTAGCTCCTCGCTTTTAATATTTGCATCCTAAGTCCTGACACGGGGACACAGGACAAACAGGACACGTGAATTCGAGTGTTCGACACAAGACACGTAGACGCCCCAGAACGGGACACATACGACATGTTATATATATATATATATATATATATATATATATATATATATATATATATATATATATATATATATATTAAAAATTAATACTGAATAGATATTTCAATGATTTTATATTACACAAATTCTCATTCATGATACAAATTCAAACATAGATCTAGATTCTACATTGTGAATTTGCAAGTTGCAACATTATGCATACTAATACAATTGGGACAAATTCATCAATTATCCAATAGGAGAAAGACAAGAAACCACAATTTTCTCATTAAGCCATCAAAATCAAAATGTGTTACATAGATAGTAGGTACTGAGTCCTGAGGACTCCTAACTAGCAATGCTAATGGCAAATAGAAATAGCAAATACAAAACAACTACAAGGTAGTAGGTACCTCATCAATCACCATCATCAAAATCAACTTCACTAGCAAGGTCACCACTGCTCTCCTCTCATCCTCCTCCTCTGTATTCAATATAAACTTTGCATCTTTTGGTGTGGAGGATGACCCCTCAAGAGTATCACCATCATCAAAAGTGACAGGCTCTAGCACTGGCTCATTAAAATCCAAGTTGGCCAATGCCAACTCAACAATGTTGTCCAAACCCATATCATTAGGAAAAACATCCCACATCTTTCTCTTTCCCTTCAACCACTCATCCCTCTGCCTATAAATAAGACGAAGGTTGGTGTGCACATACACCATTGTCTCTGCCTTGGACTGCTCAAGCCTTCTCTTCTTGACACTATAAAATTTCCGTATGTGCTCCAATTCCTCTCGCAACAAGAGGATGAAGTGAACTGAGAGAGGAGGCTCATGGCTAGCTGTTGTAGAGGAGGGCTTGTTACCCCATGAGTTGCCCACCAAGAATAGGGTTTCTTAGCCCCCCTGTCTCCAATCACATCATAACCTGCAAATCGCCCAGTGCCAATGGAAAACTCTGTAAAGGCATCCTCCACCTCATTAAGGGATGCTCTATCCTGAAATATTTGCCTCAATACATCCTTCCTCCCCTGTGAAATTTCACCATCCATGTGAGGAGGGAATCTGCGAGAAGGTCCGCCATTCAACAACTCATGGATGTAGTATTTTGGGTTCAATGAGTGAGCTAAACAATGTAAAGGTGTGTAATTTTTGTCCCACCTGCTGACAATAATATCTTGTATGGTGGTGAAGAAGGCCTCTGATGATGTCTCATACTCAAGGCACTCACTCTGTAAATAATGGTCCTCATGGACTCAATCATGGAATCCCATCCCTCATAAACCTCTCCTAGGATGGGTTGGTCTGTATCTGCAAATTGTAGCAAAGCAATGATAGGGTCCATGATCTTAATAGTGAGATCTACCCTCTCCCACCAAGCATCATCTAACACTATGTCCTTGACTCTTTTTGAGGTAGCAAGATTTGTCTTTCCCCAAAAAGACCAAAACTTTAAAATAACCATGGCCCCAAGAGCGGTCTTGACCTCCTTCAACCTCTTCAGCATGATGAATGAAGAGGTAAACCATGTATCTGCAATCTTCACCAATGATAGATGGGTGTACTCCTTGAAGGTTGTAAGGGAATTAGTATGATTTTGTACAAAGTTGCAGATATGGCGTGCATCCTCAATAACACTTCCAATCCAAGGCACATCAGAAGCAATAGTTTTAAGTGCTAAATTCAAGGAATGGACAATGCAAGATGTCCAAAATACTTGTGGATATTTAACTTCCACAATCATGCTAGTAGCCTTGCAAACAGGTGCACTGTCTGTAATGATTTGCACACAAGAATCAACACCTACATCTTCAATAACTTTAATGAACAATTCACCCATATATTGTGCATCATTGTTTTGTCCAAGTGCATCCATTGATTTCAAGAAAACTGGTCCATTCAAGGAAAACACCATGAAGTTGATGAGTGGATGGCATGTTGGATTTGTCCATCCATCAGAAACAATACTAAACCCAGATGTCGATCATCTTGATTTAATAGGCTCAAGCATTTTGTCCACCTCTTTCTTTGCCTTAGTCAACAATGTGGTTCTAAGCTCCTTTGAACCAAGAGATACATACCTTGATGGAGCCCCTTCAGTTACATCAAGCTTAATAAGAATCCTATTGAAAAAGTTAATAAAGAAATAATAGTCGCCATTAATTCATTAATTCCCTTAAACCTCTTTGTAAGAATCTTATTGAAAGCAATCCTCTTACCCCCAGAATTTATGGCCTTGCCAAGATTCATGAAGTTGGGGTCCCCCTGAGACCTATTATTAACACGATAGGTGGGCCTACGTATCTTCTCGCTAAATTCTTAGCTCAAACCTCTTGTTGGTCGCAGTGATTCTTTTGTTAAGGACTCTGCCTCCTTTATTAAAGAATGGAGGGATATTACACTGGAACCTGGTGATTTATTGGTGAGTTTTGATGTCGTTTCCATTTACACCAATATTCCTATTCAAGAGGCCATTGATGTCATAAATCGGATCACTGACAATGACACTACCAAATTGGTTGGCCTCTGCCTCACCTCTACCTTCTTCAGTTTTCAAGGTGAGTTCTTTGAACAAACCTGTGGGGTAGTGATGGGTTCTCCTCTTTCCCCTATTGTTGCTAACTTATTCATGGAAGATTTTGAGACTAAAGCCTTAGCCTCAGCTCAATTTCACCCTAAAAAATGGAAGAGGTTCGTTGATGATACTTGTGTCGTTTGGCCTCATGGTCGCAAAAAATTGGATTTGTTTCTTAACCATCTTAATTCTCAATCGAACTCCATCAAATTCACAATGGAGGTTGAGGTGAATGGGTGTCTTCCTTTCCTAGACATCCTTCTCTCTAGAATGAATGATGGTTTTGTTTCTCACCGAGTCTTTCGCAAGAAAACTCACACAAAACATTATCTTCATTCTAGTTCTCATGATTTTTTGGCGCAAAAATTCGAGGTTCTTAGTACTTTAGCCACCCATGCTTTAAGAATTTCAGATGAGAAACACCTTGAAGAGGAAAAATCTCATCTTCTTAAAGTTTTTGAAAATAATGGCTATAGCAGATCTCAAGGCCTCAAGGCTTTCCAAAGAGCCCATAAAGAATCGAGGGTTAAGCCTCCTCGTGATAGCCAAATCTCTTAGGTGCAGCGCCCGTTTATCCAAGGGACCACTGACATGATTGCCCGTATTCTTAAGAAGAATAACATTTCCTCTTCTTTCAAGCCCCTTAATACCATTAGAAATTCTCTCAGACCCGTTAAAGACCCTATTGACCCCAAGGACATCAAAGGAGACTACTCGATCCCATGTTCCTGTGGGGTTCCCTACATTGGGGAGACCGACCACTCTATTAAGCAGAGAATCCTAGAGCATGTAGCAGACATCAGGCACAACCGATCTCGCTCATCAGCTCTTGTTGAGCATGCAGAGAAATTTAAGCACCATGTATGCATTGAGGATGTGAAGGTCATTGCCAGGGTTGATCACTTCCACCATAGGAAGCTAAGAGAGGCTATTGAGATTGAGAAACATGTTGTCAATCTCAATAGGGATGATGGATGGAAATTGAGTAGGATCTGGAATCCAACCTTTTCATCTTGATTCTCCTCTTTTTTTCTTTTTAAGTTGTGACCCCCTTATGAAAAAAAATTATAATTATATGATTATAATTTCTTTTATATAAAATAATGGATAATACATAAATATTAGTATTATTATTAATGAATAATTTCATGTATAAACAAGTAATAAATATTATATTATATTTTTATTTTTATTGTTCTATTTATTTATTTATGAAATAGGGTTAATTTGTATTATTTAAGATTAATATGTTTTTGTTTAAAAATTAGTTAATATAATAAATAAATAATATATATATATATATATATATAATACTTTTAATAATATTAAAAAAATAAAAATAAAATCATATTTATATAAACTATTAACGGCTGATTTACAACAGTCGGTTTTTAATTAGAATTTAAAATATTAATTTATTAATTAAAAAACTAATTCCTAACGACTAATTCTAGACTCTGATGCATCCTTGCTATTTATTCATTAGGATCTATGGATTTTTTCACCTTTGTCCTGAGGATGAACCACATTAGTTGGTTCGAAACATCGACCAAATAACATTAATGTGATTAATCCGAAAGACATGCTTATTACATTATGGATCACAAAAGCCTAAGATCTAACATCTCAAGAAATAAAGGTGGTCATGCAACATTAAATGATATGAAGTTCAGATAGAAAAAGAAGGCAATGGTGATATCAAGCTCTTCCCATCTCTCTTTCTGAAATATCTTGTCCAATGGACCAAGTGCCATTGCCTTTCTTTTTGTTGCTTGACCTACACCCCCACCAAAAATCTCAAATGGAAATTAGTTGTTGCTTTTCCTCAAGAATGGAAGGGGATCCTCATTCTTATTTTTTTAGATGATGCAGCGACAGACACATTTGCACATGCTCCAATTCCACAACCTAGTAAGCCCAACAAATGAGTTTTCACACAGAAATAAGTGCTCTTGAAATGATTGTTGCAATAGCTGCATGTCCAAGAAACATTGCCTCCTCCCTTTAACTTGTTGCCTGGCCCTTGATCTCTTGTGACATACTTCCACAAGGGATATTGTTGAACCTATTATCTTTCTAAATTTATTTTGCCCTCAACATTTGAAGTTGTTGCAGCCCCACTTCCAACAGAGGGAAGAACACTTGTAGACCCTAACGAAATTGGAACAAGAGGGGCATCACCAATGGGAACATTCTTTCCCTTCTTTTGCCCATTCCTTGCTGCCCTTGATTGAGCCATGAATGTTGTAAAAAAATAAAGAAAAAATGCACTAGCATATAAACAAAATGTACAGGCAAACTGCTATAGCAAAAATAGAAACAAAACGCACTTTCTAGTTGCTTAAATCACCTCCAAAATGCTCCCAAACCCTTTGTTAATTGCTCCCACGTGCCCACAACAAGAAAGACACAAGAATGAGGGAAAAATCAGCCCAAATCAGGCTTTTAGAGACCCGCGACATGCTTTTCAGAGGGACATGTATCCCGAAATTGGGATTCGTTGGCTAGTTGAATTTGATTCACGTGTCCCGTGAATCCCACGTGTCAGGACACGCTCAAGCCACGAATCGTACATGTGTCTCTTGAGAATCGTGTCTGACACATGGGATTCAGAACACGAGGAGGGGGGGAGGACAAATCTGGTTTCTTAGTTTGCATCATATGTAAATATAACATAACTATAATTAAATGAAGCATGGTTGAGGGAAGCAACTGTACTTCAGGTATTGAATTTTTCAATGTTCCACGAAGTTTCCGAGATGGAGGAACGCAGAAATGGGGAGACGCATAGGGGGGGGATGTTTGGGAGTACCCCAAAATTTTAAGGAAACTTAGGGATGTCAGTGTTTATATATATATATATATAAGCCCCGAGGGTTAGCTCAATTGGTCGAGTCCCTGTCATTAAAGCACCTCTACTATTGAGAGGTCACAAGTTCAATTCTCTCAACACTCTCGGGTTAGGCTCTGTGGTTGAACCAGTAATAAGTGATCCTTTCTAGTAGATTTGCCTAGTACAAATATTTTGTGGACGTAGTAGCCACCAATCTCTGGGGACCATGAACCACATAGAAAAAAAAACATGATTCAAATTCAAATTAAATAATGAAATACATTGATTCATACATCATAAATGATTAATAGTAGATACTAAAGTTTGAAGGTTGCAATAGTAAATTGAAATGACTCAAACTCAACAATAGTAAAATTGAGGAGTCAAAGGCTCGGTCTAAAGTCATCAGTATCTAGAGTGAAGACTCAAAAGTTAAAACTGAAAATGACGAAGAAATAATGAACCATTGTTATCACAATTGGGCGGGTCATTGAAACATTAGACCCCAAAACTGGGAACGGGAGAAAAATTAGACTAAAATACGAACTGACCAAAATATACATAAATATCAAATTTAAAAAAAAAACACATGAATTGATGTATTTCCATATGATTCCAAACCATTATACACAAATATGTAAAGTTTCTAATTTATATAGCAAAAGAGGTGCATATCCATCTTTGACCCAAAAAGACATCAACAAAGAGGCTCTAGATGGCCTCTATAGTCCAAAAAATATATCCTACCACAAGTACCTACATATCATCAAAATCATTGCCTATATTGGGATCCTCATCATCAACATCACCCTCTCAACAATAAAATAATAAAGATTTTGTTTGGGTGATCGGTAAATTTTACTAGGGTCATGAAAAAAGAGTTCAACGATCAATGCCACCAACATCAAGGTACATAGAGGGCTTGGTTCTCTTGATTAAATGCTAGTTCCATACCCTCATACATGATAAAATCCAATGGAAACGTTGCAATCCTCCCAATCCAGAAACCCTAAAAACTGTTAAATCTCTTGGATTTTGAGTGGGATCCAAAATTCTATTTTCTCCATATGAAATCCAATGAAATTGGAACTACTGTCAAACATCTTGAGTCAATTGATGGTAATGTTAAAAATTTAAGTAGTAAAAGTTACTTTTACTTTAAGAATTTACATTACCATTAATTACATGGCATTAGTAGGGGTTTAGGGTTGAATATTAGGCTTTCCCACTCATAATTTTTTGTTTTCAAGCAAAATTCAGGGGGGACATCCACAAGCACCCCTTTTGGGGAAACACGTCCCTCATATTGGGGAAACATTTCCCCTTGCGTCTCCCCAAGTTCCCCCAAAAGTGGGACGTGATGAAACATTTTCCAAGTGTCCCCTCGTCCTGAAAGTGTGGGAGAAGTGGGAATGCACCCCCCACCCTAGGGGATGTGTCCCCGTGGAACATTGGAATTTTCACTCTAAATATTTATTAGTGGCTAGTTTGGCTATTAGAGAGCAAGCAACCCCAAGAATAACTTATGGCTATAAGAAGACCAGTTAGCAACATATATATTTTATTGAAAATAAAAGATAACCAAATCAATAAATAAGGCACATTTTTTTAAATAAACAAATAAACCAAAATTCAAGATAATTTAGCCAAATCAATGAGAAGAACAGTTAATTTAGAAGGTAATACTATATGAAGATTTAATCAGCAAACAACAAGAGGAGAGAAGGGAAGAAGTGGAGAAAACCATAGCAGCAAGAAATGAAGGGAAAAGGGCATGGTTGTACAATGGTAAAGCAGTTATTGTAGTGTTTGGGCCTCCGGGCAAAACAGGGCAGCAAGCTGGCAGTAAAGAAAAAGCAGAGAATTCGATGATAGGGAGGAAAACAACAAGATCAACATGGATGAAAAGGGGTGAAGACTCAAATTTGAGTCTTATGTGCCAAACTGTGTAGCAGTCAAATCCTACCCAGGTCTACCTAAGTTTAGTTTGTTGGAATTGTAGAGGTTACCCTTGGAGGAGGGGACCTGGGTTAGGGCCTATTGCGGAAGGTAGAGACATAATTTGTCTCACGGAAACTCATGAACATGATGGTTGCAAAACTCTTGTGTTTGACGGTTATTTGAAGTTAGCAGTTTGGAACAAGGTAGCAGAAAATGGCAAAGGGTATGGGGGAATACTAGTTTTAGTGAAAGAAAAAGAAGGTCGTCACATTCAGTTAATTAAAGAAGATGCAAATAAACAATATTTATGGTTCAAAATATCAGAGAATGAGAATCACATAAGAATTGCAGCATGTTATTTTGCCCCTCAAGTCTCAAAAACTTACAAAAATAAGGGGCTAGATAGCAAGGATCCATATGTAGCTTTAAAGCAAGATATTGTTGTGTACTCTCAACAGGGAGAAGTTCTTTTAGTGGGAGATTTCAATGCTAGAACAACAAATCATCAAGCTAGTATTCTTTGTTGTAAAGAGGATCACAATCCTATTTGGCTCACTGAAGAGGAGAATCCCCAATGGGTGAGGTGTTCAGAAGATGACAAAGTTAGCAATCATTTTTTAGAGGAGTTGCTTACATCGTGTGGGGCTTTCAACTTAACTATTTGCAATGGTCTAGATAGATGGAAAAGGTCTGGGAACTTCACTTGCAACACATACAATGGGGCAAGTGTCGTTGATTATGTGATGTGTTCACAAAGCTTGATAGAAAAGATAGATGAAGTTAAGATTGGAGAGCATATTTGGGACTTAAAATCAGACCATAACCCAATTTATATAAAGTTATCATGGTTAGAAGAAAGACAGAATGGGAGAAAAACCCAATGCTTTCGGCAATCACTATCAAGGAGCAAAATTCTTCTAACACGAGAAAATTGTACTATCTTCGAGGCAATGTTAGAGAGATTGATTCAGAAGGAGAAAACTGGTTTCAAAAGCTTCAACAGTCATGAGTTAACAAATATAATCCAAAGTGCACTTGAGAAGTGCAAAAGAACAAAAAATAGGAAATCAGAATCAAATTGTTTTCCTGTAAATGCTTGGTTTGATGAGGAATGCAAAATGGCAAGGAGAACCTTGAAAAAGGCAGGCAAGGAGAAGATGAATGTAAAGTTATATAAGCAGATACTAAAAAGGAAAAAAGATGAGTTCATGCAAACAAGGTGAGAAGAGTTAATATATCTAAGCAAGAATAACCCAAAGCTTTTCTGGTAGGAACTTCAACCAAGGAAGAAGCAAATCGAAAATAATATTACAGCCAATCAATGGTTTGAATATGCAAAGCAACTCTATGAGAAAGAATCAAAGGCAGAGCCTCCCTCCAGGATTAACACAACTACAAAGCTCTTCACGTTATAAGAGGTGGAGATTGGAATTAAGAAGCTGAAAATAGGAAAGGCAAAGGACTTGGTTGAGCTTCAAGCAAAGTATCTAAAATGGGGAATGAACACTCTTGCACCGCACATCATGGAAATATTCAACAACATCATTCAGCAAGGATTCCCAAGGGACTGGACAACTAGCCTAGCAATACCCCTTTTTAAAAGTGGAGACATTAATAATCCTTCCAACTATAGAACCATTATGATCAATCCTTTGTTTGCAAAGCTTTTCGACAGCATGGTAGAAAATAGAATCAGTAAGTGGGCAAAAGTAAAAGAAAAGAGGGCAAGAGGACAAGCGGGTTTTAGGCCGAAGCATTCTACAGTGGATCATGGTATCACGTTGAGACACATTGTTGAAAAGGTTTGGGAGGACAAAGAAGAAGCATTATGCTGCTTTGTTGACTTCAAAAAGGCATTTGACACAGACCCTAGAGATAAGTTGTGGCATAGAATAGAAAAACTTGAAATTCTTTTGCATTATAGAGTCGATGTCCATAGACTTTATGAAGAGGTGAAAGTCAAAATTAGAACATCAGCGGGTATTTCAGAAAGCTTTAGAAGTGACATTGGAGTCAAGCAAGGTTGCCCTCTATCTCCTACTCTTTTTGGCTTATATATTGATAAACTGGAAGAGTGGCTAAATCTGCAAGGTGGAGATGGTGTTCGGTTAGGGGAGTTTGTGATAAAGCTTCTTTTATATGCGGATGATCTTGTATTGATTTCTAAATTGGCCCATGGATTGCAAATGCACCTATATGCCCTTTAACATTTTTGTAGAGAAGTGGGGATGCAAGTCAATACTAGCAAGACCAAAACAATGATTTTCTCTAATAAAAAGAAGCAGAGCCAACATACATTCTTCTTTGAAGGCAACATTCTTGAAGTAAATAAGTACAAGTACCTCGGGATTGATTTCAACAACAAACTTAATTGGGAGAACTGCAGAAAGAAGAAAATTTTAGGAGGGTGGAAAGCATTATATGCTCTATTACAGGGGAACCGCTCCCAAGAGTTGGGAAACCCGTTCCAATGGTTCCCGCGCTCCCGGGAGCTTTGGAACTGTATGGGAACATTCCCTTTTCAGCAGGAGCTGCAATGGGAGCTTGGGAAAGTTCCGAGAGCTTTGAAGGCTATTTTTTTTGGAGTTCCCGCATTCCCTGGGGTTAGGGAATACAACACCTGTAGAGAAATATGCTAAATTGCCCACAAAACATGAGCCTAAGTTGAAACCTTCGCAAGAAGAAAGGCCAAAGACATCCTTAACACCGATATCCTTAATTGAGAAACTGGAGCAATCCCTTGATGGGTTAAGGAAGTGTGTGGCACCTCGATGTAAGGGCGATATCTGGGATGTCATGCTAATGAGTATTTCTTTTGTTGTTTATGTATATATATGGTAGAAGATTGTGTGTGCATATTGTATGTGGTAGTCAATGCTTAAACATTAGAGTTTCTTTACTTTTTCTCTTAAGAATAACTAGAAAAACATATGTAAAATTGTTCCTTTGTATTTTTAAGCCAGATTGTTTCAAAGACTCGTCATGTGTCATAATGAACTTAACATTTTAATATTTTATATATATAAAAGGGAGAGACTTAGGGAGAGAGACACCCAAAGAATATATTTATATATAAGAGAGATTATATATTTATTATTTATATATTTAAATTGATTTTAATATTTTGATTCAATATTAATTTTGATTATTATATAAATTATATAATTAAAAATAAAAAAATTTATTTTTTTTTATTTTTTTATTATATAATATTACCGCTCCCGATTCGCTGTTTCCTGTAAATTTTGGGGAAACCTTTAGCGGTTCCCGACACCCGTACCCAAGTTCCCAATGTTCCCACGTTCCAGAAACTCATGCAACATAGATTATATGCTCTTCAAAACAGATGTAGAGAGGCAGAGTTATGGGATTGGAAAATGACTAAAACGCTTTTTGGACTCCTAGTTTGTCCAGTGATGCTATATGGGTGTGAATTGTGGGCTAGCAGCACCCCCGTCTCAAAATGGAAACAAATTGAGAAAATCCAAAAACGCTTGATCATGAGCAAGTTCAAAATAAAAAATTCGGTATCTTATGAGATAATGTTGAGTGAAATAGGAGCAACTCCCATCGAAGCAATTGATATGGTGCGGCTCATAAGATATCTAAAAAGAATTGAGCAAATGGGAGTAGGTAGATGGCCTAATGTTATCTTCAATGAAGGCATGAGTGAAAGAAAGAAAACATGGATGAAACA
The DNA here is from genome assembly GCA_031772625.1 of Pinus tabuliformis. Taxonomy (NCBI): domain Eukaryota; kingdom Viridiplantae; phylum Streptophyta; class Pinopsida; order Pinales; family Pinaceae; genus Pinus; species Pinus tabuliformis. The sequence continues at coordinate 1,703,121,314 of CM062819.1, forward strand.
AAACTACATATGGATGCAAAAATGGAATATCTACCTCAATCCCTGTCCCACAAATAGCAAGGAGCTAAAGGATTTTGTTATGGAGAAGTTTCATAAACGAGTATGGGGAAAAGAGTTGGGTAGAAAGAAGAAGTACTACATTGAGGAATTCAACCCTATGTGTGATCTACAACAAAAAGAGTTCATTGGAGCTAACATTTCGTGGAGGGCAAAGGTTCTTATTGCTCAATTAAGAACCAACTCGCATCAACTTCGGTGTGAAACAAGACGGTGGAAAAGGCCTAAAGAAGCTTGGGAAGAACGGGTGTGTACATTTTGCACGTCTGAGGCAGTGGAATCGTAAAAACATTTCATTTTGGAATGTGATGCATTCAAAGACCTCAGAGAAAGTTATGGGAATATGCTAGCATCTGTTCTTGGCACTGTCTTTTCAGTGAGGGAATTGTCGGAAAGTTGGGTCAGCTTATCATCAATTTGAACAAGAAAAAGATTATATTGCAAAAGACGAAAAGCAGGGAACTAATAGTCTCATAGACTATTTTTAGTGTCGTGAACGTTAAAATATCATTTCATTTCTAGTGACATAAAGATAATAGTTTCCAACAACAAACTGAAAATGTGAAAGACTACTCCTTAGGAAGCTCATTTTACTTGTTAAAATGGCAAAGAAAAAACTTACAATGATAGAAGAAGACTAAATCATACATTTACTTCAATAGATGCTTCTAGCTTAGTGCCATGGAGATGCATAGCAGTTTCATGACTTAATACAACAACCAATAATAACCATCCAAAAACATTATGATGCACAATATCCCTCGATCCAATGAGATAGATGATCATGTTTGCCGATCTAAAAAATACAGTTTGGTATAGTTGTTCTGTAGAGTATTGGTCTCTAGACGAAACGGAGTAATCCCGTGGAGCGGCCAAACAATCCTACTATAAAAAAATAATGTCCCCGCTTAGCAACTGGGCCTTGCAGCATATTGATGAAATAGTGAAGTAGCCTTTAGGCTTCATCTCAAACCATGAAGCCCAATATATTGAAACTGGATGAAGGTCCTAATGTGTCCCATCAAAAAAGCAGTTTGATTTTCAAAGAACAAGACTCACACTGAAGAATTACAGATCTCCCTGCACTGGTCCTGGACATCTGTTCTCTGCTACAATGAGCCCTATAATCCATTTTCCAGATTGCAGCCTCTGGTTTTGTTCCTTCCACACTGATATCATTTTTATACAAATTAGAAATGTTATTATCCTCTGTCCATTGACTAGGCCTAAAGCCCATCTCCACCAGCTCTGTCTCTGCAATAACAAAATAATCCCCACATCTACAGGGGTAAAGATATTCAACTACCCGTCCTTCTCCATCCTCTTCAATGCCCATCTCCTCCAATTCGATTTCATTTGCAATAACCTCTACATTATGTTTCAAGGCCTGTAACTCAAAATCATAAACCTCTCTTGATTTAGAATCCTTAAGGACTTCCCATGCTTTCTGCACCCTCCAAAATCTATCTAAATGCGCCTCATCCTCGTCCCCAGTTTCCCTGTTTGGCTGAAAATCTGCAGAATATATATCCCCACATGATAAAACATCATAATTATTGAGACCCGCTTCAATAAAACCGGATTTCCCCTTGTCCGCTTCATCAACTGGGTTATGGAGGCCATGAATTAGCTTGGTGTTGGGAGATGGAATGTCAGATGTTTTAGGGATTATTTTATCCGGATGAAGAGCAATGAGTGCAGATCTGTATTGTGCTCTGATTTCGGCATAAGTGGCATTTTCTCTCACACAGAGAGCTTCGTAATGATTTCTGCTGCTTATTCTACCATGCCCCCCTGAATTCATGGCTTCCTTCGTAGGCGCGAAGGGATCACCCCCCTAAGTTTCAAGTTGAGTCTAATATCCCTATTCGGCAGATTTCAAGCATTTAATTCGAAATTAGTGGAATACAAAACCGAGAGGACCAGGTTTGGCCAAATTCGCGAATATGGAAGAAAATAATTCTGTTACCTGGGCTTTGCCGATGTGTGTGTTACCTGGGCTTTCCCTGCGTTGATGTACTTGAACACCGTCCAATACAAGAAGGCAATTACATAACGGAATATCTGTGCGCCCCGCCGCATGAAAAGAGTCTGCACCGATCAATGTTCTTCTCTCTCATGTTTACCTGCTGGATGAAAAATGCCTGCACCGTCCAATGTTCTCTTATTTCATGTTTCATCGAACGAGTGTTTTCTTTTATTTCATGTTTCTTCTCTGCCCAAAGCCACTCGTTAGGTTAACTCGTTTTTTTCGTAGGAGTGTCATTCGCTCGCTAAGCTCGGCCATGTGATTCCTCTCGGTTGGCATGCAGCGTAAGTTCCGCAAGTGTACCTTAGCGTACCATAGGTTAATTTTTTCTGTAGGAGTGGTAAGGAGAATGTGAAAAGAGTCAAACAAGAATAACACTAGCATTTGCACCAAATGTTGCAAAGGAAACGCCGTAAGGCATAAATTGAAGAACACAAATACAACAAAAGAATACTTTGATAAAGAATAAAAATATATTGAACGCTCAAATCAATGCCCCATTAACTGAAACCAGTTAGTAGACATATCTATCAACATTAGGATTATACACAATGATCAAGAAATTTCCCATATACAAACAGCACCTTCCACAACAACCTTTTGTCACATCCACATTTTAAAAAATGCCTTGGAACGTGATTGGAATCTCCCATATTGTCTTTTTAATTATGCAGATAAATCTTCCATATTGCTATTTTCATCATGAATATTGTTAGTTCATTGTTGTAAAGTGTTAGTGTGTTAAATTCAATACTGTAAGTTTGACAAGCGAAAAAAATTCCTCAATTAGCATAATATGCATTTTTCTCTCACCGTGTATTTTTCAGTCATGCATTACAAAACTTCCATCAAAGAGCACAAGTAACAGATTAACATGTATTTTCCCTTCATTATTTTCATCACAGAGCCAAGAAATCTATGCCTTATCTATAAAGTAACAAAAACATTTTGAAATAAGTTTAATATTTCAAGCCAGTGTCTAACCTATAAAGTAACAAAAACGTTTTGAAATAAATTTAATAGTTTAAGCAATTGACTAACCTAATTTAATAATTGAAAAATTCTCAAAGATGAATTATACTCCATAATAAGAGAGCCAACATTGGAGCCCATACTTTCACTAAAAGGAAAAGAAACACAACCACTTGTTAAGAAGAAATTCAAGTAATAATAATAAAACAAAAATAATAAACATTAAAGTATAAAATGGTATTTCCAACGCACAGGTATAAATATACATGCTCTATGTCCATTGTTAGATTAAATGGGTGTGGAGAAAGGGCAAGAAGCATGTTCAATTTGTTTCTAAATGAGTGGTTATCTAAGCTCGTAAACATAATAAAAAAGATATTTATTACAACAACTTCTATATGATTATTCTTTTTGAAACATAGTTAAAACCGTAAATTAACAATTTCAGAAACCTACACATGTTAGAAACAATCAAATAAGCCATGATGATTGAGTTTCCCGTTACTTAAAGTCTTTGTTGATTGAGTCCACTGAATGAGCCAAGTTCATGTTAGCTTTGGTTGAGTTGATGTAAAAATGTGTAGTGGAGTTGATATCAACTAAGGTCTAGTTGTAGAATCACCAAACTGAGTTGAAGTTGGCTTAGCTAGACATACAAGGTTAAACCAGCTGACCGATAAAGTTTGTCATAACTACAAACTGAGATTTATTCAAGCTTAGCAACAATTACTATCATCATCGTCTAATGTTTAAATACTAAATTGCAAAATGCAGTTAATGCCAAATAATGTATACATTTTTTAGGGCATTGGGCAGTAGCAACACCAGAGCTATGTTGTGGGTTTTGTATTGGCAAAATTCGTATTGTGGAATTTGGGTTTTGCATGAGTATTGTTGTTTCCAGAGAAAACGATGTTGTACATAATGGTGGAGAGATGTGCAATTGTTTCAGGTTCCGTAATTTGATGATATGCACAAAATGGGTAATGCCATGAGGCCCTAAATGTTTTTGGTCAAATGAGGAGAGTGTTTCTAAGCCAAACAACTTCAGCTTTGGCACCATTGTCAAGGCCTGCGTTGGGTAATGCCATGAGGCCCTAAATGTTTTTGGTAAAATGAGGAGAGTGTTTTTAAGCCAAATAACTTCACCTTTGGCACCATTTTGGAACATCTAAAAGCTCTGAACAGCTTACCCGCCTGGTACTTAGTATGTTGTACAGGCCTGGAACTTATATTTGTGTCAACAAATGAGTATGTGGTTGAACCCACAGGTGTCTTCATCGACAAAAAGAAAGCAGCTGCTCACTTGAAGGTTTGAATATTACCATTCCACAATTCAATTATAATTGATTTTTTCCTTCAAAGGTTATCCGACATGCTACTAATTAAAAATGCAATGTAGGTAAAAGTTGAGAAATGATATTTGAGGTAACTAAGGAGTTGTCACATGTAATGCCACTCCCTTTCTACATGAGCAAGGAGATTTGGCAATAGCATGTCCGCTTTGGCTCTTTCTCAATTTATAAAATTGACACTGTTGACTAATATCGGCATAACCAACCCTATTCTAAGTTGAAACTTCTTTCAAATTGAGCATTCACCTCATGAAAGGTTACCTTAAAATTGCTCCATAGTTGTGACTATTCGAAATTGACAAGGTGATTAAAAAATAACATGTTTGTTTTAAGTTAATGGTTTCAATCATGAATCCATTGTGAAATTTCTCGCATTTTAGCTTCTAATTGTGCAATAATGAACCCATTGTGCATTGTTCCAATTGTAGAAAATTCTAGCCCTAAGTGATTCTTTCCCTTATGATCTCAATCAAACAAATCAATTATTGAATTTAATTAATGTAGAAATTAATTTCGGACCATAGCAACAATCATACAATAGCTGGAAAAGTAAATAGGATGCATAAAACAGTTTTTTTTCTAAGTAAGACTAATTCAATTAAAAAAGGCAAAAATATAATTACACCGAGGCCCCGCCTCAAACTCTGTTTCTAGCTTTCATCGAAACAGTTGATACTGCCCCAGATTGGGGAAACCAGCATGAAATTACAAAACGATTACCATATAACCCTGAACTGACATCAACAGACACCATAATACGACCTTGTGACACAGAAAAAAGGTGCAACTCAGCAACACTGGACATGACAGCAAACCAACAAAACCACTGAACTGCTAAACATACGCAAAAATATCAAGCGACTGGACCAAACCGTGATCTGCCTGAGGCCGATTTGGTTCATGGGTGGCTGCATTTGCCAGAGGGCATCAGTTGTTTTGCTACTCCTTTGGAGTTTCCTCGACCACGGGACACACATATTCTTCCCAATCATCTTCCTTTTCCTCCACATTGCTCTTCTCAGCATCGCCGTTAGGCCCCTCCATCTGCTGGGCGCCTCTTGATCGGCCAGCACACCCCACCGTTAAAGCCACGACTGCAGAGCAGCCACCCGCCCGTTGAAAGTCGTCTACATGCTCATTGCATTTTGCTATGCCTGATTCCCTGGCTATCATCCTTTGAATTTTCCTCCTGACTCCTCTCATATCCTGGGCTCTCATCCCCTGAGAATGCTCCTTAGAGCTTGTCACTTGATCACTGTCCAGCATTTCTTCTTCAGTGAAGACAACGGTCACCTTGGCAGTGATAGTAGGTTTATTTAGACGGCTATGGAGCCTGAAATGGGTAGTGTGAGAGGCAGAGCCAGGACTCTGCTGGGAAATAACAGAATGGAGCCCAAAATCTCTGAGCGGATCCCTTGACTCCATCCCACGCCCCCGCCTACTGCGCGCGTAGGAATAGTGTCTGAGCTGAGGTCTGGGTTGAGCCTCATCTTCCTGGTCCTGAGGAGGGGAAGGGGGAGCCGAGCTCTGCGCAGTATGAGGTCTCGCTCTGCCTCCCCGAGAACCTCCATATCGACTCCTCATTCGATGCCTTACCATCCTGGTGAGGATTGAGAGCAGATCAACGGGATATTCAGTTGGGGAGGGGGATTGATTATAGAAACAAGGCCTTTGAGCAGGATTTACAGGGCAAAGCATGGAGTGGGAGAAATGGTGGCCATTTCCAAAATCGATGCAACTAAGGTGCCAACAACGTTTCCATGTAGTTGTTATGCTACCTGCGAGCTTTGCCTGCAGCGGACAATAGCTACGAATCGGGGGACGAACAATGGGAACAGGAGGCGCCATTATGATATCTACTGTATCCATATCTCGGCCTAATGGGCCATTTATTTCCATCTGCATGCTGGTCAGATTTCGACTGCAGTGAGCCTGGATCCGAGCCCAATTCATCACCTGGCTGGTCCTTGCGCCGGCGTTTCTAAGTGAGCCCATTAATGCTCTTTGAAAACACCGCATCCGGGTCATAAAACAGTGTTTGCATAAAATGGTTTTTGGAAACGTTTGAGACCACTCAGAGCAATGATGGCACTGCACAAAGGAAGTTTAATGCTTAGCCAGGTGGATGGGATTAAAAAAAAATTGAAAAGGCCAACTTGCAGTCTGAAAAGGGTCAAGCCCTAAAAGAGACTTGAACCTCAGATCAGAATATGGTGGAGGGACGAAAGGCCTAAGAAGGTTTGCTAGATTTTTGTAAAGGCAAAGCCTTTATAAACCAATTGTATAAAATGGTTTTTGGAAATGTTTGAGACCACTCAAAGCAATGATGGGACTGCACAAAGGAATTTTGTGCAAGGAGGCTATCACATCAACCCAGGAACTCGCGTGAAAAGCAATTATATTCCTCCTCCCTTACAGTGACTATTGAGAAAGTTCCAAGAAAGTTACTATCACTATTCAAAGGAATAAGAAACTTTACTCTGTTCTTTCTTGGGTTCAAAGAAAACTGAAGAGTAACCATGACTGTCAAAAAGCAATTAATTAGATGTCACAAGATTAAAGCTAAAGATAAGACAGAAGAATACTAATATGGAATGAAATTTCAACAAAGGGACATGCCATTTTGGAAACATACCCTATAACATGACATAGGTCACAATCAAACGCTGAAGATGGTCCATGAACCAAAATAGATTTTATATTTTTTATGCCATAACAGGGCCAAAGAACATTGATAAGCTAGATACTCTCACTATTCAAAGGAATTAAAATATTTAGATATTTGTTTTCACATATTCTAATATGATCCCACTGTAGCAGAGTGAGGTACAAATGTTGGAGAATTCCTAAAACAAAAAATACTTGTGCCATTTTGACTTCTTTTGAAGTTGAAAATTCTTCGGAGAAAGACTAATTTCGAGATTTTTTCAATTTTAGGACTCGAACTCAGATAGTCAGATTGTTGCCACTCCTCCTTCCATATTTCCTTGCAGATTTGATTGAATGAGGCCTTCAAGCATCAATGTACCATTCCAAGGTACCATGGCCCGTTGGCAGAGAAAGTAAGTTGTGAGCTGAACATCCCATGGCTGAACACCGTGGCAACACCTATCTCCTATGTAGCATGTGCATTAAACTGCAACCCTTGAAAGCACGTTGGCTCCTGAGGAGTAAGGTTACTGACTAATGATTGATCCACATACATGGTGGACCAATTTTTGTTGAAATTTATGATTAAATGGATTGAAATTGTAGAGCCTGATTGGCACTGATGGACTCATTTACAAATATCTACTCCACCCTGATTATGCACTATGGGTTTCATATACAATTTCATGGAACAAACAAACAATTTGATTAAAACTGTAGATTGTGATGGTATCGCTGGATTCAGCAATAAACATATACTGCATCCTGATTTCTGCAAGATCATGAAAGTAAACAAATAATTTGGCTGTAATTGTATTTGTAGGTTTTGATAGCATAGAAGGATTCAGTAACAAACAACTTACTGCACTTGAATTATGCCAGTTGTGACATACAATTTTCTCAATCAAAGAAACAAGAATATTTTTAGAAATGAGGGCCAAGGTCGCTATTAAATGCAGATTCTACATAACAGATAGGTAGAGCCAATGTCTTTAAATGAGATTTTTTGGAGTTTCCTAGTGAAAAAATTTGTGGCCAAATCTTGATTTGTGTTGTTTAAACTGGTTTTTTAATTGCATATATAGATTCAGCACCCTCAAAAATCCCTGGGGCACTTTCTTTGTGAAGAGTTCACCTTGAGAGCTTGTGATTTCAATGAATCCCCAGCAGATTTTAGACAAATTTAATAAGAAAACTTTCCAAAAAATCACATTTAAAAACTATTAGAATCTAAAAATATCTTGCAATCCTAAAAATAAGAGCAAGTTCAAACCATTAACCTTGTTGTTATCTGCCAGATTCCTGATATATATAAAAATGCCCATGGTTGCCCCTATAAACAACATTTGCTCACCTGAAAACAAAGCACTGCTATCAAAGAGAGGGGAGACTGCACGAATCACAAACAAACGAAAGAGATTGTTAAACATTGTTGCTTGTTGCAGATTCTATTTCTTTCTTTCTTGCAGTTATAGTATCTGTCCTTACCTTTGAGTATATTGGATGTGAGATAAGAAGTGAAGAGAAGCGGAGGACACCATTAAAGCAGCAGTAGCAGAGGAGGTTGCGACTGGGGCGACCTGGGAACACGTCCACATTACTCTAAACTCTTGATCTCTCCATTAGTCCTGTGAATGTGTTGCAAGGTCACCCCAATCGAGCCTGCTCTGTCTCATTTATTCATGTGACTCAATATGCAGGGGAAACCCTTTCTGAAACTGCGTCAATGAATGTCTGTAATTTATAATTTATTGAAATGAGATTGATAGAGAAGGAGAAAGGAACCAAAATCTGGTAGAACAAGCAGTACACGTGAAGTGCAAATATGGCCCTGAGATTTATGTTGAGTCAGGTCGAAATTAGATGGTTTCACACACTGTCGGTGGAAGCAATGAAAGGGCTTAATCTCCTCCATATTTAGGTTGAAAGGATAGTTGCCACGATGGGAGGTCAGTATGAAATTGCAATGTATGGAATGTACTCCAGTACTATTTTTACCAGAAAAAATTGAATAGTACAAACAATAATACTTTATTATAATAATAGAACGAATTGAAGTATAGTAAGGTTTGAAGGTGTCAAAGCCAGTGTGAATGCTGACATGTCTAACAGTGACTATTGAGACTATGACATTAGCCAGGGACTTGCACACCAAAACCCAAAACCAGTTTCTGGCCCGATAATTCTTTTGTTCATGGATGATATGTTATAAATCATATACATTTCACAACTTGCTTGACCACGGTAAGATAAGCACCGTACCTACCTAATGTATAAAAGAAGACTGATAAGCAGGAGGAGGGGCAGGCAGTCCACTGCCAAAGCGATGGTTGCTGTAATTAGTAGAGGAATTGTAAGAACCATGCTCTAATATGTCTGATTTTGAGTCTGAGTCAGTAAAGAAAAATGCTCAAATGTAACTATGTGCTCCTTCAGCAACCATGATGTCATGGTGACTTGGGAGCTCCACAGGCAATTTGTGAATTTCTAAATGCACAATTAATTGTTAGCAACTTGCTATCATAATTGAAATTTTATTTAATCCATGACAATAGACTATTCTTAATCTACAACATGTTGTAGGCATGTTCAACAATTTCATATGCTCTAGTGCATATCTATATGGACCAAACATGCATTTTTAGTATGCATTCTTATTCCATCTCCTGTGCTACATATGGCTGTCCAGTAATCCCCTTGGATCTTTACAGCCTTTGTACTATACCTTTAATCCTTCTACTATCATATGCATCGAACGCCAACCAATATGTCTTACTTGTATTGCCACCTTACACCTTTATGTACTTGTACACCTTTATGTACTTGTAGATAACCTTGTATTTATTCTTATTTTTGCACAATTGTTCTCCTTTTAAGCATTTGTTAATCAAATCACTCTTGGCCACCATACATGCCCAACATATACTATGGTATGTCAATTCTTTGATATCCACTTCCTTGACCAATCGGGCCTCAAGCTTAATTTCTTTAGTCAATATTCCAACATTTTGTGATTTATCAGGTATATCTTCTTTTCTTGGCTTCATAGAGACTATTTTAGAGAGTTTGACTCTTTTGACGTTCCTTTTACAAACTTAGCATGTATATCTTCTTTTCTTGTACCCTCAATTGGTACTTCCAACATTTTAGAGCATCTCAATTGATTCCCTTCCCATTTTAGATGGTTTGCTTTCAGATTCCATCCGGTTACAACCAGTACAAAGCATCGTAATACTTTCTTCCTCATGTACTCTCATAATTACCCTTTCAGAAATCAGTACCCTGCTTGTGTCCCCCTTAATTTGACATCCCATTCTATATTGAGACTGCACTCAACACCCTTGGAATGTTCTCAATATTCTTTACATGCATCAAGAATTCCCATTTATTTTTGTCATCCTTCTTTGAGTGCGGCAACCTACTCTAACTTGGTATCCCTATTATGGTTCCTCTTTCCACCATCTCGAATTGTCTTAGACTTTAATTAGTCCTGGAGTCCACATCTATTTATGTAATAATTCTATTTGAACTTTGTTTGTATCCTCTTGGAAGCATTATGCACATAATGCCCTGATTCATGTCACTAGTAGCACCTTTTTGAGTGAATGGACATTCATCATTCCACCCACTAAATTTCGTGTACTTTCCCCTACTCTCACCATGCACTCTAATACACAAGTGGATCTCTTGTTTTAAATTCTTTAAGCACAACCTGTTAGCCCCTGACTTGCAACTCCCTTCAGCTCTCACCTACTTGCCCATAGAGATGATGCACTCCTACATGAAGAATGCATCCCTTCCTTTATTGTAATCATACTTGCAACCATCATTGTTAATTTTACCTCCTTTGGATTTAAGATCACTGGCCATGCATATTGATGAAATTTAATCCCCTTGCCAATTTGCTCCTTGCTTCTTGTCTCTGACATGGTTGGTTGGTTACACATAGTAACCACCTGTAAAGGTAAGGATACTCACAAGTCCTTGCTTTCTGCAATCATCTTCCACACCTTTGCTGCGCATTCTCTTTAAGAGTATCAAACCTAGAAACCAAGAGCTCACAAGGGTCCTCATAACTGTCATCCTTTCATTGCTCATGAAGTGGCTGTGATACTTGGGTTTGTCTCTGTTTTTTCTATTGAAACCCAATTTATACTAACCATTGACAATGATTGTTTAGATGCATTCTATCCTTTTAATCAATACACTAACTTAAATCACCTTACCCTTGTGCCATTGAATATGGAATCAAGTCCACATCTAACTTGACCAGTTCCATCAATGGCATTTGAGAACTTGAGAGTGGACCTTCGATAAAACCCTACTTGAGTGCCCTTATAATATCTTTCTTTATTGTATCTGCACTTCAATTTTGTATTGTGCTTTTAACAATTTCTGGTAGTCATTATGCTAAATTAGACATCAAAAACTCTGCATTTTATGAAACCATGGACATTTTTACTCTTGTTGGCCAACATAAGCTTTCTTTTGATTTCCTGACAAGTTATGTTGATCAATTTCAAATTGTGGATGGACCACTAGATTTTGCAATTCATGAGATTTCTGCTGACTATTCATATGCCCAATTATTAGATGTGACCTGAAAGTTATGGCCTTCTGAAATTTGGCCTATTTTCCCAATTTTGCCTATTAATACCCCAAGCATCTACCACCAAGGCATATTTACTAATTCGCTAAATTTTAATGACACGATTGGATGCTCCTATCCAAGAGCTTTCCGTTGACTATTTCATGCTACATTCTAAGCTCTAGGCAAGAAGTTATGCCTCCTAGAAGTGTTGGTACTTACGCCATCCCACATATCATGAAAATGGACCTTATGGACAACTACTAGAATATTATGTAAAACATCCTTGTATCCAGCTACCAGAATAGAAAATCCTTGTGTGGTACCTCCCAGATACCAGAAAACAAAATCAAGCAGAAGCTTCTTTCAATGGCGCATGTAGAATTGCTGCCAAAGGACAAGCTAGATATGTGTTCAAAAAATAGACCTTAAGGCCAACTACTAGAATATTATGTAAAACATCCTTGTATCCAGCTACCAGAATAGAAAATCCTTGTGTGATACCTCCACAGCTACCAGAAAAGAAAATCAAGCAGAAGCTTCTTTCAATGGGGCATGTAGAATTGCTGCCAAAGGACAAGCTAGATATGTGTTCAACAAAATAGCAGCAAAATCTTGATTGGCATGCATGCAGAGGATCTGTGGTACAGATAATGACAGAGACAAAACCTTCATTACAGCCTTGTCCTTAAGAATCTGTGCTTCACATCCAAGCTGCATTGTCTTTTGATTTGGAAACATTTTCCATCTCATCACATTCTCACAATGCATACCATACACAGGATTACTACACATTCAAGGAAAAGATTCAAACTTGTTATAGCCATCCACTCATCCTCCACAGCCTGTATCTTTACAACGTTAATTTCTATGGGGAGAAGAAAAGACAATAGATCTGAAAAACGGAATGTGTTTACAATGATGGAATCAAGTGTTTTTCTAGCCTTGTACATTAAGAGCAGCTACAGGATGTTCAACATTGTTGCCAAATACTATAGAATTATTACACTGACGACCATGGACAACAACTTCATGACTTCCCAGAACCACATGCATGATTTGGACATTTAATCTGAAGAAACAGAGTTAAATCCATGGTCCACATAAACTCTCAAAAGGGACTACATAATACATATATGCAATATCTCAAACAGATGCTTTAAATCATCAAAGTGGGTACAAAAAAATGTCTCAGCATGGCATAAATTGTGTAATTTGTAGGGATTCAAGACTAATTTCCAATTGGCAGGAGGGCATATTATGAATGTAAGATGAGCAATTTTTAAGTATAAATTTATTCGGGGTACAAATAAATCTGTTGGGAACCTTACCAAGAAATCACTATTAGAGCATTGCACGCATGAGTGTTGTGCATAAGAAAACTCGTAAGTATCTTCACAGCACCACCACTGATAGCATAGGCAGGTAAGGAAATATATCAGCTGAATCACATCATTCCCTTAATATCATAAAAAAAACATTTCCACGTTCTGCCATTACAGATACGTGTTCAATTTTTCTTTCTTTTTAAAAATGCAGAGAATGTTACCTCATTTTCAAGAATGACTCAGTTTTTGTAAATGCCAAACCTGGTATCGGTAGCAGTCCAGAGAGCTCTATTGGAAGCAATCAAGGAAATCTTCCACAGAATCCTGCTGCATGCACCTCAGCAAAGTTTTGCAGCCTCTCTTCAAACCAATAAATACTTACGTTTGATATCGAGTTGTTCAGAGGCCTGCAAAGATGAGCAGCCCAATCACACCTGTGTGAGTGCTGTTCATTTTTTCTTAGACTGGAAGAAGCTGAAACTCGCAATATGTTCTGTTATCCTCTTGCCCTCAAGTGGTTTGAACACCACAGAGCATCCACTGTAAGCAGGAACAACATAATACTCGAAACTCCAGTATGAGGTAAATTTCTTCTAACATTGGTGTTCCAAGGAGGGTTTTGTCCATTGTAATGATCATATAGCACATGTGGACTCAGACTGCCCGACCCCTAAAAGGCAACAGGGAATGAGAGCTATTATCTCTGGCTGACTAGAGAGAAATGCAATTGGAAGGAGATCGATCTACAACAAAACTGACATGAGTTACCAAATCAAACAAAGCAACTCTAAGTTATCAAGATATCAAACCCACTGACAGAGGTGACATATCAAGATTCGGAAGTAACAGATATGCACATCAAGGGCAGCATTGAGAATCACATTGTTTCACAAAGATATACCCATTTAAAAATATAGTCACAAGGCATTATAATGCGCAAGCAGAGGTATGAAGCAGTTCTCAATTTATTGTCGCCCATAAAAGGCCTGCCAGACATCGAATTCAAGAATCCAAATGCTCATGAGAAACATCGGAACTCAAAAACTGTTATCATGCATCTATAAGGGCATTAAAAATAGACATTCTTTCACAATTGTGTTAGTTCAGTTCTCAAGAAGATATTATTATTGAGACAATTTGCAACAAAATGCCAAACGAGATTGTAGGCACTAATGCACTAACAACAAACACAACCCACTAAACCACACACAGAATTGAACTTTCTTGCAGAAAGAAATATTTACATGACTGAGGGAGAGGAATGCCATGTAGGCACTCCCTCCAAGCTTTTCTCACCAAGATTTTCTCTCCCGAACTCACACATTGCTTCTGGTTCTTCTTTTGAAAGAAAAAGATACCCCACCACCCATGCTGCTGCCGTTTTTCATAGCTCCCTTTTTAGTTAGAAGATGCAGTTCTTTTTCAGTTACAATAAACAAAATTCCTCCATTTTTTCAATTATAAAAATGGGGTTTGATGAGCTTTTCCTTCGTATCTGTTGTTGGTCAGCGAAGACCACTATATGCCGAATAACTAACCATAATAAATTATTTACAAAAAAATTGGAAGAAGTAGTGTTGACATGCCCTGATTCACGAATCACCCCTACCACTATTGAGATTTGCACTGTCCACCTTATCAATGTCAACCATATTAGGATTCCAATGTCCAAGTGACAACCCATGAAGCGTATTTGCAAACCAATTGCTGGTTATTAATGTGAGCACTTTGCAATTTTAAACACACCAACCACCAGGCCGATCTCATTTTAGATTGAACAGCTGGTGCATTTAATTAGGATGTGCAGCCCACGACACACAATCAAATGCGTTTTCAGATTAAACACCAGGTGCACTCGTATGAAATTCCACTCAAATCGTTTCATCAAGCTCAGCCAGCAACCCGGTTTCAGATATCTTACCTACTGCACAGTGCATTGTTACCAAAGTCGCCAATTGCAATTCGTGAACCGATCCCTCTTCCTGAATCTCTCGACGTCCATTTCACCGATATATTTACAGAGGCTGCTATTTGCTGGTGAATGTCACACCTCTAGTATCAAAGCTTTTTTAAGATCTCTTGCAATAGGCTATTGGCCTCTTCGGCTTTGCATTCCTTGCATAGTCCATCAGGTGTCTTATTAAGTTATTCAGGCTGTGGGCTTTACTGCAATAATGCAGAGTTGAGGTTTACAACTCACCATGCATAATAAAAAAAGAGAGAATTAAGGACGAATGGTACAAGATTAGAGGGCTTCAGATCTCTGTGAATGAAGCTCGTCTGTGCAAGGCTGTGCATGTACTCAACTCCGTGGGCGACATCGAGGGCAATGGAATGAAATGGAGTGATTCCATGCGTACCTATCGCAGTCTATGCGAAGGCAGCAGAAGAGTCTTATCGCAGAGTCTCTTTGCCACCAGGCAGTCTATGCGAAGGCAGCAGAAGAGTCTCATGGCCACCAGGCGAGGTCTGGCTTTTCATGGCCCATTACCATGGGAAAATATCATTTTTTTTATAAATAAAACAGATTAAATGAACGGCTGAAAACACTCCAATCATCTAACACACAAAATCAATGGCTCACGATCGCACACGTCACATTTTAGGGAGATCTTTCTCAGAGGGAACGCCTTACGGCGTAATAAAGTTCAAAGCTTACACGTAGTTATTAAGCAAGAAAAAGGTACTTTAGGTTAATAAGTGTAGGAGTGGCAAGGAGAATGTGGAAAGAGTCAAACAAAAAAACATAAAGCTCAAAGCTTACAAATAGTTATTAAACAAGAAAAACACTGATTTCATAGTTTTAAGGAGGGAAGAACTAATCTTTGTTGGGAAAAATAATCCCAAATTATTTTGGAAGGAGCTCCAACTGGAAAAGATACAAACTGGAAATAACATTACAGCGTCTAAATGGTTTGACTATGCAAGACAACTCTATGAGCAAGATCCCAAGGGTGACCCTCCCCCCTTGATCAACACTAACACTGAACTATTCACGGTGCAAGAGGTAGAGATGGGTATGAAGAAGTTGGGTGTTGGAAAAGCAAAAGACTTAGTTGAACTCCAAGCATAATATCTAAAGTGGGGCTCAAAAATTCTTGCACCTCACATTACAAAAATTTTCAACAACATCATACAACAGGGGCTCCCCACAGATTGAACAACTAGTCTCGCAATACCTCTTTTCAAGAGCGGTGACGTCAATAATCCCTCCAATTATAGGACCATCATGATAAACCCTTTGTTTGTGAAGCTATTTGGAAGCATGCTAGAAAACAAAATTAGCAAGTGGGCAGAAGAAAGAGATAAGTGTGCTAAAGGGCAAGCAGGTTTTAGACCTAAACATTGCACAGTTGATCATTGTATAACTTTAAGGCACGCCATTGAAAAAGTTTGGGAGAAAAAGGAAGAAGTCTTTTGTTGCTTTGTTGATTTCAGAAAAACATTTGACTCGGTTCCTAGGGATAAGTTTTGGCACAGAATGGAGGAACTTGGGGTTCCTAAACATTTGAGAGCAGCGGTGCATAGGTTGTATGAAGAGGTGAAAGTCAAAATTATAACTTCAACAGGCATTTCTGAAAGCTTCAGAAGCGATATCGGGGTCATGCAAGGTTGCCCACTGTCTCCTACCCTTTTTGGTTTATATATCGACAAGCTTGAGGAGTGGTTAAATTCGCAAAGGGGTGATGGTATCTATTTGGGCAAGTTTGTTATAAGGCTTCTTTTGTATGCAAATGACCTTATTCTGATTGCTAAATCGGCTCTTGGTTTGCAAGAGCACTTACTATCCCTTGAGCATTTTTGTAGAAGTGTAAGGATGCAAGTCAATGTTGATTTGCGGTAGCATCGGATGTGCTCTACGAAATTTGGTGGAGAGGTTGGGGCACATGAGATCTCCAATACCCAAAAAGGGTTAAGGCAAATTCTAAACAATTCAAGAGATATTAAAATAATTAATATTTTTAATGGAGTCCCTAAGTCTAAACTTAGGGAAAATAAAATATTAATGTGTATTAATATGAATTTGTGTTAGAATGGTCCAAAAGACATGGATCAAGCCAGATCTAATTTGAGCCGTTGATTAGGGACTTAATCTCGTCCATTGATATGTCAACAGGAAAAATATTAGAGGAGTCTTGAGGGTCACTTAGAGAAGACACCAGAATAATTAGTCATTCTATTCTCTAGAGCGGGGTTTGCTAAGAGAGATAGAATTAGTGATCGGGAGTTGCAGCTGAGGGGCATTGAGTACAGAGAGACAGAGAGGCAAATATAATGCCGGAAGAGCAGCGCAGTAGCCGAGGAGAGTGACGCAGAGCCAACCAGGGCCACGCAGAGGCAGCCGGGTGTTGTGCAGAGCCTCAGAGAGGCCAGCGTTGCTGACGCAGAGGGCCAGAGGGCTGACGCAGGGCCTTCTAAGGTTGACGCAGACCCATCGGGGGTGACGTAGGGCCAGCGCTGGGCAGAGAGGGGCTAACACAGTCCAGGGAAAGGCTGACGATGGGGTTTCTGGGGCAGATTGGTGCTAAGGAGCTGCTGGAAGGATTATCCAGGGTTTCAGCCAGGAGATTTGTCAGAAACTGAGAGGAATTACTGCCAAGGAAATTCTCTGTTGGGTAGGCCAGTTTCAGCACCCAGTTTGTACTCTGATATTGCTTAATAAGAAAACCCTCAAATAGCTACACCGATTTTCCCACATTAGGTTTTTTCGAGGACATTGGTCCAAAAATAATGGTATCATATGGTGTGATTGTTTCTGTTTCCTTTAGTTGTTGATCTGTAATATGTTGAACGTGCACTAGTGTTTATTTTCAGTATTTACATTGTAAATAACTTGTTAAGTAAAATGTAGGTAGGAATAAATCAGATAAAGTGCATGGAGGGTTTCTAACTAAGTAAACTTAGAAACTTCAACAGTCAATATCAGCAAAACGAAAGTAGTGATTTTCTCTAAGAAAAGAAAACATAACCAACATAAGTTCTACTTTGAAGGCAACATTCTCGAAGAAGTTGTGGATTACAAATATTTCAGACTTGACTTCAACAAAAATCTACGCTGGAATGGTTATAGAAAGAAAAGAACTTTGGGGGGTTGGAAAGCATTTTATGTTTTTCAAAATAGGTGTAGAGAGGCAAAGTTATGGGACTAGAAAACCACTCAAACTCTTTTTGGGCTTCTAGTGATTCCGGTGATTCTCTATGGTTGTGAACTGTGGGCCAGCAGTACATCTGACATGCAGTGGAGACAAATTGAGAAAATTCAAAAGTGTTTGATTACAAACAAATTCAAGATTAAAAGTGCAGTTCTTTATGCTATCTTGTTAAGTGAAACAAGCACTGCTCCTATTGAAGCAATTGCTATGGTGCGAGTCATAAGGTATTTAAAAAAAAATTGAGCAAATGGAAGAGGGTAGATGGCCTAAAGTTGTCTTTAATGACAGATTGTGCAAAAGAAAAATACTTGGATGCAGCAAAATAACAAATGGTTTAGTAAATGAGGTATTTTCTTGAACACGTGTCCCATAAATAGCAAAGAGATAAAAGCTTTTGTTATGGAAAAGTTCCACAAGCGTACTTGGGATAAGGAGCTAGGAAGAAAGAAAAAGTACTATATTGAAGTGTTTAATCCCACTCATAGTCATAAACCAAAAGCATACATAGAGGCCAATATCTCTTGGAGAGCCAAAATTCGTATTGCTCAGTTAAGGACTAATTCTCATCAACTTCGTTGTGAAACAGGGCGCTAGAAAAGGCCAAAAGAAGTGTGGGAGGAAAGAGTATGCATTTTTTGTTCTTTCGGAAAAGTGGAAACAGAAAAACATTTCATTTTAGAATGTGAGGCCTTCAAAGGCAACTGGGAAAATTATGCAGATATGTTGGCAGCTAGCTCTTGGGATAATCTATTTAGCGAGGGGTTTGTCGAGAAGTTGGGAGCATTTATTTTGAAGCTTCACAGAAAAATGGCCGAATACATCAAGTAGATGAAGAAGCAATCTATCCCATAGGCTATCTTTAGCCTTGTGGACATTAAAATAATTTATTTCTTTCTTCTTCTTTCGCTAAGCCCGTCCATGTTAGGTTATGTGATTTCTCTCAGTTGGTATACAATGTAAGTTTCATAAGTGTACTTGGGATAAGAAGCCATGGAGAAAGAAAGAGTATTATATTGAAAGTATTTGGGATAAAGAACTAGGGAGAAAGAAAGAGTACTATATTAAAGTGTTTAATCTCACTCATAATCATCAACAAAAAGCGTACATAGAGGCCAATATTTCTTGGAGAGCCAAAATTCTTATTGCTCAGTTAAGGACTTATTCTCATCAACTCCGTTGTGAAACAGGGCGCTTGAAAAGACCAAAAGAAGTGTGGGAGGAAAGAATATGCATTTTTTGTTCTTCCAGAAAAGTGGGAATAGAAAAACATTTCATTTTAGAATGTGAGGTCTTCAAAGACAACAGGGAAATTTATGCAGATATTTTGGGAGCTAGCTCTTGGGATAATCTATTTAGCGAGGGGTTTGTCGAGAAGCTGGGAGCGTTTATTGTGAGGCTTCACAGAAAAAGGGTTGAATACATCAACAATATGAAGAAGCAATCTATCCCATAGGCTATCTTTAGCCTCGTGGACGTTAAAATAATTTTCTTCATTCTTTCTTATTATTGCTCATTGGACATTTGGTTGGAGTGAATTATAAATAAATAGATTTAATTGTTTTAATTCTTTGAGGGAATTTTGTGTTTTTTAAATGATTACACTCATGAATATGTGATTTTAGAATTTTAATTTAATTATAAAGTAAAAGGTAGGAATTTAACTTTATTATAATATTTTTTAAATATTCTTAATAATAGTCAATAACTAAAAATTGAGATTTATTTTCAAAATAGTTATTCCTCCTTTTTAATTAAATTAATTAACTAAAAAATATGATATGAACATATATGACTTATACCTTAAAACAATTTTTGTTTGGCTAAGAGTTCATCTTCTTTGGACGAAAGGAAACAAGTTAACAACCCAAGACTCATAGGCATCTGGCAAGAGTTAAATTCTACCCCATTATGGACCATCAGCGAGTAATTATAGGTGGTGTGGTTTTCCTTGAATAACAGTGATGAGTCAACCCGCATTAGCGGCTAACAGTGAATGATAGTTGTCCTCACTGTTGGTTTGACAATTGAGATATGATAGGTTTTCTCAATGTTTAAAATAAATAAATAAGACTTATAGCTTTTTAAGCATGTGGTATTAGTAAGTAATGATATTGGCCCATGGTATTGTAACAAAGTCTATTTACAAATTAAGAATATCCATGATAAAGTGGGGTAAATCTCCATGATTAAGAATCTAGTTACATGTTTTTTAAATGCATATATGTTTAACTCATATTTTAATTCTTTTAATAAATTCTCATTACTAAGCTACCAATTTGGATTCAAATTCCCAATTTGCCTACTCACTTGTAGCACTTCTCAATCTTTCAGGGCATAGGAAATACTTTGAGTCGTTTCCTTGCAACTAATTCATCTCTTAGACAGCTTGGCGTATACACCTATGGCAGAATGTGTATTGAAATCGATATCAGTAAAAGATTTCCAAACCAAATCAACTTAATAATAGGTGATTTTCACTGGACCCAGACTCTAGACTATGAGAATACTACTTTTCGTTGTCACTTATGTAACAAATGAGCCATTTGCAAATTTATTTCCCTTTGTTCAAATCTCACCAGAAGCTATAGACCACCTCTTAGGAAGGACAAAGCTTCCTCCGATTCAGAGAAGCATGATGAAGGATCTGATGATGAAATGCATTCAATGGACAAGGTCCAGACTTCTGATCCTCAAAAATCTTCTAAGGACCCTGGTGTGAACCATGTTCCTTCGACAAGCACAAAGATAGTGAATAATGCTTCTTCGGGGACATTGAAGTGAGTGCATGACTCAGCTTCTTTGAACTCTGACAAGGATTACCCTTTAGCACACAAGGATAATTTTCAGATTGCCTTGATAAACCAACCTTCGAAAGGTTGGGTCACAGTTACAAAAAAGAAAGGAAGAAAGGTCGATCTGAGGATCGGCCCTAATGTGGATTACTCTCTTTTGCAATGTTTCTTTTGTTTCTCTATGGCTCATTTGATATCCTTAGTCTCATAGATCCTAGTGATATTATTGTTAGTATATGGCACATTGTGCCATGAAAAGGAAAAGAGTCATTATTGTATATGATGTATTTTGGTTTTAATTGATCAACAGAATTAATCTTAAAAATGAATAATAATAATAATTTAAAATAAAGTTATAATTTAGTTCATTGTTATGATTTTTTTTTCTTTTCAATCTTGGCATTGTAAAATCTATTATAAAGTGTTTGATGTCTATCCATGTTTGTTATTTAATTTATATGGTTGTGCTAGAATAAATTTTATTCAAATGTGGATGATTCATTAGAATTCGTATAGATAGAGCGTTTTTATGGAAATTCTAATTAGTTAGGTGTAATTATAAATTTTAATAAAAAATTCAATCACATTTGGAAAAAGATATTTACATAAAAATGATTGAATTTGTCCACATTTTAATATATTCTCATTTTTTATTGTGTCGAGAGGCACTTTACAACCTAGTAGTGGAGATGATGTTGTAGTGGTGTAAATGTTTGTAAACACATGTCAGCTTACTTTAAAAATAATAAAAAGTTATAAGTAATATAAAGCTCAGTATGTGAGAGATGTTGTAGTGTTCATAAATGAGTTTAAACGTTTAAATCATAATATACGTATCACATTAAATATGTAACATATAAATAGTAGCTATAAATTAAGATCCACTTTACCATATAAATTAAAATAATGAATTTGTAACTATATTTAAATTTAATTAATAAGCACATAAAAACTTGATACTTATGATAAACTTACAAAATAACAAGATTCTTAACCATGGATATTTCACCCCCTCTTTACCATGGGTATTATTAACTTGTAAATATGTTTTCTTACAATATTGTGACATCCCCTAGTTAATATTCCTTCATTGCAAATAAATCGTAATTAATTAAAATGGTTGAGAGAGGGACATAGATTCCATTACTTGAGGAAGGAGATTGTTTGAGGAATTGACTAAATATCAGTGATGGGATGAATGAGTGGTTTTAATGGGTTGATTGTGTATTAAAATAAGCTGAAAAATGAAGGACATGCCCATGTGTTTTTTTTGGCATAACTGCAAGCAAGAAAAGAACAAAAACTTAAAGGCAGCATGGGTCACGTTGCCCTGGGCGGTTGATTGGCATGCAACCATGGAGAACGACAGACAGTTAGTCTATTGGGAGCAAGAGACAATGATGCGGGGGGAGAAGGCTCTCTCATTCATTCTCGTTGATGGCCAAAGATGATGAAAAATGAGAACGCAAGTACATACGCAACAAGGGCAAAACTCCCTCACGCACACGTAGAGGGAGAGAATTAGCAATGTAACGATCAAAGCACACAATGATTGAGCTTTTGAGTAATGGAACCAGCTGTGAAACCTTCAAAGAGGCTTGTTGGTTGATTATTATAGAGAGTAGTGGCTTGCATAAAGGCTGAAGAACCCATTGGGGAGCTTGTGGATTGATGAAACTACTAGTTAAGGAGGAGACACTTTGGTATTTGTGAGGGTTGTTGAAGCACCAAAAGTTTCCTTGGGGCTAAAGATATAGTGTTTGACTCACTAATGAAGTACCTGGAGAGGTGGTCTATTTACCCAAACAATAGCTTATCTAGTTGATGAAACTTCCCTTGTAAGTGGACTCTCTTCTCCTGAAAGTGAGTTGAACTCTTTGTACTGTGGTATCCTGGCATGGATGTTTACATGTATGAAAAATTCTGAGAGGAATGAGTGGAAGTTTTTGTAGTTGGTGGATGAAGGCAGGGTGGCCTTGTGACATCTCGTTTCAATCGTTTATTGGTTGAAAATTCCCCTTGGAAGCACTACACCTCAATCTTTGGAATTGAGCTCGAGGGTGACAACTACAAGTAATTGTGGTTGTAGCTTGTCTATGGTTGGGTGGAGAGTTGAGGTACCAATCTCAATTGTTGAGCACACTTTAATAAGATAAGTATACTCAATCTCTTGCATTCTGAATGTCATGCCTATGTTTAATGTGTTGGGTTTAATGTCTGTAATGATATTGGTTCACCGTGTTGGTTTAATGCATTGATACATTGAGGAAATGAATTCTTGTGTAATGTTAAGATATGTGCCATGGATGAGGAATGGTTCATCTCTGGAGGACTAATATACTTATGATTGTTTATTTCTTCATGTATTTATTATTATATGTTGGCATCGGGTTGTTAATTTACTCAAGTTAATGACCAGGGAGGTCAATATAGCATGGAAATGTCTTGTAGATGCCTAGAATATAATCTTAGGAATGGTTTATTTTTGTAGTCATCCTAAGCCTATAGATTGGTCTAAATGGTCTGCATATAGAGAGATGGGTGGATCTCTGTAAGATTCATCATTTGGTTGCATTGTTGATGGAATGATTGAATTCCTGTAACTGTTGTGTGAACATAAATTGTTGTGTTCCTTTCATTAAATTGATGAGCATGAACTTTTGGCCCATTTATTGTTTATTTGCTCTATGTATGTGAGCTAATCGATTAAAAGAAATGCATCTTTATGTTGTGTGAGGGAGCTACTTGAGTTCCCTGTAATTCTGAAGAAATACACTCAAATGCACATTAACTAACTATATCTTATTGTGCATATTATTTTTCCCAAGTTTCATCATTGAAATTCTTGTGTGTTTTTCAGCAAGTTTAGTTGAATGTTGTGGTGCCTACATAAAAACTAGGAAGGGATCCAAGAAATTTCTAAGTATAAAATTTCATAAAATTTTTACGTGTTTTTATGGAAATTCTAATTTGTTAGGTATGCTTATAACTTTTAATAAAATTTCAATCACATTTGGAGGAAAAAAATTAACTTAAAAATGATTGAATTTGTCCAATTTTTAATCTATTCTCATTTTTTATTGCGTCGAGAGGTTCTTTACAACCTAGTATGGGGATGATGTTGAAGTCATGTAAATGTTTGTAAACATTTAAATCATTATATACATATCACATTAAAATATATAACATATCAATAGTACTATAAATTAAGGTCCATTTTACCATATCAATTAAAATAATGATTTTGTAAATATATTTAAATTTAATTAATAAGCATATAAAAATTTGATACTTGTGATAAACTTACGATATAACAATATTCTTAACCATGGATATTCACCCCCCTCTTTACCATGGGCATTATTAACTTATAGGCTTTCTTACAATACCATGGCTTATCAATACCATATGACCAAAAACCATAACTCATTTCACAATCAAAATATTTTATAAATAATTTTATTTTATAATGTTTTCTCAAGTAAATCTATTATTGATTTTATTTTATAATGTTTCCTTAAGTAAATCTAAAAGCAAAAAGGTTATAATTACTTTTGAGATATATGTAAGGCATATTCTAATTTATATACAAATTGGCTTTTTTCACTAAAATTCGGCTTTACAATTTCAAGTAAGATTGTGATTTTTTGTTGTATAAAATACATTTTTGAATGCATAAATGGATTCATCACCGTAAAAAAACTATGTCAAATTTTGGTTAAAATTAACTAGAAAAAAAAAATGCCTTAAAAATGGTCATTTCGTCTATTAGTTAGACTACGCCTATATTTAAACCTTTCATCCTCACTACTACTAAAAATATTTTGTAGATATTCCAAAGAGATTAAATCAAGGTTTTAATAAAATTAAAAATGAAAACACTTTTATATATAGAGATGTGAAATTTATATAATATAAAAAAATCTATTTTAACTAAGGATCTACCAGGCAATGAGATGAATCAGATTTCTCGAAGTGGAAACATTTTCTCAAATTTTGCACTAAAAAAAATTGAATCTTAAGAGGTTTGATCTCTTTGGCGATTGGTAGATCAGGAGTTAAACTTGATCAAAATTATATAGACATCACCCTAAAGAAATAATTTTTATTTGACAATGTAATTTTGGCGTTCAACCTTTTTTATGTTTCTTTTCTAAATGTCATTAATCTAAATGTTATAAACTACATATGAGTTATAAACTCAATGAAGAAGATTTCAAGGATTACTTTCTTCAACCACTTTTCCAAAATATTCAACATATAGTTTCTTCATTCTCTCATATCACATATGAGGGAGAGGAACGACGATGTTGATCATTTCTCATGTGTTTAGGGAGAGGAACGATGATGTCGATCATTTCTCAAAAATTCAATTGACAATGGACCATAATGTATGCAAAACTAAAACAAAACCAAAGAAAGCTTCAAATCAACATTTCTTAATGACTTTTAGATCCAAATAGCTAACTGATAAAATAAAAAACAATCAAGGAATTTTTTAATCTTTAATAAAATATATCAAACAAGATGTAGGTTAGATTTTTTAATGATATTTTAAAATTAATAGAAAATCAAATTTCATCATTGAACATGGATGTATGTATCTTTAGCGCAGAACTCCATTATGACGTGGAATTTTCTACTCCAAATCTTTTTTGGACAATTGCTATGGGGAGGAGGGAATTTGTGCTCTGAATTCTTTTTGGGCAACTACAATGGGACTTAACCTTTCTAAATGCCCAAACCATTTGTGGATGTAATTTTGTTTCTTATTAATAAAATTACAAGATTTTTTTTCATATGATAAAAAAATTGTTAATAATTGTAAGCATCGATAGGCTATTACCAACTACCCAATATATTATAGGACATGATGTCTTCTCTAATTAAACACATACTTCTAAGTCTTAATTCTTATTGTCAAGTTAGTATTTATATGTGGGTCATGAGAAATGCCTTGTTAAATAGTTTAATGAGTGTAAATGGATACAACACCGCCATAATGTTGAGTAGAAATTAATTAAGAATGAGTAACATTTGCTTCAAGTTATCTTAAGCGGTTTTCCACACTAAAAATCCTATTTCCACAAATGTTTAACTTCTAAGTCCTCCAGCTAATTATGAAACACAAATTATATATCTGAAGTGCAAGTATTCAAATACACAAATATTTAAAGGTGGATTGTCCAATCAAGTTGTTTTTTCATAGAGTTCTTCCTTAGCCTACTAACTCTACTCAATTGCAAAATGTTGATTTACACTCATCAATTAACTCATATTTATCATCTCATTCTTATTACATCTACACATTGCCATGGCCCATCAATGATTGATTCATGCATGTTTGGGAATTGTGCAACAGATATGGAATCAAATTCAGAATGCCTACAACAAATTGTAACTATTATTATGGTGTCAAGCTTTATGAGTTTAAGCCTTTAAGCCTTTGTGCTTTTGTTTGATGGCTAAAGGGATGTATCTTGAAGCCTTAAGCAACCATGAAAAGAAGTAGTGATTCAATGGAGTCACAAAGAGGCTATTGATAAAAGGAGATGTGTTTTTTTAATGTTGCAAAAATAAGTGGCGTGAAGTTAGATGTCTTAATGGGTGAGGACCCACATTGATCTCCCTTAAAAAATTACATTGAAAGTTATTGGATTGTAGGTGTTTCTCATTTTTATTTTACTCTTTAATATTTGACGACAAGGGACAACTCTTTGATGAGATCATGCAATAGGTATCGAAAATCAATGATAACCATTGAAATATTTGGTCGAACAACCAACTACTTTAGAAGACAAATTATATGAATACGAAGGCAAAGTGCTACTACAATAGAAGCTTGATGTTGTGGGATTGTAGCTCTATTATCCAAACACTAAACAACTTGAGTTAATATTTCAAGTTACAATATTTTAGTGGTCCTATTTTTAAATTTAAATGCATCATTTGGAAAGACTTAACAAAAGCCTTCACCTAAAAAGCACAAGTTAGGTCATTGGGGTGTCTTTAGGATTCCAATCTAATTACAAAATATCTAGGGGAATGGAATGGTTAAGATGAGCATTTTCTCCACTGTGATACAACACTATTCACAAGAAATATAGTGTCAGTGAGTTGGGTTGCATCTATCACTGTGTTGTAGTTAATATGAGATGTTTTATTTGACATTTTGGAACCAACCACAACACAAAGATAAGTTTGTTGCTTTGCATATTTTTATTTTTTAAAACCCTTGATAAACATGTAATGTGAGTTGAGTTGCACCTATCATTGTGTTGCAATTAAATCTGAGATGTCCTATTTGACACTTTGGAGCCAACCAAAATGCAAAGACAAGTTTGTTGCTTTGCATATTTCTATTTTTTAAAACCCTTGATAAACATGTAACAAGACGATACACCATTAATATGTCTTACTCTAAGTAAAGAAAATGTGTCATGCTACTAACATTTTCCTACAAACCTGTAATAAAGAGGAACCAAGGTTCTAATTTTAAGTAATTTGTAGGTTTTTAATATTTCTATTTACTTCTTTAGCAATTCTATTTCTTTTTTTTGTCATTGTTTTTCTTTTTTAATAACTATATGAGACCTTTTAAAAACCTTTTCCAAATACATTTTCATTATTCTTAATCATAAGATATAAGATATAACCTCCACGTTCCTTTAAGATCCATTTTTTCACAGTAAAAAACCTTTTGCATATACCTTTTCACTATTCCTATTAATAATATATACCTTACGCAATCTTTTAAAAACCCTATTTTCATAGTTAATATAGCTGGTGGTGAATACATATATAATCATGGTGAATTGGTAACATGTATATTATTGACATGAATTGGTAACATGTAATCGATTGATTTTTGTGTGTTTCAAAATTTCGAGTGATAAATGATAAAATACATTTTGGGTTTGTTTGATCTCTTCGGAAAATTTGAAATCTTAGTTTATTTCTGCATCTGGATTACATCAAAGTGAAATTGGATGTCTTATGAAAAGAATTTTGGTGAAGTTGTGAGTTTTGCATTTTATTTGAAGAAAATCAAAGAAACTCTTAATTTCCCTTAATTAGGATTTCGTTGAACAATATATTACAAATTGCATGCTCGATTGCATTAGAATTTTGAGTTGAGTCATAATATCACAAGTTTCACTCTCATTATCTATTGAGTAAACAAAAGCTTAATAACACAACGTTAATTAAAATCAATTATAATTTTATATGTTTAGGGCTCTTAGAACCTACAATAACGTAAGTGTAGGGCTTTGGAATAGGAAGTAAACTTTCCAAATCTACAGACAAACAATAGAATCTTGCGTTAGGGAGAGAAATCCAATTATTTCAGTTTGCTCTGGGAAGATCTTCTTATACATGAGTTAATCAGGAGATCATGTCAGATATGGTGAAGTGATCATACCCACTTCATTAGCTATGATAGAGCGATTTGCACGTATTACAACGTTGTCAAAAGGTACTTGGGGTCACTTGAAAGTAAACCTCCAATTAACCATGTTGAGGAGCTTTCGAGGGGATTGAGATTTGTTACTCTACCCTTCCGTGTATGTCCAATTTAGGATGGTCCCTCAGGTATAATTATTGTAGTTGGTAAACTTAGTGACCATAATCTTAGGGCTCTACCTAAGGTGACGACAGAGGGAAGGTCTTGCTATAGCTGGAACAAACATTGGCTAGACTCACTTGGACTTTTTGGAGGGTAATATTTTCTCAAGATGGCATAAGCAAGTTACTTTCCCCAGATCATTTCATTAAGCAGGTTGTCAGTGTAACTGGTTCCAATTGCTCATATCTATAAAAAAATTCACTTTGATCTCTGCAACATCAGATTTCATCACCAACTATTAATTATTGATCTTTGTGACAAGTCAGTTTATATGGTTTGAATTCCTAGATTTATTAGCGTGTGTTACCTTGTTTGTTTTTTTACTTTTTAGAGGCTTTAGGTGTGATTTTGATATTGTGTGAATTATTAATTTAAAAAAAGAATCATCGTGGCTGAATTACTGAGACAATCACGTAGAATTCTATGCCAACACCTTGAATATACTCCTAGTCAACTAGAAAAGATTAAATCTGAAAAATCAAAGTCAAAAGGAGCTAGGACTATAGATGAACCTAAAACTTCTGATGTAAGAGGAATTGAAGTAAATCAACCAGAAAAATATATTATTCTAAGACCTGAAGTAACAAAATCTGAATTTGATCAACCTCAAACACTAGAATCACACTAAGAAATAACTAATCCAAAAATGATTGAACTTATTCAAACATAATCAAATATTGGAGAGAGTTCGGATTCATAATTAACTGAACCAGATATCGAAGAACCCGAGTCTAATGTTTCTGAACCTGAGTCACCTTCAACTGATTTAGCCTGTACTCCTCCACATTCACCACGAGTAAAACTTCTTATTACCGATAGTCTACCTCCTGGTCTTATTAGTATCAAAGAACTTACCTCTAACGAAGAGGAAGAATCGCCACATACACCAGTTTATATTGGTGATCAGGAAGATATTCGCAAACTTCCTTTTTCTGCTTTCGACCTGACCCTTGGTATTTTACGCCCTTGAACCTTTTAGGTCAATGCATTCCACGATACACTACTCCTTATTCTACTGTACCAAGATTTGATATGTTTAGAATAACTTATGGGGAAATGTCATCAGATACTTCTATGTTTTTTACTTCTCCAGAATCACTTTTATATGGTGGCCCATCAGTCCCTCTTGGATATCAGTCTCTTACAGGGACTTATTTAGGAGCTTCTCGTTCAAATCAACCTTCAACTACGTTAACTGGTTTAACTGATTCTACTGTCCAAGGGTTGACATGTGATCAAAATATAAATATGATTTCTGACAATGTAGGTAATCCTCAACTTAACCCAACATGCGGTTATTACCCACATGGGGGGAAACCATCGTATCCTTCTCCTGGAGGACAACCTTTAGTCGGATCTTACCCTACAATTGGAGGGCAACCTCCTACCAGAAATTATCCAGGTTATGGTTAGATACGTTAAGCTAATTTAGGTCAACCTGTCGTATATCAACCTGTTGTTGGTACTCCGTATCCCGGGATGAACACAATATAGAATCCTTCATATAATCAACAACCAATACCAGTTTCTCCTCAAGTGTAAATTTATCAACTGTTCAACCTATTGGACAACCTGTTCAAGGTATTCCTATTCAAGTCCAACAACCTATCTAGGGTAATCCATCAACACCTGTTCAACAACCGCTCCAACAACCTGTCCCAAGTACTCCACAAACTCCGGTTCAGTTTGTTGTGCAAACATCTATTCAAAATCCAGTTCTGAGTTCACTATCAACTCCCATCCCTAGAGTATCACAAGTAACTGTTCCAATTACTTCTCAAGTAATGGTGCAACCAACTACTCAAACTATTCCTCAGGCACCTGTTTATCAAATTGTTCCTACGGTTCAGTCTATACCCCAAATACCTGTGGTACAACCTAGTATACCATATGTGCAAACACCGTTTCAAGGGTAGGCTTTTCAAGGTCAACCCCAGAGTCAATTTTTTCAAGGCCAACCTTTTCAAAGTCAATTCTTCCAAGGTCAACCTTTGCAGAGTCAACCCTTTCAGGGACAATTTATCCAAGGTCAAATGGGTCAAGGTCCTCCTTTCCAGAATCAACCATACCCCAGTCATACTTTTCAAGTACCAATTCAACAGTAATTCGGTATAGCTCATCCCGGATACGCTAGAGGTATGCAAATTCCAACTGCTCAGGCTATTCCAGGATATCTTGGGTATCCTCCTCTAGGAACAGGACTCGTCCCTCAAGGTTATCAATACCCGCAACAAGACCCTAACCATTAGTTACCATTTATTGCGACTTTGGATTTACCGGGTCTATCTCGATTGACAAATGGTCCCATTTTCTATTTACCGTTTTGGCTGAAAATTCCTACGAAATTGCCCAGTGACATTCCAAAATTTGAAGGTAAATCAAGAGAGGACCCATCAAATCATGTCATGACTTATCGTCTTTGGTGCGCCTCGAACGCATTAGTTTATGGTTCCATTAGATTACGACTTTTCCGACGAACCTTAACTGTTTCGGTAGCCAAGTGGTATCTTGAATTATTGCTAGATTCTTTCAATACTTTCAACGCCATAGCCACTGCTTTTTTGACGCATTTTCAACTACCCATCCAATATGATAATGGTACTGAAATTTTAAATTCTCTGAAACAATCAATGTCTACCTATATTACAGATCATATTCATGAATGGAGATGAAGACGTCATTTAGTTAAAGTTTATCCTAGATCAGATCTTAGCCAAATGGTTTATAAAATCACTTTCGCGGTAATTACTGAAGATGTTCCGAAAGGTGGCGTTGTAACTGAAGAGAAAGTTATCGCTTATGCCCAGTACTTAGATCTTGTTTATATTTAGTCTACCACTTTATATGAAAAAATTCCAGATTTGCCTTGTCTAGGTCAAAACAACCCAACTCTTACATGACCACACACTGTTGATGGTGTGATTGGTTATGTTAGCCAAAAATCTACAACTAAAAAGACAAATTCTAAGAAGACTCAAATTTTGGTCTTACCAGATTCACCTGAAGAAGATCTTGCTCCTAAAATTACTTCTGAAATAAATGTCGTAGATTCATCTACTGGAAAAAACAAGAAATCCAGAGGTAAAAAGAAAGGAAAAGGAAAAACCAAACAAGACACTGCTCCCAAGGATAAATCAAACAAGAATGAACCATCTGACGAAAAGAAGAAACCTCGCTATCCTTGTTTAATCTGTGATGTTGATCATTACACCAAGGAATGTCATCATCGCGCTGAAGTTTCTAAATTCGTTAAGGGTTCACCTACTCCCACTGTTTTGAAGGATCCATTTCCCTCTTAAGAGAGTAAGATGTTTTCCCATAACCCATCTTCCTCTTCCACATCGACGAACATCATGATGATGTCTTCACAAGTTATGGTACCTACAAGGTCTGAATACTATGGATCTAAATGTCCTAGTGTAGATGGAGATGATTCCGGTTCACCTGGTCATTCTTCCACATCAACTATTCCTATTTCTGAACCTTTACAAATTGAAAAACCTAATCCTAATATGGTAATTTGACTGCCTTCTAAGGGTGTTCTTCAAAAGTCAGCTTTTAATCCTCTTGCTAGAGCTGCTCATAATTACAATATTGTTGAAGATCTGGCTATGCCACCTTCAAAAATGTCGGCTCTCGAAGTGCTGCATACTTGTCCAACACAAAGGAAATTATTGTTATCATCCATAGGAGTAGTTGATCCACAGGAATCTAATCTAATCGCTTTTTATCTCGAAAATCATGTACCCATATTCCCACATCAACTAGCTTTCCAGATACCAGTTTTTGTCAAGACAAAATGAGTTTTTTCGAACGGTAATTGACGAAGGAGTGTCTACATGCATTATTTCTATCGCTTTTTGGAGAGATTTAGGTTCTCCAACTATTAATCAATCTCCCATGACTTTGAAAGATTTTGATGGAAGAGGTTTTCGACCTTATGGAATTTTGAACGACCTGCCTGTAGAATTAGAAGGTAAAACGGTTGCAATTGAAGTTGAGGTTGTTGACACTCAACTTGATTATAACCTATTACTAGGCTGAAGTTGGACTTATGCCATGTCTGTCGTGGTCTCATCATTTTTTCGAATGATTATGTTTCCTCATAAAGGAAAAATTACGAAAGTAGACCAACTATCCTATTACACTTCAGACCCTAACTCTACTGGTAGCGTTCCTTTTGTTGGAAAATTGATTACTGCATATGAGGATGTTGGTGTTGGTCTTCTTAAAGACTCATCTCTTATGGGAAATTTCGCGTTCCCTCCACCAAATCTTCCTCATAATGTTGCCCAGGTCAATATGATTACATCAAGCACTTTTGAATCTTCAGATCCTTGGAAAGTGCCTTCAGAGTCAAAATTAGCCTTGTATGGCGATCAGATGCCTCTTAGCCCTTTTGAATTGGCTTATGAGGCAGTTCAATCCTTTTCCAACCTGTTACCATCTGAAAATGATCGAATGAATACAATCATCGATGATTATTCTCATTTGTCATGTTTAGAACCAATATCAATACCTGATCCTTTTGATAAAGAGTTTATAACTGATGAAGGCATTATGGAGGTAATGACTTTGGATGAAATGCCATGGGACAATTACCATCATCGCTCATCTTTCTTACCCTACCTTGACAAAATCGAGAATAATTTTTCATCTATGTTTTCACCTAAGATTGTGAATAATCCTGAATGCTCGATGTCTATTCTTCATTCTGAATCTAAAAAGAATTTAGAAAACATATCAACAACTGTGCCAATAAACATCTCAGTGAAACCAAGAATTACTGAGAATATTCATATAGGTGCTTCTTATTCTTTTGAAGAAATTAAAACATATAAATCCCTATTCCAGGAATTCCACGACATTTTTGCCTAGTATTACGAAGAAATGCCAGGAATTGATCCTAGTATTGTAGTGCATGAAATTAAGACTTATCTGGATGTCAAAACTGTTAGACAAAGGTTGCGTCTGGTGCATCCGTGAAAAGACGCTACTATAAAAGTTGAATTTGAAAAACTATTAAAAGCAAGATTTATTTACCCCGTTCCTTTGACTGACTGAGTATCAAATATTGTACCATTTAATAAGAAACAAGGAACCATTCAAGTATGCGTCGATTACAGGGACATTAACAAGGCTTATCCAAAAGACAATTACCCAACCCCATATATCAATAAAATTGTCGATGATTGTGTCAAAAACGAGATTTTATATTTCATGGATGGATTTTCCGGTTACAACCAAATAAAAATATTCCTTGCCGATCAACATAAGACTGCATTCATCTGCCCATGGGGAACTTTTTCTTATCGTAAACTCCCATTTGGCTTGAAGAATGTTGGAACAAATTTTCAAAGAGCGATGTCTTATGCATTTCATGATATCAAACACATTTTCTAGCCCTACCTAGATGACATACCAGTTCACTCATGGAAACGACAGAATCATCCATCCCATTTGAAAGCAATTTTCATTAGATGTAAACACTACAATATTCATTTGAATTTGCACAAATGCATTTTCTGTGTACAATCCGGTTGACTTCTAGGATTCATTATTTCGAAAGAAGGCATTGTTATCGATCCTCTTAAGGTAAAGGCAATTTTAAACTTGCCTGCTGGGGAAAGCAAACTTTTTATGTAGATTCATACCTAACTATGCTGAGCTGACCAAAGGTTTTACCCAACTTTTGAAAAAGGGCATTCCTTTCATTTGGGATGAGCTTGCTGAAAAGCTTTTGATGCATTAAAATATGTGTTGACCCATGCACCATTATTGCATCCGCCTGATTATCATCGGGATTACTTTCTATATCTAGTCGCGTCAGATGCCACCATTGGCATGGTATTAGTTCAGGATGATGAATCTAACAATGAACATGTGATTTATTACCTAAGTCAAAATCTCACTAAAACTGAGATCAAGTACGCACATGTGGAGAAATTAGAATTGGCAGTGATCAAGTTGTTCAACGTTTTCGTCACTATATACTTTTGCGAAAAACGATAGTCATTTCGGATTGCAACCCTATGATGTATATTCTTACCAAACAATTGCTAGGGGGAAAATACTCCAAATGGATAGTCATTTTATAGGAATTTGATTTGGAATTCGAAAGATCTAAATCAAAGAAATCATTAGTTTTCGCTAAATTATTGTGACTTTCCCTATACTGACATAGAAACAGTGGTAGAATATTCTCTAGCAGATGAATATCTCTTTCTATTCAGTACGTCCAATCCTTGGTATGGAGATATCATCGCATATCTTCAAACCCAAAAGATATTGGTTGTTGGCTATTTTTGGCCTTCCATGTTTAAAGATTGCATTATTGCAGTTGGAAAATTCCATAATTTCTAGGTTTATGATCGCAAGATGTAAGCGCCTCCATCTCCTCTTCACCCTATTATAGTTGTCAGTTCTTTTTGAAAATGGGGCATAGATTTCGTAACCTGTAACCCTCACTCAGTTGGGGGGCATGGGTATATTATCCTTACAGTTGATTAATTTACGAAATGGGCCAAGGTGATGCCTACATATAAGGATGATAGCGAAACTGCAACAATTTTCATTTTCAATCATGTGATTGCTCGGTTCGATGTCCGATAGGCCATTTTCATGGACCATGGTAACCATTTTCGTAATTTTATGATGACTGAACTATCTACACAGCTCAACCTACGCCATGATAGCTCTACCACTTATTATCCACAAGCAAATGGTCAAGTCAAAGTTGTTAACAAAGTTTTAACAAACATGATTAAACAGATAGTTGGCATTCATAAAGGAAACTAGCATACCATGTTTTTTTCAACCTTGTGGGCATACCATACTACTGCGAAAACATCTACATGTTTCACTCCCTTCCAACTTGTTTATGGTTTGGAGGCAGTTTTACTGATTGAATGTGAAATTCCATCTTTGAAACTATCCATCAAGTTATTACCAGCTACCTCTACAGAGGAAGAGCGTTTTTTACACTTAGCATGTCTAGATGAAACTCGTTGTGAGGCTGCACTGGCTAGCGAGGCTCATAAAAAATGAGTCAAAGCTCAATTTGATCAAAACATAAATCCTCGTTCTTATGCAGAAGGTGACCTAGTCTTGGTATATGATCAAGCACATGACAAATTAGGTGCAGGTAAATTTGAGCCTATGTGGCATGACCGTTACATGGTAAATCATGTATTAGCTAAAGGAGCCTATGAGTTGGTCGATTATGATGCTGCCTCTTTTTGGAAAGCTCTTTACCTGAAGAGATATTATGCCTAAAATATTTCATTGAGATTTGTACATTACATGTATTATAATTTGTAAGTGTGTGCGGTAGTTTTAGCAATTTTTACAGTTCACTACTACTTCTCCTGCTTATCTTGTTTTACACTTGATTTTCAGATGTCGACGTCCCCTCAAACTTACATTGGCTTTTCTGATGGTGCTAGTCGTAGTACTTAGAACTTGTTTTCCGTAACCTGAATCATTTATTTACCCTGTGATGAGTTAGTTTCTATTCACGGGATATGCCTTAGTCAAATAACAAACAACATAGAAGAATATAGTGCAATCATTAAACTATTATCTAATGCCATCTCATTTTGCATTCGACGTTTGATTGTTAGGATAGATTCACAGCTCATAGTATTACATTTAAACAATGTCTACATAGTAAGAAGTTCATCAACGTTAAGAATGTTTTTACAGGTTTGTCTTTTGGATAGGTAGTTTGATAGACATTTGCAACATTTGTAAGTAAAAAAAATATCTATCTATATATTGAACAAGATAAACTGAAATCAAACGTAGTAGTCTCCATTAAATAAAGTCTGTAAAGAATGTGTTATACAAAAATATGTCATCCAAGGACATAAGGCCCCGTGGCCTTTATTATCCGAATATGTCGATACAAAAATCAAAATGTAGCCCTAAAAGACTAAGCAACTAAGCATGATGATGATCATGATAGCAGACTATAGCACAAGCAACCCAGCATAACAATCGCCTGAGTATTCTTGGAACCCCAACCACGTGCCTCTGGTACCAGAGAGGCAAATCATCAGTCCCAGTCTCTAGGATATCTATAGTCAACCTCTCTAGGTTGTGTTCCAACTCGGCAAGTTCCTTTGCTATCTCTGGGTTGGGTGCTTCAACTGCTATAGGTTGGTCAACCCACCTGTCAAAACGTCATAGCCATGTTGGTTGAACTAGGCCCACATCTGCATATGTATTTAGAATAATTAGCCTTGAAAGACAAAAAACACATACAAATTTAAAATTTAAAAAGAAACATCAAAATGAGATTTTTTTACCTAGGTCACCCCATTGTGTCCTTGCTGAAAGTGGGATATCTGGGTCACCCCTATAGTCCATCCTTGCATATGGGAAATCCTTGATCAGTATGATCTGTTGAACCAACCATACAAAAAATTCAAGAGCATATCTGACCACCAGACTATTACCTCCGTGACGCGCCATAAGTGAAACCCACCTCAGCATTTGTGGATCTTGTTTGGTCAATTTAGTGTGATCTAAATTGCTATTTATAATGTCAACCCGGGGTTCGTAAACTGACGAAGTGAAGTGTACTATATGTACTAGATAACCATTTCCTTAGTCTTTTGTCGTTTTTAGTTTTTTTTTTAAGTTTGTTTTTGGATTTATCTTTCCCTAATGTGAGATGATGAAAAGGTGATAAAGCAAGTGAAATATGGATGATTATGGTGATCTCTAAGTGGTTTTTCAAAACTTAAAAGAAAGAAAGCTTTTAAATAACTGCAATGAAATCAATTCTTCAAAAGAAATAAAGACATCAAACAATGAACTATGACATCGGCCCAGTATCTTTGTTGCTGAATGAAAATGAAAGTGAAATCTACACTAAATTCAATTAAAAGTAAGAACAACTAATCCACACTATTTCAACTCTTCAACTCAATCTTCCTTGTGAAAAGATATCATGAAATGTTAAGCAATGTGAAATCTAAAAGAAGTTAAACTGCATAAAAGAGACTAATCACACTACTTTAACTTTCTTAACCTTTTGCCTTTCAGCTTAATTTACCCTATGAGAAACAGTCATGAACAAGTCAAGCAATGTGAGATCTAAAGCAAACTAAATCAAGCTATAATGAGTGATATTCTGGTTCCTAATAAAGTTATTCAATTATAGAAAGGAACCGTTAATAGATGAATAGCATGATATCTAAGAGCAGAAAATAAATGTACAACTTAAGGAAATGACAGTACTGGAAATCAAACTTCAGAAAACAAGAGTCAGCGACAAAGACAAGATGATCTCGTATGCCAATAGTGATAAAAAGAAAAGGTGAAAAATTGCCCCGGGCTGCCTAAGAAATCCTGCAAAAACACTGATCAGTTGTAACCATAAAAGAGCAGCAATGAAAATGTAAATCAACAGAAATCAAAAAGCTTTGTTATGTACAGCTAATATACATGATGAAATAAAACGCAGCCTTTAAATGACAACTGTACAGCTAATATACATGAACAGGAAAAAGTAATGCAAGAGTTAAAAGACAACTATACAAGGCTTCAGTAAGCAGGGGCCCTCTGCCACTTCAACCGATTCAACGAACAACTACAAGCTTAAGTTTAAACCAGTCTTCTCATATATTAAACAGCAACGTAAAAGTGCAGTGGGGAAATAAAACAGAGTCGGATTACAATACCAAAAAGATTAACACCAGAGATTAACTTTTACAGCGTTCATGGACGCGTTATTTATAAGGAAAGAAAGCTTAAACAGATTAACTAAATCTACGCTATTAACCACGCTGCCAGAGACACGTAAATCCTCTTCAGCCCGGATCTAGGTAACTGTCATCATGTTTATTAAATCTGGGAGGTATGGCTGTTGGATTCACGCTATCAGGATGTCTTCGTGGCTAAGGATTGTGCCATGTAGCTTCACGTGCTCAAAAACAGAGCTACGCAGAGCCGTGCCACCGCTGAACACTTCCGTTGACTATCCTTTGCCCCTTGTTTGACCGCGGGCTTTTATGGCTGTGCTGGATGATCTGGAGGGACACGTTCCATGTCCTTGACTCCTGTAACTTGCCCATGTGGCTCATTTCTTGAGAGGACACCTGTAGCATGGTGTTTGACAAAACGGCTGCGGAATCCTGTGCTGGCTGCAGAAACCTGGGTCAGCTGCGGAAACCTGTGTTGGCTGCGGAAACTGAGAAGCTTCCGCAGCTGTCTGAACAAAATTCTAAACCAAACAACAGTCATCAGCGTAGTTAGAAAACCATGTCAAAAGCTCGTTTTTAAACTAAAATACAATGATTTAATCAACTTGGTGGATGAAATGAGTGGAAAAAGAAGGCTGAGAGGGTGTATAGGAAGGTGCAGGTTCGAGGCTCAACAGATCTTGAGGTCCTCCCTCATCCACCAAAATTGGTTCCGGCCTAAGGAGTGGAATCCTCTCTAGAGCGAAAGAAAAAAATGGAATCATAGCCGATATTCTTCAGTCTACCATTCTTAGCTCTAGTCAGTTGTCCTTTCATATTGACAACCACTGCCTCACACCAGTTAAAGATCGTGGACTCCCAACATTCCACGACGGTTTGCATCTGGGCCTTTGTGGCCAAGTGAAGAGTGGAGCTGCCACACAGTTTACAGACGATGAAAGTTATGGTCCTCAAGACCAGGTTCCCAATAGTCTGAATATCAATCATGTCATCCTTGAGCTGTGCATTCCCACAAAATCGTCGTAGATATCCAACAACAGTATCTCCACCTGACCTTTGCCCATATAAAGAAATATCAACCCCTCTATGGGAGATCCCAGTCAAAAATTATATATCATCGACATCAATGGTGACACGATGATCCCCGATCAAAAAACACTGATCCTGGACATCCCAGGTTCTCACCAACCATGTCATGAGCTCTACTTGAGCTTTCATCCCCAGAATAATCCAATATTTGTAGAGGCCACAATTTCTCAAAGCCTGCAAAGTGGCCGGATCATCCAAAGCTACTGAATCTTGGTTCTCATGTTCTCTCTCCCTCCATTCCATTTTTGAATGGTCAATTATCTTGAAAATGACATTTAAAAGGAGTTAGAATAACTTTTAAAACAAGTTTGAGATTTTTTGGGGCGAAATTTCCGCATTTTCAAAACCCTCGGCACTTGTGTGATCGCCTTTTGGTAGACAGAGTGCAACTGCGCGGATCCTCGAGGAGTTTCTATGCAGACCGCGTTTCTCAATACACAAAAATTTACCGGTCTGCGTGGACCCAATGAAGAGTTCCCGCCCAGGCCCGAGGGCAGATTTTTTAACATAGAAACCCCCCAAAAAATTAAATGAAAGCCTAAAATTAAAATGTAAATAGATGAAAATGTAGATATTGAAGAGATCTCTTACCTGGAGGAAACGATTCATGATTTCATCCACCGGTTTGCTTAGAATCAGCCTCAGAAGTTTGGTGGTAAAAAGCCCTCTTTCTGCTCTCAAACTAGTTAAAAAGAAAATGGTAAAAATAAAGTTACTTTTTGAATTTTTATAAGTTTTGGGTGATTAGAGTATTTTTTTTTATGCTTAGGACCTTTTAAAAAGTCAAAATTTTAGTGTTTTTACCCTAATATTGAGAAGTTATGATAATTTATTGAGTTTTAATGTGCAAAATAGATTACCACATAAAAATGGATCATTTTGATTGTGAGAAAACTTTTATCACTTTTCATGCTCTTGAAAATTACGAAAAAAGTGAAACCCTAAAGTCCTTTTTTAAGCCCTTTTTAGATTCTCGAAACATGAAAATATCTTCGAGCACTTGATTATTTGAACTCGTAAAAGTAAATGAACAACCATCCACTGAGTATAAATTTACCCCTTTTATGGACTGAACTAGACTATTTACGAAAAAGGTATACATTGACTTATTATGGTCAATAGAGTTCTCTCCTGCATTATTTTATCCTTTTTCGGGCTTGAGGGACTAAATTTACGAAAAAGAACATTGTGGAGTTTACTTATGTTTTTCTCCTAACTCCCTAAAATTGAAAAACATCGATCTTTACTTTCTCCGGGCTCGTTAAAATTTTACGGTAAAAGAACTGAATGAGTTTTCTTTTTGTGTCTGTTTCAAACTCTTTAAACATGAAAACGACATTGAGTTACCCCTTTACTGGACTCGTTAAAAATCAAATAGTATAGGACTCATTAAGCATAACGAGACCGAACCACTCCTTCTTAGGGTTCGTTAAAAATACTTTAGAGGACTCATCTGAAGGATGAGCTTATAGGACAAGCATATGTTATCCTCCTCAAGCTTGTAAAAAATAAAGAGGTACTTGCCAGTAATGGTGGGGGGAAATTGGGAAAAGGTATTCATTTTACATTCATTATAAAGGCAGTATGTCGCTCTTGAACACGACACTCCGTCACACTTGTTTTTGGGTTGGGAAATCCATTTATCTTATAGTTAATTGAAACCCATTGAAAGTCTTCATTTGGTTTTGAGTATTATCGTTGAGTCAAATGTTTTCAAGTCAATTGTCATGTTTCTATGTGTTCAAGAGAAGTTCAATCTCAGTTCATATTCCTTTGCAAATTTGAGCCTTTAGTCGTGTCGGCAATCCCTGAGTCAGTCCTTGCAAACTATTCTTCAAAACTTGACATGTTTCGTGTCATAGGCTTTCCTGTGACCGGTCACTTCCTATCGAATTCAACTCATTATCTAGGAAGTTGATCTAGAAACCTTCAGTACCTTAAGGCCCGCATGCCTTAATGGCAAGTTTCTCGCTTTCGATGCCAGGTTCTCATCATTGGCATTTGATCAAACAATTCTATGAGTGTTCGACTTCATATCATATTTTCACACTCTATAAATTGTATTGAGAGTACCTTGAGAGCCATTGTCATTATTGGTGGTTTCTCTCATGCTTGTTAATGGTTCACATCATTGACTGGTAATCAAGTGGTTTCTACCATGTTCAACTTCGAGACATTCACTGGCATGTCTAGATTCGTACTACGAATCGAGAGATGGAGATTAAGACCCTGGATCTAGTTTCATCAATCCAGGTTGCGAGGAGATATATATTCATGATTATGTAGACAAATTTATAACTAATGGTTGCGTCCATACTCTGTCTACTATGGATATGATTTTTGAGTTTTTCCGTACTTATTCATTGATTTAGTTTTACTCTAAGTATGTGAATGCCTACCTCAGTGATGATTATATATTGCATTGTAATCCTTGAATGTTTCTTGCAGGCTTCCAGCCATTGTCTCTAATCCAACCTTTGGCATGATAAATCACTTCAATCTTTAAAAAAAAAAATTAAGACTTTGCACTTTAGGGGTCAATCTATTATGCTTCATTTTTTAACCATGACACTTGATTGTTAAAATGGATCGCTCGCCATCCATAAACATGCTCCATTACACTCCCTTAGAAGTAAAACAATAAAAAAACCCTTGAAGAAAATGTGAATTTTGGGTAAAATGGATTTATGACTTGTTAAGTGTGACCCGCGTGCTTTTCCTAGTTAGTTTATGCGAATTTGCAGCTTCTATTCTTGAAAACTGCGCAGAACTGCACTATGTATTCCATTATAGACTGCACAAATAAATCAAAGAAAAGTAAAAATAAAAAGTGAATTCCAAAAGCATTGTTGGTCGAATATATCCCAACTGAAAGCTTCTAGGTCATATCTATTTGATCCATACCCCTTAGATCATGGAGCTAATTCCCTTTCATCAAGGAACCCTAATTCCCCAATTAGAGGATCTCATCCTTCTCTTTTGGATCTGAAACTTCTTCCTCTTGACCTATAAATTGACTAGAGGATAGAGGGATTGGGGGGTTTAGAAAATATACACTTATGTTGTTGGATTTAGATTAGAAGGCTTATCATTTAAGGAGAGGTTTAGAGGCATTTGGGAGGAACCTCACGACATCAAGGTAGAGGTTGTAAGGCTCTTCTTTATCCTTGAATTAATACAAATGAATCCCTTTTCCCATTGTATTGTCTTATTGAAATGATGAATGGTTTATGATTATTCTGATATTCATTAAGATAATCTCAATTTCTAATCTCCTTGATCATTATATTAAGCTTATTTGAATTGTTATGATATCATGTGCCTTTGATCTCTTTTATGTTTGTGATTGTAGGTATTTTTGAGCACTGGGAAGCTTCATCAAGAGAGAGAAGGGATCTTCATAAAGCATTTCACAAATAGGTAAGAGGCTTATTCTCCTACTCTTGTATTTACAGTTCAAACAAAATAAGCTTAGGTAAAGAGCTATTCAATTGTCTGTTTTTTTCT
The DNA here is from genome assembly GCA_031772625.1 of Pinus tabuliformis. Classification (NCBI taxonomy): domain Eukaryota; kingdom Viridiplantae; phylum Streptophyta; class Pinopsida; order Pinales; family Pinaceae; genus Pinus; species Pinus tabuliformis. The sequence continues at coordinate 1,703,164,170 of CM062819.1, forward strand.
AGTTTCCTTTAGGATATAGGGAGATCACTCTTGTAAGAAAGAGGGATTTATCGGCCGTAACAACTTGTCCTGTCAGTGAACAGTTACGGCTCATTGTTCTAGGGTGCACTCCCAATCTGCATCTGATTCCATCTGGAAATGCTAATGACCAAAATAAATCCATTCCCGACCTCCTCTTCTTGCTACACAGTCCCTCAAGAAATCCAGTCATCCCCTTCCGTGTAGTCACACACCTTCCAAGTTCTGTTGGCACCCCCATCCCAGGTAGTGCATCCCTTGGCAAGGCTTCCTCGCATCGGAAGATACAAAACCAAGGCACATCCCTGCCTCAAACCATCATACTGGTCATAACATACTCATGGCAATCAATGGACACTATTAGGTACCAGTGTTTCAAGATGGCCCTGCTCCTGAATACTTTACCAACACACTGCCGCATTTTCAATTCCTTTTTTTGTTGCAAATTCTTGCAGTCAATTTCAAGCACCCAACAGGGCATGCTCATGCATTCCTATACCAAGCACATAATTTCCATTAGACTTAAATAAATTGAAATAACTTCAAATCATACGTCATTGGTGGCTCGTCAATAAGGTATACTTGAAATTTTGTTCACTTCCTGTCACAACAAGTCAAACTAACATCTTTGTCCAAATCATCGTGTATAAACATATCACATCAGGTTAGCTCGAAACACAACCATCATAGATTAAAATCATAAATCACATGTAACCATCATAAACCAGAATCATATATCACATGTAATCATCATAGACCAGAATCATAAATCACATGCATAATAAAACTGAAATAAAATACTTATACTTATCCTTTAATCAATCCTTAGCTTCTACCTTTGTCCTTATTCCGTATGCACTCCGGATCAATTGCCACGCCCAAAAAACACCCAGTTCCTTCTCTTCAACCATGTACAAATACACATAGTGTGCATCACACACACATACAACCACACACGACATAACACACCATGCAATACATGCACCTACACCTAACATACAATAAATACACCTACACCTAGTGTACAACACAACACAATACATACTCCTACATCTGGTGTACACCAAAACACAACACATATACGTATACTGAGTACAACACAACGAACACACATGTCACGATACCACAACTACACAATGCACATACATACTACCGCATGTCTGCAACACAACATGTACGGCATGCACACAATACCACATGTACACTAGTACCATAGGTACAACATGTACACAATACCACTTGTACACAACACCACCTGCACGACGTGTTAACAACATTGCATGTACATGTCACCACATACACAACGTGTACACAATGCCACATGTACACCACACCACTTGTACAACATGTACGTAACACCAGACATACACAACATGACATGCATGACATGTACACGACACCACATGTACACAACACCATATGCACGACATGGACACAACACCACGTGCACACAACACCATATGTACAACATGTACATGAAAACACATGCCCACAACACCACTTGTACAATCATGCAAAGAACACCATATGTACATAGCACCACATATACAACATGCAGACAACACCATATGTACATAGCACTACATATACAACATGTAAATAACACCCTATGTACATAACACTGCATATCTAACATGCACACAACACTACATATCCATCATGTGCATAGTACAATATGTACACAACACCACTTATCCAACATGTACATATCACCATCTATACCCAACATTGCATATGCAATATTCACACAACATTATCTGTACCACCCTGTACATAACATTGCATAAAAAACATGTACACACACTATATACACAACACTACATTCACACAACATCACAAATGCAACATGTACAACATATGCACAACAATAGTACCACACATCCAAAACCACACTGTCTCTACCAAGCAACCTTTCTTCTAGTGTCTCTCTGCCATCTATGCTTATCCTAGCATGTCGTAAAGCACATTGTTTTCATTCCGCTGATGTAACCTTCAACGTTACATGTCATAACATAACATAAGCATAATACAAGCATACAATATCAATTCATGTCCACATGATATTGACCTCATATATTTTTCATGACTACTCTCCCCACTTGGTTCCCCATAAGACCAGGAACCTTATCATGCCATTCACCTGCATAAGCATCATTCCTCCACAAGAATGATCCCTGACAACCTTGTCGGCCAGTGACATAGATGCATGGATAAATACATACATATACGTAAACATTAGCATAAAACAACCATGATCCTGTTAGACAACGACATACATACATAAATACACACACACACACACACACACACATACATATAAATATTAGCATTAAATAATCTGTCAGACACCGACATACATACATACATATATATACATATAAATATTAGCATTACTAATCATGATCACAACATAATTACTAGATATCATAAGGTCAAGGTTAAGAGAACTCCCTTTATGCGTGCGACACACACACAACATTGAGAACAACAATTCCCAACACAACCAAGGCATATGACGCCTCAAATCCATTCAGCTTACCTTTCTTGATTACCTTTCCCTTGACTACCCTGCCATCTTCCATTTACACCAATGGACCCAACTAGTCCAACTGGATGTCATAATCTTTCATTCAACTGCCCTTATACATGCAATGAGCTTCATCCAGGTCTTACCTTACCTATCGGGTACCACACATCTCTCCCTGATCTCCATTAACTTTCCTGTTTCCTAACCAATTCTCAAGACTCTCAAAACATAAAAGGCAATACCAAGAAGAAAGCAAGAGAAAACCATGAGAACCAATAAAAATATGACACCAAAAACAAAGCGGTATGGCCATACATCATATGTAAACAAGCCACAATCAAGCACAAAAAATCACAAAATACCAAAAAAACAAGACTAGCAACAAACACCATGACTTAATCCCATGGTTCCCAAGGAAAGCTCAACTCGAGCCTTCTTCAATATTTCATGTCAACCTCTCTTTCCATGCAACTCCCTGCATCACACTACCATAAACACATAATTTTCAATGCATTAGTAAATATAACAATGCACTGGTTACCTTACCTTGTTGTGCCAAGCACGTTTCTTGCAACTAAACACATCCATGCCATCTCTCAAGGGACTACAATCCATTTGACAAATCTAGATATAACTAGACACCAATAGTTATACCTGTCAAATACATGTCCATGAATATCACACATACCCAGATAATGTCAGATGAAATCAAAGTTAAGAAGACTTTCGGTATGCAAAGCACTCATTCATTTGGAATTAGGGTTTCCAAACATAGCCAAATGAATTCTTGCCCAATTCCTTTCTTTTACCTTTTTACATTGTTGCAATCGAGGCTTACTAAGTACTGTCACATCACCCAACTATTATATAAACACATAAGCTATTATCTTGTCATGTTAATACCAAGCATGTTTCCTGCAACTTCTCACACATGTCAACCACATGTTCCAAATATCAAGACAATCATATCTATCATTTTGAAATCAACATTTACTAATACTAACAATCATGTCATAATCCATAGTCAACTCATAGTAATTAGACATAATGCTATAACTGTCACCTACTACACTCAAGTACATATCAACTATCTAAACACATATGTGTTAGTATGACCATCTTAAAACAAGATCATTTCTTCATGCAACCTTACAGACACATACTCATATCATGCAATTAATCAAACATTCAAGCAAACTGTAAACTCATAATGTTAGATAAATCAACAAGATAACATAATAGACACCAAACACTCAAACACCAAATAGACGACATAATCAAACAATCAAGCACCAAAGCATAAGAAAACTCATACCTTAATGTATCTCAGGGGAGGATATTTTGTCTACACAATCAATCTAGATTAGCACGATATAACTTCACAAAATATCATCTAAAACATAAATAAGGTCATGATATCCACAATAGTCACTAGCTAACATGTTCACATCATAAACTCATAAACAATTATCATTCACACATAATAATCACATATGCACTGTCAGTCTAGATTAGTACGACATGATATCACATGATATTAACTCATACTTGAATGTCATAACCCTAACCATTTTCATAGACCAATCCAACTTAGTATGATACATATAACATAAAGATCTTAATGTAATAACCCTAATCATTAAGTTACTAACATATAACAACAAGTTACTATCATTCATGACTATTCGACACATGTGCATATGACTATACTAATCAACTAGCATTTATGATGTATGTAACCATAACGTCAATAGACATGAAATGCATACAACAATCCTTAACCTACATACCTGCATGCCAAACATATAATACCTATATGATGATCTACTCTTACCCTGAAGTCCATTGTTGCAACTTCACTTTAATGATTTACATCTCCTACTCTATCTCAGCGAACACATTAGCATCATAACATACCAATATCATCACGATGACCTAATTGCATACAATGGCCTTATGCACAAAAACCTTCGCCATGAAAATGCATGCATAACAACATATAGACACTGACATGCATAACGAATTCATATAGTACCGTACACTCATGATGACACATCCCACAACAACACCATCAACCTTCACATGGAGACATCACTACAACAATGATCAACACCATGAAAATGCAACAAGCACATGGAGTACAAGCATAAGGAACACCTATGAAATCGACATGAATGCATGACCAACAAACAACCCATCCAGTCCGAGGGGTGAACAATGATATGATACCACTCTGTAGCACCCTCCTCCCACATCTACCCAAGTAATCGGCCAACCGGGGTAAACATACTATGATATGATTAAACCTCCTAGGTGACCTTAAGGAAGTGGAATCAACAAAAACACATCAAACATACCTTCCACATCAACAACAACACTCCCAAGAGCCATCCCAACCACTCAGGTATCATGCCCCTAGGTCCCATTGATTTTTTAAGCTATTAAACCTCTGGATGCTACCATGCTATGGGCATTCCAACATCCAGAGATATCTAGATGGTCCCACAAGCCTGCATGCTTGCGCCTAGGGACTATTTCCAGCAGACCTATGCTAGAGTCTGCGGGATTTAAGGCACTTTTCAAGCCCAAAATTTCGGCCACTGCCCAGAACTTGTTGTAACTTCTAGAATCCATTAAACACATGATGACAAGACTAATAAACCAAAAACTAACTCCAAGACTAGGCCTAACCATCCCCAATTGGGACTAACATTTTGTTAAACACTTGGCATCAATGCAATCTACAGGTCTAGGATACAATACAGATCATGAATGACTGAAAACTCTTACGAGACATGACAAGAAGGATCACCACCTTCTCCCTTGAACTATTATGACATCAATTAGGTCTTGCATCCATAATTTTAACAATTACAAGTAAATACATGAAATAACCATGACATGAACCATTCAATTAACCATGCTTATAACCAACATAAAACCATGAAAATAAGAGTAATATAACAACCATCAAACCCACATATAAATAAGTACAAAAGCAAGATAAATTAACTTTTATTATACATAGGCAAATAAGACCAGGTTTGAGACTTCCACGTACCACCCGACCGTAGACATGGCTAAACCAAATCTTTCTTTCAGCTAGTCACCCCCGTGCCATATTCTAAGCATGAATGTGGGATCTCATAAAACACATCAATCTAAAACCATCCAGGGCTTCCAGAGGCCAACCACCTCAACACATCAAATAATGATTCCACCTCACAGTTGGACATCATAAAACCATCATCATATTGGTCTCTATCCAAGCCTTCGAGTGCTCAAGAGAGTTTATTCCAACCAAGGCTCCAGGACTAGTAACTCAACCCCCAACTTATATTGGGCTCCAGAGTGTTTGTCCAACCAAGGCTTCAGGACTAGTAACTCAACCCACCAAGGGCTCCAGAGCATTTGTCCAACCAAGGCTCCAGGACTAGTAACTCAACCAACCAAGGGTTCAAGAGCGTTTTTCCAACCAAGGCTCCAGGACTAGTAACTCAACCAACCAAGGGCTCAAGAGCGTTTTTCCAACCAAGGCTCCAGGACTAGTAACTCAACCCAAGTTGTTACAGGGATCCAGAGCATTTTTCCAACCAAGGATCCATGAACTAGTAACTCAACCCAAGCTAAGGAAACATGAGAACCAACAAAAAAAACAAAGAAATGAACCCACAACACCATGGCTATCCAGGAAATGACAAGGCTAGGAAAATCCACTATTAATCCAGGCAATCCTCCATGCCTATGACAGATCATGACCAAGAAACCACATGCATGCCAAAACTAGTGAGGAAAACATACATGCAACTTGGTACCTGTAAGCAAAACCTGTTGTAGCTGCTGATCCCGATGTCTTCTTGCGCTTTCCTGCTCTTCCCTTTTCATCTTTCTCCAAAAATCCAAGTATGCCACACTCTCTGAGTGCTCCAAGAAAACTCTAAGTGTCCAAGAGTATGAGAGAGAGAATAGAGAGAGAGCTCCAAAAAGGAACTGACTAAGCTTACCCATTGATCCTCAGAAGCCTTTTTTTATCAATGAGGCCTATATTTTCTTCAATTTCCATTATTTTCCTTCATTTTCCTCCTCACATGCAATTTTTGACCTTTCACCTTCCTTTTCTCCTAATTTCCATTATTTTCATAAATAAATCTCAATTAATGTCTCTTGCCTTTCTAAAACCTTTGCCTTTGCCTTTTCCAATTTCCTTAGCCATAATAAACATAATGAACACCCACTAGGATGTTTTGCCCACCATTCAGCTTGGAATATGTGTCCCATGACTGTGGTCTTATATTTTCTATTACATGGATTTTTAACCAGGGTTGTTACGTCCTTCTTCATGCTTTTGAATTCTCCCTGTAGAAATCATCCTGGTCTCCTCTTGAGTGCACTTCCCATAAGTTCATCAAATGAAGGAAACCTATCATTGTTGCTAATAGTTGTAATGAATGTTTCTTAAATAGGAGGAAGATCTCCAATTGCAATTATTACCAATTCTTTATTAGATGTAGTTTCTCTAGCAAACAAAAATTGATCCTTGAGTTGGGATATCCTCATGAAGTACGATTGCATAATCTCCCCATTGTTCATATTGATGTCCTTGAGTTGATTTCAAAGATAGAATATGATTCAAGTTGTTGACCTCATACATCCCAACTAGCTTATCATACATTTCCTTAGATTTCTTCAACTTTGCAACATAAGTGATCAAATGGTCTCTCAAAGAATCAATAATAATTTTCTTAGCTTTGACCTCACCTTTCTTGTACTTGGAATTGACAACAACTCTAGAGGCTCAAGGTAAATTTCCTTCAACATATTCCAAAACATCATTTTCCTCCAAAGTCAAATCAACCCTAGCTCTCCGAACAACATAATTAGATGAGTCATTAAAATTCTCTTCAACCTTGAAGTATGAGGTAGACAACTTGACCAAGTAAAATGTTCTTTAGTAGCGGATAAGAGATCTTCAAAGGATCATTGCTCTTGTCTCCTTGGGCTTGCCTTCACCTCAACTCTAATACCATGTTAATTTTCTATTTCTCTATACTACAACAATGACTTATAACAATTATTCTTCCAATAACAATCAATTATACATTTTTTCAATCTTCCAATACCAGTAAGCAATTGTAGATATAATAGTAAACCAAATGCACAATAGAAGATAACCGAGAACAATAAAGACATAGAGATTTGGTCAAAGACCAGGGAAAACGCTTTCCAAATTCTTCTTCTATTATATTGTCATAAAATGTTCAATGAATAGATACATAGTCCAAGCACATCAATAATGAGTCAAAGGTCAAATCCTTGATCAACCAAATCAACCAACCAAGATCCAGTCAAATATGAGCAATAAAGTCAAATCTGATCAAACTTGAATTCTACAATTTTTTGTCAAAGTCAATAGCCTTCAACACTTCCCTAACCAGTCAATAGTGAATGGTTAAAGTTCTCCAAAAGGTTTGATCAAATAGTCAAATAATACGGCCTCCTTCCCTGAGTTAAAATCGGTCAAAACAGTCACAAAATTTTCCCCATAAATCAGTCAATGTTAAAGTCAACCCTATGATTAAAGCTTCTTCAGACCTACGGTCAAATGTGGTCAAAGTGGCCAAAAAATTTCAACCTTCTCTATCCTAAATTTGGCCTCTAAGGACCGATCCAAAATCCAAGTCAAAATAAGTCAAACCATCTAAAGCCAATGCTCATTAAAGATGCCAAAACAGAAAAGTCAATGCAGCCAAATCATATTGCCTCTGTCTCCTTCGCACGTGTGAACTCGGAAATGCAATTTTCTATTGGAAAATGTAACTATATTCAGTCTTCAATAATGTACTTGAGTCATTATGTAATGCACTTGTCAAAAGAATAAAGAAAAAAATTATTATTATTATTGTGACTTATTAAAGCATGGGTTTCATGCTTGGGTCACCATGTTTTAGGTCAAAGTCCCCATTGAGGACTTCTAGGATTTATTATGAGTCTATAGAATTATTGTACATTTAAAGAGACCCTTCTTGGGCTTTTGAATCATGTAAAAATGTTAAGTATTGAGTCAAATATGAATTATGGAACCTCCACACCATGTCAACCTAAGGGAAGATCAAGTCGGCCTAAGACCCTATTCGACCCCACAAGAAGACTATAAAAGGAAGGACATCGAATTCATTTGGAGCATCACTTGTCATCAAGTTCGAATTCTATCTACTGGGCACAAGTGCGAAAATTTGTTCGCTGGGCATAAGCGCGAAGTGGGTAGCCGGGAAAGTTTGTTGTTGGGAGGCCGAAGTGAATGTGAGTTTGCGGGAGTCTAACGAGTCAAGGAAAATCAAAATTTTGGTGGTGGTCTCTCTCTATTTCGTGCTCTAGATTGGGAGGTCGAAGTCTTCCAAGTTTGACTATTGTCAGAAGTTGTTGGCTGTTGCAAGTTGCTGCATAGTTGAAGTTCTTGGGAAGAGGTCAATCTTCTGGAGGCTGACTTGGTGTGGAGGGAAGGTCTAGTCTTGTTCTATGGTGAAGAGTCTCAAAGAATACTATTGAAAGGAAGAATTAATTTGACTGGGTTTTCCCCTCGAGGGGGTTTTTACCCAGGAATGTGCCTACATCTTGTGTCCATTGTTTTATGTACTGAGGTTTTTGGTAATTACTTGGTGAACTAAATAAAGAATATAAATAATTGTAATAATAAGAAACATCACAAGTAATTATCAAGATCGAGAAAATCTTTACTGCCTTTCTGATTTTCCAACATGGTATTAGAGCTTTGGTGAAGAAAGAATAAAAAGGCAGATCCATTCATAGGCACTATCCCAGGGAAGGAGTCTACCATATTCAAGGTAGATGTATAACTCTATCAAGGGTGAGAACAAGCTTAAAGGAGCATCTAACTTCAGATCCTAGAAGAAGAGGATTGACGTAATCCTAAAGAAGAACAAGGTATTGGACTTGGTTAAAGTAAATGTAAAGAACCCTACAAAAGAAGCCAGTGATGCTGACAAAACAAAATTAAGGGATTTAGAATTGGTGGCTATGACTCTGATGGTAGAAGGTATAAAAGAAAATATTGTCCCATTCATAGCTAACATCGATCATGCTCAGGAGAAGTATGAAACCTCGTCGAAGCTGTTCACTATTAAGAACATTGGTGAGTAGCAAGTTTGAAGAATGAGTTGAGGTCTACGAAGATGAATAAAGAAGATACTGTGGAAACCTTCTTTGTGAAGATAATGAGACTTAGGGATGATCTCTTGGACATTAATGCGATTGTTCACGAAAAAGATAAGTATCTCATGTCTTTTCAGTTTTGGGTTCATGCATTCATTTAGTTTTGATTATGTTAAATACTAATCACCATACTCCCTCTATTGTCTTAATTAGGGAAAACATCTGAAAGAATGAGGATCTCTCAAGAGAAATTTAGTCAAGAAACAAAGGTATGCTTTGAATACATTGATTGAAAGGATTATTCATTTGATGATCTATTATTAACCTTGTTATGACTAGCTGTATTGAATCTTAGTGATTCTTGTTTGGGTGATTCATCTCTTGATAAATCTACCCACCCCACTCTTATATGTTCTTGTAGAACCCTAGACAGGTTCTGGAAAACCCTAACCAAAGGGTATGCTAGTGTGAATGTCTAAACTACTTAAGATGATTAGGGATATTGTGAAATGCTAGTTGAAGTTTATTGATGATGTCATGTTTGGGATTTTGGTATGATCAGCAAATCCTAACTTGTTAGGATGAAATGATAAGATCTAAAATCTTGGAACATTTGAAGTTTTGGTAATATAGGGTTTGCTACGTTTCCACATTGGAAACCTAGCTCATTGGGGTTTGGTGGAATGTGTGTTCTACATTAGAACCCTCGCTCATTAGGGTTTGGTGGAATGTGTGAGAAAGACCCTTATATTATCTTAGAATTGATTTACTTGGTATGTGTGTGTTGTTAGATCAAACCCTAGTACAATCAATATGTTTGGTTGTCTAACCCTTATTTATATTGTGAAGTTGGGTTTGACTATCTCATGATGTGAAATGTATTTGAATGGTGATGAAATATAGGAATATAGAGATATGTCCTTTTTGTTGAAGTCCTAGGTTGGTCTAGGTAAAATGTACTTATGTTATTAGACATATGATATGCTTATGTATGGTTATGATTTCCTAGATATGTGTTGACCTAGTCATTGATGGTCATGAGTGTTAGAATTCAATGAGAGTCCTTGTCTGAGATTCTAGGATGTTGATGTTTGGAAATCTAGGGTGTTATAGCTAAACCCTAGTGAAGTTAAAATTTGTTTAGTATGTGTGATATAACAATCTGAAATCTATTAAGTGATTGTTGAATATGAAAATCTAGGGTTTTATAGTTAAATCCTAGTAGTGACATTGTCTAGTGTGAAATATAACAATTTGAGATCTATGCATTTAATGATTGTTGAGATTGTGGAATTCTAAGGTTTTGGAATTAAACCTTAGTCAAAGTAAAATATCTAAAATATGATGATTTAAGATCTATGTGAGGTTGTTGAGTTTGTGAAAATAGAATTCTAGGGTTTTGGAGTTGAACCTTAGTCGAAGTATAAATCTCTGATGAATTTTGACTTTATAATTTGAGATTTGTGAAGAAATTATTGAATTTTGAATTTTTGGTTGAGTATGATGATTGCTCGGAAATCCAGGGTTTGAAACTAACCTTAGTAGTAGTTGGTCATGTTAGTGACTGATTGATGGTTTATTGAAAATCTAGGGGCTTGGAAATAACCCTAGTGAAAGTTGGTCAGGTTGATGACTAAGTTGTGATTGACTTTGATTGATTTGTTTGTATGAAATCTAAGATTTATATGAATCCCTAGTGAGAAGTCTAACATATGTATTTTGAAAGGTTGTTAGATGCTTTGAAGATCTATATTTGTTTTGAATTATTTCTAGGGTTTTCTATACGTTGTAGTAAGTTATGCCATACCTTTGGAAGACACATTGAAACCCTAGATGGAATGAATGATCTTATGAAGGAGTCTAGGGTGTATAAAGTCCCTAGAAAGATGTTGAAGAGTATATGTCTCTTGTTTGCAATTAAGTTTGGGTATCTGATATGTATAATGATGAAATGCTTCCGTGATTTTGATATGGATAACATAATGCTTCTTTAGATTTGGTTGTACTTTCTATCTAAGTTGTGCAGGTACACAATCTTCAACTTGGTGAAGATGCTCGATGTAACAAGCAAGCTGTGCAGGTACATAATCTTCAACTTGGTGAAGATGCTCGATGTGACAAGAAAGATGTGCTGGTACACAATATTCAACTTGATGAATATGCTCTATGTGACAAGCATGATGAGAATGATAATAACTATGATGAAATGGTTGGAAGCCACGAAAGATTCTCCTATGTCGAAAATAAGAAGATGATCTCCCGAAGGAAGCATGAATAGAAGAGATCTCCCTAAGATTAAGAGGAGTCCAGATAAAGATGTGTTTCTTGGTTAAGAGGGAGTGTCGAATATGGTTCTCTGCTTCATGTGTCATGAACTAGACCAGGACTAACAACCATAAGTTTGAGTGAAGACCATGAACAGGAAAAGGAAATTGGAGAACGCATTTTGAAGTGCTGTTGGAAGAAGGAAAGCATGATCCGATTGAATAATATGTTGTTGGATATGAAGTAGGAAGAAAATGTATGATTGAGGAATATTTTGTCAACGATTTTATTGATAATCCTATTATGGAAAGTTGAGAAGCAACATCTGCTGCCTAGAAGACCCTGAAGGTTTTTGTTTGATTGTATACATGTGAAAGTATATTATTGATTGGGGTTGTGTTTGTACAGGTGAATCTCTTGAAGGATTTGATAACATGCTGGTTACCAATCAGTTTGATTGGGAGAGATTGGACACTCTTCATCTGCTGGATCAAGGAGTGTTGAGGCTTTGCAAGTGAAGCATTACTTGGGAGACATATGCCTGACACTTTGTGTTAATATCTGGGTCCCGACGTTGGAAAGGTGGCGTTGGTCATTGAGCTCTGACACGCACCTGGATTTTGGGTTGAGGTTAGCAAGTAATACTGATGGTACCTAGAGGGGATGAAATCTTGAGTCCATCTTAGTCCCACTTAGATAGATTACCTTGGTCAAGAATCTAGTCCATGGCATTGTGGTGCCTAAACTATTGAATGACTATTCGTACAGATTGCCCTGGTCAGGAATCTAGTCCATGGCATTGCAGTTCCTATAGTTCTTCATGGTTCATATATGTTGAGATCTTCCATTTTATTTGTACATTATGAATACCTCCCTAGTTAAGAGGGAGTGTTGGAAAATGTAACTATGTTCGGTCTTTAATAATGTACTTGAGTCATTATGTAATGTACTTGTCAAAAGAATAAAGAAAATAATAATAATAATTATTATTTTGACTTATTAAAGCATTGAGGACTTCTAGGATTTATTCTGAGTCTATAGAATTATTGTAAATTTAAAGAGACCCTTCTTGGGTTTTTGAATCATGCAAAAAGGTTAAGTATTGAGTCAAATATGAATTATGGAACCTCCACACCATGTCGACCTAAGACCCTATTCAACCCCACAAGAAGCCTATAAAACGAAGGACATTGAATTCATTTGGAACATCACTTCTCATCAATTTCGAATTCTATCTATTGGGCAGAAGTGCAAAAATCTATTTGCTGGGCAAAAGCGCGAAGTGGGTAGTTGGGAAAGTCTGTTACCAAGAGGGCGAAGTGAATGCAAGTTTGGGGGAGTCTAAGGAGTTAAGGAAAATCGAAATTTTGGTGGTGGTCTCTCTCTGTTTTGTGCTCTGGATTGGGAGATCGAAGTCTTCCAAGTTGGACTACTATCGGAAGTTGTTGGCTATTGCAAATTGCTGCATAGTCGAAGTTCTTGGGAAGAAGTCAATATTCAGGAGGTTGAATTGGTGTGGAGGGAAGGTCTGGTCTTGGTCTAGGGTGAATAGTCTCAAATAATACTATTGAAAGAAATAATTACTTTGACTGGGTTTTCCCCTCAAGTGGGGTTTTGCCCTGGAATGTTCCTACATCTTGTGTCCATTGTTTTATGTACTGCTACTTTTGGTAATTGCTTGGTGAACTAAAGAAAGAAGATGTAAAGAATTGTAATAATAAGAAACATCACAAGTAATTATCAAGATCGAGAAAATATTTACTACCTTTCTGATTTTCTAACATTTTCAGACTGGATCAAATCGTCCAAGGAAGAAATGATGTGTGATGTGATGCCTCCAAGTGATGTCATATTAGGTGTATTTATATGTGGTTGAGGTGGGGAATTTCCTCTTCTAGGACGACTTGTACTTTTTGTTGTTGTCATGGTTCCACTTTAAAAATAATATTTTTTCCACGTGCAAATTAAATTCTTCCAAAGGATAGAAGGGGTCCTTAGGGTGAGAAAGGGTTCTCCAAGGAGAGAATTTCTCCTCGAGCTGCCAAATTTCAACACCCAGAGTCACTCTATGTCGTGCTATAGTGCAGAGCTTGGGAACATCTAAATCTGATTCTATTTTGTTGTTATTAGCTTTGGTTTTCCTCTGTAAATCTGAATGTGAAATCACTTGATCTTGTTTAATCTTGTTGAATATATTTTATCTCATTTTGTTTCCAATATTCATGCATTTTGGTTCTTGGTGTAAAGTTTCAACAAGAAAAATAAAATGTAGTGGATAGATAGCAACAACTTAAATTAGACCTTGTTTCCTATTTCTTGTGAATGGTGTTATGGTAAATGACCGTGGGAAATTTATTTCAAATTCTACTAATATTTTCTGTGTATTACAATTAAAATTTATGATGCACTCCAGTTCCTTTATGAAGTTTTGTCAAGAAAATGAAAGAAACATAAAGAGCCATTTTCAACCATTCAAATCAGATTTTTAATTTATGTTTTAAAAGTTTACATTTGTTTTGAGAATTCAGGTAAGGGAAAATGTCAATAATTCAAAGGGTTTTGTTGGGCATAATTTCCACTTGTTTTCAGTTAGAGCATCCATGTGCCTTGGGTTTGACATAAAAGAAATAAAGGGTTTAATAAGAAGAGAAAACAAAGAACAAACTTCAACAAACTAAAATGAGTAGTTAAGAATTCATTTCAACCTACTGATATCAGATGAACAACTGAGTAATTAAGAATTCAACTGTTAGAAACATAGCAATTTGAGTTTATACATTCCATATCAACCCATGTAAAGTTCACCAAAATAGTAAAGATACTCTTCAACAATCTTGATAAATTCTACAACAATTAAATAAAATAATCATACCAATTCATAATTTACCTCAATTAACAATCACAGTTAAATCCCATACAAACATCAGGTTCACAACATGATTTGCCATGAAAAATATCTGTAATTATATTAATATGGTGTGAAAATCAAATTAAAAGGTGAATTTTTAGAATTACACGGAGAAGAAGCACTAACAGCCCAAGACATACTTCAGAATTCTTCCTTGCAACAACATCAAAAACCCTAGCGAATTATGGAATTTTTTTTATAAAGTGTCCCCCACACCAGAAATTTTTCTCCCTTAATTACACCAAAATGAGGCATATACTTATGCACTCAAGACTCAAGATTATATCCCTAAACCACTAGTGGTATTCAAAAACCACCAGGATCTTTTAGATAATGACAGATGACATGTAACTATCTTCTTCTAGAAGTTTCCAAAAAAATTTGCGAGCTGTAGAGTGGGTCCCATTTGATTTGGTTGTAGTAGGACTATACTTTTCTCTTGCTTATGTGTTGGGTTCCCATTTCTCTCTTACTGGGAACTAGCTAAAGAGTGCACATCACCTAGGCTAGGTTGTTGATGGTGTCGACCTTGGTTGTGTCGATGGCTGAGGTTGTCCCTACTGTTGTTTTGGAGGCCTGGAACTTGAGCTTGCCTCTGTCGGTGACACCTGTGGCAATGGTGCATGTCGTGTAATGCCCCACTTAAATCTTATCTTGCAAATTTTATTAATGTTTACATTATCTGAAAATATTGAGAAATACTGGTCTAATATAAAATTCATGATTTCTATTATTCGAATTCCCAATTTACCTTCTCAAATTGAATCTTAGGTAGGATATGGTCTTGTTCCATTATTTCAAATAATATATATATTCATCTCACATTCCCCAATGTACCCTCACATTTACTAGGGAGAAGACATGGTCCTCTCCAACTCATTATCAATATATATATATATATATATTCATCTCACATTCCCAAATGTACTTTCAGATTTACTTGGGAGAAGACATGGTCCTCTCCCATTAATTTCCCAATTTTATATTCATGTCACATTTCCAAATGTACTCCCAACTTTACTTGGGAGAAGAGAAGTCAACTGTAAGGATGGATGAGAAGTTAATGACATTAATGAGAGGTGGTTGAGATGGAGAAGAGAGGGAGGGTATAAAAAGGGAAGGGGGAAGGGAGAAAAGGGGATGTTGGGTCTTGCTTATGATTTTGGGGTTGGTTGTGATTTTAGGATTTGCTGTGATTTTTTGGAGACCTTAGGAACCTGTGGAGGTTTCTTGGGTTGTTGAGAGGAGGGAAATATTGTTCATCTTGGTCTGGATCATTCATCTTGGACACACACACTACATCTGGTTGGACTTGGGCTCGGAGGGCTAGGGAACCTGTGGAGGTTTCCTGGGCTAGGGATTATTTCCTAGTTGGCTGGGAGGTAAATCCAGTTGGGTCCGTCAAGAGGAGCGTTCAGCAGGAGCAGCAGGTTAAAGGCATCTCCACCAGCCATCGGTACAGGTATTCCTCCATAGATTACTCATGTAAATTTTATTAGAATGAAATATTCACCTTAAGTTATAAGGATTAGAATGTAAATGGTAAAATTTTATTTGTTTAAAAGTCTTGTAAGTAAGTAAACTATTGCCTCTTATTGCATTTAAATTCATCAGAAATAGATCTGTTAGTAGACCCTAGGATAGGGCTCTTACATGTCCCCTTTAAATGGCTAATTTATATAAATTCAACACACCCCTCCATTCCTTTACCAAAGGAATATTGCATGACTGCGCATCTAAAATGGCCCCTTCTAGAGTTGTGACCATCTCATAATCCACTTTACCTTGCTCCTTTTAAAGGCTCTTCAATATGAACAAAACTTCAAATTAATATTCATAAAAAAATATGTTTTCCTTTCCGTGCAAGGTATAGTCCTCCTCTCTGAAGTCTTTTTGATCTTCTTTAATGTCATTAAGGCTCTTCATGAGGGATTCCTTGGAATACAAATCCCCATTCCCATCAAATAACAATGGGAATTTCTTCTTGTATAGAATTTCACATCTATCTTTAAAGCCTTGTACTTCATTGGACAATGCCTTTGCTTTCTTCTCTACCAATATCACCAATTTTTGTTTTCTCTTCATCTGGTTGGCCCTTGCTACCCACTTGGATCTATCAATATTTGCCCTGACGACCTCCTCCTTGGGCATATGATTAAGGAAATTAATGATCACTCCAACCTTGGTGGGGAAGTCACCAATAATGTTCTTAATCACAGTCATCTCCCCATGGGCCCTTGTAACAATTTCTATCTTATCTTAGATCAACTCCATATGATCCCAATGCTTGTCTACTTTGTTCAGGATCTTGTCCCATATTATTTTTGGCATCTTTGAAAGAGGATTTTCTAGGGTGTTTCCTCCTCAAAAATTCCAACTCAGCTTCAATTTTCTCACTGTGCCCTTGTGCCTAGTACAACTCCATCTTGGTACTCTCGAGCTCTTCTTATTTTGTCTTTAGTTCTTGTCCTCAATTTCAGAGTAGAAATTGCATCTTATTGGCTTCCTATGATACTGTCAATGACTCTACTTGTTGGGCTAGAACATAAAGGCTTTGGTGGGAATGAGAAGTATCACATGTTTTCCCCTTCATGCCCTGGACCCATGTTTTATCCTTATTCATCAATACTTCATGGAGCCTCAACTTCAACTCCTAGTTCTCCTTTTCCACCTCAGCCAACTCATCTATTTGCATAGGATGTGCATCTATAATATTGAGTTGTTTCTTCATAGAGGCTATCCCACTACCTTTATCCTCCAACAAGGTCTTATATTGCTTAAACGCCCAAGAAAATGTGGCCAGGTGTGTGACTTTATCCTCCAAGGTTTCTATCTTCATCTTCCTTGATCTGCACACCATCCTTTCATATTTTAATTGTGCACTAGCCTTATTATACATCTCCTACAATTCTTACTTGTATCATTAGTTCAATCCATTTTTCTATGGACCATGTGGGTCACCTCATATTCAAACTCCATAATATCCATATATAGGATATGATCGACTACCAAAGATAGTTGATGTACTTGGTATTCAGCCATGGATATGACTTTCTCTACCTTGGACTTTAATGCTACCAACTTGAAGATTTCCATTTCATGATCTAATGCATTCTTAAGCTGCATAGGGAAGTGGTTGATTCTTCGTTATTCTTATGCATAACTTTGTTTCTTTAGAGGCTTGCTTGGTTATCTCCTGGAATTGTTCTAGTACTGACACATGTCTAGGTTTGGACACCTAGCCTAGCTTTTTAGCCTCTGATGCTGATAGGGAAGAGGGAAAGGTCTCCATTTTAAAGGCTTACTTTGATAGGGTTGCCAACTGACTACTATATAACACTAGTGCTTGTGACTCTGTCTCATCATCATGATCATCATTATCATCTCTCACTTCATCTGCCCTATGTTTCTTGGAGTTAGGGTCCTCCTCTTGATCAACATCCATGGGTTTTGAAGTGACCCTCTTCTTCCTTGAAAGGTGAGAAGTGTTCGATTCAACGAGGTGCAGGCTTGGTTTAACTTCCTACTAAGTAGACTTGTTAGCACACTCCTATACTATGGGATTGAAATCATGTTTATGATTGTCTTGGTATTTATCCTTTCTCAACCCATAAATGATATCATGTGGGTCATACTTCCATGATCCCCCTTGTGGGGAGTCAAAACCTTGTAGGGTCTTCTCCACAACATCCAAGGAATTTGTTGAATTATCTAAAACTGGTCCTACCTCAAGAGGGAGGTCGAAAGTGACAGTTGTCCTTTTAGAAGCAAAATGCACATAATCACTGTTGGATCTTTTTCTAATGAACTCCAATGAAAAAATGTGAGGAGTCAAGAAAGTCAGTAGCTAATAGGGTCTACCTTCAAACCCATACACTTTGATGATTTTGTACCCTTGAAAAAGGTACCAATCACCTATCTTGGTATCTGGGGTGAATTGTAGCTTATCTTTGAGGAACTGAGGAGCTTGTTGGAAATAATACTAATACTTGGGGGGGGGAGGTCAATCCATATTAAGGATGATTTAAAATTTTATGCCAATTTATCTTTACTCATTCAGACTCGGCATCCATTATATGAGAGCAACCATTAACAAACCATAACAATATCCATATCAACCAATACAAGCATACACATAATTAGCAACAAACACATGAGACACATAGGTTTAACGTGGAAACCATTTTGGGAGAAAAACCACCAAAGCTTGTTTGTTATTGTGATGTAAATAAAAGAACCTGCTCTATTGCATCAAATTTTGTTTGTGAGCCACCACTCATAGGAAGCACCAACTCCCTCCTTTTGTAGACACTTGATCAACTTACCAGAAGCACCATGTGAAGCACCAACTTCACGAATTTGTTAAAAGCACCAACTTGCAGCTCCTTGGATTTATTCAAGCACCAACTTGCAGGAGGGACCAAGCCCCAAGATTTATTCAGACAGCCACTGGAGATGGAAGCACCAAATTACTGTATGGAGGCTCTAACCCACACTCAAAACGAAACTAATGTTCATTGTGATTGGAAGCCTCTCTGCTTGTTTTCAATTCTATTCTCCTCAACCCTTGGCCCATGCAACATTTTGTGTCCTCTTCTCACTCTATAGTAACCCACTATTATGCTTAACAATATACATTCAACATTCAGCCCCTTATATTCCACAGGCTCTCTAGGCCTCTCACAGAAGCCCTAGCACACTCTAGGCCTCTTTCCCTTGCATAGGCACTCTCAGACTCTTCTCTGCATCCCAGGCTCACTCAAACTTTTCTCAACAACACACACACACACAAAGCTCCTCCACTCAACTCACTCAACAATGTTGCATTCCCCATTGCTCAATTGCAATCTAGAGTTTTGTTCTTCTGTTGCACACTGGTCAATGTTGTCTCTACTGTCAATCACACTATGTCCAAGAGCGTATTCATCATGGATCTCCATGCTGCATAGGACAGGTCTGCATGATCAATCTCATCGTGTTGTTGCATCGAAATTTCTTGGCCACTGTAGCTGAATTAATTCAAGGAATGGGAACTTGAGTGTTCTTCCATATTGAGAATTAAATCTCATTCAAATTGCAAACTCAAGGAGTTCTTCCATTAAACTCCACATTATCACACAACATGGCTCCTACAAGCTTGGTCTAATCTCCATTAAATTCCATGAGGCATGCAAGGAATAACAAGCATAGATGTTTTGGAGTCAACTGCCACTTCTGCAAATCATGGTCCTCTTTGTATCAGTCTCCTACCTTCGACAATGACCATTGAATCCATTACAACATATGTGCAATCATGGTCCTTATTGCCTTGACTTAATGCTCTCTGCAATTTCCATTACTCTAGCTTCCAACTCATCCATGCCTGCATAATCACGTTATAGCGAATGACCAATTTGGTGCATATGCAAAATATGGTGGAACCCTGCCAATGTAGCTGCCAACCCATTCATCTAAAGCCCAAAGGCTTTCCATTAACAGTGCTACCAAATCTATCGATTTCGGCCTTTATCTCCTTTTGTTGGCACCTTTACCTATTTTTCCACCATATGACCAGATTTTGTGACCACTAGCTCAACCTATAGGCACTAAGTCGCTCTACGCTCTTCATGGGATGAATTCCCTTTGTTAGTGGCTTTGCGCCATTGGTATCATTTCTATGTGAAATGACCAAAGCCTGGCACTAAGGCCGAAGCTCCCAAGCCCAACGCTTTTATCTATGCCTCTTATTATTCCACTACACCCCTAGTCTATTTCTACGCGAAATGACCAAGGGTTAGGGCTTAGCCCATAGCCCTTCTATCCCTACGCATTACCTCGTGCCCTCTTTATAAACCATCAAGGTCTATATTCTGGGTAATCTCCTCCGAGCTACACTGTCATGTGGGGCTGCCACTTTCGCTATGCCTATTGACTGCAACTGACCGGTTGTTAGTGCAACGTGTCCCAATGCTACCCTCTCAACCAAAAAATTGTGCGCCCATTTATTTCTGCTGGGGTGAGCCTTGCGCGCTTAGCTTTTCCGTGGGGTTTTCCCAACGCTATCATTGTCCAATCAAAGGACCCGTCGAGATGATGTTAGGCCCCTATACTACTAGTGTAACCCCTTATTGTTATTAGTACAACGCCCTTATTATATTGTTGTACCCATGTAGTCCCCATATTGTTACTATTGTGCCCATAGAAGCCCACTATTGTTATTATTGTGCCCTTACATTATTATTGTTATGTCGGCTCTGATTATATTATGACTCCTTAGACTCCTATATATAGAAAGGAGGTCTTGTCATTTGTATCATCAAAGAATTGTTCATTTGTGTAATGTAAGGGAGGTTTCCCCCTCGATGAGGCTGAATTGTAAGGCGTTCATCTATCTTTTCTATCTTTTTGTGAGCTGGTTTCATAACATTTGGTATCAGAGCTGTGGATTCTAGGGTTTCGCTACTCTAAACAGGTCACCGTGGGATTTTCGCTACAAAGTTTCAGAAGCTAAGAAAAAAACCCATTTGAGACGAAATCGTACTTAACCTCGGGTTCGAATTTCAGATCCTGTCTCGCTATATTTTCGGAGATATATCCTGAGGAAGTTAGGGTTTTTGCAGACCCCCGAATTACATTCCAAACAGGTGATCTAGGGAAAATCATCATAACTTTCTCTCTGAGCATCGGATTGAAATTTCGTAAGAAGTTACAGAAAGAGGATGAACTGTAGTTTCTTTTGTACATTTTTAGATCCAAAGGTCGAAACAGTGACACGTGTCATGTCGTACAAGTTCACTCTACTGAACTAGTCTATAATCAGGTCACCGTGGGAGACTTGGCATAACTCTTCCTTGGAGAATCCAATTTGGATCAGACTGGTGGCATTGGAAAGAAGACACAGAGGGCTACTGCAGGTCGCAATTTCAGAACTGGAAGAACTGAAATTACAGAGTTATAGTCGTTTCAAGATCGAGCTCCTAAAATCAAGAAAAGGTGATATGAGGAAGTTTGATGGCAAGGATCCGGTAAATTGGATGCTTCAGATGGAGCAATATTTTGATCTACATGGTGTACCACTGTTACAAAAGGTAGGTATTGCATATTCATATTTAGAACCGGATCAATTTTTATGGTATAGAGGGCTTTGTTCTCGTAAACAACTTGTTACGTAGTCAATTTTCACGGAGGAAATGATAGCACATTATGAGGATACAAAGAGCAACACCTTCTTTAGAGCAACACCACAACAATTGGAAAGAGTAAAAGAGCTCTGTTACATAGTGGAAAGTAAAATTATGGCAACAAAGAAGTCTATCCCTCACAACTATAATAATGGAAGTGTTGTTTCTCATAGCCTTCCAAAACTTACAAGGGTTTCACCATAACAATTAGAAGAGAAAAGAGAAAAAGGGCTTTGTTACAATTGTGATAGCAAATGCACTAAAGGTCATAAGTGTGCTGAGAAGAAATTATTTTACATAGATTATGAAGAGGAGGAAGAAAAGGATCAAGAAACATCAAAAGAAGAGTATATACACCAGGAACCAACCCCAGAGAAAGAATAAATGAATCCGACCATATCTTGTAAAGCATTGGCAAGAATTACCACTCCTCAAACTCTCAAGATAGAAGGACATATCAAGAAGAAAAAGGTTCAAGAAGTGAAAGATCACATCGAGAAAGAAGAAATGAATCCAACCATATCTTGTAATGCATTGGCCGGAATTACCACTCCTAAAACTCTCAAGATAAAAGGACATATCAAGAAGAAAAAGGTTCAACCAGTGAAAAATCACATCGAGCATCAACAACAAGTTCTCCAACTTTTAAAGGATAACGCCACTTTGGTGCAAAATCGAATGAAACAACAGGTAGATCAACATTGTAGTGAAAAATGTTTTGATGTAGGTGATTGGGTATTTTTACTGCTACTTCTCCAGCAAGCTATTTATGAGAAGGAAATGTTGGAAATACTACATGCACTTAAGAAATGGCGACCTTACCAAATGGGAAGACACTTCAAGGTAAAAATGGATCATGATAGTCTTAAATACTTTTTAGAACAAATAGTATCTATAGAAGAACATAAAAAATGGGTCACAAATATATTGGGTTATGAGTTTGACATCATCTATAGAAAAGGGAGGCAAAATTTTGTTGTAGATGCACTCTCAAGAAAGGATGAGGACGTGGAAGCATTGTTTTGTGCTATTTCTATTATCCAACCAGACTGGATAAACGAAAAAAGGGATGAATGGAAGAAGGACGAAGAAGTGTGGCCACTCATTCAAAAGTTGCAGAAGATCCCAATTCAAACAATATTGCCAGAACTTGAAGAGGAAGGAAAAATCATATTGGAACCTAGAGCAGTCACAGAAACAAGAACCCGACAGCTATGAAATCGATCAATTTTAGAGTATCTCATCAAGTGGAAGAACTTACCCGCTGAATATTCCACATGGGAGGACAAGAATATTCTACAGAAGCATCAAGAACTACTCAAGCGTTGAGGACAACACTTTTTGAAGGAGAGGGGCATGTTAGGCCCTGATACTACTAGTGTAACCCCTTATTGTTATTAGTACAGCCCCCTTATTATATTTTTGTACCCATGTAGTCCCCATATTGTTACTATTGTGCCCATAGAAGCCCACTATTGTTATTATTGTGCCCTTACATTATTATTGTTATGTCGGCTCTAATTATATTATGACTCCTTAGACTCCTATATAGAAACGAGGTCTTGTCATTTGTATCATCAAAGAATTGTTCATTTGTGTAATGTAAGGGAGGTTGCCCCCTCAAAGAGGCTGAATTGTAAGGCGTTCATCTATCTTTTCTATCTTTTTGTGAGCTAGTTTCATAACAGATGAGCTGTCTGACTGATGTGTCCTGATGCTTACTGGTCAACGCATTCACTTTGCACACCATTAACAAACTTTTAGGATTTGCCTAGCGGGATGAGTTGTCAGGGTGGTGTCCGCTTGACGCATTCACTTTATGCACCATTAATAAACTTGGAGTATTTGCCTTGTGGGATGAGTTATCCTGGTGGGGTCCACTCGATGCATTTTCCATTGGACCATGCTCTGAAATGACCATGTCTGCCCGATGCCCATTGAACATGATGGTTCCTTTGCATACACAGCTCAAGCCATGCAGGGTAGCCCTTTCGAGATGATGTCATGCTTACGTCATCAACCCCACGTGGATCCTCCTGAGTGGTGACACGTGTCACCTGGATTTGGCCCATTAAGCCACCTAAAAAAGTTGAATCTTCCTGCCATGTGTCCCTAGTAGATCCACGACATGCTGACATCATCTGCCACCATCATCTTACGGGAACCAATCAAATGCTGCCACGTGTCTTATCGAAGAGGAGAGAGAAAGGGTCCTCCGAGGCCTTGTTTTGCGACCAACCTCCATTATAATAAAAAACCTCTAGGTTCCAAAGTCTGGCTCCAGCACCACTCTTGAGTGGATTGTGGTTTTGGGAGGGACGCCCCCAGAGTAGCTCTCCATCGTTGATCTGCGCGATCAACTATGTGGGAAAACACTTTTGGGACCACAAATCTTGACAAGACTTCCATATTAAGGCTCGTCGGAATGCTGCCACATGACTCGTCGCCTATCTATCGACGCTTGAATTTGTGCGCCTTTTGCAATCCTCCAGGAAAGACTTTGTGGGATTTTCAGTCACTGTGGGGCCCTCTCGACGCCTTTATCATTGGTTGTCACTGCCAACCATACTGCCACAATCATCCCACTCAACTCCTTGGTCTATGCTCTACCTCTATGTCCCGGTGCCCTGTCTCATTAGGGGAATTTTCAGGTCTAAATTGGGCCTCCTAAGAAAAATGTACAGCCAAATTATACTTTATAAGAACCAATAGTATTCAAGATGATGATGTAAACCATGGGGGATGATTCACCATATTTGGAGTAAAAAAGTAAAAAGATTAAAAAATAATAAAATAATAAAACTACTTTGTCAACTCGTATTTTCAACTTATCTCCCTAAGGTTTTACTCAAATTTAAAGCAGGAGTACTCGTTGGATGCAAAATTTAAATCCTCATCCAAGGAGTACCCATGTTGCATACTTTTGATGGACCCTTCTACATAAAAAATGATAAATACATGAAAAAACATGATTGCAATCACATTTTTCATGTATTTCTCGTTTTTCGTGTAGCAGGGTCCATCGAAAGTATGCAACATGAGTACTCATCCAAAGTCAAATTATGCATCCAATGAGTGTTTCCGCTCGAAATTTTAGTAAACCCATAGGGAGATAAGTTGAAAATACAAGTTGAAAAACAGTTTTTTCCTTTTTCCCTCTAAAATTTGATGATGTAATCTAATCTTATTTTATTATTTCCACTATTATTTTATAATTTCCTTACACTTTAGACCTCAAAATTCCCCTAATGCCTGGTGCTTTCGCTTTGTAATCCTTAAGGCTTTTCCAGGGCTATAATTTTAGGCTACCTCTGTTGGGCCAGGCTGTAATGTGGGCTCTGTCTATGGCCAATAGAAATTCTTTCTTTGCTTTGCTGTCCATGCCACGTCTGCCCAACTCTCCTTTAGTGGCTCTGCTAAAAGGCTTTGCCAACTATGTGTGGCTGCCAAACTTGGTCACCACTTTGATTCAAGGCCACATTTAACTCTTCCATCTAACTTTGGGGCACCTCAAATTTGATTGGTAGTAACTCTTGATCTAGGAGACTATATGTAGACTTCCACATACCATTGGAAACTCTTTCCGAGCACTATCTAACTGTGCCATCATCAAAAGTACCTAAGTTTATCTCTTAAGGAAAAATATCCTCCAAAGTATGGGACTCCCAACCACCATAGTCATCATTTTACAGCTTCTTCAATAAGCCTGCTACTATGGTGATTATCTACAAGAGATTGCAGCAACCATGGGACTCCCCCTGAGCTTCACACATCAAGCACATCAATGCTAGCCCAGTTACTATCACAACTAGGTTAGAGGACATCCAAACCAACATCTACGGCCACAAACATCCATGCTAGTATGGTTGATATCAATGCCAACACTCTTGCCAACTGTCAGACAATTCCAACTACCCAACACATCTCCCAGCATGATTGTTGACATTAATGCCAACACACTTATTGCCACTAGCCATCAAGATAATGCCAATTGTCCAACATATCTTTTGGTAAGGTTGTCCATGCAAAAGAGTATAAAACATGACATAAAAGAGGACACATAGTTAAAGAAACCTTGGTTATATTTTGGTTTTTTTACCATAGGTAGCCACTCATAAACAAGTAATATAACAATTTGTTCATTTACCATCTTGGGCTTTAGATGTTCAAGATTATAGTATTGTTTGTGTATTAATAGGTGAACCAAGTATGCTTGTTAACATAATGACCTCCCCTCTCCAAATTCTATCATTTGGGAATGGATCTCATCGGATAAAAACTATGCAAAATCAAACATGGTGTAGGCCCTGGTGGTTGGATGACACAAGGAGGCTAATAGACCTAATGCCACTTTAGTTACCTAAACATCAGTATCCAGGCTGACGATTTGAGGAATCATGGAAAAGGATAACTTAGGTATGGAACCAAAGGTGGTAATGATGTAATGAGGAGGACTATAAGAGGAAACTACTCCCTCTTGGACATACTCATAAACCATATGTTGCTTTATTTCTGGAGGAAGAACATTCCACTTCTCCTCAAGGCTCTCTTTATCAAACTTTTTCAAACATGTTCTGTCTAGAAAAAAAAGCATACCTAGAATTGCTTAAGGTGTTGTTTTTATTATCACCTTGCCTTCTTAATATGAGACAATAACCCTTTTACTTGGCAAGTACCTGCTGATGCACTAGGACACCATCTCTGGAAAATGATATACCTATGGGAGCATTGCTAGGATCATATTTGATGTGGACAAATTATTATGGTCCCTGATAATGTCACTAGTACTTTGCACCAAATTAATGGATTTATTCATGTCATAGGTGGTGATCAGTGGGTCTTGTACATTAGAAACACCAGCATAAAAATCAAGCTCTTTGATTTTATCCTTCATTGGGACATCAACTGAGATTTTAGCAGATGAAGTAGCCATTAGAAAGTAGGACTTATGGAAGGGTAGCTAGTTGACTGATGGGGAGGATAAGGAGAAGTGTGATATTCTCAAATGGGATATCCAGCCAATGAATAGGTGCCATGTGGCCAAAGTGGATTGATCAATGAGGTGGAGGGATAATCTTATAAAATTCATGTACAATGAAACTAGCTGGTGCGTACAAAGGTTAAATTTAGGGTCTTTTAGAAAATTGAGCTTGGGATTGGTAAATTTAAAGGAAAATTTAGCTTGTGAAAGGATTTAGAAGCTTAGCTTAAAAATGACGGATTTACTTGCTAAAAATAAGGATTTTCAAGCGAGATACGTGTTCCTTTGCGAAGAGGAGTAAGTGTTTTCTCTAGGATTTCAAATTCATCTAAATTCGACTAGAATGGGGCTTTAAGAGGTTGAATCTATGAGGAAGGTTAATTGGCAGTTGAGATTGTGAAATTCAAGCTCAAAGGCCATGGAATCTGACAAATTGAAATTACGGGCATGCCAAGTTAGGTTGGATTCTGAGCTATATAAAATGACAAACAATGGGCCCGTTGACCTTTTATATAAAAAAAATTGTTAACATGTGGCAAGGTTGTGTTGGGCACAAAATTTGGATAACATCATGATGATGTCAGCATGGCATGGGCCATGCCCAATGGAAGGGCTAACATGTGCAGGGATGGGTGACTTAGTAGGTTTTGGTGACAAAAAAACACGTGTGGGATGCCTACATGGAAGGCCACGTGGCTGCTGTTATAGACATTTTTGTGCCTTACAGCTTTAAGCATGAAATGTCCATAATCCAAGGGATCCAAAGTCCCTAAAAGTGTTGTTCCTGCCCCTAAAGGAACAAGGTCAACAAATTACAGCTTCTCCCAGAAGTTCTCCACCAGAAACTGCTCAAAACTAGTCAAATCAGGATCAATTCAGATGCTCCACTAGCTACCTGCGTTGCAAAGCACCCAAGTACACTAGCTAGGTGCGTTGCAACGCACCTAAATGCACTACCAAGGTGCGCTGAGCGGGAAATGACAAATGGCAGTGACATTCCGCGAGGTGGAAAGACAATGGAAGCTTCCAGAATCTTCCTCCATGACACTTGCCTCACTGAGTTCGACCAAGGATGAGTAAGAGGCTCTCAGCCTCCAAGTGGAAGCAAGAACTGACAGAGAGAAGGACACTAGTCACAGCAGAGGATGACTCATCCTCTTTCTCTACATCTATATATGGATCCCTCATCCCAGAGATCCGGAGGCTGGAATTTTGTACTTTGCAGAGAATTGCTGTTGGTTTTGAGATTGAGATTAGTGCATTGGGTGATTTATGCTTTGTTGGAGGTGAGGAAGGGATTCCTTTGCTGGGAGGTAGATGCTGGATCGGGACTCACTTGGTTGTATCTCCTCTTGGACTTTCTTATTATATCAATAAAACTATTTGAGTTTCTCCTACATGCTTGTGTATCAATGATGTTTTGTTATATTTGCATGTTTAGCTTAAATCTGATCCTAAGCTATTTATGAATGTAAATCTATGTCTTTGTGTAGTTTTCCTCTTCTGTGATCTTGCAGGAACTTGGTGAAGCTGGGCGAGTAAGGGAGTAGGTAGCGGGAAACAAACAAAGAGGAGAGCGATTGGATCAACAAACTAGCGCAAGACACAGGTTAGTTCATCCTTCCTCTTCGTTTACATTTCATAAAGAAGAATACGAAAATAGTTTTCCTTGTTTGTTGCTAAGGCACTGTCACACCTTAGAGTGGGATAGGGGCGTTCTGAATAGATACTTTTCCCAACAACAAAATGGCGACTCCGCTGGGGATCGTGTCTAGTTAGTTTATTTGTGTTTCTATTGTTGTTCATCTCATAAACTCAGGAGTGGCGAATCGAACTGCATTTGCCATTTACAAATGCAAAGTAGAGATCTGCTACTCTAGTCCATTCACTGGGCCTGTTTATGATCTGAACAATTGATCCACAAATGCTCTAATTTCCCTTTGTGATAGCTCTTAGTCCTCCTTTAAATCATCCCTCTGATTGTGCACATTTGATTGCTTTTATCCGGCCAAAAACCATAGATTAAACTGCAAACCGTGACCCAGAACCCAGAAGAAATTCTCGTTTCTGCTTCAGCGCAGGCTCTGTGAAGAGACTCTGCATTTCAGCGCAGTTCCCGAGAGGGCTACCTGCGTTGCAATTCAGTTTCTCTGTGTAGCAGGTGCGTTGATCAGCCTAGCCCTGCCTAGCTGAGGTTCTTTGCTCACTTTTTCCAGTTTTGCCTCTGATTTTTGCAGCCTGTTATCAGTGTGTGTACCTATCTGAAAACCCCTTTTCTTTGCCTTAATTCCGCCTCAGTTGTATAAAAGAAACTGTATTTGTTTTTGTGTATTTGTTACGTCATTTACAGTTTCCCATTTGCCAAAGTAAACTAGTCATACTGTCGCCCTTAGATCTAGATCTGTCGTAAGTGTCGTATTGATCTTAGGAGAAAGTTTATTTGCTGTTGACAGTTGATTGCGCTTTTACTTTTGCCTATTGGTTTGAATTTGTGAATTTCTAGTGTCGAAACAAGTGTTTACTTCAAAATCATAAAGTGTCGTAATCGTCTCTACTTTTTGATTTCGAAAAGAAGCTTGTTTGTGTTTTTCACTTGAAATCGAATTCAAATTTGTACAACAACTTTCTTTTTAGGCATCAATATTAAGAAAGTGAAAAACAAATACATGCATATGTGCATTTGCATTTTGACAGTTTGTATGGCTTGATTTAGGAAAAGTGCATTTACAGTGTGCTCTTTGCTCTTTGAGAAAAGATTGTGTCTTTCTTTTCCCCTTGTAGCTAGGATTTTCATTGTTGAAAAGAGATAAAAGCTTGCTTATCATCTTTAGACTACATTTAGGAATTATATCTACATCTCGTGGTGATCCAAAAAGGAAAACTTCTAAGAAAGATCAACCTAAAATAAATTGAATGAACTTAACAACGCTTTGTAACTTAACGCATAACATAGAGGTCTAGGCTAGAGACGTGTTCCGGCGTCGTAAAGCCTGGTAACTGTTGTCCTCACTGTTGGTTGGGTGATTCCTCCACTGTGAGACGATAAGTGCCAGTACGAATTGTGCTCCCACGTACCGTCGAGTATATATTGGGAGACCCCTATAGGCATAAAACCTTTATCCATAGGAAGCCGTGTCGGCCGCCCTACTGATCGCAATGCACTGAACACAGCATTCGGGAAGATTGACCGCCCGTACCCTAAAAAGTATTCTGCGGTTTTGCGATTGGTTTGGCACACCCTCTACCTAGATCTCTAGAGCAGTCCCTTTCGTTCCTTTTCAGACTCCTTAACAGAAAAGGTCCATCTGAGCACTTGTCACTTCAGGCTCATTAAAAATCGAAGGAGACTAGAGTCATCTTTTGTTTTTTCTCGACTCTTTAAAATTGAAAAAACAAGTTGTGTCCAAGCGTCGTTAAAATTTATTTTAAACGGAATATTCATACCCTTTTTCCTGCGTTGATCTTTAGGTTGAGAAAATGGAGCCTACCAACCAAGGAATTCCCCTTGGTGGAAATCCTAGTCCCTTCTCCTCTTGGGGAGATGTTGGTGCGCCCCATATGGCCACATTGTCGCTTCCAGGACTGACAATTGGCTTGCCAGTCTGGCTCTTCTCAACCAATGTCGTTCAGAACACCACTACTCCTGAACAGTCGAATCAACAGTTAGACGAGTCCAGAGTTTCCCACCAACCGTCTACTTCCTCTAATTCTTCCTCTCTTCCTTCCTCTTCGCTTGACGGGACTGGTAAAGCTAAAAACCAAGTTCCTAAGGAGAAGAAGGAAAAGAAGAAGAAAGAGAAAAAGAAGAAGGAGCCAAAGGCAAATAAGGGAAAACAAGTGTCGTCTAATGAAAATCCACACACAGCACCGACCAGGCCTAAATCGCCATGTGTCATTTGCAAGGGAGACCACTTTCACAGAGATTGTCCTTGCATCCCTCGGATACTAAGGGACTGGTCTCCCTGTTTGCACAATCCGGTGTTGTCAACCTCTGATGGCCATGTTGAAAGCACACCGTCAACTAGCGAAAGCGAAGTCCCAGGACAAAAAGGGA
This sequence comes from Pinus tabuliformis, assembly GCA_031772625.1. Taxonomy (NCBI): domain Eukaryota; kingdom Viridiplantae; phylum Streptophyta; class Pinopsida; order Pinales; family Pinaceae; genus Pinus; species Pinus tabuliformis. The sequence continues at coordinate 1,703,195,253 of CM062819.1, forward strand.
AAGCTAGATTTCCCTGTAGACTGTGCGAAGGCGACCATGCTCTCCACCGTTGTCCCTTCTTAGATGAAGCTAAAAGAGTTTTGGATGATCGTCCGGTTTCACCGTTACGACTTCCTCCTGGATATAAAAAACTCTTGCCGAGTCCTTCGTTAGTTGAGAATCCAGCTGGCCCGCTCAAGTGGTCGGCTGAAGCGCCTGTCATTGAAGATGAACCAGCTGAATCCATACCCGACGAAAGTCAAAAGGTCGAGGCGGCAGTCGACCCGGTCTTGTCTTCAGAGGTTTTATCTTCGAATGACACAGTCACTGAAGAGGATAAGGATGACACCGTCCAAATTCTCTTCATCAACACAGACTCCGACGAACACGGGGGCAATCCACCCATTCCTTTATCGCAGGAAGGAAGTTCATCAGAGTCATACCCGGCCGTCTACTCGGTCCCACCTCCAAGCAACCTAGTTGTATCCTTCGACTGGAACCAACTAGGCAGACCCCGTTTGCCAGCAAGCATACCATTCCGAATTATCGTTCAAATATACAGAATGGTCATGGTGGGCACCATCATAGATGAGGGGGCATCTGTGAGTATCCTTTCCTCTATTGCTTGGAAAGCGCTTGGTTCGCCATCGCTATTGCCTGAAATGAGAAATCTGACAGGCTTTGATAAAGGAACCAGTCGACCTTTAGGGATCCTCCCCAATGTGCCCATAACATTGAAAGGGAAGATCGTTCAAATGAACGTGATGGTCGTTCAAGGACCCTTGGATTATAACCTACTCCTTGGACGAGACTATATTTATTGCATGGGAGCCATCGTCTCCTCACTCTTTAGAGTAATGTGTTTTCCGCATGAAGGAAGAGTGGTCAAGCTCGTGGACCAGCTTTCATTTCCCGGATCACGCATCGCAAATAGTCATATACCGTACCTAAATGGTCTCTTCACGCAAGAAATGTCTCAAGTCCCAGTCCGTCCTCCCGATGAGCGCGAGTAATCCGGAAGGATATGACTGAAAACCAGGGGGCATGCGTCCTGGTCTGCTTCGGCAGGAAAACTTTGGGTGTAGAGTAGGTTTCCGCGGGAGAATATGACTAGTCTGTACCCCGTCCGTCAGTGGAAGAGGGGTTATTCTAGAAAAAGATTCTCTTGTTAAAGTTATGTGTTTGGCACTCGTTGTCACTCACCTTTGTCTGCTTCGGTAGGCATCGCCGAGGAAGTGTTTTGTTTGCTGTGCGAATAGAACAATCTTTGGGTAACCTGTAAGAGGTAGGCCTTTCCCGATAAAACAAATGTTTTGTCTGCAAATTGAGAGGTAACCTTGAAATCATATTTTATACCTGGGGGCATGCAAACCTTTTGGAGTGCAAGCAAAGGGCGACTATTTATTTTTTAAATTTTTAGGTCCTCCCTTTAAACCCGTAGGCTAACCCTTTAAACTCGTAGGATTAGTCGTCACCTAACTTGCATAAAGAAAGGATGTGGGGCAAAAATCTAAAAGTTGCCGTTTTATATGAGACATTCTTATCATATGACTGGATTAATTGAGCAGTTTTAGCGCATAGTTCAAGCTCGTTAAAAAATAAACATAAGATCGAGCAAATGTTTCAACCCGTGTTTAAGCTCGTTAAAAAATGAAATATCCTCCGGTAAATAACCACCGTGAATGTAACATTATCAGCCATTAAAGCCTTGGTCATGTTTGCACCGTCACCTCCACTTTTCCATTGGCCGATCATTCACCTCCATTTGATTGTTTACCCATTTTGAGGAACAGCTGCGAAGAGTGATTTCACTAGCCATCCTTGTGACGCTGCCGTGCTTGGAAAATTCCAAACCTTACCTGGAATCAGCTGCTACCCTTTTTATCACTCGTTCCTCAAAAGACGAGTCTTCTTTAAGCTCTTTTCATCTGACTCGTAAAATATGAAAAGATTGCCGAGTTTTGGCCTTCCAGCTCGTTAAAGCGACAGGAAGTGCTATCCCTCCTCTAGATTTTAATCTTTTTGGACCTGAGGGATTATTGCACAAAAAGATCGAGCGCTTGTTTTGTTCGGCTCGTTAAAACTATCGAAAATTCATCCCTTATGTATTGTTTTATACTTTTTCGGACTTAAGGGATTAGATGACGAAAAAGGACTTCCGGAGTTACCTTTACGTTCCTTTTCAGACTCTCTAAAAATGAAAAGGCCCGAGTTATCTTTGTCGTTAAAATCGTTAAAAAACATTAATAGCGACAAACTTGTCTTTAGACGAGAACGAGTTTCACTATCGCTAGGCTCGTTAAAACATAGCGATAGGTTTGCCCGAAGGGCAAATTATAGAACAAGCATATGTTATCCTCCTCAAGCTTGACAAAAATAAAGAGGTACTGGTCAGCAATGACTGGGGAAAAATTGGGAAGAAACTCAAAGAATCTTTATTGGTAGCAAGTCGCTCTTGAACATGACACTTCCACTCCGTGTCTGAGTCAGGTTGGGTTGTTTCATTCACCGGTCACATCACCATGGTCTCGCCATACCATCCACTTTTGGGGTAAATGCTACCAATCCATCATATAAGTGTCGCCGACATGTTCAAGAGAAGTCATCCAAAGAAGTCACCCGTGTCCCCTCCACTACCATACATTATACTTCATTCTTTCATGACCGCCACCCTGAACCATATATCATCAGATCGTTTTCACCTCCATCAAAATCATTTGCTCCGTTCCATGTCATTGATGTGGGATACATCAAGGCCCTCCTTTGACGGATCGCTTCTTGTCGACATCAGCTCATTATCCAAGAAGTTGATCTAGGAACACCCTTTCAGTACTTTGAAGCTTGCATGCCTCAATGGCAAGTTTCTCACTTCCGGCGACAGGTATACATCAATGACCTTCGACCGAAAGATTTTGCGTGGTGTTCGACGCCAAGTCCTTTATTCAGACCACGTGAATTGTACTGCAATACCTTGAGGGTCATTATCATTATCGGTGATTCCTCTCGCGCTTGTTAACAGTTTACATCATTGGCTGGTAATCAAGCGATGTCTTTCCATGTTCGACTTCAAAACATTTCTCACATGGATCGACTTGTACTTCGAGTGAAGATCAGACGAGATTGAAGACCCCAGATCTAGTTTCATCCATCCGGGATGCGATATATATTCAGGAAAAATAGAAACATTGACATGTACAACACTGCAGCACAGATAATCATCCTACCAAAAGGATGATGACTTCATCAGAATCATCAGTTTACCATCAGACGATTGTCTGTCCTATGTACATAAAAATGAATTTATAAAGCTGAGCATGGGAATGCCCGCCTCAGCTAGATCATGAAAATAGTATGAAGATGATGTATTGTATTGTATCTTATTACAGGTCTCCTCCCAGCATTGAAAGAACTTCGGATCCTCCTAATAAAGCATTTCACCCGATAAACGGCCTCATACTTTAGGGGGCAACTGTTATAGACATTTTTGTGCCTTACAGCTTTAAGCATGAAATGTCCATAATCCAAGGGATCCAAAGTCCCTAAAAGTGTTGTTCCTGCCCCTAAAGGAACAAGGTCAACAAATTACAGCTTCTCCCAGAAGTTCTCCACCAGAAATTGCTCAAAACTAGTCAAAGCAGGATCATTTCAAGTGCTCCACTAGCTACCTGCGTTGCAAAGCACCCAAGTACACTAGCTAGGTGCGTTGCAATGCACCTAAATGCACTACCAAGGTGCGCTGAGCGGGAAATGACAAATGGCAGTGACTTTCTGCGAGGTGGAAAGACAATGGAAGCTTCCAGAATCTTCCTCCATGACACTTGCCTCACTGAGTTCGACCAAGGATGAGTAAGAGGCTCTCAGCCTCCAAGTGGAAGCAAGAACTGACATAGAGAAGGACACTAGTCACAGCAGAGGATGACTCATCCTATTTCTCTACATCTATATATGGATCCCTCATCCCAGAGATCCAGAGGCTGGAGTTTTGTACTTTGCAGAGAATTGCTGTTGGTTTTGAGATTGAGATTAGTGCATTGGGTGATTTATACTTTGTTGGAGGTGAGGAAGGGATTCCTTTGCTGGGAGGTAGATGCTGGATCGGGACTCACTTGGTTGTATCTCCTCTTGGAATTTCTTATTATATCAATAAAACTATTTGAGTTTCTCCTACATGCTTGTGTATCAATGATGTTTTGTTATATTTGCATGTTTAGCTTAAATCTGATCCTAAGCTATTTATGAATGTAAATCTATGTCTTTGTGTAGTTTTCCTCTTCTGTGATCTTGCAGGAACTTGGTGAAGCTGGGCGAGTAAGGGAGCAGGTAGCGGGAAACAAACAAAGAGGAGAGCGATTGGATCAACAAACTAGCGCAAGACACAGGTTAGTTCATCCTTCCTCTTCGTTTACATTTCATAAAGAAGAATACGAAAATAGTTTTCCTTGTTTGTTGCTAAGGCACTGTCACACCTTAGAGTGGGATAGGGGCATTCTGAATAGATACTTTTCCCAACAACAGCTGCCTTTGTGCAACTCGTAAACTTTCCATGGAAAGTTTTGAAATGACCCGGGGGCATGGGAGAGCACTGTTGAGCCCTGAACTTGCATCTCTCCTACACACTTTCCTAGACTTTTTCCACTCACCTGGACCTCCTAAGCTATCAAAATCATTGCATATTGATTCTAAAAGATCATTGAAATGGTTTTCTAACTATGTTTTTGTGTTTGTTGTTTGAACTAGATTTTGCTCATTAGCTGCGGAATCTGGTCACTTTCCGCAGCTGTTTTTGTTAAACTCTAGGCTGTAGGTGTCATCAGGCAAAATAAGCCACATGGGAAATTTAGAAATGACCCGGACATGGATCAGGTCCTATTGGTTCAGCCAGATTCATCAAGGAAAGCTGTGGTCAACGGTGGTCAAACAGAGGATTCCTACGGCAACAGGACTCCGTTTTCAAAGACGTGGAGGATTTGTGGTTGTTCCTAGATCCCTGGGGTCATGTTAACAGCTGTCGACTACCCCACGATGCGAATCCAACAACCACCTTTGATAGATTTAATAATCTCGGCAACCATTATGCTAAATCCATGGACGCTGTCTTTTACGTGTCTTATGTTGACGTAGTTTCACAGGAAAACAGTTATGTAGTTTTGTTATAAATAATGCGTTTCCAAACGCATAGAGTCAGTCTTTTGTTGACGTAATTTTGCTGTTAAAGTTACTGTGTCGTGACACTAGTCCCACTGTGGTACGAGAGGATTCTTCCTCTGTTTTGAAATATAAAGAAGACTATGTTTTTATATGACTGCGTGAGCATAATTCTGGACTGATAGCCTATTGACCAAGGCTGTGCAGAGGGCCCCTGCACGCTGAGGTTTCGTTTTCCTTGTTGTTGTAAAGTTTTATGCATTGTTTCCTTATTTCCATTGCACATATTCCATAGTTATCCACCTGTGTATATTTCATTTGTTATGGTATTAACATTTCATTTCTGTACATGATTTTTCAGCTATGTATATTGTTGATAACGCTAATCAGTGTGTGTGTGTTTCAGGATAGAGTAGGCCCGGGCATTTTCATACAATCTTTGCAATAACTAGTGACATGAAATTAGCCTCTCTGCTGACTTTGCTTTTCTTAGTTTTTTTAATTCCATATATGCTTTGATTTCAGTTTTATTTACTTGGTTTATTAGTTAGTTTAAACATCAGATTGCTCATATCATTGATGTTATCTCCTAAAGCCATAGCTTAGACTACCTGGCGAGCTCTCGGACTATGAATGATGTGATTTGATTTTAGCTTTACTTTTCTGCAATTAGATATCAACTTGCTCATATCATTGATGTTATTTCCTAAAGCCATAACTTAGACTACCTGGCGAGCTCTCGGACTATGAATGATGTAATTTGATTTTAGTTTTACTTTTCTCCAATTAGATATCAAACTGCTCATATCATTGACGTTATCTCCTAAAGCCATAGCTTAGACTACATGGCGAGCTATCGGACTATGAATGATGTAATTTGATTTTACTTTTATTAGCTTGCAGTTTTCAATTTGTTTGAGTGCAATAGCTTAACTTTTATTTTTGTATTTAGACGAGCAGCAGAGATAGAGATTTCATGATCAGTAGTTCATCATTTTGATTCAAGTAGATGCACATTTACATTTCTTATTTAGCTGCACATTACATTTTTGTTTAAAGAATCAATTTCATTGCTAGACTGTTTTGAGATCTTCTGAAGTGTTAAGTTCTGGAAGTCATTATAAGGGACATAATTGCCTTAAAATCTATACCCAAACTTGCCTTCTAAAGTATTCTTCAGACTTAGGAATAAGATTATCATTTGCATTGGGAGACAAACCGAGATAAATCCCCCAAAAACAAGATAAAATTGAGAAAAAGTAAGAAAGACGCTGTCTTGCACATTTAGTGCGCCACACTTCATCAGTTTACGACTCCCAGATTGATAATTAACGTAGCAATTTAGGACATACTAAATTGACTAAACATTTTGGCGTCGTTGCCGAGGAAGTGTAACTAGGTAGCCAATCTCTTAAAAAAAAAACAACAATAAAAAGAGAAGGGAAAAATTGATAACTTCTTGAAGTATGCTCTCCTCTTGCACCTAGAGTGATCTGGAGGATCAAAAAAGAGAGTTATTAGTTCAATAATTTCTTGATTATGCTCTCTTCTTGCACCTAGTGTGATCTGGAAGATCAGAAAGAGAATTATTAGCCCAACTTAAAAAATAAAAAAAATGACATGCATAGAGCAAGAGATTCTAGGGGAAGGTTTATAACAAGGGCCAAAAGTTTGATTTTTACAACTCCAACTACTTCAAGGCATAGAAAAGATACACCTCCATCATCTCCGACTCATACTCCCTGCCTTAGGATTCTTGGAATTCAAGGGGCAACAGTCGAATTAGGAGGTTCACCCACACTATCTACTAAATCTGATCTAGGAGAAGAACCTTTCTTCACTTCTACAGGGGGACATATTGTAATCAAAGAAGTAGAATCACCTGAAGAAGAGGAGGGAGGAACCCTTCCTCATTCACCATTAATAGAAGAACCAGAGGACTCTGAGGACTCTGAGGAAACTATCATGATAGAGGAAGTAGTAGATGGATTTGGAGGAGGGGGTAGAGGTAGAGGTAGAGGAGGAGGAAATAATGGAGGAGGTAGAGGTAACAACGGGGGAAATAGGGATGGAGATAACTCATTTGGATTCCCTATAGCCGATGAGGAAACTCATACAACAATGAAAAATATTTCACCATCTGTCCTCCCAAACTTTCATGGGTTGAGAAGTGAGGATCCCGAAACATTTCTATTCGAGTTTGAAGTCTTGTGCCGAACCTATGACTATATGGAAGACTCTCAAAAACTCAAACTGTTTCCTTCAACATTGAAAGGAGCTGCTTTGAAATGGTTCATGGGATTAGTCACTCAGTCTATTAGGACTTGGAATGATATGAAACAAACATTTTTGGATAGATACCTAGATTATTATATGCCCACCAATCATAAGGATGAGGTATTCAAGATGATGCAAAAAGAAGATGAAAACTTGGAGGAATTACTTGAAAGATTTCAATACAACTTAAAGAGAGCAAAAATGAGTAATTTAGATGAGGAAACCTTGAAAGCCCTTCTATTGAAAGCCATTAGAGATGAATGGATAAACATTTTAAACATGATGGGGAAGGGATACATTTCTCAACTTCCACTTCATGACATAGCAGAACTATATGTCCATCTCTCAAGGGGAAAATCTAAAACTGCAAAAGGGCCTAGAGATCCTTCTCTGATTAGAGCAAACAAATCTGCAACTAGTTCAGTAAGTAGGGCAGAAATTGGCAATATGCTTGATGAGTTCAAAACTGATATCCTAGGGAGCCTCAGTGAACAGCTAGACACCCTTATAATACAAAACAAGAAGAAAACAAAAGCTGATGCCTTGGCCATCTTTTGCCCAAAATGTAGAAAGAAACATGCTCTAAGGGAATGTCCCCTGGATGCAAAAGTTGTAGAAACATGTGTGATTTGCTCAGAAAGTCATGAGACCAAGGATTGTCCTTCAATTCTTGGGCTCAAAGCTGTCTTTCAAGAAGATCCAAATTCAGAAGAATCCCTTTGTTTTGTCTCAAGACGACCTTGGCAAGGACAACAAAATCAAGGATTTAACAATCCTATGAACTTTCAGCTCCCGCCAAATTGGAATTCTTGGCAACAACCTTGGCCCCAACCTCAAAATCCATATCAATCATGGGCACAAGGGATGCAGAATCCTTATGGGAGATCTGCTCAATTTTACCAATATCCTCCATCTTTTCCAAATCAACAAAATCCACCAATTCCAAATCAAAACCCACAACTTTCATTACCATTTCCAAAACAACAACCATATCAACAAAATCCAAATTCTCAACTCTTGCTTCCATTCCAACAAAAGACAAATCAACTTCCAGCCCAACCATTACCAAATCCCAACAACAAAAATCCTCAGAATACTTACATGATAGAAGGACAACAATTTCCTACCTATATGATTGTTCCTCTTAATGATGTGCAACTCTGATCTGGTAGAGTTTTAGAAAAACCTTCTATAGATGTTCAAGAGCAAGTTACCTCTGAGGAGGATTCCCTTCAAGTTAATAAAGGTTCTAAGGAAGCATCTCTTCAAAACCCAATCATTCAAAAAGAAAAAGAAAAAGAGTCAACCCCCACAACTCCTATAGTTGAGCAACCTGCATCTTCATCCACGCCTCCTTTCCCTGAAAGATTACAAATTGACAAAGGGGTGGAAAAACAAATCTTGTTGCCTGACTATGACTTCCTAGATGAATTAAAGAATGTCTGTATTAGGATTTCCTTGCTACAAGCCATTAGAGAGATTCCTTTTCTAGCAAAAACAATAAAGGAGTTGAGTCTTAAAAGACCAGGAAGGAAACCAAGAGACACAAGAAGAATCCACCTGGTAGGAAAAATTGCAGATATCATGATGGGAAAGATTACCATGCAGAAATATGTGGATCTAGGTAGTCCAATTGTCAAGACACATATAAATGGGATAGACATTCCAAACACTTTGATTGACTTAAGGGCTGCTATCAACATAATGAGTAGACAGACTATGGAACAGCTTAAACTTCCTAATCTTCTTTTTACACCCACCTTACTGCAACTTGCAGATAGATCAATAATCAAACCAGATGGTGTATTAGAAGATATTTCAGTCTCCTTAGATTCTTGGGAATATCCAGTAGATTTCATGATTTTGACTCCCAAGAGTAATTTAGGAGGACATCCACTCATCTTAGGAAGACCTTGGCTAGCCACAGCTGATGCTTTCATTAGTTGTAGATATGGAGATATGTACATTTCTGATGGTAGTTCAACAAAGAAATTCAATTTGTATCCTCCAGCAAAGGCAATTACAGAAGTAGGAGATAATGAATGGGTCGATGATGATGACACTATACAACCTGTCTTTACTATTTCTGAAATTAGTGAAGATAGTCAAATTTTGAACACATTAGAAAACTTTGAAACATCTTCAGAGTATGACCACACACAATTTCAGTTAGATTCTGATATTGAATATCTATCATCAAGACAAATGTCTCTTTACTCTATGGAAGAGTTTGGTAGCTCTACCATTGAGATTTTTCCAGGTAAAACACTGAATATCAACAAAAATTTGGAAAAGTCACAACAGGAAGAGCTAACCAAAATCTTGCAAAAACATTCTACTGCATTTGCATGGGAGTATACTGATATGAAAGGTATTGACCCTAAGACTTGCATCCATCACATCTATATCGAGGAAAATAGTAGACCAATCAGACAACCTCAGAGAAGGATGAATCCAAATCTTAGGGAGATAGTGAAAGAAGAGCTCCAAAAACTACTCAATGTAAATTTCATTTACCCAATTTCAGATAGCCGATGGGTTTCTCCTTTGGTTATAGTACCCAAAAAGAATGGTAAATGGAGAGTATGCATTGATTACAGGGAATTGAACAAAGCAACCTTGAAGGATCACTTTCCCTTGCCCTTTATCGATCAAGTATTAGATACATTAGCAGGCAAAAAGTACTTTTCATTTCTGGATGGTTTTAGTGGGTATAATCAAATTCAGGTAGCACTTGAAGATCAGGATAAGACCACATTTACCTCTCCACGGGGAACTTTTTCTTACCGAGTGCTTCCTTTTGGATTATGTAATGCACCCGCAACATTCCAAAGAGCAGTACTAGGAATCTTTTCTGATCTAATCCATGATTGTGTAGAGGTTTATATGGATGATTTTACAGTTTATGGTGACTCGTTTGAAGAGGCATTAAAAAATTTGGAAAAAGTACTTATAAGATGTAAGGAAACAAACCTTTCATTAAGCCATGAAAAATGCTTTATGATGTTTACTGAAGGTATTGTTTTAGGACATCATATTTCAGGGGATGGGATTAAAGTCGATAGATCAAAAGTTGAAGTCATCTCCAAGTTACCTATTCCAAATTGTCAAAAAGATGTTAGAAGTTTTATGGGGTTTACTAGATATTATAGAAGATTCATAGAAAACTTCACTAAAATAGCATCTCCCTTCTTCAAACTGCTTACAAAATACTGTGAATTCAAATGGGATCCTGATTGCCAATCAACATTTGAAACTTTGAAAGCAAGAATATCTGAAGTGCCTATCTTGAGAGGACCAAATTGGAAACTCCCTTTCCACATTTCTACAGATGCTTTAGACACAGCTCTAGGGGCTGTATTGGGATAGAAAGATTTAGTTCCTTATGCCATTTACTATACCAGTAAAAATTTAGCTCCCACTGAGTTGAACTATGTTGTTACTGAAAAAGAGTTCTTAGCTGTTGTTCATGCCATCAATAAGTTTAGACATTATATAACAGGCTATGAAACTTTTATTCATACTGATCATTCTGCAATAAGATATCTAATGAAGAAACCCATTACTAATGGTAGAGTTACAAGGTGGATCTTACTTTTACAGGAATTCAATGTTACTGTGTTAGATAGACCAGGGAAACAAAACACAGTAGTTGATTTCTTGTCTAGGATTCAGAATACTAAAGAAGATTCTCCTATAGAAGATAAGTTTCTTGATGAATATTTATTTGCAGTAACTACTAAGACTCCTTGGTATGCAGATATAGATAACTATTTGGTTATAGGGAAACTACCTCCACATTTATTTCCTGGTGAAAGAAGAAAGATTATTCAGGAGAGTTCAAAATATTCATGGATTTCTAACGAATTGTTTAAAACAGGGCCATATCTTGTGATCAGAAGATGTGTTAGGGAAGATGAAATGCTTGATATCCTCAAAGCATGTCATGATGAACCATGCGGCGGACACTTTTCTGACAAAAGGATAGCCTATAAAATCCTCTCTTTAGGATATTATTGGCCATCCCTCTTCAAAGATGCAAAACAATATGTCAAAAGATGTGACAGCTGCCAAAGAGTAGGGAAACCTACCCTTTCAAATGAAATGCCATTACAACCACAGGTACTCATCGAACCCTTTGAAAAATGGGCTTTAGATTTTATTGGACCTATTAACCCACCATATAAGCAAAGAAAGTATATATTGGTATGTACTGATTATGTCACTAAATGGGTGGAAGCCAAAGCATTATTTTCTGCTATTGAGCACGCAGTTGTTAGTTTTCTTTATGAGGATATTTTTACTCGCTTTGGTGTTCCAAGAGAAAGTGTGATAGATCAGGGAGGTCAATTCACATCCAACCTGGTGGAGAAGCTGATGGAAGAATACAAAGTCAAGCATAGAAAATCTACTTCTTACCATCCGCAAGCAAATGGTCAAGTGGAGTCTACAAACAAAGTTCTTGAAGGTTCATTACGAAGACTGTTCATCTACATAGAAGAGATTGGGCGGATAGGCTTCCTGAAGCCTTATGGGCCTACAGAACTACATGGAGGAACACAACAGGACATTCTCCCTATGAACTTGTTTATGGGAAAGAAGTCTTGCTCCCCATTGAGTTCCAAGTTCAAACTTTTAAGATGGCAGTTCAGTTGGGAATGGATCTATCAGAAGCCCAAAAGCATGGAATGGAGCAGTTGAATGAACTAGATGAGATCAGACAAGAGGCAATCCTAAGAACTGATTTAGTTCAATATCAAAGAGCTAAGTGGCATGACAAGTACATCAAGGAGAAAAAGTTTCAAGAAGGAGATTGGGCATTGCTAGTTGATTCCAAGTTTAAAGACTTCAAAGGTAAATTTCAGACTCATTGGCTTGGGCCATATGAGATTGACAGTCTTTAGCAATGGAGCGGTAAGAATCAAAACCATTGATGAACATCAAACTCCTCTTATTGTGAATGGCCACAGATTAAAGATTTATCATAAGCCACTCTCAAGGGAGGAATTTGTCAAAATCTTTCAAGACAATTCTGCAATAAGGCTGGTGAAGAAGAATCCTTCTTCTCCACCAGCCTAGTCTTTGTTCTTTTCTGTTTAAAAAAAAAAAAAAAAAAAAAAAAATTGTGTATAAGCCTGAAAACCAATCACTAATTGGCAGTCTTATACAGAAAATACAGGGCGAAAATCAGAACTTCTGACGCCCTATATTTTCCAAAAAAAAAAAATCTTTCCTCATTTTATTCATAGTCTTATGTCATTTCACTTCATTTTTACTTCATTCCATTTCATTTCATTCCGCCAATAAAAGTCTTTTCATGACCAGTTTTCATTCAATCAGTCATCATTCATTTCCACCCATCTCCATTCAGTCATATGTGCACTGTGTCAGTTTCCACAGCTAACACTATGTTATTCAGCACCGACAGATAGAATGTTAGCCAAACGCAGGTATAAAAAAAATATGTTGAAGCACCTAAAAGCATCAACGAGGAGCAGCTAATCAAAGGTTAAAGGATGGAAGTGGCAAAAATTCCAAGGTATGAGTAAGATTCATTTCAAATAGCATTCAAAGCACATTTTTATATAGTTATGAAACCATGGCTCCATTATATGTAATGATTGGTATTGATAGCTTCTATAACCATCCACGATCTTTACATGATCCCTCAACGAACCTTCCATTCATTTCTAAACGGCCTCATGATTAGCCTCCAGATTTAACTCGTGTTCATTTGTACTTTGGCATAACACCTGCTGAATTAGGTAATTATGAGGACGTGATCTATTTGATCACGGCTCTGTCCCGCCGCACATTCCACAGCCATTTTGAGAACGTGCTCACGCTTATTCTACAGCTGTCTATTTCAAAATCTAAGCTCACTCTATTCTCATACTATCCCGCCTGTTATTTTCAGCCTCTTTACGCTCCATGAACTCACTCCCACTACCTGTTCTCTATTTTCCATTTACAGTCACTGGTTTTTCTCCATAAACCTTGTCCATTCCCCGCTAACCCAGCCGTCTCACCTCCGTTAATCCCTCACTCACGCAGACGTATTTTAAGACAGGAGGAAGGAATGGGTCTTTTGTTGAGAGCAGAACCAGAAGGGCCCAAGTTCATGGAGGGGTATCCGCAATTGAAAAGCATACTAAAGAAGGCACGGTGGCTACGGTTCATTCAGAAATTCAAGGGCTACAATAAGGAAATTACGAAGAATTTTGCGAGGTCTTTTAATGGTATGGAGGTTGAGGTTGGAGACCTTAAGTTTTCAGTCACCGAGGCATCTATAGCAGCCGCTACGGAACTCCCACAGGAGGGGGAATGGTGGTTCAAGAACAAAAGCTTTGACGAGAGGGCCTAGAGGGTTATCCTACGCAATCCAGGTATGGATATAACTATTTTCAAACGAGGAATCCCTGTCTATGCTTTAGAAGAAAAGTGGGCCAGTCTATTATTGATTATCCAAAAGTTCATTACATGTGAAGGATGTTTTGGGTCCATGTATATGTACCACACCCGGTTGCTGATGAATTTCTTAGAAAATCAAACCCTCAATTTGCCTTACTTTTTATTGAATAGCCTGAAAAAGATGTCCACAACTGTCCAAAAGAACCTGGAGGACATAGAACCCCACCTGTACCATCACGGCCTTGTGAAAATTTTAATTGAAAAACAGTTGAAAGAAAAGAAGGACACCTGGGAACAGTTTTTGGTTAGAAACTTCTTTCAAGATCCACCTGAAACACCAGAGAGCAGCTCAGCAAGGAAGAGTAGGAGGAAGAAAACAAGTGTGAGAATTCAAGACACTCCTACTAACAAAGCTAAAGAAGTTAATCAAGAAGAGAAGCTGTTTGAAGGTAGGAAGGAAAGAACTGAGATTAGGAAGCCAAGAAAATAAAAAAGGAAAAGAAGTATTGAGGCTATCTATCAAACCCCAGAACCTTCCTTAGAAGAGGACCACCAAATATTGTCTGAAAGACTAGTTTATCTTCAGGAACAATCAGCTGCAGCAAAGAAGAAAGGGAAAGAAAAACAGAGTGTGGAGAAAGAAGACACTAGCTCACAAAATTTAAGGAGGAGCTCCAAACTTAAAGGGAAATTGAGGACAGTACAAACTAAAGGGCCCCACTTTATTGACTTAGGAGGGGAAACACCGAAGCAGCCTCCAACAATCTCTCCTGACCGTAGCCCACACCATACTCCTATTTCCCAGCCAGATTTTGACATGAGTCCCTCTCGGCTAGATTTTGAGATCAGTCCTTCTCAACAGGATTTTGGGGTCAGCCCAAGAAAGACTACACCTGAGATAGACCCGAACCAGCAAGAAATGTATGATTATATAGAATCCTTGGAGAAAATAGCCACAGATCCAGGCACTTCATCTACCCAGCCTAACACAGCACAAGAAGCTCTAATCCAATCACTGAAACAGGAAGTTTTTGAACTGGAGGTCTTAAATAGACACATTAAAAATGAAAATGAAACATTGAAGGAACAAAGCAGATTGGATAAGATCATTCACGACAACACAATGTTGCATCTTGGGCTGTGGCAGAAGAAGAATAGGAAATTGAAGAAAAAGAGCAGGAGGTTGAGTAGAGCTCTTATCAACCTCAAATTCAGGTGCTTAATGAGGAAGCCTAGGATGTTAGCAGTACCAAGAAAGAAGAGAAGAGGGCTGGATGTGCTAGCAGAGGTCTCAGAACACATGAACTGAAGGGAGGATGGTCAAAGTTTTGGTTGCATGGGGACATGCAACACCTTCACAGTGGGGGTATGTTGAGCCCTGAACTTGCATCTCTCCTACACACTTTCCTAGACTTTTTCCACTCACCTGGACCTCCTAAGCTATCAAAATCATTGCATATTGATTCTAAAAGAGCACTGAAATGGTTTTCTAACTATGTTTTTGTGTTTGCTGTTTGAACTAGATTTTGCTCATTAGCTGCGGAATCCGGTCACTTTCCGCAACTGTTTTTGTTAAACTCTAGGTTGTAGGTGTCATCAGGCAAAATAAGCCACATGGGCAAGTTAGAAATGACCTGGACATGGATCAGGTCCTATTGGTTCAGCCGGATTCATCAAGGAAAGCCATGGTCAATGGTGGTCAAGCGGTGGTCAAACAGAGGAGTCCTATGACAACAGGACTCCGTTTTCAAACACGTGGAGGATTCGTGGTTGTTCCTAGATCCCTGGGGTCATGTTAACAACTGTCGACTGCCCCACGATGCGAATCCAACAACCACCTTTGATAGATTTAATAAGCTCGGCAACCATTATGCTAAATCCATGGACGCTGTCTTTTATGTGTCTTCTGTTGACGTAGTTTCACAGGAAAATAGTTATGTAGTTTTGTTATAAATAATGCATTTCCAAACGCATAGAGTTAGTCTTTTGTCGATGTAATTTTGCTGTTAAAGTTATTGTGCCGTGACACTAGTCCCACTGTGGTACGAGAGGATTCTTCCTCTGTTTTGAAATATAAAGAAGACTCTGTTTTTATATGACTGCGCGAGCATAATTCTGGACTGATAGCTTGTTGACCAAGGCTGTGCAGAGGGCCCCTGCACGCTGAGGTTTCGTTTTCCTTGTTGTTGTAAAGTTTTATGAATTGTTTCCTTATTTCCATTGCATATATTCCATAGTTATCCACCTGTGTATATTTCATTTGTTAACATTTCATTTCTGTACATGATTTTTCAGCTATGTATATTGTTGATAACGTTGATCAGTGTGTGTGTGTTTTAGGATAGAGTAGGCCCAGGCATTTTCATACAATCTTTGCAATAACTAGTGACATGAAATTAGCCTCTCTGCTGACTTTGCTTTTCTTAGTTTTTTTAATTCCATTTATGCTTTGATTTCAGTTTTATTTACTTGCTTTATTAGTTAGTTTAAACATCAGATTGCTCATATCATTGACGTTGTCTCCTAAAGACTATGAATGATGTGATTTGATTTTAGCTTTACTTTTCTGCAATTAGATATCAACTTGCTCATATCATTGACATTATCTCCTAAAGCCATAGCTTAGACTACCTGGCGAGCTCTCGGACTATGAATGATGTAATTTGATTTTAGTTTTACTTTTCTGCAATTAGATATCAAACTGCTCATATCATTGACGTTATCTCCTAAAGCCATAGCTTAGACTACATGGCGAGCTATCGGACTATGAATGATGTAATTTGATTTTACTTTTATTAGCTTGTAGTTTTCAATTTGTTTGAGTGCAATAGCTTAACTTTTATTTCTGTATTTAGACGAGCAGCAGAGATAGAGATTTCATGATCAGTAGTTCATCATTTGTTTGATTCAAGTAGCTGCACATTTACATTTCTTATTTAGCTGCACATTACATTTTTGTTTAAAGAATCAATTTCATTGCTAGACTGTTTTGAGATCTTCTGAAGTGTTAAGTTCTGGAAGTCATTATAAAGGACATAATTGCCTTAAAATCTATACCCAAACTTGCCTTCTAAAGTATTCTTCAGACTTAGGAATAAGATTATCATTTGCATTGGGAGACAAACCGAGATAAAACCCCCAAAAACAAGATAAAATTGAGAAAAAGTAAGAAAGAGGCTGTCTTGCACATATAGTGTGCCACACTTCATCAGTTTATGACTCCCGGATTGATAATTAATGTAGCAATTTAGGACATACTAAATTGACTAAACAAGCACCACGTGGCCCCCTCTGCACCCCTTAGCAGAGTTAAAGGTATTTTAGGTTCGTGGTGCAGGGAACTGTCATCTATTGGATCAATGCTTTCATATATCCTCATATCTACGCACCATGCTACTTCTCACACTAGAGCCCTCAGTGCCTGTGGTTGTTTGCACATGTGTTGTCACATCGTGTTGACGCTCACTGACTTTTGTGAAATTTGTGTTTATTGGTGCTTCATGGACCTAAATTTGTACCTCCCTCCTTTTGGAAGTAGATTGAGATTAGGGTTTGGGGTGTGTACCTTCCTTCATATTACGAAACCTCAAAAAAACTTTCTTAGGAATGGTGCATCTTGGCACCAACATCGACTCCATGGGGGACAATGAGTCCTTGTGACATGTTGAGAAATCATAGTTACAATGCCTTTGTTTGGTTATAGATTCTTCTTTGAACTGACTTCTTTCCCTTCCTTGTAGCCCTTTGAACACTGAAAAATTAGAATACTTAAAGGAAAATTCAGGGAAATATAATTCTTGAAAGAAAAGTCTTTTCTTTTTCTCTTTTTCTTTTATTTTCTTTTTTGATTAAGAAGTAGTTAAGTGAAGAATTTCTTTAGGAACCTATCATTCATAATATTCCCAAGTAAATATTGATAGAGAGTCTCAAGCTAATAAGTGTTGTTTTCTAGGGCTTCTTGTGCTCAGAATGGACCAATCCAGATATTATCAAATTTCCCATGCTTGCCTTTTTCTGCTCGGATTGAGTCCCATTTCAACACCAAATATCCCACTTGTAGATTCTAGTCCTTTGCTATTTTTTCAAGAACAACTTTCATTTATGTTGATGACCTTTAGTCTTGCTTAAAGCTTCTCCCTGCTGTTTTTAAACCTTTATCATTTGATAGATCCTTCTCTGCATTGGACAGGGGTCTCACTCCTCTTCCCTCTAGAAGATTCATTACTAGTAAGGTGAGTTTCATGGGAAAAATAACATATGTACCATACACTAGTTGATAAGGAGAAGTGCTGATAACTCTCTTAGTGTTGATTTTGTTCGCCCAAAATGCGTACTTGAGATTGACATCCCGACTTTTAATATTTCTGTCTAACATCGTTTTGATTATTCCAATGAAATTCTTGTTCGAGGATTTTGATAGTCCATTTACTCGAGGAGAATAAGTTATGGAATGAACTAATTCTATGTTGTAGTCTTGGAAGAAATGCATTATCTCGGATGATTTAGAAGCTTGTGCATTGTCTGTGACCAACCTCCTAGGACACCCAAATCTTGGAAGAATGCAATCTTCAACGAATTTGATAATGAGTTTCTCATCCACCTTCCAAGACATAAAAGAATCCACCCATTTAGTGAAATAATCAATGGCTGCAAGAATATAATTGTGTTGACCACTTGAGTTAGGGTGTATCTCTCCAATGAAGTCTAACCACCACTAGTGAAATGGAGCTTGAACCTTAATAGGCTTCACTGGTAAAGATTTCAACTTTTTCTTGCTCGCAAACATATGAAATTATGTATAGGATCTGACGACAACATTTGTATCCTTGAAAAGAGAAGGCCAATAATATCCAACTCTTAAAATCTCATATGTTGTGACCTTCCATGCTTGATGACCTCCACATATTCCCCGGTGAAAATATGAAATGATCTCTTGCGTTTGGTCTTCAATGACACAAATAAGGAGGATGCCAATGGGGTCATTTTAGACTATAAGTCCTCCTCTATAATGAAATTCTTGATTTCTTTCAACTTCAGGGATCTGCATTTGGTCTTGGGCATCTCAGGGGGACATTTTAAATTCTGCCAGAGGAAGATTATGTCCTGATATCAAATGGAATTCTGGAATTTTGAAAGGCACTTCGGGTTCTTCTCAATTCCTTCTTTCTGATGGGAAGGGTTCTTATGGATTCCTTCCTTCTGGTGGGAAGTGTTCTCATGGATTCGTTCCTACTAGAATTAGGGTTTCATGTGTATTCTCTCCTCCAGGATAAATAGTTTCTTGTGGATTCTCTTCACCTGAAGAAGGAGGTTCTTGTGGATTCTCCTCTCTGTAGATGTTGCAAAATATCTTCATTGATGCACATCTCAAGTGTTGTGTGTCTGGACTTAGTGAAAATCTAGCCAGTACCTTCCCTTTCACAAGGTTTATATGTTTGATCTCCATATAATACTCATGGAGCTTGACTATCCATTTTCCTCGTCTTCCATCACTATCAAGTTGAGTGAGAATCTCTTTCACTATTTCCAATGGTACACATGCTATCACTTTCGAATGCATCACATACTCTCTAAAAGCCTTAAATGCGTTCACCATAACATATGCTTGTTTCTATAGAATGATGTATTTTAATTATGCATCTCTCAATGCATGATTAAAAAATGATATGGGTTGTTCATACCCCTCTTGGTTCTTTTATAAGAAGACTTCGGCTATTGTGTGCTCGGAAGCAAAAGAAAAAAATCTGAAATTCCTTTGAAAAATATGGACTAGACAAGACTGATGCCTCCACAATAACCTTCTTGATGTTGAAAATGCAACAAGATGATGGAGCTTAGTGAAAAGAAGTCGCCTTCACTAAGTGAGCCCGCAGGCTATTTTTGGCGCAAAGTCTATTTTTATACATATGGATCATGGTCTATGAGTTACAGGATGCTATTTGTGGATGATTGGTCATGTTGGTAAAAATAGATGGACTTCTATTTTTAGACATATGGGCGGAGTCTATTTTTATACTGCCAGGCTAAAAATAGAACAGTCGAATATTATTAGCTCTTAATAATATTTGGACTATAAACATTATCTTATCCTCTTGCAGCACTTCAGTTCGAGCTACGGATGTGGCACATGGAACTGCCAGAAGGAAATACGCTTTTCTTATGGGTCAGTTGAGCTATTCATGATGGACTTCAGTTAGAACTCAAGTGATTGAGTTTGGTGGAGTTGATTGAGGAGTTGATGGAGTTGTGTTCAGTTTGACTTAGTTGTATTTAGTCTAACTGCCAAATACACTAGTGATGAGTGATGTGAATTAATTATTAATTAATTCACTAATTATTAACTCATAAATCAACTAAAGAATACATCAGTTAACTCAGTGCATGGACAGTTCAGTGGAGACAGGTGTTAGAGGTGGAGACTACTATTAGTTGTGACTATAGCTGTGCATGAGATTTGCACAATCAATGATTGAGATTTCCAATGAGGATTGCGCAGTACAAGCCAAGGGAAAATGAGCTTGGATCATTCCTATTCTCACATTGGATTGCACAGTAGAGGCAGGCAAACAGTGGAGGAGATTTGAACCTGTGACTTGATTCAGATCTGAGCTAGTTTGTGTGTAGCAGGTGGAGATAGTACTAAGTACTTGTGAGGAGTATTGCACTATGTATTGTTACATGTTCTCTATCATTATAATATACAGATAGTTCGGGGTTTTCAGCTGTATGCTTTCCCCATTACATACTGTGTTAATGTGCGCATGCGATTGATGTTTCATTGTTTTCATATCCGCAAAATTGATGATCAACGTAGAGGAGGTTATGTATTATGCATGCATTCCGCAAATAGTGTATAATCAGGATAATCTCTGTGAATAAGTGTTATATTATTCAAAATTTCTACACTTGATTTACTCAAAAGATATGTGAACCTCATGTTTCCATCTCACCTCCTTATTCTTCTTGAGCATACCTATTATGTACTTGAGGAGTTCTCAATAATTTGCAATGAATTTGTGTAGGAAATTTATCTTCCCCAAAAACGATTGAAATTCTATTTTATTATGGGGTAAACTGGTCTTTGATATAACCTCTATCCTTTCTGGATCAATCTTGAAACCATCTTTGGAGACTATATGGCCCAACAATTTTCCTTCCTACAAATTAAAGAATGATTTATTGGGATTCAAAGAAAGGACAATCTTCCTACCTTTCAGGAATGTTTGTCTCAAATGTTCTAGGTGTTCTTCATTTGACATGGAGAATACTGTCATGTCATCCAAAGAGATAACTATGAATTTGTCTCTTTCTCCCACAAAAGTAATGCCCATAGCCCTTTGAAAAGTTTCTCCTGCATTCGTTAATCCAAAAGGCATTTTATCACACATGAATGCACCCCATGGTGTTGTGAATGCAATCTATTCTTTATCTGCCAGATGAATAGATATTTGATTGTAACATGAGAACCTTTCCATCATTGATATTCTCAAGTCTCCTATCGCTTTCTACAATAAATGATCCATCTTGGACAATGGGTAATTGTCCCTTAGTGAGCATCTATTCAAATTTATGAAATCTACGGATAACCCGATGTCTTTGTTATTCTTTCTGATGAGTACCAGGTTTGCTACCCACTTAGAGAATCTCTTTGGTACAATTATTTTCTTGTCCAATAGATTCATTATTTCTTTTTCTATCTTCGACAACAAAATAAGATTAAATCTCCTAATTTTCTGCACAAAATGCTTATAATTATGTTTCAATGGTATTCTATGTTGTATTATGGATGTATGACAAGTTTTTAAATCCTCATAACTCTATGCAAAAACATCTTTGAATTTCTTAAATAAATCGATGTACCTTGATTTAAAAGTGGATTTCAAAGACTTGGCAAATTTTACCTTTTGCGGCTTCTCCTCAGTAACTAAATTGTGTTCCTCAACATTCTCGGCCATTGGTTGAAAAATGGATTTGGTAGAAACATTGTTATGATCTAATATTTGTTCCAACAAAACTAGACCCTTTCGAATGAAATTGTTCTTTAGTTGTATCGCTTCATGACTTCCAATTTGATTGAGAAGGTCAGGACCGTCTTCTTGTAATTCTCCTTCCTCCTAGTCTGCTTTGCAAGCTTGATTTTCATAATCTATGTTAATGGAAAAAAATTCACTCATTAATTTTAGAAGTCTCTTTAGTTGTTTGTCTTTCTGAAAGAATTTCCAATTCTTGATATTATCTGGTGTAGGAGGCCTGTATCTCATGTCCACTTCATATTTCAATTTTGGCTTAGGAGGTGGCTTGAATGTACTGACCATTGTTTCCAATGCATCTGCACGTTGATTGTCTTCCGTGAGCACATTTTTAATGTTAAATGTATCAAAGTATTTTTCAATAATATCCCAAATGACATTTCAGTATGACCTCATTCTAGGGTGTTTAGTAGTATAGACGTTTTTTATCCAGAGAAATGTCAGTTTGGAGTCGCCAAAGACTATGATATTTTTCACTCCCATTTTCTTCATTTTTTCTAACTTGAGAATCAATGCCTTACATTCAGAAACATTATTTGTGGCATCAAATTCTAGTTCAAATGATAATATAATGTTTTGGCCGGTAGGAGGTACTAAAATCACCCTTGTCCTTGTTCCTTCTTTGGAGCATGCTCCATCGAAGAACAATTTCCTAACTGAATACAACTAATGTGGTTGTTTAATCTCATAAGGTTATGGATTTGCTTCTATCATGACGTCGATATTGATGTACAATTTATAGCATCTCATAGACTCTTCTACGACATAAACAAATAAATTTTTGGATCTCTTAGCATCAATTACAACATATCAGAGTCTATCCTCTCTGTGTAGTCTTCTCTCTTGAACCCCAAAGACATGTATGGTCACATATGATAAATACATTTACAAGGTCTAGAATGTAGCAAGAAAAGGCTTCATTTGACTAGTGCCTTAGTCAAATGGAGAAAAAATGATTTTCCACATCAACATGATGACTTGGATTATAGTTAGCTAGAGTGACATGGCCTTGTCTACTAGTTAAGTCAATAAATTCAAGTTTGTAGGCTAGAAGTAGAGTTGTGCATGAGGTGATTGCTAATATATATAAATCTAGTTGAGTTATTGTTAATTGAACTTAGTTAATTGAGATTTAGTCATTAGTTGAGTCAGATGAAATTCAATTGAGTAGTTATCACCGTTGTTAACTCACTGATCTCTCAATTAACTGATCAATTTACTAAAAATAGACCCAGTCATGCATGGAATTCTAATTTCCTAGTTAAGTGGATGGAAAAGGAACATTTGTATTTATAATTGTATACTATTGAGTGTACAATGAGTTTTCACTGCACAGTTGATCAATTCCCCTTGGTTTTGCACGAGGAAATAGGGAATTTCCCTATTATTTAGGAGATTATTTCCTCCAGGATTGTGTAAGGAAATATTAGGTTGGTTGAGGCATGAATTTTCTAAGTGTTGGCTAGAGAAGACTAGGAAGCATGAGAAAATTTTTACAGTTCAGGGTGTGCTTTAGATTTGAAGCAAGACATTATTTCCCTTTCTCATATTAATTAAGGCAAAGCAGCGAAGGGGTTTTTCCCAGTTGGGTTCCACTGTAAAATCATTGTGTTCCTTGTGTTATGATGGTTACATGCTATTTCATGTGTTTCTATCGTGTGTTTTCCTTTCCAAAAAATAGTAGAAGAAATTTTTGTCACTTGATTTTAGTTCAATTTCATTAGCAGTAACGAATTTCTTGCAATTTCTACACAAGGTTCGACCCAATTTCCTTGCGGAAGATTGGGAAAGCAACATTGCATAAGAAGTTGAGATATCAACTACTACTATGTCCATAACTAGGATCTTATTTTGTATTTGGGTAAGATATACCACAAAATATTTGCTAAGACTGAGGCATTGTACTCTTCTAACATCAAATGAATAAAGACCATGGTATGGTTTGGTGATATCTAGACCTATCTCTACCATGAATGACTTAGGCATAAGATTATGAGATGCTCCTGAATCTAACATGTAGTTGTGGAGCATTTTAGTATGAATGTTAAGGGTGATGTAAAATGGAGGGATATCACCATCTTTCTCTTCCACGCATGGTCCACATTATACATTGGGATGATCTTCCTAAATATTCAGAGTATTGTTATGAGAAAATAATATAGTGGGGTTTATGAGCTTTCATAGGTGAGGTTGATATATTGGGTTCTGGGCCAATTCTAATAGTGGTACCGAGGCCTTTATCTTACTCAGTTCTTGTTCCAATTTAAACAATAGGGCTATGTTTCTTTTAACCTCTTTAACTAGCTGAATTGGCATGAGATATTGTGATTTGTTAATTTCCTACTCAAGCATGGGTGTGAATCCTAATTTGTATTCCCCTTCCATTTTGAGGGTCCTTATGTTCTCTTTGGATTTGTAGGAGGTAGTTGATTTACACTGGGGGTTGGTTTTGAATCAGGTAAAGGCATAAGAGTTTTAGTTTGACGACCCACCCCATCTGGTCTTCCTACTTGGAACGTAGGTCATAGTTCCACCTAAGTTCTTCCATTACCATGTTCGCGATTCATTGATATTGAGATGTAGGAATATCATAACCATTGTGTGAATCATAAGTCTCTCGAAACACTAAAGAGTTTGTGTAGTTAATTTCTGTGATGTATAAATTAGGGCTCTAATATCCTACCCAATTTATGTCTTCATCTTGGATAAATTCATTAGAAAACTTATTTGTTTGGAGGTTCAAATCTCTTCTCACGGGGGGTTGTATTGGTTGATCTTCGGGCCTCCTTTCTCTATTCATCTATTGAAGGTTGAAAGGCCTACAAATCAAAGTGGGGTTTTGGGGTGGTTGTGTTTGATTTTTGCTTGATCCTTTAAATTGAAGTTTAGCAATCTTATTGGAAAAATTACTGATCAGTCTATTCATTTCTTCAATATTTTCTTCAAATGAATCTTTATTGTATGTAGGATGTTTAGGCTTGTCTTTTACCTTCTTTTTTCCTTTATCTTTCCCATTTCCCTTGTCTTTCTCAACATCATAGTTTTCATCTCCAATTTCAAATCTCGTAGTTTTCCTACAGTAGTTAGGTATCCTTTTATTTCAATCGCATCAGATTGCATATCCACTAGGGTTATAAGCCTCCTCTTTCTTAGCGTGCTGTAAATATAAGGTTCAAAAGCAATGACATAACTCACCATAACAAAAATAGGAGTATGTTTGAATCCTTTAGTGAACTCTTCTACACTCTCAGAAGGTTTCTTTTGGACTACTGAAAATCCAGTGAGATAACATTGAAAATATTTCTTCTCACCCCATTGAGTATGAAACGTTCTATTTAAGTCATCCCACGATTGCAAATAATTTGTGGAAAGAGTATGAAACTATTTTCACATGTCTCCCTCCAGGTTTTGTACGAATAGTCTCATGAACATATCCTTATCCCGCACCATAAAGTTGTTAGTAAATTCTGGGAAGGCGCTGATATGTTCTTCAATCGTCCCTTTCTTTTCACCACTAAATCTAGGCAAAAGTATCAGATAGTTCTTTGGCATGTCATGTAATACCCAGGCAAAGCTAAGGACACATAACAAGATGCTACCAATGCTAAGGGCTGATTATGTGGATTTTGTTGAATGTGAGGTTAACCTTTCCCGTCCATAATGTGTTATAAAATGATGTCTCTAGTGACAAATGATATTGGGGTTTTAGTTTTCCCTGTAATTTCCAGAGTTACAGAAGGTGTGGATGAGAGTGGAGTTTCCTATGCATGAGGAAGGCTGAGTAATTCGGGATGTTCATTCCCTGGTTGCATAAAAGGCGTGTCTATGGTGGGACAAGGTTGAGATGTATAATTTGCGATATGATTCTCTCAATTTTTGGCATGTAAAGCCTTGTTTGTTGTTTGTAAGTGTATACAAAATGCTTAGGGTTGAAAACTGGAAGTATGATATTTTGATTTGGGTTACTCTTAGTATGTCTCCTTGAAGAAGCCAAACCTGTGAATCTGAAAGTTATGGGTTATGTGTCAAAGGGATCAACATAATGGTAATGGATATGTACAACATGCTAACTAAGGTTCACAATCTATCATTATTGTGGTATAGTGGTGAGTATATGACATAGACGTGGTTGATGAAAATGGAGGTTATGAACAATGGAGTCGCCAGGTGGAATGAAAAACTAATCAGATTCTGTCTACCTACAAAATTTGAAAAAGGTTGTTGTTTTTCTGAGGGAAATAATTCATATCCTCCTCGGCAATGGCAACATGAGATGTTGGGGCCCGAAAGTCACACTATGCCATGCTATAGTGTAGAGTCAGGGAACATCTAAATCTGATTCTAATTTGTTGTCATTAGCTTTGGTTTTCAGTTGTAAATTTGATTGTGAAACCACTTGAGCTTGTTTCATCTTGCTGAATATATTTATGTCTTCTTCTGTTACCAATATTCATGCACATTGTTTCTTTGTGTATAGTCAACAAGAAAAATAAAATGTACTCGATAGATTGTAGAAAATTAAATTGAACCTTGTTTCCTGTATATTGTGAATTTTGTTTTGTTAAATGATTGTGGGAAATTTATTTCAAATTCTACTGATATTTTTTGTGTATCAAAAATAAAATTTATCATGCACTCTAGTTATTTTATGAATTTTTGTCAATAAAATCAAAGAAACATAAAGAGTCATTTTCAGCCATCCAAATCAGAATTTTAATTTATGTTTTAAAGTTTCAATTCTTTTAGAGAATTCAGGTAATGGAAAATGTCAACAATTCAAAAAGTTTTTGTTGGGTATAATTTCCACTTGTTTTCAGTTAGAGCATCCATGTGAATTGGGTTTGACATAACATAAATAAAGGGTTTAATGAGAAGTGAAAATGAAGAACATATTTAAACAAACGAAAATCAGCAGTTGAGAATTCATTTTAGCCTACTAATATCAGGTGGACAACTGAGAAATTAAGAATTCAATTGTTAGAAACATATCAATTTGAGTTCATACATTCCATATCAATCCATGTAAAGTTCGCCAAAATAATAAAGATACTCTTCAACAACCTTGACAAATTCTACAACAATTAAATAAAACAATCACACTGATTCAAAATTTTCCTCAATTAACAATCACATTTAAATTCCATAACAACATTAGGTTCACAACATGATTTTCCATGAAAACTATCTGTAATTGTATTACTATGGTGCAAAACTCAAATTACATGGTGGGTTTTAAAAATTTCACGGAGAAGAAGAACTGACAACCTAAGAAATACTTCAAAATTCTTCCTTATAACAACTTCAAAAATACCAACAAATTATGGACAAAAATTGATAGAGTTTCCCTTATACTAGAAAATTTTCTCCTTTAATTACATCAAAATGAGGCCTATACATAGGCAATCAAGACTTAAAACCCTATCCCTAAACCACTAGTGGTATTTAGAAACCACCAGGAATATTTTACAAAATGACAATTGTCTTGTAACTAACTTCTTCTAGAAGTTTCCAAAAAAATTTGCCTGTTGTAGGGTCGGTCCGATTTGATTTAGCTATAGTAGGCATGTCCTTCTCTCTCTTTCTTATGCATTGGGTTCTCTTCTATCTCTTGCTAAGAAATGGCTAAAGAGTGCACATCACCTTGGCTGGGTCGCTGGTGGGGCCGACCTTGGTTGTGCCGATGTGTTGTAGCTAGGGGCGATAATATGGGGTACCAAGGGAGGTACCCAAGGTAATAATGTAATAATGGGATGGGCCATAGTAATAAATAAGGTGGTTAACCCATATCATGTAAGGGACCACAAGTAGTTAGTAATAATGTAATGGGCCCATGGTATTAGTCGATGGTATGAGGGAACCATGGTAATGGTCCATGGTATTGTATGTATGAGGCCTATATAGAGGCTAGAGACTCCACAGGGAGAGAGATAGTGAAGGATTATTGTATGAACATGCATATGGCTTGTGGAGTGTTCTCCTTCCTTAAGGAGTGAATGTATGGTGTTGCCCTACCTTAAGGGTTTGATCAATAAAGAAGAATTTCTATCTATTTCTATCTTCTTATTTCTTGGGTATAATTGCATTATCATCTATATTTTGGATCAGATCTACAACAAGTGGTATCAGAGCTATAACAAGTGGTATCAGAGCTACAACAAGTGGTATCAGAGCTATAACAAGTGGTATCGGAGCTACAACAAGTGGTATCAGAGCTATAACACGATGCTCATGCCAATGGATAAGGTCATCCTTGTTGTTGATGTGGAGGCTTGGAACTTGAGCCTCCCTCTACCGGTGACACTTGGGGCATTGGTGCATGTCCCCTTTGAATTACTAATTTATATAAATCCATCACACCATTCCATTCCTTGCCCAAAGGAATATTGCATGCTTGCACGTCCAAAATGGTCCCTTTTAGAGTTTTGACCTACTCATTATCCACTTTACCTTACTCCTTGAAGAGGTTCTTCAACATGAGAAAAAATTCAAAGTAATATTCATACAAATTTACAATTTCTTTTCCATGCAAGGCATGGTCCTTCTCCTTGAAACCTTTATGATCTTCTTTAATGTCATTGAGGCTCTTCACGAGGGATTCCTTAGAATATAAATCCCCATTCCCATCAAAGAACAATGGGAAATTCCTCTTATATAACATTTCACATTTATTTTAAAACCTTTCACTTCATTTGAAAATGCCTCTTCTTTCTTCTCCACTAGTGACCACCAATTTATATTTCCTCTTAATTTGGTTGACCCTCGCTACCCACTTGGATTTTTCAATATATTCTTTGACAACCTCCTCCTTGGGCATATGACTAAGGGAAATTTATGATCACTCAATCCTTGGTGGTGAATTCACTAATAATGTTCTTAATTACATTCATTTCCATGCGGGCCATTCTGATAGTTTATATCTTCTCTTGGATCAAATCCATATGACCCCAATGCTTGTCTACTGTCTTCATGATCCTGTCCCATATGTTTCTTTTGGTAGATTTGAAAGAGGACTTACTAGGGAGTTTCCTCTTCAAAAATTCCAATTCATCTTGAATTTTCTCACTGTGCTCCTATGTCTAGCACAACTCCATCTTGGTTATACTATTGATATCTTCTTCTTTTGTCTTTAGTTCTTGATCTCGATTTGAGAGCAGAACTTGCAGCTTCTTGGCATCCTATGATATCATAAATGACTCTAGCTTAGCTAGAACATCATGGGTTTGGCGGGACTGAGAAGTCTCACCTATTTTCTCCTTCATGCCCTAGACTCGTGCCTCCATAGGCACAACTTGGTCCTTATATTCCTTGTTCTTCTTCAATGTATCATGGAGCTTCATCTATAGCTCCTAGTTCCCCTTTTCCACCTTAACCAACTCATGTGTTTGCACAAGATGTGCATATGGAATCTTGATTTGTTTCTTCATAGATGTTATCTCTCTATCATTATCCTCCAACAAGGTCTTATATTGCTTAAAGTACCAAGGAAATGTGGCTAGTTGGGTGACTTTATTCTCTAGGGTTTTTATCTCCATCTTCCTTGATCTACACACCATCCTTCCATATTTTAACTATATTTTGGCCTTATTATACAACTCCTACAATTTCCTATCTTTAGCATTAGTTTGATACATTTTCTTATGCACCATGTGGTTCACCTGCATATCCAGATCCGTAATCTCCATATATGGGATATAATCGGCTAGAAAAGATAGTTGATGAACTTCGTATTTAGCCATGGATATGAATGTCTCTACCTTGGACTGTAATATTTCCATCTTGAAGATTCCCCTTTTATGATCTA
Organism: Pinus tabuliformis; assembly: GCA_031772625.1. Lineage (NCBI taxonomy): Eukaryota > Viridiplantae > Streptophyta > Pinopsida > Pinales > Pinaceae > Pinus > Pinus tabuliformis. The sequence continues at coordinate 1,703,224,896 of CM062819.1, forward strand.
ATGCACTATTAAGTTGCATAAGGTGAAGTGGTTGATTTTATGTTATTCTTATGTCTCTCAATTATTTCCTTAGAGGCTTGATTGTATGTCTCCTTGAATTGTTCTACTACTAACACATGTCCAAGTTTGGACACGGGCTTCTCTTGATTCGAGAGCTGTGCGGCGGAGTTCTTAGGGTTTCTCGGCCCGGTTAGCTGCCTGTGCCTGCGGCGGCAGGCCTTCTGCTGGTGGGGGTTCTGGTTGCCCTTCCGGCTGCCATCGACTGGTTCACGTGCTGCCAGTCATCGGATGTGGACGGGTCTATCCTCAGCGCTTTGAGCTTCGCGGCGGCGGCGTTCTCCTCTTGATCCCCGGCGGCCCTCTGCGCTCTATCGACCCTCTGCCTTGGGGTTTCAGTTGGGGCTTTGGCCTCTGGTGTTTGTGCTGCGTTTGCTGAGCAGGGCAAAGGGCTTCGGGCTACTGACTTTCTTCATGGGGGCGAGGTGGCTGCCCTAGCCGCCTCTGCCCCCGGAACCGACCCGCCTCAGCTCGGTTCGGGACCTGTTTGGCCTCCCATGCTGATGCTGGTTTCTTTTTTGGTCCTCTGCTAGTTTTACTAATGCAGCTATGGAGAGTGTTGAGGGATCTGAGGTGTGGAGCCTGTCTCTGCATCGATTCGTGCTGCTTTTCTATGGATGTTGCTGACTAGCTTCTTTTCTGGCTCCTCTGGTTTTATGGGTGGTATCTTTGTATTACTGCTCTTCCACTGGAGCTTTCGTTTTTTTTCTGTTATTTTTCAGCTTGTTAGGGTAGGCGTATACTCCTGTTGGGGTTTACATACCCTGCTTCTGTTATGTTTTTTTACGGGTTTTTTTTTGTATGGGATGGGATGGGGTATCCTCTTGCTGGGGTTTACACACCCATTTACTTGCTACCCTCTCTGAGGGCTTTTCGGCATACTTCTCTTGAAGTCATGCTTTTGTAAGTGGTTTATCCACACTATAGCATATGCGTTCAACATCTACAACATGTAATTTTCTGACTTAATGAAGATTATGAATTCTATTTCCTCGGAAAAAAATGTCCAAGTTTGGACACCTCGCATGACTCCATAGCCTCTGATGCTGACATGGCATAGGGAAAGGTATCCATGGTAAATTCCTAGTTCGATGGGGCTGTCAGCTAACTGTTATATAGCACTAGTGCTTGTGACTCCATCTCATCATCATTTTCATCTCTCACTTCATATACCCTAGGTTTCTTGGAGCTAGGGTCCTCTTCTTGATCAACATATATGGGTTTTGAAGTTACCCTCTTCTTCCCTAAAATGTGGGAAGTGCTTGACCCAATCGGGTGCCGTCTTGCTTTAACTTACTACCAAGTAGACTTGTTAGCACACCTCTACTATGAGATTATAATCATGTTTATGATTTTCTCGATCATTATCCTTTCTCAACCCATAAATGATATCATGCAGGTCATACTTCCATGCTCTCGCTTGTGGGAAGTCAAAACCCTGTAGGTTCTTCGTCACAAAGTCTAAGGAATTTCTTGAATTAACTACAAATGGTCCTACCCAATGAGGGAGGTGGAAGGTGACAACTGCGATGTTGGAAGCAAAATGCACATAATCATTGTTGAATCTATATATGATGTACTCCAATGAAAAATGTGAGGAGTTAAGAATTTTGATAGCTGATACGGTCTGCCTTCAAACACATACACTATAATGATTGTGTATTGTTGAAAAAGGTACCAATCACCTATCTTGATATCTAGGGTGAACTATAGATTCTCTGTGAGGAAACATAGTTAAAGAAACCCAAGTTATCTTCTAGCTTTCTGACCATAGGTAGCCACTCATAAACAAGTAATATAACATTATGTTCATCTACCATCTTGGGCTTTAGGTGTTCAATATGGGAGTATTATTAGTGGATGAATAGGGGAACTCAATATGCTTGGTAATGGAATGACCTCCCCTCTCAAAATTCTCATTTGGGAATGGATCTCATTGGATAAAAACTATGTAAAATCAAACTTGGTGCAAGATTTAGTGGACGGGGGACACAAGGAGCCTAAGAGAACTAACACCACTTCAGTTATATAAACATTAATATTTAGGCTGAGGACTTGAGTAATCATGAAAAAGGATAACTTGAGCATGGAATCAAAAGTTGTGATGGGGTAAGGAGGAGGACCAGAAGGGGAAACTACTCCCCCTTGGACATACACATGTACCATTTATTGCTTCATTTCTGGAGGAAGAACATTCCACTTCTCCTCAAGGCTCTCTTTATCTAAATTTTACAAATCTGTTATGTCTGGAAAAGAAAGCATATTTGCAGTTTCTTATGGTTTTTTTATCATCTTTCCTTCTTGATACAAGACAATAAATATTTTATCTTGAAAGTACCTGCTGATGCACCAAGATACCATCTCTAGAAAATGATATGCCCATGGGGCCACTACTAATACCATATTTGATGTGGACAAATTGTTGTGGTCCTCAATGATGTCTCTGGTAATTTGCACGAGGTGAATGGATTTCTTCATGTCATAGGTGGTGATCAGTGGGTCTTGGACATTGGAATCACCATCATAAAAATCAGGCTCTTTGGTATTATCCTTCATTGGGACATCAACTGAGCTTTTGGCAGATGAGGTAACCATTGGAAAGTAGGAATTCTAAAGGGTAGCTAGTGGATTGATGGGTAGGATAAGGAAAAGTGTGATATTCTCAAATGGGATATCCAACCATTGAATGGGTTCCACATGGCCAAAGGGCATTAGCCAACAAAGAGGAGGGACAATAGTTTAAAACTTATGGACAATGAAATTAGCTGGCACACATGGAGGTCAAATTTAGAGTCTTTTAGAAATTTGAGCTTGGGATTGGTAAATTTAGAGGCAAATTCATCTTGTGAAAGGATTTAGAAGCCTAGTTTGCTTATAAAGGACAAATTTACTTGCTAAAAATAAGGATTTTCAAGCAAGGCACATGTTCCTTTACGAAGAAGAGTGAGGGTTTTCTCTAGGGTTTCAAATTCATAAAAATTCGGCTAGAACACAACTTTAAAAGGTCGAATCTATGAGAGGAAGGTGAATGGGCAGTTGAGAATGTGAAATTCGAGCTTAGAGGCCATGGAATTGAACACATTGAAATTACAGGTGCGCTGAGCTGAGTTGGAGTCTGAGCTTTATAAAATGACAAACAATGGGCTTGTTGACCTTTTTATTTAAAAAATTTGACCGCACATGTGGCAAGGTTGTATTGGGCACAAAATTTGTATAACATAATGTTGACATCATTATGATGTCAGCATGGTGTGGTCCATGCCATGCGGAAATGATGACATTTACAAGGATGTGTGAGTTGGCATGTTTAGTGATGCATCAACACACATGGGATTCCTACATGGAGGGCCATGTGGATCCTTTCATGTGACCCAGAAACTTGCCATGGCAAGTTTTGAAATGGCACAGGGGGCACGAGAGAGCACCACATGGCCCCCTCCATACCCCTTAACCGGGTTGTAGGTTTGCAGTGCGGGGCATTGTCATTTGTTGGATCGATGCCTTCATAGACCCTCAGATGTAAAGACCATGCTATTTCCTGTGCTAGCACCCTGATGCCCATGGTTTCCATGTCGGCACTTGCACACTGGAGCCTGCTAAGTAGTCTATGCTAGTTTGTGCCTCACGAAACGAAATTTGTACCTTTCCCCTTTTTGAAGTAGATTTGCATTGGGTCTTGGGGTGATCTTTGACCTTCCATTGTATTAGGAAACCATGAAGAACCTTGTTTAGTAATAATGCATCTTAGCACCAACACCCCTCTCCGATCCCCTTCCCACCCTTAATTCCATACCCATCCATGCTCCCACCCCCCTTAGGATTATAATTTATAAGACATCCCCTACTCCTTCCCATCCTAAATCTTGTCGAAACCCTCTCCCTACTTGTAACCCCGACCCTTGCTTCCCTCCTTCATCCAATGTTATCTCATATCCTCATCCGCATCTCTCCCTCTTTCCTTTTGACTTATTCTTCCTTCCCTAACTATGGTCAAATTCCCTTAAATTGCAATACAATAAGTTTGGGAGGAACTAGACCTCAAGTACATGAAAGATACAATTTAAGTTTCCATAAATCTAAATAATGGGCTCTATAGTTGATTACAACCATACAACCCCATCATGTTTCCCTAAGCCTTGTCAACATCTAATCTCATATTATGGGAAAACCATGTTAAGGACCCATAATCAGAGTATGGAATTGACAAAATACATTATTCTTCAGTTACAAGAAGAGGTTTCTCTGCTCACCAATAATATTTTGTAGTTAGAATCCAAAAATATTCTAATCAATGGATAAGTACACAAGAAAGTCTATAACTTTCAAACCAAGTAACATAGTATTTGCATGTCAAAACTCTCAACCAATGAACAAATATGGGAAAATATACTAACAAAAGGGGTTTTTCAAACATGAAACTAAAACTTATTAAAAATAGGCAGCGTCGGGACAAATTTCCTCTAAGGGAAACCCCAAGTCCCCAATTCCAACCCTCTTTCCCCATAGAAATAATAAATTATTAAAGAAAATAAATATGTATTTTCTTCGAGTAAGTTTAAAATTCAAATTTATCTATTTCCCTCCAAAAGAAATTAAAGTCGGCTTGGAGACATCAATTTTGATCTAGAATATATATATATATGATCGATCCATCTCAAATCAAGAAGTGTGGTATTCAGACTTCTTTCTTCTGAGGCTTTCGTATGGCTTATTGATCTGTTATACAATATTTTATCACACTCCCCGTCTCGTATCCTGAAGTGTTGAACTTTGTGTCGTTAATGCCACAAATGTCACAAAATGACAAAATATGTTAGTGTATTCACCATGAAACATGTTGAGAAGCATCCCTGAATAAAATAAGAAGACTTGCCTTGAAAGAATTCAGAAGAACTTGCCAAAAACCTTTTTTTTTCAAGACCAACGCGTTTTGCATAAATAGTGACCCGTGTTGATCACTTGTTGCATCATAATCTCCTAGCGCTGCCAACACGATTTTTATCAGGAAAATTCACGTTGGTCCTCTTCAAGAAATTTTTCCCAAAATGGAGGAGAAGCTTCTCTTACTAGAAGTCTCGAGAATGACGAGTTGGTTATAGGTGAATGGAGATTGGAACGAGACCTCCCATTCCTGGTCCTTGATCCTACTTCCATGGATCTTTCCCTTGATATGTGGAACTTCTCCCTCCTTTCATGGATCCTCAACTCCATCTCCTTCCCTATAAATGAGATCCCTACTATCCACTAATGGTTGGCTAATGATTAGTTGCCTTCTTGGTGCTGAACTATGCCCAATTGCTGCCCATTTTTCTAAGGAGAAAGGAGTCCTTGAAGGTTTAGGCTAGGACTTGAAAAATCACCTAAAGGAAGCTTCCAACATCAAGGATTAAGTGGTTGTAATGCTCCCATTACCATCTATTAATAATGAATTGTGTGTTTACTTTCCATAAATGTGTCAATTATTGCTCATTTAGTGTAATACTCCTTGATCTATTACATGGTTTATATTGGAATGAATTTTTCTATGTATGCATTTGTTGTCTCCACGTGATCTTCCTTGCAGGTATTCATCCATAACAGTGAAGAGGAGATTGAGATTGGAAATGAAAGAATCAAGGACAACACCAACAGATGTTAGCATCAGAGTGAGGTAGGTCATCTATCCTCCTTTGTGTTTTTTGGTATAAACTAGGAAATTTTACATATATTTGTCTTTGTTTGTTGCTATATCCTCCTATAGGACTAGAGGGATCGTTTATGTCCGCAGAAAGGATTGCCTACACAAAAAATGGTGACTCTGCTGGGGACCTTATAACCCTTCAAACCTCCTTTTATGTTTGGTCTTTTTGATTAGTTTGGCCAACCTCCTAGTGATCTGTAACTTAGGTTCATTATGGGTCCGCATTCTAAGTAGTATGTTCTTTAGAGTGTCAAGTTTGGATCTCTCTTTGAGTTTATTTTCATTTTCCTAAGTCTTTCTTGCCCAACGCGTTTTCTCTAGAAATAGTCGCACTGTCAGCTGTGATTTTGCTCAGTTTAGTTGCGCTTGTACCTCTGTCTCACACTGTCTTCCCTCAATGTTTATAAAAATTGAGAATTTTTAGGGTTTCTACCAAAAAGGTCTAGTGTGTCTTGATCTCTAAAGTGTCCTCCTGCTCTGTGTGTATATAACTTTCCATTATTTTTGTTGATTTATTATTTGTTTGCAAAAGTCCATCCCATTGTTTGAAGTAGTGAAAGTGAATTTTGGTTGAGTCTTTAGTTCAATTGAATTTACTGTTTTGCTGCTTGTATGTGTTGAAGGAATATAGATTTTTTGTTGGTTAAAGCATTATTAGTTCTTTTGAAAACCATAAAAGAAATGGAATTTCCATTTGCTTAGATTTCATCTCAAAGTTCACTTTTCAAAATTGTATTAGATTACATTGCATTAAAATTCGTTTTTGGGATTATCATTGAGGATAGATTACATTGCTTAGTGTTAAAAGCTGAAAAGTGATTTCTCATTCATTGAAAAGAAAAAGTGAAAAAATTCATGTTGGTGCATTTTAGTGAATTGAGATTCATTTTACTTTTGGTGGGTGCATTGGAATAGTGAAAGTGAGAGATCTAGTTTGGAATCTTTGTTGGTTGCATACTTGGTTGTTGTATCAATTTTTTCTTCCCTATGCTAGACAACCTTCATCGAAATGAAAAAAAATCATTTTTTCATATTAGTTGCATCGCAGGTGTGTTCAGGTGACATCGATTTTTGAGCCTTGAAACCGAAACATTATTCAAGATAAACTTTAAAATTTACCTGAATTAACCTAAGGAGAATTTGGAACATTAACACAAACATTTAGAGGTTTAGGCTAGAGACGTGTTCCAGCATCGTTAAATGTAGGAGCTGTTGTTATTTTCTAGCATTGCATCCTAGGGGTGATATCGCGTTCCACGTACGGAAGTGTATAGGATCGTTTTACAATACTTTCGGGTATATTGGAGGCGCTCCACGTATGGTAAGTATATTGGAACGCTCTCATCGAATGGTTACGCATTAGAAAACACTACTACAGACTGCACTCCCACATATCATCGAGTATATTTTAGGAGTCCCCTATAGGTTTCTATCCATGCATAGGTAACTGACTCTGCTGCCTTGTATACTATGATACACCAAACACAACATTCAGGGAGATTGGCTGTCGTACGTTAAGTCCTTGGTTCGCCAAGGTGTATATTGCAGTTCATGGTTGCTTGGTAAAGTTTCATGCCTAGTTGCCCCTTTTTGATTTATTTTTTGTTGAGTTCCAAAATTAATTGACCATGGAATAACATCCTACCTGTTAAACAACTCCTTTTGTCCTCAAAATGAATGGTTAAGTGTAAAAATGGAATTAAGCCAAAAGTATTCACCAACACACAATTGGTAATTGATTTCGTGAAAAAGCCATCGTGGCAGAACCACCAAATCCTTCGTCGCGCCACGCGCAAGGTTTGTCTCCTGTATCCTCTTCACATTTTGAAGCTGATAGGTTACAACAAGGAGTCCAAAACGAGACCTCGGATACAAAACACAATATCTATGGAGATGTTAATGCACCTAATCCAGCTAGAGTTGTAGGTTCGGATACTCTTGAGCCGAGCCCCTTGAGAACTAAGGTGTTGAACTTGGTATCGTCCTAAGTGTCCAACCCCTTGCTTCCCGACTATCGCCTTAAGAGTCGGTCACTTCATCTCAGGATGCTCCTTCATCTAGTCCTCAACCTACTTCGGAGTTCTTGCTTTTTCCTCCCAATCCACTCTTTGATCCAGATCCCATGCATTTATCACCTCCACATCCGTATAGTCCTTTTTATACTCTTAACGTACCCTTGGATGATTCTCCTAGAGCGCCTTGGGCTCTGATTTGAGAACTGTTCCCAAACATGGCAATAGATAGTGATAACCCATCTATAGAGTCAACACCCCAGGGTGTTCCTTTGGAAACATCTGAAACCCATGTTCTAGGTGCTGACATTGATCCTATATCACTCCTTCCTCCTAAAAACTTCCCTTATGTTTCCACTCCCTACAATTTGATGAGTGGGCCAAGTGCACCTCTTACTTATAGTGCACCCTTGGTCCCACCGGGTTATAACTCTCTCGGTGATGCTTTTTTTGACACTTCTGGTGCAAATTCACTTTTTCATAACCCCATTTGGTCATCTGGTGTCACTCTTACTACTGGCTTGTTTTTTCTAAATGTATCATCACCTACGCAAACCCCTGCTCAACCTATAGTAACGGTAGGTCAAACAGAGTTTCCTCTTAGGCCTTCTTCTACTATAGCCACGGTAACTGCTCTCTCCACTATGAGTGGAAAACTACGAGTTCATCTATTCCACTACCTGGGGGGCAACTGCCTCCACCCTACGTACCTCCTGCTTCTGCTAGAAACCATGTGAACTATGCACCCCTCCTATCGCATTGGGGGTAAATCAACTCACTGGTGTTATTTCTAAGTCAGGTCGAATGCTAGTTCCATTTGTTCCTACCGGCTCTCAACAGCCCCAAATTCCACTATTTTGAGTTCCTCCCAATCAATAGGCAGGTCCCCAAATGCAGTATGGCCCCAATCCTTTGTATCCTCCTGGTACTGGTAATACCCCTTTGCAGCCACAGGTTCCTGTCCAAATGCAGCAGGGACCTTACCCGCATCCGCGACCATAGGTTCCTTTCCAACCCCAGCAAGGACCTTACCAACAACCACAGTTGTAGGTTCCTTTTCAATCACAACAGGGACCTTACCAGGAGCCGCAATCACAGGTTCCTTTTTAATCACAACATGGAGATTACCAACAACCATAGCCGCAGGTTCCTTTTCAATCACAATATGGATCCTACTAGCATCCGTAACCACAGTTTCCTTTTCAATCACAATAGGGGCCTTATCAACAGCCGCAACTGTAGGTTCCCTTTCATTCATAATAGGGACCTTACCAGCAACAACAACCACAGTCACAATAGATACCCTTCCAACAACAATATGGTTAGTTTGCCTCGTAAAATCCATACGTTCCATATGGTCTTTACTAGATTCCATACATTCCATATGGTCAACCTCCTTATGGTCAAAACCCACCACAGTGGGGGCAAGCCCAACCTCGACAGGGTTGGAATACTCAATTTGGTGCATACCAGATACCTTATATCCCATATAATCCACAACTTCCATTCTTGGCAACGTTGGAATTTTCAGATGTGTCACGACTTATAAATGACCCAATACTGCAGTTGTCGTATTGGCCTTTGGTACCAACTAAAATACCTAGTGACTTTCCTAAGTTCGAACGTAAATCTGGAGAAGACCCTCAAGTGCACGTTATGAATTACCCCCTTTGGTGTTCCTCTAACTCTTGGGTTGATGATTCAATCTGATTGTGTCTTTTCCAATGCACTTTGATGGGCACTGCTGCTAAATGGCACATCGAGATCCCTCGAGGTACTTTACAAGATTTCAATTCTCTTGTGATGGCTTTCCTCACCCATTTCCAATTACCTGTCTGGTACGAGATTGAAACCCATCTCTTAACATATTTGTAGCAGAATACCTCCACTCATATCTCTGATCATATCCATGAATGGAGATGTAGGCGTTGTCTCATCAAATTTGATATCCTAGATCAACTTTTGATTGAATGGTTTAGTAAATCATTCACCCCCCCATCGCTAAAGACATGGACATGGGTGGCTATGTACTGAGGAATAAGCCATCGCCTATGCCAAATATTTGGATCTTGTCTATTCACAATCTGGCACATTATATGAACTACTAACTAGTGCCTTGTGACCTTCAATTGGTCCTACATCCTCCAAACACGCAAATTCACCACCTGTTGATGGTGTCATTGGATCTATGGCTCAGCGGTCTAGTAGTACCCTGGCTGCTTCTACAAAACCTAAATCTACTTCGGCTGCTGCAACCTCCAATACTGTAGACAACTCAAAGAATCCTAGTAAAACCTCAAAGGTAAATGTTGTCCAGTCTACCGCAGCAGATAAATCCTCGAAAGGAAAGAAAAAGGGTAAAGGAAAAGCTAAGCAGGATACCCCCAAACAGGATTCCCCAAGATCATTAGCTGACGATTCATCAAAGCGAAAGCCTAAATATCCTTGCCTTATTTGTGATGAGGATCATTACACTAAGGATTTCCCCCGACGTGCCAAAGTAAGTCATCTTCTAAAAGGAACCTTAGGGATGCCAGTTATGCTGAAGGAACCTTTCCCATCTCAGCAGATGAAAATGGTAGACCAACCCCACTATTAGACCTCTAGGAGCTCTCAAGTGTTCATTAGTGGCTCAGAACTTATTTTCGTAGCCACCAGATCAAAATATTATCCAACTCCTAAAAGACCCATGGTGGAGAAAGATTCCACTGATATAACCTCTTCCTCCATTTCACACAATTCTAGCCCTCTCCATATCGAGAAGCCTAGCACTGATTCCATAATCTGACCATCCCCTAAGGGTTTTCTTCGGAAATCGTCTTCTAATCCAAATGCATGAGCTTCCCAACACTACAATATTGTAGAGGATTTGGCTCAAGCACCCTCGACGATGTCAGCCTTGGAAGTCCTTCAAATGTGTCCATCACAATGGAAGGCTTTGCTATTCGCCATTGGAGGAATTGAGCCCACAGATTGCAGCTTGATTAATTTTGATCTTGAAAATCACGTACCTCGCCTACCACCTCAACTTGCTTTTCTCATACAAGTTGTCGTTATGGGAAAAAATATTCACTAAACTGTTTTTGATGAAGGAGCCTCTACATGCATTATGTCCATATCATGTTGGAAATCCCTTGGCTCCCCTCCTCTCAACCAGTCCCCGAATACTTTGGAAGCTTTTGATGGCATAGGTTTTTGATCATATGGTATTCTCAACTCTTTACCCATTTAGTTAGAAGGAAAAACTATCAATATGGAAGTAGAGGTTGTTGACACAAATCTCAATTATAACCTTCTACTTGGCCGTAGCTGGACCCACGTGATGCTTTGTGCGGTTTCTACTCTTTTCCGTGTACTTTGCTTTCCCCACTAAGGGAAAATTGTCATAGTAGACTAATTGGCCTTATTTTCCTCTGACTCTTTAACTGGTAATGTACCTTATGTTGGGAAAACCATCATTCCTTATGCAAATGTTAGAGTGGGTCTTTTCAAAGACTCTTCCTTAATTGGAACTTTTTCCCTTCCTCCTCCCACCAATGTTGCCTTAATTAATATGATCTCCTTTAGCAATGACCCTTGGATCATCCCTAGCCTTGATCACATTGATAATTTTGGTGACAACATGCTGCTCAACCCCGTCAAACAAGCTTACCATGCTATCCTTTTGGCTTTCGTGGCTCCATCTAAAACTAATGACCAATTGAGTATGGTCCTAGACTCGTATTCACAAACTCCTTGGCTTGGTTCTTCAAATTATGAAGATCCTTTGAATGAGACTTTCCTTAGTGACGAAAGCATCGCTAAAGTCATGCCTCTTGAAGAAAACCCTTGGAATGATATTCATCATCGTTCCTCTTTTCTTCCTAGCCTTGGTGTGATTCCTACCTATCTAGATACTTTAGTTTCCCCTACAACGACTGCTCCCTTTCAGACACCCATCTTAGTTCACAAGGTCTTGTCTGAAGGAAAATTGGGAAACATCTCGAGAACCATGCCCATCAACATCTTTGTGAAACTAGGGATAGTCGAAAACATTCACATAGGGGCCTCTTGTTCTCCTGATGAGTTTAAGATCCATACAACCCTATTCAAAGAATTTCGTGATTTCTTCGCCTAGACCTATAAATAAATGCCTGACATTAATCCATGCATTGTGGTGCATGAGATCTCAACCTACCTGATGCAAAAATTGTTCGACAATATCTTCGTCTAGTGCACCCAAGGAAGGCAACTACCATTAAAGGTGAAGTTGAAAAAATTCTCAAAGCTGACTTTATTTACCCCATACCACTGACAAATTGGGTTTCCAATATCGTTCCAGTGACTAAAAAGCAGGGAACCATACATGTCTGTGTTGATTATAGAGATATTAATCGAGCTTGTCCTAAGGATAATTACCCTACTCCATTTATCAACCAGATTATCGATGACTGTGCTGGGAGTGAAATATTTTTCTTTATGGATGGATTTTTTAGATATAACCAGATTAATATCCTTCCTACTGATCAACATAATACTACCTTTATCTGTCCTTGGGGAAAATTTTCCAATAAAAATCTTCCTTTTGGCCTTAAAAATGCTAGTGCAACCTTCCAAAGGGTCATGTATTATGCTTTCCATGATATCAAAAATATCGTTCAACTGTATCTTGATGATTTACTTGCATACTCGTCTAAATGTCAAGACCATCCGGCTCACCTTCGGGCGATTTTTCTTCGCCGCCGACACTATAATATCTAGTTAAATCCTCATAAATGTGTCTTTTGCATTGAATATGGTCATCTCTTAGGATTCGTGGTGTCCAAGGAAGGCATTTAAATTGATCCTCTTAAGGTGGAGGCCATTGTCAATCTACCACCTCCATCTTCTTTACACCAAATTCAGAGTTTGCAAGGGAAGGTAAAATTTCTTCGTCACTTCATCCCAAACTATGACGAGCTTGCCAAGGGTTTTGATTGCTTTTTGAAGAAAGGGGTCCCATTGATTTGGGATGACATTTCCCAAAATTCCTTCGATGCTTTAAATATTGCACGCATTAGCGCACCTTTGTTTCATCCTCCTAATTACCATCGTTATTGTTTCCTATACTTGGCCGCTGCTGACACTACCATTTCTATGGTGCTAGTTCAAGACGATGATGATGGAAATGAACATGTGATATACTACCTGAGCCGTAATCTCTTTGATGTTGACATTCGATATGCCCATGTAGAGAAGTTGGCATTGGCAGCAATTCATACTGTCCAACCTTTTCGCCACTACATCCTCTTATGCAAAACTATAGTGATATCTGATTGTAACCCATGACTTATATTATGTCTCATCAATTTCTTGGGGGAAAATACTCCAAATGGATTGTCATCCTGTAGGAGTTTGACTTAGAGTTCACTAAATCTAAGTCAAAGAAATCACTAGTTTTTGCTGAATTGATTTGTGGTCTTCCCTCAACAGATACGACTATTGTATTTGATGAGATTATTCTGGATGAGTCTCTCTTCCTTATTAGAAACCACGATCCATGGTATGGAGATATCATCATATATCTCAAAACTTAGACCTCAAGACCAGAGCTATCTCACTCTGAATGACGTCAAATCCGGTACAAATCCCAACCCTATCGCATTATTGGGGATACTTTATACTTGTGTGGATTTAGTCCTTCGAGGATGTTTGACACATGAGGAAGCTGGGAAATATTTGAATGACTGCCACTCTGGAGCCTGTGGTGGTCATATGTCAAGATATGCAATAACTCAAAAGATCCTTCGTGCCAGTTATTTTTGGCCCTTCGTCTTCAAAGATTGCATTCTTATAGTCCATAAATGTCATACTTGCCAAATATATAACCAAAAATAGCAAACCCCACTGGCTCCCTTACACCCATTATTACCGTTGGTTCATTTTCAAAATGGGGCATTGATTTCATGACTTGTACTCCTTACTCGACCAGGGGGCATGGGTACATCATTGTTGCATACGTGGATTATTTCACAAAATGGGCCAAGGCGATGCCTACATACAATGCTGATGGTAAAAATGTAGCCTTATCCCTATTTAATCATGTCATAGCTCAGTTCAGTGTTCCGCAAGCCATAGTCACAGACCATGGATCCGATTTCTGTAATTACATGATGACAGAACTCACTGCTCAGTTGGGCTTACATCATGATAGCTCAACTCCATATTACCCACAAGCCAATGGTCAAGTTGAAGCTATCAAAGAAGTTTTGGTCATTATGCTTCAACGAACTATTGGGATGCATAAAAAGAACTGACATCTTATGCTTTTTTTGACCCTATGGGCATATCAAACCGTTGCTAAAATGGAAACCGGATTCACACCTTTCCAATTGGTATATGGTATGGAAGCCACTCTACCCATTGAGTGTGAGATCCCATCATTAAATCTAGCTGTCGAACTACTTCCTGGTACTTCACCTGAAGAAGAATGGTTGCTTTACTTAGAACGTCTTGACGAGACTCGCCGAATTTCTGCATTGGTATCTGAGAATAAAAAAAGACGATTTAAAGCCCAATATGAAAAAACCGTAACCCCTCGTGCATACGTAGAAGGTGACTTGGTCTTATTGTATGATCTAGCTAATGATAAATTAGGTGCCGGAAAGTTCGAATCCATGTGGCATGGACCCTATATTGTCAAACACGTATTACAAAAAGGTACATATGAGTTAGTTGATTATGATGGAAATGAGTTGTCTAAGCCCCACAATGGGCTCTAATTAAAAAATCATTATGCTTAATCTTGCGTAGATACTTTGTACATTAGTGTGCAGTCTTTTGGTGTGATTGTTTGCATTTTTGTAAACATGTTTTCCCGTGCTTATCGCGTGTTCCACTTGGTTTGCAGATGCCGAAGAACCCTCTTCGTTATGTCGGTTTCGCTAATGGTGCTTGTCATAGTACACGAAATCTGTCTTCCGCTACATGGGCACTCTTTGCTCCCAACGACGAGTTAGTGAGTTTACAGGGTATATGTTTAGGACATACAACTAATAATATAGCATAATATAGTGCGATCATCAAACTATTTTCGAAAGCTATTGCTCTTGGTATTAGGGCATTAGTTGTTAAACTTGATTCACAACTCATTGTATTAAAATTAAACATGCATTATTTTGTCAAGAACCCTCACATTTTAAGAATGTATTTGTGTGTCCGTCTCTTGGAAAGAAAATTTGACTACATAACATATCAACACATTCCAAGACATCTAAATACATTAACTAATGCATTAGCTAATCATGTTTTAGATCGACATTTGCAACATATGTAAAATGAAAACCATGATACAATAGGAACATTAGGTACATAAGGTAAAACATGTATATATAGATCGCCATATAGAGTTTGCAAAATGTTATTTACATCAAAAATAAAAATTTGTGTTCTGAGACACATGGCTTCTCAAGCCTACATAAGTGAAAAAAACTAAGACTAGAGACATGTCTATCCGCCCACATTATGCTCATGATAACATGATATAGCCCTAACAAATTGGCCCAACAACCAACGTAGTCTAGTTGATACCCCCATGGTATGCCTCAGATACCGAATAGGCACCTCATCAATAGTAACGTAATATGCAATGCCTCTAGTCAAGGCCTCCAGATTGCGCTCCACCTCCACCTCCACATATGGTGCATCCTCGATCTGTTGTGCCTCCCTCCTCACTATTGAAGAAACCCCTGGAGGTCTCTCTGGTCCCACATCTACAAAATATCACAAGTCCTGGTCTCAGTTCGCATAATTAAAAAAACATTAAAAATTTTGAAAAAGTAAAAAAAAAACTGTTCTTTACCTGAGTCATTCCACGACATTCTAGGTGGCAGTGGGAGATCAAGATCTCCTTGAAAATTTCTCCTAGCATAGGCTCAACCATCCACCATCATGAGCTTTTGACGTATCCATACAAAAAACATAGGTGGAAAGGACATTTGTTGCCCACCTCCATGACGAGGCATCAACTCTCCCCACCGAAGTAAACATGGATCCCTGGGTCTTGGAGTTTCTACCTCCACCCATTAATATCTGAACAACGGAACACACTCTAGAAAGAACGTCACCAAAATTGTTCTGTAGCCAAATTTTTTGAGTTTACCTATCTTGCACTTGGTGAGCTGGTCTTTCATATTGACGAGTAGTCCTTCACACCAACTGAACACGATCGGACTGAGGCAATCCAATTCATACATAAAGTGGGATTTTCTCACCTCATGTAGAGCTTGGACCCATTCCATTTGATCTATACTGTAGAGAACTATTCTTAATGGAATATTTGTGAAGGTTCTGATGTCTATCTTCCCGCTTTTTGTATTGTGGGAACCATGGCAATGTCTAGCTATTAGCATGTCCATGCTTTTTCCTCCAACATTAGAACTAGATAATTGAACTCATTGTCCTCACTAGGAAGAACCAGTGATAAAGTATATGTATGAAACTTATATTTCAAGCTCTTGGTCCCCTATTATAAACATCTGGCGGTCTACATCCTAGCATCTCACCAAGTATTTCAATAACTCCACTTGGGCTCTGATCCCAGGGGTACAAAAGAACTTAAGAAATCCACATGCATAGAGAGGCCTTATGTAATTAGGATCCTATGATGCCTGATGATATTTTGCTTCGTGGCCTCTTTATTTCCACTCAATAACCATTTTATCTAACAAATAACCTGTAAAACATCATTGAATAAAGTCTTAATTAGATTCCATGGAGGAAAATTTGCAAAGAAATTAGTAATTTTGGAGATCTATTGAAAAAGTTTACTTCGCAACGCCAACACATCTGTCTCCTATTTTTTTTCACTTCAAACGTTATGGCAATGTTAATCTTAGGGAGGGAAGCGTGATCCCGATGGGTAAAAGCCGCGTTGGCCACCCTCGACTCATTTTTTCTTGAGACCCTCCTAGCTACCTATTCTATGGGTTAAATTACTTGAAATCACTATTAAGTTGTAGAGGAAGGACAAATCTCTTACCTCTTACCTGTGACAGACAATTAACTGAATGGTGCCCTGGATCGATCACACTCCTCGCTTGAAGATCGAGGGAACTTAGGGCAACATGTGCTCTACAATTCACAAAATGTCAAATGGTAATTTTATTTTTACTTCTGGAGTATATATAAACTTTTTAAAGTATTTTTACCATTTAAGGCATATCTTTACCTATATTTGTATATTTTTCTCAAACTAGGTAACGTTTGTTCACATGTGTAGTGACAGGTTATTACTAATTGGCAACGGTAATTGATTTTGGATGAACTATCGAGTTTTTTTTTATCACTTTTTGAGAATCATAAAAAATAAACAAAAAAGGAACCCCCTTGGAGTCATCTTTCAACACTTTTCTGACTCTCGAAATATGAAAAGATTGTCGAGTCTTGTCTTTTTGAACTCGTAAAAGTAAATGAAAAGGCATCTACTCAGTATAAGTTTAACCCTTTTCCAGAATGAGATAGACTAGCTACGAAAAATGAATACCTTAGTCAAACATGGCTAAGAGGTTCTCTTGAGTATTGTTTTCTACTTTTTCGGACTTAAGAGATTATCTACGAAAAGGGACATTTGGAGTTTTCTTTTTGCCTCTTTTTCAAACCCTCTAAACATGAAAAAGTCATCGAGTTACCCCTCTGTTGGACTCGTAAAACTGAAACGACAAAGGACTTGTCATCATGATGAGACCGAGCTACTCCTTCCTAGGGCTCGTTAAAAATACTAGGATAGATTCATCCAAAAGATGAACTTATACGACTAGCATATGGCATCCTCTTCACGGTTGAGATTAAAAATAAAGAGGTACTCGCTAGAAATAGTGGGTAAAAATGAAAGGAAACATATATCTCGTATTTTGTATAAAAGGCAGCATGCCACTCTTGAACATGACACTTATCTGTATCTCGTGTCGGGTTTGGGTTATCCTCACTTCGTCACTTGCCTTACTGGGTTTGGGGAATCCATTTTCCTCTCATTTGATTATATCCTATTGTCACCATGACCTCTGATCCTATTTTGAGTCAAATGCTACCAAATTCTGGAGTCGTGTCACTGATATGTTCAAGAGAAGTCCCATCTGTAAATTCAAACCACTTATAGCTTGTTTGAATTTTTCTACAACAATCTTGAATCACTCTTGCCAACTCTGGAAAATCCTATGTTTCGTGTCAATGATGTGGGAAACATTATGGCCCTCCTTTGATGGATCACTTCCTGTCGACTGCAACTCATTATCCAGGAAGATTGTCTAGAAAATCCCTTTCAGTACCTTGGAGCTTGCATGCCTCAATGGCAGGTTCTTCGCATTCGATGATAGGTTTGCATCACTAACCTTTGATCGAATGATTCTGTGAGTGTTCGACTTCAACTTCATTGTTCACACTCGTGGATTGTTCTGGTGTACCTTGAGTGCCATCATCATCATTGGTGGTTTCTCTCATACCTGTTAATGATTTACATCATTGACCAGTAATCAGGTGGTTTCTACCATGTTCGACTCTGACACATTTATTCACATGGTTAGATTCATACTTTGGTTGGATCGAGACAGAGATGGAGACCCTGGGTTTTCATCTAATAAATTCAAGCCACGTGGATTTATTAAGTATTCATGATTGTACACATGATCCCTTCTATTTGGATGGTTGCACCCATGCCATTGATCCATAAACATAATCCTTTCTATTCGGATGGCTGCGTCCATGCCGTGGATCCATAAACATAATCCTTTCTATTTGGATGGATGCGTCCATGTTGTGGATTCATGTATTGTTAGATGCCTACTCAGAGATGTATTATTAGGCATACTTACATTAGAGATGTCAAATATATTATATTATGTTTTCCTTTTAGGTCTCGTGACAATGTTTCTCTAAGTCCTTTCCTTGGCTTGTAAATCACTTCAACCATCACTTCTCGTTCTGCCTTCATGCTTTAGGGGGCATATGTTATACAATATTTTGTCACACTCCTTGTCTCGTATCCTAAAGTGTTGAAATTTGTGTCGTTAATGCCACAAATGTTGCAAAATGATGAAAGTTGTTAGTGTATTCACCATGAAACATGTTCAGAAACATCCCTAAAGAAAAGAAGAAGACTTTCCTTGAAAGAATTCTGAAGAACTTGTCAAAAAACTTGTTTTTCAAGACCAACGTGTTTTGCATAACTAGTGACCTATTTTGATCACTTGTTGCATCATACTCTCCTAGCGCTGCCATCATGAATTTTATCAGGAAAATCTGTGTTGGTCCTCTTCAGGCATTTTTTCCCAAAATGGAGGAGAAGCTTCTCTTACTAGAAGTCTCGAGAATGACGAGCTGGTTATAGGTGAATGAAGATTGGAACGAGACCTCCCATTCCTGGTCCTTGATCCTACTTTCATGGATATTTCCCTTGAGATGTGGAACTTCTCCCTCCTTTCATGGATCCTCAACTCCCTCTCCTTCCCTATAAATGAGATCCCTACTATCCACTAATGGTTGGCTAATGATTGGTTGCCTTCCTAGTGCTAAACTATGCCCAATTGCTTCCCATTTTGCTAAGGAGAAACAAGTTCATGAAGGTTAAGGCTAGGACTTGGAAACTCACCTAAAGGAGGATTCCAACATCAAGGCTTAAGTGGTTGTAATTTTCCCTTTACCATCTATTAATTATACATTATGTGTTTGCTTTCCATAAATGTGTCAATTATTTCTCATTTAGTGTAATAATCCTTGACCTATTACATGGTCTATATTGGAATGAATTTTGCTATGTATGTGTTTGTTGTCTCCACGTGATCTTCCTTGCTGGTATTCATCCATAATGGTGAAGAGGATATTGAGCTTAGAAACGAAAGAATCAAGGATGACACCAACGAATGTTAGCATCAGAGTGAGGTAGGTCATCTACCCCCCTTTGTATTTTATGGTACAAACTAGGAAAATTTACATATATTTGTCTTTGTTTGTTGATAAATCCTCCCATAGGACTAGAGGGATCATTTCTGTTCGCATAAAGGATTGCCTGCACAACATGATTTGAGGCTTTCGCATTACATATTGATCAGTGGCTTTCACATGGCTTTTTGTTCTAAGTCTTTTGCTTGAAAAACTTCTCTAAGGTTTTTGTATGGCACATTGTGCAAAGATTTTTTTCGAGTATGGCTTCCCTCTGTTCTTTGCAAGGGCATCAAGCTACAACACTTATGGTATTTGTATGGAATCACATCTTTGACTATTCATCTCTCGCATTTTTGTTATGTCATATTCTCAATATTGATACATTGTGTTATGGAATACGTATGTGGTTCTTATGTCTTAGTAGTGGCATATGTACATGAGTCTCGACACAGTTCCCATGTTTAGTAGTGCTGGCACAATGATATCGACACAACTACGTGAGTTATGGTCTCAATCGTACAACATACGTATGAAATCTCAGTCATTCGTTCATCCTGACACACATATGGCATATCATTCATTGAGTAGTACTTGCATACATATGTCATATCAGTCGTATAACATTACAATATATATGTTAGGCATCTCTGCATTTCTGGGTTATTGGATTGTTTGGCATTACAGTACATTGGTAAAAAAATTCAGTGTATGACTTAATTAGTATAACAATTCAGTATGATTTCATTGGTATCTTAGTTCAATGCATGGCTTCATTGAAACCACAGTTTAGTTATAAGTATGGTATCATTGACTTCATTACCTTGGTTTTAACCCTGATGACAACATGGCAAGTTATATTTGACATTAGCAATGAAACTTGTTCATAAACGAAGTTGTGAACAAGTGATGTATAGGCCTTGGGTAGCCTGATGACATTTGTACCTTGTACCTCTCTATTTAACTTTCAATGACACTATAATAAAAGAATATTAATTTGGATGGGTTTCCCCCTTGTGGGGCTTTTCCCTGGTTTCTGACTAAATATCCATGTCCCTGTGCATGCTTTTCTTCCTTTCTTCTTTTATTTTCTGCTGCTATGATGATGTCATTGTTCTTTCTATATAATTGCTAGTGATGTATAAATAATATAGGGTGAATATAATATGGAAATAATGAAATGCAATTATCTAAAGCAAAGAACAATATAGCCCTAAGGAAAATTAACAAAACTTGGGTATAAAATGTTACTAAGAAGGTGCAAATATTTCCTATTGTTGAGGTCAAGGAAGTTGTACAAACCAAGACCATGAAGGAGTGGCATTGATGGGAAAAATAATGAAAAATTAGGTACACATGGGTTCCCATTTCCAATCTCAAAACTTATGCAACATCCTCTTTTCTCTATGACACCCTAGATATTTGAGATATTGACTTAAAGAGAGCTTGGTTGAATAACCACTCCACACTATTCATTCACTTCCTAATCACACTTGATCAACTACAAGTTCTTTGAGCTAAGATATAGTTTTGTCCTCTACCCCATTGGGTAGAGAACACCCACTCCAAAATATTCATTCACTTCGAGATGATGATTGATCAAATACAAGTTCTTTGAGCTAAGAGATAATTTTGTTCTCTACCCCTCTAGGTCTTCCTCAATGTAGATCTTATGCAATCTCAAATTCATGAGCTTAAATTCCCCAAATTTTTAGTCACATTAACTAAGGAGGAAGTGAAGTGGATAGTGATCTACAAAATTAGCACAAAACCTCCCCCCCCCCTTAGGGGTGGTCAACCCTTAGCCGGTTAAATTTCTAATACCATACATATTTATTTTCTCACAACAATGTAGTTATCCCCACTTTATTATTTATTTATTGAATATGTGTAAGTGACTCACATCCAGTTTCACTCCCATAAACAACTCGTCAGGAGTCACATCCTCCAACACCTTATGAGGACTCTTATTCTGCATGTACATAATTGCATTGCAGACCTCCACCCACAAAAACATAGGAAAATTTTGATCATAGATAATTTCGCTCACTACCTCCATGATGATCCTATTTTTCCTCTCGGCAAGCCCGTTTTGTTGGGGGTTGTAAGGTATTATGAGCTCCTTCTTGATTCTTGCTTACCTGCAAAAGTCCAAGAACTTGTTGGAGGTATACTTGCCCCCATTATCCAACCTCAAAACCTTAATCTTATTCCATATGGTTCTCCACAAGAACCTTAAACTCCTCAAACCAATCAAATACCTCATCCTTGGTCTTTAGGAAGTAGATCCAAGTCTTCCTGGAATAATCATCTATGAATATCACAAAATATAAGGATATTGTGATTGACGTCATAGACATAGGACCACAAATATCATAATGCACCAAGTCTAGCACACCCTTAGACTTGGTCTCACTATGAGGAAACGTATCCTTGGCTTACTTGCCAAGTGCACATGCTTTACACTATGGAAATTCCAAAACTGGAATCCTATTGCAACAACTGGAATTTATTTTTCTAATTGTTAATTATTTTAACAATTTATCTCCTACGGAAAATATCAAATAAATCACACTGCAACCTTCATAAATAAAATTGCGGAAATAAGAGGGTTGGAAAAAGAAAATATTAGCATACACATACACACAATAAAATTGACACCGTTATTTTTGAACAATTCTCCCCAGAAAAACCCAACTTGGGAAAACCAGTGTAGCAATGAGGGTTTTATTATTATGCAACAATGAATATATGAGTACACAATATATGGATTCCCAAGTGGCAATCCAAACAAGAAGAAAATCTGGGCAAAATTATTTTAAGGGAATTACCCTTCTTCCACAAGCAATCCCAACACAACTTCCTTCAGAAATGACCTCCTAGGCCCTTTGCGCCAGCCTCTGCATTACTCTGTGTAGACCCTATAACGTCAAGCCTCCAACCTATCTCTGATGAATTCATTCTTCTTACCTCTGCTGAGGAAATTTCCTCTCCAACACTCTAGACCCTCTGCCTAGCCTTTGGAACTGAGAACGAATTTCTCTCCAACAAATCGAATTGCTTCTCTGAAGCAACTACACAGTCCTCTGCGCTGCGTCACTGGGAATAAATCGACCCTCTTGTTGCTGCCTTTCCAGATCTGGAAAACTTTGTCCAGATCACTGTCCCTGCCCCTCACTATCTTTGCTGCCTCACTGAAGCTCGAACTCTCTGACAACTGACTACTGCTATTCTAGAAAATTGAATTCTCCAAGTGATTCTAGTGCATTCTCCATCACCACATCGATCCATCTTATATCTTCCTGTTGGGAATCCATCTACCAAGATTAAATCTTAATCGATGGCTCAGATCAGATCGATTGATCTGTGTGAGTTTCTATATAATTCTCACCTTGACTTAATTAATTATGATTAATTAGCCATATTCCCTAAGTTTAGACTTAGAAAACATTTACAAATTGGATAATAATATAATTAATCCATATTTAGGTGGAATTTACAAAAACGATTTACGGGTTTTGGAGATCTTGTGTATTCTAGCATTTCCACCAAATTTCGTGGCTAGAACACATTAGATGCTACAAAAACGAACACTCCCTCTTAATGAGGAATGTGTTCTAGTGTTGCACATCCTGCCACAACAGCCTATCTTTGTATCAACTCCTGTCACACTACTAATGTCTGGCTATTATGACTGCCCACCAACCACTATTCAACTCTGATGCTGCATCTGTGCTATTGCTGACCTTGCTGTACTGCTGCCAACATTGCAACTGTACTGTAACTCCCTCTCATGTTGTTGTTGCAACTACAACTACTACAACTGAAAAGCATTCAAAATACTAAATCAACTGTGTTCAACATGATGCATCTGTCTCTCGAGTCTTGACTGCTACTTGGCTCTACATTGTCTCTGAAGAATTTGCAATGCTTTGTCTCTACACTGTGCCACTGTGCACTGCTGCCAATTCTTCACTGCGCTCTCCAGCATCTGACTACAACTAGTCTTCCAGTGTCACTCTGGTACTGACTGCATCAATTGCCACTAATTCATCATGCTACTGAACACTATGGCCCCGCATAGCCAGGTAATGATCCATGAGGTGGAATCCTCAAGGATCCTACCCAATCTCTGTAGCTCTTTGGGGCTACAACTCCAAGTCACCCCACCTCACTCCTTGAGGTATGACTGCACACATAGAAAAAATTGATCTACTCATACTGTTGTTACTATTTCTTTGCTACTATATCTACACTATTGTGGAAACTAATGCAATAACGAGTCTGATCTCCCCAGATCCTAAAGTACTAGCTTCCATAGGGCTGCCCCCTCATGAGTCTCGATCTTCCTATGGGGAATCTCTCTACTCCCTCTTGGAAACTTGCATTGTCCTCCTGCATTGGAAACTGGACTGCGAAGTTCTACATTAGGAATCTTCCGGCTAGAACTGAACCTGCATACTGTAATTAGGCAATTCACACTACCTATGTAATTACAACTAGTTCTAAAATTGTATCTCGAGTACTCAATGCAACTAGATTCGAAACTGTCTAATGACATATTGCGTCTACTGACATTGAACCCGCTACAATGATATTGTGGGCCCATGCAACAAAGGTGATGGTCTTGCTGTAACAATCCGAAACTGATCTGATTGATCTCCTTGTTTCAACTACGTTGGACCCTGCCCATCTGGGATACTACAGCCTCATACTCCTCATCTGCCTGGATCTAGTTTCCTGCTACCTCCTTTTGTGCCTTGTCCCCTATTGGGACCTTTCATCGCTTTTCAACTTGCACTAGGAAACTCATACTTCCTCCGACATCTGTCTCCGGAAACTAGAAGTCGATTTGCTTCCCATATCTTCATTTTGGCTAACTCGCATGACCTCCTTTGGTAATCTCATACAACCATCCTTGTAGAGCTGCATAATATGGAAACTAAAAATTGGATAAATAAATCTCAAAAATATCCCTCTTTCCCTCTGCTTGGCTATTGAACTCACACTCCCTTCTGGAGTGAGAAAATCCTCTCACAACAACTGCCAATCTGCAATGGAAAATCCAACTTCTGAAACTCGAAGTTCTCTAAGAGAAATATTACCTATGTTGTGTGTGATTTTCTCTTCCAATCGACGTTGCTTTTGTAGCTGCAAAACCTTCTGCGTCCAAATAAAAATATGCTTAGTGAAAATCTAAGCTGCAATGACTCCTTCTAACTATTGGAATCACAATCCCGGGCAATTCGACTTTTCTACAACCCTGTAATTGAAAATCGAATTGCTGGCCTAGCAATTCGGCCTGCCTGTCTGAGCACTGCACTGCCTCAAGAATTTTGGCCTGCTGCTACCTCTAAGCAACAATTTTTTTCCTCTGCTTCTAAGCTTCCTGGCTGATCACTGACTCTTTGATACCATGTGGAAATTCCAAAACTAAAATCCTATTGCAGCAAATGGAATTTATTTTTCTAGTTGTTAATTATATTAACAATTTATCTGCTATGAAAAATATCAAATAAATCACACTGCAACATTCACAAATAAAAATGAGGAAATAAAAGTGCTGGAAATTGAGAAAATACTAGCACACACACACAATAAAATTGACATCGTTATTTTTGGACAATTGTTCCCAGAATAACCTAACTTGGGAAAACCAGTGCAATGGTGAGGGTTTTATTATTATGCAGTAGTGAATATCTGAGTACAATCTATGGATGCCAAACTGGCAATCCAAACAACAAGAAAATTTGGGAGAAAATATTTTAAGGGAATTACCCTTCTTCCACAAGCAATCCTGACACAACTTCCCTAGGAAAACTCAGCCTCCTATACCCTCTACGTCAACCTCTACGCTACTCTGCGAAGAACCTATGATGTCAATCCTCCAACCTGCCTTTGATGAAGTCATTCTGCCTATATATGCTAAGGAAATCACCTCTCTAACACTCTGGACCTGCTGTCTGACCTTTGGAACTGAGAACGAATTTCTCTCCAACAAATGACACTGCTTCTCTGTAGCAACTGCATAGTCCTTTGCGCTTCCTCACCGGGAGTAACTCGACCCTCTTACTACTGCCTCTCCAGATCAGGAAAACTTCCTCTAGATCACTTTCCATGCCCCTCACTATCTTTGCTGCCTCACTGATGCTCACACTCTCTGGAAACTGAATGCTACTACACTGGAAAATCAAATTCTCCTAGTGATTCTAGTGCATTCTCCATCACCACATTCATCCCTTCTTATATTTTCCTGTTGGGAATCCAACGACCAAGATTAAATGTTAATCGATGGCTAAAATCATTTTTGGATCGATCCATGTGAGTTTCTAGAGAATTATCACCTTGACTTAATTAATTATGATTAATTAGCCATATTCCTTAAGTTTAGACTTAGGAAATATTTAAAAATTAGCTAATAATCTAACTAATCCATTTCTAGGTGGAATTTCCAGAAATGATATTTGGGTTTTGGAGATCATATGTATTCTAGCCTTTCCACCAAATTTCGTGGCTAGAACACATCTGATTCTATAAAAACTAACATACACACTCCATCTCGCTCCACCTAGATCTCTGGAAAACTAGTAACCATCCTCTGTACCATCAGAAGAGCTCTGTAGTGTAGGTGTCCCATCCTCATATGCCAAATCTCGCTTTGGATGTCACTCTTATGAATGAGAGCCTTCACCGGTTTTCCTCTCAACCTATAGAGATCTCCCTCCCTCCTAAAAATTTTCTACTTCTTACTAAAATTGGTCCCCTTCAGCCCAACAACCACTTCAACTCCCATAAATCTGACCTCCAGTTCTCTATCTTCCATGGCCAAAACTAAAAGGAGATTCTTCTCCAAACCCGACACATATAACAATTTATTCACCTCCATGATGCCACCTAACTCCATATGGAACTCGATGCTCCCAGTGCCCTCTACTGCATACTTGGCCTTTTCAATAAGCTTCACATTAACATCTCTAAGCCCCCTAGTCATGCTAGTGAAGAAGTATCGTGATCCCATCATGTGACAAGATTCTCCAATGTCCATGAACCATACACCTCTCTTGATGGTTGTAGAAAGGAAATATACTAAGGTGACGTTTTTATCAAACTTCTCTGCCATATCCTCCATCCGCATAGTAGCTACCATAACAGTCTTACCCTTTCCCTTATTTTTGTTAGGACACTAATTGAAAAACGCATGAATTTATGACAAGAAAAGCATTTAACTTTGGTCATGTCCTTTTCCTTCTTTATTTTTGAAGATGCTCCTCCACCATGGTTCTACTCAGCGTTCGCTTTGCCCATTTTTTCTTGTATAGCAAGAGAAACTTCAGCCTTATCCTCACCTCCCTTTTGTTGTCCTCCAGTCAATGAATTTTCTTAGATCTCCTTCTAGGTGAAATCACCCCATAGCTGAATCCAATCGGGAAACTATTGATGAGAAAGAATCCCATCCACAAAAGTGGACCACTATTTAACACACCCCTTCAGAGAAACTTTAACCAACTCTAAACCATGCACAATCCCCCCACAACCGCAAGCTCATCATGGGCCTACTAGACCTCGTGAGATAGGAATTCATGATCTCAGATCAACCCATTTTAATGATGTTCAAATTTTCTCGCAGCACCATTTTTTTGTTCTCATTTGTACTCCGATAAAGACCAGTCAGAGCTACCCACATATGTCTACTGGTGTCTTTCCTTGATATGTGATGAATTATATGATCCCTCACACCATCTAGAATTATGTAGCTCGCTTTCATATGCTTGGTTCTATGTTTTGCTGCTTGTACTAGATCTAAAGGAACCGACAAATCTATGCTTACTAAATCCCAGGGATCATTCATCTTTAGAATCTAGGTAATTTTCTCCTTCCAGGAGCTGAAATTTGATACCCCATCCAACCTATATTCATATCTCAAATTGTTTAATGATGCCATCTTCATAGATAAACCACGACTATAAAATCCTGCTGCAAAAATTTTATAAATAATTTTGCTACTGTGAAAAGGAAAATTTTATGTTGCAAAACCACAGGATCTCATATCTCCCTTTCAAAGTCTTCTAGATTGCTCTGATACCATATTAAATTTCTAATACCAACCATATTTATTTTCTCACAGTAATTTAATTTATCCCTAGTTTATTATTTATTTACAAAAATAATAATTAAATCACCAGAAAATAAAATCATTGGTATCTATAACTTCTAGAATTAAAATATGCAGTGGAAATAAACGAGAGTGATCAAATATACATTGCAAAAACTAATTAGCCCACAAACAATTCTTCGTCATTTCATTATCTAGAAAATATGGGGTTTTCAACCCAAGATACAAGGATATATAGAAATCTAGAACATACAAATTGGCTCCCCTAGAATGAATTCAACCCATATAAATTGGCCTCAAGGAAATGTTCCTCCGAATGAAATCAATATGAATAGATTTGTTGAGAAATCAATGCTAATAGAATTAGGGTTAGATTTCTCTTCCTTGATAATTACTTGTGAATTATGTTGGCTTCTTTTACTTTTTTTTTTTTTTTTTTTATATTATCTTTAATCAAGAAATTACCAAATTATGTGTGTATGAAGTTCAAAAAAATACAAGACACAAGATGTAGGCACTTTGCTAGGTAAAAACCCATATCTAGGGGAAAACCCAATCAAAATCTCTTCCTTCAATAGTTTTCTTGAGACTCTTCAGCCTAGACATAGACCTCCTCCAACCACCAAGTTAGCCTCCTCTTCCAACAACTTCGACCCATAATTTTGACCTTGAAGCAGCAACACTTCGACCTAGAAGAGGGCAGCAACAACAACAACAACAACTTCAACTGGACAAGGAAAACTTTGATCTCTCAGAGGAATCTAAACGAGAGAGAAAGAGATAGCCCAAAACTTCGATTTTCTCTTTTCCTTCCTCTTTCTCCAACTTCACACTTATTTCAACCTCCTTTCCTTCTTCGCACTTTTCCATCTCTTTCCTCTGGATATAACTTATGAGTGAGTGAGAGAGTGCTCCAAATGAATTCGATTTCCTTGTATATATAGTCTTGAGGAGAGGTCGAATTTCTGTGTTTGAGGACTACTTGATATCCTTGAGGCCAACTTGGTGTGGATGTGTCAAGTACCTAATTTGACTCAATAATAAATCTTCTTACATGATTCAAAATCCCAAGAAGGGTCTCTTTAAATGGACAATGACTCTAATGACTCAAAATAAATCCTAGAAGTCCTCAATGGGGATTTTGACCTAAAACATGATGATCCAATCATTAAACCCATGCTTCAATAAATCGTTGTGATAATAATAAAATTTTTCTTTTTCATTATTTTTAAAAGTACATTACATAATGACACAAATACATTTATGAAGACCGAACCTAGTTACATTTTTCAACACCCACTCTTAACTAGGGAGGTATTCATAATAACATATACAAGTAAAATGAAGATCTCAAACCATATGAACTACGAAGAGTTTAGGCACCGCAATGCCATGGGATAGATTCCTGACCAAGGATATCTATCCAAGGTCCTCCAACAATTTAGGCACTTATGATGCTATAGACTAGATTCCTGACCAGGCAAAACTATTCGGGTGGGGCTAAAATGGACTAAAGCTGTTAGCCTCTCTAGGTACCATGAGGCTTACTTACTAACCATTAACCCAGGGATCCAGGTGCGTATCCTAGGTCAAATCTCCATGACCAATGCCACCCTCCCTACTTCGGGATCCAGACATCAACACATAATGCTGACAAGATGTCCTCCTAGGCAATGTGTCTCACACACAAAGCCTCAACAAATCTCTTCCAAAATTTCATCATCATCAACAAGATTAGAAATATCAACTAAACCAAGCATGATTCTATGATATTCAAACTTCTTATTAGGAAGAGACTTTTTAGTATATCAGCTACCTGATCATCTATTAGGACATATTATAGCTTCATGATCCCATCCTGCACCAAGTTGCTAATGTCGTGGAACTTATTATTGATATGCTTCGTCCTAGCATGAAACACAAGATCTCCAGACATCTTGTTGCAACTTTGATTATCACAGTTTATCACAGTGGGATCTAGAAGCTTTTCGAACAAATATGTCTGAAGTTTCCTCAACCATACAACATCGTTTCCTACTTCACATGTCACCACATACTCTGCTTTAGCACTACTCAAAGCAAAGAGATCTTGATTTCTACTAATCCATGAGATCATGGCAGATCCTAAACTAAAGCATCCACCTGTAGTGATTCTTCCATCTATCCCATTGCCACCCCAATCAAAATCTGTGAATCCAATTAGCTTGACTTCCTTGCTATCATACTTTAGGTAGTGATTTATAGTAGTACCACGAAGATATATCAATATATGCTGGCAGCTATCTAATAATCATGACGAGGCTCCAACTGAAACCGACTAAGAATGTTCACAACAAAGCATATATCTGACCTAATATTTACTAAATACATTAGAGAACCCACCAACTGATGATAGGCAGTAGGAACTACGAGACTTGAGTCAGAGCTCCTTAACTTCTTGAGATTGGTGAATATAGGAGTAGTCACGGGCTAGGAATCTATCATCCCAAATTTTTGCAACAACTTGATGATATACTTTCCTTGCGCCAAATATATCTCCCTAGGATTTTTCCATACTCCCAGACCTAGGTAATAGTGCATCAGTCCTAGATCCTTCATCTCAAATTCGGATGCCAACATCTTCTTGCATTCTTGTATCCTTCCTTCCACACCTATAATGAATAGATCATCCACATGTAGTTGAATAAGGACTGACTCATTATCCAAAACCTTGATGTAGATATTTGGATCAACATAACTCTTCATGAACCCAATTTTTAGAAGGTATTCATACATTCTTGCATACCATGCCCTAGGAGCTTGCTTCAAACCATATAGGGCCTTCTTGAGTCTACATACCTGAGTATCTTTGCTATTTACTTCAAAGCCTTCGGGTTATTCAATGTACACTTACTCATAAATGGTCCCATTAATAAATGTTGTCTTTACATCCATTTGATGGATATTCCATCCCATTGTAGCAACCAATGAAACAAAAGATATAATGGTAGTATAACTTGCAGTGGGTGCAAAGGTTTCTTCATAATCTATGCCCTCCTCTTGAGAGAAACCCCTTGCAACAAATCTAGGTTTGTATTTGTCTGTACTTCCATCAACAATGTGCTTGATCTTGTAGATCCATTTGGAGGTGACAACCGATTTGTCACTAGGTCTAGGAACGATTTCCCAAACCCCATGCTTCATAATGGATTGATATTCTTCCTGCATTGCCTTCTTCCATACTTCTTGATGAGAAAATTCTTCAAATGTAGATGGTTCAACTTCAATAAATTTTGTCATATATGCAGCATATCCATAATATATTTTTGGTATTTTACTTTCTCTAAAGGTCCTTTCGTAGCTCCATGTCCTTCAACATCTTCAAGAGTAGCTTTTAACCAATTTGGACTCTTCCTTGTGTTCAATAAGCTCACTTAGTCCTTCCTCTTCTTCTTTAATTGTAGATGGATTGTCATGTTGTACTTCTTATTCTTCTAATATAGGTAGATCTCCATCATCCAAATCAATAGGAATGTCCTTGGATATTTTGTAGGCATGATTTTCATCAAATATAACATCCCTGCTTACTTCAATATGTCTTCCTTCGTTAATGTAGATTCTATATGCCTTTGAGGAGAGAAAATAGCCAATGAATATCCCTTTGATGCTTATATAATCTAACTTCTTTCATTTTTCCTTTGGAATGTGGATATAGGCAGGACTCCCAAAGATTCAGATATGGTCCACACTTGGCTTCTTCCCTGCGAATACTTCCTTAGGTTTCATATTTTCAAGAATTCTATGAGGACTTCTATTTTGAATATATACTGATGTCATTGCTTCTTCTCCCCATAGAAATTTTGGTACGTCTTTATCAAGGAACATTGTTCGTATACCTTCTTCAATTGTCCTATTGTTTCTTTCGGCCACTCCATTTTGTTCGGGATAGTAGGGAACAATAAGCTCCCTCTTAATTCCTGCTTCTTTACAATATGCAATGAATTCTTTAGAAGTGTATTCCTCACCATTGTTGGATCTTAAAGACTTTATTTTTCTTTTCGTTAGGATTTACACTTTAGATCTAAACTCCTTGAATTTTTCAAATACTTCATCCTTTTTCTTGAGAAGGCAGAGCAATGTCTTTCTAGAGTGATCATCAATGAATGTTACATAATAAAGATGACCTCCAAGTGATTTATTAGACATAGGCCCACACACATTAGAATGAATGAGGCATAATATTTATTTAGACCTTATTTCACTATTTGAAAATGGTTTTCTTGTATGTTTACCCAAAGAGAATCCCTTGCAAACTCCTTCACGATCTTCTTTGATATTGAGGATGCCATGAACTAGTTGAATAAGAGTGGGAATAGCCTTGTAGTGAAGATGACCATATCTTCTATGCCATAGCTCAATGGGATTGGTTTCCATATGAACTAGGTCTTGATGAGGTGGTGTAATGACTCTATATAAGCTTCCTTCACGAACTCTAATAAACCTATCTTTATCAATACTTGAATATTTTCCCCAAACCAAGGCATTTCCATCAACAAAGGAAACTCTATCCCCTTTATCTTCTAAGCAAGAAATTGAAAGAAAATTATTTTTCAAACTTGGAACATATAGTATGTTGTTGAGATGTAGCTTAACAACATTCTCATACTTCAAAGATGTTGATCCCAAGCCTCTAACAACATAGTTTTTGTTTTCTCCCAATTCCACTGCATGAGAAGATGGTTCCTTTGATAGAGTTTGAAGTTGTTTACTTTTGCCTTGTTGAACAAGTAGTAGAAGATCTTTTTGATCCAAGTTCCTGCAATATTGAATCCCATTCTTATCATAGAGGGAGTAATCATTTCCTTCAAGCCAACGAAGTGATCATCAATCTTCTTTGACCTTAGCTCTGATACCAAGTCGAGAAATTAATGCTAGTAGAATTATGGTTAGATTCCTCTTTCTTGATAATTACTTGTGAATTATGTTGCCTTATTTTACTTATTTGTTATATTATCTTTCATCAAGAAATTACCAAATTATGTGTCTATTAATATCACAAAAACACAAGACACAAGATGTAGGCACTCTGCCAGGGAAAAACCCCTATCTAGGGGAAAACCCAGTCAAAATCTCTTCCTTCAATAGTTTTCTTGAGACCCTTCAACCTAGACACAAAACTCCTCCAACCATCAAGTCAACCTCCTCTTCCAGGAAATTCGACCCAGAATTTTGACCTTGAAGCAACAACACTTCGACCCAGCAGATGGAAGAAACAACAACTTCTACTAGACAAGGAAAAATTCGATCTCCCAGAGGAATCCAAATGTGAGAGAGACAGATAGCCCAAAAATTTTATTTTATATTTTCCTTCCTCTTTCTTGAACTTCGCACTTCTTTCAGCCTCCTTTCCTTCTCCACACTTTTCCAAATCTTTCTTATGGATATTGAACTTATGAGTGAGTGAGAGAGCGTTCCAAATGAATTCGATCTCCTTGTATATATAGGCTTGAGGTGAGGTCAAATTTCCCTGTTTGAGGACGACTTAATCTCCTTGAGGCCGACTTAGTGTGGAGGTATAAAATACCTAATTTGACTCAATAATAAATCTTTTTACATGATACAAAAGCCCAAGAAGGGTCCCTTTAAATGGAAAATGACTCTAATGACTCAGAATAAATCCTAGAAGTCCTTAATGGGGACTTTGACCTAAAACATGATGACCCAAGCATGAAAACCATGCTTTAATATGTCATTGTGATAATAATAATAAAATTATTTTTCATTATTTTGACAAGTACATTACATAATGACTCAAATACATTTATGAAGACCGAACCTAGTTACATTTTTCAACAAAATCAAAATCCAACTGTCGAATTTGTGCCTTCGAGCAACTTAATCTGTGCCTTGCCACTAATGCGCTTTGGAAAAATCCTAGCACTCCAATAACTTGACCTCCTCCACAAAAAATCGATCTCCTTTCGACAACTTGGCCCTACAATCTCCTCCAACTTGACCCTCTTGGATTTTCTCAAACCAACTCACACTTCTCCTCCTCTACACATAGGTCACTGAGCCACTTGCGCTGTAGGGAAAATCACGTTCTCTCTCATGATGAATCACTCACACACTTGTTCTCTTCATTTTGTCTTCATATTCATCTCCATACTAAATTTATAATATTCATTTAATCCAAATATCTAACTCCGGTCTCCCCTCTACAAACATTGTGAATCTTCCTTCTAGAAACATCTTGAAGATTCCTTTTAGAAATATTTTGAATTTTCCTTCTAGAAACATCTTGAATATCAACAATTGAGATTATTTCTAAGTCACTTGAATAATTAAATTATTTATCCTTAGAAATAACCCAATAGTCCACGATAATTAATTGTCTTTAATTATTTTACTTTTCCTAAGTTAAACTTAGAAAATAAGACACAGACCATTAGAAGAGGTAAATGATGTCTTCCACATGCTAAGAGACCAAGAAATTGTAGAAGACCTTCCAATGCTACTCACATCAACGTGGCCATCTAAATGATGACCATGCCAGGATGTTGATGGGTATCCATCCATACCCATCGCCTACTATAATGACAACAAAGTCTTTAGGAACTCATTCAGGATACTTCATGATGCCCACGAGACCTAGGGCCTCCTATTTCTAAAAGAAACCCATGTGAGCCCCAAGAAAACAACTCAATTGATTGGGGGATTGTCATTGACTTATGGCTAACAAACAAGTCACATGACATGAAAATAGTGTTGGGGTTAGGTGGAGTTGTGTTGCTCGTGACTTCCTTCGAGATAATATTTATATGGTCATGTTTGATGAACCTACTAGGTTCATGTGGGTTTGTATTCATAGTAATACCTTCCTTCTCTAAGATATATACACTATGATATATTAATTCCTTTAGCATATTTTAGCTATGCATTAGAAATGGTGGTGACCCAGTTCAAACTTGTACATGAACATTGTCAAGGAAAAATTTAGTTGCTAAATTTCACTAGGTTAATTTTCCTTGTTTTTCCCAAAAAAGATTCACCATTTTCTATATTTTCTAAGGATAAATCACCTAAATCTTATAGGATTATTTTATTCTAAATATCACCAAAATTTTCTATAAACTACATAAAATTCCTAAAAAATGAATATTTTATAAAAATATCATTTTTTTGTTGTTATAGTTGGCATTTTAAGAATTAGTAAGATTTGTTGAAATAAGTTGTATTTGATTTCAAATGTTGTCCAAATGAAGGAGAAAGTTACATATTCAAATAACATATTTTGAGATATTGTTTTTGGATTTTTGATGCCCCATTTGGATAACCTATTATTGAGTGAATTGTTACTCCATTTATCTAGATCAAATAGAAGCATAACATATACGGTTGAAAATCTTATTCTGATACCTTTCCAATGGTATATGGCACTCCCTCTAACTTCTAACGGTTGAAGAGAAATGATTGTTTGAATATTCACTATGCATTATGCCAGTTGCACAAGCTAGTCCAACGAGTGGACAAGTTTGGCCCAACTGGTGGAAAGGTTGACTGAGTCTAGACCTAAAATGCACAATAAATAGGCGTGAGAAGGAGAATTTCAAGTTATTCGCTCAAGAAAGTTTAATCTATTCAAAAAAGGGAAGAAAAAGATGAGTTATGAGGTTCATATCTCATGAACTAGAAGTGAAGAGGAGTTGATTTGCAAAGACTTTCTAGGAAATATTTTGGCACATTTTTTAAGGGTTTTTGAATTATTTTGGAAATGTTTTTTGGCTTATTGTAAGGAATTTTGGCACATCTTTTGAAGGTTTCTAGCCTTGGGTGGAAGGCTACTTTTAAACCTGTTCTTTGGGGCCAAATTTTGTCCCCTTTGAAGGATGAATTTCATATTTACGTAGAGGTATGGAAGGTCAAATTTTAAGGTTGTCCTGCAAGTAATGAACTGTCCCTATTGAAGCCAAATTTTAGGATGAAATTTTTGTTACAAAGAAGGTCCAACTTAGGCATGTTTCGAGGGTTAAATCCTGGTGTGTTTGAAGGAAAATTTCAGGTCTCTTTTGAACATCTAACACTACCCTCTATTGAAGAGGTCGAAACCTGTGGAGGAGGAAGAGTTCTATAGGTTGAGTTCTACTAATAAGGAGAATGAGTTCAAGGATAATTTCTCGAGGCAAGTTCTGTTGCTAAGAAGGCCATGTTTAGGAAGTTGAGTGCATGTGTGAAGGACATAGGAGAAACTGCCAAAAGGGAATACTTCCTTTGACTAATATTGATTCTTATACAAGCTTTGGTGTTGATAAATCAAAGAGTTGGTGCTTCCTTTCAGTCGGTGCTAATAAACTAGGGAGTTTGTGCTTCCTTTTAGTTGGTAATGATAAACCCGAGATTTGGTTTATCCTCTCATTTGGTTCTAATAAATTTGAATATATATATATATATATATATATGTATATGTATATATTAAGAAAAACATTATGTGGTTTTCACGTAAAACACTTTGTGTTCTGCATATTTATGTGCTTTTCTTTGTACCTGTTATAGCATCATTCAACACTCTTGTAGTTATGATGCTCTTATATGGCCTTGGGCAACCCTTTCCCATTCAAACTTGATCACTCATTAAAAAACAAAATTTTAAATTGCATACATGACTCTGCCCTTATAAAGGCACATTTATACGTGGGTACCATAATACCAAACCCACGTACATAATTTAAAATATAAAAAAAATAAAATATTTCCTACTTCTTGGGTGGGGTTTACGGGTTTCACCTAAAGCCCACCTATGGGAGACAGTGGCCTAACTGAATCAACTGATTTCTGGTGGTATTTATACACCTCATGGGAAGGCATAAATCATAGAAGGAGATAGGATATCGACATTATAGTCCCTTTGTCCCTAGACCAAGTCTCATTTTCCCTGTGCCTCCTGCACTCCCATTCATAGGAAACCTTTGTTTCCTTGCAGAGATGTTCATCTTCCATTATATGACATCCTTTTGCACATGTTGAGAGGTGATATTTGAGGCTTGGGTTGGACGGATCCAGAGGAAGGTTTTGTTGGTGCCGTGGTCGGATCAGGTTGTATTCTTCCACTCCTATTTGTTGATATCAATAAAGAAGCCCAGTCTTGTTCTCAAAATTTTATTATCTCATGTTTTTTATAATTCATGTCTAATATATCATTATTTATATATTTATGTTTGATTATTGAACATGTTTATTATGCACATTCTTTGAACTACTTGCTATGTATATGCTTCTCTGAATTGTGTTGTAGGTCTGGTCACTTTGGAGGAAGCAAAGGGTTTGGACCCTACGGGATCGACATCAAACGTAGGACCTCGGGTACTCTTCACAAACCCAACTTTAGTAGTTTTCATAGTTTGCTTGCTTGAATGTATGCTTCTTGTTGATTTTCTGCCTTCGATCTGTTGAGGTTGCCAACCCTTACCTTAGGGAAGGTTTTCCCGCAAACAGAATTGGTGATTCTGCTGGGGAATACAGTCTCGTATTTCCTAGAAGGGTTGTTTTGTCCTTGATCTGAGATTTTCTATCTTGTTTTGTGATTTTTTTAGTCTTATTGATTCATTTGCAATCTGGGAAGTCATTCTGATCTTTTGGATCAACCCTGTACTTTTTATTTTCCCCTATTTTTCTTCATATATGCACTTTTCTTTGTGTACAGTCGCATATATAGGCGGCTTCTTCCAAAGAAACCCGCGTACATGCATGTTTCTTCAGAAAAAGTCGCGTATACAAGTGACTTTTCTTATACATAGTTGCGTATATCTGGGGAAATTTGAATTTTTCAAATTTTTTCCTTCAGTTTGGAGAAGTAGCCTGGATTTCCTGCTCTTTTAGAGTCATTTGCAGTCTGGAATGATCTGGTTTCTTGTTAGTGTCGGTTTCTTTGTCTCTTTTTGCAAAAATATTTTTTCAACCTAGGGTTTACAATTTTGTGAAGTTTTGTATTCTTGAGTTTGGATTTCAGACCTTTTGGTAAAGTGTTTGACTGTTCTATGCATCTGGAACAGAGAGTTGTT
This sequence comes from Pinus tabuliformis, assembly GCA_031772625.1. Lineage (NCBI taxonomy): Eukaryota > Viridiplantae > Streptophyta > Pinopsida > Pinales > Pinaceae > Pinus > Pinus tabuliformis. The sequence goes on from CM062819.1 coordinate 1,703,262,687, forward strand.
TTTCAACTTGCCTTATGATCCAATATTTTCATTGCTTCATTCACATTCTTGAAGTTGCCTCTTTTTGTTTCTTCTTGCTTGTTTGAGAAAGGTCTTTGAAATTTTGGTTCAGTGAAAGATTTTGGTCTTCTGAGATCTTTTGTTTGTTGAATATTTTGTGTGTCCTTTAGATCAGGTTATTGAAGTGTTTTTGACCTCTTAGTCACTTTGGTCTTATCATTTTGGTGATTGTTTATGGATGGTGAAATTTGGTGTCTTTTCGCTTCATTTTGATCTTGAGGTCATTGGTTGCTTTAGCTTCATGAATATTTTATTCAAAGTACTTAAAAATAAAAAGCAAAAAAACATTTGTTTTGCTTTTCTTTCCTTTGGTTTGATCTTTTTGTTTACCAACAAGTGTGTGAATCTTTGTTTGAAGTTGGAATTTGCTTCGCTTGAGAGATATTTCTCATGGATATTTATTTTTCCTTGTCTTGGTCAAATTTTGACTTTAGGATATTAAAAGAGAACATTTGTTTGTTTAGAGAATTCCATAGAATCTTGAACTTGGGCATTCTAGTGTTCATTAAGTAGTTTTCATTTTAGGCATTTTTTTTTAGTCTCTTTAGATAGATGATAAATGTGTGAGCGTGTTTAAAAGAGAAAAAGAGTTTTTGCTTTCATAGATTTCTCATAGAACCTTGTAGAGATCACTTTTCATCGAAGAAAAAGAAGTTGCATTTCACATGTAACCTAGTTTTCTATTGATTTCTTTTTGTGTCAGAACATCATAAGTTTCACTTTTGCTACCCCTGAGGTAAGTAATAACCAATAAAATCAAGCGCGTAATCTAAAATGAAATAGATTTTTATTTTTGTCATAGATACATCAAGTATTATAGGGCATTTAGGGCCTTGGGATAGGTGTGTGGAGAGTAAATTCTCAAGGCCACTCTAAACTAAAATATAGAATTTGATTAAAGAGTGAAAAATCTAGTCTTGTTAGGCTGTCTAGGAAAGCTTTTCTAACACATGAGTTAAGCACGAGGATGAGTGAAGAAAGGGACAGAGAGATACCCCCTCTCCTACTTTTTGGATTCTGCGCCCACGACTGTTCCGCTCGGATTTTGATTATGAACTAGTGACCTTAGTTGCCTATCCTAGGGACCACACAAGTGACAGCCGAGGGGGGGGGGATGCCCATGGTACTTGAGACAAACATTGTATCACTTTCATAGTACTTTTGGAGGGTGCCCTTGTAAATCTTGGGTACTTGCACCGACAAAGGCTATTTTCTAGAGGTCAGCGTAACTATTTTTGATACCTTCGCTGGTAGGCTTGGGCTATAATTATCCCAAACTATCTTCAAAAGGTCCTTATCTTCACTTTCTTGTATTTTGGTGTCCAGTCCTAATCACCCGGAGTGGAAATACCTGGAAGCCGCTTGTTTGGTTGTATCTTTAGGGACTTTTTTTAGTGAGTGCTCTCTGCTCCTAGATTTCCATAAGTTTTTATTTTTTGAGTCTTTAAAAAGTTCTCTTAACATTTAAAAGTGGCTGATTAATAGGTTCGTTGGTCTAGAAGGCTTCGTGGGCTTTCACCTGTGAGTGACGATCCTTCATATAGAAGGCATATGAGTAGTTCTGCTGGTGATTTTCAACCAGTAGTAGCTGACGCATCGAATATTAATCTAGCTTTAGGGGCTCTTATTTCACAGGGTGAACCTAGTGCAGTTCATAATTTGGATAGAAACGCTCTGGTCCTTGCTAGGGTGCTCTTCCAATCGGAAGACGAGATTGATATTGAAGACGTCCCTAAGTCCCCCATGACTCCTTCGACACCCCTTCCTTCTCATCTTCCGTATGTTGTATCGTACGTGGGTACCTTGACTCACAAGCCGACAAGCCATGTTCACTCTCCTTCTTTTTTCCAGATGGCCAATGTTAGTGGCATAACCATGGCTGCAGATACTTCTGGTGTGTAGACCCCTCCTTTAGTTGTAGGAGGGGGTACTATTGATATCTCTACTATTACACCTAGTACAGTAGTTTTTGGCTCTACCTCCATTCCAACTTTGAGTGGGGGCACCCAACCTTTCGCTTCTTTCACTGGTGCCTCATTAGAGAACTTTTGAGGTCTAAAATGGGCCTCCTAAGAAAAATTTACAACCAAAATAAACTTTATAAGAACCAATGGGATTCAAGATGATGATGTCAACCATGGGGGATGATTCACCATTTTTGGGGTAAAAAGGTAAAAAAAATAAAACTATTTTTTCAACTCGTATTTTCAACTTATCTCCCTATGGGTTTACTCAAATTTCAAGTGGGAACACTCATTGGATGCAGTATTTGATTCGTCATTCAAGGAGTACCCATGTTGCATACTTTCGATGGTCCATATTACACGGAAAAAGAGAAATACATGAAAAAACGTGATTGAAATCATGTTTTTCATGTATTTCTCATTTATTATGTAGCAAGGTCCATAGAAAGTAGGCAACATGAGTACTTCTTGGATGATGATTCAAATTCTGCATTCAATGAGTGTTCTCGCTCAAAATTTGAGTAAACCCATAGGGAGATAAGTTGAAAATATGAGTTGAAAAAGTAGTTTTTTCTTTTTTCCCTCTAAAATTTGATGATGTAATCTAATCTTATTTTATTATTTCCACTATTATTTTATAATTTCCTTAGAAGGCCCATTTTAGACCTCAAAATTCCCCTAATGATCCTTTCGAGATGCCACCTAGTGGGATTTTTTGGGAGAAATACTGAGAGGGGGGTTGAATCAGTATTTACAAATCAATAACTTTTTACATTTCATATTCAGATTTCTATACGCAACTTTACTGAATCAAACCTGCGTGTGCACGTGAATGTTCTTAAGACAATTAGCATATATCCAGTGAACTTACAATTCAGTTAATCCATCATATGTTTGTCTTCAACTAGTGCATTAGTACTTTATTAACCATTAGATAAACATTAACCATGTGCTATAATAAATAAACCATCACACATAAGCAACACACATGAACACCAAGATTTAAGGTGGAAACCCAATGCGGGAGAAAACCACCTGCTGTTGTTGTCTCTGTCTTCTTTTTAATATAAAAAAGCTATTTACAATCTTGTACTAGCACAGACTCATACCAGTACACAGGCACCCACCTGCAGAAGGCTACAACCTTCTCTCATTCTCCAGCTTCTACTGGAAGGGAGATACAACCCCCTAGCTCTTGTACTGGCTAATATGTTTACCAATACGTAGGTGCCGACCTACAAAAGGCTACAACCTTCACTTGTTCTCCAGCTGCTACTGGAAGGGAGCTCCAACCCCCTAGCTCTTGTACTGGCTGATATGTTTACTAGTACATAGGCGCTGGCCTATAGAAGGCTACCACCTTCATTCTTCCTCCAGGGACCACGTTTCATAAATTTTCAGATTGGATACTCCTGGTACACAACAACACAATATGTAGGCCATGTTTCATCAAATTTTCATACTGGACCCATCAGTAACATTGAAGCTCAAAATCAATCACCACTGCAATACATCCATCAAATACAACTGCATCAACCAATCACTGAAACCCAATCATCATATCTGATATAACTGAAACCCAATCATCACTTTCTGAATCAACCAATCATTGAAACTTCTAACACAACTAAATCAAATAATCACTGAAACCTCAGACACAACTGAATCACCCAATCATCAATTTCTAATACAACTGAATCAACCATTCACTCAAAACCCAATCAACCGACACTTAATCAAAATTCAACCAATCAACTGGAACAGTCAGATCACTGTAACCAGAACACAGATTTGAACTCAGAACACTACATCAACAACTAGAACCAACTGTAACCTCAAAAATCATATGTTAGAATGTATACGCTACTTCAATGAAGCCAACCTGCATGTATACACTACTTTCTGTAACCCAACCTGCGTATACCTATAAAGATATTGAATCATAAAACCTCTGAACCAAAAACTGTACCAACCAATGACATTTTGAAGATCTAATGTCATATTATAGAGTTCTAAACAGATTGTAGCAAAGATCACCCTTTTGACTCAAATAATCAATCAACCAGACTCAATCTCCTTATACAACCAATTTTACTTTCAGATGTAATGAAGACATCATTGACAAACAATAGTAAAACAACAACACTGATCAGATAGATCAGTCATCTATGAACAACAATTTTTTCTTCTGCATACACTACTTGGAAGTGCCAAGACAACATGTATACGCGCCTTCACCAAGGAAAACCAGCGTATAGGTCTACAAATAATAACTTATAATTTCGTAGCTATTCCAGACTTTAGATACACCCATATCATAGCATTTAAAGGACAAAACATTTGTTAACACTCAGATCTAGCCTATCCATTATCAGATCACATAATGATAAGTCATTTCAGGTCTTATGATCCTGATCCATCATTAGATCTCATCCATCATCAAACACTCAGGTGCATACTTAGTTCAGATCAAGCAAAGTATTAGAAACCCATAACATGCATATTTGATTTTGATCTAACTCTTCATAAGATATTCATTATTTTCACTCCTTCATACTTTGATCTTCACCTCCTTATATACTTAGAGCCTTTTTCAATACCCCGGACCAAAACAAAACTTGGAACCTGTGGTATTCTTAGACGGGATCAAGTAGCTGTTATTCCGCTGAATATTGTGGGCTAATACCATGGTATGGACCCTTGGTATTCTTAACCTTAATTTTCCATCCCATACACGCTTTTCCTCTTGTGAAAGTGCGTGCATACGTATACGCTCCTTTTGTTTTGTGAAACCACTTGTATACGCTACTTGGACTAGGTAAACGAGCGTATACAACTTAAAACATTCTTTTTCTTCAATTGCTTGATTCTGATCTATAATCCTTTGTTCCATCATCCTGTTCTTCTGAGCCATTAATTTGTTACCTCTGAATAGACCTGTTACAATGTGAGTTGTCATCATACATCACTTCTAAACTGATTCCTCTGAACTGTCCTGCATTTTGTCATAGCTGTAAACACAACTGCCATGTATTCTGTCACATCCTGTTTATACCTTTATCAAGTAGTCCATTCATCAAATAGGTTGTCATCAAGGACAACTCATCAGTTAGGTTGCTTATCAAGGACAACACTAACACAATCTCCCTGTATAAAAACTTTGACCATTATTCTGTTCCATCATTTTGTCACCTCTGATATCTGTCCTATAGATTCATCTAGTTACCATATACAAGTGAGTTGTCATCAAGGATAACACATGCATCATAATGCCAACAGGATTCCCCCAGTTCCTTCAACCTTTCCATTTTCTGTTTCCACATATATGACTTCTATGCCAAGTGGCTCAACATCCTTTAACGATTTTTCTTTTGGAAGTGATCATATCCCTCCTTTCAATCCATCGTTGAACTTAGGACAAGCTTAGAATGTTAATCCTTTCCAAGGAGGTCAAGGATGAAAAAATCCTTCTGTTAGTGGTTTAGGGGATGGGAATCCATCCCATTTATTTGGTCAGTGGGGGAGTATGCCCTTCCCTTCAACCGAGACCTCACAGGTGTTTCCTCCGCTAGCTAGTGCCTAGAATCCCTATCAGGGGTTATCCCCTTCCTTTAATGTTCTGCTAGGAGGAAAGCATCCTATGTATGCTATCCCTACAACAGGGGGTGGATACCCTCCGAATACCTCTGGGCCACAAGGAATTCCTTATGGTTCAACTCCTTTTACAAGTAACCCATGGCAACATGGTGCCTCTCAAAATCCAGGATACCCTTTTCCTAATACCAAAAATTCTACTCTTGGTGGGTGATATTCTCCTGCTCCTCCGCACTTATCATTCCTGGAAACTTTAAACTTACCAGATATTTTGAAGTTTATGAACGATCCGATCCGATACAATCCAACTTGGCCTCCGGTTCCCACCAAACTTCAGTTTGATATTCCCAAATTTTAAGGGAAGTCTGGGGAGTATCTGACTGATCATATAACCATGTTCCATTTATGGTGCTCATAAAACTCCTTGATCGATGATTCAATCAGGTTAAGATTATTCCAATGCACCCTAACTGGAAACACTACAAAATGGTATATTGACATAAAAGGGGGTACCTTTGCTACGTTTGGTGAACTGGATATTATGTTTTTAAACCATTTTAAGTTGCATGTCCGATATGATGCCGTTACTAAGTTTCTATATAGTTTTGAGCAAGATAAAACAACTCATATTTCTGACCATATCAAAGAGTGGTGCAGAAGGAAGAGGCTCATTAAGGCTTATATCCCTGATGAGTTCCTTCTTGAATGGTTTTTGAAATATTTATAGCCAGGAATTTCTAAGGATGTGTCGCTCTCTGGAGTGTTCATTGAAGAATATGCCATCCTTAGAGCTCAATAGTTAGAACTTATATATTCTCATTCTGGAGTCCTCTATAATATTTTTCTTGATGCTCCTCGATCAAAGATCGATCTAGCCAAACCTAAGCTGGGACCCCATGTCGAAGGAATTATAGGATTGATCGATAGTAGCACGACTAACCTGCTAAATCAATTGCAGTAGTTGTCTTTACAATCTGCTTCTCTAGTGCAGGCATCGTCGTTAGTGCATATGCCTTCCAAACCTTTAACAATTAATGCTGTCTAATATTCGAATCCCAAAGTAGACCAACAATCTAATGGGAAGAATAAGGGACATGGTAAGAAGAAATATAAGGATGTGAAAGGGAATGCGAACAAGTCTAGTAATGATACTGGAGAGGGAAAGAAGGAATAAAAATAAAGTAAAGTTCCCATGCAAGTTATGCCTTGGGGATCATCTTAGCCATGTTTTCCCTAAGATTCAGGATTCTTAGTGCTCGTTAGCTCAACAAAGTTCTTCCTGTTCCCAGGCTGTGTTGACTAAACCCTTTCCCCAAGGGTAGTGAATGTTTGTTGGTGCTAATGTTGGTACTGGAAACCCCATAGGGGGCAACCAAGAAGGGGAATCTACATTGAATGTCTATATGGTAAGGTCTCATGACAATGTTGCTACATGATCACATGATTAAGGTGAACCAGAACCTTCTAAGGTTAAGCCTGCTTTCGATATTCCAGAGCCACTCCATATCAAGAGGTCCATAGTTGAGAATATACCTCAGATGCCGAAAGTCTCTACAAAATGTTCTATTGTTAATCCTAGTGCTATGGTTGCTCAGAACTACTCTATTTTCAAAGATCTATCTTAGAGCCCCGGTGTGATGTTAGAGGTACTCCAATCATGTCCTACACAAAGGAGTGCATTGCTCACTGCAATCAGAGTAGTGGATCCGAAAAACTATCTTGTTATAACATTTGATATGTCAAGTGATAAGAACAGACTCCCTCATCACATGGATTTAGAGATTAAATCTACATATCAAAAAATGAATATCTTTCAAACTGTAGTTGATGAAGGGGCTTCCACATGTGTCATGTCTATGTCATGTTGGAAGGCTATCGGATCTATGAAAGCTGTTCCTTCCCCTGCTCTCCTTACCGCGTTCGATGGTCATTCTAATAGGCCTCATGGAATTGTTCTGCCCTTTCCCATTTGTGTTAGGGGAAAGGTTGTCAATGTAGAGGTAGAAATAGTTGATGCCAATCTAGATTATAATCTTTTGTTGGGTCGAAATTGGGTTTATGAAATGGATGCTATTGTTTCATCATTGTTTCGCGTCCTATGATTCCCCCATGAAGGGAGAATTGTTATGATTGATCAAATGGCTTATTCTCCTAATGATCCCAATGCATCTTCTGATTCTACCATCCCCTTGGTGAAGAATACCAAGCAGCCTATGGAGAATTTTGGAGTTGGAATGTATTCCTCATTGATGGGTACTTTTGATATTCCTTCTCCTATTGCTCATGTTAATTCCATTTCATCCTCCAAGGTTGCGCCTTGAAGAGGTTCCTTTAGAACTCATTATTTTTCTGATCCTTGGCCCTTACCCCCCTCTACCGCCACATTAGAGGAAGGGAAAGTGGGTGGAAAGGCATACCCTATATCTGTAGCAGAAATTGCGTAACAATCTATAGCGAATTCTGCAGATTCAGATCCCATACCTCTTCGATCAAAGGATTTGGATGGTGATGTGGCTCCGATCTAGACTCTTAACTCTACTTTAGCTATGGACTGCCTTGATATAGTCTTACCATATGAAGAGGAAATCCTAGAAGCAATGACTGGTGTAGAAAGACTATGGGATGATTTGCATCATCGGTCATATTTTCTCCCTAACTTGCATCAAGTTGAGTCAAATATGTTTGGTCCTTCTTCAACTGGAAGTGTTCACAAAATATGAAATAATTTGGCCCCAACAATATGTTTTGTTGAAGGTAATATGTCCAATATTTCAAAAACTATTCTGGTGAACATCTCCAAGAATCCCAATATTATCAAAAATATCTTCATCGGAGCTGCATGTTCCCCTAAAGAAATCAAGATTTATACCGACATTTTTAAATAATTTCGAGATGTGTTTTCTTGGTCTTATGAGGAAATGCCTGGAATCGATCCATCGATAGTTTAGCATGAGATCAAGACTTACGAAAATGCTAAGCCTGTACGAAAAAAGATTCGACTAGTAAATCCTAGGAAAGCAACAACTATTAAAGCTAAGGTTGAAAATTTGCTTAAGGTAGGTTTCATATACCCCGTTCCATTAACTGAATGGGTCTCGAATCCAGTCCCTATTGATAAAAAGCAAGGAACGATCCGGGTATGCATTGACTTTAGGGATTTGAATAATGCTTGTCCTAAAGATACTTTCCCCACTATGTTTATCGATCAGATCAAAACATTTGTTTTCCCTTGGGGTACATTTGCATACAAAAATATGCCTTTTGGCCTTAAAAATGTTGGACCGAATTTTCAACAGGCCATGTCTTATGCTTTCCATGACATCAAGCACATTATAGAAGCATATATAGATGACCTAGCTACTCGTTCTTGAAAGATAATTGATCATCCACATCACCTTCATTTGGTTTTTGAACGATGTCATTACTATAAGATCTGGTTGAATCCTAATAAATACGTTTTCACTATCACATCTGATCGGTTATTAGGATTCATTGTATCCAATTAAGGGATTCATGTTGATCCCTTCGTGGTTGAGGCAATACTTCAGTTTCCTCCCCCGTCAATAGTTCACCAAATTCAAATTCTCCAAGGTAAAGCCAATTTCTTAAGGATATTTGTTGTAAATTACGCCAAGATTACGAAAGGATTTATGCGATTATTGAAGAAAGGAGTCCCATTTGTTTGGGATGATTTCTCTTAGCGCTCCTTCAATGCTTTGAAAAAGGAATTGACCTCTGCTCCTCTTTTGGGTCCACCTAATTATAGCAAGGATTTCCTCTTATATCTCGCTATGGCAGAATTGACCATTGGGATGGTTTTGGTTCAGGAAGACCATGCTCTTAGAGAGCATGTGATTTACTATTTGAGCCGAGGCTTAGTCAGTCCTGAAATTCGATATTCTCATATAGAGAAATTAGCTTTGGCAGCAGTTCACGTTGTCCAGCGACTTCGTCATTATATTCTTCTTAGAATTTTTATTTTTTTATTTTTTAGTTTTTCTTTATTTATTTATTTTTATTTTATTTATTTATTTATTTATTATATCTATCTATATATATATATATATATTTTTTTTTTTCGTTGGCCAATGTTAATCCATTTCAGTTTTTCCTCAGTAGGCGAGTGATTGGGGGAAAATATAATAAATGGATTGTCATATTACAGGAATTCGATCTCGAATTCATGTCAGCCAAGTCCAAAAAATATTTAGTATTCGTAGAATTGATCTCAGAGTTGCCTTGTGAAGAAGATGTTGTTTATGAAGATTCATTTCCTGATGAACATCTCTTCCTCATTTCTTCACAAGATCCTTGGTATGGAGACATCATAGTATATCTCTAGACTTCGAAGTTTCCTTTAGCTTTTTCGAAGGATGAACGTAGAAAATTGCATCACCTAGCTAAAAATTATATTATTATCGGTGACACTTTATATCATTGTAGGATTGATTCAATCCTTAGACGTTGTTTAACCTTAGAAGAAGCTGAGTCTGTTCTTAATGACTTCCACAATGGAGCTTGTGGAGGTCATCTATCTGAGCCTTCTACAACCCAAAAAACCTTGAGGGCAGGATATTTTTGGCCCTCGATTTTTAAAGATTGCATGGAAGCGGTCAAAAAGTGCCATCCTTGTCAAATATATACTCAGAAAATGCGCACTCATCCAACTTTGTTTTTCCTCATCATCACTGTCGGTCCATTCACAAAGTGGGGTATTGATTTTACGACTTGTAACCTAACTTCGGCGAAGGGTCACAAGTACATTATCATAGGAGTGGACTACTTTACGAAGTGGGCCAAAGCTATGCCTACTTTCACCAATGATGGTGAGGCAACAACTCTTTTCATTTTCAACCAAGTCATTGCTCATTTTGGTATTCCAAAGGAGATTGTCACTGACCATGGTAGCCATTTCTAGAATAAGATGATGTTTGAGTTGGCTTTAAAATTGGGATTTCAGCAGGAGCATTCGTCTCCATACTATCCTCAAGCTAATGGTTAGGTTGAAGTCGTGAATAAATCCCTAAAAACTATCTTTCAAAGGTCAATCAATAAAACTAGATCCAACTGGTACATCATGCTATATCCCGCGCTTTGGGCATACCGGATGTCGGTTAAGACCACCACGAGATTTACTCCTTTTCAACTAGTTTACAATTTGGAATCAATCTTCCTTATAGAATGTGAGATTACATCTCTTAAATTAATAGTCGAAATTCTTCTAGACACATCTAGTCTTGAAGAACGACTTATTTATTTGGAACATCTTGATGAGCATTATTGAAATGCAACCACAATAAATGAGGCTCATAAAAAGAGAGTAAAAACCCAATATGACAAGACTGTGCATCCTAGGGTTTTCTCTGAAGGTGACCTTGTCCTGGTCTATGACCAAGATAAAGACACCTTGGGGGTAGGCAAGTTCAAACCTATGTGGTACGGTCCATTCATCATTAGAAAGGTCTTGAAGAAAGGTGCTTATGAGTTGGTTGAATTTGACGAAAATGTGCTGTCAGAGCCCAGAAATGGGCTCTATCTTAAGAAGTATTATGCCTAGGATATTGCCTAAAATTTTCTTTGTTTTGTAAATATTGTACATAATTGTTTATTTTTGTATATGGGTCTCGTGGCGATGGTGGTATTTTGGTCTTCTTTGGCAGGTATCAATGGGTGATCTGGTGTATCTAGGATTTACCGATAGTGCTAATAGATATACTAGAAACTTAGCTTCTGCTGCTTGGGTAATATACTATCCATATGGTCAGTTTTTAGTTGCAAGAGGCACATGTATCGATCCTGCATCGAATAATATGGCCGAATATAGTGCTGTCATTAATTTACTATCTGAAGCAATATCTTTTAATATTAAATCGTTAGAAGTTTATTTGGATTCATAGCTGGAGGTGTCTCAGCTAAATAACATATATCACGTGAGATATCATTTATTACATTACCAATTTTTGAGAGTGAGATAATTCCAAAGATCATTTAATTTTATTACTTTCATTCACATTCCATGATCATAAAATTAATTCGCTGATTCTATAGCTAATCAAGAATTAGATTGGCATATTAATCATTCATCATAGTAAAATAAAAAATCCCATTGAAATCAACTGTATATATGATCAAACTATCGAGAAACTTTATGTATATAGATAGGAATAATATGTTCAAAATATTACAAAATGTGGACAAATGTCCTACAAAATTAGGGCTTAAGACCAATCATGTCCATAAAAGATCAGTCATCTAAAATCTAAGTCTATGGGCCCTGTCTTGGATGAGTGTCATGAAAGAATACAATGACATTTTCCACCCATCAAAAGAGCCACACCCACTCTCGTGGTACTCCTACCACCCGTCTCTGAATGGCCTTAGGGAGATCATCTATAGCCACCAAGGGAACCTGGCGAGTTAAACTCTCCAAGTTCCTTTGCACTGTATGTAAGACTCTCTCGGTCTCAAATGTTGCTCTCTTCATGTTTCTCCCACGACGCCTGTGCCTAGGAAAACCCTCAAGTCTCATTGGTCCAACATCTGTGTCATGATCAAATAACCTTGTAAGATTTTTGTTTCACGAAAAATATTTTTTTAACTTCTTAAATATCATATCAAAATAAAAAAGATCAAATAACATATATCTATATCTATATATATATATATATCTATATATATATATATATTTTACCCATCTCGCCCCATGTAGCGCCCTCAGGAAGGGCCATATCTGGTTCCTCTTAGTAGTCTATGCCTGCATAGGGATAGTCATCTATAACTATGATTTTTTCCTCCCACCAAAGGAAGAACTCATCATCGAATGCTGCTCGAGTGACCTCGCCCTCACCTAGTCACCTGATCAGATCTGACCATATGGCCATCCTTGGATCTCTAGGACTGTTGATGGTGGTAGACACTTTGGGTCAAAGTGTTGGTACTCTCTCAAAGAAGGAGAAAAGTATGCTACCATAGCCGAAATGCTTTGTTTTCCCTCGTCTCACTGAAGTTAGTTTCTTTTTCATACAAGTCAGGAGGCCTGTGCACCAATCAAATACTTTCGGATGAAGGCACTCTACTGCCAAGAACATGGCTAGTCGAGAGGCCTGGTGTAGAGCTACCGATCCTACCACTCTAAAAATGGTAAAGAGAATGATCTTGATTGGCAAGATTCTCACATTCTTGATCGGAATTTGAGATCTGACCTTGTCTGTTCCCTCTGTGTAGTAGATGTCTATGTAATCAGAGACATTTAGGCCTCCCTGGGCCCTCTATTTTAGATCAACTGCATCCCCTTTTCGAGAAAACCCTGTAATGAAGTAAATATCTTCTACATCTATTGCCAAAGGCATTTGATCTATCATAAAGACCTCTTGGTTTGGGTCCCAATAATGGACAAGCATTTCTAGCAATCGAGTTTGGGTTTTCATGTTTGAAATCATGTAAAATTTGAGCAATCCACAATTTCTTAATGCATCCAATGCTCCTTGATATCCTAAAACCTCATTGTCAACTTCACTATGCTCTCTCTCCTTCCAAACAATTGACATCCTGCAATTTGAAGAATTTTCATCTAGTAGAATTTGAGTTTTTCAAATCTATCTGCACGTACACAACTTTTCTAAATGACAATCACATGTACACGCGTCTTTGCCTTTGAAAACTTGTGTGTAGGGATTTCTACACACAAATTTCAAAGGGTCGACCTGCGTACACGCATAAGGAAATTTTAAACTAAAAATTCCTACGGTGAAAAATCACTTACATTTATTCAAAATGCATGAAAAGATGACAAGTTGAGTTTAGAATAACCTGGGAGCCTTTGGTTGATGAATGGGTTGAGGAAATTGTGGAATGTGGTTGCCCAAATTTTTCTCCCAAGCTCTCAAACTCTTAACACTTGCAAGCCAAAATCAATTTTGGTAAGTTGACATGTCTTTTTATAATGAAATTTTAAAAACCTACTTTTATAAAGTTCATATTTTTAATCTATATTATTTCATGAACTTTTAATTTTTGGCTTGAAATGTTGGGGAATGTTGTTTTTTTAGGGTAAGTGAAGACTTTGAGACATTTTTTCAACACTTCGACTCCACGATCACAGACCTATCGTGGCAGGTATTATTTTTGTTACTGGCATATAGGTTAGGATATATCACTTTTCCACTGCATTATCCACTTTAATCTCATACTGCGATATTTTTCCGTAGGGTCGACCCCATTATGCTGCGGTTTTCAACCACTTCCACTCCTAGTCTTATAAAATCGTAACATGATGGTAGAGTCATTCCTTACATGGGCTTCCTAGTTAGATCCTCGCTAGCATATGTTTCCCATGCTGCAAGAAGTGTTTAGGCTCGGGAGTCCTCTTTAGTCCTGCCATGACTTTACGACGAAGCCTCATTTCTCTTCTTCTTCGCTAATTTTCTAGATTTATACTCTAGAGGCTCCCATATGTTAAGTTGTATTGCTGCATTGCATATTGACTACTTGTACCCTTTTTTTTTTGCTTAAGTCGACTTCATTTGGACTTGTGTATAAGCCACTTTTGACCATGACCTTTCTGCAAGTTCAAAACCATGCATTCATTAGCCTCTGTGACTTAACACCTTTCATCCATGGAAAGAACATTCCTTTGAGTGTCAATGATCCATTTTTCCACCTTGCATTGAGGATAGGAATGTTCCAGCCCCAGGAACTAGTGCATATGTTTTTGGACACTTATTCTTTCCAATGTATTATTGGCATTCTTTTATTCCTTTTCAGGCTTTAAATATGAAAAAGACATATATATATATATATATATATATATATATATATATATATATATATATATATATATATATATATATATATATATATATATATATATATATATATATATATATATATTCCAAAAAGAGCGGGAACAAGACATTTACTTCCATATTTGATGGAAACAAGAGTTAGTTATGTCGCCCTTGAACAAAGCACTCAAAATAAGTCTTTCCTCCATTTGGGATGGGACTTAGTTTGACTTTAGGAGAGCCATAACCTTATTATTGAGTTAGTCCTCGTCCGATTGGTTATCTCTTCCAATCATATGGAGAGTTTGTTGATGCCTCCTGCATTGCAAACTTATGCAAAGTTATTTTATGCTGCCATATAATCACATATGAGTTTTTTTTTTTCAAGGGAAGTCAACCTGTGTCGGCCATTTTGCGGTGTCTCTTGACTCATTTTCAGTCATCCATACCTGGTCTGTGAAAGTTATCTTCAGTATCACATCAGTTATTTGGTCCTTTGCTCATGTCGGTTAAGAATTTCTCCATTGAATTCTTAATAGCAAATATCCTCTTATCCAATCCGACAAATTGCTCTGAGAGTAGGTGATGAGCCTTGGTATTGCAGTAAGAATGCTGCAACTCCCAAGGCTACTGACTTTAATTATCAACCCGGGGTTCGTACAAACTTAAGAGGTATCAACACTATATGTGCAACATACAATGTGTCCTTCCTTTGCTGTCATGATGTAATGGAGTGCATGTACTGAATTCAAATCCTAAACTAATTGCAGAAAATGAAATGTTCGAAATGGAACCTTAACCTATTGCAAGAAAGAAAGTACAAGGAAAGAAACCTATTCTAATTGCATAAAAATCATGAACTAAATGTGAAAGAAACCTAGCTTAACCCTATTTATCACATGTGATGATTTAAACTAATTGAGCATGAAATATGATCTAGAGAGTACTAACTACTGTGTGCATGTGTAAATATAAAAGAACTCATTTTTTAAAAATCTTTTTGCTTTATAAATGAAAATGCTAATCTTTCCTTGATCTTTGGCAGGGGAGACAAGTGTGGAGCAAGAGGGTTAAAATGGTCTTGATGACATGGAGGTCAAATAGAGGCATAATCCCAACTTCAATGATGTTTTTTCTCAATTTGGGCTCAAAACAGGCTTTCCTACAGGATGCTATAGGATATCCTATAGGATCCCCCGATTTACTACATGATGCTATAAATTTACTATATGAAATTATAATTCATCGAATGACCAAGAAAATCAAATCCAAATTGGATGGGACAAATTTTTTTTATTGACTAGGATATCTTAGGTCCCCATTCCAAGTGGAATCACTCAAAAATACCTCTGTTAACCCATGCAAAAAAAATAGAAAAACATTACTAGTTGAAAATCTAGAAATTCGAGAACTAGTGAGCTAGTAAATCTAAAAAATGCCTAACCTAATCAAGTGCAAATGTAGTGGGGTAATTTTTGTTATGAACTAGAATTCTTTTGTGATCTAATGCAAGTGGAACCAACTCAATTGAAGCTCGTTAGCATGCTCTAAAAAAATAGCAGAAATTTACTGTTCTTTGCCACAAAGGAGTTCCAGAAATCTAGATTTGGGAATAAGAAAGCTAATCCAAGTAGCTCAATGATTACTATGACCTTCCAAATCTTTTCCAAGGATGAAATTATGCTTGTGATCCTGCAAAAGAACTTACATTAACCATTTAACTCAATCCTACAACAATAAATCATTAATACTAAATGCAGAAGTAGAAGGAAAGAAAATGATATAAAAGGGCTTTGAGGCACCTGGGATGGCCAAGACCAAGGAAACTCAGAGACCTATGGAGGATAACATGATTTAGAAGTTGAACATGACACCAATCTTCATTATTTTCATCAATACAATTACATCCCTGTAAGAAAATACAATGGAGTTGCAGAAATATGAGTTCTCTCCACAAGAACAGTAATGAAAATCTCCCCCTAGAGGAAAATTCGACTTGGTACTTATACAAAATGATTAGGAATCATTCCCCATGAAAGGAGGAAGCTTTCCCCACCAAAATCCCTTGATTAGTGGATCTGGTCCCCAATATTAGGAATTTGCATTAAATGGTAGGGAACACATTCCTAAATTTTCTCAATCATTGGAGATCCACAATCTGTGAAATAATTCCATAATATATTGTTGATTTATTATTTATTATTGATCCTCCTGTACTAGGGAACAAGTCCCTAAATTATGTCCTCCTCCAAATCTTCATAATCTGCCCAATATTCTCATAATATTCCACAAAAAGAAATAATATTAGGCACAAATATGCAATTATTCATAAACCTTCCTAATCAATATATTAAAGTTAAAAATACATTATCTAATTCAGAAAGAGAGGTTTAATGTGCTGAAGGATGGTCATAGGCCTTAATTTATGTTTAATTTAGAGGCATGGGCCTTAATTTATGTCTAATTTAGAGGCCCATCAGTAGGCCTAGAGCCACACCCTGGCCCTATTTACATCATTGATAGGTGACCTTGTGCTCATCATCGATCAATATCATGGGTCTTTGACTAAGTGGTTTCCCTTATGTTCAATGTCAACTTACATTATCACACATTGGGATTCATACAATACCTTGGTTTCCATTTGATCGTATTGGTGGATTCCTCACCTCTGTGTCAACTTTCATTATTGGTTGGTTTAGATGGTTTCTAACATGCGCTATTCACATCTTATGTACGCCGGAAATGTACTTCAGAATGGTTGCTTCATCTCTTTTCGTCTGATTTCTTCCAAATTATTGGCCTGCGGGTTATAGTCGCACTGGCTGATGTGGGATGCCTTAATGCCTTCCTTATAGCAGACCTTTTCCAATTGACTCCAACTCATTGCTCTGGGAATAAGATCTAGAGTCCTTTTCCAGTACCTTAGGGTTTGCAGTCATGAGTGGCATACTCGTTCGCTATCGACAATGAGAATACATCAATGTATCTTGATTGATATATTTTCTCAAGTGTTTGAATTCAACATATTTATTCACACTTGTTAGATTTTACTAGGATACTTTGACTCTCTTCATCATTATTGGTGAGTTGTCTCACATTTTTTAATGGTATACATCAATGAACGGTAATCAAACAATTTCTCACATGGTTGACTTCAACTCATTTATTCCCATAGTGTAGAAATGTACCATTTGTGGTCGGTGAAGACCTTGGGTTGTGTCTGCATCTTGGTTCACTTGTTAGTCCTTTTAGTTTTCTGCTAGTGCTACCAACCTCCCTTATATGTTGCTGTTAATTTCAACAACATTCTATATGTTGACACTTGAGTTTTATGCAATTTCACTATTCCACTTATATGATATGGTACTATTATGAGGATCAGTTATGCAGGATCAATGATAAGAAATTATTTGAGTATCATTGACAAGTTCTTATATATGTGATATTGAGACATAGCTCCACTATGTTCCTTTGCGTCTATGATCAAACGATCCACTATGTATTCTCCAGTCTTCTTTGTACACTTATGTATACATGATGAATCTGGTTTGTACTTGATCAACAAACATGATTTATTATCTGAGCATGGGTATTCCTGCCTCAGACATGAGTCTTCTTTCAAACTACTTCTACAGGTATTCAACGACTGGAATATGGTGATTTTCTCTCAGGTTCTCAAGTTATCTCTCTTTGTACTTAAGACATTTTGACCATCATGTACCGCTTCTGACCTCATATATTAGGGGGCATCTGTTATAGCATCATTCAAAACTACTGTAGTTATGATGCTCTTATATGGCCTTGGGAAACCCTTTCCAATTCAGACCTGATCACTTATTAAAAAATAATTTTTGAAATTCCATACACGACTCTACCCTTATAAAAGCGCATGTATACGCGGGTACCATAATACCAAACATGTATACATAATTCAAGATATGAAAAAAAAAATATTTCATGTTTCTCAGGTAGGGTTTACGGGTTTCGCCAAAAGTCCACCTACAAGAGTTCGTGGCCTAACTGAATTTATGGGTTTCACCGAAATTACACCTACAAAGTTCTTTCTCTGCTCCAGTAGTATTGGTGCACATGAAGGATGGATCATGGCACATGTGTCAAAGTTATTTCTCTGCTCTAGTAGTATTGGTGCACAAGAAGGATGGCCAAGCCCAAGGAAACTCAGAGACTTATGGAGGAGAACAAGATTTAGAAGCTGAACATGACACCAATCTTCATTATTTTCATCAATACAATTACATCCCTGCAAAAAAATACAATGGAGCTGCAGGAAAATGAGTTCTCTTCACAAGAACACTAATGAAAATCTCCCCCTAGAGGAAAATTTGACTTGGTACTTATACAAAATGATTAGGAATCATTCCCCATGAAAGGAGGAAGCTTTCCCCACCAAAAGCCCTTAATTAGTGGATCTGGTCCCCAATACTTGGAATCTGCATTAAATGGCAGGGAACACATTCCTAGATTTTCTCAATCATTGGAGTTCCACATCTGTGACATAATTCCATAATATCTTGTTGATTTATTATTTATTATTGATCCTCCTGTACTAGGGAACAAGTCCCTAAATTATGTCCTCCTCCAAATCTTCATAATCTGCCCAATATTCTCATAATATTCCACAAAAAGAAATAATATTAGGCACAAATATGCAATTATTCATAAACCTTCCTAATGAATATATTAAAGTTAAAAATACATTATCTAATGCAGAAAGAGAGGTTTAATGTACTAAAGGATGGTCATAGACCTTAATTTATGTTTAATTTAGAGGCATGGGCCTTAATTTATGTCTAATTTAGAGGCCTATCAGTAGGCCTAGAGTCACACCCTGGCCCTATTTACATCATTGATAGGTGACCTTGAGCTCATCATCAATTACTATAATGGGTCTTTGACTAAGTGGTTTCCCTTTTGTTCGACGTCAACTCACATTATCACACATTGGGATTCATGTAATACCTTGGTTTCCATTTGAACGTATTGATGGATTCCTTGCCTCTGTGGTAACTTTCATTATTGGTTGGTTGAGAGGGCTTCTATCATGCGCTATTCACATCTTATGTACGCCATAAATGTACTTTTACTTCATCTCTTTTCGTTCGAGTTCTTCCAAATTATTGGCCTGCGGGTTATAGTTGCGCTGGTTGATGTGGGATGCCTTAATGCTTTCCTTCTTGCAGATCTTTTCCAATTGACTCCAAGTCATTGCTCTAGGAATAAGATCTAGAGTCCTTTTTTAGTACCTTAGGGTTTTCAGTCATGAGTGGCATACTCGTTCGCTATCGAAAATGAGAATACATCAATGTATCCTGATTGATATATTCTCTCGAGTGTTTGAATTCAACATATTTATTCACACTTGTTAGATTTTACTGGGGTACTTTGTCTCTCTTCATCATTATTTGTTATGAAACCAGCTCACAAAAAGATAGAAAAGATAGATCAACACCTTATAATTTAGCCTCTTCGAGGGGGAACCTCCTTTACATTACACAAATGAACAATTCTTGGATGATACAAATGACAAGACCTCCTTTCTATATATAGGAGTCTAAGGGGTCATAATATAATCAGAGCCAACATAACAATAATAATGTAAGGGCACAATAATAACAATAGTGGGCTTCTATGGGGCACAATAATAACAATATGGGGACTACATGGGCACAACAATATAATAAGGGGGTTGTACTAATAACAATAAGGGATTACACTAGTAGTATAGGGACCTAACATGTCCCTCTCCTTCAAAAAGTGTTGTCCTCAACGCTTGAGTAGTTCTTGATGCTTCTATATAAATTCTTGTCCTCCCATGTGGAATCTTCAGCGGGTAAGTTCTTCCACTTGATGAGATACTCTGAAATTGATCTATTTCGTAGCCGTCGATTTCTCGATTCTGTGACTGCTTCAGGTTCCAATATGATTTTTCCTTCCTTGTCAAGTTCTTGCAGTACTGTTTGAACTGGGATCTTCTGTAACTTTTGAATGAGTTCCCAATCCTTTGGGCATATGGATATCTGTAAGGCCTGATGTTTGGAGGAACACTTCCTGGAATCAAATGAATATCATGATCATGATCACGAATAGGTGGGAGGCCTTTGGGAGTCTCAAATACCTTGGAATGATTGTCCAAAACGTTTTGGAGATCTGGAGAAATACATGATTTCGATGTGGGATCCTCTAGTGAACATAATTGTGAAATTACGCCCCATTGTTCTTTATTTATAAGCTTTGTCATGCTGTTAGAGTTGATTATATTTCCTGGTTTCCTTTCGATACCCCTCAATTCAACTTCCTTTCCTTCCCAAAAAAATTCAAGAAAAGTTCTTGAAAATTAAAAGCTATCATACGAACTCCTAGTAAAACATCAGCACCACCCATTGGAATGGAAAGCATTGGGCTATTCAATACATATTCTCCCATGGATAGCTTGATATTATGGCACTTTCTAGAGCAATTTATGGTTCCTCCACTTGCAACCGTCACTTGACACTCTGGTGCTGGATATAGGAAGCAATTCAATTCCTTGGCTATCTTACAATGAATAAAATTATGGGTACCGCCTGAATCAATCAACACTATTACCTTTTTCTTCTTGATATGTCCTTCTATCTTGATAGTTTGAGGAGTGGTAATTTCTTCCAATGCATTACAAGATATGGTTGGATTCATTTCTTGATGCTCGATGTGATCTTTCACTTCTTGAACATTTTTCTTCTTGATATGTCCTTCTATATTGATAGCTTGAGGAGTGGTAATTCCGGCCAATGCATTACAAGATATGGTTGGATTCATTTCTTCTTTCTGAATGTGATCTTTCACTTCTTGAACCTTTTTCTTCTTGATATGTCTTTCTATCTTGAGAGTTTGAGGAGTGGTGATTCTTTCCAATGCTTTACAAGATATGGCCGGATTCATTTCTTCTTTCTTTGGGGTGGGTTCCTGGTGTATATCCTCTTCTTTTGATGTTTCTTGATCCTTTTCTTCCTCCTCTTCATAATCTATGTAAAATAATTTCTTCTCAGCACACTTATGACCTTTAGTGTATTTTCTATCACAATTGTAACAAAGCCCTTTTTCTCTTTTTTCTTTCAATTGTTGTGGTGTAAACCTTGTAGGTTGTGGAAGGCTAGAAGAAAAAACACTTCCATAATTATAGTCGTGAGTGGTGGGATTCCTTGCTTCCATAATTTCGCTTTCAATTTTTCTTGCCAACCTGAATGCCTTCTCCAATGAATCAGGTTCCCAAAGACGAACCTCGTGTTGAATGTTATCCTTTAAAGTCCCTATGAAGACATCAACCATTTTCTTCTCTGGAATATCATTTACCCTTATATTCAATTTTTGGAAGTCCTCAATGTGCTCTGCCATTGAACCCTTTTGTTTGAGATTTATCAATTGGCTAAAGAAGGTGTTGTTCTTTGTATCCTCATAATGTGCTATCATTTCCTCCATGAAAATTGACCACGTGACAAGTGGTTTACGAGAACAAAGCCCTTTATACCATAAAAATTGATTTGGTTCTAAATAATTAGATGCAATACATACCTTTTGTAATAGTGGTACACCATGTAGATCAAAATATTTCTCCATCTGTAGTATCCAATTTACCAGATCCTTGCCATCAAACTTCCTCATCTTGCTTTTTCTTGATTTTAGGAGCTCGATCTTGAAACGACTGTAACTCTGTACTTTTGGATCTTTAAGTTCTGAAATTACGACTTGCGATAGCCCTCTGCGTCCTCTTTCCAATGCCACCTGTCTGATCAAAATTGGATTCTCCAAGAAATATTTATGCACAATCTCCCAAGATAACCTGATTATATACCTTTTTAGAAGATCGAACTTGTACAAAGTTCCACATGTCACTGTTTCAACCTACGGACCTGAAATTGATACACAGAAATCTACAGGACGTCCTCTTTCTATAACTTCTTATGAAACTGCAATCTGATGCTCAGACAGAAAGTTATGATGATTTTCCCAAGGTCACCTATTTGGGATGTAATTCGGGAGCCTGCAGAAACCCTAAATTTCTTGGACTGTATCTCCACAAATATAGTGAAACAAGATCTGAAATTCGGGCCTGAGCTTCAACAAGTTTTCGGCTCAAATGGGTTTTAATTTCAGAGTCTAAAACTTTGTAGAAAAATAATTATAGCGAAAATTCCATGATGACCTGTTTGAGATGGAATTCTAGAGCTTGCAAAAAACCCTAACTTCCTTAGAACATATCTCTGAAAATATAGCGAGACAAGATCTGAAATTCAGACGCGAGCTTCAGTGCAATTTCGGCTCAAATGGTTTTTTTTTTTTTACCTTCTGAAACATCGCAGAAAAAAGTTATAATGAAAATGCCACGATGACCTGTTTGGAGCAGAAAAACCCTAGAATCCAAAGCTCTAATACCAAATGTTATGAAACCAGCTCACAAAAAGATAGAAAATATAGATCAATGCCTTAGAATGCAGCCTCTTCGAGGGGAAACCTCCTTTATATTACACAAATGAACAATTCTTGGATGATACAAATGACAAGACCTCCTTTCTATATATAGGAGTCTAAGGGGTCATAATATAATCAGAGCCGACATAAAAATAATAATGTAAGGGCACAATAATAACAATAGCGGGCTTCTATGGGGCACAATAATAACAATATGGGGACTACATGGGCAAAAAAATATAATAAGGGGGTTGTACTAATAACAATAAGGGATTACACTAATAGTATAGGGACCTAACATTATTGGTGAGTTGTCTCACATTTTTTAATGATATACATCAATGAACGGTAATCAAACGATTTCTCACATGGTCGACTTCAACTCATTTATTACCATAGTGTATAAATGTACCATCTGTGGTCGGTGAAGACCTCGGTTTGTGTCTGCATCTTGGTTCACTTGTTAGTCCTTTTAGTTTTCTGCTAGTGCTACCAGCCACCCTTATATGTTGCTGTTCATTTCAAAAACATTCTATATGTTGACACTCGAGTTTTATGCAGTTTCACTATTCCACCTATATGATATGTACTATTATGAGGATTAGTTATGCAGGATCAATGATTAGACATTCTTGGAGCATCATTGATAAGTTCTTATATATGTGATATTGAGACATAGCTCCACTGTGTTCCTTTGCGGCTATGATCAGACGATCCACTATGTATTCTCCAGTCTTCTTTGTACACTTATGTATACATGATGAATATGGTTTGTACTTGATCAACAGACATGCTTTATTATCTGAGCATGGGTATGCCTGCCTCAGACATGAGTCTTCTTTCAGATCCCTTATACAGGTATTCAACGACTGGAATATGGTGATTTCCTCTTAGGTTCTCAAATTATCTCTCTTTGTACTTAAGACATTTTGCAAATCATGTACCCCTTCTAACCTCATATATTAGGGGGCATCTGTTATAGCATCATTCAACACTCCTGTAGTTATGATGCTCTTATATGGCCTTGGGAAACCCTTTCCCATTCAGACCTGATCACTTATTAAAAAATAATTTTTGAAATTCCATACACGACCCTACCCTTATAAAAGCACATGTATACGTGGGTACCATAATACCAAACATGTATACATAATTTAAAATATGAAAAAAAATATTTCCTATTTCTCAGGTAGGGTTTACGGGTTTCACCGAAAGTCCACCTGCAAGAGCCCGTGGCCTAATTGAATCAACTGATCCATCCTAAGGATGGAATTTGTTAGGACAAATTCCATCATTAGGCACATGTGGCACAAAATCATAGGTAGGTTCACCCCACCTAATATAGGGTCCAATTTTTTTTTCCCCGGGGCGCTGCCCCACACCTCGTAGAGGGGGGCTACCTGCCCCCCTCAAGCCCCCTGTGACCCACCCTCTGCGCAATCGACACAACAAAGGGGGGGGGGGGCTCCATCCCCCCTCTGTTATGAAACCAGG
This sequence comes from Pinus tabuliformis, assembly GCA_031772625.1. Taxonomy (NCBI): domain Eukaryota; kingdom Viridiplantae; phylum Streptophyta; class Pinopsida; order Pinales; family Pinaceae; genus Pinus; species Pinus tabuliformis. The sequence continues at coordinate 1,703,287,048 of CM062819.1, forward strand.
CCACAAAAAGATAGAAAAGATAGATCAATGCCTTAGAATTCAGCCTCTTCGAGGAGGCAACCTGCTTTACATTACACAAATGAACAATTCTTGGATGATACAAATGACTAAACCTCCCTTCTATATATAGGAGTCTAAGGGGTCACAATATAATCAAGCCGACATAATAGTAATAACATAAGGGCACAACAATAACAATAGTGGGTTTCTATGGGGCACACTAATAACAATATGGGGACAATAGGGGCACAATAATAACAATAAGGGATACAATGACAATAGTAATGGGGGAATCACTAGTATTATAGGGACCTAACATGCCCCTCTCCTTCCAAAAAGTGTTTTCCTCAACGCTTGAATAGTTCTGGATGCTTCTGTATAACATTCTCATCCTCCCATGTGGAATCTTCAACGGATAAGTTCTTCCACTTGATGAGATACTCTAAAATTGATCAATTTCATAGCTGTCTAGTTCTTGTTTCTGTGAATGATTCTGGTTCCAATATGATTTTTCCTTCCTCATCAAGTTCTGGAAATATTGTTTGAACTGGGAGCTTGTCACCTATAACCTTCTTTAAACATGAAACATGGAAAACTGGGTGCGCTCGGGAAGCTGCAAGAAGCTCCAATTTGTATGCCATAGTACCAATGTTTTGCAACACCTTGTTCGGACCATAATACTTTGGTGATAATTTATTATCCTTCTTAGCTTGCTTGAGGGACATTTGTTTACATGGTTGTAGCCGTAGGAACACCCAGGCACCTACATCAACTTCTTTCATTGCGATGTTGATCTGCCTGTTGTTTCATTCTATTCTGCGCCAACGTGAGGTTATCCTTTAAGAGTTGGAGAACTTGTTGTTGATGCTCAATGTGATGTTCCACTGCTTGAACCTTAGAATTTTCTCTTAAATATGATGTGATGGATGGTGGATGATATCCATAAAGTGCCAAAATGGGGTAATTTTTGCTGCGGTATGGAAGGAATTTTTATACCACCATTCAGCCAGAGGCAACCATTTGACCCATTGTGTCTGTTTATCAGATACAAAGCAACGAAGATATCCTTCCAAAAATTTGTTTACTATCTCAGTTTTCCCATCAGATTGAGGATGATAAGATGATCTATGAGCTAACTGAGTACCGAGACAAGAAAATAATTATGTCCAAAAATTTCCAGTGAAAATGGGATCTCTGTGTTGGGTACACGACCAAAGTCCCACATTGACTAGAAGTGGGAAGGATCATGGGTATATAAGGATGGACAAATATCTCCATTGGTATTAGGCCTTTTGGGGTAAGCCCAAAAACAAATCCATGAGGGCTTAGGCCCAAAGTGGACAATATCATACCATTGTGGAGATATGTGGTGTCCGGAGTCCTTACACTCTGTTGCTTACAATAATCTTTGGGTTTCCATGTAACTTTTGAATTGTTTCCATAAATGCAGTAGAAACTGTATTGGCTTTAAATGGATGCGATAATGCACAAAAGTGTGCATACTTGGTAAGTCTGTCAACTACCACCATGATGACACTCTTTCCTTCGGACTTGGGTAAAACTGTTATAAAATCCATTGAAACCTCCTCCCAACGTTGGCTTGGAATGGATAAAGGTTGTAATAGACTTGGGATCTTAATTGTTTCAACTTTATTTTGTTGGAAAACCAAACATTCCGCCACAAAATTTTGAATATCCAATTTAAGGCCATCCCAAAAAAATTCCTTCTTAACCCTGTGGTAAGTTTTTAAAAATCCGGAGTGCCCTCCTAAGGGAGAAGTGTGAAATTCCATAACAATATTTTGTTTGAGTTGGGAATTATTACATAGGTATAAGCGATATTTGTACCATAATGAATCAATTTTCCAACTAAATGTATCAAATGTACTGGGATCTTGTTGTATCTTTTGAATGAGTGCCCACACTTCTTCATCATTCTTCTATTCATCCCTTGCTTCGTTTATCCAATCTGGTTGGATAATATAAATGGCACACATCAATGCTTCCACATCCTCATCCTTTCTTGAGAGTGTAGTTGCCACAACATTTTGCTTCCCTTTTTTGTAGATGATTTCAAAGTCATAACCCAACATCTTTGTGACCCATTTTTGTTGCTCTTCAGAGGATAATCTTTGTTCTAAAAAGTATTTAAGACTATCATGATCCGTTTTTACCTTGAAGTGTCTTCCCATTAGGTAGGGTCGCCATTTCTTAAGTGCATGTAGTATTGCCAACATTTCCTTCTCATAAAGAGCTTTGTGTAAATACTTTCCTTTGTTTGGACGACTTTCGAAAGCAACGGGTCTTTCATCTTGCATTAAAACAACACCAATTCCATTTCCTGAAGCATCACATTCCACAATAAAGGTTTTTGGGAAGTCTAGCGTAGCTAAGATTGGTGCTTGGCACATTGCCTCTTTAAGATGTTCGAAGGCCTTTGTTGCTTCTAGAGTCCATGAAAATGCATCTTTTTTCAATAATGTTGTTAGAGGTGCTGCTATTTTCCCATAATTCTTAACAAACTTGCAATAATACCCTGTCAACCCGAGAAATCCTCGCAGATGCTTTATGGATGTGGGGATTTTCCATTCCTTAATGGATTTAATTTTGCTAGGGTCTACCTTAACACCTTCATGAGATACAATATGACCCATATATTCCACCTCTTGTACTCCAAAGAAACATTTGGAGCTTTTTGCATATAATTGTTTCTCCTCCAATAGTTTGAGCACCCTGTCAACATGTTCAACATGATCCTTCCAAGACTTGCTGTAGATTAGTATATCATCAAAAAATACTAACACAAATTTTCTAAGGAAGGGTTTGAAAATGGAATTCATCAAACCTTGAAATGTAGAAGGTGCATTGGTAAGGCCAAAAGGCATGACCAAAAATTCATAATGACCCTCATGAGTTATAAATGCTGTTTTTGGAATGTCTTCAATCTTCATTTTGATTTGATGATATCCTGAACGAAGATCCAACTTGGTGAAGTAAATTGATCCATGCAATTCATTCAATAATTCATCAATGACAGGAATGGGAAATTTATCTTTAATAGTGAGCTTGTTGAGCTCCCTATAATCCGGACACATGCGCCATGATCCATCCTTCTTGTGCACCAATAATACTGGAGTAGAGAAAGAACTTTGACTAGGTTGAATTATACCAGACTCTAGCATTTCTGAAACCATACGTTCAATTTCACTTTTTTGAGCATAGGGATATCTGTACAACCTGATGTTTGGAGGAACACTTCGTGGAATCAAATGAATAGCATGATCATGATCACGAATAGGTGGGAGACCTTTGGGAGTCTTAATTACCTTTGAATGATTGTCCAAGACTTTTTGGAGATCTTGGACAATATTCAAGGAACTTGTAGAAAATGAAACCAATTTGAAAATAAAATGCTTGAGATTAGATAACGAGGATAATTTATTTCAAATGAATTCAATGACTATTGTGAATAACATGGAAAAAGAAGACATGTTCATAGACGATTTGAAGAATTTTTTTATTTTTTATTTATATATATATATATATATATATATATTTTTGAGGTGAACTAAGCCTCCTGTGTTGGTAAGCCTATTAGAGGGTTTATAACATAACTAAATTTATTATTCTTAAGGGCAAGTCGACCCTATATTTGACCCTCCTCCAAACTGTACATATTCACCCTAATTGCGGACATTATAAGCTCTCAATTTGTGGATTTGCACGAAGAATACCAAGGATTAGTCTGAGACTTTAAGCAATGTTGAAGATCTTGAGAAGGAAGCCTAAAAAACAAGGCTCTTTGATTGATTTGGCTTAGATTTTTGTGGTGGTTTTCTCACGGAGCTTCCAGGCCTTATTTGAGGACATTATTCAACTAAAATTCCATCCTCACGATGCAATAAGTTTGAGTCATTTAAGGAGGAAAATGATCTGAATGGAAAATACGGCTGGTTGTTCCTTCTTTAGAAGCTTTGTCATACCGTTAGAGCCGGTTATCTTTCCCAGTTTCCCTACAATACCCCTTAATTCAACTTCCTTTCCTTCTGCACAAAATTTCATTGAAAATTTCTTGAAAATTAAAAGCTATTGTACCCAAGGATTGTAGCCATTGGACTCCTAATACAACAACACCACCCATTGGAATGGAAAGAATTGGGCTATTCAATACATATTCTCCCATGGATAGCTTGATATTATGGCACTTTCCAGAGCAATTTATGGTTCCTCCACTTGCAACCATCACTTGACACTATGGTGCTAGATATACGAAGCAATTCAATTCCTTGGCTATCTTACAATGAATAAAATTATGGTTACTTCCCGAATCAATCAACACTATTACCTTTTTCTTCTTGATATGTCATTCTATCTTGATAGTTTGAGGAGTGGTAATTCCAGCCGATGCATTACAAGATATGGTCGGATTCATTTCTTCTTTATATAGGGTTTGTTCCTGGAGTATATCCTCTTCTTTTGACATTTCTTGTTCCTTTTCTTCCTCCTCTTCACAATCTATGTAGAATAATTTCTTCTCAGCATACTTATGACCTTTAGTGTATTTGCTATCACAACTGTACAAAGCCCTTTTGCGCTTTTTTCTTCCAATTGTTGTGGTGTCAACCTGGTAAGTTGTGGAAGGCTAGGGGCAACAAAACTTCCATCTTTATAGTTGTGAGTGGTAGGATTCTTGGTTGCCATAATTTTTCTTGCTAACCTGAATACCTTCTCCAATGAATCAAGTTCCCAAAGGTGAACCTCATGTTGGATATTATCCTTTAAAGTCCCTATGAACATATCAATCCTATGCTCCTCTGGAATATATTTTACCCTTATGTTCAATTTTTGGAAGTCCTCAATGTGCTCCATCATTGAACCCTTTTGTTTGAGATTTATCAATTGGCTAAAAAATGTGTTGCTTTTTGTATCCTCGTAATGTGCTATCATTTCTTCCGTAAAAATTTCCCAAGTGACAATTTGTTTACGATAGCAAAGCCATCGATACCATACAAACTGATTTTGTTCCAAATATAAAGTTGCAATACGTACCTTTTGTGTGTTTTACACATCATGGAGATTGAAAAATTGCTCCATCTGTAGTATCCATGTTCTAGGATCCTTGCCATCAAACTTCCTCATATCAATTTTTGGAACATGGTGGGTCTTCAATACAACATTAGAGTCTATGAAATCATGATTAACATTTCTTTTGTTCTCATCATGAGTTTCCTTTACTACCCTTTCACCATTAGTAACCATTTCTTGTAGCAACTTATTCAAATTTATCTTCAATTCTTCCATATTAGCATCCATGCCATTCATTTTAGCATCCATGCCATTCATCTTAGCTTCCACGCTATCCATCTTAACTTGCATGCCATCCATATTAGCTTCCATGCTAATATGAAACTAGAAAAGATAGAAAAGATAGATCAACACCTTATAATTCAGCCTCACAAAAAGATAGAGAAGATAATCAAATGTGGTATAATTGGTAATGTTGCTTCTAAATGTCCTTTTGGCAAATGGATGAGATAGTGATGAAGAAGAAAGTTATAGGAAAGAAAAGAAATATCAGAAAAGAAACAAAGGAACAAACAAGGGGAAATTGTTCAAGAAGAAAAGTCTCTATTCAAGAGACAATAATAGCTCATCTGATGAAGATGATGTTAGTGAAATTTTTTTTGATAGAGTGCTCTTCATGGAATTAGGTAATCATAATGAAACCCCTAAAAATTATGGAGGAAATTATGAATAAGAAGAAGGAGAAGTTGATCTTAAGGCTAAATTTGTTAGTGCCTTAAGATATCTTCAAAGAACAAGGAAGAAAAATCTCATACTCAAGGAAGAGGTGAAGATACTAAAGGAATGTTGACGAAGTCCCAACAAGAACTCCGAAGAGAATGAATAGGCTATCATAAATATGAAATTACAATTAGAAGAAGCCAAAGTGATAGAAGAAACACTCAAGAGACAGTTGGAAGAGAAGGAGAGAATAAATGGGAATCTAGTAGTTAAGATAGTCTCCTTGAGGAACTACAGAAGAAGGATATCCAACAAAATTTTGACAACAACACCAAAGTACCAGATGAAATCATTAGCAACCAGAAACAAGTCAATGATAGTTTTGGAATATCATACAAACAAAATAATACTGATAAAGGTTCAAGCTATATGATGACAAAAAGGAAGCAATGCAAGCAAGATGTGTTGACGCACTTAAGGGTCCCATAAAGAAGGAATAATGCAAGACATAAAAGGAGGATGTACAAAAACCAACAATGAATACGATTCAAGAAAAAGATCATGAATTCAAAAGAACAACACCATCAAGAAGACCACCTCCACTCATGTATTGAAATATACTTCTTGGCTTGTGTTCTTAGTGTAATAATTTTGGGCATAAGGCTATAAACTGTAGAGTCTATGAAAAAGGTATAAATACAAGAAATAACTATGGAAGTCCCAAGAATTACTATGAAGGTAGTTATGGTAGAAAATATCGTGACATCTTTAGTAGATATTATCACAATTTTGGCACTCTTAGTTATGAAACTAAATGTTACAAATGCAACAATTTTGGACATAACTAAAATTTTTAGAGGCAATTTGATAGTTCCTTCAAGGGGAACAAGGCAGGTTCATGTCCACCATATGGGGGAACAACCAAGAACTTGGAAAAGGAAGTAGGTAGATTTGAAGGCTAGGTATATGTGTTTGCCTTACAAACCCAAAGCAGAAAATGTCAATGGTATATTGATAGTGGTTGTTCAAAGCATATGACTGGAGAAAAAAATAGATTTGTAACATTGGAGAAAGAAAAAGAAGGATCTATCACTTTTGACTATGATAACTCTACCAAAATTATAGGGAAAGGAAAAGTTAGCTTTGCAAAGCAAAGATGTGATGACAAAAAATGTTTTACTTGTTGAAGTTATAAAGAATAATTTTCTAAGTGTTAACTAAATACGTGATCAAGGACACACACTTATATTCAATTCAAAAAAATGTGAAATAAGGAAAGAAGGATCAGAGAAAATGTTTGCAACGACAATAAGAAACCCAAACAACATATACCTCTTAAATGAGATTGGAAAGGAAAGATGTTTCATGGGAAAGGAGGATGCAAGTTTCCTTTGACATAGAATATTGGGACATATACACTTTGACAATGTTATCAAGACCAAAAGAATGAAGCTATAAAGAATATGTTTGAAATTACAAAGCTTTCAAATACTATGTGAAAGCATTGTCAACATGGAAAACAAACAAGAGTTGAGTTCAACACTAAGGAACATTCCACAACAAAAGCATTGGAACTTGTACATATTGATCTATGTGGGCCAACAAGAGAAAAAGGTCTAGATGGAAAAAAATACTTCATGTTTCTTATTGACGACTAACCAAGGATGACCTGGGTCTGTTTTCTTAAAAATAAGTCAAAAGCTTTTTAAAATTTCTGAATATTCAAGGAACTTGTAGAAAATGAAACCGATTTGAAAATAAAATGCTTGAGATTAGATAACGAGGATAATTTATTTCAAATGAATTCAATGACTATTGTGAATAACATGGAAAAAGAAGACATGTTCATAGACGATTTGAAGAATTTTTTTATTTTATATATATATATATATATATTTTTGAGGTGAACTAAGCCTCCTGTGTTGGTCAGCCTATTAGAGGGTTTATAACATAACTAAATTTATTATTCTTAAGGGCAAGTCGACCCTATATTTGACCCTCCTCCAAACTGTACATATTCACCCTAATTGCGGACATTATAAGCTCTCAATTTGTGGATTTGCACGAAGAATACCAAGGATTAGTCTGAGACTTTAAGCAATGTTGAAGATCTTGAGAAGGAAGCCTAAAAAACAAGGCTCTTTGATTGATTTGGCTTAGATTTTTGTGGTGGTTTTCTCACGGAGCTTCCAGGCCTTATTTGAGGACATTATTCAACTAAAATTCCATCCTCACGATGCAATAAGTTTGAGTCATTTAAGGAGGAAAATGATCCGAATGGAAAATGGCATCAACCCATGGTACTCATCCACCCATATTATTCATCGACCCATGGAATTTACCCATGGTATTGTAAATGGCATCCGCCCTTGGTATTGTAAAATCCACCCATGGTATTCATTCACCCATGGAATTTACCCATGGTATTGTAAATGGCATCTGCCCGTGGTATTGTAAAATCCACCCATGGTATTCATTCACCCATGGAATTGACCCGTGGTATTGTAACTGAAAAATACTATAAGTAACAAGTCACATTTTGTAAAAGGACAAATTGTCCGCTCCACCACAATTGGCTACATTGCGGCGGACAATCCGTCCTTTTACAAAATGTGACTTGTTACTTATAGTATTTTTCAGTTACAATACCACGGGTCAATTCCATGGGTGAATGAATACCATGGGTGGATTTTACAATACCACGGGCAGATGCCATTTACAATACCATGGGTAAATTCCATGGGTGAATGAATACCATGGGTGGATTTTACAATACCAAGGGCGGATGCCATTTACAATACCATGGGTAAATTCCATGGGTCGATGAATAATATGGGTGGATGAGTACCATGGGTTGATGCCATTTTCCATTCGGATCAGAAAACTTGTGGCATCCATTCATTAAAACTAATATGGATCTAAGGGCGATCTCGACCCCTTTCCTGAGGCCTAATTTAGGCCATTCTTGAGCCTAAATTTTGGTCCATGTCCGATGCATTCTTGAGACAGATCCAAGCTATCCCTTGAGGTAGATCAACAATATTTAATGAGGCACATTTCAGTGGTCAGAGCTAGTCCTTCCTGAGGCAAATTTTGGTGGTTTGAGGAAGTTCTTCCTGAGGCACATTTCGTTTGTCTAAGGCAGTCCTTTCTGAGGCACATTTTAGTGGTATGAGGTAGTCTTTCTTGAGGCACATTTCGATGGTCTTAGACCTATTTGTGAGGTAAACATGCATCTGAGATAGATGTTCGAATATGAGGGAGTCTAAGGGAGATCCAAATATGAGGAAGTGACATATACACTGGACTGATCTGAATTTCTATGAAGCATATCTGAGGAAAAATCTAAGGCTCTTTCTTAGGAACATTTAGGCTTGTTTTGAGGCTTACTTTGAGATAACTTGTTGGCTTGCTTGAGGAGATATGTGTTACACATCATTTTGTCACATTAGGAAAATGATCATCAAAATTGGATCTCTCGCCATCCATCCAAGTGTCATGAAGCACTCCCTTGGAATTCAACAACTTATGTACCTTGAATAAAGTGGAATTTCTGGATATCATGGTACAAAACCTTGTTTTTGAGAATCTGTGCAGTTTTTCTGAATAAAATCCACACTTGTGCAATTTATTCCACTATAAACTGCACATATATGCACTCTGTCTTCCACTATAAACTACGCAGGTAAATTAATAAAAGGTAAAAATAAAAAGTGAGATCTATAAGCATTTTTGGGCAAATCATTCCCAACAGAAAGCCTCAAAATCATGTTTATTCGAGCCTAAACTCATTTTTGATGGAACTAATTCCCATTCTTCAAGGAGCCCTCATCCCTCTTTTAGTGGATCTCATCCTTGGACTAAGGATCTCAAACTACTTCCTTTTGGCCTATTAATCAAGCCATAGGTGGGGGAGTTGAGGGAGGTTGCTGAGAGTAAGTTTATGCTGAGGGAATCAGGTTGGAGAGATTATCATTCTTGGAGAGGATTGAGATCAATGGGAGGAGCTTCACAACATCAAGGCACATGTTTTGTAGCTCCTTTATGTTTCTAAAATTAATACAAACAAGCATTTCTTCTCACTACATTGTTTAATGGATTAATTGATGAATTTCATGGATGGTTTATGTTATTTATATTTGTCCATTGGAATGATGTTTGTTACTAGTCTCCTTGATCACTAGTTTGAATTATTGAATCATTTATGCTGCATATGCCTTTGATCCTTTGTTGTTTCCATGTGTGTAGGTCTAGATTCAAGCATGGAGGAGCTGCACTGAAGCACAAAGGGGGATCTTCATCAAGCATGTCGTAATAAGGTATGAATTTCCTTTTCCCACCTTGTTAGCTTATGATTCAAGAAACGATAGATTCAGGGAAGGAATTAGCTTGATTGTTTGTTTGTTACTAGTTTCCTTTTAGGATCTAGGGAGATCGCTCTTGTCAGCAAGAGGGATTTATCCACCTAAAAAATTGGTGACTCCACTGGGGAACATCTTGTTCTCTTCCATCTCCTTGTTTTTTATTCTCGAACTTTTTTGATAGCTTTATCTGAGTCTTGACAAGTTAATGACCTTTCAGATTTTGTGATTTGTTTGGATACCTTTTTATTTTTTTCTTTAAGCTTCTCGACCTGTGCGGTTTTTGTTAAAAAACAGAGCATATATTTACACAGATTACCTTTAGCAACAATGCGAATACGCACTGTACTATACTGGCTACCTGCACATACTCTGAGAATTTTTGGAAAAATATCTTTTCCTCTCATTAAAGTCATAATTTTTTTTTTTTAAGGTTTCATTGCATTTGTCTATGCTTCCAGCCAGTCTTCGTGTGTTTGATCGGGTGTTGTGAAGGAGTTTTCTGGAGATTTTTTCATCTTCAAGGATTGAAAGGTAGGGTTTCTCAAGAACTGATGTTTTGATGAGATGTACTTCTTGTGCTGCATTGAAAACATGAGTCATTTTTATTCCAATACTGAAGTTTAATAAGAATTACACTTTAAGCATTGATTTCATAACATTCATTCAAACATTTTCATTTTAAGGATTTCTTTGGGTGTTTTGAATTTGATTTCCTTTGGTCATTGTTCAAATATTTGTCTCAATTTCTTAACAATTTTTGCATGTTTTTGCTTTCATTGTGTCTGAGCAATAATCGCCTTTGAATGTCATTGTTTTTTTGGTCTTTGGTTTTTTCATTCGATTTCCTTTATTTACACTTGATTGGTTCTTTAGTTGGATTAGTGAAGAGAAATAGGCTTGTTGTTCTTTCACTGCTTTGGAATCATCTTGTGTTTGTTTTGAATAATTCTCTTACATATATTACATTTGCATGGTTAGAATTCTCATTTCATGAAAAAAATTTGTGCATAGATTACATTTGCATAGTGTTCACGGAAATTGTGCATAGATTATATTTGCATAGTTTTCAAGCAAATCGTGCATAGATTACATTGCGCGGTTTGCAACTTAGATCTTTGAATTGCATTGAAAAATTAGAAGTGGTACATTTTGGAGTTAATATTTTAAAGAAGAACCTCTTTACTTACTCTAGCTAGAATTCATCGAAACGAAGAGATTACAAATTTCATATTTGATGCATTAGAGTATTGGGTCAAGTCATAATACCATCAGTTTCATGTCCATTTACCCTTTGAGTAAATAATAGCTTAATAACGATGCATTAATAAAATTCATTTAGAATTTATATTATTTTTAGGGCTCTTTCCACCTCCAGTAGATTAGGTTGTAGGGATCTGGAATAGGGAAGTTAGTAAAGTTTCCAAAGCTACAAACAAACAATAGAATCTTGCGTTAGGGAGAGAAATCCAATTATTTCAGTTTGCTCCGGGAAGATCTTCTTATACATGAGTTAAGCACAATATCATGTCAGATCTGGTGAAGTGATTGTACCCACTTCATTGGCTATGATAGAGTGATTTGCATGTATTACAACGATGCTGAAAGGTACTTGGGGTCACTTGAAAGTAAACCTCCAATTAACCATGTTGAGGAGCTTTCAAGGGGATTGAGCTTTGTTACTCTGCCCTTGCATGTACGTCCGATTTACAACTGTCCCCCCAAGTAAAATTGTTGTAGTTGGTAAAATTAGTGACCATAATCCTAGGGCTCTACCTAAGGTGACGGAAGAGGGAAGGTCCTGCTACACCTGGAACAAAAATTGACTAGAATCACTTGGACGTTTTGGAGGGTAATCTTTGCTCGAGATGGCATAAGTGAAGTTACTTGCACCAGAATGTTTCATTAAGCAGGTTGTCAGTGTAACTGGTTCCAAACGCTCATATCTATAAACTTTTTCACTTTGATCTCTACAACGTTGGATTTCATCACCAACTAGTAATTATTGATCTCTGTGACAAGTCAGTTTGTATGGTTTGAATCCCTAGATTTTTTAGCGTGTGTTACCTTGTTTGTTTTTACTTTTTACAAGACCTTAGGTGTGGATTGTGAATATTATTTAATTTTAATAATAATTTTTTTTGGATTGAATCTAATGGAAATAATGCCGGAAGTTACCGATAAAGACCTCCCTTTTAACGGGAATCCTAATCCTTTTCCTGATTTTGCAAATGTCGGTCCTCCTTATATGGCTACATTGTCACTTCCTGGATTCACGATAGGTTTACCTGTATGGTTGTTCTCAACTTATTTAATTCCAAATACTCCAATTGTACTAGCTCAACCGAGTTCTCCATCTCAACATCACCAACCTACTGTTGACCCTTTACCTTCTTCATCCAACATGTCCTCCTCCCTTTCTTCTTCTTTGCTTGGTAAAAGCCTTGATGCTAGTAACCAGGTGACTAAGAAGAAGAAGAAAGGGAAGAAGAAGAAGAAGCAAGATAAGAAAGAAGTCAACCAACCAACCATGGCCGTAAGTATTGGTAATGTTGAGGGAACTTCTACAATGCATCGTAAGCCAAAATACCCTTGAAATATTTGTAAGGGTGACCACTTCCTTATCAATTGTCCTGGTATTCCTAAGGTTTTGGAAGTATGGTCAAATAATTCTCATCAACTTATTGTTGATCCATCAACCAATGATTCTCAGATTCCAGGGAAAAATATTAAGGTCAGGTTTCCTTGTAGGTTATGCAAAGGGACTCATCATAGTCACCTTTTCCCTCACATGGATGAAGCCTCAAAATTGTTGGAAAAACTTACTGTTTCACAAAAACAACTTCCAACTAATTACATTAACTTTCTCCCCATCTGCCGTTAGTTGATGAAGTGATTGATCTAAATTATAGTACAGTTAATCCCACTCTTCCATTGGAGGGTGAAACATGTATCACCCAGGTTGATGGACTATTTGTTGATCAAGTGGTCGAATCGATTCCATCTTCGGTCAATCCCACTCTCCATTTAAAGAGTGAACTTCATACCGCTCAGGTTCTTCATGTTACATAAGATTCTTCTACACATGGGGACATTTCATCTGTTTCTTTTGAACCCAATCCAAGTAATGATTCTATTTCTTTTGATTGGAGTAGACTGATAAAACCTTGTTTTCCTTCTTCCACCCCTTTCCAAATCATTGTGAAATATTATGGTAAGAAGGTGCATCACACAAGTATAAATGAAGGTGCTTCTGTCAGTATTTTATCCTCATCTGATTGGAAAGCTTTGGGTGACCCTCAGCTTGTGCCTGTTACACATAATCTGTTAGCTTTTAGCAGAACCATTAATGAACCTTTAGGGATCCTTCCTAAGTTACCTATTACCTTGGAAGGTAAAACTATTTGCATTGATCTTATGGTAGTCCAAGGCCCCTTATATTTCGATTTTCTCCTTGGGCGAGACTATGTCTATGACATGAAAGCTATCATATCAACACTCTTTCGCGTGATGTCCTTCCCTCGTAATGGAAACATTGTGATAGATGATCAAATTTCATATGTTGATCTTGCTTCAACTACTAGTCATACGACATCCCTGAATGTTCCCTATATGGAAGTGGTACCTACTCCACCACGAGTTAATTATGTGGCAACCCATCCCATGTTTTCAGTTATCAATGCAAGCGAGCCTCTCACTATTTTCTCGACTTCTTTTGACTTAGATCCGGTAAATGACAAGGTCAAAACTTCAATGGGGGAATATGAATATGATTTTCTTATCCCTATTGATCCCCTTGACATGTGTTCCTTCCAGGGAACTGTTCTTCCATATGATGAAGACCTTTTGGAAGCCATGATAAAGGGGTGTCCCTTGACATGTGTTTCTTCCATTTGGAAGCCATGAAACAAGGTACCCGAGGATTCTTCTTTTACTATGTCAACCTATTCAAAAAATGAAACAACTATTTATGAGGTTGGTTCTTTTACTGTGTCAACCTCTTTAAAAATGAAACAGGGACTTATGAGGATGGTTCTTTCACTGTGTCAACCTCATTAAAAAATGAAACAGGGTCTCATGAGGATAATTCTTTTACTGTGTCAACCTCGTTAAAAAATGAAACAGGTCCTTATGAGGATGGTTCTTTTCCTATGTCAACCTCGTTAAAAAATGAAATAGGTCCTTTGAGGATAGTTCTTTTACTGTGTCAACCTCATTAAAAAATGAAACAGGTCATTTGAGGATGGTTCTTTTACCATGTCAACCTCGTTAAAAAATGAAACAAATCCTCCCCTAATTGAGTCAAGTTTTTCATTTGATCTTGTAAATGAACATTCATTTCATCCACCTATTAGTAACCAGTAGTCTACTTAGGTGAATGAAATGAAGTTTGGGGGGCATGTTCCCTTACATTCATTATGCTGGGGGCATGAAAACTTATCTCAAGCACAATTTTCTCTATTTCAAGCTTGTGTAAAAAGAAACTAGTCTCAAGCAAATTTTTCCTATGTTTCAAGCTTGTGTAAAAATGAAACCACCCTCAAGCACAATTTTGCTTTGTTTCAAGCTTATGTTAAAATGAAACCTATCTCGAGTCTATTTTGGTTATTATTTTCAAGACTTGTTAAAATCCTGAAAATCTCGAGCTTCTTTTGATATCTTTTCATGCTCATAAAACAAGCATGAAAATGCCGAGTTCTTTCCATCTTTTCTTGCTCATTGATTAAATTGAAAGTCGGTAATATGAGTATATTTTTATCACTTTTTCAAACTTGTTAAAACTTATGAAAAGTGAAACCAAAGATTACTCTTTTAAGCCCTTTTCAGACTCTTAAAACATGAAAAGATTTCTGAGCACTTGATTGTTCGAACTCGTAAAAGTAAATGAACAACCGTCCACTCAGTATAATTTTACCCCTTTTACGGACTAAATTGGACTATTTATGAAAAAGAGTTCTCTCTTGTATTATGGTTAATAGAGTTCTCTCTTGTATTATTTTATCCTTTTTCGGACCTGAGAGACTAAATTTATGAAAAAGAACATGAAGAAGTTTACTTATGGTTTCCTTCTGACTCCCTAAAACTAAAAAACATCGAGCTTTACTTTCTTCAGGATCATTAAAATTTTACGGTAAAAGAATTGAATGAGTTTCCTTTTTGTGTCTTTTTCAAACTCTTAAAAGAAATTGACATCGAGTTACCCCTTTACTGGACTCGTAAAATTAAACATTACATGACTCATTAAGAATGACGAGACCGAACCATTCCTTCTTAGGGTTTGTTAAAAATACTTCGATGGACTCATTCGAAGGATGATATTACAAGGCAAGCATATGTTATCCTCCTAGGTACTTGCTAGTAATGGTGGGGTAAAATTTAGAAGAAAAAATTATTTCTTGTATTTAAGGCAGTATGTCACTCTTGAACATGACACTCCATCACACATATGTTTGGGTTGGGGAATCCATTTGTCTCACATTTAATCGAACCTTATTGAAAGTCTTCAGTTGGTTTTGGCTATTATCGTTGAGTCAAATGCTGCCAAGTCATTTTGTTGTGTCTCCAATATGTTCAAGAGAAGTCTAAACCTCAGTTCAAATTACCTTGCAATTTGTAGCCTTCAATTGTGTCGGCTATCCCTGAGTCAATCCTTGCAAACTATTTTCCAAAACTTGACATTGTGTTTCGTGTCATAGGCCCTCCTGTGACAGATCACTTTCTATCGACTTCAGCTCATTATCTAGGAAGTTGATCTAGAAACCTTCAGTACCTTGAAGCCTGCATGCCTTAATGGTAGGTTTCTTGCCTTTGATGACAATTCTCATCATTGGCCTTCGATCAAACGATTCTATGAGTGTTCAACTTCAGATCGTATTCTCACACTCTATAGATTGTACTGAGAGTACCTTGAGAACCATTGTCATTAATGGTGGTTTTTCTCGCACTTGTTAATGGTTAACATAATTGACCGATAATCAAGTGGTTTCTACCTTGTTTGACTTTGAGATATTTACTTGCATGGTTAGATTCATACAATGGATCAAGAAATGGAGATCAAGACCCTGGATCTAGTTTTATCCATTCGGGTTGCGAGTAGTTTTGTATTCATATTTACACAAAGAGCTTTATGTTTGATGGCTGCGTCCATCCTATATCTACTTTGACATGATGTAATTCCATACTATGCTTTAAGACGTTTATGTTCTGAGTATGGGAATGCCTACCTTAGTGATGATTATTATATTGCATTGTAATCCTTGATTGATTGTTGCAGGTTTCCAACCATGATCTCCAATCCAATCCTTGATATGATAAAGTACTTCAATCCTCAAACTTTTCTGACTTTTCACTTTAGGGGGCAATTTGTTACACATCATTTTGTCGCATTAGGAAAATGATCATCAAAATTGGATCTCTCGCCATCCATCCAAGTGTCATGAAGCACTCCCTTGCAAGTCAACAACTTATATACCTTGAATAAAGTGGAATTTCTAGATCTCATGGTACAAAACCCTATTTTTGAGCATCTATGTAGTTTTTCTGAACAGAATATGCACATGTGTAATTTCTTCCACTATAAATTGCGCATATATGTGCTCTGTCTTCCACTATAAATTGCACATATATGCGCTCTGTCTTCCACTATAAACTGTGCAGGTAAATCAATAAAAAGTAAAAATAAAAAGTGAGATCTAGAAGCATTGTTGGGTGAATAATTCCCAACAGAAAGCCTTGAACTCATGTTTATTCGAGCCTAACCTCATTTTTGATGGAACTAATTCCCATTCTTCAAGGAGCCCTCATCCCTCTTTTAGTGGATCTCATCCTTGGACTAAGGATCTCAAACTACTTCCTTTTGGCCTATTAATCAAGCCATAGGTGGGGGAGTTGAGGGAGGCTATTGAGAGTAAGTTTATGCTGAGGGAATCAGGTTGGAGAGCTTATCATTCTTGGAGAGGATTGAGATCAATGGGAGGAGCTTCAAAACATCAAGGCATAGGTTTTGTAGCTCCTTTATGTTTCTGAAATTAATACAAAAAAGCGTTTCTTATCACTGCATTGTTTAATGGATTAATTGATGAATTTAATGGATGGTTTATGTTATTTATATTTTTCCATTAGAATGATGTTTGTTACTAGTCTCCTTGATCACTAGTTTGAATTATTGAATCATTTATGCTACATATGCCTTTGATCCTTTGTTGTTTCCATGTGTGCAGGTCTAGATTCAAGCATGGAGGAGCTGCATTGAAGCACAAAGGAGGATCTTCATCAAGCATGCCGTAATAAGGTATGAATTTCCTTTTCCCACCTTGTTAGCTTATGATTCAAGAAACGATGGATTCAGGGGAGAAATTAGCTTGATTGTTTGTTTGTTACTAGTTTCCTTTTAGGATCTAGGGAGATCGCTCTTGTCAGCAAGATGGATTTATCCACCTAACAATATGTTGAGTAATTGAGGCCCAAGTCAAGGCTGTCCTAATTGCTGAATGAGGCATGGTTAAAGGTATGAGTTAGCACCTCTTTGTTGAATTCTATATATTTTGGATCTCCACAGATTGGAATGCAGAGTGACAATAACATACATATTGGAAATATCAATTTAAGGAGTAGACTTGATGTTGAATGTGACTTGTAGAGATGACAATGATTGAATGTTGTTGTAATTAGGTCATTGTCTCTAATATGAGATCCCAATAATTCTCTCTATCTTGTATTATTAAGGGTGGCAGGGTGGTGCTAGGTAAGGAAGTTTTAGCTTCCTTTAGGAGGTTTTCGCCTCCTTCTAGTGGGAGCTAATAAACCTAGGTTGTAGCCTTTCCAGTTGTACCTAGTAGAAATGAAAGTTGTAGCTTCCGTAATAATATAAATAAATTGTTTATACATATATCTTGTTTTCATTTGAAGTGATGTTATTGGTTAATTATTTATGAGAGTAAATTGTAAGAAAAGGGGAAATACTAATTCACCCTACCTCCCAATACTTCGAACAATTGGTATCAAACAAGGTTACCCGCAAACAATATAGTCATTGGAGGGAATATCGTGCAAAAATATGAATCATATGGAAGGTATCTCTTCAAGGACAATTATGATATTTGACGGAAATGATTATCCACAATGGAGCAGTTGCAAGAAAACCTACTTGAAGGCTTTAGGAGTGGATGTTTGGCTCTCCATTGCAAATTGCTACAAAGTTCCTAAAAATTCTCCAACTAATCCTAATGAGAAGAAATTATTTAGTTGCAATTAAAAATATCTTCATACCATTACAGGTGGATTTTTAAGAACTATTAAGACCAAGGGGATGAAATGCACCACAACCAAAGATGTTTGGCATGAACTTAAAACTCTTTATGAAGGTGATGATAAGGTCAAATAGGTTAAACTTAAAAAATATAGAGCTCAATTTGAAAATCTAAAAATGGATGAAAAAGAAGATATTGTGACTTATTTACTTGAAGTAAACGAATTTGAAAACTCCATCAGAGGATTAGGAGAAGAAACTAAATATCCATTGATATTACAAAATGTACTGAGATCACTTTCATTGAGATATGATGCCAAGGTATCTACCATAGAAGAAACCAAGGACCTGACCAAGATGATAATGGAAGAATTACATATCAATCTTACAACATACAAAATGAGAATAGATATAGAAGACAAATAGTAAAATAGAGAAGTAGCCTATAAAGCTACAAAGAAGACAAGAAGCAAAGAAATCAAGCTAGAAGACACATAAGGTGATGAATCATATGTAGAAGAAGTAAATTTCATCAAAAAACTCAAAAGGGGAACCAAAAAACAAAAAGGTAAGTTACCCTTTAAATGTTTCAATTGTGGCAGAATAGGTCATTATGTTAAGGGATGTCTGTGGGGGAAAAGAAAAACTCCCACAAGAAAAATCTATATTCTAAAGAAGACAATAATTCTTCAGACGAGAGTGATACAAAAGAAGGGAATGTAAGACAAGTTATTTTCATAACCCAAGAAACCCAAAATAGTGATCACGATGACAAAGAGTTCATTGATTCAGATGAAGAAACAAAAGAACCAAATATGATAATGGATTCTTTTTGGGGACTTAGAAATGATTCATATATCGAACAAGAAGATGAAGATCTTAATTTTTTTTTGAAGAATAATGAAAAATAAAATTCCAAGCTTAAAAACAAAATTAGAGAATTGAAAAGGCTACTTGAAAAACGTGATGAAAAAAATATCTCTTTAAAGGTCCATCGTGAAGAAGAAAAAAGAGTTGTGTAAGTAATGAAGATCCAAATGAAGAAGAAAGAAGAATATTTTAAGAAACTTGAAGAGGAAGTTGTGTCACTGAGGGTTGAAGTTTAAAAGATAAATAAGGACATGAATAACTTGCTAGTGTTGGATAACATTCTCAGCTGTCAAATACCATCAGGTGATAAAATTGGTCTTGGCTATACAAGTGCATCTTCAAGCGAAGCAGAAACAAGCTTATAGACTCTGAAGGAAGAAACTCAAATGGAGTTTAGAAATGCTGCTACTTAAAGAAGTTCTACTAATCGACAATGGATTGAACCACCTCCAAGATAGAACAAATTCAGAATATCATCCTACTGTCCTAGGTATGAAAATATTTTCCTTGGTCATTGTTACTCTTGCAAGAATTTTAGGCATAAAGCAATTCATTGTAAAATTAGTACAAGAGGCAATTATGTAAGAAGCATGAATAATTACAGATTTGTAAGAAGTGGCCATAGAATAGGGAATGTTTATGGATCTACCTACAAGAATTAGAATCCATTTGAACAACTAATGAATTATAACATTGTATGCTATAAGTGCAATAATCTTGGTCACAAGTCATAGGATTACAGGCTTGTAAAAGAAAATGATCCAACCATAAATACAGAGAAACCAACTATGAAATGGGAAAGTAAAAACAAGGAATATTGAAATCTAGCTTTGATCATTGAAGGAAAAGAAGATGAATGGTACATAGTGGATGTCGACACATATGACAGGAGATAAAAAAGTGTCATCCTGAAAAGAAAAAGCACCAGCGTTGCATTTGGAGATAACCCTTTTGTCAAGATACTTGGAAATGCGTAGTAGATATTGGAAGTGAACATGTCAAAACAACAAATGCTTTTATGGTTGAGTATTTGAAGCACAATCCTCTCATGTCGAAAAAACGTGTGATCAAGGGTATAATCTCTTGTTTGATTCCCAAAAATGTGAAATCAAAGAAGAACACTTAAGATGATTGGTTACAAAAACTACAAGAAGACTAAACTTACATATCCATTCTAGATCAAGCAGAGCAAAATAACATTTCATCCAAGCAAAATAGCTTCAAGAAAAACAAATAAGGAAAGGAAAAGAAGAAATAAGTAGTGTTAAGTGCCATGTGTTCAGGGGGAGTGACCCAAAAGAAATAAGTCACCCTTTTCCATTAATGTAAAAGGGGGAGAAAGGAAGCAAAACATGGATACAGGGGGAGTGTTACGACAAGTGGAGTATCTGACAGGGAGAGCATGAGTGTTGACATCAATGAAAAATGGGGATATTGTTGGAATAAATATCCATTGATATCAAAGGGTGAATGGGACAACACTTGTTTGATGGTATGTGCATGAGTTGGTGAATTTGGATGCAAAACACACTAGATTTATAGCCCTTGTCATAAAATTTCACTTGGTAGGAGGTATGCCTTGTGGGTCCTCTTGGTTGGAGAGATATTCAAGTTTGAAGTTTGATGCCCCAAATGGACAGGTGTATCACCAGTTCCTGCCCCAATAATTAATGGCCTTAATATTTCATTGCTTCCCCTAAAAGGAAGTCAAAATTGCAATTTAAATTGACCTAAGTCCAATGTACAAGATAACCTTGAAGAGGGCATATTGAACTAAGGTGAGCTAAGCCTCCTGTGTTGGTCATCCTGTTAGAGGGTTTATGGCATATTTTTTTTTTTTGTATTATTAAGGGAACACCGATCCTATATTTGACCCTCCTCCAAAATATATATATTCACCCTAGTTGTGGACATTCCAAGCTATCAATTCGTGGATCTGGACGAAGAATACCAAGGAGTAGTCTAAGGCTTTGAGCTACGTTGAATATTTGGAGAAGGAATCCTAAAAACTAAGGTTCTTTGATTCATTTGGCTTAGATTTCTGTGATGGTTTCCTCATTGATATTCTAGGCCTAATTTGAGGCTATTCTTGAACTAAAATTATGTTCTCCAGATGCAATAAGGCTTAGCCGTTTAAGGAGGAAGACCTATGGAATTCATTCACTGAAACTAATCTTGATATGAGGCCAATCTCAACACCTTTCCCGAGGCATTCTTGAGTTAGATCGAAGTTATATTTTGAGGCACATCCAAGGTATCTCTTGAGGCAGATCATCAATCTTTCCTAAGGCACATTTTGGTGGTCAGAGGAAGCCCTTCCTAAGGCACATTTTGGTGGTGCAAGGCAATCCTTCTTGAAGTACATTTTGGTGGTCTAAGTAAATCATTCCCGAGGCACATTTCAGTGGTCTGAGGCAATATTTCTTGAGGCACATTTCGATGGTTTGAGACCCATTTGTGAGGTAGAAATACATCTGAGATGGAGGTCTAAATTTGAGGGAGTCTGAGGGAGATCTAAATTTGAGGAAGTCACACATATATTGGATTGATCTAGATTTTTGAGAAGGATATCTGAGGAAAAATATAAGGCCCTTTCTTAGGCACATTTAGGTCTGTTTTGAGGCTTACTTTGAGGTAGCTTGTTGGCCTGTTTGAGGAGTTGTGTTGAGGTAATTAAGTCCCAAGTTAGGGTTGTCCTAATTATTGAATGAGGCATGGTTAAAGGTATGATTTAGAACCTCTTTGTTGAATTATATATCTTTAGGATCTCCACAGATTGGAAGGCAGAGTCACAATAGCATACATATTGGACATATCAATTTAAGGAGTAGTATTGATTTTGAATGTGACTAGTAGAGACAATAATGATTGAATTTTGTTGTAATTGGGTCATTTTCCTTGTTACGAGAGACTAAGAATTATTTCTCTACATCTTTTTGTAAAGGGTGGAAGGGTGGTGTTAGGAAAGGAAGTTGTAGATTCCTTTAGGATATTGTCGCCTTCTTCTAGTGGGAGCTGGTAAACATGGGGTTGTCTCCATTCCAGTTGTAGTTGTGTTGACAGCTCAAAAATATCTGCCTAGAACATTATAAGGGAGACCACCCAATCAGGAACTTAGAGCAGCCCCTTTTGCATTGAAATGGTGGTTCCAACTGGTTAAACTAGGTCCAGTTACCTTCTCTCTATCTCCGCTGGCTTAAAATATGACTTTCACCTACCAATATAGAAGAGACACCAGATCGGCCATCTTGCTGATCAGGCAAGAAAGTGATCCTTAGGATGACCTAGGGCTCAGCCAAGCCACAACTAAATTTTTCCTCTTTAATAAGAGGACTTCTAAGAATGTAGAATTAAATCTAAATGGAAAATAATTCTAAAATACAAGAAAAAGGAAAAAGATCCTAAGCCTATCTCGATTAGGAAGATGTATATCTAACCCAATCGAGAGCAAAGTATTTAAATGATTGTGATTTAAATATGTTTGGCTTATAATGAATATCAAGCTAACAAAATAGTTCAATTAACTAATATTATGAATTCCAAAACACATTCTGTTCAAAGATCTATTAACTGAGATAATTAATCAACCACATTTAGGAAGTAGTTTACAAAATGATGATGATTGTTAAATCAATAACTCAAATGATTCAACAATA
The DNA here is from genome assembly GCA_031772625.1 of Pinus tabuliformis. NCBI lineage: Eukaryota > Viridiplantae > Streptophyta > Pinopsida > Pinales > Pinaceae > Pinus > Pinus tabuliformis. The sequence goes on from CM062819.1 coordinate 1,703,309,928, forward strand.
ATATAAGGAAATAGTTCACATAATATTATTGTTTATTTAAGACAAAATTAAAAGGCTGATCTCTGAGTAAGTAGTTACTCATAAATCAAAGTTCAACACATAAGAGCAGAGATAAAAATAGATAATTGAAGCAAATTACTCACATCAACAATAGTGTGCAAATATGAATGAAATTGACACATTTATGCTATTATAAAATGAAACCAGTATTAAAACAATAGTATTTTAAATACCAATTGATTGAAACTGTTTCTCTAGCTCTGATCTCCAACAATCCTTTACAATGTTTGAACTCTATTGTTAAGACAATAGCTGTAATAGTGCAAATTCTGCTCTCCATACATATTTCAGAATTAAAAAAAAAATCCCAATAATCCCTAGATCTGAGATTGATCCTCTCTCTACCTACAACCCGAAATACCTATTATAATAGTGTTTTAAGCATTACAAAATTGCAGAAGAGAGAAGACCTTTGTTCATTCTACAAACCACTATTTATAATTTACAAAATGAATTCCAAATAGGAGAGCTGTTGAAGAGTAATTTTTCTCCAACAATTTTCATTGGTCCAAATTCATTTTCTTCTATTGTTGGAGCAATCCCATTGATTGAAATTTTCTTTTCCTCATCTCTTCAACTGTTTTCCTGTCAAAACCAATCAGAATTCAATTAAAATACAAATTAAAATTAAAATACCAAATCTAGACATAAAATATCTCCAATCAAAACTTAATTAAATAAATAAATAAAAGGAAATCTAAGTTTTTTATTGATTCCTGTAAAGATCTAATTGGTCAAGGAAAACATAGATGAATGGATTTGCATTCAGTAGAGGCTATGCACAAATAAAAATGTAGAAAATTAACCTCAGAATTTTATTTTATTTTTATTTTTAGTTATTTATTTATTTATTATTATTATTATTATTATTATTTATTTATTTATTATTATTATTTTTTAAAATTAAGAGCTTGATTTTCTGCTAAATTTTAGACCCATTAAATGATCAAATCTGGTTATGCAACCACTTCAGAAATATTCTCCATGATTTTATCTATCCAACAAGCCGTCCCAGACCTTATTTGGCTAAGTAAAGCTCAACTTATGAGTTTCCAAAGTTGAAAAATCAAATCTGTTAGAATTCTGAAAAATGTGTTGCCTAGGCCAAAAACATTTTTTTTAATTAAAATCTACTCCTAAATTAAATTATAATCATTTCTTAATTAATACTAATTTAATTATATTATAAAATTAAATTAATTATAAACAAAATCTAATTAATTAAAAATTAAAATAAAATTAACAGTTTATTAAAATTAAAATTATATTATATTAATATTATATAAAAATTATAATTAATATATCATATATTATAATATTAAAATAATATATTTATTAAAAACACAAACCACACTTTTCCTACACATTTTCCTAAACTTTTTCCATCCACCCAAACCTCATAAGCTGTCAACATCATTGCATATTGAGTTTAAAAGAGCACATAAAATGGTTTTCTAACTATATTTTGTGTTTGCTATTTGAACTAGATTTTTGCTTATAAGCTGCGGAATCTTGTCACTTTCCGCAGCCAGTTCAACTTTCCGCAACCTTTTTGTTAAAGTCTATATTGCAGGTGTCTTCAGGCAAATCGAGCCACATGGGCAAGTTGAAAATGACGTGGACATGGACTGAGTCCTATTGGCTCAGTCGAATTCATCAAAGAAGGCCGTGGTCAAAGGTGGTCAAGCGGTGGTCAAATATAGGAGTCCTACAGCAACAGGACTCCGTTTTCAACCACATGAAGACTTTTGTGGCCGTTCCTAGATCTCTGGGGACGTATCGACACATGTGGACTACTCCATAAGGCGAATCCAACAACCATCCTCAATAGATTTAATCATCACGACAACCATGATGCTAGATCCATGGACGTTGTCGTTCACGTGTACTCTGTCAGCGTAGTTTTTAGGAAATCAGTTATGTAGCTTTCTGTTATAAATAATGCGTTTCTATACGCATAATAGTTAGTCTTTGAAATATATTGTTGACTGTTAACGAGCCCACTGTGCCGTGACATTGTTTCATTGTTATGACTGCGTTCTGAATATATGAGAAGACTCTGTTTCTGAGCATAATTTGTGGTTGATAGCTGTTGCCCGAGGTTGTGCAGAGTGCCCCTGCACACGCCGAGGTTTTGTTTATTGCTGTACAATTTCACATTGCGTTTCTTTATGTTTATCATGCCATAGTATTCACTTATGTATATTGCATTTCCTATGGTATTCACGTTTTATTTTTGTCCATAATTTTACATGCTTTATGTTACTATTAACGCCGATCAGTGTGCTTGTTCCAGATTACAGTAGGCAGCCCGGACATTTGCATATAGTTTCCACAATGACTAATGACATGGAATCAGTCTTGTCTTTCTCCTGATTTATTTTTCTTTAGCTTTTAATTCCAACACTGTTTTGTTTATTTCAAGATTGTTCATTGGCTTTATTAGTTAGATTAGATATTAAATTTCTCATGTCATTATCAGTTATCTCTGAAAGCCATAGTGAGACTAATGGTGAGGGATTGAAGTATGAGTGTGTAATTTGATATTAGTTTATTTTTCTACAAATTAGATATTGAATTGCTCATGTCATTATCAGTTACCTCCGAAAGCCATAGCGAGACTAATGGTGAGAGATTGAAGTATGAGTGTGTAATTTGATATTAGTTTTATTTTTCTGCAAATTAGATATTAAATTGCTCATATCATTGTCAGTTACCTCTGAAAGCCATAGCGAGACTAATGGTGAGGGATTGAAGTATGAGTGTGTAATTTGATATTAGTTTTACTTTTCTGCAAATTAGATATCGGATTGCTCAAGTTGTTTATGATTACCTCCGAAAGCCATAGCGAGACTAATGGTGAGGGGTCAAAATATGAGTTGATGTAATTTGATTTTAAGTTTACTTTTTTGCAAATAGATATCAGATTGCTCAAGTTGTTTATGGTTACCTTTGAAAGCCATAGCGAGACTAATGGCGAGGGGTCACAATATGAGTTGATGTAATTTGATTTTAGCTTTACTTTACTTGCAATTTTTGGATTTCTTTGAGTACAGTAGTTTAGTTCATTTCTTTTGTATTTAGACAGCAGCAGGGATGATGGTTTCATGATCAATAGTTCACTGTTTGTTTGATTAGAATAGTGGCATGTTTTTATTTTCTTTTAAAGAATTTATTTCATCATTAGTATGAGTTTGAAGTTTTGGAAATCATTATAAAGGACATCATTGCTTTGAACATTTATATCCATACTTGTCTTTTAGAATTTCCATTTCACATTAGGAGAGAAACAAAGATAAAAACCCCAGAGAAAAATAAAAATAAAAAATGACAAAAAGTAAGAAATAGGTTATCTTACACATATAGTGCGCCGCACTTCAACAGTTTACGACTCCCGAATTGAAAATTAATATAGCAATTTAGGACACTCTAAATTGACCAAAAATTTTGGCGCCGTTGCCGGGGAAGTGTAACTAGGTAGCCAATTTCTTAAAAAAAAAACTATTCAAAGAAGGGAAAAATTGATAACCTCTCAAAGTATGCTCTCCTCTTGCACCTAGTGTGATCTGGAGGATCAGAAAAGAGAGTTATTGGTTCAATAATTTCTTGAGTATGCTCTCTTCTTGCACCTAGTGTGATCTAGAAGATCAGAAAGAGAATTATTAGCCCGACTTGAAGATAAAAATAAAAAAATAAAAAATGACATGCATAGAGCAAGAGATTCTAGGGGAAGGTTTATAGCTAGGGCCAAGAGTTCGATTTTCACAACTCCAACTACTTCAAGGCATAGACAAGATACACCTCAATCATCTCCAACTCACACTCCCAACCTTAAGATTCCTGGAATTCAAGGGGCAGCAACTGAATTAGGAGACTCTCCCACATTATCCATCAAATCTGATCTAGAAGAAGAACATTTCTTCACTTCTACAGGAGAACACATTGTAATCAAATAAGTAGAATCACCTGAAGAAGAGGAGGGAGAAATACTTCTTCATTCGCCATTAATAGAAGAACGAGAGGACTCTGAGGAAACTATCATGACAGAGGAAGTAGTAGATGGATTTGGAGGAGGGGGTAGAGGTAGAGGTAGAGGTAGAGGAGGAGGAAATAATGGAGGAGGCAGAGGTAACAACGGGGGAAATAGGGATGGAGATAACTCATTTGGATTCCCTATAGCCGATGAGGAAACTCATACAACAATGAAAAACATTTCACCATCTGTCCTCCCAAACTTTCATGGGTTGAGAAGTGAGGATCCTGAAACATTTCTATTTGAGTTTGAAGTCTTGTGCCGAACCTATGATTATATGGAAGACTCTCAAAAACTCAAACTGTTTCCTTCAACATTGAAAGGAGCTGCTTTGAAATGGTTCATGGGATTAGCCACTCAGTCTATTAGTACTTGGAATGATATGAAACAAACATTTTTGGATAGATATCTGGACTATTGCATGCCCACCAATCATAAGGATGAGGTATTCAAGATGATGCAAAAAGAAGATGAAAACTTGGAGGACTTACTTGAAAGATTTCAATATAACTTAAAGAGAGCAAAAATGAGTAATCTAGATGAGGAAACCTTGAAAGCCCTTCTATTGAAAGCCATTAGAGATGAATGGATAGACATTTTAAACATGATGGGAAAGGGAGATATCTCTCAACTTCCACTTCGTGACATAGCAGAACTATGTGTCCATCTCTCAAGAGGAAAATCTAAAACTGCAAAAGGGCCTAGGGATCCCTCTTTGATTAGAGCAAACAAATCTGCAACTAGTTCAGTAAGTAGGGCAGAGATTGGCAATATGCTTGATGAGTTCAAAACTGATATTCTAGGGGGCCTTAGTGAACAACTAGACACCCTTAAAATACAAAACAAGCAGAAAGCAGAAGTCGAAGCCTTGGCCATCTTTTGCCCAAAATGTAGAAAGAAAAATGCTCTAAGGGAATGTCCCTTGGATGCAAAAGTTGTAGAAACATGTATGATTTGCTCGGAAAGCCATGAGACCAAGGATTGTCCTTCAATTCCTGGGCTCAAAGCTGTCTTTCAAGAAGATCCAAATTCAGTAGAGTCTCTCTGTTTTGTTTCAAGAAGACCTTGGCAGGGGCAACAAAATCAAGGGTTTAACAACCCTATGAAATTTCAACCTCCGCCAAATTGGAATCCTTGGCAACAACCTTGGTCCCAACCTCAAAATCCATATCAATCATGGGTACAAAGTATGCAAAATCCTTATGGGAGATTTGCTCAATTTTATCAATATCCTCCATCTTTTCAAAATCAATAAGCTCCGCAACTTCCAAATCAAAACCCACAACTTTCATTGCCATTTCCACAACAACAACAACCTCCTCAACAAAATTCTCAACTCTTGCTTCCATTCCAACAAAAGCCAAATCAACTACCAGCCCAGCCATTGCCAAATCCCAATAATAAAAATCCTCAGAATGCTTACATGGTAAAATGACAACAATTTCCTACCTATATGATTGTTCCTCTCAATGATGTACAACTCAGGTCTGGTAGAGTTTTAGAAAAACCTTCTATAGATGTTCAAGAGCAAGATACCTCTGAGGAGGATTCTCTTAAAGCCAATGATGGTTCTGAGGAAGCATCTCTTCAAAACCCAAACACTCAAAAAGAAAAAGAAAAAGAGTCAACCCCTACAACTCCTCTAGTTGAGCAACCTGCATCTTCATCCACACCTCCTTTCCCTAAAAGATTACAAATTGACAAAGGAGTGGAAAAACAAATCTTGTTGCCTGACTATGATTTCCTAGATGAATTAAAGAATGTATGTATCAAGATTCCCTTGCTACAAGCCATTAGAGATATTCCTATTCTAGCAAAAACAATAAAGGAGTTGAGTCTCAAAAGATCAGGAAGGAAACCAAGAGATACAAGAAGAATCCACCTGGTAGGAAAAATTGCAGATATCATGACGGGAAAAATTACCATGCAGAAGTATGTAGATCCCGGTAGTCCAATTGTCAAGACACATATAAATGGGGTAGAAATTCAAACTAATTTGATTGACTTAGGTGCTGCTATCAACATTATGAGTAAACAGAATATGGAACAACTAAAACTTCCTAATCTTCTTTTTACACCTACCTTACTGCAACTTGCAGATAGATCAATAATCAAACCAGATGGTGTATTAGAAGATATTTCAGTCTCCTTAGATTCTTGGGAATATCCAATAGATTTCATGATTTTGACTCCCAAGAGTAATTTAGGAGGGCACCCACTCATCTTAGGAAGACCTTGGTTAGCCACAACTGATGCTTTCATTAGTTGTAGATCTAGAGATATGTACATTTCTGATGGTAGTTCGACAAAGAAATTCAATTTGTATCCTCCAGCAAAAGCAATTACAAAAGTAGGAGACAATGAATGGGTCGATGATGAGGACACTATACAACCTGTCTTTACCATTTATGAAATCAGTGAAGATAGTCAAATTCTGAACACATTAGAAAACTTTGAAACATCTTCAGAATATGACCACACACAATTTCAGTTAGATTTTGACATTGAGTATTTATCATCAAGACAAATGTCTCTTTACTCTATGGAAGAATTTGGTAGTTCTACCATTGATATTTTTCTAGGAAAAGCATTGAATATCAACAAAAATTTGGAAAAGTCACAACAGGGAGAGCTAACCAAAATCTTGCAAACATTCTACTGCATTTGCATGGGAGTATACTGATATGAAAGGTATTGACCCTAAGACTTGCATCCATCACATCTATATCGAGGAAAACAGTAGACCAATCAGACAACCTCAGAGAAGGATGAATCCAAACCTTAGGGAGATAGTGAAAGAAGAGCTCCAAAAACTACTCAATGTAACTTCATTTATCCAATTTCAGATAGCCGATGGGTTTCTCCTTTGGTTATAGTACCTAAAAAGAATGGTAAATGGAGGGTATGCATTGATTACAGGGAATTGAACAAAGCAACCTTGAAGGATCACTTTCCCTTGCCCTTTATCGATCAAGTATTAGATACACTAGTAGGCAAAAAGTATTTTTCATTTCTGGATGGTTTTAGTGGGTATAATCAAATTCAGGTAGCACCTGAAGATTAGGATAAGACCACATTTACCTGTCCATGGGGAACTTTTTCTTACTAAGTGCTTCCTTTTGGATTATGTAATGCACCCGCAACATTCCAAAGAGCAGTACTAAGAATTTTTTCTGATCTAATCCATGATTGTGTAGAGGTTTATATGGATGATTTTATAGTTTATGGTGATTCGTTTGAAGAGGCATTAGAGAATTTGGAAAAAGTCCTTATAAAATGTAAAGAGACAAACCTTTCATTAAGTCATGAAAAATGCTTTATGATGTTTATTGAATGTATTGTTTTAGGATATCATATTTCAGGGGATGGGATTAAAGTTGATAGATCAAAAGTTGAAGTCATCTCCAAATTGCCTATTCCAAATTGTCAAAGAGATGTTAGAAGTTTTCTGGGATTTACTGGGTACTATAGAAGATTTATAGAGAACTTCACTAAAATAACATCTCCACTCTTCAAATTGCTTACAAAAGACTGTGAATTCAAATGGGATCCTGATTGTCAATCAACATTTGAAATTTTGAAAACAAGAATATCTGAAGCACCCAACTTGAGAGGACCAAATTGGAAACTTCCTTTCCATATTTCTACAGATGCTTCAGATACAGCACTAGGGGCTGTGTTGGGTCAAAAGGATTTAGTTCCTTATGCCATTTACTATACCAGTAAAAATTTGACTCCCACTAAGTTGAACTATACTGTAACTGAAAAAGAGTTCTTAGATGTTGTTCATGCAATCAATTAGTTTAGACATTATATAATAGGCTATGAAACTTTTATTCATACTGATCATTCTGTGATTAGATATCTAATGAACAAACCTGTTACTAATGGCAGAGTTACAAGGTGGCTCCTACTATTACAGGAATTCAATATTACTGTGTTGGATAGGCCAGGGAAACAAAATATAGTAGCTGATTTCTTGTCTAGGATTCAGAATACTAAAGAGGATTCTCCTATAGAGGATAAGTTTCCTGATGAATATTTATTTGCAGTAACTACTAAGACTCCTTGGTATGCAGATATAGCTAACTATTTGGTTACATGGAAACTACCTCCACATTTATTTCCTGGTGAAAGAAGAAAGATTATTCAGGAGAGTTCAAAATATTCATGGATTTCTAACGAATTGTTTAAAACAGGGCCAGATCTTGTGATCAGAAGATGTGTTAGGGAAGATGAAATGCCTGATATCCTCAAAGCATGTCATGATGAACCATGCGGCGGACACTTTGCTGACAAAAGGACAACCTATAAAATCCTCGCTTTGGGATATCGTTGGCCATCCCTTTTCAAAGATGCAAAATAGTATGTCAAAAGGTGTGACAACTGCCAAAGAGTAGGGAGACCTACCCTTTCAAATGAAATGCCATTGCAACCACAGGTACTCATCGAACCATTTGAAAAATGGGCTTTAGATTTCATTGGACCTATTAACCCACCATCTAAACAAAAAAAGTATATATTGGTATGTACTGATTATGTCACTAAATGGGTAGAAGCCAAAGCATTATTTTCTGCTACTGAAAATTCAGTTGTTAATTTTCTTTATGAGGATATTTTTACTCGCTTTGGTGTTCCAAGAGAAATTGTGACAGATCAGGGAAGTCAATTCACATCCAACCTGGTGGAGAAGCTGATGGAAGAATACAAAATCAAGCACATAAAATCTACTTCTTACCATCCGCAAGCAAATGGCCAAGTGGAGTCTACAAACAAAGTTATTGAAGGCATCATCACCAAGACTGTTCATCTACAAAGTAGAGATTGGGCAGAAAGGCTTCCTGAAGCCTTATGGGCTTACAGAACTACATGGAGGAATACAACAGGACATTCTCCCTATGAACTTGTTTATGGGAAAGAAGTCCTGCTCCCCATTGAGTTTCAAGTCAAAACTTTCAAGATGGCAGTTTAATTGGGGATGGATCTATCAGAAGTCCAAAAGCATAGAATGGAGTAATTGAATGAGCTAGATGAGATTAGACTAGAGGCAATTCTAAGAACTGATCTAGTTCAATATCAAAGAGCTAAATGGCATGACAAATACATCAAAGAGAAAAAGTTTCAAGAAGGAGATTGGGCATTGCTATTTGATTCCAAGTTTAAAGATTTTAAAGGAAAATTTCAGACTCATTGGCTTGGGCCATATGAGATTGACAAAATATTTAGCAATGGAGCGGTAAGAATCAAAACCATTGATGAACATCAAACTACTCTTATTGTGAATGGCCACAGATTAAAGATCTATCATAAGCCACTCTCAAAAGAGGAATTTGTTAAAATGTTTCAAGATAGTTCTGCGATAAGGCTGGTGAAGAAGAATCCTACTTCTCCACCAGCCTAGCCTTTGTTCCTTTCTGTTTCTAAAAAATAAAAATAAAATAATGTATAAGCCTGAAAACCAATCACTGATTGGCAGTCTTATAAAGAAAATACAGGGTGAAAATCAGGAACTCCTGACGCCCTATATTTTCCAAAAAAATTCTCTCTCTCATTTTGCAGTTTTGTGACACTCCACTTCATTTCATTCCACTTCATTTCATCCCACTCCATTTCATTTCATTTCGCCAATAAATTTTTTTCATGTCCATTTTCATTCAGTTAGTTATCATCTATCCATTTCCATTCAGTTATATGATTGTTGTGACAGTTTCCACAGCTGGAACCAGTTTCCGCAGCCAGAAGCAGTTTCCGCAGCTATCACTCTGTTTTCAAAACTGACAGTCAGATGTTAGTTAAATAATCATGAAATCAAATGCAGGTATGACTGAGGACATATTATGAAGACATGGGGCACCTAAAGGCATCGATAAGGAGCAGATGATCAAGGGTTAATGGAAAAAAAAAGGGCAAAAATTCCAAGGTATGAGTAGAAATTTATTTCAAATAGCAATCAAAGCACATTTTTGTATAGTTAGTAAACCATAATCTCCACTATATGCAATGATTGCCGTGATAGCCTCCATAACTATTCCACGACATTCCTCCATGAACCATGCATTTATTTTCCAAATGGTCTTATGATTAGCCTTCGGATTTAATTTGTGCTGGCTGCATTTTAACACTCCACCTGTAATCATGAGGACGTGGTCGATTTGACTACGACTCTTCTCAGCCACACAAAATCCGCAGCCGTTTCATAAACGTGTTCGCGTCTACTCTACAGCCACCCAATTTAAAATTCTGCCGGATGCACTTTACTCCCCCTACTGTTCTATTGACATCACGGCTGCATTTCCACCTTGCTCACATAAGCCTTCGCCCCATTTCACGAATTCACTTCCGCTGCCTGTCCTCTGTTTTCCGCTCACAGTCACTGGTTTTCTCCATAAACTCTGTTCACTTCCATAACCCAGCCGTCTCACTTCCACTAAACCCTCCTCACGCAGACAAATTTTAAGAACAAAAGGAAGGATGGGTCTGTTGTTGAGGGCAGAACCGGAAGGGCCCAAGTTTTTGGAGGGATACCTGCAAGTGAAGAACATACTGAAGAAGGCAAGATGGCTATGGTTTATTCAAAAGTTCAAAGGCTACAATAAGGAGATTACAAAAACTTTTGCGAGGTCTTTTAACAGCCAGGAGGTGGAAATTGGGGACCTTAAGTTTACAATCACTGAGGCATCCATAGCAGCTGCTATAGAACTTCCCTAGGAGGGTGAACGCTGGTTCAAGAACAAGAGCTTTGACGAGAACGCTTGGAGGGTCATACTACGCAATCCAGGTATGGATGTAACTCTATTCAAACGAGGAATTCCTGTCCATGCTTTAAAAGAGGAGTGGGCCAGTCTATTGTTAATTATTCAAAAGTTTATTACTTGTGAGGGCCGTTTCGGGTCAATGTATATGTACCATACCTGGTTGCTGATGAACTTTTTAGACAACCAAACCCTCAATCTGCCCTACTTTTTATTGCTGAGCTTGAAAAAGATGTGCACAATAGTCCAAAAGAATATAGAAGACATAGAACCCCATTTGTATCATCATGGGCTTGTGAAAATTCTAATTGAAGACCAGCTGAAGAAAAAAAGGGACACCTGGGAACGGTTTTTTGTGAGAAACTACTTTCAAGAGCCACCCGAGGTACCTGAGAGTAGTACAGCAAGAAGGAGTAGGAGGAAGGAGACAAGTGTAAGTATTCAAGACCCTCCTATTAGCAAAACCAAAGAAGTTAATCAAGAAGAGAGGCTGGAAAGAACCAAGGATAGAAACCAAAGGAAATCAAAAGGGAAATGAAACATAGAGGCTGTATATCAAACTTCAGAGCCTTCTCAAAAAGAAGACCACCAAACACTGTCTGAAAGGTTAGTTTATCTTTGAGAACAAACGGCTGCAGCCAAGAAGAAACGAAAAGAAAAGTAGAGTATGGAGGAAGATACTAGTCCACAGCATGTGAGAAGAAGCTCTAGGCTTAAAGGGAAATTAAAGATAGTAAAAACCAAAGGACCCCACTTTATTGATTTGGGGGGGAAAACCCCAGAAAAGCCTCTAGCAACCTCTCCTGACCGTAGCCCACACCATACTTCCATTTCACAGCCAGATGTTGACATGAGTCCTTCTCGACCAGAGTTGGAAATCAGTCCTTCTCAACAGGATTTTGGGGTCAGCCCAAGGAAAACACCCGAGATAGACCCGAATCAACAGGAGATGTATGATTATATAGAATCCTTAGAGAAGACAGTTGCAGGTCCAAGTACGTCATCCACTCAGCCTCACACAGCACAAGAAGCATAAGTCCAATCATTGAAACAAGAAATTTTTGAATTGGAGGTCTTAAACAGAGACATTAAACATGAAAATGAAGCATTAAAGGAGCAAAGCAGATTGGACAAGATCATTAATGACAACACTATGTTACATTTGGGGCTGTGGCAGAAAAAGAACAGGAAATTGAAGAAGAAATGCAAGAAATTGAGTAGGGCATTGGTCAACCTCAAATTCAGATGCTTGATGAGGAAACCAAGGATGTTAGCAGCACCAAAGAAGAAGAGGAGAGGGCTGGATGTACTGGCAGAAGTTTCAGAGCACATGGACTAAAGGAAGGATGATCAAAATTTTGGTTGCATGGGGACATGGAACACCTTCGCAGTGGGGGTATGTTGAGCCCCGAAACCACACTTTTCCTACACATTTTCCTAAAATTTTTCCATCCACCTGAACCTCATAAGCTGTCAACATCATTGCATATTGAGTTTAAAAGAGCACATAAAATGGTTTTCTAACTATATTTTGTGTTTGTTGTTTGAACTAGATTTTTGCTTATAAGCTGCGGAATCTTGTCACTTTCTGCAGCCAGTTCAACTTTCCGCAGCCTTTTTGTTAAAGTCTATATTGCAGGTGTCTTCAGGCAAATCGAGCCACATGGGCAAGTTGAAAATGATGTGGACATGGACTGAGTCCTATTGGCTCAGTCGAATTCATCAAAGAAGGCCGTGGTCAAAGGTGGTCAAGCAGTGGTCAAATATAGGAGTCCTACAGCAACAGGACTCTGTTTTCAACCACGTGAAGAATTTCGTGGCCATTCCTAGATCTCTGGGGACGTATCGACACCTGTGGACTACTCCATAAGGCGAATACAACAGCCATCCTCAATAGATTTAATCATCACGGCAGCCATGATGCTAGATCCATGGACGTTGTCATTCACGTGTCCTCTGTCAGCACAATTTTTAGGAAATCAGTTATGTAGCTTTCTGTTATAAATAATGCGTTTCCATACGCATATTAGTTAGTCTTTGAAATATATTGTTGACTGTTAACGAGCCCACTGCGCCGTGACATTGTTTCGTTGTTATGATTGCGTTCTGAATATATGAGAAGACTCTGTTTCTGAGCATAATTCGTGGTTGATAGCTGTTGCCCGAGGTTGTGCAGAGGGCCCCTGCACACGTCGAGGTTTTGTTTATTGCTGTACAGTTTCACATTGCGTTTCTTTATGTTTATCATGCCATAGTATTCACTTATGTATATTGCATTTCCTATGGTATTCACGTTTTATTTTTTTCCATAATTTTACATGCTTTACGTTACTATTAACGCTGATCAGTGTGCTTGTTCCAGATTACAGTAGGCAGCCTGGGCATTTGCATATATTTTTCACAATGACTAATGACATGGAATCAGTCTTGTCTTTTTGCTGATTTATTTTTCTTAGCTTTTAATTCCAGCACTGTTTTGTTTATTTCAAGATTGTTCATTGGCTTTATTAGTTAGATTAGATATTAAATTGCTCATGTCATTATCAGTTACCTCCGAAAGCCATAGCGAGACTAATGGTGAGGGATTGAAGTATGAGTGTGTAATTTGATATTAGTTTATTTTTCTGCAAATTAGATATTGAATTGCTCATGTCATTATCAGTTACCTACGAAAGCCATAGCGAGACTAATGGTGAGGGATTGAAGTATGAGTGTGTAATTTGATATTAGTTTTATTTTTCTGCAAATTAGATATTAAATTGCTCATATCATTGTCAGTTACCTCCGAAAGCCATAGCGAGACTAATGGTGAGGGATTGAAGTATGAGTGTGTAATTTGATATTAGTTTTACTTTTCTGCAAATTAGATATCAGATTGCTCAAGTTGTTTATGATTACCTCCGAAAGCCATAGCGAGACTAATGGCGAGGGGTCAGAATATGAGTTGATGTAATTTGATTTTAAGTTTACTTTTCTGCAAATAGATATTAGATTGCTCAAATTGTTTATGATTACCTTTGAAAGCCATAGCGAGACTAATGGCGAGGGGTCACAATATGAGTTGATGTAATTTGATTTTAGCTTTAATTTACTTGAAATTTTTGGATTTCTTTGAGTATAGTAGTTTAATTCATTTCTTTTGTATTTAGACATCAGCAGGGATGATGGTTTCATGATCAATAGTTCACTGTTTGTTTGATTAGAATAGTTGCATGTTTTCATTTTCTTTTAAAGAATTTATTTCATCATTAGTATGAGTTTGAAGTTTTGGAAATCATTATAAAGGACATCATTGCTTTGAACATTTATATCCATACTTGTATTTTAGAATTTCCATTTCACATTAGGAGAGAAACAAAGATAAAAACCCTAGAGCAAAATAAAAATCAAAAACGACAAAAAGTAAGAAATAGGTTATCTTGCACATATAGTGCGCCGCACTTCAACAATTTACGACTCCCGGATTGACAATTAATATAGCAATTTAGGACACTCTAAATTGACCAAACAAGAGGTAGGGGTAAGAGTTAAGGAGGAGGGAATATGAGTTTACATGAGGTGGAGGGATAAGGAGGTGGAGTGGAGGATGAGGTGGAGAGATAAGGAGATGAGGTGAGGTCATCGTGACGGAGGTGGAGGTGTGGGAGTTATAAGGATATGAATGCAATCATAGGTTAAAATAAAATAACCAATCATATAAAATTAAAATCGGAGGTTGGCGAAACCTAATATAAGAGTTTTCTAAAAGCACACCAAATAAAAATGACGATACGCTGATGTTCAGATATCAGAACATTGAAGCTTTTGAAAATCAGAGAAATAAAATCAGAAGTTTTATTTTGGAGTTTTCAAAAATTGGAAGTTTTATTTCGGAAGGGAGGAGGTGAGGATGGAGTGGGGTCCACTTGGAGTGGAATTAATAATTCTACAAAATGAACTACAACCACTTTCAAATTTTGAGATCTTAGGTTTGGTAATTCCTTTTTAAAATTAGAAACTGCAATAAATTACCGAGATCTTCAAATCACATTTTTTAACTGTTTAACAATTTGGCTGGGTGATTTTGTAGGACCGTTAATGAAAAATGAAGAAATTAGTAAAAATTAACTAGAGATTAATGTTTACAATGAATTTCTATTTTAATTACAAAAATTAAAATAATATACATTTTGTACATTTTTTAATCCAGGAAATAAAAATTACTGAACTTCAGATGAGCACCATTTGCAAATTGTGTAACCAAATGAGATGAAACAAGTACTGATGGAAAGTTAGTGAAACGTTGAACTCAATGAAGTGTTCAAAATAGAAATCCAATGAAAATTAAAAAATTGAAAAATTGTAGGACACTTAACCAAAAGAAAATTTTAAAAGGTGATTTAGCCAAAAATGGAAAGGGTCCCCATTATTTGAAATAAATAAGTAAAAAATGGGGGGTGTTGAGTTTTCCCTACAACATTGGTGACACACTGGGAAGAACCAGTTATCTCTAGTTAAATATAATGAACTTTAATTTACCCAAAGGTTAAAAATAATGGAGTCCATTGAATCATTAAACAATAAAACATTTCCATGGGTCCCACATAAATAGATTAAGCAATATGAGTTTGGACTCAATGAAATGATCAAAATAGAAATCCAACGAAAATGAAAAAATGTCAAAATTGTAGAACACTTAACCAAAAGAAAATTTTAAAAGGTGGTTAAGCCAAAAATGGAAAGGGTCCCCCTTATTTGAAATAAATAAGTAAAAAAATTGGGGTGTTGGGTTTTCCCTACAACATTGGTGACACACTGGGAATAACCAATTATCTTTGGTTAAAGATAATGAACTTTAATTTACCCAAAGGTTAACAATAATGGAGTCCATTGAATCATCAAATAATAAAAAATTTCCATGGGTCCCACATACATAGATTAAGCAATATGAGTTTGAAAAAATAAGTACTCAAAAGTAGACTTGAGTAAAAATCATGAATCCAAATTTGGGAAAATTTTATTTTAAAATGACCTCGTATGAGAAATAGAAGAAGGTACATATAAGAGTTTTTTGATAAAGCATATATCCATTTTTATCAATGGTCTTTGACATTGCTTGGCTGCCAGCGAGCCTGAACAATACTTCTGTGAAATTTTCTTTTATGCCATACAAGCCTAGCCCCGCTGCCAGCGAGCATCCATAGCCCCGACGGGTTTACTTGTATTTCCCATGCTTCCTATTTTAATCACCCTTTTGATAAGTGCATTTGTGAGCTTTTAGTTTATGATGTATTTGAGTGAAAGTGGTGGGATGGTAATAGAGACTTATGTTAATGGATACAATACTTTCATAATGTTGACTCCAAATTATTTCCCCGCGACTATCCATTGCAGGCTTTTATAAAGTGGAGGGGTGGGAGGGATTCATTGAGTTGAACTCATATTAGTTCTTTGCTTGAAAATATAAACCATATCACCTAGAAAGGATGTGTGTTCCTTCATGAGAAAGATTTAAAGCAAGAGGGTTTTATGGTTCCATAAAGATATACGTTTAATGATAAATGAAATTCACTGAAATAGATAGAGTAAAAATTTCCCATGTATGCCAACCACTGTTGAGTGAAGAAAAGGTCTTCCACATAAATCATGGCGGAGTTACAAAATCAAACCAAAACCGAAAGGAAAATGAAAGAAATCCAAATTGAAGTAAAAAAGAAATCAACAAACTCTAAAAATGTAAAAAATGAAGAAAACAAACGCTGAAAGAAAATTCCAAATTTAAAGAACCAACTCCAACAAGTTTTAACTATACAAATGTCTCAACAAAAGAGTAAAAGAAGACAAACATGTGTACGTTTCTTTTTATGTTGAGCTTTTAAAATATTTATCTTGCAGAGTTATAAGAAATAAGGCTCTCAAAATGGAAAGGGTGAATAATAGTTATGAGGTAAAATTCAGCCCAAATGAAAAAGTTTTTTTCCTCTGAAACTTTCTTGTTCCAAAGTAAACCCTACATAAAAGCATCTCAACCATTTTCTAATAAAAGCAATGATTAAAGAAACAAACTAAAGGTTCAAAAACTCCCTAGTTTAGCTGATTTGATAAAAATTGTAACTGTTATTCCAAAATTCAGAGGAAAACAACAAAGAGAATGAGCTCCAAATCTGAGTCATCAGGGGTGTGAAAAAGGATCATGAAGACCTGCAAAACAAAGTTTTATATCAACAACAAATAAAAGCAAAACTAAAATCAAAAGTAAAGAAATGAAAATGAATGAAAGTGGGCATATGAAACTTATCATTTGAAAATTTCTGTTGATCATACCTGAGAGATATCATCTTCTCCAATAAAAGCTAACTTCTTCCTTTAATTAGAATTAAAAGTATGAAGAAGTTGAATTGACTGAAATCTTATTGACCCAAAATCACCATTTATTAAATCTAAACTAAATCAAGTAGTCAACTAAAAGAAAACAAAGTTTAATGTTTAAGGAATCAGAAGTAAACCGAATCCATCAGAAATGAGAATGAAGATATGCTTCTTTATGAATTGTGCCGATGATTGTTCTCTTTGATTTTATCATTCTAAATTTATATCAATGCCAAAATATTATAATCGATTCAAAACCCAAATAATGTAGCAATTATGTATATGAATAGGACTTGAATCTTTATGTGATAAGTATGGAGCGATATATAAAAAAAATTAAATAAAAGAGAATTAAAACATCAATTAACCATGATCTATTACCTTTACCAGTTCCAAATTCCTTATTAGCAAAGAAGATTGTTGAGAAGAGTAAAAAAGGCCCATGTGCACATACTATGAATAATGTATATCCCTAAAGTTACAAAGTCATCCTGATGAATAATTACTTGGATTTGATGAAATTATGATTGAAACACATCCAAGCTTTCGACCACCATAATAACATGAAAGTAGCATATAGATACAAAGATAATCAAACAAGACTTCATGTGAACATAGTGAAAGACCAGAATGAATTGATGAGAGACTTACAAATATTCTTTACCCGATTTTATGAAGTTATGAGTTTCCGAGAGAATCAAAGAGAAATGTAAGAGCTCAAGTTTTCCAAAAATCTTAATGAACAAAACTACGATAAATAAGACTTTTCTTCATAATATTTCTCGTGACATTTATTTTCTGAAGTTTAATTAAATTTCATCTCTGATATAAGAAGTCCCGGTATTTAGAATATTAAAGGGAAGCAAGATCTTGGAACATAAGTTTTTATGTATCTTTCACAAACAAAACTTATGATATTGATCATGCCCGATAACGAATTATTTTAAAATGATAATGTGGGAACTTTTCTTTTCTAGTACATCAAACATTCATGTATTAGAGGTAAAATATTCATAAGAGTTTATAAAGTAGTTGTGATGACTTTCATTCCGATAATGAGATAATTTGAAGTTTTGTATAAATGATTGCAAGAAAACTTACATTTACCTGTTAAATAAGATTCCGAGGGGAGGAATTCAAGATTTAATAAATATGAGAATAAATCGGGTGTTAAAGATCTCGAAAACCATTTCTAAAGCCAAAATAAACTTACAAAACTCCGAGACCACAAAATTCCAGTGAAGGCAGTGAAATAGGGGCCATTTCCTTTACTAAGTATAATGGACATGATAGTGAAGGAAAAGGAAATGTGGATCTTGGAGAGGTAAATATTAGATTTTTTTTAAAATGCTTCTGTTATAATACAAACTCAAGAGTCCAATAAGCTAGCAAATATGAAATTATGAGGAAAGATCTCGGAAAAATGAAAAGCGGAGGATTGAGATTCCAAAATTTACTAATTAGAGGCCTTGAATCCTTTCAAAAGAAAGGAATATCACTAAAGGCTAAACAATATGAATGAGCACGATGCAATGGTTCTAATCAACTCGATAATTGTAAGATTCAGAAAAGGCATAGATAAAATCATGGATAAGATTATTTGCTGCAAGCGTTTTGTGTGAATTTTCCTCTGTTTGTCTCAAATATGAGCAATAAAGAGTGTAAGCATTTCATTTCGGCTGCACCGATGAGAGACAAAATATGATTATTGACCTATATTGCTAAATGTAACAAAAATTAACTCACGCGGGTCTGCATGCATGAGTATATCGAAAGAATAATATTGACGAAATGAAATTGCTGTATCTTTGAAACATGCGATATTCTTACCTTCCGATAGGCTTTTATTATGTAACAACTAAAAATATGAGTGGAAAGTCTTATTAGAGGTCATGTATCAGAGATTTGATATCGAGAGTGTGAAAGAGTAACAACCGATTAGAGGTCCCGACATGAAAGTTCCGATATGGATAGCGGGAAGTTTATTAGAGATCGAAGGATTGGGAATATCAGAGATCAGTGATCGAAGTATCGAAGATGTATTGACATCGCAACATCGAAAAAGTCATCTATCGGAGGATTAGCGATAAGGGATAACGAAGATCAACAGTATGAGGATATCATAGGATCAAAGATGTCATATATCGGATGATGGGCGAAAATAGGTATCAGAAGATTGGAGGATCGACAGATCAAGATATCAGAGTATTTTGATTGATGCTCATATGAAATGTTCTGATATTCGGAAGCTCTTGATAACGTTACGTGGCAATCCTCTGGGGTTAGGCCTTTTATTATTATATTCATAAAGAAGCGCTTAGCTCAACTTGGCCTTTTAACAAAAACCCCTTTAATATTTATATTAATTATCAGAAATATTAGATCGGAGAATAATTTTATCGGAACTTTCGAATGAGGAGAGTTACGATATTATAATGCTCCGATATGAATCTTCCGATATTATATTAAAGGCCTATCAGGGTTTTAATGAATAGAAACAAAGTTAAAGAATCCTCAAATTCTGACGAAACAACAAATACTTCCCTGAACATGTTGCAGATTTAGAAATGTTTGGCTGCTTGCTTATCTCAAGTGTCCAAAATCAAGCTAATGAAGACCTACAAAAAGAACAAAACAAAAATAATAAGTAAACTATGAAAAAGAGAAACTAACAATAGATGAAGATGAACTTGTAAAACGCATACAGAAAAGAATATTAATTGTAAATTTACCTCATGAATATTCAAATTATCCCATGTATTTCTCAAGATTTGCATATGTTCAACATCATATATTTATTTAACCTAAAATGCTAAATAATGAGCTTTCAGATTGTATCTACCTCAAATTTACATTGGAGGACAATAGTGGTGAATATGAGCCTTTTTAGAAATACTCGTGAATAAAAAAATTGCCAAGCTGTAGTAAATTCTTGGAATTTCTTCATATATGATCAATGTGATGAATTTTTACAAGACAATCAGTGCTTTCACAAGTGTGTATGATCCGACTATATAATAACTTTGATATATTCTAAGACACTTTGACAACAAATGAAAGGGAATGCCAAAGGAAAAGCTTGTGCTCATTACTTGTTTATTAAAAATATGCAATAATAAAATAAATATAAACATAAAAAGAATCTAATCTAAACTAATTTATCCCTAATCTAACTAAATGGAAGAAAACATGACTAGGTATAGTCATACTTTCAATGTAACCATTCTCTCATTCTAACTCCTGCATATATATACAGGTCAAATGTTAGTAACAAGAATATAGTTAAATGAACAAAAAATAAATTTGAATATAGTATGTACACTAATTGCTAACATATTTACGAGAAATTATTTATTTACAAGTGCCCTCTCTTGAAATGTCTTTTACAGCTATATTTTATTTGGATCATAGAAATCTGGATGGATTTCCATTAATGGTTGGGAGAGGTTTAAAAGAGAAGATAACATGCTAGATTGTGGATATGCATTTTTAGATTCAATGGCCTGCAAAAAATTGTCAGTCTTATGTGCATATGTTAAATTATTAATAATATTTTGTGTCGGAAAAATTTTCAAATGTATTTCAAATGGGTCTATGAAATATGGATGGAAATCTGATAGATTCAATGGAAGATTATTAATTGAATTAGATTGCTGGTCATATTGTGAAAATACACTCTCTTGTTGGCACTGCTTTTGAGAAGAAAGAAGCAAGTGATAAGAGATGGATATCAATTGTAATTGGAAGAGCAATAGATTTTGATGTTCATGATTATAATTAGAAACTTCATCTTCCCTTTCAAACAATGCACTTAATTGAGTGTTCAACACTGAATTTCTCAATATGCCAGCATAAGATATCTAAAAACTGAGAAATGAAAACATAAAACAAATATGAAAATAACCAAAATAGATGAAGGAAAAATAATAAAATCAAATCATAATTTACATTATTGTTACAATTATTGTTACAACACAACTGGAATTGATTTAAAACAATTCCCCCCGACAAGAATTGGCCAAAATAATAAAATATGAAGGATCATTGGCATTGACTTGTGGAAGAGGAAACAATTCTGGACCAAGAACAAGTGTAAGAGCTTGATGATCATATGAATTGTAAATTGGAAAAGACTCTTGAATGTTGAAATCATGAAGATAATTTTTTTGAGAATGAGAATTAGTTGGAACAATTTCTGAGTTAGAGTGTTCTTCATTCCCACATATGATTGATCTCTGATCATGGGAATTTAATTGAGCAGAAGATATTTCAACATCCTCAATGTCAGAATAATTATCATAAACGTCTTCATAGCATTCTCTAGAATTCCCTTCAATCTCATCCAATGTATCAAAATAAGAAGGAATATGAAGCACATGCTTATTAATGCTAAAAGAATGATCAATAAATAATTCTTTATCCTGATAAAAACTAATAGGGAATTTATTTGGATCAACCTCTTTGCTTTCTAAAATAGTATTAATGCAATGAGAAGGCAAATTACTATCAACAAAAATATTGGGATAAAGGGAAAAATGTGAATTTGAAGAAATGAATATGAAATATTCTCTGTTTGTATTTTCTTCATTACAAATTTCAAATTTAAGATCATTCAATTGACTAACTGTGCTTTCTTGAAGAATATTGTTTGGCTGCCCTGAATTTTGTACTTGATCAACATGATCAAATTCAGAAATTTCTGTGGCAGATTGCATATTATTGAAAACTTGAATTTCTGTCTGTACTTGCTGATCTATAATCTGATTTTCTGAATTTAATTCACAGTGATTTTCTGATTTCAAGGCAATTTTTTCTCCAAGATTGTTGCTAGTATCTTCTTGCATTTGAATAGTAAAATTTTCCAAGCTTTGTGATTGAGATTCACTGACATATGAAGGTGAATCCTGATCATTATTAATACTATATGAAGTGTGCACTAAATGAAGGAATTGATCGTACATGGTAGAGGCAACTTCATCATTCATATTGGAATTCTCAATTATGTTAATACAATTTGAAGATGATCGATCAAAGCTTGTAATAATTCCACATGGATTGTGAATGGGAGGAAGAGAGTAAATATATTCAAACCAATCTAATATTCAACTTCCAAAGGTTTATTTTTAATTTTAAATCTCAAAAAAGTTAATCGAAATCTAATGGTAAAATCAATAAAATACTCATTTTTGAACCTTCGTATATCTTCAATTTCGTCACATACCTGTTCATAGTCATATTCGTCGAATTCACAAAGGAACATTGTAATAAACTGATCCCAGCTGTGAATTGAGGCAACTGGAAGAGATTGACACAAACTTCTGGATTTTTTGAAAATGTAAGAGCAAAAATCCTGCATAAAATACCTTCATCAATTCCTTGAAAATCAAAATTTGTAAAAATTTGAATAATTTGAAAGGCATGATCAAAAGCAGAAGAATTCCTCTTACCATTAAACTTGACCTGAGATAAGAGTTTTACTACTTTTGGTGGCGTATTGGAAGATGCACGTCCAAAGATACAACTCCAAATTGGAAATTTGAGAGGAGCCATTGTGATTAAAATAAAAATTTAGAATACAAAAACTCCAATAGACAACAAGTCTCTAGGACCTCCTTCTAGCGTCAAAAATGTTGAAGGCTCAAAAATATTTGACTACAACATTATAAGTGAGACCACTCGGTCGAGAACTTAGAGTAGCCCCTTTTCCATTGAAATGGTGGTTCAGACAAGTTAAAATAGGTCCAGTTACCTTCTCTTTATCTCCACTGACTTAAAATGTGACTTTCACCTACCAATAGAGAACAGACATCAGATCAGGCCTCTTGCTGATTAGGTAAGAAAGTGATCCTTAAGCTGATCTGGGGCTTAGCCAAGCCACAACTGAATTTTTCCTCTTTAATAAGACGATTTTTAAGAATGTAGAATTAAATCTAAATGGAAAATAATCCTAAAATACAAGCAAAAGGAAAAATATCCTAAGCCTATCTCAATTAGGAAGATGTAGATCAAACCCAACTGAGAGAAAAGTATTTAAATGATTGAGATTTAAATATGTTTGGCTTATAATGAATATCAAGCTAACGAAGTAGTTCAATTAACTGATATTATGAATACCAAAACACATTCTGTTCAGAGATCTATTAACTAAAATAATTAATCAACCACATTTAGGAAGTAGTTCATAAAATTATGATGATTGTTAAATCACTAACTCGAATGATTAAACAATAATATAAGGAAATAATTTAAATAATATTATTGTTTGTTTAAGACAAAATTAAAAGGCCGATCTCTAAGTAAGTAGTTACTTATAAATCAGAGTTCAGAACTTAAGAGCAGAGATAAACAACAGATAATTGAGGCAAATTACTCACATCGACAATAGTGCATAAATATGAATGAAAATGACACATTTATGCTATTATAAAATGAAATCAGTATTAAAACAATAGTATTTTAAATACCAATTTATTGAAACCATTTCTCTAGCTCTGATCTCCAACAATCCTTTACAATGCTTGAACTTTGTTGTTAAGACAAGAGTTGCAATAGTGCAAGTTATGCTCTCCATACATAGTTCAGAATATAAAAGAAAAATCCCAATAATCCCCAGATATGAGATTGATCCTCTCTCTACCTACAACTTCAAATCCCTATTACAATAGAGCTTTAAGCATTACAAAATTGTAGAAGAGAGAAGCCCTTTTCTCATTCTACAAACCACTATTTATAATTTACAAAATGAATTCCAAATATGAGAGCTGTTGAAGAGTAATTCATCTCCAACAATTTTCATTGGTCCAAATTACTTTTATTCTATTGCTGGAGCAATCCCATTGATTGAAATTTTCTTTTCCTCACCTGTTCAACTGTTTTCCTGTCAAAACCAATTAGAATTCAATTAAAATACAAATTAAAATCAAAATACCAAATCTAGACATAAAATATCTCCAATCAAAACTTAAATAAATAAATAAATAAAATGAAATCTAAGATTTTTATTGATCCCTGTAAAGATCTAATTTGTCAAGGAAAACATAGATGAATATATCTGCATTCAGTAGAGGCTATGAGCATATGAAAATGCAGAAAATTAAACTCACAAAATTAATTTTATTTAAAAATTAAGAGCCTGATCTTCTACTAATTTTTAGACCCATTAAATGATCAAATATGGTTATTCAACCACTTCATAAATATTCTCCATGATTTTATCTATCCAACAAGCCATCCCAGATCTCATTTCGCCAAGTAAAACTCAACTTATGAGCTTCCAAAGTTGAAGAATCAAATATGTTAGAATTCTGAAAAATGTGTTGCCTAGGCCAAAAACATTTTTTAATTAAAATCCACTTTTAAATTAATTATAATCATTTCTTAATTAATACTAATTTAATACTAATTATAAAATTAAAAGTTTATTAAAGTTAAAATTATATTATATTAATATTATATAAAAAATATAATTAAAATTAAAATTAATATATAATATATTCTAATATTAACATAATATATTTATTAAAAAAACAAACCTCATTATACAAACCAAACTTGTAATACACAGGGATAAGAGCTAAGGAGGAGGGAGTATGAGTTTATGTGAGGTGGAGGGATAAGGAGGTGGAGTGCAGGATGAGGTGGAGAGAGAGATAAGCAGATGAGGTGAGGTCATTGCGACGAAGGTGGAGGTGTGGGAGTCATAAGGAGATTAATGAAACCACAGGGTAAAATAAAATAACCAATCGTATAAAACTAAATCGGAGGTCGGTGAAAACTAATATCTGGGTTTTCTAAAAGCACACCAAATAAAAATGTTGATAGATCGATGTTCCGATATTTGAGCATTAGAGCTATTGAAAATTGGAGAAATAAAATCAAATGTTTCAAAAATCGGAAGTTTTATTTTGGAAGGGAGGAGGTGAGGATGGAGTGGGGCCCACTTGGAGTGGAATTAATAATTCTACAAAATGAATTACAACCACTTTACAATTTTGAGATTTCAGGTTTGGTAATTTCTTTATAAAATTAGAAACTAGAATAAATTATCGAGATCCTGAAAACACATTTTTAACTGTTCTACAATTTTGCTGGGTGATTTGTAGGACCGTTAACGAAAAATGAAGAAATTAGTAAAAATTAACTAGGGATTAATATTTACAATGACTTACTATTTTAATTACAAAAATTAAAATAATATACATTTTGTACATTTTTTTAACCCAGGCAGATGAACACCATTTACAAACCGTGTAACCAAATGAGACGAAACAAGTACCGATGGAAAGTTAGCAAAATTTGAACTCAATGAAGCGATTAAAATAGAAATCCAACGAAAATGAAAAAATGGCAAAATTGTAGGACACTTAACCAAAAGAATTTTTTAAAAGGTGATTTAGCCAAAAATGGAAAGGGTCCCCATTATTTGAAATAAATAAGTCAAAAATGGGTGTGTTGGGTTTTCCCTACAACAAGTTGGTAAAACCAGAAATTGTAGCTTCAATCATAATGTAAATAAATTGTTTATACATACATCTTGTGTTGCTCTAATGTGATGTTATTGGTTAATACTTTATGATAGTTATTGTAAGAAAAAGGGAAATATTGATTCACCCCCCATCTCAGTATTCCCAAAAACCATTGATCCAGGTGGATATTGGTGGCCATTCGCCTATTCCACTTGGACTCCCACCATCGTTTCTTTCAGTTTCTTTATTTGTAGCACAATTTACTATTTTTGGCAGTTTTTCGGGTCCTGAACTTCCGGAGCCGTTTTGAGGCCCTGAGTGATGTTTTTTTTTGGGAAAAATGGGACCAACATGGGTCATGGATGGATGTTGGTCATTCAAAAGTTGTAGTCCTCGAATAGATCTTTCTAACGAGGTATTGCGCATGTCAAACGGAGATCGTATGCCAAAGTTACGACCCTGGGAAGTTGATGTACCAATTTACCCAAACTGGGCCCATAGTTTGGCACTTCATCTCTTAGAGTTAGGTTTTTGGATGTTTAGGGTTTTCCATTGTTTCTCAATAATAAATAGGCCTTTGAGCCTCATTGTAACACAGTTCAGAGGCATGTAGCCACCACATCTCTTCTTTCCATGTAGTCCCGAGCTAGTCTTATTTCCATTCTATTTGTAAGCATATTTCAGTATTTGATATTAATGAAATGAAGTGTTATTTTTCCTGGAACTTTGTATTTATGGTTATATCTATAATTTGTTGTGTTCCTGTTTAAATCCGGATCAGTGGTATTAGAGTTGTCTTCTCTTTCTCTGTTTTTCTTTGCATGTCCCTAATGAGGTCGGGATATAAGTAGTTAGGGCTCGATCTGGTTGAACCTTTGCAAGATCAGCCTTGCAAACCCTAACGACTGCCCATGGGGGAAGAAAATAAAGATGAGGGGGCAAGAGATCCTATCAAAATATTGCTCGAGGAGGCCCTCGAGAAACAAAGGAACGTGATGATGGATAACTTTGCCCAGATCCTTCAATGGTTGCCCACCGGCGACGCATCCACATCCAGCAACCACTCTGAAGGCTCCATTCATTTTAAGGTACAAGTAAAATTTGACATTCCCATATTTGAGGGCCAAATAGATGCAGATTCCGTAGATAAATGGTTAAATTTTATAGAAGGATATTTTTCTGTTCATGATTTTTCCAGCCAAGAAAAGATTACTTTTTCTCTTCTTAAAGCCGCCCCCCACGTCAAGGACTGGTGGGAAACCTACTGTGAGCAGAAGGATGAAAGTACGACCTCACTTTTTTAGTCGCACCCATTTGGAATTCGTTATGGGATGCCATCAAGGAGCAATACTACCCTGTCGGGTGCTATGATGATAAATACATAAAGTGGACAACGCTGCGACAGGGAAGGGACCAAGATGTTCCAAAGTTTACCAATGTTTTTCATACCCTTCGCATGAAGTTGGGTATCAAGGATTCTGAGAAACATTTCGTACTCAAGTATCGCGACTTCCTACATAGGTACATCCAGGACGATATGGAGTTCCTAGACATCTCCTCGCTCGGCACGACGTACCAATACGCCGTCAAGATCGAGCATAAGTTTAAACAGAAGAAACGAGACTTTGGATCTGCGAATCCAAAGCAAGGGAAAGGTGCCCCCAAATCATAGAACAAAGGACAAAGCCAAGGCGGGGTGACCTGGGACAACCCACCAAAGCCGCAAGCAAAGAACAACACCACAAAGCCAAAGAAGGACACAGGAAAGTGGTGTGAGTTCCATAAGAGATCCACTCAACACAAGTGAGTGTCGGGCCAAGTAGTCACTGGTGGCCGAGCTAAAGGCTTCGGAATCAGATACATGTTCCAACTCTGAGTCAGAACCTCACAAGGGGAATGACAAAGGGAAGTAGATTATCGATGCAGAGCCCAACGCCACCGTTGCCACCACAAAGATCTAGAAGGAGGAGCCCGAATATTCAGAGGAGGAGGAGTGCCTCTTCCACTCCCAGATGTGGGTAAAGGGTTCTCGGCTATAGTTCATTGTCAACAACGGGAGCTAAAAGAACCTCATTTCGACAGAGATCATGAAGTGGCCGGGCTTACCGACCACAACACACCCGCAACCATACACCATCGGGTGGCTTCACCAAGGATGGGATCTTCGCATGAACCAGTAGTGCCACCTTCCATATGGCATTAAGCCCTTCACGGATAAGGTATTATGTGACATTTCTCCCCTTGATGTTTGTGATGTATTATTAGGCCAACCATACTTGTGGAAGCAACACGCTATGTATGAGTCAAGGCCTCACGATGTTATTGTTACTTTGGGAAATAAGTTTTACATGATACCAGAGGTAGCACCACCTACCGCCATCTCTTTGGTTACTGCAAAACAATGCAATAAGCTCATTACCAAAACCAGGAGATTTGTTTTCCTGATGATACACCCTCAGGGAAAGAAGAAGACGGTGGTTATGACCTCCAGATAGGACCCCTCCGCATGACAACAACAGATGGCCAAGGTCGTGGAGGAGTATGAGGATATCTTCACCTCCCCCACAGGGGTGCCTCTGCATTGTCAGGTCAAGCACTCTATCGATCTAACCCCAGGTGCATCGTTGCCCAATAGATCAATCTATCAGTGATCCATTCTGGAGAATGACGAAATCAAGAGGTAGATTCAGGAGCTGTTGTAGAAAGGTCACATCCGACCGAGTTCATTGCCCTGTGGGAGCCCAATTGTGTTGGTACAGAAGAAGGATAGGACTTGGAGACTCTGTATTGACTATCCGGCGCTGAACAAGATCATTGTCCGGAATGGGTACCCGATCCCACAGATTGATGACCTTTTAGACCAACTCAAGGGGGAAAAATATTTCAGCAAGATTGACTTGAAGTCCAGATATCACCAGGTACCAATCGAACCCTTCGATGTGTGGAAGACTGCCTTCAAAGCCAAGGAGGGCCTTTTCGAATAGTTGGTTATGCCTTTTGGGTTGACGAATGCTCCTGCAACCTTCATTAGGTTGATGAATGACATCTTGTGGCCATTCAACAACTCATTTGTAGTGGTATACTTGGATGGCATCCTGATCTTCAGCCAAATTTGGGAAGAGAACCTCCACCACATCTGGCAAGTTCTCCAAACACTGCGGCAACACAAGTTGTGTGCCAATTTGGAGAAATGCACTTTTGACATGACCCAGGTTTAGTATTTTGGATACATTATTGATGAACGGGGGGTGCATGTGGATCCAGCCAAGATCCAAGTCATTCGGGATTGGCCAGCCCTAACCACTCTGACAGAGATTTGCAACTTTCTAGGTCTTGCAAATTTCTAGCGCAGGTTCGTGTTGGGATTCTCTCATATCACATGGCCCTTGAGTCAAGTCACAAAGGGAGGAGTGAAAGCGAAATTCTTTTGGTATGAATCTCAATAGAAGGCATTCACAGAGTTGAAACATCGCCTTTGCTTTTCACTAGTTCTCACTTTACTAGACTTGCAACAACCATTTAAGATCGAGACAAATGCCTCTGACTATGCTATTGGGGTAGTCCTTACTCAACAGGGGCATCCAGTGGCATATCACAATGAGACATTTTCAGACACAGTCCAGAAGTATCCCACTTATGACAAAGAGATGTATTCCATTGTGCAGGCCTGCCGAAAATGGAAGCATTACATTTTGGGGAAGGAAACGGTCATCCACATAGACCACCAACCCCTGCAGTTCATACAGATGCAAGGGAAGTTGCAGAATGATCGCCATCATAAGTGGTCCACATACCTGCAACAGTTCCATTTGAATATCAAGTATAAGAAGGGAAGCACCAATAATGTTGCAGACTGCCTTAGCCGACCACTGATCATGGCATTAACCACCGTGCTCAACTCTTGTGGGAATGAGACTTCTGATTGGCCACTTCTCTACAAAAGTGACCCAGAATTCAGCCACACATACCAGACGCTCTTGGAGGGTAACAAGTTCCAGATTTTCACCTCCAGGATGCCATGCTATGCCACCTGGGACACCTTTGTGTTCCTTTAAGCGAGCGAGGCAAGATGATTTGGGAAGCACATTAGAGTCAAGCCACTGGGCATTTCAGTGTCGAGAAAATGGTGGCAGTAGTTTAGAAGTATTTCTATTGGTCGAATCTTCGACATGATGTCGGGAAGTACATCAGATCCTGCAATGCCTACGCCATTGCCAAACTGACCATCAAGAAGCAAGGCCTCTATACTCTGCTGCCCACCCCTAGTCGACCTTGGGAACCTATATCCATGGATTACATGTTGGGCCTTCCTTCTACTAAGCATGGAAACGACTGTGTTTTTATGGTCGTCGACAGATTCTTGAAGATGGCCATTATGGTGTCCTGAAAGAAGAATATCACAGCAGAAGCCACTGCTAAACTCTTCTTTGAATGAGTATGGGTACACTTTGGGATCCCACAGTCTATCATCTCAGATCAGGACAACAGGTTCCTTAGTACATTTTGGTCTAGTCTCTGGTCGATGATGGACACCAAGCTCACTAAGTCCATATATTTCCATCCCCAAATTGATGGCCAAACAGAGGTCATCAATACGATGATCTTACACATTCTACACATGTACAAGTCAAAGCATCCACGCACATGGGATGAGAGCCTCCCCTATGTCCAACACAGCTATAACCAGGCTCTCCACAACTCGACTGGCCACAACCCTTTTCAGGTGGGCTTGGGATTCTAGCCACTATGTCCCATTGATGTGGCCATACCATTTGCAGCTACTCAGGCAGATTCAGCTCATGTCCAGTCGGAAGCCGATAAGGAAAAAAACTTCATTGAGCACATCCAACATATTTTCCAGCGGGTCCATGAAATTCTGGAGAAATAAAATGCCAAGTACAAGCAGTGACATGATCAACATCGGGTGCCACACAAGATTCAGGCGGGTGACAAAGTCTAGTTGCATTTGCAGAAGGAACGCCTTACCGGAGCCTATCGGAAACTCAGACCACTCTGATATGGCCCTTTAACCATTACCAAGGCTATGGGAGACAATGCATTTGATCTCAACATTTCACCATTCCTTGGCCTACACCCAGTGTTCAATGTGGATCGCCTTCGACCATACTTCCCACCATTGCTGGACACATTAGACATTGCAAAACAACTCACACCTATAGAGTTAAATCCAGATTGCATGGAAAAAGCCACAATTGATCGAATCATGGATGCGCAGATCAAGAACACCCGACAACAAAGGATCCAAATATATCTAGTTGTCAAAGCATGTCAACTCCTTCACCAGGGCAAGTGGCTCACCAGGGACCAAGTTCAACAGAACTTTCCTTATCTCATGGAGGAACTCAACGCAATGGGGACCATTACTTCCTAAGGGGGGAGGAATGATCCAGGTGGATATTTGTGGCCACCCACCTATTCCACTTGGACCCCCACCATTGTTTCTTTTAGTTTTTCAGTTTCTTTATTTGTAGCACAATTTACTATTTTTGGCAGTTTTTCGTGTCTTGAACTTTCAGAGCCGTTTTGAGGCCCTAAACGATGTTTTTTTGGCAAAAATGGGACCAACATGGGTCATTGACCTTTGTTGGTCATTCAAAAGTTTTAGTCCTTAGCTAGATATTTGTAACGAGGTATTGTGCGCGTCAAACGAAGATCATATGCCAAAGTTACGACTCCAGGAAGTTGATGTAGCAATTTACCCAAACGGGGCCCATAGTTTGGTGCTTCATCTCCTAGGGTTATGTTTTTGGATGTTTAGGGTTTTCTATTGTTTCTGATTAAAAAATATGCCTTTGAGCCTCATTGTAACATAGTTCAGAGGCATGTAGCTGCCACATCTCTTCTTAGAGATAAGCTACCATCGCCCGAGCTAGTCTTATTCCCATTCTGTTTGTAAGCATATTTTAGTATTTGATATTGAAGTGTTATTTTTACTGCATCTTTGTATTTATGGTTATACCTGTAATTTGTTGCATTCTTGTTTAAATCTGGATCAACCATAACTTATCTACAACTAGAACTCCTCAGAAAAATGGAGTGGTTGAAAGCAAGAATAGAATTATGGAAGAGATGGCTAGAAATTTGTTGCAAGAATCCAAGCTAAGTAATATCTTTTGGGTACAAGAAACACATACAATTGTTCACATTTTAAACAGAGGATTTCTCGTAAGCAACAATGAAAAAACTCCCTATGAACTATGGAATGGAAGAGTAGCTAGTGTCAAGCATTTTAGAATATTTGAAAAAAAATGTTACATAGAAAGAGATGACAAAAATTTAGGAAAGTTTTACTCCGACGAAGGCATACTTGTTGGGTACTCATGTAAAAACAAAGGTTACAAGTGCTACAATCTTAGACTCAACAAGATAGTAGAAATCATCAATGTAAAAATTGATGAAACAAACTCACTGAAGACCAAGAAGGAAAGAAAAAATTCACACATCTTTGAAGAATATGGAGAGGAAGAACCAAAGCAAGAGGAAGAAAAAGAAGAAGAGGAACACCAACAAGACAAGTAGCCATAGGTATAAGAAGAATAAGAAGATAATCAACAAGATTTTCAGACACCTCCCATGACGATTAAATGTTGGTATAATAAAAATCATCAACCAAAACAAATCATTGGGGAGAAGAGTGAAAGAGTAGAAAATAAAAGAAGAAAACACACAAAAACACTAGAGTAAGGGCATCTATCACTATTATCCACAATTGAACCAAGTAACTTTGAGGAAGCTAGAAATGATGAACAATCGATCAAGGCTATGGAAGAAGAAATAAATCAAATGGAGAAGAATGAATATGGGAACTTGTTCTAGGAACTAAGAACAAAAATGTCATTAGTACAAAATGGGTCTTTTGAAATAAACTAAATGAAGATGGAAGGGTGACTAGAAATAAAGCAAGGTCGGTGTGCAAAGGATATTCCCAAGTTGAAGGGATAGTGTTTGAAAAAAAATTGCTTCGAAAGCCATAATGGAAGAAATCAAAATGCTCTTTGTTTATGCATGCTCCAAAATAATCGAAGTGTATCAGATGAATGTAAAATCAACCTTTCTTAATGGGGAGTTAGAAGAAGAAGTATACATAAGAGGACTAGAAGGATTCCTAGTAATAAACGATGAATATTATGTTTGTAGATTGAAGAAATCCCTACACGGACTTAAGCAAGCCCCCAGAGCTTCGTACTCAAGATTGGATAGTTATTTTCAACAACAAGGATTCAAAAAGGGAAATGCAAATAGTAATACCTACATAAAGGAAGATCAAGTCAATATGATAACCATTGAAGTATACATTGAGGACATCATATTTGGAAATGATGATGATAGATTAATTTAGAACTTTGCAAAATATATGAAAAATGAATTTGAAATTTCTTTGCTTGAGGAGTTGACTTTCTTTTTGGGACTTCAAATATCTCAACTAGATGGAGGAATTTTCATTTCTCAAACCAAGTACATCAAATAAATGTTGAAGAAGTTCAAAATGGAAGACTGCAAACCTGTGAGCACTCTTATGGTCACTAGATGCAAGTTGAGAAAAGAAGATGAATCCAAGGAAGTGGATCAAAGAATCTATATATCAATGATTGGTAGCCTACTCTATGTGACAACTTCAAGACTAGACATAATGAAAGAAGTTGGGCATGTTGCAATATTTCAACCAATACCAAAGAAAACTCATGTTCTAGAAGTGAAAATGATCTTTAGATATCTCAAAGGAATAAGAGACTTTGGGTTCTAGTATCTAAAAGGAAAGGAATTGACATCGGTAGCTTACACAAATGCATATTGGCCAAGAAGTATAGGTGACAAAAGAAGTACAAGTGGAGCAATATTTTACTTGGGAGACTACTTAGTGTCCTGGTTGAGAATGAAGCAATATTCAATATCCTTGTCTATAGTAGAAGCATAATATATTGCAACAACATCATGTTGTCCTCAGGTCCTTTGGATGAAGAAAACCTTGCAAGACATACAAGTAAAATATGATGAGTCCATTCCAATAACTTTGTGACAACACCAATGTGATAAACATCTAGAACAATCCAATGATGTATTCCAAGACCAAACATATTCCTATCAAGTTTCACTTTCAAAGTGAGCAAGTCATAGAAAATAATATCAAGCTAGAGTATTTTGGGACGAAGGAACATATTACAGACATATTCACCAAAACACTTCCCGAAGAGACATTTGAGTATCTTAGAAAAAAACAGGGAGTAATTTCTTCTCCAAATTGATTTGCACAATATTCAACAAAGAAAGACAATGAGAGAGACCGTGTCAAGGGGAGTTACCCTTTTCCATTGATATCAAAGGTAGAGAGTAAAACCAAGAAGCATGAAGACAGTGAGAGTATGATCACAAGGGGAGTATGATGGTTTCCATCAATGACAAAGGGAGAGAATGTTGAAAAAAGTTGTCATTAATGTCAAAGGCTATCCAAATTAAAGAGAAAGTTACATATTCAAATACCATATTTCAAAATATTGTTTTGGATTTTTGATGCCTTAATTGGATACCCTATCTTTAAATACATTTTTACTCCATTTTCCTAGATCAAATGGAATCATAACATATATAGTTGGAAATATTATTCTAAGACCTTTACAATGGTATATGGAACTCCCTCTAACTCACGATTGATGAGATTTTTTTTTGAATATTCACTACACATTCTGGTAGTTGCACAAGCCAATCTAGCCAATGGACAAGTTGGCCCAACCAGTGGAAAATCGACCTAGTCCAGACCTTGAATACATTATAAATAGGCTTGAGAAGGATCATTTCAAGTTATTAACTCAAGCAAGTTTGGATCTATTCAAACAAGTGAAGAAAGGAGGAGTTATGAGGTTCATACCTCATGAACTAGAAGTGAAGAGGAGTTGATTTGGAGAGACCTTATGGGAAGGATTTTTGGCACATTTTTGAAGGTTTTTTGGCTTATTTTGTAATTAGGTGTTTAGGCTTATTTTGGAAGTAATTTTTGCACACCTTTTGAAGTATTTTGGCCTTGGTTAGAGGGTTGATTGTAGACCTATTCTTGAGGGTCGAATTCTATCCCCTTTGAAGGTCGAATTTCAAATATGTGTAGAAGTGTGGAAGGCCAAATTTCAAGCCTGTCTTGAGAGCAATGAAAAGTCCCTTTTGAGGTCGAATTTTAGGATTGAAGTTCTAGTACAAAGAAGGCTGAACTCAAGCCTATTTTGAGGGCTAAATCCTAGTGTGTTTGAAGGTGAGTTTTAGGTATGCTTTGAACATCTGTAGTGTCCCACCTTGGCAATGTTAGTTTTGTAACACCTAGAGAGGATGATTTTCTATGGATCGATATACGTATTATGCATGTTAAAACTTGGGAATAGGCCTATAGGTTGTAGACATAGTTTTTGGTCATATGATTGGTGGGTATCTATATATAGTGGTATCTTTGATTATGCTTATCAAATGGGTTTTAGTTTAGTACATGTTATATGAATGTTTCTATTTCTGCATCTGACTTATGCCATAAGTGTATGGCATGGATGGTTGTCCATGATTAAGATACATAGATACATGGATGATCATGGTTATGTGGAACATATGGGTAATAATTATTTATGGATGATACATGATTTGTATGAGTATATATGCTTAATATTGTACTTAGCAAGATGTGGCAGGGGACCTGGTTATTTTCCGACAAGGATGCTCAAATTATAAATGACAACGGAAGTCATTTATTCAAAACACTGTGGAAGTCATGCACAATTTTGGGTAAAATGTGATCAATTTAATTCATTATGAAATTCATTTGATTTTGATCTATGAGATTATGATGTGTGTAGGTCTTGGAACAAAACCTTACTAATGAACCATGAAATGGGTATGAGCTCACAACCACTACCTAAAGGTGAAGCACAAAGTTTAAAATCATAGAGATGGGTAGCCATGGAATTTAGGGCGTGGAGTCCTCAATCCATGAAAGATCAAGACACAGAGTCTTAGATCTATAATAAAGATTAAGGCACAGAGTCTTAAATCTATAATAAAGATTAAGGCACAGAGTCTTAAATCTTTGAAAGATCAAGGTGTGGAATATTTGATCTTTGGAATAGATTAGGGCGTGGAGTCTCAAATCTACTAAGGCATGGAGAGACATGCAATAGGGATGTGGAATCCCTATCCTCTGGAAGAGAAATACCACTCAAGGGCATCAATCAAATGAGTAAGCCAACCTCATTTAACCCCTAAAATTAATTAAATTCCAAAATTAACCACTTTGGAAGTGCTCTTAACTTCAATATTATTTTAATGAAAATGTAGATTATTTATTTATGAAAAATAAATAATAACAAATTATTTAAAAGTGACACATGGAGTGATGGATATTAAATAATTTATGTCATTATATAATTAAGAAAATTTGAGGGATTGCCACCTCTGGGGAGGGTGATGAATAATATGAAATATTTAAATTTAAAAAGAAATTAATTTTGCATGAAAGGGGTGATGGGTCACCCCACTCAAAGACTATAAATAGAGAAGGATCCCCATGGTTTGAGGGGGGAACCTAGAGAGTAGCTAGATGCTACCAAAACGAATCAGAGATTTCCTAAACTAAATTTACTTTATAGCTCTACCTAGTTGAGTTGAACATGAGTGGTATTAAGAGGAAGTGAAGTTTATCTTAGCTTGACTTGTATATCTCTCTCTATTTTTGTATTTTGGTACCGCTTGCGAGCTCTTACAATTCAGGTGTTTTAGGGGGAGAAGTTCTCCTTGGATATGGTTGGGTGGAAATTGGATGGTTCAAAATGAGTTGGTAATGGCATTGGAGTTGGAGCATACTCTCATATTTTTGGAGTTGGCAAGGAAGCAGTGGAACAAATTGGCTGATTTCTCAGGTAAAATTTCTATTTTTGTTACAATTGGTATTAATTAAATTTATTTATTTTTGATGAGGTTGTAGCTAGCTTACTTGTATAGATGGCTCTGATCTTTCTAAAAGTTCTGATTATGTTCAATGACAAGGTTGTGTCCATTGTATGGTAAGGTGAATTGTAATTCTTATGCCCTTCACCCTTCTAAGTTTTCTTTTCTTGTTTTCAATTTGAAGTTCCATGTTTAATTGTAAATAAATTTAGCAATGTAGGTTGAATTAGATGCTCAATTTAAGCTTATCTCACTGGTACATCTTTGTTTATAAAATAATTTTATTTTCATTTGCAGAAATTATTATTTTGTTCCTATTTTACGAGTATTTATATGTTCATGAAGGCATTTCACTATATGTTTCTATAATTATTATTCTGTTCATTTTTTTGTTTTCTTTTTAATAATAAAAGGTCACCATAACTTTAACATGAATTATTTTAATTGTTTAATTAATTGGAAATAAGAGTATATATGTAAGCTAGAGTTAGCAACTAAGTTGAATGGAGAAGTTATATTGATTATATTACAAAGTCATATAATTTTAAAGGAAATGGTTAACAATGTATTTCATTGTTTAATTGGTGCAAGCTCGACATGTTCTATTTACTATGGTTAAAAACAAATGATGTGACCTAGCCACAAACTATGAAACACATGTGGGTACAGTCTTCGCATTCACAAAGTAATTTCTCGTTTCCCTTAAAGATCACTCTTAAAACACAAGGAGTTTATTCTTTGTTGCAACTGCTCCATGACATGTTTTATCTATCGTTCAATTTCTTGTTAAATTTAAATCTCTGCTTTGTAAGACTATGTACCAATAGTGAAGACTGAAATTATTTTGCAACTTTCTTGTTTTCTATTTTATTTTATAATAGATATTTTGCAAGCATAAGAATTACTGCCAAGGTAAAAGGATTGGATTTAGTGACAAACTTCTTGGAACTTTCTTTTTACTTAACAAAAATTATTGATATGTGATATTCACTTATATTTTTAATTTTGATACGAAAGACTCAATGTTAAACCGTTGTGAATTTTTATGAGCTACGATTTTTTTTTTCATTTATGGAAATTTAGATTCACATACATCAAGTTTTATGTCATTCAGAACATTTACATTTCTATAAATCAATGTATCTATATTCTTAACTTATATATTTACATGTGTTGGTTTACCATAATATATATATATTCATTTATTCAATATAATTTTGTTTTCAATACAGATTCATATATAATTATAAATAAATATCCAATGGGCATAGTTACATGCTTATCTTTGAATTAAATTAACGTATTTATTTATTAATGAATGTATTAGATTATATATTTTAATCACAAGTTTATATTAGGTTATATGTATGTACTCAATTATGATTATAAGTATGAAATTATATATGCTTAGCACAAAGTTTGGAAAGAAAAGTTGTTTCAAAGAAAGAAAACCACCTAAGCTTGCAATCCAATATATTAGAGTTGTAAGAATAAATATTTTGTTGTTTTCCATTCACTGTCAGAAGCCAATCTGATTCGTAAGACAATAGACAATAAAAATTTAACGTAGACCTATCAATGGAAGGTTTGTTCCCTCTTTCTTCCATGGGATATTATCATGTGGCTATTGAATTGCTTAAATATGCCACATAGAAGAGTGATATGAGACATGGCTGTCTAGTAAAGTTTAGGTGAGAATTGCTATTTCATAATATATAAATGTGTTTCTTTTGGAAGAGGAGTTTAGTGGGTTGTAATTTTTAAAACATGGAATGATATTATTATTTTTTAAATAAAAAATAATAATACTCATTTTAAAGAAAATGATTGAAATTAAGTAAAAATGAATATTTTTAATGGTTCAATAAAATGATGAAGTATTACTTCACTAGATTGATTTTCTTCTTTCTAATAATAAATAAAACACACCTTTGTTTCTACTTAATAGAAACCATTGAATCATATTATTCCTTGATTTGTTCTAGTTGATGAAGGTTAGTCATATGGTCCTTTCATATAGTTCGTTTATTATTATTTTTGGTTATAGTAAGCATTGGTCTTTGTGCAAGAAGCATCCATATGTCTATTCTTGAAGTAGTAGATGATGTAATAGAAAAATATGTATTTTAATTCAATTCCTATGTACATCTTCAATCCTAAAACTCTATAGTTGACCTTTATTTTCACTTTTTATAATTGATTAATTAAATGTTTTGGTAGTCTTCAAAGTGTTATCTCTATAGTTGACTTTTACTTTCACTTTTTATAATTGATTAATTTAAAACTAATATTTAATGGGAAACAAATATAAATATATATGTATATATGTGGAATCATTTTATAAACTATATATATATATATACCGTATTTCGAGTCCTTTTTTCAATATGACCTTTACACCTCTATTTTATTGATGGTTGGTAAGGTGAGATCTTACATATGATATCGGAGCTAGGTACAACACTAGGACCTAATGGGCCAACATGTTTGTTTGTAGGTTGATGTATGAAAATTGATTTTGCGTACATGTTGAATTGTTGTGTATGTTGACTTTGGAACCATATTGGTTGCATGGGGCTATTATTATTATTATTATTATATTAAGTCATTTAGAAACTCATGAAAAAAATGCTTTCTTATATTACTTTATATTTTTAATAAGAAAAAATATTAGAAATATGTTAAATAACACAAAGACATGTTGTGAAAGGATGTGCTTGAGAAGTTGGGGTTAAACCCAAGCATGCTAATGGCTTGATTTTCAATGGGTGAGTGAGATATGTGGAGTACATGCATGGTTTCATATATGGTTAATGCATCATTGTCAATGTGATATGGGTTTAGTAGCCATCTTTACTAGCTGAAATTGTACCTACCAAGAAAAATATTGGCTTAATATGGAACATAGTATGATGATTTTGGTGTGTATGCTTTGGGAATGTGTGACAAGTGTAAGGTTAAGATTCAATTAATGTGATGATTGAGTTCATAATGTTAATTTTGAAACTTTTATTATTTAAAATGGAAACTTAAACAAAAATTACCTTAACAAATGCCACTTTTAACTGTGAATGTAGATTCACAAGTAATGCATGTGCATTAAATTGATGTGTTAAAATCTGATTTGGGAATACATTCTTAATGAGTAAGAATGGAATTCCTATGAGATCTCTAATATGATTTTGTGTAGTTGTTAATTCATGTATTTTGGGTTGACATTTTGCATCAAATAACTTGAAATTAATCAAATACTAGGTTTTGGTATGATTTCCCTAATAAACTAGAGGTTTAAATGACTCATGTGTGAATGGTTGCAGAAGCCATTTTAAGGAAAACTTGAAGGTTATGTTTTCCTTAGGTTATGTATGGGTGTGGAATCCATAATAACATACATCTATGAGCTAAGGTATGGGTGTGGAATCCATACTGACATATATCTATGAGCTAAGTAATTCTTTTGGTTAGAATGAACAAATTATTTTGATGGAATCTCATGGACATGATTAAGGAGGATTGATTATGTGTAATTGAAGTTAAATGGATTAAATATTCATAGCATGAATTTGGTGAGATCTAAATGCATTATTTTCTATTAATTATAGATGAATAAAAATATGAAGGTATAGTGAATACCATTGAGTGGTTTGGAATGTTTGGAATAGTTTGATCATTGATATAAAATAGTCAAGTGTGAATTGGGTAATTATACTCCAATATTTTATTTATTTTTATGTTCTTGATTGATCTAGATTTAATTTGGTTTTGAAATGCTTAAAATTGTGAAAATTTTCTTGTTGTAATTTGACAATATATCTTCTCTTTGGCTTATGAAGAATTAAGTATAGCATTTGAAGGAGATTGCATATTGTTGTGTCAAGGAAAGCCCATGTAGTCTCATTGGTCATTGTATTGGTTTCTTAGGAAACTATTTATTATTGGTTGAATTACATTTAACAAAATTATTTAGATAAATTATGAGGATTGAATCCATGAATTTATCTAAACTAGTGTTGGGTAGGTGATAGAGTTAACAATTCATGTTGTATATGAATTTGATCATTGAATTGATTGAAATTTAGTTAGCTTGTAATTATTAAAAATTAAAAATTAAGAAAAATGAAAAATAAATAAATAAATTAAAGAAGAGTTATCTTT
This sequence comes from Pinus tabuliformis, assembly GCA_031772625.1. Taxonomy (NCBI): domain Eukaryota; kingdom Viridiplantae; phylum Streptophyta; class Pinopsida; order Pinales; family Pinaceae; genus Pinus; species Pinus tabuliformis. The sequence goes on from CM062819.1 coordinate 1,703,350,676, forward strand.
CATGTTTTAGAATTAGAAAATTTGCATGAATTAGAAACCTAAAATAATTGTAGAGTATGTAGAATGAAAGAGATTGTTGGATTTGGGTGGTTGTGATTGGATGCATAGTAGCATGATTAGTCAATAGACCTACAAATAGTTGTAATATTTTGAGGTGGAAGTAATTCTCCTTTGTATTTGGGTAGAAATGAAGCTTAGCTTCTACATGTAAATTCTTAAACTAAATCTTATGTGAATTAAGAAGATGATTCATAATATTTCGAAGCTATATTTCATAAGTTTGTCTGACGTTTTCCTATATGTGGTTGTCTTAAGAAATAATGGATGAAATCAAATAAATTGATTAATTATTGAATAGAAATCATGAGTGATTTTGTAGTTGGAAAACATGTTGATTTGTGGCTATCAAGATAGATTCAATAATATAGATATCATATTTTCATAAATATGGGAGTTCTTAATTACAAGCTTGCAAAAAGTTTTTTTTTTTGGAATGAATATCTTCTAATTGAGTCATTCATAATTGATTCTTAACTAAGAGAAGTGAATAATAATGAAGATTATGGGAATTCAAGGAATGATCTATAATTTAAAAGTGGGCCAATGAGGAGTGTATGGAACCTTATCATGTTAGTTTAAAAAAAAACAGTTGTGCCTTGAACCTCAAATTGTGATTTTTCCCCTGTTGTTGCCAATCTCTTTATGGAAGATTTTGAGTCCAAGGCTCTGAATTCTTCCTGTCTCTTGCCTAAGCTCTGGAAAAGGTATGTGGATGATACTAATGTCATTTGGTCTCATGGCCAAAAAGAATTAGATCTTTTCTTTGAGCATCTCAACAATCAATCCTCTGCCATTAAGTTCACTAAGGAGCAGGAGGTTGATGGGTGCCTCCCATTCCTTGATATTCTTATTTCGAAGAATGGTGATGGTTCCATCGCCCACCAGGTTTTTCGGAAGAAAACTCATACTGAGCAGTATCTTCATGCCAGTTCTCACCATTTCCCAGCTCAAAAGATGGGTGTTCTCAATACCCTTGCTACTCGGGCCCTAAGGATCTCGGATAATAAGAGTTTTGAGAAAGAAAAATCCCATCTCCTTGATGTCTTTGTTGAGAATGGTTATAGTAGATACTTGGGTCAGAAGGCTTTCCGTAGAGCCGGCAAGAATTCTCTGGCAAAAAGGGAACCAAAGGAACGGTTTCCAGGTGTCCATCTTCCTTACGTTCAGGGGACCACTGATAAGGTTGCAAGGATTCTCAGGATGCATAGTGTCCTCGTAACCTTTAGGCCCCTTAGCACCATTCGTTCGTCCCTTAGATCAGTTAAGGATCCTATTGACCCCAAAGATATGAAAGGGGTCTATATTATCCCATGCTCCTGTGGGACCCCTTATATTGGTGAGACCGGTCGCTCCATTAATCAGAGGATTAGTGAGCACGCTGCTGACCTTAAGCATAGAAGAGCTAAGTCTTCCGCTTTAGCTGAACATGTAGAAAAAACCAATCATCATGTTTGCATTGAGGAAGCTAGTGTTATCGCTAAGGTTTCGCATTTCCATCATCGAAAATTTAGGGAAGCTATTGAGATTGAAAAGAGACCCAACAATCTCAATAGAGATGATGGCTGGAAAATCAGTAGGTGCTGGGTCCCAGCACTTTCTTCTTAGTCGTTTTTCTTGTCTCTTATTTTTATTATTATTCATATTTTTATTATTATTATTATTTATTAATCCATTACTATTATTTATTAAACAATTACTATTAAAAATGCAAATAAGAAACTATTAAACAATTACTTTATTTATTAAACAGTTACTATTATAAATACAAATAATAAACTATTGCTAAATACTATTATATAATAAACGATTACTAAACACTATTATTTAGTAATCGTTTTTCTTGTCTCTTATTTTATTTTTACTATTATTTATATTATTATTATTATTATTATTATTTATTTATTTTTAATAACTTAACTCTATTATTATTATTATTTATTTAATTAATAACTTAATTATTAATTATTATATTTTTATTATTTATTTATTTATAAGCTATTACTAAATACTATTATTTAGTAATATAATAAACGATCACGAAATACTATTATTTAGTAATCGTTTTTCTTGTCTCTTATTTTATTTTTATTTATATTATTATTATTATTATTTATTTATTGATTTATTTTAATTATTTATTTATTTTTAATAACTTAATTCTATTATTATTATTATTATTATGGATTTATTTATCTTTAATAACTTAATTCTATTATTATTATTGTTATTATTTTTATTTATTGATTTATTTTAATTATTTATTTATTTATTTTTAATAACTTAATTCTATTATTATTATTATTATTATTATTATTATGGATTTATTTATCTTTAATAACTTAATTCTATTATTATTATTGTTATTATTTTTATTTATCTATTATTCTTTCATCTTAATAACCTATTTATATGTTTATTATAAGGAAAGGTCCGTTATTACTTTTAATATTTTTAACTAATAATATCAATTTTTAATTATTCTTACATTTTTATTTTATTTTATTTTATTAATTAATTTTAATTTTATTTATTTATTTTTTAACACCTCTAACTAACTATAATTTTTTTTTTTTTTTCTAATCCTTATTTCCTCTTTTTATTTATTTATTAATTCTAACTAATTAACCCATTAATTTGTTTACATATTTATATATTATAAGAGAAGTTCCGTTACGTAACTACTTCCCTTTAGTTTTACCTAACTAATGATACCATTTATAATTTATTTTTATTTTTTCATTTATATATTTATATATTTATTTATTTTATACCTAATATAACTAAATTTGACCTTGCTCCTTAAGTCAACCTTTTTCCCAGGTAACCGTTGGTGTCTCTGCTCTAGCTATTTAAACAGGCTAAGCTGGATCTGTTTTTCAACTTGTCCTGACGATGAACCACACTGGTTGGTTCGAAATGTGTCGACAAATGGTTTCTCATGTGATTTTCACCGAAAAATCTATCATAAACTTGTTATGGATCACAGAAGCCTCAACTCTACAAGTAAACATTTAGTAAAAAATTGTAGGTAGATCCTAAAGATTGTAATTGCAGAGATGTATTTTGGAATGAAAAGGGGAAAATTGGATTGAGAAGACATAAATCAAGTGGGATGTAAGAGTGGGTTATATATATGACATCATGTTTTGTTGAGTAGTTTCACTAGGAATTGTATATGGATGATTTGATGATTCTTGTATGCAAATTTGATTGTGAGATGGGATGTAACATCATTGTTGTTGTAGAAATTCTCATTGTAGATTAAACTGATTATGCAATGTACTAAAGAAAAATACTTAATCTACTTCTACAATCAAACTTGCAGAGGCTTAATCGATTTGAGCAAGATCAAACAGAACACATATAACAGAGAAGAAGATTCAATCACACATCAAACACAGAAGAATACTCTGGGGAAAGACTCAGCTAAAAACCCCGCTATCTGTATTATCATACAAGTGGAAATATCTCAGGATTACACAAAGCTTTAGCTCTCACAACTACCCATCTCTCAGTACAATCCCTCACTACTGCTCATAGATAGAATAGACAACACATATGCCTACTCCTCTGTCCTCCAAGCCTCCTATTTCCTTGCGCAGTTTTCCCTGGGTCCTCCAGTTGTAACCTATGTGATTCTCACCTCACACACTGCTCTGACCTCTGTAGAAACTGCGCAATCCTCAAGGAATGAATTCCTTCTGCATGCAAGATATTTCCTCATGGGAATATTCTTGCAACTGATAGTACACTATCCCTGCCTTTAATCTCAACTGGGTCTTTGTCTGAACTGACATGCATGAGTTATTTATGAGAGAATATTCAGTTATCTGGAGAACACTAGTTGCATGCATGCATGCATTAACTGACTGAACTCACAATTAGTTCCTCCAACTGTTTGGAACTAATTTAACTGGACTTAACTCAGTTAACTGAGCTAACTAATTACAACTCAAATACAACTCATCCTTATCTCCTTAATTAAGGGATAACTTCCTCAATCAAAGGGATAACTGTTGCATGACTTCACAAAGACTTCATGTTTGAATTTCTCCAACTAATTAACTCAAGATGAATTAATTAATTATTTTTCAAACAACTATTGAGACTAAATTCGAATTTTAATTCTCAATTTTAATTCAAGGACAAATTAAAATTGGAATATATCCTGAAATGCTATCTATAGCAATGCTATTTTTATCATTTCTATTTTTTAGCATTTCTTGTTGCTATTTTCAACATTCCTCTCAACAAGAAAGGGATTATTTGCCACCCCGATCCTGTCTCTATGGAACTCAAATTTACACTTTGACAATGCCTTAGTCAAAATGTCAAATATTCTTCTCGGTTGAAATATATTGCAACAACATGATCCTCCTCGCCACACAGTCTCTGAGATGATGATACCGAATGTAAATATGCTTGGACCTGTCATGAAATACTGGATTCTCAAAGAGTTTGATACAACACTAATTATCACAATAGATCACAGTTGGATCCATCCTCTGATCAAACAAACCAACTAGAATTTTCCGCATCCAAATGGCCTCACATGCTGCCTGACTTGTAGCCATGTATTCAGCCTCTGCTGAGCTGAGTGCAACTAACCTTTGTTTCCTGCTGTACCAAGAAATTGCAGCTGAACCAAGGTTGAAAATTCCTCCTGATGTGATCTTCTGATCTGATGGACTCCCAGCCCCATCTGCATATGTGAATCCCTGTAGCCTCACTCCCTCTGATCGTCTGTACCATAATCCATACTGAGATGTGCCTCTGAGGTATCTCAAAACATGTTTCGCTGCCTTCCAAAACAGCTTGGTAGGCTGAACCATAGCTTGACTTAGTTGGTTCACCGCGTAACACAAATCTGGTCATGTGTTCACTAAGTACATTAGTGAACCCACAAGATGCCGATACACAGTAGCTTCTGCTACTTCTCCTGAAGTAGCATCCTCCTTCCTCCAGTTACCTGCTAGAGGAGTCCGCATGGGCTTGCACTTCTCCATGTGGAATCTCTTGAGTATCTCATTGGAATACTTGCCTTGAGACACAAACACTTCCCCATCCTTCTGCCACACTTCCATGCCTAGAAAGTAGTGCATGAGACCCATGTCTTTCATCTCGAACTCTCTTGCAAGGTCCTCCTTGCAAGACATGATCAACTGATCATCACCTATCAATATCAGATCATCAACATAAAGAAAAATGATCAACTGCTTACCTTCCACCATGATGTGGTACAAGTTCGCATCCGCTTCACTCTTTGTGAAGCCCAACCCGGTGAAGTAGTTGTCGATCCTGGTGTACCAAGCACGAGGTGCTTGCTTCAGCCCATACAAAGCTCTCTTGAGTCGGCACACATGCGACTCATGATCGAAGGTCTCAAAACCTTCCGGCTGCTCTATGTACACCTCTTCCTCAATCTTACCATTGAGGAATGTAGTCTTCACATCCATCTGATGGATCCTCCAACCCATCTGCGTTGATAGTGCCAACATCGATCTGATAGATGAGTACCTTGCTACAGGAGCAAAAGTCTCATCATAGTCGATCCCCTCAACCTATGAGAAACCACAGACAACAAACCTTGCCTTATGTTTCTCCACACTACCATCAGCAGCATGCTTTACCTTGTAAAGCCAACGGGAACTCACAATTGACTTGTTCTCCGGTCTTGGAACAACATCCCAAACACTGTTCTGAACTATGGAGTCATACTCCTCCACCATAGCATCAACCCAAATCGGCTGCTGCACTGCTTCCTCAAAGGAAGATGGCTCAGTCTCTGTTATGCTCCTATACCAATAGGTGTCATATTTCATGATTGACTGGTAAAATGCCAAATATGTTCATCCTTTCCATGCTGCAAAGGTTCCATATTTTGAAAAAATCAAAAAATTAAAAAATGAAAAGAGGGTATGCCCTAAAAGAAAGATCAAAGGGCAAAAAGAATGAATTGGTCAAAAAGAAAGAAAATGAACCCCAAAGAAAAGACCAGGAAAGTGTGCTAGTCCAAAATGCCACTACTATTCTGTTTTTGCAAAGAGTTTCATCATGTGCAGTTAGTTGACTGTTGTCACACTTGATGGATGGCCAAATAGCTTAATCTTGGCCAGTCCATGTTTAAATTTCTTGTTTTAGAGATAGAGAATAAAATCTGTCCAAACAGTTCAAGCTTGGCAGATAAGTAGTTAGGTAGAGAAGCAAAGGTGCTCAACAGCTAAATCTGAGCCCTAGAAGAAATAAGGGCAGACTTAGATAGGATGGCAGTTAAAAGAAAAGAAGAGAGTAAGGGTTTTCTAGTTTAAATGCACCCAAGGAAAAATGAAGAAAAAATGTTAGATACAGTAGGCTGGGTAGGCAATTTTGATGTTGCAGAAGCAGGCTTATGAGTAATTCTATCTTTCAAAGATAATTCATCTCTCATGGATATCATAAGCACAATGGCAATGGTTTGGCTACAAAACAAATGAAGCATGACTAACTTCCCTCCACATTTCTCCAAAAACACTTACTAACCTCCCCCCAAGGATATTGAGATCTGCTCAATACTCCTAGATCACTTCATTTCATGAAAAAGACTAAGTGAAACTCTGTTTTACTTAGGATAAAACAAGCCACATTTCTTGTGTAAAAATACTTTTCTCCTCTTAGTCTAAGTATCTTACATTACACTTAGCGCTAATTCCTACCTCATTTTCATATTAACACCTTAACTTTATTATGTAAATCCCTATGCTCTTTCCCTTTCCCCTACTATGTTAATATATAAAAAAACCCAAGAAATTTAAATATCCCGCCCCGGTTGTAATATCAACCATATCATTGTATTTTTGGGAATTATTGGTTCAACTGGAACCATATAAAATCCCTCCCCGTGCTAAAAAATTAACGGTTAATTAACACCCAGTTAATTAACAAAGTCTAAACCCGCCCACTGCTTATGGAACCAATTAACCCCACGTTAATTGGTTAACGCATCACCCCGTGCACCAATCGTATAAAGCCACAAAAACATTAAAATAATGGTGGACCTCGCGCCGTAGCCCTCCGCCGTTTCCCGTTGACCGCCAGTCGTTCGATCATGGCCCGCAGATCGGACGGCCCACAGCAATATCGCGAGCCCTCCACGTCCGATGGTTAGCGCCCGGGGGATGGTGGTTTTGACGCCGTACCCTGGGACAGGTGGCAGCCTCCCGCAGTGCTCGCTGCCCTCCCCTCCGATACCACCTTTGCCCAAAAGTGGTGCGGGGCCAATACCGCTTACCACCTCCGTACCCCGTTGACGTCATCTTCTCGTCATCAGCTGATGTCAGTGCCACGTCATCCTCCGTACCCCACTACACGACAAAGCACCACGTCATGTTGACGTCATCCGATCGAAGCGCGCCAAAAGCCCGCCAAAGTCAATATTTTGTTAAAAAAGGCGTGAAAACATCATTTTCACTCATTTTCGCTTATTTTCTCTGCGCGACCGGTGCATGCGATTTATGTCCCAAAGCAACGCTCGACCATACAGTTCGCCACCAAGCCAAACAGAGTCCACAGTTTGGTCTTCCAGCTCGTCCTGCAACCTGCAATTCACACAGCGCGCTGTAAAAGACAGGTGTCTTTCAAATTGCCTCAGCAAACCGAAGTGGGCATATCAACTGCTGCAACTTCACAACAACCTGCCCAAGAAAGCACTACACCAGTTGCAAGGTCATCAAAGGGAAAAGAAGTGTTGGACTCAGAACAACACATAATGACAGATCAGCCAGCATCATCAAAGGAACAAGGCCAAGGGCAAGTTCCTCCTATCCAGACCAAAGCACTAGAAACACCAGCATTACAGACTCCTTTAAATGAGGAAAAGGGTAGGAAAAAGGACCGAGAAGAGGCTACACCTGTCAGTGGACCAGCAGAACAGCTAGGGGCAAAAAGGCAAAGAATAAATCCTCTACCTGAAGAGGAAATTATTGAGGAAATCATAGAAAGTCCAAGAGAAGAGAGGGCAACCAGCCCATAGACATCCCTAGTGGTAGAAACATCCACCAGCTCTCATAGACAGGAATTGGAGAGGCAGCATAGTGTGGAAGTTTCCTCCACAAGGCCACAAAGCAAGCAAGGTTCTGATATCAAAAGAACATTCACAGACATCAAGGCCCAGAATGAGCCAATCAGACTACAGCTTTATGATCAGTTTCTCAAGATGACCCCCACCAAACAGCAAAGGTTAATGTCTGCATATGACATTAAAGAAGGAAAAATGATCTTGAGCCACTTTAGGCCTAAAGTGCAACATCCACAGTCAGCAGCTGACTACATAAGAACAAATCTGGAGGTCCTCGCCAAAGACATTCACCCTATGGACCAAATTGAGCTGCACAAGCAAATAGGAGAGATGGTCTACTCTACATTGGCAAATAAGGCAATGTTGGCTCATAATTTGCAGAACTCATTGAACAACACATTAGCCCAACTAGATTTGGAGAAGGAATCTTCTTTAGCCAAGGACAACAGGATAAAGTCCTTGGAAGATATTATCATTGAGCTGGGACATGATCCCAAGAATTCCCAAGGAATAAAAGCATTGATGAAGAAGAAGGAAGAGGACATAGCTTCCCTCAGGAAACAATTGAAGCTGCCTATTACTATGCATTCACAAAATATAGATGTTGTGCAGGAAAAAGCAGAGGAGGACATGATGGATTTGCTGATGAGAATGAATAAAAGATTAAGTGAGACAGAGCAGGAATTGGAGAAAGCATTACAGGAAAAGCAGGGAGTGTCGACCTCCCAGCCATCTCAAATAGCTCCAACAATTACAGCTGCTCCTCCCACAGTTGCAACAGCAGTGCCTCCCACCGTCCCAGCATCAACAACAGCAGGTACTTTAGCAACAAAAACAACAGCAGGCAGCAGCACTACCATGACCACAGAGGAGTTAATAAAAGCTATGGATGATTTAAAACTCCAAGTATCAGAATTAAAAGAGGCCAAAGAGAAATTGGAAAAATTAGAAGTGAGTTATGACAAGTCCAAAATAATTGTGGCAGAAAGGACAAGAGAGGTGAAAGCATTAGAGAACAAAGTAAAGGCATTGGAAAAGGACCTCTCTTTAGATAAGCCTCTAAGAGAAATCAAAGGCATCTTATGGGCTAACATCAATCAATCCATTTGTAATATGTGGAAATCTATTCAGGTTATATATGAGCAGATTGATTTGATAGCAACAGCCCAGGTGGAAATTCAAAAGGCTAGAAGTTTATTGGGACATAAGCCCGAACAAGCCAACAGGCTAATTCAGTTTTTGAACACTAAGACCAGGGAAGAACTAGCAGCATTTAACATCAGAGACAAGACAGGCACCATCCTAACAATCAAAAGAGTTCTGACCATGAGAACCCTAATGCAGAATTTGGAGAGGAAGAGCGAGGACATGCAAGTGGAGGTAAATTCTTTTGAAGAAAGATTTGCAGTTTTGCATGAAAGGGGCTTGCCAAGTCTGGTGGGAAGTAATCAACGCTTGCTGAAACAAATTGAATACACACACAGGTTAAATAAACATGCTGCTGATCAAGTAAATGCTTCATTAAGTACTTCAGCAGAGAAGGCCCTGCCATTTGGCCAATCTCTCTATAGCAACTTGGAAAATCTGTTTTTTATTGAAAATGAAGTGAAACATCTTTTTACAGTCCAACCCAACTTCTACAGGTACACAGACGCCGATGAGACTTTGATAAAGCTACAAAGACATCAGTTACCAGAGGAGTAGTGGTGGCAAAGCATGTTGCAAATTCTATAAGCATATTTATGGTATCTTTTTGGTAAATTAAAAGTCTTGATACAACAGATGCCATAAAGCATAGAAAGGGAACGGATAAGAGTCATACGGGGCTATCAGATTAGAATTAATTTTTCCTGAGAAAGCCGAGCCAGCAGCGTGGAATATCAGTGAAAACAACGACTGGACGACTCACCTAGCTAACAGTCAATGCATCTCACCAACTGAGCAGCCAGCACAACAACATTTACTTCTGCATTTATTTCTCCCTGTTTCCAAGATCATTTATTTCTGTTTTTGAGTAGGTGAAAGAAGTTATTACTAGATATTATCTCTTTGAGATATTTTGTAAACATTTTTGTACAAATACCTCCCCAAGCGAAGTATTAGGGGTTGGTGATACATCTCTCAGACTGCGCTGTAACTCTGAAAATCTTCTGAATAAAAAGCCGCTGGAATGCGTTGTTGCTGAACTCTTTGGATGTGGAATTGATGGCAGAGGACCATGTTACAGAATTCTCGAATTATTTCATGGATCAATAAGTCTTTTTAACTCATGTTTTACAGTTTTTGTGTTTACTATATCATATATGTTTCATGATCTGAATAACAGGGAAAAAGAATAACCCAGAACTTGCTTAACTGTACTCTGTGTTCAATCTCTGTTATTATTTATGTTTTCTTCAGAATTAGCATAAGTAGGAATTCTTAATTGCTCCTGTTTCCCCTGGTTCTTACATTTTGAATATAGCTAAGGAATTATTAACTGCTCCTTGGCAATATTCATCCACTTTCCCTCTGTTAACATGATGAAGGATTCTTAATTGCCCTTCACCCCTGACTCCATCCCGCCTGATTCAGCTTACAGATTGTTCCATGGTTGATTACCTTGCTTTGTAGTACCACCCTCTATCAAAGAAACCATATCCAGCAGTTCATCCTCATAGACTCCATTAGCCCAATGGACTGAACTTCTCAGATTTTACACCCCTGTTCTATTGAATATCACCATCCAACAATTAAACAAGCCCTTGTACTTCATAACTAGCTTGATATACCTCAAAACAAAGCTAAATCATAAAGAGAGAGCCCTCTCTGGATGCAGATTGGCTAGAACCTGCATCTAAAAGATTGGTCTGTGGTTACCTTGGCCGTATTCCCTTTTCTACAACTTTTGGGGAACAACCTGAGTGATAACAGTCTCAACGCATTCCCCAACAAGGGCCATGTATCCAGTGTACCTATCAGGTGACCTCCTCTGTCTGTGCTGAGAAGATGGTTCTCCCACATTCTCCCTCGCATCCGACAACAATCTGTCAGCTTATCTTGAGCGCTTCTGCCCATCTCTGGAAGACTCTGCTTGAGTGGATGTCTCCACTCCTGGAACCTCTGCATGCGGCTGCCCCGCATCAGTCTGAAGCTCCTCCTCCTTAGGAACCAAAAGTTCCTCCACAGCATGTAGTTGGAACTCCCTCTCAAGGGAAACTCGCATGGCCTTCTGCTCATCAAACTTAAGATCTCTGTGAACCACTGTCCTCCGACTGGTAGGCAAATACACCCGATAGTTGTGGGGTGTATCAATGTACCCCACAAGTATCCCCAACTCAGCTGTCGGCTCAAGTTTCTTCCGGGCATCCTTGGTCACATGGCAATAAACCGATGAGCCAAAGATCCTGAAGTGACTCACATCTGGTCTCTTCCCGGAAAATGCTTCTTCTGGTGTCTTCATCCCAAGTATGTGATGCAGGCTTCTATTATGCAAATAGACTGCTGTGTTGCATGCCTCAGCCCACAAATGAAGTGGTAGGCCTTGGTCATGCAGCATCGCCCGAGCTGCCCCCACAATCGTTTTGTTCTTCCTCTCAGCCACCCCATTCTATTGTGGGTTATGAGGTGCCATCAACTCCCGTTTAATTCCTTCTGCTGCACAGAAGTCCTTAAAATCTTGAGAGACATACTCTCCACCATTGTCGCTTCTTAAGGCCTTGATCTTCTTCCTTGATTCTTTCTCAACCAAAGCTTTGAACTCACAAAAATTTGAGAAGGTTTGATCCTTCTTCTGCATGAAATATATCCAGCATTTACGAGAAAAATCATCAATGAAAATCACATAATACCTTTGTTTAGCAGTGGAGGCTATCGAGAATGGTCCACACACATCTGTATGAACTCGCTCCAAGATTGCTTCAGCTCGACTGTCTCGATCATGAAAGGAAGATTTTGCATACTTACCTAAGGTACAACCTTTGCATGTGTCCACTTGCTCAAGTTTACCTTTGGGAAGTCCAGTAGAGATCTGCTGCATTATCTTCAAGGCCCCATGATGCAAGTGGCCCAACCTTCTATGCCATAACTCGCCAATATATTGGCTTTGCACCAATTCTGCTTTGGAACTCAATGCAACACAGTCATCTACCTCCAGCTTGTAGAGATTCTTCACTCGAATCCCAATCCTCTTGGTCTGACCCGTGGCTATGTGTCTTAGGAACACCTTTCCTTTACTGAAGACTACATCATAGCCTTTGTCTTCCAACTTTGCGACCGATATCAAGTTTTTCTTCAGTCCAGGCACATACTTTACATCAGTCATGGTGAGAGGAGCTCCATGCTCCCTCTGAAACACAACCGTACCTTCACCTAAAAAATAGTACTTTCCATCATCGCCCATCTCTATGAGCATCTTAAGGTCTTTATCCTCCAAGGTACTGAATAAACTCTTGTCGTCGGTCATGTGGAATGAGGCTCCAATGTCCAGGTACCAAACCCAACCCACCATCGATGAAACCATGCATTCGATGAGGGTAAAATCCAATTCGAACTGTGAGGTCAGTGCCTCACCTTCTGATCCTTTCAAGGATCCCTTCTTGGATTTATTCAATGGACAATTAGTTGCATAATGGCCCACCTCATGACAATTAAAGCATCTCACTTTAGATTTGTCAATCTTCTTCCCTCCATGGGAAGAACTCGATTTGGAATGGGAAGCCTTCCCTTTCCCTTTCCTTGCCTTACTTGCTAAGGCTAGATTTTTTTCATCATCATGCTTAGATGAAGAACCATCTCTGGTGCTCCTCCCGATCTCCTCCGGCATCATATCCGACCACAGTCGTTCCTAATATGGTAGTTTCTCTCTTCCATTCACTGAGTCCTGGTAGTTATGCCAGCTCTTAGGAAGATCGAGGAGAGAAAGACTCACCATATCATCATCGGTTGTCGTGATTCCTACACTTCCAAGCTCATCTTTGCAGGTGGTGAGCTTGTTGAAATATGTCGAAATCATGTCGCCCTTTTCACACTTGATTTTTCAAAGCTTGTCCTTCAGTGCCAGTTTCCTCTGGTCGCTGTTGTTCTAATATAGGTCCTTCAATGTCTTCCACATTAAAAAAGGAGTCTCCTTCCCATGGAGACTCGAGACAATATGGTCTCTAACTCCCTCCAGAAGAATCCTCCTTTCTCTCGCCACACATTTCTTCCATTCCGCCAATTATTGGGCATTAGCTACTACTGGCTTGGGGACTTCTTGATCAATGAAGTCCTTCAAACCATTGTCTTCTAATACTGCTTCCATGCGATCCTTCCATGCTATGCAATTCGAGCTACCATCCAGGGCATACTCGAGTCTCAAGCCATTGAACACCATTGGTGAACTTGGAGATGTGATAAGAAATCAATTTTGTACCTACAATCAAGAACTTCAAACTTCGAACTTTTCCCTTCTCAATATGCTGTTCACAGCTCTAATCACCTTTCCTCTGATACCATGTAGAAATTCTCACTGTAGATTAAATTGATTATGCAATGTACTAAAGCAAAATACTTAATCTACTTCTACAATCAAACTTGCGGAAGCTTAATCGATTTGAGAAAGATCAAACATAACGCATATAACAGAGAAGAAGATTCAATCACACATGAAACACAAAAGAATACTCTGGGGAAAGCCTCAGCTAAAAACCGTGTTATCTGTATTATCATACAAGTGGAAATATCTCAGGATTACACAAAGCTTTAGCTCTCACAGCTATCCAGCTCTCAGTACAATCCCTCATTACTGCTCATAGACAAAATAAACAACACATATGCCTACTCCTCTGTCCTCCAAGCCTCCTATTTCCTTGCGCAGTTTTCCCTGGGTCCTCCAACTGTAAGCTGTGTGATTCTCACCTCACACACTGCTATGGCCTATGTAGAAACTGTGCAATCCTCAAGGAATGAATTCCTTCTACATGCAAGAGATTTCCTCATGGGAATATTCTTGCAACTGATAGTACATTGTCCCTGCCTTTAATCTCAACTGGGTCTTTGTCTGAATTGACATGCATCAGTTATTTATGAGAGAATATTTAGTTATATGGAGAACACTAGTTGCATGCATGCATGCATTAACTGACTGAACTCACAATTACTTCCTCCAACTGTTTGGAACTAATTTAACTGGACTTAACTCAGTTAACTGAGATAACTAATTAAAACTCAAAGACAACTCATCCTTATCTCCTTAATTAAGGGATAACTTCCTCAACCAAAGGGATAACTGTTGCATGACTTCACAAAGACTTCATGTTTGAATTTCTCCAACTAATTAACTCAAGATGAGTTGATTAATTATTTTCCAAACAGCCGGTGAGACTAAATTCGAATTTTAATTCAAGGACAAATTAAAATTGGAATATATCATGAAATGCTATCTATAGCAATGCTATTTTTAGCATTTCTTGTTGCTATTTTCAACAATTGTTTATACAACTAATGTGAGAGTTTTTTGTGAATTGGAAAGCTCAAATTTTCTATTGAAACCTATGAGAATGACACATGAAATATCATTGAACTCTTAATGCATTGGATAGGGAAAAGACAATCATGTGTAATGTGAGATCATTATCATTTATATGAATAGATATCCTATATGTTATATCATTTACAAATAATAGTATCTAGATATAATATGCTCAATTAGATGGCTGTTTTGATATAGTATGTATTGTAGTGTATATCAAAAACTATATAGTATGACATGACTATACATGGTACTTGATTAATAATGGTATGTTTTTTTGTGTGTGTATGTCTTCATGGACAACCTATGATTGGATTATATGTATATATATATATATATCCGACAACTATAAGAAAAAATTGGGCCAAGTTTAATCCAAGAGGGGGAGTATGTAGTGTCCCACCTTGGCAAGGTTAGTTTTGTGACACCTAGAGAGGATGATTTTCTATGGACCGATATATGGATTATGCATGTTAAAACTTGGGAATAGGCCTATAGGTTGTAGACCTAGTTTTTGGTCATATGATTGGTGGGTATATACATATAGTGGTATCTTTGATTATGTTTATCAAATGGTTTTTAGTTAAGTACATGTTATATGAATGTTTCTCTTTCTGCATCTGACTTATGACATAAGTGTATGGCATGGATGGTTATCCAGGATTGAGATACATAGATCCATGGATGATCATGGTTATGTGGAACATATGGGTAATAATTATTTATGAATGATACATGATTTGTATGAGTATATATGCTTAATATTGTACTTAACAAGATGTGGCAGGAAACCTAGTCATTTCCCAACAAGGATGCTCAAATTATAAATGATTGTGGAAGTCATTTCTTCAAAACCAAAATGACTGTGGAAGTCATGCAAAATTTTGGGTAAAATGTGATTAATTTAATTTCATTATGAAATTCATTTGATTCCTTTGATCTATGAGATTGTGATGTGTGCAGATCTTGGAACAAGACCTTACCAATGGACCATGAAATGGGTATGAGCTCACAACCCGTACCTAAAGGTGAAGCACGCAGTTTCAAAGCATAGAGATGAGAAGCCATGGAATTTAGAGCATGGAGTCCTCAATCCATGAAAGATCAAGACATGGAGTCTTAGATCTATAATAAAGATTAGGATGCAAAGTCCTAAATCTTTGAAAGATAAAGCTGTGGAATCTTGGATCTTTGGAGTAGATTAGGGCGCAAAGTCCTAAATCTACGAAGGCATAGAGAGACACGCAATAAGGGTGTGGAATACCTATTCTCTGGAAGATAAATACCACTCATGGGCATCAATCAACTGAGTAAGCCAACCTCATTTAACCCCTAAATTAATTAAATTCCAAAATTACCCACTTTGGAAGTGCTCTTAACTTTAATATTATTTTAATGAAAAGGTAGATTATTTATTTATGAAAAATAAATAATAAAAAATTATTTAAAAGTGACACATGGGGTGATGAATATTAAATAATTTATGTCATTATATAATTAAGAAAATTTGAGGGATTGCCACCTCAGGGGAGGGTGATGAATAATATGAAATATTTGAATTTAAAAAGAAATTAATTTTGCATGAAAGGGGTGATGTGTCACCCCACTCAAAGGCTATAAATAGAGAAGGATCCCCATGGTTTGAGGGGGGACCTGGAGAGTAGCTAGATGCTGCCAAAATGAATCTGAGATTTCCTAAACTAAATTTACTTAGTAGCTCTACCTAGTTGAGTTGAACATGAGTGGTATTTAGAGGAAGTGAAAATTATCTTCCTTAGCTTGCCTTGTATATCTCTCTCTATTGTTGTATTTTGGTACTACTTGTGAGCTCTTACAACACAGGGGTTTTAGGGGGAGAAGTTTTCCATGGATATGATTGGGTGGAAACCAGATGGTTCATAATGAGTTGGTAAGGGCATTGGAGTTGGAGTATACTCTCATATTTTTGGACTTGGAAAGGAATCAATGGAACATATTGGCCAATTTCTCAGCTAAAATTTCTATTTTTTGTTACATTTGGTATTAATTAAATTTATTTATTTTTGATGAGGTTGTAGCTATCTTAGCTGTATAGATAGCTTTGGTCGTTCTAAAAGTTCTGATTACGTTCAATGGCAAGGTTATGTCCACTATATGGTTGGGTGAATTGTAATTCTTATGCCCTTCACCCTTCTAAGTTTTCTATTCTTGTTTTCAATTTGAAGTTCCATGTTTTAATTGTAAATTAATTTAACAATGTAGGCTGAATTCGATGCTCAATTTAAGGTTATCTAACTACTACAACTTTGTATATATATATATATATATATTCATTTGGAGAAATTATTATTTTGTTCCTATTTTACGGGTATTTATATGTTCATGAAGGAATTTCGCTACATGTTGCTATAATTATCATTTTGTTAGTTTCACCATTTTCTTTCTAATAATAAAAGGTCACCATGACTTTAACACAAATTATTTTAATTGTTTAATTCATTGGCAGTGATAGTATATATGTAAGCCAGAGTTAGCATCTAAGTTGCATGGAGAAGTTGTATTGATTATATTACAATCATATAATTTTAAAGGAAATGGTTAATAATGTATTTCATTGTTTGATTGGTGCAATCTGGGCATGTTCTATTTACTATGGTTAAAAAGTGTTCTATTTACTATGGTTAAAAACAAATGATGTTCTATAGCCACAAACTATGAAACACATGTGCATATAGACTTTTCATTCAGAAAGTAATTTCTCGTTTCCGTTAGAGATCATTCTTAAAAAAAAAGGAGTTTATTCTTTGTTGCAGTTGCTCCATGGCATGTTTTATCTATCATTCAATTTCTAGTTAAATTTAAATCTATGCTTTGTAAGATTATGCCCCAATAGTGAAGACTTAAAGTATTTTGCAAATTCCTTTATTTCTATTTTATTTTATAATAGAACTTTTGCAAGCATAAGAATTACTGCCAAGGTCAAAAGATTGGATTTCGTCACAAATTGTTTTTTCTCAACACTTTTTCTAGGAACGTTCTGTTTACTTCTTAATAAAAATTATTGATAAATAATACCCACTTCTATTTTTAATTATAATTATAATTTTGATACAAAATCATATTTAGTTTTAATGTTAAACGGTTGTGAATTTTTATGAGCTATGAATTTTTTTGCATTTATGGAAATTTAGATTCACATACATCAAGTTTTGTGTCATTCAAAACATTTACATTTCTATAAATCAATATATCTATATTCCTAACTGATATATTTACATGTGTTGGTTTACCCCACACACACACACACACACATATGTTTGTTTTCAATAGAGATTCATATATAATTATAAATAAATAGCCAATGGGCATAATCACATGCTTGTCTATGAATTAAATTAACATATTTATTTATTAATGTATGCATTGGATTATATATGTTCATCATAAGTTTATATTAGGTTATATGTATGCACTTAATTATGATTATAAGTATGAAATTATATATGCTCAGCACAAAGATTGGAAAGAAAAGTTGTTTCAAAGAAAGAAAACCACCTACATTCACAATCCAATATATTAGAGTTGTAAGAAGAAATATTTTGTTGTTTTCCATTTACTGTCAGGAGAATTCAATTTGATTCGGAAGACAATAGACACTATAAATTTAACGTAGACCTATCGATGGAAGGTTTGTTCCCTCTTTCTTCCATGGGCTATTGACATGTGGCTATCAAATTGCTTAAATATGCCACGTAGATGAGTGATATGAGACGTGGCTATCTAGTAAAGTTTAGGTGAGAATTTGCAGTTCATAATTAAATAAATGTGTTTCTTTTGGAAGAGGCGCTTAGCGGGTTGTAATTTTTAAAACACTGAATGATATTATTTTTTTAAAATAAAAAAATAATACTCATTTTAAAGGAGATGATCGAAATTAAGTAAAAATGAATATTTTTAATGGTTCAATAAAATGATGAAGCATTACTTCACTCGATTGACTTTCATCCTTCTAATAATAAAGAAAACATAACTTTGTTTCTAATTAATAGTAGCCATTGAATCATATCATTCCTTGATTTGTTCTAGTTGATGAAGGTTAGTCATATGGTCATTTCAAGTTCATTTATTGTTATTTTTGGTTATGGTAAGCATTGGTCTTCGTTCATGAAGCATCCATATGTTTATTCTTGAAGTAGTAGATGATGTAATAGAAAAATATGTATTTTAATTCAATTCCTATGTACATATTCAATCCTAAAACTTTACAATTGACCTTTATTTCATTTTTTTATAATTGATTAATAAAATGTTTTGCTAGTCTTCATAGTGTTATCTCTATAGTTGACTTTTACTTTCACTTTTTATAATTGATTAATTTAAAACTAGTATTTAATGAGAAAAACATATAAATATATATGTATATGTGGAATCATTTTATAAAAAAAAATATCGTATTCTGAGTCCTTGGTTCAATATGACCTTTACACCTCTATTTTATTGATGGTTGGTAAGGTGTGACCTTACAACATCTAACATTATCCTCTATTGAGGAGGCCGAGCCCTGTGGAGGAGGAAGTTTTATAGAGGTCAAGTCTTGTTCATAAGGAGGCTAAGTTCAAGGATCATTTATTGAGGGAAATTCTGTTTCTAAGAAGGCCTTGTTTAGGGAGTTGAGTGCCTGTGTGACAGATAGAGGAGCAACTGTGAGAAGGCAATATTTTATTTAACTAATATTGACTCTTGTACAATCTTTGGTGTTGATGAATTAGGTAGTTGGTGCTTACTTTCAGTTAGTGTTGGCAACTAGGAAGTTGATGTTTCTTTTAGTTGGTTATGATTATTGAATTTTTCTATAAGATGCAAAGTAGAATACAATTTTCTGTTAGATAATTACTTCCTAATGATTTTCACACAATATTCTCATGTCGCTGATATCATTGAGTAGTTACACTTTAAAAAATATCAACAATAAATGTAGTGGAAACAATAAATATCATAGAAAGACTACCATGCACAATAATGACAATATTTTTACCATGGTAAACCCAAGCTTGGGAGAAAACCCAACAACTTTTCTTTAGGAGAAATTATTCTCAGCGAGGTTTACAAAATCAACAATTTTGTCTACAAATTTGTGCCCATAATCCAAGTTAAAATACCAGTCAAACCTAGTCGATCTCTAGCAAGTCAACACTAGTCAAACTACAGTCTGTGGTCAAATTCATCATTGTCGCCTAACTCACGGTCAACTCCTACGGTCAATGTTGTATGGTTATGTGGTCAAATTTGAGGTCAAACAACTCAGTCATTGGCCATTCAAATCGGTCAAGCAGAGATATAAATCAGTGAACTTCTCCTTCACATGTGCAACTAAGAGAGAGAGAGAGAGAGAAAATGATGATTTCCAAAACCAAATTTTCTGGCTTAGAATTTATTTCTTCGATGGGTAGAAATGAGGCATCACAATTATTATTTATACAAGTCGAATGGGGTTAAATATCCCAAGGGACACATCCCTTCACCTTCTTGGGCCGAATTGATGCTCCAAAATATAAATTTTAATTTTAATTTTCTTAGGTTGACTTGGAGACCTCTTTATCCATTCAAGAATACCTCACGATGCTATAAAAAAATCAACACTCCTTCTTAGCAAGGGAGGTATTATCCTTGTGTTGTCGCTACGACAAAAACCCTCCAAAATTTTCCCTATACTTGTATTTTGGAGCAGACTATGGATCTTACGATCGGTCGAAGTCACTTGCTCACACATGCTCAGTTCACAACAAGTTGATGAGTGCATTCTTTTACGCAAGCTTGAACAACCATAACATAGTCCATCAAGACAATTCTTGTGCAATGTTCAACCCATGTCAAGAGTTAGTGCGCATTGTCATTGATAGTCCCTCACTTTTGACTGTGTTTGTACTTCTATTTTGGTGAGTTTTAAAACTGTCACTTTTGCGCACCTTCGCTTTCACAAGTGTTTTTTTCATGCCTTTGACTTCTGCTTTTGCTTGCTTTCACTTTAATTAGTGCCATTTTCATGTTATATTTGCTTTGGAATGTGTCACTTTCACTTTTGTTCGCGTATAGCAAGTGCCGTTCACCCTTTTCTCTTCATAAAGTAAATTTCGTCTTTTGGGATGTTGAGTGTCGCACAATGCACAAAAGCTAGTTTTGGTGTGTTTCAAGGGGTAATATTTGCGTTAATGATTTGTACTTACCATGTAAACATGTATCATACTCATTCCCAAAGTTTTAAGCACTATTGCACAAGTGCTATCACGGTCGTCACAAAGTGTATCTTTGGTGTTGCACTTGTCATAAGTTGTCGCAAAGTTGTCACATTGAGGGAATTATGTTGATCATGTGTTTTGGATGATCTATATTGTTTCATCAAGTGTTCAAAGTGTGTGATCATAATCAAGTCTTGTCCCTGTTCACATCAGTTACACGGATACCAAAATTAGTCAAATTTGGAAAACTTCCCGTCCGAACAACCTAGCCTCATCCATCGCTCCTTAATTGTGCATTATGCAGTATGAACCCTCAATTTGTATCCTTTCCTCTTGGAACTGCACAATGTACAGTTCCTACCCTCTAGGACTGTGTACTGCGCAATCAAAATTATCAATCTCAGCCTCTGACCTTAAAAACCACGTAATTTCTATCTCTTGCCCAGTAAATATTGCACATGCGCAATATCAAGGCTCAAGCCTCAGCCCTAAGATCTTGAACTATGAAATTGTGCAATCACCTGGTATCCTCTACTTTACAAAGCTATGCAGTGGGAAAAATCAATGCTCAAGCCCTCAGCCTAGCTCCCTGAGCGTCCTAACTACATTATATTTTTACTCAGTCCAAGCCTGAACTGCACATTGCGTAGTCGTAAGGCTCAAACCTGACCCCTCACTCCCTGAGCTACACAATTGTGCAGTCAATGAGTCTCTCCCTCAGCCTGCCACCTAGTTCTGTCTTAGTCAATAGATCATCATGCAACATATTAGACTAGGATTTTATCGAAATGATGTTGTATTGTCATGAGTGGAGTGTAGATGCATGTACCCTATCATGCTATGACAAGATGATGAAGAAGGAGATGGAGAAGGAGGACATGCTAGAAGACACCGAAGGATCTGAGGAGATAATATGATCATTAGGAAAGAAGACGAAGGAACAATGGATTATAACATAAATGGAAGATCAAGACCACATTGAAGACTCCTCATCTTCAATTCATAAGGAGGAGGAAGAAGAAGAACGTGCACCATATTTTCAAGAAGACACAAAGAAAACAATAACAAAAGGTGACTTGACATTATGATGTCATCATGCAGTCCATGTTTTCAGTGTCATGTTGTCTTGTGTCATGAGCCATCATGCGCCACATCATTCGTGGATTATATAATTCTATATTGGAAAATATAACATAAAGTGGAAGTCCAAGAGAAATTTATGTGATGTGAAAAGTCATGTAGGAAGTTGAAAAGTCATGAGGAGTCAAACAATCATGAGGGTAGTCCAAGAGTCATAAGGGAGGTGAAGGATCACCCCATTTGTTATATATACACCCTCATTGTTCATGCAAAGGAATTTTCACCTTGGCTTCTCCCATAAGGCATCAGAGAGACAAAGTTAATACTTTTGGGGAGAAAGTCATGGCTCCAATGCTCCACTATTGGAGCTAGTAATGCACGTTGTATTCATGTATTTTGGGACTTTTAATTAATACTTGAAGCCTGATGGCCGACATGTTTTCAGCATGGATTGTGAATATTTGTAAGATTGTTCTATGAATATTTTTTATTCATGTTTTCTTCCACCTGTACTAAAGTAATTGAACTATTTCAGTTATTTTAGTGCTTATCTAATTGAAAATGTGTTGTAATGGTTGTAACAATCACCGCATCTATGTGGACTATTCTGCTTGTGTGCGCCTCTACTAGGGTGGTACCAATACCTCTCTCTTAGAGGCTCACCTTTCCTCCATCCGCAGTAGAAGAAACTTGATACACCTGTAACCAAACATTCACCAGACACACTTGCTTTTCGCAAAGGCACATATATGCTTCTCTCTCTTTCCGACAACTAAATCCAAGACAAATCTATAAGAAAATATGGCAATTGGGCTGATACTTTGGATAGGGGTCCTATTCCAAATGGTGTGAGGTCTAATTGGGACTTCACAACGGGGAGACCCCCTTGGTTGACGGATTTCCAACACTTTCAACAACTTAGACGGAAATCTCCTTAGCTGAAATTTCTCCTCTACAAGAAAAGTTCAGAAGCTTGCTATGTTGATGGAGTGTCTTTTCATATGCACGCCTATAGATCACTCCATATTGGAGTAGGAAATGTGAGTATCCTGGGGAATTTACCCCTACCCAAATAAACATAACACAACCAAATAAACATGGTTCCTATTGACCACTCAAGTGTCAACTACCCCATGAGCAGAGCACATGTCAGAGTAGTCATTTTATTTTTATTTTATATTTCATCATCATCATACAACTTCTGCTCATTATATTGTATTCCAAATTCTGCAGCCCTATGGACCATTATGTAAAAACTATTATGGTATATTTATGAAGCCATGAAAAACATCTAGGTATCTTATGATTTTTGGTAGAGAGTTTCACTCTAGGGAGTTCCTTTTCTTGGCTAATTATTTGTGTTTTTTAACAATTAATAATTAGTAAAAAAATTTCTCCCAAGCATACGCCAAAGCAAGAGTGGGGCTTGATGGTGAAGTCTTAGGTGCGTCCTACTGTATAGAGTATATGTGAATTTCCATGCTAAATCATTTGTAAAATTTCACTGAATTTGGTTATGCCTAGAGGTCATTTTATAAGCGTCAAAATTCTGCTTCTGAATGAGATTTCCATGTAATATTTCATGTACAGATGTAAAAAGTGTTGTCTACAAGGGGGTATGAGTACTTAAATTTACACCTAAACTTCTATAATTTCTATCTAGGAACACTTTTTGGATGGAAAATTATGTTTAAACCCATCTAGAGTCATAATTTTTATTTTTCGGCAAAAAATGGAAAAATAATTAGCCGAAAATTGGTCAAAAAATAGAATGAGATAAAATTAAATTCTCTCCAAGTGGAAAAATAATTAGAAAAAGGTTGAGGATTTTCCCAAAAAGGAATCAAATAAAAAGATGAGAAAATTCCCATTTCCAAGGTAGAAAAATCCCACAAGAAATTCGTTGGGCCAGAAGAAAAATATTTTTTTAGGGAAATCAATTTTTTTGATCCAAGTGGCTATTTTTGAATGAGAAAATTTTGAGGAAAATATTTTTGAAGATATTCCAGTGGTTCAAAACCACTCTAGAGTCAAAGAATGGTCCATCCAGCTCATACATCAAGGAAAATGAATTTTCCCTTTGGATTTGTGTAACAACATCAAGGGTTCAAATTTTTCTGTGAAGGATCAAGTCATGGATCATGTCAACTAGCCATTTTTTCCACTTGGAGGGTTCTAGCTCTCTCATTATTATATATAAGGAAGCTCTAAGCTCCTCATTTTTAACATGAAAAATCTTGAGCTCTTGGTTATGTAAAGCTCTACTACCTTTGTAATATATTTTTTGGGCATCAAAATAAAGTCTTTGGGGCTATGATGTTATTTTTTAGTTAGATGGTGATATATTTTTGATCTATTGTGCTTCATGTTATACTAATGTTATATTTTGTTATTTCCATTAGCTATTGAAGATTCATTGGTGTATAATTATCTTACATCGTTGTTTAGATTTGGCGAAACACTTTAGATAGAGTTGATCTATTGTTTTTTGATTAAACCCTTAGACTCCTCTTTCACTGTGCTATCCAAATCTTTGTGGATCTAACAATTTTTTTTTTAAGTGTGTACAAATTAATTGTGTTGATAATATCTTGAATACTTAGGGACATTCTCGCTTGAATTGATCAACTATTCAGGGCATAAAAGACGAAGAACCCATAGTGGGATCATTTGAAGACTTATCATTCAAAATAAGAATGGGCATTCTTGCTATTTGCTCTAGATCAAAATTTATCTATCCTCGAATCTCTCTCAAAATTTTAAAGAGATATTATTGAATAATATATTGTTTAAAGAGCTAATCAACTAATCAAAGAGTGAAGGTGTCCTCATAACCTTTAGATTAGTCTTGTAATTTCAATTTTGTAAATAATTTTCCAACCCTTGTATCTATATAAATATTGTATATATTTGTGGGGTTTTGTTGAACTTTTATGTAGATCCAAAGAGAGGACTTGGATTTTGTCTTGGATCTATTTGTGAATATTTTTTGCAAGTTGATCCCATCGAATTTCATAGAAAAATCACAATTATTTGAAGCCATTTTCTCTCCTGGTATGGATGGCTAGGGTTTTAAGTAAAATGATTTTTTTGAGGCCATTTACAAAGATTAAACCCTCTCCTTGAGGCTGCAAAGGTTTGAGGGCCATTTTTGCATTCAGATCGAGTTTTTCCAAGGGTATTTCACTCAAAAAAAATTGCAAAAATTTTCTTGGAGGAATTTGACTTGGGGTTTGATTATTTTGTAGTTAAAATTCTCTTTGTGGGAGCCATTAGCCTTGGAAGGATTGAGCTTGTTATCTAGCGACGGTTTGATTAAATCTTAGGGGTTGCAAGCCCTCTAGGTCTTATCTCTTGCTTTGATTTTAAAATATACTAGCCCTTGTGTTTTACAGAGATAAACGAGGATTTTTTAAAGGGGTTTTCATCATAATTTTGGTAAAAAATCAAATTTTGGAGGCTTGTTTTCATTTGCAATTTTTTTTGGAGAAACCACATACATTTTAAGCCTTTTTCCTCAAGGCTGAGAGCTCCAAAATGTGGCCTCTCTTTACTTGGTGTGTGAAGAAATTTTGTAAGGAGGCTAGCAAAAATTTTGGAGAAATTTTAAGTCTTGATATTTAAAGAATAAATCATAAAAAAAATAAAATTAAACTCTAGGATAAATTCTGAACTGTCTGTGAGATTTTGGAGGCCTCCCTTCACGTAGGTCGAGAGCATTTAGAAGACTGCAATCTAGCCTTGTTAAAGGCCGTGAGCTAGCGGAAGGTCAGATCAATTGGTTTGAATAACTTGAAATCAAAATCATAAGTGGATTGGTCTTGTATATTAAGGAAAATTTGTTGTAAGGTCCTATTCATTGTTGTAAATCTCCTTGATTTGAAGAGCCCTTTCTCACTATCGCAAGGGCCTCTTCCTTTGTGATATCAATAATAAATATCTTGTTTCTTGAAGGAGTTTAGGAGCTCAATCCCATGGTATCCTACCTCCTTATTTAAAAAGGAGGGTTTCTCATCTTATTCTCTTAGTCTTTAGATCTAACTCACTAACTTGTCTCTTTTGTATTTTTAGTCTCATTGTAAATTAGATCTAATCTCTTAAGTTGCATTCACTGATTGGCTATTTGATATATTGCATTTAAAATAGTTCTTATCCTTATTTCATTTAAAATTGTAGATTTAAAAGTCTTTCTCTTCTTTGATTAACAATCTCATTTTCCATCATCTACTTGTGCTTTCATCATATAACTCTCACTTGCTTCCATTATCTAATATAAGTGAAGAACATCGTAAGAATCACTTTTTACTAAAGGCATTTTGAGATATTGCTCTAACATCCAAATCTGATTGCATCTTTCTTGTTTCATTGCATAATCCTTGTATGCTTCATTGGTTATTTATATAAGCTAATCTAATCTAAAGTTCTTTTGTTGCTGCTACAACACCCTCCAAAAAATTCACTATAGTCAAATTTTGGAGCCTAGTTTACCATCGTATCTAGAGTCACCTTGGTCATCAAGTGTTATTTATTGTCATTTTATATGTTTCAAGTGCTATTGAGTGTTCTCAAGTGTTGTCGCATTTACTAGAACATCTTTAGTGCATTTCATGGTCATAACACCTTTGTTTTTGTAAAATGACATTTTTTGGTCGCAACCGCACACACTTCACCTGTTGTGCTTGGGGAATGTTTGTAAGGTAGCGTTTTGATGTTTACTTATCTTTTTTTCAAGTTTGCCTAAGTCTTCTTGATGAGTTGGTTTGTGTTGCACTTGATTTTATGTCTAAACTCATCATGTTCACCCCTTTTCCTACCTTCTACACTTTGACAAATTTTGGTTTCAAAGCGAACACATCAAGGCAAAGAGCGCATGAGCCCACTTTGAAACCTTGATCGTGAATCCTTCATTGTTCGGAATTGTTCCATGCGCCCTCCAAGAGTGCATAATACACTCCTTAACCCCTTTCCACTTCCTTATTCTGAAATGTTCCCTTGAGAGACCAGTTCTTCCTTTGAGCGCACTCCTTTGACCCGAAGGAATGCGCCCTCCTTGAGTCCATCGGTGCACCCCAAAGGCCTTAAGCCCCACTATTCAACCTTCCACATTGTGCCATGTGCCCTCTTGACCCTTTATGTGCATGAACGCACTCCGAAGGCATGAAGCTTCATCCTTCAACTTATAGACTTGTGCCATGCGCCCTCCTGGGCCTCTTGAGCACATGAGCACACCTCGAAGGCACAAAGCTTCATCCTTCAGCCTTCGGAATGCGCCTTGCACCATTATTATCTCCCTTGAGCGCACAACGCACTTGGGAAACCCAAAGTATGCTCCTTTGTCATTTAGACTTGTGCGATGCACCCTATCTTGATTACCTCTTTCTCTTGAGCACATGAGTGCATGCCGAAGCCCTAAAGCCTTTGCGTTTAAGCCTTTTGAAGTGCGCCCTTGTACCCAGAATCTCTTCTTGTTCCTTTTAGGCGCACTGCTAAGGCATGGAAATAAAATATGCATAAAACATGTTAGAATAAGATATTTTTGGGCTAATCGTTGCTTGTCATGAGTAATTGCAAATATAGGAATTTCAGGAAAATCGTGGCAATCATGCATGAAGAAGATTAGGCAAGGAAGGAAAACAAAGGAAGCATTAAAGAATAGGAACACATTGAAGTCTTGAAGATAAAGGCACCCTTGAAAGCTCCATAAGATCAAAGACCCGTTGGAGGGTGAAGACATCAACGATCAGAAGCTATATGAAGAATGACGACACGAGTGACAGCCATGTTATCATTGATGAAATTCCATGTCATCAGTCAATATTAGTCCCAGTCATCAAGGATAGTGACATGTCAAGTATTACCACATGATGATGTGGAATTTATGATGTAATGATGTAATCAATATAAAGACAAGTAAGTGGAAGTCCAAGAGTCATGTATGGACAAAAGAGTCATGGAAATCCAAAAGACATGTAATACCAAGATTCATATGTAATTCCAAAAGTCATTTGGAAGTCCAAAGGTTGTAGAAGTCCAAAGGTCATTAGGAGTTGGAAAGTCAAGAGTCATGGGGATGTGAAAGGTCATGCCTCAAGTTATAAAAGGATCCTCATTACTCATGGAAAGGAATTTTAAACTTGGCTTCTCCCACAAGGCATTAGAGAGACAAAGTTGGTGCTTTTGGGGAGAAAGTAGTGGCTCTAACACTCCGCTATTAGAGCTAGTGATGTTCATTGTATTTATGTATCTTGGAACTTTTGCTTAATATTGAAGCCTTTCAGGCCAACACATTTTTGTAGGAATTTACAGGGTAATTTCCTCAAATAGAACACCAAAGGACACCGCTCAAAAACATATTAGAGATCAATACACCAATATTCTTGATGTGGTTAAAACCCTCGAAGAGGGAAACAATCCATGACCTGAGCCAACATGACCACTTCATGCAATTTATTAATGTAAAAGAAATAAATTTACATAAGCTTCTATCATGAACGGCCACCCTACAAATGACCCTCCATGCTCTTTAAATATAGATCATGGACCAATCGGGTGTTAAGCCACGGATCAAGCATCGGTAATGCTGAGGAGAGAATGAATCGTCAGATCACTTCATGTCTAGAACATATCGTGACCGTCGGATTGTAAGTTACAAAAGTACATAGTAAAGAAACACACTTCACCTAACTCTACACTAGACCAAGTTATACTTAACTATTTCATATGTGTTGAATATCCTAACATACCCCCTTAAGAACAACTTGGGATAGGATTGAAGGATGTACAAATATGACACAATAGGAGAAGGAAGAAGGCATTAGAGCCTATCCCCCCTTAGTGAAAACTTCCTGAACTCCAACCATAAATCGAAGTTTAGTAAACTTCCCCTCTGTGAGAGCTTTTGTAAAGATGTCTACAACTTGATCATCGGTTGAACAATGTTACACTTCAAGAACATGGTCATGA
The DNA here is from genome assembly GCA_031772625.1 of Pinus tabuliformis. Taxonomy (NCBI): domain Eukaryota; kingdom Viridiplantae; phylum Streptophyta; class Pinopsida; order Pinales; family Pinaceae; genus Pinus; species Pinus tabuliformis. The sequence continues at coordinate 1,703,379,537 of CM062819.1, forward strand.
ATGAGCTTTATGATGAAGTGCATGTGTAGTTCAATGTGTTCGCTGCGCTGATGTTGTACTGGATCTTTGCATAGTTGAATGGAAATTTGATTATCACACAAAAGTGTAGTCGGATGCTGTTGCTGAAAGCCAAACTCTGACAGGATCTAACGAAGCCACAAGGCTTCCTTACTACACATGGATTGTGGATGTTTCAAACACTATTCTTTGAATGTTTATGATTCATGTTTTCTTTCACATCTACCGAAGTAGTTGAACTATTTCGCTGAATTTTGTGCTTAACCTATTGGAAATGTGTTGTAATTTTTAGAGAGGAGGAATGACCTGTTATAGAGTTTTGTGAACCCAATGTTTCGGACTACCAAGTGAGTCCATCATCAGAAGATGCATCAATATATATTCTCCAAAACTTAATGATGTATCCAGGAGCTAGATAGTTTAGCTCTGGATAATCTTAATTTCTCGAATTCTGATGCGTTGTCCATCATATCCCTTCCATGATAGGATTTGATGTTGTTAAATAATGAATCCGTATAGGTGAGGATAGTTTTTAGAGAGGAGCAATGACTTGTTATAGAGTTTTGTGAAGCCAACGTTTCGGACTACCAAGTGAGTCCATCATCAGGGGATGCGTCAATAGATATTCTCCAAATCTTAATGATGTATCCAGGAGCTAGATAGTTTAGCTCTGGATAATCTTAATTTCTCAAATTCTGATGTGTTGTCCATCATATCCCTTCCATGGTAGGATTTGATGTTGTTAAATAATGAATCCATACAGGTGAGGATAGTTTTTAGAGAGGAGGAATGACCTGTTATAGAGTTTTGTGATCCCAACATTTCAGATTACCAAGTGAGTCCATCATCAGGGGATGCGTCAATAGATATTCTCCAAATCTTAATGATGTATCCAGGAGCTAGATAGTTTAGCTTTGGATAATCTTAATTTCTCGAATTCTAATGCGCTGTCCATCATATCCCTTCCATGGTAGGATTTGATGTTGTTAAATAATGAATCCATACAGGTGAGGATAGTTTTTAGAGAGGAGGAATGACCTGTTATAGAGTTTTGTGAACCCAACATTTCAGACTACTAAGTGAGTCCATCATTAGGGGATGCGTCAATAGATATTCTCCAAATCTTAATGATGTATCCAGGAGCTAGATAGTTTAGCTCTGGATAATATTAATTTCTCGAATTCTGATGCACTGTCCAACATATCCCTTCCATGGTAGGATTTGATGTTGTTAAATAATGAATCCATACAGGTGAGGATAGTTTTTAGAGAGGAGGAATGACCTGTTATAGATTTTTGTGAACCCAACGTTTCGGACTACCAAGTGAGTCCATCATCAGGGGATGCGTCAATATATTTTCTCCAAATCTTAATGATGTATCCAAGAGCTAGATAGTTTAGCTTTGGATAATCTTAATTTCTCGAATTCTGATGCGCTGTCCATCATATCCCTTCCATGGTAGGATTTGATGTTGTTAAATAATGAATCCATACGGGTGGGGATAGTTTTTAGAGAGGAGGAATGACCTGTTATAGAGTTTTGTGAACCCAATGTTTCGGACTACCAAGTGAGTCCATCATCAGGGGATGCAACAATAGATATTCTCCAAATCTTAATGATGTATCCAGGAGCTAGATAATTTAGCTCTGGATAATCTTAATTTCTTGAATTTTTATGCGTTGTCCATCATATCCCTTCCATGGTAGGATTTGATGTTGTTAAATAATGAATCCATACAGGTGAGGATAGTTTTTAGAGAGGAGGAATGACCTGTTATAGAGTTTTGCGAACCCAAAGTTTCGGACTACCAAGTGAGTCCATCATCAGGGGATGCGTCAATAGATATTCTCCAAATCTTAATGACGTATCCAGGAGCTAGATAGTTTAGCTCTAGATAATCTTAATTTCTCAAATTCTGATGCACTGTCCATCATATCCCTTCCATGGTAGGATTTGATGTTGTTAAATAATGAATCCATACAGGTGAGGATAGTTTTTAGAGAGGAGGAATGACCTGTTATAGAGTTTTGTGAACCCAATGTTTCGGACTACCAAGTGAGTCCATCATCAGGGGATGCGTCAATATATATTCTCCAAATCTTAATGATGTATCTAGGAGCTAGATAGTTTAGCTCTGGATAATCTTAATTTCTCAAATTCTGATGTGATGTCCATCATATCCCTTCCATGGTAGGATTTGATGTTGTTAAATAATGAATCCATACAAGTGAGGATAGTTTTTAGAGAGGAGGAATGACCTGTTATAGAGTTTTGTGAACCCAACGTTTTGGATTACCAAGTGAGTCCTGTTAGAGTCGGTCTAGTAGCCCTCCATCAGCGATCAAAGCTCTTTGCATTTGCATAAGTAGGTGTCTCATCAGTGTCATCTCATTTCATTCCATTAGGCATGCCATAACCCTGATGGAGGAGCTGGTGTCTTTATTCCCCTCTTGGCACTGCTGGATCAAGTTGTTTCAGTCAATAAACTCTCTCAAGGTTTCTTGTCTTGTCTTGAGGTCCAAAGTCCTAGGTCTAGGGTTTAGGTCCAATTTGTCTTTGAGGTCATGTCTTTAAAAGTCAATAAATGCCCAGCAGGCCAGAGGGATGACTATCAAAGTATTTCTTCAAAAGATTTCATTTTGTACAGTTAATTTTTACCTTGGATTTAAAAACCCTGTTTTTAAAGACAAGGTCATTTTCTCATTTTTGTAAAAAATTGTAAAAATTCAAAATTCTTCGAAAGTCAGCATGCAGCCCTGGTCCCCTTTGCCAAGATTCCTCAGAAGCTATCCCTGCAAAAATTTTCAAGAAAAAGCATCAGTTCAACCAATTTCAGGACAAAAGGAAACCATAAAGTCAGCAACATTTAAATTTTGAAAAAGTGTCAAGTTATAAACATTAGAAAGAGGGTTTGAGGGGAAATTAATTTAAATCAAGCCTATAAAGCCCCTCCCTCCCTCCATTTGATCATCATTTGCCTCAAAGCAATAGTGAAAAGCGATTTGGAGAGAAATTGGGCGAAATTGCAGACAGAGCCCGCGCGCGACCCGTCAAGACCTGCGCGCGACGTGTTGGGCAGGCGCGACGCGTCAAGGGGGTCATAGCAGTTGGAAAAAAGCACTGGCGCGACGTGTTGGGCGCGCGCGACCCGTCCAGACCTGCGCGCGACGTGTTGGGAATTCATCCACAAAAAATTGCCTGTAAACTGCAAAACGACCCCAAATTTCTTCAAGGTTGCAGGTAGGCCTCCAATCATCAAAATGTATTGTTTGCTAAAGCTTGAAAGAGCATGAGAATGTATTTAAAAGCCATTATTTTCAAATGAGGAGTCCATGTGTATTTGCTTAAGAATGTCAAAGTGCTAGTAAAGCTAGGGTTTGTTTTGCTGTTTTCAAGGTCATCCTTTTCACCCCCACTTTTTCCCCACATCCCTTTACCACCTCCCATATCATTTCTACCTAATCCCCCTACCAAAAATACCAAAAGCCCTAAAACCCTACCCCTATTCCTCAAAATCAATAATATAACCCTAAACCCTATCTCCCATAAAACCCTTGCAAATTATAATTGTGTGATGGTGTATATGTCATGATTCCTTCCCTTAATTCCCTATTTCATATATTTTCCCTAATTTCCCTTAAAAGTCTCCCCTCCCTAACATCTCCCTTGTGTTATTTGTCCCCTTGAAACAACATTTCAACAATTAAAACAACAGATTTTTGAGCAGAAGTAGCAGTACATTTCAGCCACTTTGCTCTTGAAACCATGTCAGAAACCGAAACCGACTATGAGCAAAGTGATGACTGTGAGTCAACACCAGAGGTTGAGGTACAAAGGAGGCCCCACAGAGGTCGTAAGAGTGGTCACCATGTGAGAGAGGAGCCCACCTCTTTGACCTATTTGCAGGCTTGTCCATTTGCAGTCACATGTTTTCGCCACCTGTCATGTTATGAATTTTGCGAGAGGATTTCTCAAATTCAGCACCATAGGGAATTGGTCCGCTTGTTTGTTTTGCATCTGCATGATGGGGATGTAAATCTTGCAGGGGTGGATTTTATATTGTCATATGAAATTATTGCTCAAGCAACAGGGATACCCAATGTGGGAGAAGAGTGGAACAAGCGCAAACTATTGGACAGATTTCAGTATGAGCCCTACATTAAACCTGCCTACATGAGGTACATGACTGGTGTATTTCCTTTCAGATTTTTGAGGGATGAGTATGCTCCCTTGATGAGGCTCATCATGCGCTATTTCACCTGTGAGGGCAGATTTTCATGTTTGTATTCGTACCATATTCGCTTGTTGATGCATTTCACACGGGTACGGATGATGAACATACCATTTTTCATGTGCCGGAATATTGAGAAGATGGTGCCCTTGATGCAGAGAAAGAGCCCAGCACAGCAACACAGGAGCATCTATCATTATGGTTTGATCCAGCTTGTGGTCATACATCAGTTGGCTCAGCAGGGTATCCCATGGGAGGATTTTATCTCTAGAGATTTTTTCACAGCACCAGCATCATCACCCCCTGAGGTTGTTCATGAGGAGGGAGGGCCTTCACAGCAACATGATATTCTTGAGACCAGACGTGTTAGCTCCCCTCCATGGGTCACATATCAGAAAGGTCACAGGGCCTTATTTGCATCAGCTAGGCGAGTATTTTCTCCACACCAGGTGGAAGGGGTCTCGCCTTCTTCATCAGCACCGCGAGTGTTATCTCCACACCAGGTGGAAGGGGCCTCGCTTCCGACAGCAGCACAGGTACAGGAGAGAGGCAAGAAGCCCAATATTGATGAGGGGCCATCAGGTGTTCCAGGCATAGAGGTTGTTGATCTTGACATCATTTCTCCTAGCCTAGAGTCAGAGGAGATCATCCAGCACCTAAGGGATGAAAATGACTCGTTGCAGCAAAGATTGGAAATGGCAAATTGGAAAATCACCTACTTAGAGCAGCGCAACAAGCAACTTGAAGAGGAGCACACTCTTGATGAGTTGCGGAGGATCCATGAAGACCGCAACTTGGCACGCAAGAGACTCGGTGATTTGGTACCCGTTGAGCGAGAGGCTATGCTTCTCCGGGTCAATGCTCATTTGGAGAGGCTGCTGGCCAAGGCCAACAAAGATAAGGACCTGCTCCGGAACATGAAAAACCACTATTGGGCCTGAATGCACGTATGCAAGGCGAAAATGAAGGTGATTCAAGGGCGGTTGGCTAAAGCACTAAAACGAAGGAAAAGGCCCGATCCCCTCCACATCTTGGCTGAGGCTTCCTTGAAGGAGCATGATGCTAAATGATTTAACTCCAGCACAAATTTCAAAAAATTTGAGCATTTTTGGGTCACTTGTGAATTTTTGGGCAAAAAACAGGTTTTCTCCACCAACACGTCGCGCGCCGCGCGCGACCCTTTCGATGGGCAACTCCATTTCAGGAAAACTCAGAATTTTTGGATTTGTCATGCAAAGATACACCTGCTCAGCAATTACCAAGAGAATTCATCAAATTTTGAGCCTCCAAAAGGTCAAAAAACAAGCAAAAAATGACTTTCTGCCACCTTTTTGACACACAGGAAGCAGTCTTGGGAGATTGCAATTTTGGAGGGGCAAATGGCCACCAAATTCAGAAATTCCACTTGGGTTGGAAAGTAGACATCCAGACCTTTCCCACAAGCCCACTTTTGCCTCATTTGGACACCTGGAAGTGCCTCAAAAGCAGCTCCAAAGGCGTGCGACGTGTTCAGGATCAGGGCGCGACGTGTTGGGCAGTTTTCACAGAAATTCACCTACAGCTCAGTAAAACGCAGTTTTGACTGGATTTGACTTTTTGGAGTAGATTTTGATCCTCCTTGTTGTAAATGATGTAATTTTATGATATTTTGACACTTATTTATCTCTTCTAGAAGATTCATTCATGAGATAGGCAAAAATTTAATGAATGAATTGGTTTCCTAGCTTATAGAGGCAAGTTGTTTTGACTGCCTAGTTTTTAGTGCTCAGTTTAGAATTGGTTGAAACAGCTCCTAGGATAGTGAGATCGACCCCTAGAGGCAAGGAAAGATGTTAGATTGCCTATATTATGTACTTTCTTGGTCATTTTCATGGTTGGACTCTTGAGGGAGAAAGCTCTATTGTATTACTCATTGTATCTCTGCAATTTTGGCAAAGGAAGAAAGACCAGGGTTTTGCAGTCCTTTTTGGGATTCCTGTGGTTACATGTATTGATGGTGTGTTTCTCTTTGTACTTGTAAGTTTGTTATGTGAATCATCTTCTTACTTTTCCTTCTGCAAATTAGGCAAATGAAGTGTTAAAGTAGAATTCATGATTGTCATGCTCTGCTTTTAAGTTTGCTTAATATTTATGTTTTCATCTGTCTAAAGAGAACTCTTGAAGGTTTCTTGCTCTCTTTAGCTCCTCACCGGTCATTCCTATCCATTCACTTAATTCAAAGGCATCAATACAGTCTCCTATCTTGCCCCAAAGAGCCCCCTGCGAAAACTGTGTCCAATCCCCGCACCCAAAATTGGCTTTTCCCGATTTTCCACCAAAATCCTAAAAATATTAAATCAAACCTTTTATCAGTTTACTAGCCTAAAATCAATGTTCTTTATTGGTTATCTCGCCCGTTGAAGATCTTTACCGAGATAGACCGGAGAGAGCCCTCTCCTGCCCCGTAGGGCTAGCTACGAGGCTAAGTGGTTTGATGTTGCCTTGAAGTTTACCTTTCTCAGCCTGAGGTGAAATTTCAAGCACTAACAAGTCCATCATCAGGGGATGCGTCAATAGATATTCTCTAAATCTTAATGATGTATCCAGGAGCTAGATAGTTTAGCTCTGGATAATCTTAATTTCTCGAATTCTGATGCACTATCCATCATATCCCTTCCATGGTAGGATTTGATGTTGTTAAATAATGAATCCATACAGGTGAGGATAGTTTTTAGAGAGGAGGAATGACCTGTTATAGATTTTTTTGAACCCAACGTTTCGGACTACCAAGTGAGTCCATCATCAGGGGATGCGTCAATAGATATTCTCCAAATCTTAATGATGTATCCAGGAGCTAGATAGTTTAGCTCTGGATAATCTTAATTTCTCGAATATTTCTCATTCATTTGTGTCTCCATTAGGGTAGTACTATTACTTCTATCTTAATGCTCACTTTATTCCCCCTTTGTAGTGAAAGAACCTTGATACATCTGCAATCGAACAATCACAAGGCACACTCATTTGCTCATTAAAAAAGCACATGTACACTTCTCTCTCGTGCTAACAGCTAAAGCCAAGGCACATCTTTAAGTAAACGGTAGCTGGGTCATATTCCAAATGGGAATCCTACACCAAACAATGTGAGGTCTAATTGGGACCTCATATCGAGGAAATCCCTTGTATGTTGGTGGTATCCAACATTGTCAACATTCTGGTGCTAGAAGGAGGGGGACCAATTTTTTATGCCTGATAACTTTTCACATCCTAATCATTCATCTTCTGGACAAGGTAGAAACATTCCAAGCACCATTGCAACTCCTATTCCAGAAGTGGGAGGGTCTTCTCATCCTAGTCTGGAGTTGTCATACGAGGTTACCTACGAATAAATCCGCACACTTTGACATATAACTCATCAGTTCAAAAAGGTTATCGATTTACTTCCTATTGTACATAATCTCCTGCATCACCTGAAGAAGAAAGAAACAACTCGTACCAGTGTATTAATTACGACAATGGAATATTTGGTTTTTTCCACTCTTGAAGAGTTAGTAGAATCCTCTGAGGACAAAATTCAGCAAGGACCAGTTCCACCCATTAACAAAGGGTAGGACGAAGATGCTGTTCTTTCTAACAGAGTTTTTTGATTTCAACGATGGTTTAGGTAGTCAAGGAGATGGATCGCCAAAATCTGAAAAGGAGGAGGAACCTAAAGATGAAGACATGGCTGACCAAGATCTGGATTGGATGGCCCAAGGGCCTCTTGCTCTTCTGGATAATCTTCATAAGATGCCCAAATATCTAGAAAATTTGTTATCAAAGTTTGATCCAGATAAGAAGACAAAGGCAAAAGACCACATCGATGATTTCTACATGCATATACAAATGTTGGAGCTACTGTACGATGATGTTGCTTGCAAAAAATTTCATTTTACATTAGAAGGTAGAGCAGTAGCATGGGACCATAGTCTGCATGTCAATTCAGTCCACAGTTGGAGAGAGTTTAAGAAGTTATGTTTGGAAAAATTCGTTGATGACAAGACTTCTGCCATGTTATTGAAAGAGCTCAGAAATAGTAAAATGGGGGAAAAGGAGAAAGTGAAAAATTTTAATCAAAAGTTCAATTGCATATTCAACAAGTTTCCCTTGGGCATGCAAACACATGATTCAATTACTATTGATTATTATACAACTTCCTTTCCCACCAACATTTCCTCATTCGTTAAAAGAGCTGCAAAGGAAACATTGGCACTAAAATTTGCAGAAGAAATCACCGTCGAGAAAGACTTGCGTGTTATTGGAGTTATTACTGATGATGATGAATCAAAAGACTCCAAGGAGATTGGCAGGAAGTCTCAACCTTCTTCAAGCAAGAATAAATACAATGATTCATCATATATTGAAATCTTGACCAGGGCAATGAAGACACTTACCAATGAAATTTCGGAATTAAAGAGAAGGTCAAGTGAGACTTCTACAAGTAGCAAGCCTCCTAAGTTTTTCCTGTTCTGAAGGAATAATAATAATAATAGCAATAATACCCCCCCAAGTCTTCCCAGATTTAAAATATTGTGTTGAATATAGAAAATATGGGTATGGACAACTATTTCTCTTTCCATCAGGAATATCATTCAGAAAAGGCATGCCCATAGTGGAACCACAATATGAATGATTTGGTCACACACATTGTGGATTCCTTATTAGCAGATGAGTAGTCAAAATAAATGGAAGAAACAAAAGAACTTCCAATGACTGAAGAGAGTATGGGTATCAAAAATGCAGTGAATGCTTGTGATTGTATTCTTAATTTTGACAAGAAAAGTGCTGCACCACCACCACAAAGTGAAGCCCCTCCTCAAAAGAAAATTGGTTGATATAGTTTAAGGAGCAAAGGGTCCATTTTTGAATATGAGGTGACGAGACATAAGCTAAAGGAACGATTTTTAAGAAGGATCTCACCACCGATTAATCCTTCTTAGAATGCACAAAGTAAATCTGGAAACACAATATTTCCAAGAACACTTCCTCCAACAACAAAATTAAGTCCATCACTCTGGAAGTGTCAAACAAAGCCACTCCTCCAGACACTTCAACACTGCTTGATAAAGGTGAGACAATTGAGTATAACATAGTCGAAGACTTAAAGAGAGCTCGAGCAAATATTTCCATCTTTGAGCTCATGAAGACAACAGGCCAATGTGAATTGCTAATCCAAGTCTTTTAACAACCTTTTCCAGGTGACAAAGCTTCTACCTCTCATAAGGTGTGTCATAAGTCTTTTGGTTCCCTTGAATATGTAGTTAATGTTGTAACATTAGAAGCTAACATTCTCTGCCCTCCATTTTTATTGAATTTTGAAATTTTTAATTACAATGTCCATAATTGTTTAGTCAATTTTGGTGCATCTGTTAATGTAATGCCATTATATGTTGTCAAGAAAATAAACTCTAAATGGAACAAAATTGATGCATAATTATTCAGCTGGATATATCATTCATCCAAGCTATTGGTGATCTCAGGAATGTTCTTATACGATTATCAGATGATCATTGATTTCACCGAGATCCTTGAATCTTATGGTGTACTCTTTAGTAGAGACTGGTCTAGCAAATTACAAGGATATTTTTCTATAGACTGGTCACATTTATGGCTTCCGTACAAGGGTAGGAATAACCAGATTCAAGTGGAAAGTGAGCCATACATGAAACACACTGTGACACTAGTTGAGGGCCACAATGAACCCGTTTCCTTTGCCGATTTAATCTTTGGAAATTGTTTCCTAGAAACTAATCATGAGTGTTATCAAGCAAAACAATCACCCGTGCCACTAGATACATAGTTGGATCTCCTTCCTTGTTTTTCAGCTAGTGCAAATGAATCCTGTAATATAGATGTACGTAGTAATATTAATAGTAACATAGGAAGCAACTTAGTAGCTAATAATATTTAGAATTTATATTATGATGGTTCAAAGATGGAGGATGGCTTTGGAGCTGGTTGCGTACTTATATGCCCATGTAACAAGAAGCATATCCTTTCATGTTGTTTGGACTTCGAGTGTACCAATAATACCGCCGAATATGAAACACTTGTACTTGGACTGAAGAAGGCCATCGATATGAAAGTAGAGATTCTCAAGGTAATTGGTGACTCAGAGGTGGTCACTTGTTAGGTATGGGATACTATCCACTGTGTTTCACCAAATCTTAAAAACTACTAGTAGGAGGTATGGTGTTTAATTAATCATTTTAAATATTTTAATATCATTTCTGTTCCCAGGCTTAGAAATTCCACAACAAATGCATTAGAAAATGTAATCGTTAAGATGTCGCCAATGAGAAATGTTTTTTCTATTGAAATTATATATATACCATATGTGCCTGACGATGTCACTAATTTCCATGTTTTCAATGATGACCAACATATACTGCATTTTATGGCTAATGCAGACGTATTCAAAGATGCTTCCATAGAAGAGGATGAGGATGATAAGGCTTTGCCGGAGGCATCTAATGCAATAAAAGGAAACACTATGCCTAAAGGTAATAATAGTGTCCATGGAGAAATTATATGACCTAGAAAACCTATTTAGAGGATCGATCAATACAAAGACTCAGAGCTCAAAGTTATCATCTGAACAAGTTAATCTAGGAACTCAAGAAGTTCCAAAGTATGTAAACCTCGGTACCTATTGTTCTCCACAATAATGACAAGTGTTTATCTACTTATTCAAATGGTACCGTGATATTTTGCATGGAAATATGACGATTTAAAGACATATGACATAGAAAAGGTACTTAGAGATTTTCACGATGGACTGATAGGTGGTCACTATGCGAGCGACATAACAATGGATAAGGACATGAGGGCTGGCTATTATTGGTCCACTCTGTTCAATGATGCTCATGCTTATGTTCGGAAGTGCCCATCTTATCAGAGATGGGTTGGTCAAGATCAAAGGCCAACCACCCCACTGCTACTAGTAGCAGTTGAGGAACCTTTCCAATAGTGGGGCCTAGATGTTATTAGAGAAATATTTCCTCACTCGTCAAAGCAAAACCGATATATTCTAATAGTGAAAAAATATTTCACTCGGTGATTAGAAGCAGTTCCCTTGAGATAAGTAAATGACCAGGAAGTCATCCACTTTTTATGACAAAACATTATAACTAGGTTTGACATTCCAACGTCACTTGTCTTTGATAATGCGACTTACTTTTCATCATTAAAACTTTATGAATTCACATTAGAAAATGGGATTGTATTAAAGCATGCATCTAATTATTACCCGCAGGGAAATGGTTTGGCTGAATCGACATAAAAGTATTATCCGCATAATCAAGAAAACCATCTTCTCTGAGCAAAGGAATTGGCATAATTCTTTGACCAATGCATTATGGGTTGACCGTGTAACTCCTAATCCTTCCCTTAATACCTCGTCGTACTTTCTGGTTTATGGTAAAGAAGCTATCTTTCCCCTGAACTTGTATCTCCCAGCCTTTCAACTCTCGCAAGAGTCCTAAGGTATACCTTTCCTTCTAGTTTAGAACATGATAGACACTTTACTCAAACTCGAGGAAGAAAGGCTCAAAGCCAAAGAGAGATTTTTTGTTCACCAAGACCGTGTCAAGCACTAGTTTAATAAGAAATCCACAAGGGAAAAGAGTTTCGATGTGGGTGACCTAGTATTGAAGTGGGATAAACCCCACGAAGAGAAAGGAAAACACACAAAGTTCCAACCTTTGTGGATTGGCCCACTCACCATCAAAGAAAAGCTCAATCATAATACCTTCAAGCTGAAATCCTTATACGAAAGGATTGACCCCCTTCTCGTAAATGGCTAAGATTTGAAGCATTATTTTCAATAACAACTACAAGTTGCGCATCCTATACAATCAGTTCTTTCATTTTCCTTTCCATATGTGTCGGTCGTATGTGTGTTGTGTTAGTCGTGTCCTATCTTGTTGTGTCTTGTAATTGTACATAAATAAAACCTTGTGTAAAAGTGCATGGCTCAAAAGGACTTTATGGTGGAATAAAAGAGAAGTGTGACAACCACAATGCTTGGCTTTATGTTGTTCTCCTTCTTTGTTTGGGAAAATTCCATAGGTTGAGCTAAGTCTAGATGGAAAATATGATACATCCAAAAGGAGAACCTTGAGGGAACCTATTAGATCTACGCCTATGATAGTATCCAAACTACTCAACTTGGTGTAAATCTACTTGTGTGTTAACACTTGTCCAATTTAGTAGAGAAATGATAAGGGGAAAATATAAAGTGAGCAAACCAATATTAGATATTATAAAATACTTCTCTGAAGGAGAAACCTCCTCTACTCTCAATAAATCAGGATCCCTTTTCTGCCCGTTGAAAATAATAAGTGCCGATGCACAATCCTATTAAATAAATAAATAAAGGGTGAAAGAAGAGAAAAGCTTCTTGTGCAGGTAGGTGAAGAAAGTGACTTCGTTGGGGTACTGTTCGGGACTAGTGACAATGAAGCAATGTTTGTGCTCCTAAAGTGACTTTTCTAGGGTACTGTCTAGGCCTGTTGGCAATGGAGCAACACCAAAGATGAAACCTCGTACTTTGAATATCATAAGCTCGCCACTCACATTACCCTTACCTGGATTGAAACAATTATGATATGGTGTATCTTTGTGTGTTCAACCATGTCATCATTGAATAAATTCCATGTCATTAGTCACTATTAATCCCAGTCATCAAGGATAGTGACATGTCACATCTTCACCACATGATGATGTGGAAGTTATGATGTGATGATGTAATCAATGTAAAGACAAATAAGTGGAAGTCCAAGATTCATGTATGGACAAAAGAGTCATGGAAGTCCAAAATACATGTAATATCGAGAGTCATATGTAATTCCAAAAGTCATTTGGAAGTCCAAAGGTCATTAAGAGTTGGAAAGTCAAGAGTCATGGGATGTGAAAGGTCATGCCTTAAGTTATAAAAGGATCCTCATTACTCATGGAAAGGAATTTTGATTTTGGATTCTCCCACAAGGCATTAGAGAGACAAAGTTAGTACTTTTGGGGAGCAAGTAGTGGCTCTAATTGTTGGGTCCCTATAATACTAGTGATTACCCCATTACTATTGTAGTTATACCCCTTATTAATATTGTTGTGCCCCTATTGGCCCCATATTGTTATTACTGTGCCCCATAGAATCCCTCTATTGTTATTTTTGTGGCTTTATATTATTATTGTTAGGTCGGCTGGATTATATTGTGACTCCTTAGACTCCTATATATAGAAAGGAGGTTTTGTCATTTGAATCATCCAAGAATTGTTCATTTATGTAATGTAAAGGAGGTTGCCCCCTCGAAGAGGCTGAATTATAAGGCATTGATCTATCTTTTCTATCTTTTCTTGAGCTGGTTTCATAACATTTGGTATCAGAGCTTTGGATTCTAGGGTTTCGCTGCTCCAAACAGGTCATCGTGGCATTTTTGCTATAAATTTTTTTTTTCTGTGACATTTCAGAAGTCGCAAAAAAAAACCCATTTGAGAAGAAATCGTGCTAAACCTTGGGTCCGAATTTCAGATCTTTTCGCGCGATATTTGCGGAGATATGATCTGAGGAAGTTGGTCTTTTTGCAGACTCCTGAATTACATTCAAAACAGGTGACCTGGGGAAAATCCCCACATCCATAAAGCATCTGCGAGGATTTCTCGGGTTGACAGGGTATTATCGCAAATTTGTTAAGAATTATGGGAGAATAGCAGCACCTCTAAAAACATTATTGAAGAAAGATGCATTTTCATGGACTTCGGAAGCAACAAAGGCCTTTGAACATCTTAAAGAGGCAATGTGCCAAGCACCGGTCTTAGCTACACCGGACTTCACAAAAACCTTTATTGTGGAATGTGATGCTTCAGGAAATGGAATTGGTGCTGTTCTAATGCAAGATGAAAGACCTATTGCTTTTGAAAGTTGTCCAATCAAGGGAAAGTTTTTAACCAAAGCTATTTATGAGAAGGAAATGTTGGCAATACTCCATGCACTTAAGAAATGGCGACCCTACCTAATGGGAAGACACTTCAAGGTAAAAACGGATCATGATAGCCTTAAATACTTTTTAGAACAAAGATTATCCTCTTAAGAGCAACAAAAGTGGGTCACAAAGATGTTGGGTTATGACTTTGAAATCATCTACAAAAAAGGGAAGCAAAGTGTGGTGGCAGATGCACTCTCAAGAAAGGATGAGGATGTGGAAGCATTGTTGTGCGCCATTTCTATTATCCAACCAGATTGGATAAACGAAGCAAGGGAGGAATGGAAGAATGACGAAGAAGTGTGGGCACTTATTCGAAAGTTACAACAAGATTCCAGTACGTCTGATACATTTAGCTGGCAAAATGATTTGTTATGGTACAAAGATCGCTTATACCTTTGTAAGAATTCCCAGCTAAAACAAAAGATTCTTATGGAATTGCACACTTCTCCCTTAGGAGGGCACTCAGGATTTTTAAAAACTTACCACAGGGTTAAGAAGGAATTTTTTTGGGATGGCCTTAAATCAGATATTCAAAAGTTTGTGGCGGAATGTTTGGTTTGCCAACAAAATAAGGTTGAAACAATTAAGACACCGGGTCTATTACAACCTTTATCCATTCCAAGCCAACGTTGGGAAGAGGTTTCAATGGATTTTATCACAGGTTTACCCAAGTCTGAGGGAAAGAGTGTCATCATGGTGGTAGTTGACAGACTTACCAAGTATGCACACTTTTGTGCATTATCACATCCATTTAAAGCCAGTACAGTTTCTACTGCATTTATGGAAACAATTCAAAAGCTACATGGAAACCCAAAGATTATTGTAAGTGACAGAGATCCCATTTTCACTGGAAATTTTTGGACATAATTATTTTCTTGTCTTGGTACTCAGTTAGCTCATAGCTCATCTTATCATCCTCAATCTGATGGGCAAACTGAGATAGTAAACAAATGTTTGGAAGGATATCTTCGTTGCTTTGTATCTGATAAACAGACACAATGGGTCAAATGGTTGCCTCTGGCTGAATGGTGGTATAACACTTCCTTCCATACAGCAACAAAAATGACCCCATTTATGGCACTTTATGGGTATCAACCACCATCCATCACATCATATTTAAGAGAAAACTCTAAGGTTCAGGCAGTGGAACATCACATCGAACATCAACAACAAGTCCTCCAACTCTTAAAGGATAACCTCGTGTTGGCACAGAATAGAATGAAACAACAGGCAGATCAACATCGCAATGAAAGAAGTTTTGATGTAGGTGATTGGGTATTCCTACGGCTACAACCATATAAGCAAATGTCCCTCAAGCAAGCTAAGAAGGATAATAAATTATCACCAAAGTATTATGGTCCGTACAAGGTGTTGCAAAAGATTGGTACTATGGCATACAAATTGGATCTTCCTGTAGCTTCTCGATTGCACCCAGTTTTCCATGTTTCATGTTTAAAGAAGGTTATAGGCGACAAGCTCCCAGTTCAAACAATATTGCCAGAACTTGACGAGGAAGGAAAAATTATATTGGAACCGGAAGCAGTCACAGAAACAAGAACTCGACAGCTACGAAATCAATCAATTTCAGAGTATCTTATCAAGTGGAATAACTTATCCGCTGAAGATTCCACATGGGAGGATGAGAATTTTATGCAGAAGTATCCAAAACTACTCAAGCGTTGAGGACAACACTTTTTTTGAAGGAGAGGGGCATGTTGGGTCCCTATAATACTAGTGATTACCCCATTACTATTGTAGTTATACCCCTTATTAATATTGTTGTGCCCCTATTGCCCCCATATTGTTATTACTGTGCCCCATAGAATCCCTCTATTGTTATTTTTGTGGCTTTATATTATTATTTTTAGGTCGGCTGGATTGTATTGTGACTCCTTAGACTCCTATATATAGAAAGGAGGTTTTGTCATTTGAATCATCCAAGAATTGTTCATTTATGTAATGTAAAGGAGGTTGCCCCCTCGAAGAGGCTGAATTCTAAGGCGTTGATCTATCTTTTCTATCTTTTCTTGAGCTGGTTTCATAACACTAATGCTCCACTATTAGAGCTAGTGATGTTCATTGCATTTATGTATCTTGGAATTTTTGCTTAATATTGAAGCCTTTCAGGCCAACACATTTTCACGCATGGATTATGGATGTTTCTAAGACTATTCTTTGAATGTTTACGATTCATGTTTGCTTTCACATGTATTGAAGTAATTGAACTATTTCGGTGATTTTGGGGCTTAACCTATTGGAAATGTGTTGTAATGTTTGTAACAATTTTCACATCTATGTGAAATATTTCACTTGATGTTAGACTAACCTTTCTCATTCATGTATATATCCATTAGGGTAGTACTATTACTTCTCTCTTGGAGGCTCACTTTATCCCCCCTATGCAGTGAAAGAACCTTGATACATTTGCAATCGAATAGTCACAAGGCACACTCACTTTCTCATTCAAAAATCACATGTATGCTTCTCTCTTGTGCTAAAAACTAAATCCAAGGAATAACTTTAAGTAAAAGGTAGTTGGGCCGTATTTCGGATGGGACTCCTACACCAAATGGTGTGAGGTCTAATTGAGACCTCATATCAGGGAGATCCCATGTATGTTGGACGTATTTGACACTGTCAACATTTTCTAAGTGTTTACCATTATCTTGTGATTAGTGTCTCTTTCTTGAAGCATCTTCATTTAATTGTGTCTCGTTGAAGCACTTGCATCATCATTTGCATCATTAAAATTTGTTGATAGAAAGTTAGGACAACCTTCTCCACTATTCATTTTGAGGAGCTTGACCCTTAAACAATGGTTAAAACATGTTACTTTATAGTTCTCTTGGGGCCAAGTCCCTTTTAGGAATGGAGGAACTTGGGTTGCTAGAAGCCCTGGGTAGGTATCATTAATGAGACCATAGCCTCCTTCCCCAACACTTCTTCCAACATCCTTGTTCTAAGACAAGTTTTGACAATTAAGGAGAAGACAGTCACACATAGGCTAGGCATATAACTAAAATCAACCAAGATCCTTTCATAACACATAGTTTAGTCTTGCATTTATTCATCTAACATTGTCATTTCTTGCATTTCAATTAATTATTGTAATTGGAATTGTGGGCTAATTCTATACTTGCAAGCTTTGCATCATTATGTTATGAAACCCGCTCACAAAAAGATAGAAAAAAAGATCAATGCCTTAGAAATCAACCTCTTCAAGGGGGCAACCTCCTTTACATTACACAAATGAACAATTCTTGGATGATATAAATGACAAGACCTCCTTTTTATATATAAGAGTCTAAGGGGTCATAATGTAATCAGAGCCGACATAACAATAATAATGTAAGGGAACAACAATAACAATAGTGGGCTTCTATGGGGCACAATAATAACAATATCGGGACTACATGGGCACAACAATATAATAAGGGGGTTGCACTAATAACAATAAGGGGTTACACTAGTAGTATAGGGACCTAACATGCCCCTCTCCTTCAAAAAGTGTTGTCCTCAACGCTTGAGTAGTTCTGGATGCTTCTGTATAAAATTCTCGTCCTCCCATGTGGAATCTTCAGCGGGTAAGTTCTTCCACTTGATGAGATACTCTGAAATTGATCGATTTTGTAGCTGTCGGGTTCTTGTTTCCATGACTGCTTCAGGTTCCAATATGATTTTTCCTTCCTCGTCAAGTTCCGACAATATTGTTTGAACTGGGAGCTTGTCACTTATAAACTTCTTTAAGCATGAAACATGGAAAACTGGGGGCACTCGAGAAGATGCAGGAAGCTCCAATTTGTATGCCATAGTACTAATCTTTTGCAGTGCCTTGTAAGGACCATAGTACTTTGGTGATAATTTATTATCCTTCTTAGCTTGCTTGAGGGACATTTGTTTGTATGGTTGTATTCGTAAAAATACCCAGTCGCCTATATCAAAACTTCTTTCACTGCGGCCTTGATCTACCTGTTGTTTCATTCGATTCTGTGCCAAAGTGATGTTATCCTTTAAGATGTGGAGAACTTGTTGTTGTTGAGGGTCTACCTTAACACCTTCATGAGATACAATATGACCCAAGTATTCCACCTCTTGTACTCCAAAGAAACATTTGGAGTTTTTTTCATATAATTGTTTCTCATCCGATAGTTTGAGCACTCTATCAACATGCTGAACATGATCATTCCAAGATTTGTTGTAGATTAGTATATCATCAAAAAATATTGACACAAATTTTCTAAGGAAGGGTCTGAAAATGGAATTCATCAAACCTTGGAATGTAGAAGGTGAATTGGTAAGGCCAAAAGGCATGACCAAAAATTCATAATGACCCTCATGAGTTCTAAATGTTGTTTTCAAAATGTCTTCAATCTTCATTATGATTTGATGATATCCTGCATGGAGGTCTAACTTGCTGAAGTAAATTTCTCCATGCAATTCATCCAATAATTCATCAATGAGAGGAATGGGAAATTTATCTCAGCTTGTGGAGCTCTCTATAATCTAGGCACATGCGCCATGATCCATGCTTCTTGTGCACCAATACTACTAGAGTAGAGAAAGAACTTTGACTAGGTTGAATTATACCAGCCTCTAACATTTCTGCAACCATACGTTCAATTTCACTCTTTTGTGCAAAGGGATATTTGTAAGGCCTAATGTTTGGAGGAACACTTCCTGTAAAATGAATAGCATGATCATGATCACAAATAGGTGGGAGGCCTTTGGGAGTCTCAAATACCTTGGAATGATTGTCCAAGACTTTTTGGAGATCTGGAGAAATAGATGATTTCGATGTGGGAACCTCTAGCGAACATAATTGTGAAATTACATCACGTTGTTCTTCCTTTAGAAGCTTTTTCATGCCGTTAGAGCTAATTATCTTTCCCTGTTTCCCTGCGATACAATCACCTTGTTCAATAACTTTTCTATTATGATGTATGATGACAATGAGACATATAATTCAATGACCTTTCCCTTATGGTGACAATGTCTTGACATTAATGATGCTCCTTGATAACCTCTTGACATTGGTGACACTTTAGTAGTGACAATAATAACAACCCTCTTGGATTTGTTTGATTATTGGTGGTCAAATTGTTTAGTTCAAAAACAAAGTTGTGAATTGACTTGGGTCGGCTCTAGGAGGCATGATGTGATTGATATATTCGTATTGTACTTTGTATCTCAAATGAAAAATTGATGAATATATAATAGAAGAAGAATATAGTTGGGTTTTCCCCTTGTGGGGTTTTCCCCTGGTCTCTAACCTAACTCCTTGGTGTCTTTATTGTGCATGCTTTTCTTCTATTGTTATTTACTGTTCCACGACATTTTTTTATATTGATTGTTCTTTCTACAGAATTGATAATGATGAAATGATATGGGGTGAATGCTATATGAAAAATGTAATGTTAAATTACTGAAAAGTTAAAAAATGCAACTATATACAACAAAGAACAATCTATCCCTAAAATTAACATGGTATCAGAGTTGGGCTAAAGAAAAGTCATCGAGAACACCCCATTGAAGACACCGATAATGGAAGCAAATGAAGATGGAAAAGACCTAAAAGAATCCTAAGGTTTGAAGGAAACCCTAGGGAAGCTTTGCTCTTACAAGAGAAGGTCAGGGTTTGGGAGAAACCCTTGAAGTGGCCTTGGATATGGCTTGGGTTCTAGAACATTGAAACCCCAAGCATGAAGCATAATCTTCTTGATAAGTGAGAATCCATTGAGTTCTTCAAGTACCTATGTTAGAGAAACCCTAGAAGAAGAGTATGTTGCATATTCAATGGTGATCACATGCATTAATGGTTGGACTTTACTACTAATGTTAAATATAAAGGATATAGGTGGTACTCATGAGGATGCATTTCTTCTGATGAAGAAATTGACATAGGGTTGATGAATAGAGCTACATCTCGACCAAGAAGGAGGAAATATCAAGAGGGAGGAGATAGATTCCTACAATCCTTGTTAAAGATAAGTACTTTCAAGTCTTATGTTATTTCTTTATGACACTGTTCTTGTTTAGATTTATCCTTTTTAGATTATTGTTCATTCTTCTTGAATGAATATTTGAATGATTCTCTCACTAACTTCTTGGATGAGGATGTGATCAAGGAAAGCAAATCCTTCTGAAGGATCACCATGATGTAGAGCATTGTAGGGAGAGTTAACTCTAAGAGGGAGCTAGTGCAAGAAGAGTAAAATCCAAGAGGGAGATGGTGCAAGATGATGGTGAAACCATTCCCCTATCTAGAAAAAGGATGAAAATATTGCCTCATCACCAAGTACATTTTCATTATATTTATTTTTCCGTGATTGCTCTTGCTCTTATTTTGGGATAAAAAAGTACATCTAACGAATGTGTAGGATGATGTTTTATGTATTATTGATTTTATGTATTTGATGTAAAAGAGAAAGAAAAATTATTATTGTCATTTTATAAAGCACGGGGTTTCATGCTCAAAATCAATTTGTTTTAGGTCAAAGCACCCATTTTATGCTTCTAGGTTTTGTCATAAAGACTAGAAGTCAAAAGAGTCATTGTCACATGTATTAGACCCTATTGGGAATTTTGTATCAATTCAAAAGAGTCATTGTCACATGTATTAGACCCTATTGGGCATTTTGTATCAAGTCAAAAGAATTTATTTTGAGTCAAAATGTGTCAAAGTATCCCTCCAAGACCAAGTCGGCTTGCAGAAGACAAGTTGGCCTTGTTTAGGGCTATTTGAGCTCCAAGAAAGCATATATATGAGACATTCGACCTTATTTGAAGAAGATCATCCAAGGAAGTTCAATCAAGAAAAAGAAGGAAAAAAAAAGGACAAGCGAATATCTAGGAGAAAGAAAGAATGCCAAAAATATGATTTTTACTCTCTATATCTCTCACACATGCGAATGAGAAGCTAGGGTTTCTACATATATAAGGATGAAATTTCAGATGTTTAAGAAGAGCAAAAAATCTAGTGAAAAGAAGAAAGTTTTGAAGTCTATTTGTCTAGAAGGAAGAAGCAAGACAAACGAAGAGGTAAGGAGCCCTAAAATAGCCTCTTTCTCCCACACGTACGAAGTTGAAGCAGTTGCAGGAGGGCCAAAAAATTGCAAAACTGCAGAAGAGGCTGAATTTGTTGCAAGGGTCGAAGTTGTGAAAATCTGATTCAGGTTGAATTTGTGAAAGAGAAGCTCATCTACAGAAGGTTGAATTGGTCTTGGAGGGGTCTCAGTCTTGGGTCTAAAAGGTCTTGGAATTCATCCTTTGAAGATTCTATAAGAAAATAAAAATTTCTTGTGGGTTTTCCTCTTTAGGAGAGGTTTTTGCCCTGGCTAACATCCTACATCTTGTGTCCATTTGTTTGATTGATATTCATGTTTTTGGTAATTGTTTGGTGATAAGAACACCATAATAATCGAGATAAGAAGAATAAAATTATAAGTACATCAAGTTAAAGTAAAAGAACATCACAAGAAGTTATCAAGTTTAGAGAAATCACACATAATTTAGTTGCCCTAGATTTCTCAACATGGTATCAGAGCTAAGGTGACAGGAAAAGGTAGCTTGAAGGTCACTCAATTTAAAAAGGATACATACGGGCCAAATATAAAATGAAGAGCATCAAGAAGATATAGTCATCACATCACAAAGACCCTATCATATTGTAGGAAGAACTCTTTAAAGAATAAAAGAATACCTCAAGGAACCTACCTCCATCTCAAAGAAAGAAGGACTTTACACATTTGAAGAATCTTGGGAAGCCTCCCACATTCCTCATCATCATATAAAAGAAGCAAAAAGAAGAACTTCATCATCATCAAAGGAATCAAAGTGATCTCCCTCATACAAAAGAAAAGAGAAGACCTCAAGCATTTTTGAAGGAAGAAGAAAATCTCTCCTAATCTTGAAGAAGAAGCCTTCCCATTATGAAGAAGGAAGATCATCCCTCTTTCTAAATCTCACACTCTAATGGAAGACATCATCTTCAAGGAGACATATTCATTTTTCAAGTAAGTACTTTATATTCATGTCTCAATCTACTAATCAAATGACTACTTTCTGCAAGGAGAACAATAAACTTGTTGGGACATCAAACTACCTTGCATGGAAGAATACAATAGATTTGATTCTCTTAGAAAATGAAGTTTTTGACTATATTAAGGGATCCATCACAAAGCCTCCTCAAGAACAATCTCAAGAATTATCAAAATATATGAAAGGATAAATAAGGGCTCAAAGAATCCTCATTGAATATATCAAAGATTCTCTCGTTCCCTTTGTAGCCAAATTGAAGACATCAAAAGAGATCTATGACAAATTGGTACAACTCTACTCTGTAAGTATAGCTGGGGGAATAATATCCTTAAGAACTGAATTATAAAAAATGAAAGTATCAAAGGAAGAAGGGGTAGCTTTGTATCTCATGAAGGTAACTCAAATTAATTATCAACTACAAGAGCTAGGAGAAACAATGTCAGATCCAGAAATGACCACTTCTGTACTCAATGCACTACCGAATGAATGGAGCAACTTTGTATCAAGTATCTATGCAAAGAATGAATTTACACCATTCAGTGATCTATGGGAATTATGTAATATCGAAGAAACCATATTAAAAGAAAAGAATGACATTGAATCCAATGAGAAATCTCAAGCATTTGCAACTATGTCAAGGAAAAAAGGAAAATTTGGGAAGTTTGAGCCTTGAAAGAGATTTCAAAAGAAAGTTGACATGTCTAAGATTCAGTGTTATGAATGTAATGAATATGGGCACTACAAGAGGAATTGTCCTAGACTCAAGAAGGGCAAGAAGAAAAGGAAAGAAAGAAGTGAAGCCCATGTGACTGAAGAAGTAGAAGAACTGGAAGAGAAGAAAACACGAAGGAATAAGTGAAAGAACTCTACTATTAAAGGTCTCTCATACATTAAGTTTATTTTGAAGACACCAAGCCATGATAGAAAGCATTACAGTAAAGGTAGGATGCATTGTATGAATATTGGGATGGCATCACATTAGAAGCATAAAAGGATAACAAAAGTAGCAATTTGCATGTTTGAAGCATAAAAGGATAACAAAAGTAGCAATTTGCATGTTTGAAGCATGTCATCTAACAAGATTGAAAGATAAGATCTCATCACACCTTTTCATCATCAAGAAAAAGGCATTTGCAGAAAATGATCATCAATATCCTCTAATTGAATCTTTGTTGGAAAGGTTCACCTCTACTTAAAAGAAGCAAGTGTTACATAGATGGTCTACATTCCGCCTAGTGTGGGATCCATAGTTTGAAAGAATGAAGGTATGATGATCGAAATGTGCAGCATGATAATTTAGTTGAAGTATTTTCCCATCTTCAAGCAAGGGAAACGAAGCTGTGAAAGGAAGTCTAGATGACCATATGGAGGAAGAGGTATGCACATATTTGGTAATTTTAATAGACAGATAAAGTCACGCCATCACTTAGTTGCAAATAGAATGGTTAGAATACTCTATCTCATGAGCATGATTAAAGAAAATGAACTCTTTCTTATAGATGACACATGAAGGCATAAAAAAAATATGCCTTGAACTCTTCTACATTATGACATAATAGAATCAACATCATATGACCTCATGAAGAATATGACATGGTGAACAAAAATTGTTCCTATGCAAGAGGATCTATGTATAGAGATCCCGAGGAAGCAGTATGTGAAGAAGTTGAAAGGAGAGTTCGTGAAGATGTGTCTACAACTACTTAGATAAGATGATTAATCAACATCTGATGAAAATTATAAGGAATAGTTATGACATCTCCATGAAGAAGCTATGCAGACTCTAGTAAGTAAAGTAGGAGAACCTTGGTAGTAAATGTCTTGGAGATGGATTCATATAGTATACAAAAATATGTTGATGTTGTAGAAGCAGATGTTATGATGAAGGGCCATCATGAAGAGGTAATTCTATTTTAAAGTTCACTTTTGATTTTTGAAAACAAGCATATGGTTGGATTGGAACAGGGCTATCAATAAAAAGTTGTAGAAATTCACCTACAACTAGTACACATAAAATTAGATGGATGATTATGAAAGGAACATGACTTGGAAAAAGGTAGCAGTATGAAGGATAGCTAGATGATGACAAACAAGGTCACTTTCTGATGAAAATAAGTATGACATGAGTAGCATTAATTGGTTCAACACTATGTTTCGTTGAAAAGAAAAAGAAAAAAGTGATGAAGAAGATGGCAAATCCCTACGAAGAAGTTATGGATGAATATGGCTCCATGATGTAGAAGTTGGAGTTTATTCATAATGATATAGAAAGAGGAGCCCTACAAGCAACTGATAGTAACATGATCTCCACGAAAGAATAGATAACTGTTGTTGGAAACAAGTCCCTAGTTAAGAGGGAGCTTGGGTATATTCCTTTCATGTAAATGAATGAGTAGATCCTCCCTAGCTAAGAGGGAGAGATAGACACATAATTCCTGCCTTCACATCATGAAGATAGAATGGAGGATTGGTTAAGAATCTGAGACTGATACTGATACTCTTTGAGGATGAGGTTGGGCATCCAATATGCAAGAATAGTTGAAGAGGAGATTCCTTGAGGGTGTGTGATTCCAAGAAGGGAATGGTCCTAAAAGGACATACCTTGTGAACATCCGGATGGGGTATCTACCTTGAGAGACAAATATGAAGGTGTCTATAAATCATTGTCTCCCCAACATTGTACTCTAATCCAGTGGAGAGATAGAGTTGTTAGTCAAGGCCTTCCTATATGACAATGCTGGTTGATATGATGACATGCACTGATATAAGCGGAAAAGATAGCTTATGAGATGACTTACCAATCCAACTCTTCTTATGAAAATTCTTCAATATGAGAATGTCCATGTACCTTCAAGCATTATGAATACATCCCTAGTTAAGAGGGAGTGTTGAAATGTGTAACTAGGTTCAATCTTCATAATATTTTATGTACTATTGATTTGATGTATTCGATGTAAAAGAGAAAGAAAAATTATTATTGTCATTATATAAAGCATGGGGTTTCATGCTCAAAATCAATTTTTTTTTAGGTCAAAGAACTCAATGTTTGCTTCTAGGTTTTGTCATAAAGACTAGAAGTCAAAAGAGTCATTGTCACATGTATTAGAACCTATTGGGAATTTTGTATCAAGTCAAAAGAATATATTTTAGTCAAAATGTGTTAAAGTATCCCTCCAAGACCAAGTCGGCCTGTTGAAGACAAATCGGTCTTGTTTAGGGCTATTTGAGCTCCAAGAAAGCCTATATATTAGAGACCTTCGACCTCGTTTGAAGAAGATCATCCAAGGAAGTTCAATCAAGCAAAAGAAGGAGAAAGAAAGATAAGTGAAGATCTAGAAAAAAGAAAGAAGGTTGAAAATTTGTTTCTTACTCTCTCTATCTCTCACACGTGCAAAGGAGAAGCTAGGGTTTTTGCAACTATAAGGACGAAATTTCAGATCTCCAAGAAGAGTCGAAAATCTGTGAAAAGAAGCAAGTTTTGAAGTCTATTTGTCTAGAAGGAAGAAGCAAGCCAAGCGAAGAGGTAAGGAGCCCTAAAATAGCCTCTTTCTCCCACACGTGCAAAGTTGCAGGAGGGCTGAAAAATTGCAGACCTATAGAAGAGGCCAAAATTTGTTGCAGGGGTCGAGGTTGTGCAAATTTGATTTGGGTTAACTTTGTGAAAGAGAAGCTCATCTACAGAAGGTTGACTTGGTCTTGGAGGGGTCTCAGTCTTGGGTCTAAAAGGTCTTGGAATTCGTCATTTGAAGATTCTATAAGAAGAGAAGAATTTCTTGTGGGTTTTCCTCTCTAGGAGAGGTTTTGGCCCTGGCTAGCAACCTACATCTTGTGTCCATTTGTTCTATTTATCTTCATGTTTTTGGTAGTTTTTTGATGATAAGAACACCATAATAATCAAGATAAGAAGAAGCAAATTATAAGTACATCAAGTTAAAGTAAAAAAACATCACAAGCAATTATCAAGTTTAGAGAAATCACACCTAATTTAGCTGCCTTAGATTTCTCAACACCAAATCCTCTATATCAAGATTGAGAAGGATGCAGAGCTATCCCGTGATTAGTGTGACACTTGAAAGATGGTCAAAGAGCTAAGACCTTGAAGGAAGGATCCCTATCTTCCAAGATGATGTCTATAATTAAAGAGGCTTCCTATTTAGAGGGAGTAAACTGTCAGGTTGAATGCAATAGTCCGATGAGATGATGTAAGCAATATGACCTTCATACAAGGATCATTCTAGATGAAAATGTGTAGTAATATCAAACACTTCTGTGATATTAAATCCAACAGTAATTAGAAAGATGCTCTAAAAAGGGAGAGGAATGTGATAAGTTCCATGCTCCGATGCACTATTGTCGGATGTATATGAAGTTGGCCTCCTCCATGATGTATTTAAGGAAGAAGCATATTTGCAGTTACCTTAGGACCTTGAGTAGCATGAGTAGTAGACCCATTCTTGCGGAATGAAGAAAGACTCATATGGACTCTAGCAAGTCCCCTAGGCTTGGCATGCTTGAAATGATGGACATCTAATGTTGGGAATCATGATCGCCATTAAACCAAAGCCCGCAGGTGTTAGTCAATGATCATATCGCCAAAGATAAGGATCCACAAGAGGCGGTTAGTCCATGTCACGAAGCACATGGGGAGCGTTGGTTTATCCAATGTCCAACAATCTCCCCCCAACGTGAGCCAAGTGTGTATCGAACTCGTGACCTATGCTCTGATACCACTTGTTGCAAATCACGATTGACATTAGACCAAAACCCGTAGGTGTTAGTCAACGATCATGTCGCTAGAGATAAGGATCCACGAGAGGCGGTTAGTCCATGTCACGAAACACACGGGGAGTGTTGGTTTATCCAATGTCCAACATCTAATGCGACCTCTGATCTCTCTTCATGATTGAAGGTATGTATTTGATATTTGATTTTATACACTGACAATTTATTTCTAACACGATCAAGATCATCTCAACATTCAGTGCCAAAGGGAGTTGGCTCTTGAAACCAAGATGATCCACTTCTTGAGATTAGAAGTGTAACAGAGAGATGATGAGGACTTCCTTGTCAAAGACTTGGCATGATGATTTACACTAAGCAATTGAGAGAGCCTCCTCTTCAAACATATTTATGACAGATTCCCACAATGAACCAACAACTAGATGGATTCTTGATTTGTAGTATGTTCTTTGAGGCATATCGAGCCTAGATATGTATATTGGAATGTTGCATAACTGGTATTGGGATACCTAGACCATGTAATCATTCATGAACCAAGACACACTGCCAGATACTTGAGAATTTATGGATACATTAATGTTGAGAATATTTTTGATTGGAAGAGCACATTTGAGTGCTACCTTAGGTTTTCCCTGGTTTCTTGGATGATTCCTTGGCGTAGAAATTTGTTGCTTTGAGAGACAATGTGCATTGTTTCCAACATGGTTGGCTGCGAGATAGTATGGTTGAGAAAGCTCTTTGAAGAGATGCTTGAGCATATGTTGGGCATGATTATGATATATTCTGACACATTGTACGATCCAACATGCAGAGAATCATGTGTTCCATGACATGTTCAAGCACATTGAGATCATATCTCACTCTATCTAGGATGCAGTGGAGAAAGGAGCAATGGGACTCCATCAAATTTTGATTGTTGAGTAGGTAGACAATTCATTAGCGAAATTTTGAGGTCTAAAATGGGCCTCCTAAGGAATATTATAAATAATAGTGGAAATAATAAAATAGTATTAGATTACATCATCAAGTTTTAGGGGGAATAAAGAAAAAAACTACTTTTTCAACTTGTATTATCAGCTTAACTCTCTATGATTTTACTTAAATTTTGAGCGGGAGCACTCGTTGGATGCATAATTTAATTCCTCATCCAAGGAGTACCCATGTTGCATACTTTCGATGGACCCTTCTACATGAAAAATGAGAAATACATGAAAAAAACGTGATTGTAATCGCATTTTTAATGTATTTCTCATTTTTCGTGTAGCAAAATCCATCAAAAGTATGCAACTGGGTACTCCTAGGATGAGGAATTAAATTCCGCATCCAAGGAGTGGCCCCATTCAAAATTTGATTAAAACCATAGGGATATAAGTTGAAAATACGAGTTCAAAAAGTAGTTTTTTATATTTTATATTTTATAACTTTTTTACTTTTTTACTCCAAAAATGGTGAATCAACCCCCATGGTTGACATCACCATATTGAATCATGTTGCTTCTTATAAAGTTTATTTTGGTTGTACAGTTTTGTTTTGAGGCCCATTTTTGACCTCAAAATTTCTCTAATGGGATCCTTATGTTGCAACATGTAAGCTTGTGGTTGACCCAATACTTTCTAGGTGTCATGCACTATGGTCAGGACTAACAACTGTAAGCCTAGTGAAGGCTCTAATGAGATGAAGGGGTCCCAACTGATAGAGGAAATTGAGCTATGCTCTTCCCCCTTGTTTGAGCTCACAAGGAGAAGAATTGAGCCAGAGAGCTCCTGGGTTTGAGGGAACTCTAGACAATAGGATAGGGTGTGATCCTTACCCTTGTGGTAAGTAGATCTCACCTATTGTCATTGTAGGGCGCGTGTGTGATCCTTGTCATTTATGACAAGTGGGTATCTCCCCCTACCATCAAATATGGGACTTGGCAGAGTATACCCTAGTTGGCATCCTACCCACAAGTTTGGCTTGTTGGGATTGTTCCTCCCCATCTAGCTAATGGGCTGAGGTGACTTGAGATAGGGTGTGATCCTTACCATTTATGGTAAGTAGTATATTTCTCAAGTGATGGGATGCAGGTGTTCTACTGCTTGACTCTTAAGGGTCCAGGTGGGAAGGATCAATGAACAATAGGACAAAGTGTGATCCTTACCTTTCATGGTAAGTAGATATCATCTATTGTCACAGGTCAATGAGATAAAGTGTGATCCTTACCCTTGTGGTAAGTGGATCTCACCTATTGTCTTTGGATATAGGGTGGAAGCTGGTTCTCCCCTATGAACTTTTTGAACTTTTTATCAATCTCATATCTTGCATATTTGTGTATAAATGGTTTGGATTCATATGGATGTACATGAATATATCTATTTTTTCTTTAAAATATGAATACTTTATGTATTTTGGGTAAACTGGTTTTTTTCGATTCCAGTCCGGTTCATAGGGGAGCACCAGCTTTTGAACTTTTTACCAATTCAAAAAGTTCAAAAAGTTATCAAGTCAAGCCAACTTCCACCCTATATCCAAAGACAATAGGGTGCTTCATAGGGTGGAATCTAGCTTTATATGAGGTCCCTTAGGGATCATGTATTGGAAGGATTTTACCCAAAGTACCACAATAGTAATTACATATTTAAATCTAGGTCCATTATAGAGTATTAATCATATGCTTTGATACAATATTGTGTGAGGCCCTTTTCTAGTGAATTTAATATATAAGCATCTTGAAGATCCTCTTGAAACCATCATGATACTTTATGAATTGATTATAGGTCATCTTCACACATCCCACAAGCCTCTCAATTTTTATCTAAAGCGCCACTAAGTTGAGGTAAGGTTTCCCCCTCTCAGCAATCATCTTTGGGATTTACATTGATGGTTTAAATTCCTTCCTTTTTTAGAACATTCAGGATGTGGATACAATTGCCCCCTCTACCATGTATTGACATTCCTGCTTCTCTTTGCAAACGATTTGATAGTCATGGCATCCTCCCCCAATGGGTTATACAAATAGTTGGTTGCCCTTTCGATCTTTTGTGATCTTCAACGATTGTTGGTCAACTTGGGTAAAACCAAGGTGATGATCTTCCAAACATCAACTATAGCTCTTACCACCTATCACTTCTTTGGGGAGAAGAGAGTGAGATCATTGGAGAATATATCTACTTGGGTATCTAGTTCACAATGCCATGCTTTAGTCTACGATTGGATTTCTAGCCTAAGCTCAAAAAGGGCTATGGATCTCTTGTCCCTCCTAAGTGTTAGTGCTTTCATCATCACTTTCAGTGTATCTCCTCCAAGATGCACCTTATGGATTTCCTCTTCCAACTTGCAATTCTTCATAAATCAAAGGACTAGGGACTCTGTGTACTTAAGCCAAATGGGTCAAAATTGAGGGTGTCCAAACTCTCCTTAGACACATCATTTGGGGCAAATAAATGGTTAAACACCACATTGTTCAAACAAAGTTCAAGGCCTGGGTTTTTCAACTAGAGGTTATTTTAAGATTGTTTTCATTCCCCCACATAGTCTATACCTACAGAGATTCAACCTTAGGTAAGAATCAATACCCCTACCTCATTCTTTGTTCATCAAAGGCCATTGTTTTCACCAACTCACAAGACATGTCCACCCCTTTTTTTTAGGCTTCTTGACTAGTCTAGTCCTTGTCCATTTATTTAGACCATCTTCCACCCTTCAGGTTCTCTTTTGATATGCCTAGACACCTCTTGCCATCCAAATAGGACATGAACAAGGAAATCAGAGGGAACATCTATTGATAGTATATACAAGTCACATGGGTCTCACCATCTAAGTTTCCCTCCAATATGGATTTTTACTATGAGCACTTTCTAGAGATAGAACATGACCTGGTCATATGTTCACAATATACACAAGAATTGGCAACATGTCCTTAAGATCCCCTTTGGACAATTTTGGTTATGCTTGCACAAACTCTAAATTGAGACCAACCATCACCTCCTTCAACCAAATAGACTATGCCAACTATGTCACTTACAAGTACCTACGATCAAGGATCATTTTATCATTGGATGTTCGTTTGTGACCATGGGATCAAAGAAAAATTCCATCGTTTTTTTTGTGACTAATAGATCCTCATCTGCTTTCTTCCACTAGAGCAACCAATGATGCCTCACTCTCTTCATGCGGGAGACATTAGAACATGGATCCAAGACTCTTTCTACAATACTTAGGGCAAAAACTTCCATACCATAGCTACACAAAGTGTCCCCCCCACACTCCAACCTTTAGCATTGTGCTTTGAGCGGAGGCCCCATAAGAGTGCACTCCAGCCCTTTTGGGCACTCCTTGCCAATTTGGGAGTGTGGTGCTCCCAAGGATGCTCTTGAAGGAAAGGAGCATGCTCCCAAGGCATTCCCAGGGGCAATCCCTAGATGCTCCCTAATGGTAACGTTAAATTCTTAAAGTAAAGTAGACATTATTATTAATTTGTGCACGATGTTTGACAATGGTTACAACCTCATTAGACTTCATATGACAAAAATAAAATTTCATGTGCCATTCCAAATTCAACACACTTAACAATTTTCAGGATCGATGGGATTGCAACATTTTCATTGGATTCTATCATGTATGAGGGTATGTGATTGGCATTTACTTGAGAGCATCAAGCCCTATCTGTACCCCAATGTTGGTAGTGTTGATTGTTGATCTCCGAAAAATGTACCCTTCACTCAAACCAATATCATTGATCAATCATGTTAAGCTTTTTCTACCATATTTTATGCTTGGACTAGGCAATTTCATCAAAATTGGGTGGTGTCTACTAATGTCCCTAGAGGATCAAGGTAGAGGCAAAGGCTAGACAAGAGGGAAGGGATGAAGGATGATATTAATGATGAGGATCCTAATTTAAGTAATGGCGGAACATGCATGGTGGTTTCATCCCGCAACTATAACATTTGGCAACATGAGTGCTCTCACAACTGGTGAACACTGCTTACGTAAAGAGGTGTTTAACAACTAGCTTAATTTATTGTTTGGAGTGATTGGACCTTTTAGTCTTCATTCTTCAGTGTGCAGATGGCCTATTTTGTAAACATAACCATTTGGTCATGTTATTGTTGATAGTTTCTGGTGTTGAGAAATGTAACTAGTGCCAGTCTTCATAATTGTCTTTGAGCCATGATTTTGTCAAAAGAAAGAAAAAGGAAGTTTATTTTAAATGAAAATTATTTATGAGCATGGGTTTCATGCTATATTTATTTTGTCTCTAGGTCAAACGCACCCATTGAGTGCTCTAGGGTTTGTGTCTTGAGTCAAAGTCCAAGTCATGATGTAAAAGACCCTCCTGGGGCTCATTATGTCAAAGAAAAAAATTATTTTATTTAATTTGGTCATCCAATACCTCCTCCATCAAGTTAACCTGCCCATCCTTCATGTCGACTTGGATGAAGAAGATTCGACCACATTTAGAGACTATAAATAGACAGTTCATTCAACCTTGTGTGACAACATCCTCAAGTATTCAATCTACAATTCATAAAGAGGTGCGAAGATAAAAGGTGTGGAAGGGTCTGTGTAAGTAAGAAAACTCTAACAAAGAATGAAGGCATCCAAGCTAAGTTAAAGAGGCTTCTTCTCTTGTGTTTTTGGGTCACACATGCAAATAGATTTGAAGCATAACACCAAAGGTGCAAGAGAAGTGCAGGCCAAGATTTCAGATGCTAAAGAGAGGACCGAGATCCTATGACTTATGTTTTTGACTGAAGTTTGACTTGTATACATGGGAGGCTAACTTGGTGGAATGGAGGAAGCCTACGTCTTGGTCAAAAGGGCTAGTTTGTGTCATTTGATTTGATTCTTGAAGAAGAGAAGAAGTTTTTGGGTTTTCCCTTAGGAGAGGGGTTTTTCCCTAGCTGAGTGCCTACATCTAGTGTCCATTTGTCTTTGATAATCTTAATGTTTTTTGTAGTTGTTTGATGATAAATAACATAATAATGACAAGAAGAAGAAGAACCTAATTAATCAAGTAAAAGAATGTCACAAACAACTATCAAGTTAAGAGAAATCATCATAAGAAGTTTCCCTAAGGATTTCTCAACAATTAGATAACCTATTTCATTACATAAGTTATTGGTCGACTTTCTTTTATGTGGCTTAAAAATTTGTATGTTTGTAATTGCTAGAAACTAGATGGTTGATGCTAGAATAATGAATCATTATTGTAGTATGGATGCCATTTCTATCTTCATTCATGCACACATACACATGTTTTCATATATTCTACAACTAATTTGGCATTTTGGATGCTTTTTTAATATAAATAAGGTGTGTGCGTGTGTGTAATTGACACTCACGAGATGCTCCACTCTTGAGAATTTTTGGAAAAAGATGCCCTTGCTGGTCTCACATTGAAAAATGCTCCTGCTCCACGCAACCTTGTTCCAGACAGATCACATCATACTTCCAAGTTGTCTTGATGGATTGAGACAAGGTATAGGTAGATACCCAGCATTCTTTAGTTGACAAATCATGCTCCTGATTTGTAAGACCTTAGCTCTCAAGCCAACCTCCTAGTAGATTGCACTCCTTGAGACATCTAAAGAGTTGTCATCTAGATATCACAAATTGCACACTTCCCAGACATCCATATAGTCTAGCAACATAGACATCCAGATGGTCTAACACTAGATAGATAAGCATTGAAACCCTCAACAACAAATCAATTTTCAATTGTTACAGAGCCAAGCATCTGATGCTCAGAGCAACTAGTTGACCATTAAGAGATTCCTTCCATCAGTCTTAGATGTTAGGAGGGTGAGGCACTCTAGCTCTTGACCGCCCCCTAGGATCATACCACCAAAGCCTATCAACCCTAGACACTCCTTGGAGGACATCATCTGGCAATGCATCAACAAGTTCATTGTTATCAATGACTTGGGCAGGGAAACCCCCTCAACATCCACCCTCAACATAAGTGGCTAGCGCTAGGATTTTTTGATATCCTCCCTTTCAAATGCATTTTGTTTTCAGTGGACCTCTGGAAACCTATTTATAGCTTGCATCTTGTATCTTATCTTGTAGCTTCCATTGACACTAACCGCTTGCTTAGTAGCTAGTTGCTTTCTTTCCTTTAGAGTTTATATAGGATATGCTTTTGCACTCTCACATTGTACTTTTTATTTAGTGTACGCTTTTAGTCCAATTGACCTATTTTTGGTCATTTGTTGGGCATTAATATTTATCAGTTTTCGTAGTGCCAAGGAAGAGATTATAACTTTTTTCTGCTAGCTGTACACATGGTTGATATTTCAAGTGCAATAGATACAAGCACAAATTTCCAAAACACTAATAATCACTTCTAATGATGTAGATATTCTTTTAGCACTTTCAGTTTATCATTAAGCAATTACACTTCAGAAATTTAACCATAAATACACAGGGACAATAGAGATCATAATGCACTAAGAGAACACAAGATTTACCCTAGGAAAACCCACTTGGAGGGAAAAACCTAGCTACCTTTTCCATAGAGAAATTCTTCAATTCAATAAGAGATACACTTAATACTGCTAGTCAACTATGAGGTCAAATTGACGAACGATGTTATGGTCAACCTTGGTCAAACAACCCTCTTGTAAGTCAAACTTCTACCCTTCAACTTCAGCCCTCTTTGATCTGCCTAGGCTGAATTTCGACCTCCCAAAATATGCCAAGAAACTTGGCCCTACTGCCCAAAACAATCTTTCCAAAATTTCAGCCCTGCTGCCCAGAAGTTCAACCTGCTTCCCAGAAATTGGCCAGAAAGTCACACATGTGAAGTCAAGGAGAGAGATAAATGCTAGAGAAGAATTCATCCTTCTTCGTCCTCCTCCTTCCCTTGGATGCCCATAATATCTCGTCTCGTGTGAGGTCGAATGATACCTTGTGAAGGAGTTCGAATGCTCTATATATAGTGTTCTGCTTGTTTGAATGGGTGTCTCATCACTGGGGTCAACTTGACTTGAAGGAGGGCTGACTTGACAAGTTTTGAGCCAAAAATTCAAAATTTAAATTTCGAAAATATCTCTTTTGATACCAACATGAAGAGCATGCCTTATATTAATTCTTTTAAGGGCTAAACAATTAAATTGACATGAAGAACTTGCCTTACAATTTCATTATATCAGGGTTGCGGGGGAGAGCCCCCCCCCTCGCTCCTGCTCTCAATTCGCGCTCCGAGTGGGAGCGACTCCGGAGCACCTCAGGAGTGCGCTCCCTAAAAAAAAAGCGTTCCTTGCCTTTTCGGGAGCATTTAGCCTTTTTTGCAATAATGTTCCAAATGCAATTTTTTTCAAAGAAACAAATAAGTTTTGAGTGGGGAAACCTAATGATCAAGCCTATGGCCCTAGTATTGATATGCGATTCATGGTAATGTTAAAGTCTTAAAGTAAAAGTGACATTCTCCTTAATCTTCATTTTCATCCTTTTACTTAAATTTTTAACATTACCATGAAATGACTCAAGATGTTTGAGAGTGGTTCCGACTTCATTGGATTTCATATGGAGAAAGTAGAATTTTAGATTTCATTCAAAATCTAGCAGACTTATCAGTTTTTCAGGATTTCAGGATTGGGGGATTGCAATGTTTCCATTGAATTTTGTCATGTATTAGGGTATAGAACTCGTATTTAATCAAGAGCACCAATCCCTCCTTGATGTTAGTGACATTGGTTGTCGAACTCCTCTATCATGACCCTCCTAAAAATGTACGCATCACACAAACAAATCTTGGCTTGACATGCTATGCTTTTTCTATCTTATGTTAATACTTAGAGGGTGATATTAATGACAAAGATCCCTATACAAATCCAGAGGTAACGACAGATACCTTTGGATATTAATGCTTAGAGGGTGATATTAATGACAAAGATCCCTATACAAATCCAGAGGTAATGACAAAGATACCTCTGGATATTAACGCTTAGAGGGTGATATTAATGACAAAGATCATGATTTTCCAACAAGACTAAAAAATTAGACATTTCTCGTGGTGGCAAGAGGCCCAAGCATAAACAATAGATAATATATTTACTTGTCTTTTCTAGTTTCTAACATTTTTTATAACTATTGACTCTTTCATATTTATTATGATATTTTTTTAAACAATATATGACAATTTAAGTTTGAAGTTTGAAGTTGGCAATTATAACTCATTAGTAATGAATTATGAATATGATGCTTCATGAAAGTTGAAAGTTGTTTCATTTCATTTCATGTTAGATATTATTTGTTGTAATGGTTACACTTAGATTACAAGTACAACTTTGGTGATCAATGATGATAAATGTTATATATTGAATTTTGAAAGCTTGAAACTTTAAGATTGATGAATCATGAGACTCAATATGTTGTATGTTACTATGTTACTAACTTGTGGACGTGGTTGATGAAGATTATAACTGTTAGATGATTGTTTTTATATTGTTTAATCTATGTTTTTAATGTTTTTTATATCTAATTCATCATTCTACATGTTTTTGTTGACATATATGCATCAAAATATATAAAAATATATATTATATAAAAAAACGCTCCGGGATTCGCTCCCAAACCAGGAGCTTCTGAAAATGTCGCTCCCGCTCCCAAGTAACCTTGCATTATATATTTCAAGTGCTAAGATATAAATTATGAAGACTGACCATAGCTACAAAATTCAACACATACACTTGTAGATATTTCTGCTCTGTAAACATTTTCTGTTCAATATAAGGTATATTTTCTTTATAAAAAAATTTGATTGGTTAATCATACACAATATGTTAAAACGGTTACTGTGTGAATTAACTAGACATAAAAAGATTGCATCATAGCAGCTGATCATATTGCAAGCAATTTTGCATTTCTATTCTAAGGTTATCTTGAAGAAGTGATTGGCCTGCCACTGAAATGGTCATTAATAGCTGTCAACATGACCCTTCAGTTGCATATTTTCATGAATAGAATAAACTAATATTAACCCTTTCAACCATAATATTCAATAGGAGAAAAATTTGGACATTGCTCAAACTCAAGTTATTAAGAGAACCTCAAGATACAAGGCGACATAACTAAAACATCAATCTGATCAAAATATTCCAGGGTGGCGTGATTGACCCCGCCTTTTCAAAAATTCAGGTATCTCCACTGTGGAACCATAGTTTTGGATTGATGGATGACGTGAAAACCCAGAGTTAATATCTCCATGTAGTGTCTTTTTACTCTGCAGGATTAGGTAAATTGATAGAACAATTTTAAAATCTGTTGATATAAACCTGTTACTCCAAAAACCAACACCAAAGTCTAATAACTCAAATGGAGAATAAGAGCAAGAATACCTTCACAAAGTTCTCTTCTGCTTTATCCTGGTCTTTAAAACCTGTTGCTATTAATGTTATACTGACCTGCAAAAGAGAAATGTGAAGAAATAACTTCCCCTATAGTCAACTATCATGATTTAAATATAACAAACAGTGCATATGGCAATACAGTTGCAAAAAAACATATAAATACTTGGGAAAATTGGTTAGGGATGTGTTTAGTTCTCTAAACAGAATTGCCTCTGATACATGTTGAAAAAAACAGAGCACATGTTTCCCCAACATGCAAGACACAGTTTTAGCCTAAGACAAGGAAAACTAAAAGTTTCACTTCTTCATCTGTTTTCTTATGTATAAATTGTTCACATAGTATGATCGGACTCAGACTCAATTCAGATTTGAATACTACCAGCTATAGTAATATTCTCTGAATTTTAGTTCATCAATGATTAACATCATATCAGAAAAATGCCATTCTAATTTTCCACTGATAATATAATGTTAGATGACCGTTTGCCAATTTTCAAACTTCCTGAAGTGTTATGCCTAAAAATAAAAAAATAAAAGTCAGGACCACATTCAACAGAGTTTATACTATAAAAGATTTTTAGAAACTATTACTTAGTTTAGGACCTAGGTTCAATTGAGCATCAGATGATCTTTTCTTCTACAAATTTTTAATTATAATAGAAGCTAAACAACATATTAAACAATGTTATACCTGCAATCTATCCACCAACAATGTGACACTTCAAAAAATTTGAAACTTTCAAACAAGGAAACATTCTGTTGACTGTGAACATATTATGGCAAACTTGCAACCACTTGTAGTTGGCTAAACCATATGCAGTTTTAACAACCTAAGGGACCAATATAACCAACCAGAATGCAAAAGTTAAGGTTCGCAACACTGTTGACCAGTTCTATTCATCAACAGACATCAAGAAACTTTCTGGGTCCCTACAACGTACATATTCATAGTCATGAATCCAAAGTTCAAGTGTGGGTGCAAGTCAATCATTTTTAAGAGGGCTGCATTAATTCTTGAGCATGAAAATTTTACATAGTTAACAGAAACAGAAAGGAGTAAATAAATACTGCATGAAAAGTTACAACACTTGAAGATAATTATGACACTATTTTTAACCAGTTTATCAAGCAATGATAATCATTCAGTATATCAAACTGCAAGAAATGTCTACAAGACAATACTTCCAACTGACCCGATATTTCTGATCAGGTATTCAGTATTAAAGGTTATAATTTATGTTACCAAGGAACAAGGCGTGGGAAAACAAACAAGCAACGACCACTGAAATAGAAATGCATATTGCGCGCACAGTAAACAATCCAAATCTAAATCCATATAAGACACACAATTAAGCCACCATATACATGTCAGTATTATAATCAAATTGTGTTCACATCATAAGGTTTAGGGCTCCATTTTTTTTTGTTTTCCTCTGCTTTTTGTTTAAAACCTTCGAGATGTTTTTTTCAAATGTTGAGATGGGCAAAAAAGAAAGACAAATTTCATTAATCATCACAAGTAACCAAAATAGGTTAATCAAGTCAGAACAACAAAGTATAAGCAGTCACAATAGTGATGTAAGAGTGCTAAAGACAACTCTTAGGTGCAGAATGGGAGATGCAAAATCAAAATAGAGAGTATCAAGGGCTCAATCTGTTGATTTTGTAGCTTTGGAGGGTCTTTTGCACAGCCTTGTGTCTAGCATGCAAGAGAAGTCCTTTTTAGGTGGTTGTTCGAGAGGAGAAACTAAAATGATCTCCTTCCTAAGTTCTAACTTAAGAAAAAGTAGATTGATTAATTATTTAATTAATTTAGACTTTGTACTAATGTTTTTCTAAGAATAAATAATTAACTATTTAAGTGACTTAGATCTAATCTCCATCGTTGATTTAAGAAGGCTGAGATTTAATCTTAGCTGTCTATCACTTTGGAGATTAGGGATTTGGCCCATGGAGAAATTATAAAGAGAACCTACAGGAGAGAATGAAGATACATTGCATTGCTATTGTTGAGAGAACAATTTTCTCAAGGAGTGAGAGACTCCAAGACTGAAGAGAAGGAAAAAGGATTGCAGCAAGGAAATTTTGGGAGCAAATTTCAGGGAGGCCAATTCTAGGAGAGTGAGGTCGATTTTTCTCCAGTGCACAGGGGTTGTACAAAGGGAGAGAGGGGATGAGTTAACTGGTGGAGGCCGATTTTCCAAGGCCGGAATTTTGAAGAGGGCTAAGTTCCGGGAGGTTCAAATTCCTTGAGGCCAATTTTTTCTGGAGGGGCCGACTTCCAAAGTCTGGCAGCTGTAGTTTTCCTATGTATTCTTTGTGGGTCTAGGCCCTAATTTTCCTGAGTAATATAAAGTGAACAAAGAATGTTTTGGGCAGAATTTTCTGCTATAGTGTGACTGATTTCCCTATTTATTTCTGCTACAAATTTAATTTTTGAAAGTTAAAATACCAATGATTTTATTTTCCAACAGTTTTCAGATTGTATTGAGAAAATAATTTCTTTGTATAAAATAATTGCAGATGTATAAATAAATCAGATTCGGTATTAGAGAATTAACATGGTATTGGAGCAATAGAAATTTTGTACGAGAGATCATATAACAAAAGGGTTTCATAGCAACAAAAATATTTTACCAGCAGAATTTTTATTTAGCAACAAGGGTTTTCTGGTTGAAATCAATCTGGTAAGATGGCATCATCAAGTCTGAGACTTGAAGACAGGTTGGAGGGGGGCTGCAAACATCAATCAATGGAAGGAGAGGATCACCATTGTTCTGATGCAAAATAGCCTATAAGAACTTGCAGAAAAAGATATCCAAGTTCTTTCGGATCCTACAGAAGCTGCCAAACACAATAAGATGTGAAGGCTAGAAGGATCATATTGGATGCTATGAAGGATCACATAATCCCTTGAAAGGAAGCGTACAACTCACCAAATGCGGTCAGCGTTGATGAACTTGTACCAAAGTAACAACCACAACAAGAAGATGGTGGTGAGATGTTGATTTGGGGTAGCATCGAATGTGCTCTAAGCCTCAAATTTTGCAGGGAGGCTTGGGCACATGTATTCCAAAGAACCCAAAAAGCGTTTTGGGAAATTCCACCAAGAGGCAAATTTTATTAAAATAATTAATATTTTTTAATGGGACCCTAAGTCTAAACTTAGGAAATTAAAAATATTAATGGGTATAACTTCTAGAAGAAGACGAAGATCAAGCCAAAATGATCCGAGCCTTTGATTAGGAGTTAATCTAGGCCGTTGGTTGTCCAACAGAAAGATATAAGAAAGGGCTTGAGGGTCATTTGGAAAACACACCGAGATATCAAGAGATCGAATTTCTGAAGTAAGAAGTTCTCAGGAGGAAATTCTGATCAAGTAGATTTCTTGCAGTTGAGGCATAGGGGTAGTTGGGTTGGAGTATCTTCTCCAAAGCCCAGGATACGTAGCAGAGAAAGGTAGAGAGACACCAGAGGGGTTGACGCTGAGCTAGAAGGGCCCATGCAGAGCTTGATGCTAAGCCGGAAGGGCTCACATAGAGGCAGCTCAATCACTCACGCAGAAGTTTGAGTTTTGCAGCGCTTACATTTCTGAGCCGGGAGGGCTGGAAACTGCTCCAAAAGGCAAGACATTTCCTAGTTGAGCTGACGCAGAGCCTCAGAGAGCTCCACGCAGGCCCATGCAGTTACTGCATAGGGGCAATGTAGTTGTAGCCAGGGACAGTTGATTCAGCTGCCGAAACAACCGAGATTTGCCAGGTAGAGTGAGATAATCTCACAATTCTTCTCTGCCAGTTGTATTTCTCTGTAACTGGATTGCCGAGAGGGCATCCAGAGTTGTATTCAGAAACTACTGCTTAATAATATAAAACCCTCAGAGCTGCTGCATCGGTTTTCCCGCATTTGGTTTTTTCGGGGACATTTGTCCGAAAATAACAGTGTCTATTGTGTTGTATTTTCTTTCTTGCTCAGTCTCTTGTTTCCGCATAATATTTAATTAAGTGAAGGCTGCAGTGTATGTATTACGATATTTTCCGTAGGAAATTGCAAGTAATTTGTTTAAAGGAATTTAACAAATAGGAGTAATATTATTAGTTGCTGCAGTAAGGATTCCGGTTGAGGAGTTTTCACATGGTATCAGAGCTGCAAGTGAAGCACGAAGAGCAGATCTAGTAGATCCAACACTGAGCAGAAAAGGGAGATCGAAAAGCTGCAGGAGGCAGCAGTTCGAAACCCCAGAGGGTTTGCGCAGTTCTTAGCTGGAGGGCTGAAATTTTGAGGTAGTCTCTCTCCGAGAGAGTCAACGGAGAGAAGGGCTTCTAGATTGAATTTTTTGCCGGGGCAGAGGGAGTAGCGCTGAAGCCTCAACATGAGGAGAGCTGGTGGGACGCAGATTTTTTTGCAGGTAGTTTGCTGGGCAGAAAATTGTCAGAAGGAGGAGGAGAAGCACGACCGAGGGAATTTCTTCCTTAGAGAATTCCTAGCCAAGGAATTCAAATTCTCTAGAGCTGAGCAACAATTTTACTAGCTCCAGCACGGAGTGTGTAGGCTAGCCCAACAGCAGCACAGAGAAGAGAAGAGGTCATTCGACTTTCTATTTTTGGCATAAATGGCAACCAGTGGCTTGAGGGATCAGGACAGGTTGGACAGAGCATCCAATATGTCACCTGGAAGGCTAGAATGTCATTCCTTCTAGATGAACATGTCCTCAAGACATATGTCGACAGCGTGGTGGCTGTGCCTACAGATGCAGATCCTTTGAAGAAGTACAGATCAAAAATGGCGAAGGCCAAGAGGATGATCCTTGATGGAGTAAAGGATCATGTGGTGTGTCATGTCGCTAGCATAGGGACTGCTAAGGAGATGTGGGATGCCTTGGCAACGCTATATCAAGGATCTTCCGAGTAGCGGAAGATGTACTTGGAGCATAAGCTGAGATTTGCTCAGATGCAGAAGGGGGAGCGTGTGGATCCATTCCTCACGAAGCTTAAGGAGACCCGTGATGAATTTTTTGCTGCGGGGCATACACCTCAAGATTTAGAGTTGGTTAGACTGGCCCTCAATTCTGTCTCAAATGAGTGGCAAGTCTTTGTCCAGAGTATCCTGGGTAGAGCAACATTGCCGAATTGGGATGAGATGTGGGCAACTCTAAAACAAGAGGAGCTGAGGAGAGACTTAGTTAAGGTCAAACTTGAGGGAAGCAGCGACAACAACAAAAGTGGGTCGAAGCCTAAGGAGGAGGAGGATAATGCAACCCTTGCATCGAAGGGACAATAGGAGCAGTGGAGACGAAAGAAAAAAGTCTCGAAGATCAAGTGTTTCAGGTGTGGTGAGATGGGTCACTATGCTACTCAGTGTCCTCTCAAGAAGAAGGACAAGGATGAGAAACACGATTCGAAGGCTGTACCCACGAAGATCGAAGAAGAGGAGTTCAGCATGACAGCTGAGATACCTCAAGGAGGGAGGTGGGCTAATTTGGAGCTGCAGTTCGAAAGAGATACAGATGGGCAAGATTCTTGAGGAGTCCACCTCTCGGATCAATACCTTGCTACAGGAGCCCAATTTTGTGGTAGCAGGATGGACTAGTGTCGGATGGTGCCGAGGAGTGCTGGAGAGACAATTGCAGTAGCTAGAAGTGCCAGAGACTAAACAACACAGA
Source organism: Pinus tabuliformis (assembly GCA_031772625.1). Taxonomy (NCBI): domain Eukaryota; kingdom Viridiplantae; phylum Streptophyta; class Pinopsida; order Pinales; family Pinaceae; genus Pinus; species Pinus tabuliformis. Next base: position 1,703,422,557 of record CM062819.1, read on the forward strand.
GCAGAGTTGGCAACAGTGCAGATGGCATAGAGCAAAGGTTAGTAGCAATGCAGTATATTCAGAGGCTCAATGCAAGAATAGCAGCAGTCAGGCTTCGACATTCACGTGGTATCATACTGAACATAGTTAGTTCAATAATTTTGGATGTTTTTCCGTTGCTAATAGAGTAGCAACAACAGTTTGTAGTGCAGTAGTAGTTGGCAGTGGCAGTGCTAGCAGTGGCAGAGATGCAACAACTGAGAGGGAGTTTTAGTACAGATGCAGTGTTGGCAGTGGTAGTGTCAACAACAGTACAATTGCAGCAGCAACGCAATAGTTGGTGGACAACATGTCAGACATCAGTAGCGCAAAGGACGATGCTTCAGAGTCAGAGTAGTATGCAACAACGTATATTGTTAGAGCACATTCCTCTCTAAGAAGGAGTGTTGATTTGGGGTAGCATCGGATGTGCTCTAGGCCTCAAATTTTGCAGGGAGGCTTGGGCACATGTATTCCAAAGAACCCAGAAAGCATTTTGGGAAATTCCACCCAGAGACAATTTTATTAAAATAATTAATATTTTTTAATGGGACCGTAAGTCTAAACTTAGGAACTTAAAAATATTAATCGGTATTAATCTAATTGTGGGTGTAACTTCTAGAAGAAGACGAAGATCAAGCCAAAATGATCTGAGCCTTTGATTAGGAGTCAATCTAGGTCGTTGGTTGTCCAAGAAAAAGATATAAGAAGGGGCTTGAGGGTCATTTGGAAAACACACCGAGAGACCAAGAGATCTAAATCCTGAAGTGAGAAGTTCTCAGGAGGAAATTTTGATGAAGTAGATTTCTTGCAGTTGAGGGGTAGGGATAGTTGGGTTGGAGTATCTTCTCCAGAGCCCAGGATACACAACAGAGAGAGGCAGAGAGACACCAAAGGGGTTGACGCTGAGCCAGAAGGGCCCACGCAAAGCTTAACGCTAAGCCAGAAGGGCTCACACAGAGGCAGTTCAGTCATGCACGCAGAAGTCCGAGTTTCGCAGAGGAGCTGACATTTCTGAGCCGGGAGGGCTAGAAACTACTCCAGAAGGCAAGACGTTTCCCAGTTGAGTTGACGCAGAGCCTCAGAGAGCTCCACGTAGGCCCACACAGTTACTGTGCAGGGGCAGCGTAGTTGTAGCCGGGGACAGTTGATTCAGTTGTCGGAACAATCGAGATTTGCCGGGTAGAGTGAGGTAATCTCACAATTCTTCTTTGCTAGTTGTATTTCTCTGTAACTAGATTGCCAGGAGGGCATCTAGAGTTGTATTTAGAAACTACCGCTTAATAATATAAAACCCTCAGAGTTGCTGCATGGTTTTCTTGCGTTGGGTTTTTCCGGGGACATTTGTCCAAAAATAACGGTGTCTATTGTATTGTATTTTCTTTCTTGCTCAATCTCTTGTTTCCACATAATATTTAATTAAGTGAAGGCTGCAGTGTATGTATTACGATATTTGTTGTAGGAAACTGCAAGTAATTTGTTTAAAGGAATTTAACAAATAGGAGTAATATCATCAGTTGGTGTAGTAAGGATTCCGGTTGAGGAATTTTCACATGAGAGAGAAACTAAGAAACATAAGAATGAATAGATTTGAAACTGTAGCCTCATACTTCACAAGAATCTAGCAAGTTTGTGATGAACTGTCAGTTGTTGGGGAAGCTGTGGATGAGGGTGAACTTGTTAAGATAGCCTCGAGCGGTTGTACCAAGCAAGGGGCTACTTTTGTAACACATATCCCTACCAGAGACAAGCTTCTAGATTAGACCAGGCTATGGGACGACTTCAACCGTGTTACCGCTCAAACTAGCAACAGTCCTAGGAGGGGATCCTATGGAACTACTACTAGGTCAAGTAGCAACAATGGAGCAATAGCCCACTGTCACCTTAGCTATAACTCCCTGCTCTTTACGGACTTTCACCGATGGGAGGATACCCGATATAAGAGGAATCACAAGGATGAATAAATCAATGAATGGTGGAGAGTGATTCCTAGAGCCTATTCACAGGGGAGACTCGTCACTCAATTAAATGGTTTACTTGCTTAAGAAGCAACGTGATGGGCTCTCTAGGAAGGGCTAAGGAGATACTTAAGCCTAGGTTTGGAGAATATCCCTTAACAAGAAACTTCCTTGACCTAAGAATCCTTGTGGAGAAATGGCTTCTATGCAATTCTTATGGAATTTGAGTTATAAAGTTGTGGGACAATAAAGAACCAAAGTGGACTCAAACTAGGTCAAGGATGTGGAGTTGATCAACACTAGAGGGGCTTGACTTGTTTAGGGAGGGGAATAGGATCAGAGGACAAATTTTCTCTTGAAACACAAATACAATGACCCAAGTGAAGACACTAGCTCAAATCAACCTAAGGAAAGAGATGATCTTGTGGCTAGGGCTTGCTATATCTCGGGATTCCATCGTTGAATTTACCTCAAACTTGGAGGACCTCTTGAGAAAACCCCAACGCAGTAGTGGACCCAAATTCAAGGCTTTTGGATGGCTACAAAAGATTTTGATTGATGCCCTAGGTGACCTATTAGGGTTAGGCCTAGAACGAGGAGAAAAAGATGAGAAAAATGTTCTTTAGGTGACCACCAATGGCTAGACCAGTGCCTTGCCTTAGGGAGAGATGGAGTCAAGGTGATTTTGAAGTTTGGAGAGACTTTTACCTAATCAAAGAGTCCTTAGGCAACTTCGCATGACAACTACCAAAGGAATTTATTCTTCGATGTGCAAGAATTGATGACTTATCAAGGTGCATCCAATGAAATTAAACCTCTAGGAACATTGATACATCAGACATGACACATGTAACATATGCAACACTTCAAAAGTCCAAAATTTCCACAATTTCGCATAAATTAGGGCAAATTCCAAATCTAGAGAACTAAAATCCCATACATTATTCATATGACAAGATAAATATAAAGAATAGACATGAAAAAGAGCACTTATATGTACAATGAGTATATCCAATCATCAATTCAAGACAAATTTGAAGCTCCAAGACCAAGAGAAAAGTATCCAAACATCAAAATTCATCCATGAAACCGAACTCGTCCTCCAAAAGGGAATGCAAAATTCTCCCAATAGCTACTAATTCGATCCAAGTGATGATGAGAGGAATGAATGAGCCTCTTATCTAATTATACAATGCATAAGGGGGTTCAAATAACCTAATTAGCCTAATAATGCCCCAAATAATAAAATAATGTACAACAATGATATGACTTGGTGACATGCTCACCAAGATAGCTTTCAAATAGAAAGATAAGTCTCTCAACAGAGCAAAATAGTAAACATAATGAGTCATTGGGCCATTGAGAAGGCCTAGTGGAGTCCAAAGTGTGCCAAGCTGAGAGAATAGACTCCAAACATAGTGAATAAGGGGTTTTCCCTTTGATATCCAAGCAAGTCACATGTGGTGTCCCCAAATGGTTGTGGGGGCACAATGACATCCTCATGGGTCTCCAAGTGGATCGATAATGCTTGCAAACCATTTTTAAGAGCTAGGATGATGACATAAGCCCTCCCTTTGTCTCCTGGGATGAGACATCCTCATCTGGACCCTGGAAACTCTGCCAAGTGCATGGTACAAGTGTGAAGGTGGCTGGGCATGGTGATCTAGGCGCATCATCCTCATCTAAAAGGTGGAACATCAATAATGGTGTAAGGGATCCATGAAGTGCTATCTGCTATGGTGGAGGCCCATGGCTCTCTACGCTCACCCTACAAGTGCCACTGTGACCCTTTGGAGGGCTTGGACCCTGTATAGGGATGTAATGACCCACCTATAACTATAAATAAAATACAAGTATTAGCATACATACGAGACCTCCATACGATAGCTACGTATGCATGGACCCGCATGTATCACACTATATATATGATAAATCCTTAAACTAACAGAAAATGTTAATTTTAATTTACAAATTAAAATTTAAAATTTAAAATTAATAAAATAATAAAATAAATGAATTAAAATTATAAATTAAATAAATTCATTAAAATAATAAATAAACTTTATCAAATCAAATCTCCATATTTGAATAAAATCAACAAAATCAAATAAGATTTGGTTTTATAAAATTTACACGTATCAAAATAATGACACGGAGATGGGAGTAAGGCGGTGGATAGGGAATTAAAAGGAGGAAGGAAATCTTGAGAAGGGGGGGAGGAAAAACAGAGAACAATTTCAATTTTAACACAGAGATACAAAAACTCTTGAGTTTTGAGTTTTGATTGTACTGGAGTTTTTGGGCACGGGGGATCAGATTGCTTCAATTGGAAAGCATTTTGAGACTGTGTACCCAAGTTGTACTCAGTTTGGCAGGGTGGTTTTGGCCGTTTTGGTAACGCATAACGCAGCCGGAACAAGAATTGCAGCCAGGACAAATTACAGCAGAACAATTGTAGTAGAGCTTCACAGCAGAGCAGACAGGTTGGTTTTCATTAATTAAATTATTTAAATTTTGTGTTAAAGTACATATTCTGATTTTTGAATTAAAGGTTCCTACAAGGGAGACCAAACCCCAAATGGAAACCCACCCGCAATCCTGCATAAGATTCAATGCGTCTCCTAGCCTTCCAGTACAACAAATCATTAGAGTAATCGAGTAAAAGAATGAAACACAAGTGGACACTTCATAATGGCATGCCCTTCCATAGTGGGCTTTGGCATGTACAGATGTCTCCAAGCTCAAAAGGGAGTTAACCAAGGACCCTATTAGGTGGTTTTAGCCTCTAAAGGGGGTGACATGTCCATGGTACATCCATCCAATGATAGGTGGCATGTGATATAATGATGGAATGGAATAGGGGTGAAGGGGAAGCTTTGGGCCACATGCCATGGAACAAGGGTAGCTAATACAGGGAAGCCCACACTTGAGTATATGAGTGGAGGGAGCAATCGTGGTACATGAGTTACCCTGGCCTTTGTTTTTCCAGCCTTCTTTATATGCCTTTTGCCTTTGATTGATTTTTCATCATAACTGCTCAAGGCTCTAGGGGATGAGAGCATGATGTGTAGGGTATAAAAGTGGATACCCCCTTAAAGTGGGGTAGTTCGTTGCCCACCAAGGGTTGGGACAGTCATGGGTTCCTTAATGATGGAGGGGGATCATACAGGGCCCATATGAACTAGGGCGATTTCCATAGATAAGGGGTACAACTCATGTTTGGCCTTTGACCATGTGCTAAATTTGTATTTCCCGACTATTTTTTGCAATTTATGGTACAATTTCCGATGGAGAGTGGACAAATATGATTTTTTCTTTTTAGTTGCATTAACCTCTAGGCATCATTCCGGGCTCGACCTAAGGTGTGGACAAGGAGTTGGGGAGGCTAACTCCTTGTGGACTCAATGGAAAAATGTGGACCCAGATGGGAAACATGATGAATGGGCTTGTAATGAGCGGAAGGGGAGTGATGTATATGGTTTTGGGAAGCGAGACCACGCAACTGAAATCAGGGTTTCCCATGTAGTGCCATCCCTAAAGCCTAGTGGCCAATAAAGGAGATCCCACGGGAATAGAATACAAGGTTAACCACCAAAAGGGTAAAGGAGACAAGAGTACAAACCTAGTCCACTCTTTCCGTCGAATTCCACCACTAATCCATGCCCAAAAGTGTCCATGATAAATAAACAAAATTACCCAATCACAAAATGATAAACCATACCTTCGGGCTTGGAAGGTCCACCTTCAAACATACGATCATAACATATGGGCAAGGGACCACATGGCTGCCTCAGGTAGTGAAGAAAATGGCACATCAAGATATTTGGTGGCTACAAGGCACTGTTCGCTACTGGTCGAGGATCATCTAGGATAAAAAATTCTCCTATGGATTTCACCCACAAGGTGGTGGGTAACAAAGCCAAAAGGAGATATGTGAGACTTCGATATTTGGTGGACAACGTAGAGTTGGAGGTGGAGATGAGAAACTTGCTCTTGCTGGGAAAGCAAAGAAGGGTAAGGGTAAAACCAAGCAAAACTAGAGTGGAGAAGGATCTTCACACGAAGAGGAAAGGAAGGAAATGAGCAAAGTCAAGTGCTTTGCATGTCATTAGTATGATCACTATGATGGACTATGCCCCAACGAGAAAAAAGGAAAAGGGAAGACATCAACAACGACATCTATGCATATGGATGAGATAGTTGAGAAATTCAAGTAGTTTGAATTGGTGTCATGTCTTTCAAGCAACACATGTGGTTCATGGTTTGTGGACAACAAAGCTTCTCGTCATACGATGAAATCTCTTGACCTCATCACTAGTATGGCCAAGGAGCACCATGATCTTCATGTGGAGCTTGGTGATAATGCCAAGTATGTAGTGAAGGGTATTGGCAACATATAATTCCATCTGGACTTTGAGAGTCCAATGGAGGTGAAGGAAGTATTGTATGTGCCAGGCTTGGAGAAGAACTTCCTCTCCATTTTGGCTATTGAGGATAAAGGACTTGAGGTTAGTTTCATGAGAGGTGAGGTATCTATCAAGCCAAAAGGAGCTAATCCTAGCGTGAGGCGAGCGATAGGCAACAGGGAGAGCAACCTGTATATGTTGAAAGGAAAGCTAGTGAAGGTCCTTATACATAATGATAAAAGTGATAACCAATGTGAGCTTTGGCATAGGAGGATGGGGCATCTACACAACATGGCTTTACCACTGTTACGAGAGATGGTTGCTAGTTTTCTGGAGTTCAGTGTGGAGCAAGACAATGTGTGCAAAGGATGTGCGCTTGGAAAGCATGTCAAAGCAATGTTTCTTAACAGTGAGATCAAGTCCAAGGGAGTGTTTAATTTGGTGCACATTGATATTTGTGGTCCTATGTCAGTGGAGTCTATCTCTAGGTTTAGTTATTTTGTGACCTTCATAGATGACTATTCCAGGAGGACATAGATTTACTTCTTGAAGGCCAAGGATGATGTCTTTGGTTGGTTTCAAGGATTCAAAACTCTTGTGGAGAACCATACTGGAAAGAAGATCAAAGTCTTGAGATCAAACAATGAGGGTGAGTATACCTCCAATGATTTTAAGGGTTTCTGCAAGTAGGTAGAATGGAGTTGCAAAGAGGAAGAACAAGACTACAGTCAAAGCAACAAAGGAAATGATCCATAATCAGGACTTGCCTATGTTCTTGTTGTGAAATTTTTTGAATCTATACAAACAGAAATCCTACTGTAGCCATTCGTTATCATCTCCTACTTGTTATTTCCAGTGTTCCACGGGGACTCGCCCCCACCCCTAGGGGTCTAGTTTCCTCGCTCCCCCGCGCTCCGGGGACTTGGGGACGAGTAGGGGACGTTTCCCCACGCTCCCAAAATGGAGGAAACTCGGGGGGACGTGCCAAGGAAACGTTTCCCTTCCCTGAGGGGACGTTTCCTCACGCTCCCAAAAAAATGGCCTTGCTTATAGTTTATGATTTAATAGACCTAAAGTGGTACAAAACTACTCATGTTCTATATGGGGATAATGTCTTGTGCTGTCTTTTGGTTTCAACAAACGTTATTTTAGAGGGTCAGTATCATGGAAATTTGCTGGACCATATAGCACGTACATGAATTTTCCCTTCTAAAACTTCTCCTTTTTTTCTCAAGTGATGGCTGGATTACAGTGGGGAGATAACTGGAGTGACAGGCAAAGAATATGAGACATTCAGTTTGTGTTTTTAATTTGCATGACATTTGACATACAAACTATGGAAGCAGCACCTATGTCATGTGGGAAATAATTGGGTGGACTATAGACTAACATGCGTTTACTGCAAGCATGACAAAATATTATGGGCAACAAGAAATCTCAGGAACTGTCGTTATATATGAATTTATACAGTTACAAAATTTACACAGAGCACAGTGGCTTAGCTTGAATTCTCAGGTCTGAAAATTATTTTCACCCCTGAAATACATTGCTAGTTTGAAGTTTGAACTGCATGGCATTGCTCTAATAAGGTAGACAAATTATCCATGCCATCGTTGGTCACCCAAGTTGGTTCGCAGATGGTCATCCTGCAGTCAATGTCTTTTGATAGTAAATTGTCAGAAACTCTTTCATGTGATCTTCTCATCTCTCCTGGAACTAAAACTCTTCTTTCAGCATATCGTGTACTGTCTATATTATATATAATATAACAAACTTTCTAGCTGTTGGATCCAATACAGTTGGACAACCCATTGTAGTTGCCCCTTCTACTGCCAATGCAGTGTTCCTGATCTGTTCATTTACCTTTTCACAGAATTCAATGGCTACCTTATCAATCTGAAGCTCTCCCTCTGTCTGACCAAAATCTAAATTAGAATTTGACCAAGCTGAATTAGAATTTTAAATTTATTATTTTATATGATATTATAAATTTGGATAATGTCAAATCATATTCATATCAATGATCATGCTTTGCAGCTTTTCAATTCAAACCAAATTGTCATAGTGGACTCAATTAATAAATTATATTTTATATTTATAAATTTTTAAGACCCTGACGCTCCCTCACGTTTCCTAAAAAATGGTAGGGAGCTTTTGCATAGGCCGCTCCCGCGCCCCCCCGCTCCCTCGCCCCCTCGTCCCGGAACCTTGGTGGAACATTGGTTATTTCATTCAACAAGTTATTTAATTATAAACAATGATGAAAAACACTACTGCAGACTACACTGACATACATATCATAAACTGAAACAACAGATGAGACAAACACACAAGGGGCACCGTTATTTTTGGATAAAACGTCCCCAGAAAAACCCAATGTGGGAAAATCGGTGCAGCAACTAGAGGGTTTGTATTATTAAGCAAGCAGAATCTGAGTATAATAGGTTGCCTCTCACACCGGCTAACCTTTTAGAGAAATCATGGCAACAAGAAATACATACGAGAGTTTACCTCGTTCTTTAAGTCACAACTGATCCACTGAGTGACCTGACTCTGACAAACACTGCGAAATCCCAGCGCAATCACTGCTTGGGCCAGCGTCTTGCCTCTAGGAGACTGCGTCACCCCTTTTGTTGGATGAAGACTGTTGTTCAGCCCTCCCGGCTCTGAACCTCGCTTCTTTGGCAAAATCTCGGACTTTTGACGAATACTTTGCACTGCCACTGCAAGAGACCCTCCTGGCCTGCGTCAGCTCTACATGAGCCCTTCCTGGGCTGCGTAGGCCTCTGCGCTGCCTTTCTGATGCTCAAGTTGCCTCTTTGACACATACTCTTTGGCTCGGAACTTCCTCTCCAATCCAAATCTCTGCTTTTGCTCCTCTCACTGCAACACAGATCACTGGTTCAATTTTCTCACCAAACCACGCCCCAGAAAAAATCGAATTGACTGGTCAACTTGGTGTATCTCCAACTGACCCTCAAGCCTCCTCTTATACTTTTCCTGTTGATGAATCAACGACCGAGATTAAGTCCCTAATAAACGGCTAAGATTAAAACAGACTTGATCCTTGTCTCTTAGAAGCTTCTCACCCATATTTTTATTAAATACCCATTAATATTTTTATTTTACTAAGTTTACAATTAGGAACCCCATTAAAAATATTAATTATTTTAATAACTCACAATCCGGGTGGAATTTATCTAAACGATTTTGGGTTTTGGAGATCTCATGTGTTCTAGCCTCTCCACAAAATTTCGGAGCTAGAGCACATCTGATGCTACCCAAAATCAATACTTCTTGCTTGAGGCTTGTAACAAAACAATGTACCTACATAATAGAAGTCCTCACAAGGAAGTAGAGGACAAGACTCCTGAGGAGGCATTTATAGGAGTGAGACTAAAGGTGAGCCACCTTTGCATCTTTGGTAGTCCACCATATGTCCATATTTGTGGCAAGAGGGTTCTCCTAGTAGGAGGGAGTAGACTACAAGGAGACATTTGCATTTGTTGCCAGATATGCATCTATTAGAGCACTCATGTCCATTGCTTCAAAGATGGCGTGGAGGATACATCAGATGGCTATGAATACTACTTTCCTCAACGGGGTGATTGGGGAGGACGTGTATACTGAGCGGCCACGGGGATTTGAGGTGCATGGGAGAGAATCTCATGTGTGCATATTGAAGAAGGCTCTTTATGTGCTGAAGCAAGCTCCACACGACAAGACTATAGTCAAAGCAACAAAGGAAATAATCCATAATCAACACTTGCCTATGTTCTTGTTGCTCGAGGCTTGTAACAAAACAACGTACCTACATAATAGAAGTCCTCACCAGGAAGTAGAGGTCAAGACTCCTGAGGAGGCATTTATAGGAGTGAGACTAAAGGTGAGCCACCCTTGCATCTTTGGTAGTCCACCATATGTCCATATTCGTGGCAAGAGGGTTCTCCTAGTAGGAGGGAGTAGACTACAAGGAGACATTTGCACTTGTTTCCAGATATACATCCATTAGAGCAGTCATGCCCATTGCTTCAGAGATGGGGTGGAGGATACATCAGATGGCTGTGAAGACTACTTTCCTCAACGGGGTGATTGGGGAGGACGTGTATATTGAGCGACCTCAGGTATTTGAGGTGCATGGGAGAGAATCTCATGTGTGCATATTGAAGAAGGCTCTTTATGTGCTGAAGCAAGCTCCACGTGCATGGTATTCCAGGATCAATAGATATCTTCTTGATTTGGGCTTCATCAAGAGTGAAGTGAACTCCCATTTGTACGATGTACTTGTTGAAGGCGAGCCATTCATCTTGGTACTTTATGTTGCCAATCTTTGCTTAATGGGATCAAAGAAGCTCATAGGGATGTACAAAGAAGATATTGCTTCAAAGTTTGAGAGGAAGGACATCAACTTAATGCATTATTTTTTGGGATTAGAGGAGTGGTATCAACGAAGAGAGATTTTCCTTGGGCAAGGTAGGTGTACAGTTGAGATCTTGAGGACATTCAGGATGGAGGATTGTAGGCCTATGTCTACATCAATAATCACTAGAAGAAGCAGAGTGCTTTTGAGGGCAAGTTGGTGGATCCCACACTGTATAGGATATCACTTCATATATGAAGTGATATCCTATGTATCCTAAGTTGCAGTGGATCCCACAATGTATAGGCAAGTTGGTGTTTGCATCGACTACTGCTATCAAATATATTCTTCAGATTTGAGTGAACTTCTTAATTCTCTCTTTGTACTTTGTATCTCTGCTGAACAATTGAGTCTAATAGAAGAAGAATCTGGTTGGGCTTTCCCCTGGTCATTGACCTAACTTCTTTGTGTCTCATTGAGTTCTTGGTTTTCTTTCATTGTGCATATGGTTTATACGGTTTATGTTCTATCTACAATTACTTAACTTATTTAACAGCATAAAAAAGTTCGAGATTTAGGTGATTGTAACAGCGTAGAACATGAAAATTTCAACATGGTATTGGAGCTTGGGTGAAGACAAACTGAAGAAGACAAGCTTCATTTGTAGCTCTCAAACTGTTGGAATATCTCTTGCTGTTCGCTCTGTTTGCAACTCTCTTTTTGCTGAAATATATCTTATTGTCCGCTCTATTTGCACCTTTCTTTGTTAGGTCCCTATATTACTAGTGTAGCTCCTTATTGTTATTAGTGCAACCCCCTTATTGTATTATTGCGCCCATATAGTAGCCATGTTGCTATTATTATGCCCCATAGAAGCCCACTATTGTTATTGTTGTGCCCCTACAATATTATTGTTATGTAGGTTCTGATTGTATTGGGACCCCTTAGACTCCTATATATAGAAAGGAGGCCTTGTCATTTGTATCATCCAAGAATTGTTCATTTGTGTAATGTAAAGGAGGTTGCCCCCTCAAAGAGGCTGATTTTGAAGTCGTTGATCTATATTTTCTATCTTTTTGTGAGCTGGTTTCATAACATTTGGTATCAGAGCTTTGGATTCTAGAGTTTTGCTGCTCCAAACAGGTCATCATGGCATTTTCACTATAACGTTTTCTCTATGAAGTTTCAGAAGCTAAAAAAACCCCATTTGAACCGAAATCGTTCTGAACCTCGGGTCCGAATTTCAGATCTTGTCTCGCTATATTTTCAGAGATATGATCTGAGGAAGTTAGGGTTTTTGCAAGCTCCATAATTCCATCTCAAACAGGTCATCGTGGAATTTTTGCTATAATTTTTTTTCTACGAAGGTTCAGACTCTGAAATTAAAACCCATTTGAGTCGAAATCTTGGTGAAGCTCAGGCCTGAATTTTAGATCTTGTTTCGTTATATTTTCGGAGATACAGTCCAAGACATTTAGGGTTTTTTCAGGCTCCCGAATTACATCCCAAACAGGTGACCTTGGGAAAATCGTCATAACTTTCTCTCTGAGCATCAGATTGAAATTTCGTAAGAAGTTACAAAAAGAGGACGAATTGTACTTTTCTGTGTATTGTTTTCAGGTCCGAAGGTCGAAACAGTGACATGTGGCACTTCGTACAAGTTTTCTCTACTGAAAATGTTAAAATTGGCAACTAGGGCCAAACTCCATGTGGGTCATCTTATTTATGGCAGCGAATGTTTTTTTTGGATCTGTCTCATCGAGAGGTGTAGGATTGATCTAAAGATCATCCGATTCCGATAAGTATTCATGGAGTTATGAATTTATTTGTGTTATAAGACAATTCGTCAAGGTCGGCCAACAACCAAATAAACCCCACATGTGCTCAACGTTTTAGTATAAAAGGAGATGACTTGAAAGTCATTTCTCACACACACTTCTATCTTGATTTCTCTCCACCTGTCTAGGGTTTTAGTGGAAGAGAAATCTAGGAGTGGAAGCCCTAGACATTGGAGGAAAGAAGACTAAGGGAGCTGCCCTAGAGGAGATGCCCTAGCCCTAGACGCTGTCAAAGAAGAAGTCAAAAACGTTGTCAAGGAAGCATGCCCTAGCCACAGTCTTGGATGAATCTTATCACAGCTAAGAGAGGCCCTAACGATGTCCAAAAGGCAGCCTTAGACGCAGTCTAAGTGTTAAAATTGGCAACTAGGGCCAAACTCCATGTGGGTCATCTTATTAATGGAAGCTGATATTTTTCTTGGATCCCTCTCATCGAGAGGTGTAGGATTGATCTAAAGATCATCCGATTCCGATAAGTATTCATGGAGATATGAATTTATTTGTGTTATGGAACAATTTGTCAAGGTCGGCCAACAACCAAATATACCCCACTTGTGCTCAACGTTTTACTGTAAAAGGAGGAGGTCTTCAAGTCATTTAGACACACACTCTTCTTGTGATCTCTTCCTCTCCACATGTCTTTGGGTTTTGGTGGGAGGAGAGATACTAAGAGTATACGCTGGCCTAAGTCTGATGATGCCCTAGCCGCAGTAAGGAGGAACATCTAGATGCAGTCAAAAGAGAAAGCTCTACACAGATCTAAGGAGCAACTAGAGAAGGCTTCTTGCCACACCATCTAAGGGTGCCCTAGGCTGCAGTCAATGAGGATTTTTATACAGCAAGAAGAGGCACCTAACGCAGTCACGAACATAGCTAAAGGGAGATCCACAAAAGCCCTAACCGCAGTCCTCTATACACAGCGTATCACAAGGCATAACGTAAACCCCATACGTTGTTCTATACGCAGCAAGAAGAGGGACTTCGCTGTCCCTAACACAGTCATGGAAGAAGGTTAAACGCAGGCCTTATCTGCTGGCCTTATTCCTCTCATATGCTAGAAAGAACACAGCTCTAACGCTGCCCTAAATACGGTCATAGAATCACAACAAGGATTGGACAAAAACGCAGGTCTATGACTGTCATCTAGATGTTGATTTAGGAGGGTCATATTATGCCCTAGCCACAGAGAATAGGAGGACTTATGACTATATAATGGAGGCCTAAAAGACAGGCCCTAACGCTGTGTAAGAAGGCTCAATACAGGCTTGAATAAGGGCACCTATGTGCAGTCCTAAGAAAAGACACACACACTGTTACAGTGTCGGTATATACTACAGACTTGGGTATAGAATCACAGTGACTAGGTGCAGTCATAGAAGGAGCTTAGACATCATGGATTTGACAATGGTGCAGCCTCAAGGATAAGCTGTTCAAGGGTCAAGATATTTGGGTGTTGTGTGTAAACCTATCTTGCTGTTGAGCTAGGCCGCAAGCCATAGCCAGCAGCATAGAACTTTAAGGGTTGCACTAATCAGTGGCAGTGCTAGAACCTCTCTTGGATCACTGCAGTCTTTGAGTTGTTGACTGTATCAAGGACTAACATGATGTAGGTGACATCAGTGATGTTGAGAACAACTCAGTGATATTTGGGTGCAGCACTGAGACGATGAAGTACAACATGATGATGAATGAAGCAACATGATGATGAATGATGCAGCATGACGGGCATGGTAGTGACGTGCAACATGATGATGAGGTGCAGCATGGTGATGAGAGCAACATATTGATGGGAGCAGCTCGGTGACTAGGTGCAGCACAGTGATAGGTGCAACATGAGTACGAGATGCAACACTATGATAGGTGAAGCAGTCACCTTGGAGAATCAGTTGAAGCAGCATGTCTTCAACTGATCTCATGTAGATATAGGAAGTCAATGTGTTGACTTCTGTTGTAAATGTACTATCTCTCTCTCTGCTGAACTATTGACGAACATAAAATAAGAATTGATCAAGGGTTTCCCCGCATTGGGGTTTGTCCCTGGCTAGCGCCACATCTTGTGTCCTCTTGTCTTGGCTTGTTTTCTACGATTTATGTTTATGTTCTATCTGCAGTTTACTTTAATGCTGATGTGATTGCTAATCTGGAAAAGATATTGAGCTAACTGTGAAAATTGAAATAAATTGCTCTAAGCATAGAACATACCATAATTTAACATGGTATCAGAGGTGAGGTGAAGACAATGCCCAAGCAAGAGTGAAAGAGCAATCACCGAAGATAGTTGGGAAAGGACAAAAGGATCAGTGGATTCCTCATCCCTCTTCAAATTCACCAAGGGTGAAGTCGAAGCAGAGAATATTATCAAAGTGGCGCAGCAGAAGTTTCTGATGGCCTACCTAAAAATCACTTCAATGGGAAGTCCGGATCTAAGGATGGAAGGACAGGCAGATGCCTTGGTTGTAATAAGTTCGGCCATTATGCGAAGGAGTGTTTGAATGGCAGAGACACATCTCTTGATGAAGATAACAATCATTCCAGGGACATCTTCAATGATCAAAGGAATGACAGGTAATGCAAGTCATCAAGGAAATGGCCGACTCTTCAAAGAAAGCAAGGAACCCCAGGCACTTCATCGAATAGAAGGGTGCACTCTTTAATTTGGTAGAGACGGAATCAACCGTCAGATTATACTTGGAGTCGATGCTACCTATCCCGGAAAGGGTGTAGGGAATGTTATCCCTCAATTGAATGAGGGTAACTCTATTCATTACAAGAATCTCTTTTATGTACCTGATCGCAAGAAGAACCTGGTGTCCATTTTAGCAATGGAAGTCAAAGGTTTCAGGGTGGCATTCATCGATGGAAAGGTACGTGTTAAAAAAAAAAAATTTCAAAGATGCTTTTTCTCATGGGTTCAGGGTTGGTGATTTGTATCAAGTTGCAGGATGGTCCATTGGGGATCGTGTCAATTGACATATCGCATCTATATCATCAGAGGTCTACCTTTGGGTCCCTACCCGATGTGAGTCAGATGGTGATAGGGATGCCTAAATTCAAGAAGAGCGTGAAGGTACATGTCTGAGATGTACCGAAGGAAAATCTTATAAGGGGACCATTCCCCTCATGCAGCAGGTCCACAGGTTTGGAACAACCCGAGGAGTTTGAGATTCATGATCCGGAATCTCATGTATATAGGTGGAAGAAAGCCCTCTATGGCTTGAAGCAAAACACCCCGGGCGTAGTAAGAGAGGATTGATAGCTGTCTGATGAAGCTGAGATTCACTAGGAGTAAAACCGATCCTAACCATTACCCGAAGGTTGTGGATGATAGACCTCTCATATCGGCACCTTATGAGGACAACCTATTTCTGACAGGTGCAGACCCTCTCATTTGCAGAAGTCCGAGGGAGTTGGATTCGGGATGTGGAATGATAAATTGCAAGCCTGTGACTACCTCGAGGATATTAACTTTCAGAAGTTATATGGTAGTGATGTCAGACCAGATTTGGGAAATGCTTCTGAGTTTCATAAACTCATTCGCGTTGATGTTCTTGGTGAACTTCCGTCCGGACATATGTTTTGCAGTTAGCATGGTGAGCTCATATTTGGTTGAGCCTCACTGGATTGGTGCCAAGAATCTTTTGAGATATCTTCGGGGCACAATCTCTCATGGATTGAGATACATTGCTGGAAATATGAAACTGCATGATTATTCGAATGCTAGCTGGGCAGGTAGTGTGGAGGATCACTAGAGCACTTTTCAGCGCTGATTCTCTTTGGGTTCTGCTTCGATATCATGGATGAGCAGGAAGCAGAAGTCGGTTGCTATAAGCACCACCAAGACCGAATACATAGCTACGAGTATGATCTCGTATGAAACTGCCTGGTTGAGGAAGCTCTTCAGTGAGCTATTTGTACATATGATGAATACCACTGTGATTCTTTGTGATAACCGAGGGGGATTCGATTATTGAGAAATCCCGTATTCAATGATTGCTCCAGCAGATAGACATTAGATACTACCTTATCTGGGATATGGTAAGTCGATGAGCGAGGAAGCTCCATCGCATTGAGATTGATGTACAGGTCGCATACACTTTGTCAAAGCCCCGGGGAAAGATCAAATCTACGAATTTCACGAACGACTTGGAGTCATTGAGAGACCTTTGTAAAAGGGCCCTGCATGTTACATACATTGAGCTCTGGGAGCTCTGGGGGGGCTTGGGGTACTTACTGGAGCGACATGTGACCACAGGGCGACTCACCATCCCTTGGTGGTGCACTATGTACAGGGTAAAAAGTTCAACCTTCCCCTGTGACACCCCGTGGCGATTGTGGAACAGGATGATTAATTCTCCTGTGGGCCAAGATGATTCGTTCTTCGTGGCGATTGTGGAACAGGATGATTAGTTCTCCTGTAGGCCAAGATGATTAGTTCTCTGTGGCATCCACTGGACAGGATGATTCGTTCTCCTGTGGACAGGATGATTAATTCTCCTGTTGAGGCATCCTACCCATGCAGTCTGGGACTCATGGGAAGCACCTCTCATCTGATCAATGAGCAGGGAAATGAGGATAGGGACCATAGTAGTACTATCGATGGACGCATCGTTGTATCTACCGTACTCCCTATGCTAGGATGACCTCCATTGATCTGGGATCAATGAAACTAATCTAGGATCAGTATGAGTGGTTTGAGACACTCTCTTGTGATATTGATCTGGGATCAATAAAACTAACTTCGGGTCAGTAAGAGTGATGTGACACTCTCTTCAGATGAAACTGACTTTGGGTCAGTAGAGAATGGTATGAGACATTCTCGATCAATTCTTCTTCTTCATGGTTCAGCAGAGCAGAGCAAAGCTAAGCAGAGCTCAGCAGAGCAGAGCAGTGCAGGGCACTGATGGCAGAGATAGTACAGTCGGACATATGGATCAGCGGATGGAGTTCTCCCTAGTTGAGAGGGAGTGTTAAAATTGGCAACTAGGGCCAAAATCCATGTGGGTCATCTTATTAATGGAAGCTGATATTTTTCTTGGATCCCTCTCATTGAGAGGTGTAGGATTGATCTAAAGATCATCCGATTCCGATAAGTATTCATGGAGATATGAATTTATTTGTGTTATGAGACAATTCATCAAGGTCGGCCAACAACCAAATATACCCCACTTGTGCTCAACGTTCTACTATAAAAGGAGGAGGTCTTCAAGTCATTTAGACACACACTCTTCTTGTGATCTCTTCCTCTCCACATGTCTTTCGGTTTTGGTGGGAGGAGAGATACTAAGAGTATACGCTGGCCTAAGTCTGATGATGCCCTAGCCGCAGTAAGGAGGAACATCTAGACGCAGTCAAAAGAGAAAGCTCTACACAGATCTAAGGAGCAACTAGAGAAGGCTTCTAGCCACACCATTTAAGGGTGCCCTAGGCCGCAGTCAATGAGGATTTTTATGCAGCAAGAAGATGCACCTAACACAGTCATGAACACAGCTAAAGGGAGATCCGCAAAAGTCCTAACCGCAGTCCTCTATACACAGCGTATCACAAGGCATAACGTAAATCCCATATGCTATTCTATACACAACAAGAAGAGGGACTTCACTGTCCCTAACACAGTCATGGAAGGAGGTTGAACGCAGGCCTTATTCCTCTCATACGCTGGAAAGAACATAGCTCTAACGCTGCCCTAAATACGGTCATAGAATCACAGCAAGGATTGGACAAAAACGCAGGTTTATGACTGGCATCTAGACGTTGATTTAGGAGGGTCATATTATGCCCTAGACGCAGAGAATAGGAGGACTTATGACTATATAATGGAGGCCTAAAAGACAGGCCCTAACGCTGTGTAAGAAGGCTCAATACAGGCTTGAATAAGGGCACCTATGTGCAGTCCTAAGAAAAGACACACACGCTGTTACAGTCTCGGTATATACTACAGACTTGGGTATAGAATCATGGTGACTAGGTGCAGTCATAGAAGGAGCTTAGACAACATGGATTTGACAGTGGTGCAGCCTCAAGGATAAGCTGTTCAAGGGTCAAGATATTTGGGTGCTGTGTGTAAACCTATCTTGCTGCTGAGCTAGGCCGCAGGCCATAGCCAGCAGCATAGAACTTTAAGGGTTGCACTAATCAGTGGTAGTGCTGGAACCTCTCTTGGATCACTGCAGTCTTTGAGTTGTTGACTGTATCAAGGACTAACATGATGTAGGTGACATCAATGATGTTGAGAACAACTCAGTGATATTTGGGTGCAGCACCGAGACGATGAAGTACAACATGATGATGAATGATGCAGCATGATGGGCATGGTAGTGAGGTGCAACATGACGATGAGGTGCAGCATGGTGATGGGAGCAGCTCAGTGACTAGGTGCAGCACAGTGACGGGTGCAACATGAGTACGAGATGCAACACTATGATAGGTGAAGCAGTCACCTTGGAGAATCAGTTGAAGCAGCATGTCTTCAACTGATCTCATGTAGATATAGAAAGTCAATGTGTTGACTTCTGTTGTAAATGTACTATCTCTCTCTTTGCTAAACTATTGAAGAACATAGAAGAAGAATTGATCAAGGGTTTCCCCACATTGGGGTTTGTCCCTGGCTAGCGCCACATCTTGTGTCCTCCTGTCTTGGCTTGTCTTCTGCGATTTATGTTTATGTTCTATCTGCAGTTTACTTTAATGCTGATGTGATTGCTAATCTGGAAAAGATATTGAGCTAACTGTGAAAATTGAAATAAATTGCTCTAAGCATAGAACATACCATAATTTAACACTAAGAGAGGCCCTAACACTGTCCAAAAGGCAGCCCTAAACGCAGTCTGAGAGCAGCCCTAAACGCTGTCCAAAAGGCATCCCTAGAAGCAGTCTAAGAGTAGCCCTAAACGCAGTCTAAAGGGAAGCCCTAAACGTTGTCTAAAGGCAGCCCTAACACAGTCTAAAGGGAGCCCTAACGCTAACCTACAATGCCCTAGATGCAGGCCTAATATGGCTGAAAAGGTGCGCTGTAGGTGACCCTCAAAACAGGGACATCATGAGAGTTTGAGGACTCAAACATGCCCAAGACAGCAATGCTAATAAATGGGACAGCTGGGCTACATGGTGCTGCTAAGACACATGGGACAGCATGGCAAGGCTAAGGGGACAACAGCAAGGGGACAACAACAAGGTATAGCATGACTGTTAGGGACAGCAACTACACCTATATATCTAGGACAACAATGACATTGATGGGACAACAACATACTATGATGGGACAGCAATGACATTGATGGGACAACAACATACTATGATGGGACAACAATGACATTGATGGGACAACGGCATACTATGATGGGACAACAACTGTTAATTTTAGGTATGTTCTATGCTTAGAGCAATTTATTTCAATTTTCACATTTAGCTCAATATCTTTTCCAAATTAGCAATCACATCAGCGTTAAAGTAAACTGCAGATAGAACATAAACATAAATCGCAGAAGACAAGCCAAGACAAGAGGATACAAGATGTGGCGCTAGCCAGGGACAAACCCTACAATGTGGGGAAACCCTTGATCAATTCTTCTTTTATGTTCTTCAAAGTTCAGCAAAGAAAGTGAGAGAGATAGTACATTTACAATAGAAGTCAATGCTTTGACTTTTGATATCGGCATGAGATCAGTTGAAGACATATTGCTTCAACTGATTCTCTAAGCTGACTCGTTCACCTATCATAGTGCTGCATCTCGTCTATTTGATACACATTACCGTGTGACACCTTGTTGTACTGTCACGTGTTGAACCTTGATGACTGAGCTGCTCTCATCTTCATGCTGCTCATCATGCTGCATCTTCCATGGTCTTATTCATCATCAAGCTGCCCATGCTCATGATTTCATTCATCATTATGCTGCCCATGCTCATATCATCATGCATCATTATGCTACCCATGTTCATATCATCATGCTGCTTATTATGCTGCCCATGATCTCATACATCATGCTGCCCATACTCATATCATCATGCATCATTACGCTGCCCATGCTCATATCATCATGCTGCTTATTATGCTACCCATGATCTCATACATCATGCTGCCTTCCTCGGAGACAGATGCTCCAGTTGTTTCGGCTTTTCCGGCAGTTCCGACTTTTCCGGCAGTTCCGGCTTTTCCGACAGTTCTGGCTTTTCCGGTATTTCTGGCTTTTCCGGTGTTTCCGGCTTTTCCGACAGTTCTGGCTTTTCCGGCAGTTCTGGCTTTTCCGGCAGTTCCGGTTTTTTTGGCTATTCCGGCAGTTTCGGCTTTTCCTTAGGATCTCTCCTCCTACTAAAACCCAAAGACAAGTAGAGAGAGGAAGAGATCCAAGTGTGTGTAGAAATGACTTGAAGTCCTCTTCTATTTATATTAAAACGTAGAGGTTGAATAGACACCACTGTTGGGCTTTTGAGCCTACATAAGTTGCTCGCTGACTTAACAATTTGTCCATAACATAAATAAATTCATAACCTCATAAATACTTATTGGAATCGGATGATCTTTAGATCAATCCTACACCTCTCAATGAGAGGGATCCAATAAAAATATCAGCTGCCATAAATAATATGACCCACATGGAGTTTGGCCCTAGTTGCCAATTTTAACACTCCTTCTCAACTAGGGAGAACTCCATCCGCTGATCCATATGTCCAACTGTACTATCTCTGCCATCAGTGCCCTGCACTGCTCTGCTCTGCTCTGCTGGCTCTGCTCAGCTCTGCTTTGCTCAACTTAGCTCTGCTGAACCATGAAGAAGAATTGATCGAGAATGTCTCATACCATTCTCCACCGACTCGAAGTTAGTCTCAGAGTGCGTACCACTGGTTCCAGACCAGTCTCAACCGACCCAAAGTCAGCGTCATAGTGGGTACCACTCCTACTACTGGTCCCAAACCAGTATCATCTGTCTCAGAGAGTGTACCACTGGTCCCAGACCAGTCTCAACCGACCCGAAGTCAGCGTCATAGCATGTACCACTCTCACTGGTCCCAGACCAGTCTTCCACTGACCCTAAGTCAGTCTCAGAGTATGTACCACTGGTCCCAGACTAATCTCAACCGACCCGAAGTCAGCGTCATAGTAGGTACAACTCCTACCACTGGTCCCAGACTAGTACTCTACTGACTCGAAGTCAATCTCAGAGTATGTACCACTGGTCCTAGACCAGTCCTCAACCGACCTGAAGTCAGTGTCATAGTGGGTACAACTCCTACCACTGGTCCTAGACCAGTATCATTGATCCTAGATCAATGAAGGTCATCCTAGCATAGGGAGTACGGTAGATACAGCGATGCGTCCATCGGTACTACTATGGTCCCTATCCTCATTTCCTTGCTCATTGATCAGATGAGAGGTACTTCCCATGAGTCCTAGACTGCATGGGTAGGATGCCTCGACAGGAGAACTTAATCAATCTTGTCCTCACAGGAGAACTAATCATCCTGCTACACAATCGCCATGGAGAACACATCATCCAGGCCTCATAGGAGAGCTAATCATCCTGCTACATAATCGTCATGGAGAACACATCATCCAGACCTCACAGGAGAACTAATCATCCTGCTACATAGTCGTCATGGAGAACACATCATCCAGACCTCACAGGAGAACTAATCATCCTGCTACACAGGAGAGCGAATCATCCTGTCCCACAAGAGAGCGAATCATCTTGTTCCACAAGAGAGCGAATCATCTTGTTCACAGTGTGCACCACCAGGGGAGGGTGAGTCACCCTGTGGTCGTATGTTGCTCTAGTAAGAACCGCAAGCCCCCAGAGCTCCCAGAGCTCAATGTATGCAACATGCAGGACCCTTTTACAAGGGTCTCTCGACGACTCCAAGTTGTTCGGGAAAATCACAAATTTGATCTTTCCCCGGGGCTCTGACAAAGTGTAGCGACCTGTACATCATCTCAGTGCGATGGAGCCTCCTTGCTCATCGACTTACCATATCCCAGATAAGGCAGTATCTGATGTCTATCTGCTGGAGCAATCATTGAATATGGGATTCCTCAATAATCGAATCCCACCTCTGGTTGTCACAGAGAATCACAGTGGTATTCATCATGTGTACTCACTGAAGAGTTTCCACAACCAGGCAACTTCATACGAGGTCATACTCGTAGTTATGTATCCAGTCTCGGCGGTACTTATAACAATCGACTTCTGCTTCCTGCTCATCCATGATATTGAAGTAGAATCCAAAGAGAACCAGCACTGAAAAGTGCTCTAGTGATCCTCCACACTGCCTGCCCAGTCAGCATTCGAATACTCATGCAGTTTTCATATTTCCGGCAGTGTATTGTGCCCCGAAGATATCTCAGAAGATTCTTGGCACCAATCTAGTGAGGCTCAACCAAATATGAGCTCATCATGCTAAAACATATGTCCGGAATCCAACTCCCTCTTACTTCTGCAAATGAGAGGGTCTGCACCTGTCAGAAATAGTTCGTCCGTATAAGGTGCCAGTATGAGAGGTCTATCATCCACAACCTTCGGGTAATGGTTTGGATCGGTTTCACTCCTAGTGAATCTTAGCTTCATCAAACAGCTATCAATCCTCTCATATTACACTCGGGGTGTTTTGCTTCAAGCCATAGAGGGCTTTCTTCCACCTGTATACATGAGATTCCCGTTCATGAATCTCAAACTCCATGGGTTGCTCCAAACCTGTGGACCTGCTACATGAGGGGAATGGTCCCCTTGTAAGATTTTCCTTCGGTACATCTCAGACATGTACTTTCATGCTCCTTTTGAATTCAGGCTTCCCTGTCACCATCTGACTCACAAACCTCCGGTGCTATGTGTCAATGGACATGGTCCCCAGTGGACTTCCTGTAACTTAATACAACCCTGAACTCAAAAACATCTTTGAAAATTCTATTTTCAAATACGTACCTTTCCATCGACGAGTGCCACCCTGAAACCTTTGACTTCCATTTCCGAGATGGACACCAGGTTCTTCTAGCGATCAGGTACATAAAAGAGATTCTGGGGTTCCTTGCTTTCTTTGAAGAGTCGACCATTTCCTTGATGACCTGCATTACTTGTCATTCCTCTGATCATTGAAGATGTCCCTGGAATGATTATTATCTTCATCAAGAGATGTGTCCCTGTCCTTTGGACACTCCTTTGCATAATGGCTGAACTTATTTCAAGGCATTCACCTTTCCTTCCACCCTTTGATCCGAACTTCCCAATGAAGTGATCTTTAGGTAGGACATCAGAAACTTTCCGCTGCGCCATTCTGATAATCTTCTCTGCTTCGACTTCACCCTAGGTGAATTAGAAGAGGGATGAGGAACCCATTGATCCTTTTGTCCTGTCCCAGCTGTCTTCGGTGATTGCTCTTTCACTCTTGCTTGGGCATTGTCTTCACCTCAGCTCTGATACCATGTTAATTTTAGGTATGTTCTATGCTTAGAGCAATTTATTTCAATTTTCACATTTAGCTCAATATCTTTTCCAGATTAGCAATCACATCAGCATTAAAGTAAACTGCAGATAGAACATAAACATAAATCGCAGAAGACAAGCCAAGACAAGAGGACACAAGATGTGGCGCTAGCCAGGGACAAACCCCACAATGTGGGGAAACCCTTGATCAATTCTTCTTTTATGTTCTTCAAAGTTCAGCAGAGAAAGTGAGAGAGATAGTACATTTACAATAGAAGTCAATGCTTTGACTTTTGATATCGGCATGAGATCAGTTGAAGACATATTGCTTCAACTGATTCTCTAAGGTGACTCGTTCACCTATCATAGTGCTGCATCTCGTCTATTTGCTGCACATTACCATGTGACACCTTGCTGTACTGTCACATGTGTTGAACCTTGATGACTGAGCTGCTCTCATCTTCATGTTGCTCATCACGTTGCATCTTCCATGGTCTTATTCATCATCAAGCTGCTCATGCTCATGATCTCATTCATCATTATGCTGCCCATGCTCATATCATCATGCATCATTATGCTGCCCATGCTCATATCATCATGCTGCTTATTATGCTGCCCATACTCATATCATCATGCATCATTATGCTGCCCATGCTCATATCATCATGCTGCTTATTATGCTGCCCATGATCTCATACATCATGCTGCCTTCCTTTGGAGACAGATGCTCCGGCTGTTTCGGCAGTTCCCGGTAGTTTCGGCAGTTCTGACAGTTCCGACATTTCCGGCTTTTCCGGCAGTTCTGCCAGTTCCGACATTTCCGACGTTTCTGGCGTTTCCGGCTATTCCGGCTTTTCTCGCAGTTCCGGCTTTTCCAGCAATTCCGGCTTTTCCGGCTTTTCCTTAGGATCACTCCTCCTACTAAAACCCAAAGACAAGTAGAGAGAGGAAGAGATCCAAGTGTGTGTAGAACAATGTTGCACGAAGCGGGGGCGAAGCGGAAGCGCGGAGCGCGGAAGCGTCATTTTCCAAAAATCTAGGAAGCGAAGCGTCCGCGGAAGCGTCTGCTATATATATATATTTTTTTATATTTTTTTGCATTTATACTCAAAACAAACATCCCAAATACCAAATTAATTGTAGAAGACATGAAAACATGCATATTTTTGCTGGACAATGCTTGTACAATGCTTGTTACCAATAACCTATTTTGCTTGACATTAGGGTTTCAGCATATAAATATTATCCCTGCCTCTGAATTGTAATGATGCCATACATACAGCTGAGACAAATTATGTCATAGTGCCAAGATCAACACTGTGTACTGTGCGAGATCATGAGCATATATATTACTATGCTAAGGGAGACCATACATAATACTGAAATACTACCAAGGTGCCATACAATGTTGAGATGCCATACATATAGTGATGACATGAATAACTCCACTGATGTCAATGATGCCATAATTCTGAGGTGACATACATAGCTGGAATGATGATAATGATGTCAAACGTACAATAGTGAAAATTATGATGCCAACGAATATGTATTGCATATGAAATATCAACGTATATTATTGTGCTTAGACCATCCAAAGATACTGTAGAGACCATACCAGATAATACAGGGCGATTCCAACAAGGTTGTAGATTATACGCAGAGAAGAGTCATAGGTATTACAGTGATGCTGAGATTAACAGGCTGGGAGGAACCATACAACAAAGACAACAAATGTAACATATATACATGTGCTCTACTGAACCCAAACTACATACCCCCGTATACATAAAATTGTGTGGAGACTTGCGTATCGATTGTGCCAAGATTTATATGTCATAATGCCAAGGTCATAATATATATAATACACAAAATTAACCATAAGAAAAGCGCAGAGCCGAGACTATACATTAGAGCGTTAACAATAATGAACCTCTGTGATGAATCACAATGTAACAAACCTCCGAGTCCGAGATGATGAACCATAATATAACCTCTGCGAAACAAATATATGTGATGATGTTGTTACAGTCATGCAAGATTATCTATTCGGTGTAGCGACCCAAGATCAATGTCGAGATCATGTCTGGAATAGCAGAGCGAGACCAATGCAAGGATGCGAGACTGTGTAAGGTGCGAGGTTATGATTCAGAACAACAAATGGCAATGGGAGTGTTGAAGTAGATGCGAGAGTCGTTTCTATAGGAGAAAGAGATCACATGCCAATCCAAAATGAGAACTTTGTAGTCATCCGAGCGAGAGAAAGAAATTAAAAAAAATTTAAGTTTATTTTGCTGCCCGCGCGGAAATTTCCGGAAGCGCTCGGGTTGCGTGCGGGTTGCGTGCGCTTCCGGGCGGGTTGCGTGGCGCTTCCGGATGCCCGAATCGCCCTCCGAAGCGCGGATCCGGGGCAACGCAACCTAAAAACCAGGAATTGTTTTTAAAAAACCGAATCGCGCCTCATAAAAATTGGAATCGCGCTTCGCCTGGAGATTCCGGAACGATTCCGTACGGGTCGCGATTCCGGCTTAGGATCCGGGGGGGGGGGGGGGGCGATTCTTGCAACTATGGTGTAGAAATGACTTGAAGTCCTCTTCTATTTATACTAAAACGTAGAGGTTGAATAGACATGACTGTTGGGCTCTGAGCCTACATAAGTTGCTAGCAGACTTAACAATTTGTCCATAGCATAAATAAATTTATAACTTCATAAATATTTATCGGAATCAGATGATCTTTAGATCAATCCTACACCTCTCAATGAGAGGGATCCAATAAAAATATCAGCTGCCATAAGTAATATGACCCACATGGAGTTTGGCCCTAGTTCCCAATTTTAACAACATACTATGATGGGACAACAACATACTATATTGGGACAACAATGACATTAATGGGACAACAACATACTATGATGGGACAGCAATGACATTGATGGGAGTCCCATTGTTTTGATGTTGTCCCAATATAGTATGCTGTTGTCCCATCATAGTAAGTTGTTGTCCCATCAATGTCATTGTTGTCCCATCATAGTATGTTGTTGTCCCATGAATGTCATTGTTGTCTCATCATAGTATGCTGATGTCCCATCATAGTATGTTGCTGTCCCATCACTGCTGCCTAGATATATAGGTGTAGTTGATGTCCCTAATAGTCATGCTATACCTTGCTGCTGTCCCCTTAGCCTTGCCATACCTGCTGTTGTCCCATGTGTCTTAGCAGCACCATGTAGCCCAGCTGTCCCATTTATTAGCATTGCTATCCTGGGCATGTTTGAGTCCTCAAACTCTCATGTTGTACCTGTTTTGAGGGTCACCTACAGCCCACCTTTTCATCTATATTAGGCCTACATCTAGGGCACTGTAGGTTAGCGTTAGGGCTCCCTTTAGACTGCGTTAGGGCTGCCTTTAGACAGCGTTTAGGGCTGCCCTTTAGACTGCGTTTAGGGTTGCTCTTAGACTGCGTCTAGGGCTGCCTTTTGGACAACGTTTAGGGCTGCTCTCAGACTGCATCTAGGGCTGCCTTTTGGACAGCGTTAGGACCTCTCTTAAACTGCGTCTAGGCCTGCCTTTTGGACATTGTTAGGGCCTCTCTTAGCTGTGATAAGATTCCTCCAAGACTGCGGCTAGGGCATGCTTCCTTGACAATGTTTTTGAATTCTTCTTTGACAACGTCTAGGGCTAGGGCATCTCCTCTAGGGCAGCTCCCTTAGTCTTCTTTCCTCCAACGTCTAGGGCTTCCACTCCTAGATTTCTCTTCCACTAAAACCCAAGACAAGTGGAGAGAAATCAAGATAGAAGTGTGTGTGAGAAATGACTCTCAAGTCATCTCCTTTTATACTAAAACGTTGAGCACATGTGGGGTTTATTTGGTTGTTGACTGACCTTGACGAATTGTCTTATAACACAAATAAATTCATAACTCCATGAATACTTATCGGAATCGGATGATCTTTAGATCAATCCTACACCTCTCGATGAGAGAGATCCAAGAAAAATATCAGCTGCCATAAATAAGATGACCCACATGGAGTTTGGCCCTAGTTGCCAATTTTAACACTCCCTCTCAACTAGGGAGAACTCCATCTGCTGATCCATCTGTCCGACTGTACTATCTCTGCCATTAGTGCCCTGCACTGCTCTGCTTTGCTCTGCTCTACTGAACCATGAAGAAGAAGAATTGATCGAGAATGTCTCATACCATTCTCTACTGACCCGAAGTCAGTTCCATATGAAGAGAGTGTGTCATACCACTCTTACTTATCCCAGATCAGTTCCAAGAGAGTGAGTCATATCACTCTTACTGACTTGAAGTCAGTTTTATTGATCGTAGATCAATATCACAAGAGAGTGTCTCAAACCACTCATACTGATCCCAGATCCATTTCATTGATCTTAGACCAATGGAGGTCATCCTAGCATAGGGAGTACGGTAGATACAACGATGCGTCCATCGATAGTACTACTATGGTCCCTAACCCCATTTCCCTGCTCATTGGCCAGATGAGAGGTGCTTCCCATGAGTCCCAGACTGCATGGGTAGGATGCCTCGACAGGAGAACCTTTTATCCTGTCCCTAAGTTGCCTCGGGGTATCACAGGGGAAGGCTAAGCCATTCACCCAGTACACAACACACAATCAGGAGAGGGTGAGTCGCCCTATGGTCGTGTGTTGCTCCAGTAAGTACCCCAAGCCCCCCAGAGCTCCCAGAGCTCAATGCATGCAACATACAGGACCCTTATAAGAATGTCTCTCAACGACTCCAAGTCATTCGGGGAAGTCACAGATTTGACCTTTCCCCGGGGCTTTGACAAAATGTCTGCGACCTGTACATCAGTCTCAATGTGATGGAGCCTCCTCGCTCATCGACATACCATATCCCAGATAAGGTAGTATCTGATGTCTATCTGTTGGAGCAATCATCGAATACGAGATTCCTCAACAATCGAATCCCCCCCTGGTTGTCACAGAGTATCGGTGGTATTCATCATGTGTACAAACAACTCGCTGAAGACTTTCCACAACTAGGCAGCTTCACATGAGATCATACTCATAGTTATGTATTTGGTCTCAGCGGTGCTTATAGCAACCAGCTTCTGCTTCCTGCTCATCCAGGATATCGAAGCAGAACCCAAAGAGAACCAGCACTGAGAAGTGCTCTGGTGATCCTCCACACTGCCTGCCCAGTCAGCATTCGAATAATCATGT
This sequence comes from Pinus tabuliformis, assembly GCA_031772625.1. NCBI lineage: Eukaryota > Viridiplantae > Streptophyta > Pinopsida > Pinales > Pinaceae > Pinus > Pinus tabuliformis. The sequence goes on from CM062819.1 coordinate 1,703,451,755, forward strand.
AGCTTCATATTTCCGGCAGTGTATCTCAATCCATGAGAGATTGTGCCTTGAAGATATCTAAGAAGATTCTTGGCACCAATCCAGTGAGGCTCAACCATATATGAGCTCATCATGCTAACTGGAAAACATATGTCTGGACGGAAGTTCACCAAGAACATCAACGCGAATGAGTTTATGAAACTCAGAGGCATTTCCCAAATCTGGTCCGACATCACTACCACATAACTTCTGAAAGTTAAGATCCTCGAGGTAGTCACAGGCTTACAATTTACCATTCCACATCCGGAATCCAACTCCCTCTTACTTCTGCAAATGAGAGGGTCTGCACCTGTGAGAAAGAGGTCGTCCTCATAAGGTGCCAGTATGAGAGGTCTATCATCCACAACCTTCAAGCAATGGTTTGGATCGACTTCACTCCTAGTGAATCTCAGCTTCATTAGACGACTATCAATCCTCTCATATTATGCCCAGGGTGTTTTGCTTCAAGCCATAGAGGGCTTTCTTCCACTTGCATACATGAGATTCCTGATCATGAATCTCAAACCCCTCGGGTTGTTCCAAATATGTGGACCTGCTACATGAGGGGAATGATTGCCTTGTAAGATTTTCCTTCGATACATTTCAGACATGTACCTTCATGCTCTTTTTGAATTCAGGCATCCCTGTCACCTTCCGACTCATATCTGGTAGGGCCAGATAAAGTAGATGAGATGTGTCAACTGACATGGTCCCCAATGGACTTCCTGCAACTTGATACAAATTGCCAACCCTAAACCCATGAGTAAAAGCATCTTTGAAAATTTCATTTTCAAACATGTACCTTTCCATCAATGAATGCCACCCTGAAACCTTTGACTTCCATTGCCGAAATGGACACCAGGTTCTTCTTGCGATTAGGTACATAAAGAGATTCTCGTAAATGAATCGAGTTACCCTCATTCAATTTAGGGGTAACATTCCCTACACCCTTTCCGGGATAGGTGGCATCGGCTCCAAGTATAATCCCATGATTGTTTCCATCTCTACTAAATTAGAGAGATCACCCTTCTATCCGATGAAGTGCCTTGAAGCACTACAATCAATAAGCCAGATTCCCATAGAATCTGAAGGAGAGGGCCAATACAAGATAACGCTTCTTTATCTTATCAGAAACAACATTTGATTCTTCATACCTGGGGTTCCTTGCTTTCTTGAAGAGTCGGTCGTTTTCTTGATAACCTGCATTACCTGTCATTCCTCTGATCATTGAAGATGTCCCTGGAATGATTGTTATCATCATCAAGTGATGTGTCCCTACCATTTAGACACTCCTTTGCATAATGGTTGAACTTATTACAAACAAGGCATTTTCCTTTCCTTCCACCCTTAGATCCAGACTTCCCATTGAAGTGATCTTTAGGTAGGCCATCAGAAGCTTCCGCTGCGCCATTCTGATAATATTCTCTGCTTCGATTTCAACCTTGGTAAATTTGAAGAGGGATGAGGAATCCATTGATCCCCTTTCCCAACTGTCTTCGGCGATTGCTCTTTCACTTTTGCTTGGGCTTTGTCTTCACCTCACCTCTGATACCATGTTAATTTTAGGTATGTTCTATGCTTAGAGCAATTTATTTCAATTTTCATAGTTAGCTCAATATCTTTTCCAGATTAGCAATCACATTAGCATTAAAGTAAACTGCAGATAGAACATAAACATAAATCGCAGAAGACAAGCCAAGACAAGAGGACACAAGATGTGGCGCTAGCCAGGGACAAACCCCAATGTAGGGAAACCCTTGATCAATTCTTCTTATATGTTCTTCAATAGTTCAGCAGAGAGAGAGAGAGATAGTAAATTTACAATAGAAGTCAACATTTTGACTTATCTAGATAAGAGCATAGATCATCTCTAAGAAGATGATACATGAAATCAATTGAAGACATGCTACTTCAACTGATTCTCCAAGGTGGCTCTTTCACTTATCATTGTGCTGCATCTCGTCATCATGCTGCACCTCACCGTGCTGCACCATGATGCACCCATCATCACAATGTTGGACCTCATGACCATGTTGTACACATCATACTCTTGCACCTTATGTTGCACTGCTATCCCATGTTGTTAAGTTATGGTATGTTCTACGCTTATAACAGTTTACTTCTTTTTCTTATTATATTCCACTGATTAGCAATCACATGTACATAAAGTAAAGTGCAGATAGAACATTAAACGATCGACAGAAAACAAGCCAAGACAAGAGACACAAGATGTGGCGGCTAGCCAGGGACAAACCCCACAATGTGTGGGGAAACCCTTTGATCAAATCTTCTTTTATCTTCAATAATTCAGCAGAGAGAAATAGTACAATAAATCTGATTCATATCAGCAGTAGCAAACCCTAGATCAGTAGCATCAGCATTAGCGGCTTCATTATCAAACTAGGGCAGACCATATCTCACAAACCGACAGTCGGATTGACTTCATTCCACCACCAAAAGTTTCGGCTTCCAGAGGAGGTTCAGATGAACCTACAGCGCAGTTCAGATGAGGAGATCTTCTAGGCCACGCAAGTCAATCTTTACTTCTGCAGTTGCAGCTTCAGTTTCAGCAGTTTCTGGCTTCAAACTAGGGCAGTCGATATCTTGCAAACCGTTCGTCGGATTGACTTCATTCCACCACCAAAAGTTGCGGCTTTCAAAGGAGGTTCAGATGAACCTACAGCGCAGTTCCAAAGAGGAGATCTTCTAGGCCACGCAAGTCAATCTTTACTTCTGCAGTTGCAGCTTCAGTTTCAGCAGTTTTCGGCTTCAAATTAGGGCAGTCGATATCTTGCAAACCGTTCGTCGGATTGACTTCATTCCACCACCAAAAGTTGCGGCTTTCAAAGGAGGTTCAGATGAACCTACAACGCAGTTCCAAAGAGGAGATCTTCTAGGCCACGCAAGTCAATCTTTACTTCTGCAGTTGTAGCTTCAAATTCAACAACTTCCGGCTTCACATGTGTGGGAGAGAGAGACCCATTTCAGCGCAGTAGAGAAGAGACTCATATCTGCGCAGTAGAGAGAGAGAGATGTGATGAGATGAGTGAGTCCAAATGAGGAAAAGTCCTCTTATATTTATACACAACGTTGGTGGGTGAATAGATGCGACTGTTGGGCTTCTGAGCCTACATGAGTTGTAGGTCGGCTTGATAATAATTCCATAATTAAAATAAATTCATATCTCCATGAATACTTATCGGAATTGGATGATCTTTATATCAATCCTACACCTCTCGACGAGAGGAATCTAATAAAAATATTATTAGCCATGAATAAGATGACCCACATGAAGTTTTGCCCTGGTTGCCAATTTTAACACTCCCTCTCAACCATGGAGAACTTCATCTGCAATCTGTCTATCGGTCGTTACTATTCATCCATCAAATGCACTGCCTTGTACAGCCTGACCCTTGCCTTGCTCTGCTCTATTTTGCCTGTTCTGCTTTGTCTTGTTCTGCCTTGCACTGATCTGTACTGTTTTGTTCTGTTCTGCTCTGCTCTTGCATTGTTCTGTTCTACTCTGCTTTTGTCCGAATTATGAAGAAGAAGAAATGATCGAGGATGTATCATACTGACTCAAAGTCAGTCTCAGAGTATGTACCACTGGTCCCAGACCAGTCTCAACCAACCCAAAGTCAGCGTCATAGTGAGTACAACTCCAATGGTCCCAGACCAATATCATCCTCCACTGACTCAAAGTCAGTCTCAGAGTATGTACCACTGATCCCAGACCAGTCTCAACCGACCCGAAGTCAGCGTCATAGTATGGTACAACAACTCCTACCACTGGTCCCAGACCAGTATCATTGATCCCAGATCAATGGAGGTCATCCTAGCGTAGGGAGTACGGTAGTTACAACGATGCGTCCATCGGTACTACTATGGTCCCTAACTTCATTTCCCTGCTCATTGATCAGATGAGAGGTACTTCCCATGAGTCCCAGACTGCATGGGTAGGATGCCTCGACAGGAGAACTAATCAATCCTGTTCTCACAGGAGAACACATTGATCCTGCTACAATTGCCATGGAGAACACATCAATCCAGGCCTCACAGGAGAACTAATCATCCTGCTACACAGGAGAGCGAATCATCCTGTTCCACAAGAGAGCGAATCATCTTGTCCCACAAGAGAGCGAATCATCTTGTTCCAGTGTGCACCACCAGGGGAGGGTGAGCCACCCTGTGATCATGTGTTGCTCCAGTAGGAACCGCAAGCCCTCAGAGCTCCCAGAGTTCAATGTATGCAACATGCAGGACCCTTGTACAAGGGTTTCTTGCCGACTCCAAGTTGTTTGGGAAAATCGCAGATTAGATCTTTCCTCGGGGCTTTGACAAGGTGTATCAACTTGTACATCATCTTAATGTGATGGAGCTTCCTTGCTCATCAACTTACCATATCCTAGATGATGTCTATTTGCTGGAGCAATTGACGAATACAGGATTCCTCAATAATCGAATCCCACCTCTGGTTGTTACAGAGAATCACAGTGGTATCCAATGTAAATCCAAACAGCTCACTGAAGAGCTTTCGCAACCAGACTGCCTCACAAGAAGCCATGCTAGCAGCAATATACTCTGCTTTGGCGGTGCTCAAAGCCACCGACTTTTGTTTCCTGCTCATCCAGGATATCGAAGCAGATCCCAAGGAGAAACAACACCCGGAAGTGCTCTTACGGTCCTTCACATTGCCTGCCCAGTCAGCATCTGTGTATCCAAATAGTCTCACATCTCTAGCAATGTATCTTAACCCATAGGTGATAGTGCCACGAAGATATCTCAGCAGATTCTTGGCACCAATCCAGTGTATGTGGTGGGGTTCAACCATATGCTGGCTCAACGTGTTGACTGCAAAGCATATATCTGGACGGGAGTTCACTAAGAACATTAATGCTCCGACGAGTTGCCGATACTCGGTAGCATTTCCTAAAACAGGTCCAGCAGCACTACCGATTAACTTCTTGAAGTCAAGCTCCATCGGAGTAGTTACAGGCTTGCAGTCCACCATTCCGAATCTTTCCAATATCTTCACCACATATTTTCCTTGAGATAGGAAAATTTCTCATGGCTTTTGCCACACTTCAAGTCCTAGGAAGTAGTGCATCAGTCCTAGGTCTTCCATTTCAAATTCAGAGGCCAGCTCCCTCTTACATTTGTGAATGAGAGGGTCTGCACCTGTTAGAAAGAGGTCATCCACATACAACACCAGTATGAGAGGCTTGTCATCTTCAACCTTAAAGTAAAGGTTAGGATCGGCTTCACTCGTAGTGAATCCCAGTTTCATCAAGTAGCTATCGATCCTCTTATACCATGCTCGGGGTGCTTGATTCAGCCCATAGAGAGCTTTCTTCAACCTGCATACATGAGATTTTCGATCATAAATCTCAAATCCTTCGGGTTGCTCCACGTAGACCTCTTCTTTGATCGAGCCATGCAAGAACGCAGTCTTGACATCCATCTGATGTAGGTTCCATCCTTGTGAAGCTGCAAGGGCTATGATCGAGCGGATGGTCGTATATCTGGCAACAGGTGCAAATATCTCATCATAGTCTATACCTTCCTTTTGGGAGAAACCTTGAGCAACAAAACGAGCCTTATACTTTTCCGTGCTTCCATCTGCTGCATGCTTTATCTTGTAAAGCCATTTGGAAGTAACAACAGTCTTGTCCTGGGGTCTGGGAACTACTTCCCAAACATCATTCTTTATGATAGACTCATATTCTTCGGTCATAGCATCCTTCCATACTTGATGCTTGACGGCATCTGAGTATGACGAAGGCTCATTTTGTATGATCGTGCTCATGATGGTCAGGTATCCTTGATACCTATTAGGTTTCTTACTTTCACGAAAGGTTCCTCGGGGTGCAGCATGTCCTTTAGCATTATCAAGTAACCCCTTAAGCCATGAAGGCCTCTTCCTAGAAGAGGAAGGCTCATATGGAGGAGGATCAATCGGATCCATGGGTTCTTCTACATCAGGCATTGATTCATCATCCTTTTCTTTCGGTTCCCTGGTGTCGGCTTCTTGAGAGCTCCTCAAAGTCGGAAGATTGATCACCTTGCTGAGAGCCATATCTTCATCAAAGGTGGCATCATGACTAATCACGACTTCCCTTTGACTGGTGGTGAACATTTCTTCAGGAGTTTAGGAACCCAATGCTTGATGAGGGCATCGATTTTGTACATATACGGCGGTGATTGTAGTTTCAGCCCATAGAAACTTTGGAAGTCTTTGATCATGTAGCATGGCCCGGACAGCTTCCATCATCGTGTGGTTCTTCCTTCCCACCACACCATTCTGCTCAGGAATATGTGGTGTAGTAGTCTCCCTCTTAATGCCAACCTCAGGTATGCCTGAGTAAACCAATTGTAATATATTGGAGGTCTTGCTTTGGCTTGAGGGGAATGGTCCCCTTTTGAGCTTTTCTTTGGCACATCCCGGATACACTTTCTTTCTCTACTTGGAATTCGGGCATCCCTGTTACCATCTGTCTTACATCGGGTAGAGCTTTGTAATGAAGGTGGGCAAACCTCCGATGCCAAAGTTCGGACTAAAGAGTTGTATCACAAGACATGACACCTAGCGGACTTCCACCGACTTGATATAAAGAATCAACTCGAAACCCAAGAGTGAAAGCATCTTTAACATTAGTTTTCCATATGCGTACCTTACCATTGCTGAAGGTTACCTTATAGCCTTTGTCTTCCATTGCCGAGATGGATACCAGGTTCTTTTTGAGATTAGGTACATATAATACATCTTGTAAGTGAATCGTATTACCTTGATTCAGTTTAAGAGAAACATTGCCTACACCTTTCACTGGGTATTTCATGTCATCTCCAAGAACAATTTCCAGGTTAGTTTCTTTCTCTACCAGATTATAGAGTACTTCTTTGTAACCAGTGAAGTGTCTTGAGGCACCACTATCAATGAGCCAAATTCCCATTGAGTCCAAAGGAGCGGAGGTAGATAGAGTAGCTGGTAGATAATATTCAGCCTGCTTATCGTCAACAGTGTTAGATTCATACCTGGAATTTCTAGCCTTCTTGAATGGTTGCCCTCTTCCTTGATTTCCCGCATTCCTTTTTCCTTTGTTGTTGAATTTTCCATTCCTTCGATTACCATGAGAGGGATTTTGATCATTGTCACGGTGAGAGACCTTTCTATCAGGGCATTCCCTTGCATAGTGACCTGCTTTATTGCAAATGAAACATCGTCCTTTTCTTCCACCCTTAAATCCAGCCTTTCTTTTCGATTTAGACCCAGAATTATTTCTTTTCTTAGCATGAGAAGAAAAAGCAGCAGGAGGACCTTTAGGCAAGGGCATTTCCTGCTCTTCTACCCTTGTTTGTTCTTGAATGCATCTAACCATTAATTCCTCGAAACTAGGAATTACATTATTGTTCAGAAGAGTAGTCCTGAACACATACCATTCAGATGGTAATCCTCCGAGAGTTGTGAGTGCCATTTCTCTGTCAGTAATGGTTTCCCCAATAGATAGGAGATCGTTCTTGATCTCGGTGATTCTTAAGAAGTATGCTTGCATACTTTCATCTTTACCCTTCTTGATTTCCCTCAACTTATTTCTAAGAAACAAAACTTGATTTGCATCATTAACTTTAAATAAACTCACCAGTCTGTCGTAGATTTCCTTGGAGGTGTCTAGATCAGAGATGTAGGCCACCAAGCGCTTGTTGATAGAGTCCCGGATGATCTTCTTTGTTTTGACTTTTCCATTTTTCCATTTGTTCCAGGCAGCAGCAGATGCATTTGATGAAGGCTCAACAATATTGCCTCTTACATGGTCCAGCACTCCTTGATCTTCAAGGGTTAGATCGATAGACATCTTCCATCCGTGATAGTCAGCTTTCTCACGGAGCTTGTCTTCGGCAGGAAAGAGTGTTGAGGACCCCATAGTTCTTTTAGGATAGCCTTGCCAATCTTCTCTTCAATGATTGCTCTTGCTCTTGCTCGGGCTTTGTCTTCACCTCAGCTCTGATACCATGTTAAGTTATGGTATGTTCTATGCTTATAACAGTTTACTTCTTTTTCTTATTACATTCCACTGATTAGCAATCACATGTACATAAAGTAAAGTGCAGATAGAACATTAAACGATTGACAGAAAACAAGCCAAGACAAGAGACACAAGATGTGGCGGCTAGCTAGGGACAAACCCCACAATGTGTGGAGAAACCCTTTGATCAAATCTTCTTTTATCTTCAATAATTCAGCAGAGAGAAATAGTACAATAAATCTGATTCATATCAGCAGTAGCAAACCCTAGATCAGTAGCATCAGCATTAGTGGCTTCATTATCAAACTAGGGCAGACCATATCTCACAAACCGACAGTCGGATTGACTTCATTCCACCACCAAAAGTTTCGGCTTCCAGAGGAGGTTCAGATGAACCTACAGCGCAATTCAGATGAGGAGATCTAGGCCACGCAAGTCAATCTTTACTTCTGCAGTTGCAGCTTCAGTTTCAGCAGTTTCCGGCTTCAAACTAGGGCAGTCGATATCTTGCAAACCGTTCGTCGGATTGACTTCATTCCACCACCAAAAGTTGCGGCTTTCAAAGGAGGTTCAGATGAACCTACAGCGCAGTTCCAAAGAGGAGATCTTCTAGGCCACGCAAGTCAATCTTTACTTCTGCAGTTGCAGCTTCAGTTTCAGCAGTTTCCGACTTCAAACTAGGGCAATCGATATCTTGCAAACCATTCGTCAGATTGACTTCATTCCACCACCAAAAGTTGCGGCTTTCAAAGGAGGTTCAGATGAACCTACAGTGCAGTTCCAAAGAGGAGATCTTCTAGGCCACGCAAGTCAATCTTTACTTCTGCAGTTGCAGCTTCAAATTCAACAGCTTCCGGCTTCACATGTGTGGGAGAGAGAGACCCATTTCAGCGCAGTAGAGAAGAGACTCATATCTGCGCAGTAGAGAGAGAGAGATGTGATGAGATGAGTGAGTCCAAATGAGGAAAAGTCCTCTTATATTTATACACAACGTTGGTGGGTGAATAGATGCGACTGTTGGGCTTCTGAGCCTACATGAGTTGTAGGTCGGCTTGATAATAATTCCATAATCAAAATAAATTCATATCTCCATGAATACTTATCGGAATTGGATGATCTTTATATCAATCCTACACCTCTCGACGAGAGGAATCTAATAAAAATATTATTAGCCATGAATAAGATGACCCACATGAAGTTTTGCCCTGGTTGCCAATTTTAACACATGTGCCATTGTTGCACCATGCTAGCTTGTTGTCCTATGTGGCATACTGTTGTCCCACTATTAGTGACATAGCCATTCCATGTTAGCTTGTTGTCCCATCATAGTATGCTAATGTCCCATGATGCAGTGCACTTAGGTCCACTTCAACCTGCGCTGGGCGAGGATGAGCGAAATTGACATAGGATTCTGGGAATATTCCTTGATTCTAGAGCATTCTAGAAGGATGCCTAGCTCTTATCTCATCCTATGAGCTCGTTTTTGGATAGGCTATGGATTAATTAACCCTCTATCCTCTCATCCCTTTGTCCATGGAAAGTAACTCCAATTATGGAAAACCATTCAATACCCTATTTATGACAAAACCACTTGCATTTCCCTATAAATTGACTACTCATCATAGTGATCAAGGGGCTAGAACTTGGATATTATAGAGAAATATTGTTGGTTTGAGACTTGAAATTATTGTCAAGTAATGTTATGCTGCTGGATTGATGTGCTATTGGTGTGATGAGGGTTTGGACTAAGCTGGATGTGTAGTACTCATAAACTTATAAACGGTAAAAACCAGAACAGAAATACAGTAAGCATGAAAAATTTAAGTTTGTACTTACCTTAACTGCTGCTGATTCTGCTAACTGTTGCTGATTCTGCTACTGCTGATTCTGCTACTGCACTGGTGTCATTGATGATGTCGCGGCTATTTTGATCCAATTTCCGGGAGACCAATTCCTCCCAGCCAGACTGAGCAGATGGCTGCTCAATCCAGTAAGCTTCTCGCAGAAGCTCACTGCCCCCGTGCCCAGAACCTCAGGCCGATTAAAGCTCTTCCACTGGTAAATCTTATCCCTCTGGTTTGTACTCCTGATTTTCAGCTCCTGTCCTCCACTCTCGATTTCCCCCCCCCTGTTCTCAGCCTCATCCCTGCGTTTTATAGCCAGGGCTAAGCGGTGGCTGCCCTGTACACCAGCGACTCCGCCGCTTCCTCCCGTGGTGACAGCTTCCTCCAGCATGAGTCATCCTCCCGCACAGGTGTTTATGGGGAGTATCCAGGTTTTTAAACTTTAGCCATTTACATTATAACTTTATAATATTTAGTATGTACCTTATCACTTTATGTATGTTTGTTTTCTTTTAATATAAACTTTAGAATTTTTAGGTTAATTAATTTTTGATATTAATACTTGATTTTATTTTATTTTGTAAATATCATTTTTATTTATTTCTAATGTATATTTATACAGGGCATATAATATGAGTATTTAAGGATGGGTCGTTACAGGATGAGTGACATGGGATCGAACCACATTGGGTGTAACTTCTCCTTCTATCAATCAATAAAGTTGTTTGTTCCTTTTCCAATGCTTTTGTCTACATCTATGATGAATGTATGTTCAAATGTTGTCGATTCTATTGGTATATAGTAGATAGATGATATGCTTTGATTGTTGTCGTTTTCTGTTTATGTTGGCAGGTACTAATTGAGTGAATTCAGTTTGAGTGGGAGCGACGGGAGCAATTCAAAGGAGATCAAAGGAAGCGAAGGATCACAAGTAGGTTCCTTTATCTTATTTGTTTATTGTAGGAAAAGGTTAAACATCTTTACTTCAGTTGTTCTAAGTGTAACTACCCACTTAGGGAAGATGTACTTATCCGTAGGTATAAATTCCATATAACAAATTGGCAACTCTGCTGGGGAACGACCATCATTCCTAGTAGTTACCCTTATCATATTACATCCTAGTAGACTTTACTTGACTTCATTGATCTCTTTTCAGTCATTTTGAAGCTTTTTTGGTCAAAATTTGCACTAGAATGCCTACTCTAGGAATGTTCTGTTACCAGAGCACCCTTGGTCAGGGGACAGTGCTCTGCAGAGCACCCTTGGCTTAGAGACAGTGCTCTGCAACGCACTGTCTCCCACTCAGGGCTGCGCTGGTCCCTGTCAAGCCAAAAAACCCATCTTTTGCTTGATTTTTTCCAAAGTTGCTTCTGATGTTGTTTGTTGAAGATCAATGTTTTTCTTTGTCTCTGAAATCAGTTTGCATTTCCTCTCCTAGCCCTACTTTGACCTTGATTGTTTAGTGTTTCTTAAGATATTTCTTTATCATTATCAATTCATTGTCAAAGTTAGCTTACATTGATTAGTCTTTACTTTTCTGAAAAAGAATTGTTGTAAAGTCTTCATTTCTTTGAAAAAGAAACTGTCGTAAAGTCTTCATTTCTTGTGAAAAGCATTGATTGATCGTTTGTGCATTTAGTTTCTTTATGTTCATCTAAACATTAAAGGAATGAAAAGAAAAACATGCATAATGCATTTAGAAGTTTGTGTGCTTGTAGGAACAGTATAGGGAAAGTTGCATTAGATGTGCTCTATGCTCTTTGTTTAAAGATTTTGATTGCTCTATCCCTTTTAGTTACGGTTTTCATTGTTTAAATCAAATGAAAAGAATGTTTCCCATCTTAGTTGCATTCTAGGAGTTTCAGAAACATCATGCGGTGAACCTGAAAGGCAAACTTTTAAACAATATCAACTAAAATTTATCTCAATTAACCTAATGGAGCATTGTAACTTAATGCATAACATTTAGAGGTCTAGGCTAGAGACGTGTTCTGGCGTCGTTAAACATAGCAACTGTCACTAACGGTCTGCGATACATTCCGAGTGTGATACCTCATTCCACATATGTAAGTATATCGTAGCTCGTCCACGTACTTTTGGGTATATCAGGCGGTGTTATAGTACGAAAAGTATAAGGGAATGCTCTCACTGTGCAGTTTCGCATTAGACAGTGCTAACACGGATTGGGCCTCCACGTACTTTCGGGTATATTTGGGAGGACTACATTAGGTTGCTATCCATCCATAGGTAACCGAGTCAGCTGCCTTGTATACTGTGATACACTGAAAACAACATTCGGGGAGATTGCCTGCACGTATGTTAAGTCCTTGGTTTACTGAGGCAGTATATTGCAGTTCACAGTTACTTGGTAATCCTTTTGCCTAGATTATCCCTCTTTTGTTTTGTTATGTTATTTTGATTAAAATAAAATTAACTGACCGTGGATAACATCCTCCACGTCACTCCTTAGTTGATCTTAGGTTGAGACATATGGCAACAACTCCGGAGTCCATCGATCAAGGAATTCCTTTTGATGGGAATCCTAGTCCTTTTCCTCCTTTCAGAAATATTAGTGCTCCTTATATGGCTACATTGTCCCTTCCGGGACTTACCATCGGCTTGCCAGTATGGTTGTTCTCAACCTCCTTGGCCCCGCAACTAAATATTCCTACAACTGGACAAAATCAACCTCCAGTTGATCCTAAAGTTGACCCTTTACCTTCTTTGTCGGTTGTTTCTTCCTCCCCTTCTTCCTCTTTGCCTGGTGAAAGTATTGACACTAGTAACCAGGTGGATAAAGAGAAGAAGAAGAAGAAAATTCAGCAGGGGGGCAACCAAGCAACCATTGCTTCGAATGCAACTTCTGATGAGAAACCGTTCGATAAGCCTCACAAACTTCGATATCCTTGCAAACTTTGTACGGGAGACAACTTCTTCGAAATTGTTCTGGTATTCCTCAGATCTTAGAAGAATGGTCTACTCGTTCACATCATCCTGTGTCATCAACTTCTGGAAATCACGTTGGTGACCACTATCAACTAGTGGTAGTAAAGTTCATGGAAAGAAGGGTAAAGTTAAGTTTCCCTGTAGGTTATGCAAAGGGAATCACCCCATTCACCTTTGTCCCTATCTGGATGAAGCCCAAAAAGTGTTGGATAACCATCTTGCTTCTCCGCAGCGACTTCCATCTGGTTACAGGAGACTCTCCCTTAATCCTTCACTAGTTGATGAAGTGACTGACCCAAATCAACCGTCGGTCAAACCCACTCTCTTTGAATGTGAATCCCATGAGTCTATACCTGACCAATCACAGGTCAAGGAAATAGTTGACCCGATTTCACCTTCAGTTAATCGTACCTTTCCCGTAGAGAGTGAGTATGATACCACTCAGGTTCTTTTTGTTTCTTCAGATTCCAATGAGCTTGGAGGCAACCCTCCTGTTCCATCAAGACAGGAGGAAAATCCTCCCGTTCTCGTAACTCAAGGGGGTAATTCTCCCATTCTTACGATACCCCCTCCAAGTAGTCTGGTCACTTCCTTTGATTGGAATCGACTGGCAGGATGCCGTCTTCCTTCTTATGTGCCTTTCTAGATCATAGTACAGGTTTATAATATGATTGTCTCTGGCACTATCATAGATGAAGGTGCATCTGTGAGTATCCTTTCCTCCACTGCTTAGCAGGGGCTTGGTTCGCCGCCACTTGTGTTTGTTACCCAGAATCTGTTGGCTTTTAACAGAGGAACAAGTCAACCATTAGGGATCCTTCCTCAGTTGCCTATTACTTTGGGAGGAAAAATTGTTTATCTCAATGTGATGGTAGTCCTAGGCCTTTTAGATTACAATTTACTTCTTGGGAGTGACTATGTTTATGACATGGGAGCTATTGTTTCAACACTCTTTCGAGTGATGTGTTTCCCGCATGAAGGCATAATTGTCACCGTTGACCAGCTTTCATTTCCCGGCCCAAATATGGCTTCCAGTGAACCATCTTCCCTAAATGGTCCTTTTGTCCCAATGGTATCTTCCCCGCCACGGGTCAATTATGTGGCTTTCCGTTCCATGCCTACATCAACTGACGATCAATTCCGTGATGTTGTGCATTATGTATTGGGGGCATTGGAACCAGATCTCTCTAATAGATTCCTTGCGACGTATCCCTTCCAGAGCATTGTTCTCCCATCTGATGAGAACCTCTTGGAATTCATGACCTCTTATGGGTCCTGATCAAGGAATCATGAGCATAGTTCCTTGTCTTGTGTCAAGCTCATTAAAGAATGAAACAAGGAAAATGAGGATAGTTCCTAGTCTTGTGTCAACCTCGTTAAAAAATGAAACAAAGGTCTAGAGTCTAGTTCCTTGTCTTGTGTCAAGCTCATTAAAAAATGAAACAAGGTCCCCTAGAGCAAAGTTCCAACACGATTCTTTGATTAGATCTCGTAAAATCCCAGTCGAGTCTTTCACTTGATTTCGTAAAAGAACCTTCATTCCATCCACCGAGTCTACTTAGGTGAATGTAATGAAGCTTGGGGGGCATGCACCTAGATTCGAGTCATCATGCTGGGGGCATGTAAACCAATCCAAGCATAGTTTTTCGTTTCAAGCTTGTGTAAATATCTATGTTGCACGGGTTCCCGCACCCGGGGATGGGGTTCTGGAACCCATCCCGGGTTCCCGCACCCAAGTACCGGATTCGGGGACGGGTTCTTCTCAGAAGAACCCAAAAGAACCGGGTTCTTACATGAAGAACCGGGTTCTTCAAAAAAAACATTTGGGTTCTTTTCCTTTAATGGGTTCTTGGGTTCTCGGGTTCTTTGGGTTCTTGGGTTCTTCGGGTTCTTCAGGTTGGGTTCTTTGGGTTCTTCGGGTTCTTCAGGTTGGGTTCTTTGGGTTCTTCATAAAAAAAACTATATTCTTAATTTAATGATTTATAACTTGCAACATTGGACAGGGCATAGCTCAGTTATTTGATTGCCCTAGAAACAAATATATGCACATTTCAGCTACAAGAAACCACATTCAAATGAATCCAACTATACTCTTCTTGAGTACCTTTAGTGCCTCATTGTTAAATCGAACCATAGCACTGTTAAAATAAGATCAGTGACCTTAATACTACATCTATAACTCAGACATTCGTTGAATAAGCATTCTTAAATTGCTAAAATTACTGAACTTAGGATAGTAGACCGTGTTAGCGCTTGAAATTTCACCTCAGGCTGAGAAAGGTAAACCTCAAGGCAACATCAAACCATTTAGCCTCGTAGCTAGCCCTACGGGGCAGGAGAAGGCTCTCTTCAGTCTATCTCGGTAAAATCTTCAATGGATGAGATGACCAATAGGGTGACACTGATTTTAGGCTAGTAAACTGATCAAAAGGGTTGTTTTGGGGTTTTTAGGGTTTTTTGGTGGCAAATTGAGGGGATGGCAATTTTGGGTGCGGGGATTGGACACAGTTTCTGCAGGGGGTTCTTTGGGGCGAGGTAGGAGACAGTATTGATGCCTTAAATTGAGATGGATGATCAGGAATGAAAGACGAGGAGCTAAAGAGAGCAAACAATGACTTTGAATTCCCTTTAGACAGTAGAAAACATTGAAATTAAACAAATTTAAAAGTAGAGCATGGCTAGCATGAATTTATACTTTAACACTTCATTTGTTTAATGTGCAGCAGTAAAGGAAAGGAAATGATTCACATAAACACACTTACAAGAACATTGAGAAACACACCATCAACACATGAGTCCACAAGAATCCCAAAGAGGACTGCAAAACCCTGGTCTTCCTTAGCCAAAAATTGCAGAGATACAGTGAAATAATACAATGATAGCTTCTCCCTCAAGAGTCCAACCATGAAAATGAGCAAGAAAGAATATAATATAGATGATCTAACCTCTTTCCCTGCCTCCATGGGTTGACCTCACTATCCTAGGAGTTGTTTCAACCACTTCTAAACTAAGCACTACAAACTAGGCAGTCAAACAACTTGCCTCTATAAACTTGGAAACCAATTCATACATTTAATTTTTACCCTTTACATGAATGAATCTTCTAGAAGTGTTAAACAAGAGTAAAAGTGTCTTAGAGTTACAATAATTACATCAAAGATAATCATCTTCAACCCCAAAAAGTCAAACTGAGTCAAATCTGCGTTTTCTGGGCTGTACAGTGCAATCTGGCAAAAAATTGCCTGACAGGTCGCGCCCCCCTGCCTGACGGGTCGCGCCCCTTTGGAGCTCTGTTTGAGGCACTTGTAGGTGGCCAAATTGAGCAAAAGTGGGCTTGTTGGAAAGGTCTGTGAGTCTACTTTCCAACCCAACTGGAATTTTTGAATTTGGAGGTCATTTGCCCTGTCAAAACTTAATTCTCCCAAGACAGCTTTCTGCAGTTCAAAAAAGTGGCAGAAAGTCAAATTTTGCATGTATTTTGACCTTCTGGAGGCCCAAAACTCCATAAAAACTCAAGTCCATCCATGGGCATATGTAACTTTGCATAACAAATCAGGAAATGCTGAGTTTTTGTGAAAAGGAGTTGCCATGATGAAGGGTCTCACCGGGGGTGAGACCCGTTAAAGAGCCAAAACCTGTAAATTACCAAAAAATGCCAAAATTACCCAAAATTCTCAAAATTTTTTGGGATTTGAGCTGTGGCTAGGCTATTGAGTGCCATGATCTTTGAGTGAAGCCTCAGCCAAGATACGGAGTGGATTGGTCTTCTTTTTCCCTTTTAGGGCCTCGGACAACCGCCTTTGAAACATCTTCATTTTGGCCTTGCACACATGCATTCTTGCCCAGTAATGGTTCTTCATGTTTCTTAGCAACTTTTTATCTTGGTTGGCCTTAGCCAACAACCTCTCCAAGTGTGCATTGACCCGGATAAGCATGGTCTCCCGCTCAATTGGCACTAAATCACCGGGCCTTCTTCGGTTCAAGATGCGGTCACTACGAATCCTCCACAACTCATCAAGAGTTTTCTCATCCTCCAACTGTTTGTTGCGCTGCTCCAGATATGTGATGGTCCACTGAGCTATCTCTAGTTTCTGCTGCAACAAGCGGTTCTTTGCCTCCTTTTGCTGAATAGCCTCATGAAGCTCCGAAGTAGGAGAGCGGGTATCAAGATCAATAATGTCAATGTCGGGATCACCGGTCATCTCTTCCTCGATCATGGGCTACTTGCCCCTCTGTGCTACCTGTGCTGGTGAAGAAAGCGAGGCCCCTTCCACCCGATGTGGAGATAACACTCGCTGAGCTGATGATGAAGGCGAGACCCCTTCCACATGCTGTGGAGAAAGTACTCGCCGAGCTGCTGCAAATAAGGCCCTCTGGCCTCTCTGATAAGTAACCAAAGGTGAGGAGCTGACATGTCTAGTGACGGGGATGTCATGCTGCTGTGATGGTCCTTCCTCCTCGTGAACAATCTCAGGATGTGGTGGTGGTGCTGTGCATGACATATACATCATCATACAATTTCATTTGCAAGGATGTTATGGGAGGTAGGGTTAGGGTTTAATTTTTTGATTTCTTAGGAAGAGGGGTAGGGTTTAGGGCTCTTAGCAATTGTGGAAGGGAAATTTAAATAAAAATGATAGGGAATATGGAATGGGAGGTGAAAAATAGGGAAGACAAGGGATACCTCAAAACAGCATATAAAACCCTAGCAATTTGACAACTTCAAGCCAAAGCACAATGGAGACTTCTACTTGCAAATGGAGACCTCTACAAATATAATCATGATCTTCTTAAACTGTAACAAGCAACAATTTTTCATGATTTGAGGGCCTACCTTACAAAATTTGGCAATTTGTGGCTCCTTGGCAAGTTTACTGGCAAATTTCTGTGGAGAAATCCCCAACGGGTCGCGCGCCCCTGACGGGTCGCGCCAGTGTAATTTTTGCACTGGCAGAGGGTGCCTGACGGGTCGCGCGCTTTTGCAGGAGGCTTTTGGAGGCCTTCCCGGTGTCAGAATCAGGTGCAGGATAGCTCGTTGGAAAGGTCTTTGAGTCTACTTTCCAACCCAACTGGAATTTTTCAATTTGGAGTTCATTTGACCTGTCAAAAATCAAATCTCCCAAGACTGGTCAAAAAGTGCCAAATGAGGCTGCCTCAAGGAAGAGTGCTGTTGCAGTCAACTTTTGAATGCCTTCCTCAACCCCAAATTGAGCTCATGATAGCTCATTGGAAAGCTCTTTGTGTCTAGTTATCATTTTATCCATCAAGCAAATCATTTGGCCAACCAAGCTAGGAGAAAACTTGATTTTCCCAAGGTCACTTTAGAGGTGTCTTTGATTCTCCTGAGGCAACGGTATTCTTGACATTTCTCTCAAACCATGACACCTGTGTAAAAAGTGAAGGAGGTTTTTCTTCCTTGGCATGTTTTGGACAAAAACCTCTCTCAGTTTTCTAAAATTCATCTTTGATTGCTCTGAAACATCATTTGAGTGAAACTTGTCCCGATGTGTGAAACAAGGAATTTTGTCGAAATGAAGTGAAATGAAGGGGATAAGGGGCTTCTAAATTCTTGGGGAAATTTTGGGGAGTAGGGAGGGATGTTAGGAAGTAGGGGAAAGTGGAATCTCAGAGATTGAGTGAGGGGAAGGGGTCCAAAAGGGCAAAACACAGGCCCAACCTAGAAAATTGCTAAGTTGTAGCTAGAAACTAGGGTTTGTGAAAAAATGAGGAATTTGGGGGATCTGAGTGTTGGGAAGTGTTTGATAAGGTACTTTAAGGATAGGGGAAGGTGTATGAACATCAGGATACAAGTTTTTCCGATGATTTGACCGTCCAAGAGAAATTAGCTTTCAAAACCCTAGGAGAGGGAAATGACCTTACCTAGGCACAACTGAAGCATGAATAAGGTGTAAAATGACTCATTCGACACTGACATGATAATGACAACCCTCTGAATGATGATAGGCTCAGCTGAATGATGACATGGACTGACATTTGGGCAAACCCTAGACCTAATGCCTAGTGACCAAATTTTGCTTGAAGACTCACTGAAATGACAAAATTTGACCTTGACACTCTGAGACCACTTTGTAAGAGCATATTTGATCACTGGAGGAAGGCTGGAAAGACTGACACTAACAGACCGTTTTACAAGCTTGCTGTGGTGGAATGGGAGCCTCAAGAGCGTATTACTGCCCCTAACTATGTATATGACATATGTAGTGTGCCTGGTTATCAATACCATGATATATAACGTCCTAATCTAAAAGGTTGGTAGGAACAGGGCTCAGAATGAGTGACTAAGGGTTACATAAATATAGATATGATATAAATACCTGTCTAGATGGAGGAGATAAAAACCAAGTGACTGACAGAAACTGAGAAATATAAAGATACATAAATATTCCTGCATAAGGATCAGCATATAAATTTACTGGGTGCATGGACCTTGAGTTTGGTTAACTCCCGTGTTAAGTGTAACTATGGCACC
Source organism: Pinus tabuliformis (assembly GCA_031772625.1). Classification (NCBI taxonomy): domain Eukaryota; kingdom Viridiplantae; phylum Streptophyta; class Pinopsida; order Pinales; family Pinaceae; genus Pinus; species Pinus tabuliformis. Next base: position 1,703,471,074 of record CM062819.1, read on the forward strand.
GAGTAAGTTGGCCTTAATGAAATTACTGAGCGGTATTATTCATTGTGCGGATTTTACTTAACCAGATAGGTGCTGGCTTGATACCTCACGTGTTAGATTTTACATTGTTAAAAAGGAATGGGAATGGTAGTTATAACTCTGCCTTCACTGCATGGAAGAGTTTCAAAGTTGGAGAAAGTGGCTCCATCCCTGGCGATGTGAATAGGTTTCTTCAACTTAAGCTGTATCTTGCAAACGATCAAAGTCCTTTGCAAGCTCTACAACTTATGCATAATGAAGTAATGTGCTCCTGACCAGCAACGCCATGCTGCAGTGTGCAGGTAAATGACAGAGCATAGATTAATGGCAGGATAATTCAAAGTTCAAAGTTATTCAGTTATTCACAACTAAAACAGTTCCTTCATGAAAATCTTCACAGCTAGCCATAGGAAGGGATAGCAGAAAAATAAACATTACTTCATCCAATTAGTTTGATAGCCACTACCATGGCCAATGAGAGAAATAGATTGAGGCATTTTGAATGCCTTTTGAACCTGCAGTAGAGCTAAAACACTTTTTAAAATCATGAACCTATGAAGCTTACTTTGAGAGATATGTAGGCAGTGGGCAAGGTAACTTCCAGGTGCATTTTGAATTTTCAGTTTTAGTAGTAGCCTTGAGCTCTCTCACATAGCTGTCATGGTTACACAGAAAAGATTCAAAAGAATGTTATGCTGTCATAAAATATAGCTTAGTCTCTCATTAATATTTATTATTAACATCTATTAACATAACTTTTACTTTGAATTTTGTTAAACAGATTCAAATTGTCTTCCAAAATTTGCAAAATAAAAAATGTCTTCAGCAAGTCCACAATATCCACTTTGGAAATATGTGGATAGGCATTTTGAAATTTCATATATGTTATTAATTATAATTTATAAAATATAATTATTAAAATTTAATATTATTATATTACCCGACGAACCCATGCACCCTGTTTCCAAAAATGCCGTCCCCGTCCCCGTCCCTGAACCCACGTTTCCTGGCAACATAGGTAAATATGAAACTGAATCCAAGCATAGTTCCCTATGGTTCAAGCTTGTGTAAAAATGAACCCATCTCCATTTTAACCCTCGTGATTGCCATTCTATCAGCCTCTTCCGTCAGATGAGCCTTGGTTTTTCTCCTTCCATCGTCACTATTTGCTTGGCCGATCATACACTTTCACTTGGTTGTTTTTCCTTTCCTGAGGAACAGTTGCAATGAGTGGTCTTATTAGCCAACCTCTTCACATAAATCAACATGTTTTGAGAAGTTCCAACATCACTAGAACCAGTTGCTATCCTAGAAACCACTCGTTTCTCTAACTGGAGTCCTCTTTAAGCTCTTTTCAGACTCTTGAAACATGTAAAGATTGCCGGGTGCTTGTCCCTTTCAGCTCGTAAATGGATTGGAAACGACATCTACTCAGTATAAGTTTAACCCTTTTCCAGACTGAGATAGATTACTTACGAAAAAGGAATACATTGATCGAACATGGTCAATAGGTTCTCTCTTGTATTATTTTACGCTTTTTCGAACTTGAGAGACAAATTTACGAAAAAGAACTTGTGGAGTTTTCTTTTTGTCCCTTTTCAAACTCTCTAAACATGAAAAAGACAGAGTTCTCATTGTCGTTAAACTCGTTAAAGCATCAAATAGCGACAAACTTGTCCATCATGACAAGACCGAGTTTCACCTTCGCTAGACTCGTTAAAATATCACATAGCGATGGATTCACCCGAAGGGTGGAATTATAGAACAAGCATATGTTATCCTCCTCAAGCTTGTTAAAAAATAAAGAGGTACTGGTCGGCAATGACTGGGGAAAATGGGAAAAGGGATAAATCACTTTATGGTAGCAAGTCGCTCTTGAACATGACACTTTCACTTCATCTCTGTGACTATTTGGGTTGGGTTATTTGCTTGATGGTTATCATACCTATGGTCTATCACACCATCCATCACTTTGGTTTTGGGTCAATGCTGCCAATTCATTCAGTGTTGCCGACATGTTCAAGAGAAGTCACTTAGTAAACTTCATCCTTTGCAATACTCATAAACCTTCATTTTCATGACCGCCATTCCTGAACATTGTGTCGTCAATCACATTCTGTCTTCAAAATCATTACACTCGTTTCGTGTCGTTGATGGGGGATACATCAAGGCCCTCCTGCGATGAGTCGCTTCTTGTCGACATCAACACATTATCCAAGAAGTTGACTTAGAAACACCCTTCCAATACCTTGAGGCTTGCATACATCAATGGCAAGTTTCTCGCTTCCGGTGACAGGTTGACATCACAGGCCTTCGACCGAAAGACTTTGTATGGTGTTCGACATCAAAACATCTATTCACACCATGCAGAATGTACTATAGTACCTTGAGAATCATTATCATTATCGGTGATTTCTCTCGCGTCTGTTAACAACTTACATCATTGGTTGGTAATCAGACGGTGTCTTCCCATGTTCGAATTCAAATCACATTTTCACATGGTTAGACTCGTACTTGAGCGAACGATTGGATGAGATAGAAGACCCCGGATCTAGTTTCATCCATCTGGGCTGCGATTTTAGGAGAGTACTAAATCATATGTACGATGGCTTTACACAGATGGTCATCCTATCATGGGTCTATATCTGCAAACGACTATTTGATTTATGTACATGTAATGAAAAGTTTATATGCTGAGCATGGGTATGCCTTCCCTCAACAATTCATGAAAAGTTCAAAGATATCATGATATTATGTATTCTAATTGATACAAGTCACCGTCCGCTTCAAATCCCCCTCATCACATCATAAAGCATATCATTCAACATTATCATTTTTGACATCATGCTTTAGGGGTCAGCTGTTACAGGTCTATTTGGGCCAGTGTTGAAAATATCGGTATCGGAAAAATATCGGCGAGGGTCCAGAAAATATCTTATCGGCAATATTGGCGAAAATATCGGCAAATATCGGCAAGCATAAAAAATAATTTTTTCAAATTTTTAAATATAGCTGATATTTTGCCGATATTTTCCGATATTTGCCGATATTTTGAAAATATCGCGATATTATCAAAACAGAAAATATCGCGATATTTTCTCGACGATATATCGTTTTGCCGAAAATATCGCGATATTTTCGAATATCGCCGATATTATCAACAGTGATTTGGGCACATCACTCCCGACAATCAGATCAATACAAATAGGGCTCATCAAACCCTAATTTAGTTGCTACATGCCCTAGACAAGTCATCATATTGAATGTTTTCATCCATGAAAGTTTCCTAGCTTGAAACCCTGCTGAAATGCCTCTTTGGGACACCAATGCAGCCTTGGTCAGGGGCAACTACTCTGCATAGCAGGTAGGCCCATTCAGACCTGCGCTGCAGTGCACTTAGGCCCACTTTAACCTGCGCTGGGCGAGGATGAGCGAAATTGACATAGGATTCTGGGAATATTCCTTGATTCTAGAGCATTCTAGAAGGATGCCCAGCTCTTATCTCATCCTATGAGCTCGTTTTTGGATAGGCTATGGATCAATTAACCCTCTATCCTCTCATCCCTTTCTCCATGGAAACTAACTCCAATTATGGAAAACCATTCAATACCCTATTTATGACAAAACCACTTGCATTTCCCTATAAATTGACCACTCATCATAGTGATCAAGGGGCTAGAACTTGGATATTATAGAGAAATACTGTTGGTTTGAGACTTGAAATCATTGTCAAGTAATGTTATGCTGTTGGATTGATGTGCTATTGGTGTGATGAGGGTTTGGACTAAGCTGGATGAGTGACACGGGATCGAACCACATTGGGTGTAACTTCTCCTTCTATCAATCAATAAAGTTGTTTGTTCCTTTTCCAATGCTTTTGTCTACATCTATGATGAATGTATGTTCAAATGTTGTCGATTCCATTGGTATATAGTAGATAGATCATATGCTTTGATTGTTGTCGTTTTCTGTTTATGTTGGCAGGTACCAATAGAGTGAATTCAGTTTGAGTGGGAGCGACGGGAGCAATTCAAAGGAGATCAGAGGAAGCGAAAGATCACAAATAGGTTCCTTTAGCTTATTTGTTTATTGTAGGAAAAGGTTAAACATCTTTACTTCAGTTGTTCTAAGTGTAACTACTCACATAGGGAAGATGTACTTATCCGTAGGTATAAATTCCATATAACAATACCCTTACCACTTACACTCCCATTATTCACACTCTCATCCTCATCGCTTTGAAACCCTCATACCCTGTCAAACAAACAGACTTGAGACAAAGCTTCTCAACCATGGGGGTTATAGTCAGAACAGAACCAGTAGGGAGAAAATTTTTAGAAGGATATCCACAGACAAGAGAATTATTGTAGAAAGTGCAGTGGCTGGAGTTTGTGGAGAAATTCGATGGTTTCCACAAAGAAGTAACCAAATCCTTCACCAGAGATTTTGATGGGGTGGAAGTCGAGATAGGGGACATAAAATTTACAGTAACAGAGTCCTTTGTTGCCAAAGCTACTGGATTGCCTCGAATTGGAGAAAAATGGTTTAAAAACAGAGGTATTGAGAGGGAGGACAGGAAGGTTTTTCTGAAGAACCCTAGCATGGACACCACCATTTTCAAGAATGGCATTTCGAGCACAGCGTTGAAAAGTAAGTGGAGAAATTTACTTCTGATAATTCAAAAATTTGTTACTTGCGAAGGGAGGTTTGGATGCATGTTTTTCTATCATATTCGATTGCTGATGAATTTTATTGAGGATAATGAAATAAATCTTCCATATTTCTTACTTAATAGTCTAAGGAAGATGTCAGGGAATGTTCAAAGGAAAATTCAGTTTATAGAGAATACCATGTATCACCATGGTCTTGTTAAAATCCTCGTTGAATTTCATCTTAAAAATATGGGTGATAATTGGGAAAGCTTTTTAGTGAGGAATCATTTTAAGGAAGATACTCAAGAACAACCAAGTAGCAACAAAGCCAAGAGAGGGAGAAAAAGAAAAATTGAAGAACCAGTGGAACAAGAACAACAACAATCACAGGATCCGTTAGAGGATGACATTCCTCTTGTAGAAATTTTAGAGAATATAAACAAGAAAAATGTTAGAAGAAAGAAAGCCAACCAAAAGACAGAGAGCACACCCAAAATAGAGAAGCCTAAGATAGAAAGAAAGAAAGCAAAAATTCAAATGCCTCCTGTGACAAGCTTAAGAAGAAGTACTAGACTCAATTTAGCAACAAAAGAACTACCTTCAAAAAGTATGGAGCATATCAACTTAGAAGCAGAGGAAGATTCAAGGGTTTCTCCGCCAACTTTCATCTCACCTCCTCAGAGCCCAGGCCGAAAAACACCTGAAATTGATCCTGTATAGTAAGAGATTTATGATTATATCGAGTCCCTGGAGAAAAGAGATGCGGCAAGAACATCAACTTTAAATCAAGAAGAAGTCTAGTTTAGTAAACCACAAGAACCTCTAGTGATAAATGTTGTAAAACAAGAAATTTGCGAGTTGGAGACACTAAACAGGGACATGCAGTAGGAGAATCAAACCCTAAAGGCGTAGAGTGAAATCCAAATAACTAAGAGTGACAATCTCTTTTTACACCTAAGTCTATGGTATAAGAAGAATAAGAAGTTGAAGCAGAAAAACAAAGCTCTACAAAGACAAGTCATAAACCTGAAGTACAAGATTATCATGAAAACGCCAAGGATGGCAGTGGTCAGAAAGAAAGGGAAAAAGATGAAGTTGGATGTACTTGTAGAGGTCTCAAAATAAATGCAGTGATTAAACAGGAGACATCAGTTTTGTGTTTTGCATGAGGACATGCAAAAACCTCAACATGGGGGAATGTAGAGTCTCATGACTGTTTTGTTTTTGACACCCTTTCCATCCATTTTTCCTCTTTTCATCATTGCTATCAACTCAATTAAGCAGTAAACTATAGATTTTGACATGGTAAGGTACTTAGATGTCTTATTTTTCATATTTATTAATGTGCCCTATTATTAAGTTAAAAGATTGTAATAACTATAGAATTAACACGATTCTGCATTTGTTTCATGATTCCGCAGCTATCTCCATGGTTTGTCGGATTCCAATACGCCGACCAAGCAAAGAAGCACATGGGCAAATGGGGATTGATCTCCTCCTATTTGCCCGAGCCAAATCATCAAGGAAATCGCCCAATGGCGCAGTCAAAGAAACATGTCAATACGTAGATAAACGGAGCAATGAGAGTTCAAATAGATCACGACTCTCTGATTTTCTTTCCAAATAGCAAATCGTATAAAAACGTTATTACTCCGTTATAGATTAGAATTCAGATTAGGATTGTTTTAAGTTTTATAAGGCATAAAAGTCTCAATCTGTTGAGCACGAATTCTATATATATAACTCTGTAAACAAAAAGCAGGGGACGCGTATGTAATCTTTGTTGGAATTTCTAAGTTTAACCCGTTAGAAATTCTTCCTGTACTATCTGATTTATTTCTTCCTACTTCTTCAATTACTTAACAAGTTATTTACCATATAAATACTGAAAATAAATACAAGTACAGTATCAACACATACAGATCATCGACTGAAAGTAAACAAGCACACAAGTGACACTGTTGTTTTTGGACTAATGTCCCCGGAAAAACCCAATGCAGGAAAATCGGTGCAGCTATTCAGAGGGTTTTATTATTATGCAGTTTCAGAATACAACCTGGGTGCCAAAAATGGCTCACCCAACAAAGAATGCCCTCGGCAGTAGTACCTCTCAGTTGGAGATAGATATTCCGGCTAAAACACCGAATGAATGATCCCACAGCAATAATGCAGCTTCTGTTGCTCTGCGTCACTCTGATAGGGACTGCGTCACCCTATCCGACTCTCCAGCTCTCAGTCTGTCCCACGAAATGCTCCCAGCGCTGCCTCTAGGCATTGCGTCAGCCTCTCTGGGCTCTGTGTTAGCTTCTGGAGCCTCTGCGTCAGCCCCTGGACCCTCTACGTCTCACACGCTGGCCCTCTCTGGCTCTGCGCAGCTCCTGGCTGCCTCTACGTGGCCTCTAGCTGGCTCTGCGTCCCTCTCCCGGCTCTGTGTTGATCCTCTTGGTACTAACTCTGCCTCTTTGCTATGTATTCACTGCCCCTCAGCTGCAACTCTGATCACTCACTCAATTTCCTCAGCAAACCCTGCCCCAGAAAATCGAGTTCTTGATCTCTCTCGGTGTGTTCTCCAACTGACCCTCAAGCCTCCTCTTATACTTTTCTCGTTGGTCCATCAATGGCCGAGATTAAATCTCTAATCAACGGCTAAGATTAGATTTGGCTTGATCCATGACTTTTGGACCATTCTAACCTAGTTTTACATTAATACCCATTAATATTTTATTTTTCCTAAGTTTAGACTTAGGAACTCCATTAAAAGTATTAATTATTTTAATATCTCCCAAATCGGTTAGATTCTGCCCAAACCATTTCTGGGTCTTGGAGATCTCACGTGCTTTAGCCTCTCCACAAATTTTTGTGGCTAGAGCACATCCGATGCTACCCCAAATCAACAATGTTTGAATGACTGTTTGAAGTCTTATAACTCTGTTCTTTTTAATTGTAGAAGTATTCTTGTCAACCTCATGCGCAGTTAGATGTTGAATTAAAGTTCTAAACCCGCTGTTTTGTGGAGGGCCCTTGCTGACAGTTGAGGTTCAATCTTTTACGTTTAGCTCAATCATTTCGTTTTCATTATTTCCATAATTTCATTATTGTAGCTTCAGTTTCTTTGTAGTCATTTGTTTATAGTCTTTCGTTTGTTGACTATCAATTTCAATCATTTATATGCTTTCTAAAATAGAACCATGTATATAATCTAGTGTTGATAATATCGGTATCGGGAAAATATCGACGAGGGTCTAGAAAATATCTTATCGGCAATATCGGCGAAAATATCGGCAAATATCGGCAAGCATAAAAAATGCATAATATATTCTTTTTTTTCAGATTTTTAAACATATAAAGCAATAACAACATGAAATAAACACATTGGCACATAAATATGAAGAAAACACTGATATATATGATGTCAAATAGAAATGATACATCAAAGGCGATACCAAATCCTGCTGATCCCTGATAATTGTCCATTCAAGGACCCAAATGTGGAGAACCAATACAAAATAACATCACATATATAAAAGTATCTCATCATCATGAGCTATATGCAGCATAACAAATAAAACTAGCAGCTCTCTATCTGAAATCGTTGCTCTCTCCCCCTTTTACGGGAAAACATGATGGGCTGTTTGCCAGGCTTGCCCCTAGTAGTAGGAGGCCCTGACCCTGCCTCTGCACCTAATGTCAAATAATGAGTGCTAGGTATGGGGCTATGCTCTCCTATATCTATAGCAGATGGTGTTGATGTTGATGCTCCCGCAGTGTCCTCCTCCTCCTCCTGCTCCTCCTCTGAGTGCTGCTGCTCCTCTGACTCCGAGTCGTCCTCTTGCTGCCCTTGCTCTAATGGATCATCTGCCACTGGCTCTAACCATGAAGGTGACTCCTCCAAGAGGCGCTCCTCAGACTCCACCCTCCACGGAGACAATACATCAATATTGTCTAAGCTAAGTCACATGACACGAGGACACGAGACACAGAGGACACGTAAATACGAGTATTCAATACGAAATGCAACAACCTGGAAACAAGACACGAGGGACACGTTTTATATATATATATATATACCGAAATATAGTTTTTTATCCATATTAAATTGCAGGTTGCAACTTATCTAATCAAATTAAAATATAATTACTTCTCAAAGTTCATAGTTCACTTTAAAAAAATAAATAGAGTCAAAATTTACTATTTAGAAATTAGAATGTGATATGCTTGATCTTGATTCTTGAATATTCAATGTTCATTGTTCATGTACAACTTGCAAGCACATAAGGAAATAACTAAAGTCTAATCCTATTGATTTCCTCTGCCCCTCTTGCGAGAAAATGCCACAGCTTTTCCTTTCCCTCTAGATGTAGATGCTGGTGCTGGTGGAGTTGGCAGTGGAGTTTGCTATGCTCTAGAAGCTGAAGAACTAGAAGTAGGAGCTATAGGAGGTAGACCACGTCCTCTACTGGTGGCAGGGATAGCCTGGGCAGGTGGTGTCACCTGGAAACATTACAATCTCCCAATCCTGAAATCCTAAAAAACTGATAAGTCTGCTGCATTTTGAATGAAATCTAAAATTCTACTTTCTCCATATGAAATCCAATGAGGCCGGAACCACTCTCAAACATCCTGAGTCATTTCATGGTAATGTTAAAAATTTAAGTAAAAGGATGAAAATGAAGATTAAGGAGAATGTCACTTTTACTTTAAGAATTTAACATTACCATGAATAGCATATCAATACTAGGGCCTAGAACGCTCAAACCCTCCTTGGCAGCAACCACATAGCTCTCCCCTTCCTTCTCCAGCAATAAAAAATGAAAATGATATGAAAAAAAACCAAAATCGGATTTTTATAGGCCATGCAGAAATTTTTTACAGTCACCGGGCGATATTTTCGATCGTCGCGCGATATTTTCGGAAATATCGGCGATATTTCGGAAATATCGCGATATAAAATATCGCCGAAAATATCGCGATATTTTGTCGGCGATATTTCGGCTCGCCGAAAATATCGCGATATTTCCGAATATCGCCGATATTTCGGCGATATTATCAACACTGATATAATCTTTTTATTTTCATAGCAAATACATTTGATTAGATCACATTCCCTCTGTTTTTGCCTTATCATTTCAAAATTGAATTGTTAATTACAGTATGGAGATTTTAACATAGGATGCTTTATAAATTCATTCTAGAATATAAGTGATTCTTTTTTAGAGCAGAAATAATTGTCTTTCTAGAACATAAGTAGTTTATTCATAGATTTTAGAATAACTTTATTTTTAGTTCTTTTCAAAAACACAATTTATCTTAAGAACAAATTCGTAGAATTTACAAAGTAGTTTTGCTTTTCCATCACATTGCATAGTAATTCTTTTGAAACTAACGATAGTCAATTAAATAGGATCATGATAGCTTGCTTTACTTTTCTTTTCAAGAGTTAATTATAGGAATTTAATTGTAAATCTTCAATTTCATTAGGAACATAAGAATAAAGAAAATCCCTAAACCAAACACAATCATCATTTTAATAAACTCAAAAAGGCTTCTAGCATATATAGTGCACTTGCACTTCACAAGTTTACCAACTCCGATCGATAATTTATGTAAGCAATTTAAGAACATTAATTTGACTAAACAACTCTCTTACACACTTTAATGACTCGTCATAAAAAATTCCTCTTACACCTCTTTAATGCATAAGTTACACTTCTCTCCTAAATGCATAAGTTACACTCCTCTCATTTATGGCATAAGTTACACTCTTATTTTGGCATATGTAACTCCTCAAGGCATGTGTATTGCTCCTCCTTTATGTCAATAATTCATTGCCCCTCCTATATATATGTGTCTCATATCATCTCACCTCACTTACTTGTGCATTGTGAATTCGAACTTGAGAGAGAGTTGGAGAGACTTGAAGGAGATTGTGAGAGAGAGAGACTTGGAGAGTAAGAGCAGATCTTGGAGAGCCAAAGTGATTCAGTGTTTGCATCAGCTACTGCTATCAAATATATTCTTTAGATTTGGGTGAACTTCTTCATTCTCTCTTTATACTTTGTATCTTTACTGAACAATTGATTTCTAATAGAAGAAGAATCTGGTTGGGTTTTCCGCTTGTGGGTTTTGCCCTCATCATTGACCTAACTTCTCTTTGTCTCATTGAGTTCTTTGTTGTATTTCATTGTGCATATGGTTTATGTTTTATCTACAATTACTTAACTTATTTTGCAGCATAAATAAGTTATGGATTTAAGTGATTGTAACAACATAGAACATGAAAATGTCAACAAAGGTATGGCTTTTCATTGGTGTAGTTGAGTGATTTTGCTTACTTATCATGGACACTTTTGGGCATGGATTGGTGGGGGGATTCAATGAAAAGAGTGGGCTAGGTCTGTACTCTTGTCTCCTCTGCCTGATTTGGTAGTTAGCCTTGTATCCTAGTCCCGTGGGATCACCTTTACTAGCCACTAGCTTTAGGGCTGGCACTACATGGGAAATACCGATTTTGGTTGCGTGGTCTTGTTTCATGACACCATATACATCATTCCCTTTGCTCATTTTAACTCCAATCATTACTTATCCCATTCGGGTCCACATGTGTCCACATAGGGTTAGCCTCCCCCTCCCCTTGTCCACACTCTGGATCGGGGCTGGAACGATGCCCTAGAGGTTGATGCAACTAAAAAGAAAAGGAAAAGCATAATTTGGCTACTCTCAATAGGAAATATACCACACAATGCAAAAGATGGTTGGGACATACAGATTTAGCACGTGGGCAAAAGCTAAGCATGAGCCCTACCTCTTATTTATGGCCATCACCCTGATTCCTATGGGCCCTAGATGAGCCCCCTTCACATTGAGGAACCCATGACTGTCCCAACTCCTGATGGGCAATGAAATGCCCCACCTTAAAAGGGGGTACCTACTGCTGTATCCTACAGATCATGCTCTCAACTCCTGGAGCCCCGAGCAGTTATGAAGAAAAATCAATTAAAGGCAAAAGGCATATGAGTAAGGGTGGAAAAATGAAGGCTGAGGTAACTCACGTAACATGATTTTCTCCCTCCTACACTCATGTACCCAAGTGTGGGTTTCCCTCATTATAGCTACCCTTGTACCATGACATGTGGCCTGGACCCTTCCCTTGATCCCCACTCCGTTCCATCACTATATCACATGCCACCTACCCATTGATCGATGTATCATGGACATGTCACCCCCTTTAAAGGCTGAAACGACCTAATAGGGTCCTTGGTTAACCCCTTATTGAGCTTGGAGACACTTGCACATGCCAAAACCAACTATGGAAGGGCATGCCACCATGAATTGCTCACTTCATTCCATCATTTGTAAGATCTTTTACATGATTACTCTAATGATTTGTTGTATTGGAGGGCAAGGGGACGAATTGGATCTTATGCGGGATTGCAAGTGGGTCTCCATTTGGGGTTTAGTCTCCCTATATGAGGTCCAAGCCCTCTAGAGGACCACATTGGCACTTGTAGGGTGAGCGTTGAGAGCCATGAGCCTCCACCATAGCAAAGAGTACTTCATGGATCCCTAGCACCATTCAGTGATTGCTCGTGTTCCAACTTTTGGATGAGGATGATGCACCTGGATCACCATGCCCCACCGACTCCACACTTGTACCACACACTTGGCAAAGGTTCCAAGGTCGATATTGTTGATTTCTGATTGCATCGGATGTGCTCTAAGCCTCAAAATTTGCAGGGAGGTTAGGACACATGTATTTCAGAATACCCAGAAATTGTTTTGGGAAATTCCACCCGGAGACAGTTTTATTAAAATAATTAATTATTTTTAATGGGTGCCTAAGTCTAAACTTAGGAAATTAAAATAATTAAAGGGTCTTAATGAAACTGGGTGTGAATCTTTTAGAAGAAGACGGAGATTGTGTCAATATGATTTGAGCCATTGATTAGAATCTAATATGGTTCGTTGTTTACTCAACTGGAAGACTATAAGAAGGACTTCAATAGGCATTTGGAAATCACATCAAGTGAGAGATCAGAGATCGATTTTCTCAAGAGAGAAGCGCGACAGTTGCCAGAGAAGGTGATCAAGGAGATTTCTTGTAGTGAGGGGCAGGGATAATTTTTCGGAGGAAGTTTTCCTGATCCAGAGAGTGCAAGGCAGAGAGGGCAGAGAGTAGTCCAGAGAAGTAGCACTGGGCCACGCAGAGGCAGCATAGAGCTACGCTGTGGCAACACAGAGCTTCAGAGGGAGTCCGTATTTCTGCTAGGGAATAGTCGGGATCTAGTGTTGGAGCCGAGGTGTGAGACCGAGAGGCCAAAGGTGAGGCCAAGAGACAAGTGTGATGGACTATGTTTGTGAAGAAGATTAGCCCTAGGAGGAGCCATTGTTGTCCAAGAGGAGACCGAGTTAGGATTTCTGATTTGGAAGACTGCGTAATGGTTGATCTATGGTAGGAGAAGAGGTCATAGTGAGAAAGGGGGTTGTCAAATTACATGTGCACAGCGTTGAGGCTAAATGGATCTAGTTGCAAACAGATAAAGGTCTGGTCTGTGTTGTTTAGGGCAACCAAAAATCCAAGATGGGTTGTCTACACGCTGCCTCAACCCTAGGAGTAGGGTTGTAGGGTGAAACAAATAGGCTGAGGGTATCCAAGATCGCAAACAAGTCAAACTGAGGGAAAAAGGGCTCTTTGAAGGTGAGCCAAAGTCTGGACAAAAGTGTTGTAGCAGGCCGAGAGGAAGAGAAGGTTGATTAAGGGCTATTGTAGCAGCTTAGAGGTCTAGTTAGGTTAGGTCAAGGACTGCAGCAAGGGACAACAAGCTAAGGGGTTGTGTATTAAGGGCTAAAAAAAAGTGGAATAGTTTAGTGGGCTATATGAGGGGTCTATTGATGGACAACAAGTTGGACAGAGGTCCAAAGGAGTTGATATTTGTGGACAGAAGAGGACTGAAGGGGATGGCTGCCAAGGACTACAAACAAGAAGTTCAATTATTTATTCTTTGCTTTTCAAGGGAAGTTAAGAGCTTGATGGATTATGCCTCAACCCTAGTTGTATCAGTCAAAGGATAGACTTGTATTTTATTGTATATTAGCATTTGTATAGGGATTGTAAAGGGCCATGATCCTTGGTATGAAAGCCCTACGATTTTCTTATTGATGGATTGATAAGAACATGTGTTTGGTCCACAATTATTGTGCACTGTTGTTATATTCCGTTGTGCAAAGTTCTTTATAGTTGGGCATCTCTAGTGCATTTATGTGCTTAGCTAAGTCATATAAGAGACCTAGGGTGCAAGGAAATTTCAACATGGTACAAAGCTACTTAAAAGGGCAGTTGGATCATAGTGTGCACATGGATCAACCTTAAGAGGGAGATGATTCGACTTATTGTTGAAGGAAAACTTGTTAAAATGGTTACTGACTTGGTATGAGGATTGGTTAGAGGGCTTGTCCAACTACAGTCAATGGAAGGAAATGATCAAGCTAGTGTTGTTTGTTGGTAAATGATCTACGGGAATTTGCTGATAGCAAATCGCCTTGCCAACCGATGTAGTTGAGTTTGCTAGTCATCAAAAGTCGGATGTAAAGGCCAAATTGATCATACTTGATGGAGTCAAGGATCACTTGATACCTCATCTCACCAAGAAGAACATTGAATGGGATATGTGGGAGGCTTTGAAAGCTTTGTTTCAGAACAATAACAAGAACCAGAAGATGGTATTGGGAAAGAAGCTCAGGGACTTCAAGATGACAGATGGAGAGAATGTAACTTCGTATCTCATGTTACCCACCATCCGTGGGTGGTATCATCGGAGAAAATTTCTCTCGTAGATGGTCCTCAGCCTATAGCCAACAGCCCCTTGCAGCCATTAGATAGTTTGATGTGCCAATGTCTCTACCACCTAAGCCAGCCATGTGGTCCCTCGCCCATCTGTTATGATCGTATGTTTGAAGGTGGGCCTCCTGACACCGAAGGTATGGCATTTCATTGGTGTAGTTGAGTAATTTTGTTTACTTATCATGGACACTTTTGGGCATGCATTGGTGGGGGGATTTGGTGGAAAGAGTGGGCTAGGTCTTGTTGTTGCCGCCTAACGCACACACCTAAGTTAGTGTGAGAAAAGCCCTTAACACCACAAGGTGTGACTTGGTGGAAAACCCAAGAGAAGGGGTTGTCACCTATTCCCAACTCTCTCCGTTTAAGCTCTCTCCTAGTTAAGCTAAGAGGGGTGGTCTCTAATGAAAAGTTAGATGAAATGATGTAAGTTTCTAGGAGATTCTAAATCGATGGGACTACTTCAAGGCTATGAGCAAGTTTAATGAATATGATGAGCAACACAAGATATGGATTCAACAATCAAATAAAGATATTTTCAATGATCATCAACACATCATCAAAAGATAAACATGTAAAACCAGTGCCTTAATGATTGCTTCAAAATAGTAAAGACTTGCTCAAAATAAAATATTTCAAAATGAAACACCAAGTAATCTTGCAAAGTAAATAAACGTTAGATAAAAATGATATCAATTTGCAAGATATATAATTGCTCTTTAAAGAAATGCTTTAAGCAAAGATACTAGCCTTTATGACTCAAAAACATGTAAAAATAGCAATTTAAATTACTTGCAAAATGAAATAAACCAAATCTTTACTTGCAAAAGAAAGATATTGTCCTTGTTCAAAGAAAACACTTCAACAATAAAATGATAACTTCAATAGATGTTCACCATAACAAGTACATGAGATAAACTTACAAGTAAGGAAGCTTTAGAAATAAAATGAGTTACGATGAGATGCACTTAGCTAAAGTGAAATGCAATTATCTTGGTAAGTTTTAAACTAAATGCCTATTCTAAGAGAGATTCTATTTTCAACCTCTTACGAAAGGGTAAAGATTGGGGTGACCGCAAGTAAGAGGGGCCGAGAGCGCACTAGTCGCCGTTAACGATACCCTTTCCCTAATTCTTACAAGCCATGTGTGCATTCGTTCCTACAAGGGGACAATGCCACCTTCATAACTGCAGGGTCACACACTTTACCTTACTTCATACCAGTTGGAAGAAATTTCCAAGAAAGTCTTGGTCCTAATATTTCTATTCAACAAAGCTTATGCTTGGAGGTAAATTTTAGGAAATACAAGTTATGCTAATATGCCTAAATGAGATGCATGTAAGTTTTCCCCAAAAGCAATATTGATTTGCAATGCTTTAAAATAAAGACAATGAGATAGTGCTCAACATAAATTGCCAAAATGACTTCAATTAGAGAAATGAAATGGAAATTAGCTCACATGTGTTGCATGTGCTTCATCAATTGATTGAAAGTAGGCAAGCTAAATAAGACAACTAGTTTGCTCAAGATAAACTTGCTTCAAGTGAAATATAATGCTCCAAAATTACCAAAACATGTAGCATAGGTTGACACATTAATGAAGCATATATCCAAATAGTTGTGAAACAATTTAACAAGTTGAGTGCTAATTAGATAAATCAAAGCTTGTCCACAAAGTAAAGTGCTTGCAAATAAATGAAATTGCTCAAGAAACAAGTTGTCAATGTTGAAACATTAGACATGGAAGAACTTGGAGGGCAAAATTAGCAAAGGAAATGTGAGATGAAGTTGTGTTAATTCCCAATTAAGAACGCAAATGAAATAAATAGGAAAAAGAACTAGGAGAATGAGAATGCAAAGTCAATCCACCCACAAGGTCCCCCCTCTAAATGAGGAGGAGGGATGCCATAGGTAAAATCTCAAGATCCCACAAGCAAATTTTGATCTTTTATTAAATATTACAATGAGAAGAAGACCCTTCAAAGGCCTCAACTAAACTTCAAAGAGAGTCTTCACAATAATTGCTTGAAACTTGGACACTAGACCTCATTTCTTGAGAAAGTAATGACAAGATTTCACAAAACTTTGGCAATGGAATACAAGAGAAATTCCTCGAAATAATGTATTGGAAATTTAGCCTCTTGAGATGATGAAATATGCCAACAAAGGAAGAGAAGAGGGCAGATGTGATGGCTGCTATGACAGAATATTGGGACAGTGAATGGTTATCCCTTCAACAGATATATATGGCAGCTCTTATGCAAGGGAAACAAGGTGAAACTTTCTTCCAAATGCGCACGGCCCAGCAGAGATGAAGGCTGCCCCTTGTTAGCTCATGGCCAGCAAAAAAAATCAGTCTTCAAGAGCTCCAAAAATCAGCGCTAAGGGTTTCCAAAAAGGGTTAGTAGTTTCCAAACATGCAATCCCTCAATACTGCCAACAAATATGAGCAAAGGAGGTCAACAAAATTCTGATTTTTCTCTACAAAACTAGCCCTCAAAATTAGTGGAAAATAGAAAGAAATGTTAGCAAATAATATCTACAAATATTCTACAAAATTAGACCAAGGAATTAGAGCAAGACTCCTCTCCTTGCCTAATCTTCAACATGCTCTTCAATAGCAAAATAAAATCAATGTGAGCACAAGAGTTTGAGATAAATGATTTAAATGAAATTGACTTGAAATACAAGCTAAGGCCAAGGATCCCTGCAAGCACAAATCAAAAGATGAGGCCTTGGGAAACAACAAATGTGGGTTCTCTTGTGAGCTTGCTCAAGAGTGGGATGATTCCTCCAAGAATTTCCCCTCACGCTTGAGGCTTGATCCAAAATATGTTTCTACACAACTTCAAATACACATTAGATCCATATGGGTTTAGAAAAATACAATGATAAAGAAATTTTAGAGATTTATTGGAAAATCAACTAAAACATTCCCTATCTAGAGCAAATTTTCAAAACCAAATGTCAATGTAAGATAACTCTACATTAACAAATCTTTAGAAGCATAATGGAAATAATAAACACAATAGCACAAGTAGAAAGATGAAGCACAATGATCAAGATATTACCATGCTCAAGAAGAACAACACCTCATAAGTGAACCCCAAAGTCTTTTATTGCAATAGAATGTAAGTGTACAAAAGACCAGAGCTTCCCCAAGCACAATAGCTCGTATATAGAAAGCCAAATGAGAGTCCAATTGCTCAATTTATAAAAGAAATGGGAGCAAATCCCAATGTAAACCCCAATGCCAAGTGGAGAAATGGAGAAAATCTCAGGGAAAATTTGAATTTGTTGTTTGGAGCCCCAAATGGCAAGTGTAGAGGTCGAAATATGGACTGTAGACAGCATTTTTCTTCAACCCTTGTGCAAAATTCGTTTTTCCTCTTTCTAGTTGCCATGTGTGATGAATGGGAGAGCAATCCCACAAATTTCTCAAGCTAACTGCTGTAGAGAGAGACCTCTGCCAAAACAAACTCAATCTGTTATGCATAGAGCTCCAAATTAATGGTTGAACTGAACTGTGTGGGTGCTGGACTGGGAGATACGTAGATGCTGCCCCAAGTGTTACATACAAGTGTGACAGAAGACTATAGTTTGGTAGGAACATTTACCATAATTTTTTCATGAAATATTTCCCAAATCTTTCCCTTGTCCATACGTTAATCTTCACAATAAATCGAGTTGCCAAATGAGAAGTGTGTAATCCTAATCGTGGCCCACCAAATCAATTTCACCATGGGCAAATTTCCTTGTGCCATGTGGGTGCCTACTCAACCTCCAACTTGTCACTTAACCTGACTTTGACTTGGATTTTAATTTCCAAGTCATTTCCACACTATTTTGGCATGTGGAAATTTTATTTTCTTCATTTATTTATTTATTTATTTCTGGGTTATTTATTTCTCATTTTCCCACCAAACTTAGGAAAAAAAGAGTTTTGGGGGTTTATAACTTATTTTTTACCCCTCAAAGTGTGGCTTAGTAGAAATTTGAGGAGGAGAGGTGTAATTTTGAGTACCCATACCCCATACAACTTCTATAGACATCACTTATTACAATTTACATTCATAATTTATTAAAATTTCCACCCTGCGGGAAATTTAAAAACTTTAAAAAATGACCCCTAGACCTAATCAAATTCCACGAAATTGTACAAGTGATATAGTATGGTAATATACAATGACTCTAGACACTAGGATTTACCCAAGGCCTCGCTATCAAGATGCACTCCGGCTTTGAGGTTATGCTTAGAGGAAAAAACTCAATTAATTATTAAGTCCTAGAAAGTACGTAGTAATTAACCAAGTAAAAACAACCTCCCAGAGTAAACTCACTTGATGACAATGTCCCAAGTTACCTTACATGACTCAACTCATCATACTAGCATCACTTTACATAATCCACATAGGACTTGTGGAATCTAAGTACAACATGAGAAGAAGATGAGAAGAAGAAATAGAGTTAAAGAACTCTGATAGTACATGAAGCATCTGACATATCTTCGGGTATGGAGTTTTCAAAACTTTCCTTTAGGTACACTTCAGTGGTCAACATGTTTGTACTCTTGTCTCCTCTGTCTATTTTGGTGGTTAGCCATGTATCCTAGTCCCATGGGATCTCTTTTACTGGGTATTAGCTTTAGGGCTGACACTACATGGGAAATCCTGATTTTGGTTGTGTGGTCCCGCTTCCCGACACCATATACATCGCTTCCCTCCACTCATTTTAACACCATTCATCACTTTTCGCATTCGAGTACAGATGTGTCCACTGGGTCCACAAAGGGCTAGCCTCCCCCTCCCCTTGTCCACATTTTGGATCCAGCTTGGAACGATACTCGGAGGTTGATGCAACTAAAAAGAAAATAAGAAAAAGAATAATTTGGCCACTCTCAATAGGATATGTACCACAAAATGCAAAAGATGGCCAGGACATACAAATTTAGCACGTGGGCAAAAGCTAAACATGAGCCCTACCCCTCATTCATGGCCATCACCCTAGTTCCTGTTACCCACCATTTTGTGGGTGATATCCCTAGGACAAATTTTTTCTCCAAGATGGTCCTCAGCCGGCAGTCAGTAGCTCCTTCCTGCCACCAACTAGCTTGTTCAGCCACCTGAGCCAACCATGTGGGCCCTCACCCATCTGTCATTATCGTATGTTTGAAGGTGGGCCTCCCAAACCTAAAGGTATGCCTTGTCATTTGGTAATTGAGTATTGTAGTTTGCTTATCACGGACACTTCTAGGCATGGATTAATGGGGGGATTCGGCGGAAAGAATGGGCTAGGTTTGTGCTTTTGTCCCCTAGACCCCTTTTGGATATTAACCTTGGATTGTAGTCCCGTGGGATCCCTTTTACTGACCATTAGGATTTAGGGATGGTATTTCATGTGAAACCTTGTTTTTGGTTGCGTGGTCCCGCTCCCTTATCCACATATATTGTGCCCTTTCAACTCATTATAACCCCATTCATCATTTCTCCCACCTGGGTCCACATAGGGCTAGCTCTCCCCTTCCCCTTGCCCACACCTTGGGTTAGGCCTCGAATGATGCCCCAAAGGTTGATGTAGCTAAAAATAAAAGTAAAAGTATAATTGGCCACATTCAACAAGTAGATGTACCACAAAATGCAAAAGATTGCCGGGACAAACACATTTAGTGTTGAATTTTCTAAGTCTATCTGTTAGAAAAATGCTAGTTTATTTCTTCTACTTGTTTCAAAATCGAACAAGTTATTTAATACATTACATACCGAAATAAACACAATACAGTCACAACATCTACAAATCATCAACTGAAAGAAAACAAGCACACAAGTGACACCGTTATTCTTGGACAAATTTCCCCGGAAAAACCCAATGCGAGATAACCAGTGCAGCTATTATGAGGGTTATATTATTATGCAGTCTATCTGAGTACAACAGGGTGCCTAATCCAGCTCACTCGACAGAGAAAAATACACGGCAACAATACCTCTATATCCGGAAACAAGTATTCAGAAAACCTGTCCGGTGAAACCCTCTTCGACACAACTGAAGCTCAGCGCTGGCACTTTCGGCCTCTGCGTCAGCCTCCTGCTGACCTACGTCAGCTCCAGGACCCTCTGGGTCAGACCTCTGAGGCACTGCGCAGCCTCTGGGAGCCTCTGCGTCACTCCCTTTGCCCTCTGCGTGGATGACGCAGTCTCTTTGGGCTTTGCGCTGCTTCTGTTGGGCTCTGCATAGCCTGGATTGACTGCTGTTCTCGTTCTCTCTACTTCTGTGCTGGTCTCCCAATATTGTCCCTGCTTCTCTGCCTCATACTCACTGCCCCTCGCTGCTGATCACTGATTCAACTTTGCTTAGCAACCCCGCTCTAGCAAAATGAATGACTGATCACTCTGGTGTGTTCTCTAACTGACCCTTAAGCCTCCTCTTATACTTTTCTCGTTGGTCCTTCAACGACTGAGATTAAATCTCTAATCAATGACTAAGATTAGATTTGGCTTGAGCCATGACTTTTGGAATCTTCTAACCCAGTTTTATATTAATACCCATTAATATTTTATTTTTCCTAAGTTTAGACTTAGGAACTCCATTAAAAATAGTAATTATTTTAATATCTCCCAAACCGGGTACAATCTGTCCAAACCATTGCTGGGTTTTGGAGATCTCACGTGCTTTAGCCTCTCCACCAATTTTCATGGCCAGATCACATCCGATGCTACCCCAAATCAACATTTAGCACGTGGGCAAAAACCAATACATGAGCTCTACCCCATCATCATGGCCATCATCCTGATTCCTACAGGTTCTATGAGTCTCCTTCATCATATAGGAACCCATCCCTACCTTAAAAGGGGGTATCCAATGCTATATATCACACATCATGCTCTTACCCCTTGAGCCCCAAGCAGTTAATTAAAGAAAAATCATAAAAAAAGGCAAAAGGCATATAAAGAAGGGTGGAAAAATCAAGGTCGGGGCACCTCATGTACCACAATTGCTCCCTCCTATATATTATATACTCAAGTGTGGGCTTCCTTTCTACTAGCTACCCTTGTACCCGAACATGTGGCCCAGGGCTGCCCTTCTCATTACCTACTCCATTCACCTCTTTATCACATGCCACCACCTTTTAAAGGATATACCTTGGACATATTGTCCCCTTTAAAAGTAGAAACCACCTAATGGGATACTTGGTTAACCCCATTTGGAGTTTGGAGACATTAGCACATGCCAAAGCCCATTATGGAAGGGCAAGCCATTATGAAGTCCCCATTTGTGGTCCATGGTTTGTAAGCTCTTTTACTCGATTTCCTTGATGACTTGTTGTACTGGAAGGCTAGGGGATGCATTGGATCTTATGCAGGATTGCAGATGGTCTCCATCTTGGGTTTGGTCTCCCTATACGAGGTCCTAACCCTCTAGAGGGCTACATTGACACATGTAGGGTGTGTGTTGAGAGCCATGGGCCTCCACAACTTTATGCAACACTCCATGGAACTCCAGAGATTTTCAGAGACTGCTCGAGATTCGCTTATTGGACGAGGAAGATGCACCTGGTTCACCTTTGCCCAACCAACCCCACAGATGTACCATGCACTTAGCAATTGACCCAGGACTTGTAGGATGATGTGGCATCACCTTCCCTACTCCTACACATTATATACCCAAGTGTGGGCTTCCCTTCTACTAACTACCCTTGTACCCCAGCATGTGGCCAAAAAACTGCCCCTTCTCATTCCCTACTCCATTCACCTCTTTATCACATGCCACCACCTTTTAAAGGATATACCTTGGACATATTGTCCCCTTTAAAAGTAGAAACCACCTAATGGGATACCTGGTTAACTCCATTTGGAGTTTGGAGATATTAGCACATGCCAAAGACCATTATGGAAGGGCAACCCATTATGAAGTCCCCATTTGTGGTCCATGGTTTGTAAGCTCTTTTACTCGATTTCCTTTATGATTTGTTGTACTAGAAAGCTAGGGGACGTATTGGATCTTATGCGGGATTGCAGATGGTTTCCATCTTGGGTTTGGTCTCCCTATACGAGGTCCTATCCCTCTAGAGGGCTACGTTGCCACATGTAGGGTGTGTGTCGAGAGCCATGGGCCTCCACAACATTAAGAAACACTCCATGGATCCCCAGAGATGTTCAGAGACTGCTCGAGATTCGCTTATTGGACGAGGAAGATGCACCTAGTTCACCTTTGCCCAACCAACCCCACAGATGTACCATGCACTTGGCAGTTGACCCGAGACTTGTAGGATGATGTGGCATCACCTTCCCTACTCCTACACATTATATACCCAAGTGTGGGCTTCCCTTCTACTAGCTACCCTTGTACCCCAACATGTGGCCTAGGGTTGCCCCTTCTCATTCCCTACTCCATTCACCTCTTTATCACATGTCACCACCTTTTAAAGGATATACCTTGGACATATTGTCCCCTTTAAATGTAGAAACCACCTAATGGGATACTTGGTTAACCCCATTTGGAGTTTGGAAACATTACCATATGCCAAAGCCCATTATGGAAGGGCAACCCATTATGAAGTCCCCATTTGTGGTCCATGGTTTGTAAGCTCTTCTACTCGATTTCCTTGATGACTTCTTGTACTGAAAGGCTAGGGGACGCATTGGATCTTATGCAAGATTGCAGATGGTCTCCATCTTGGGTTTGGTCTCCCTATACAAGGTCCTAACCCTCTAGAGAGATACATTGACACATGTAGGGTGTGTGTTGAGAGCCATGGGCCTCCACAACATTAGGCAACACTCCATACCCAGAGATGTTCAGACACTGCTCGAGATTCGTTTATTGGATGGGGAAGATGCACCTGGTTCACCTTTGCCCAACCAACCCCACAGATGTACCATGCACTTGGCAGTTGACCCAAGACTTGTAGGATGATATGGCATCACCTACACCATCATCTGAGCCCCTACAGATGGTCTACAAGCATCTTCGACTTACTTGGAGACACATGAGGTCACTTGTGTGCTCTCACAACCATTGGGAGCACCACAAGTTTATTATGTGGAGAACAAGGAACCAACCCCTTGTCCATTACTTGTGGAAGTCCAACTCATCATTTTGGCACTTATGGACTTCATCAAGCCTTTTAGAGAACACAACGACATGCATTATTGATCATTCGACCTCTTGGGAGGCTTATTAATTTATTTGTGAGCTAGTTTGGTGGGTTTGTCACCAATAGATAGTTATTTGCACATTATTTCAATTAATGGGCTAATGTAGTCTCAAATTAGGTAATTCTAACTCCTAATGAGTGTATAAATAGGAGAGACATGAATTCATTTGTATCATTACTTTGGATTGGATCATTCTTCTCTTTAGAGAATTTCGCACTTTTTCTGGGATGATGAATTGGAGCATGGATGAATTTTGAAGTTTGGATTGGAGTATTTTATCTTGGAGCTTCTTTATTGTCAAATTGTTGATAGTTGGATATGTTCTATTACATGTCAGTACACACGTTTAATGCTATTCTTGTTTTACTTTTGTCATATGCATTGAATGGGATTTTCACTATATTTTGGCTAATTGCTGCATTGCAAAATTGTGGAATTATTGTTTCTATATAGCATCTCTGTTAAAATTGGAAACTGGGGCCAAACTCCATGTGGGTCATCTTATTAATGGCAACTGATATTTTTCTTGGATCCCTCTCATCGAGAGGTGTAGGATTGATCTAAATATCATCCGATTCTGATAAGTATTCACGGAGATATGAATTTATTTGTGTTATGGGACAATTCATCAAGGTCGGCCAGCAACCAAACAAACTCCACTTGTGCTCAACGTTTTAGTATAAATAGAGGTGGCCTTCAAGTCATTTCTACACACTCACTTGGGATCTCTTCCTCTCTACTTGTCTTTGGGTTTTAGTAGAAGGAGAGATCCTAAGGGATAATGCTGCCCTGATGGAGAAAGGATCTACACTGCCCTAATAGAGATCTATACTGCCCTAATGGAGATACGCTGCCCTAATGGAGATCTACGCTGCCCTAATGAAGTCTACATAACGCAGCAAGGAAAGATCTAATTGTTGGTCTAGAAGAGACCCTATCCGCTGTCCTAAAAGGCACCTATACGCAGCCCTAAAGAAAGAGACCTATACGTTGTTCAAAAGAACCTTAGCCGCAGTCATGAAGAGGTTCAATACTGCCCTAGCCGCAGTCCTAAAGAGGGTGGTTTAAGCCGCAATCCAAGAGAGGAGATCCCTGCTCCTATACGTTGCCCAAACCTGCCCTATACGCTGCCATAACCTGCTCCTATACGCTACCCTAGCCTGCCCTAACAGCAGTCACCAGAGGCTACTTAGTCGCAGCAAGAAGGGAGCTGTTTAGAGGATCATCTATACGCAACAAGGTAAGACCTAAACGCAGTCATACTACACTGTTTTGGAAGGGTTTAGGACAACCCTTAGACGCAACAACAAGGAGACTTAGCCGCAGTCTATACATAGCCAAACGCAGCCCAAAGATGATGACTAGATGCCCTTGCCGCAGC
Source organism: Pinus tabuliformis (assembly GCA_031772625.1). Classification (NCBI taxonomy): domain Eukaryota; kingdom Viridiplantae; phylum Streptophyta; class Pinopsida; order Pinales; family Pinaceae; genus Pinus; species Pinus tabuliformis. The sequence goes on from CM062819.1 coordinate 1,703,496,112, forward strand.
AAGAAGAGACAGCAAGGTAATGTCACTTCAGGATAACATGGAGAGCTTAGATCAGAGGCCAAGTTGCTGTTGAAGAGCGGATTAGTATGAGGGCTGTTTGAGGGTGCAAATAGGTCCTGAACAGGGTTGTCTCAAGGATCAAGGAGCTGTGGGTATGGCTATTGTGACCAAGCCCAAAATCAAGATAGTTTGGACTACAATCAAGATAGTTTGAGAGAGTTGTAGATGATAGCTATACTGTGATAGGTAGCAGGCCTTATCACCTCAAAAAAAGAGACAACGTGGATAGGCTTGGGGCAGATCTGTGCACAGTATATACAGTAGCATAATGATGTGATAGGTGGCAACATGATGAAGACATATGGTGCTGTATAGTGCAGCCTTGGGGCAGCAATGAAGCTTGATGGAGTAAGCAAACGGGAGAGTAGTATGGCAGGCATGGAATGACAATGTCACTAACAGTGGGGCAGTAGTGGCAGCATGAGGTCCAGCAATTGAGTGCAGCATGGTGCAACACGGCGAGGTGCAACATGTGGACGAGATGCATCACTTTGATAGGTGAAGGAGTCACCTTGGAGAATCAGTTGAAGCAGCATGTCTTCAACTGATTTCATGTAGAGATGATCTATTCTCTTATCTAGAAAGTCTAAGTGTTGACTTCTGTTGTAAATGTACTATCTCTCTCTCTCTCTCTCTTTCTGCTAAACTATTGAAGAACATATAAGAAGAATTGATCAAGGGTTTCCCCACATTGGGGTTTGTCCCTGGCTAGCGCCAATCTTGTGTCCTCTTGTCTTCTGTGATCTATATTTATGTTCTATCTAGAGTTTACTTTAATGCTGATGTGATTGCTAATCTGGAAAAGATATTGAGCTAACTATGAAAATTGAAATAAATTGCCCTAGCATAGAACATACCTAAAATTAACATGGTATCAAAGCTGAGGTGAAGACAATGCCCAAGCAAGAATGAAAGAGCAATCACCGAAGAAAGTTGGGAAAGGACAAAAGGATCAATGGATTCCTCATCCCTCTTCAAATTCACCAAGGGTGAAATCGAAGAAGAGAACATTATCAGAATGGCGAAGCAGAAGCTTATGATGGCCTACCGAAAGATCACTTCATTGGGAAGTACGGATCTAAGGGTGGAAGGTGATCAGAAATTGATCCAGAACCTTAACCACAGTCAAGAACAAAGCTTAAGAGGTTAATATTGGCGTTAAGCGCTAAAACCTTTGTTAAGTGCCTTTTTCTTTAAATTCTCAATTAAGCACGTGGGAGCCACTTCTTCATTTGATTTACCTCCTCATGAAGGTAACAAAGGTGAAAGAGAAAGGTATAAATATGATTTCAATCATATTTATTTTGATTATGTAAAGCATGATAAATGTCCACATAAGCCTTGGAAAAAAATTGAATGTTCCTTTTGTGGTTTGGATAACCATAATATTTCTAGATGTTGGAAGAGAATGGCCACATACAGGAAACTTTTGAAGAAAAAGAGGCAAGGAGCCAAAGGTTCATTGGACAAGGCAAATCACGCTGTCAAAGAAGATGCACATGTGTTGCACTTACTGCCATAAGCAAGGACATATTGCTGATATGGATTGGTAAGAAATGGTTAGAGTTCTTATCTAATTAAGGTTGCATGTCTTTTGATTTGATGCATTTCTTTGCTAATGAGATGCAAGTTGCAGGGTTTTACCAATAAGGTGAATGGAAAAGTTGAGTGGCAGACTCACTTTATTGCAGCAAAATTATATTCATTTCAGCTTTGTAAGTATAGTGTGCTTAAGAGAAAGTTGAAGGATGGAATACATGCATGAGCATGATATGCATGAACACAGGGATGTTGATGATTTCCTTGTATTTAAACATGTATGTGTAATTAACTTGATGGTTGATTGCTTGTTTTAAACATGCATGTAATGTAATCTTGACTTGGGAAAAGTTGATTTGGTCTCCAAGATTGTAAAAGGGAGATAATGATGAAGTGTTTCATCTTTGAAAAAGAATCCTTAAAGTTCTTTTTGTACACGCTTGACTTGAAGGGTCAATTGTCTGTAAAGGCATGTTTTTGTTGGCTTGGGATCTAGTCAATCATTTGTACACAAGATGTAAAGACGTGATGGTGATTCACAAGATGTGAAATTTGTTTCTTTTGATGAAGCAAGAGCAATGTTTTAAAACTCCAACTCCGACTCCGACTCGGCCGAGGGTCGACTCCGACTCTGACTCCGACTCGGTATCGACTCGGCCGACTCGATTTCAATGACTCGGTCGTTGTAAAAAATACATTAAATATTTATTTTTTATAAAAACACATAATTTTAAACATTTTCATTCATGTTTCCAAACACACAGCATTAGAATATAGATAGAAGACAACATATGATCAAAGTAGGCTCATGAATATATCCATTATATCAAAATGGCACCCAGTGCACTGTCCAATACATACACGATGATGATATAGAGATCAAAACAAAAACACATAACCAAGGATAAATGGCCTCTACAACAAAAGTCTGTGACTAGTACCACTGGCTACTGCTAGAGTTGCCAACATCATCTGGCTCAGTGTTACTTGGGAGCGGGAGCGAGAGCGAAAACGGGAGCGGGAGCGACATTTTCAGAAGCTCCCGGTTTGGGAGCGAATCCCGGAGGAGTTCAACAACCAATGTCACTAACATCAAGGTACATAGAGGGATTGGTGCTCTTGATTAAATATGAGTTCCATACCCTAATACATGACAAAACTCAATGGAGACATTGCAATCCCCCAATCCTGAAATCTTGAAAAACTGATAAGTCTGCTGGATTTTGAATGAAATCTAAAATTCTACTTTCTCCATATGAAATCCAATGAGGCCGGAACCACTCTCAAACATCCTAAGTCATTTCATGGTAATGTTAAAAATTTAAGTAAAAGGATGAAAATGAAGATTAAGGAGAATGTCACTTTTACTTTAAGAATTTAACATTACCATGAAATTTGAATAGCATATCAATACTAGGAGAGGGGAATGGACCCCAAAGACCAAAAAACCAATTAATAAAACCATTTGGAGTCCCCCACACTCAGAAAAAACATAAAAAAATAAAAAAAAATTGCGTTTTTGGGGTTTACTAGCCGCATGAAGTGACCCGGCCGAGTTGATACGGACTCGGCCGAGTTAAGACTGACCCGGCCGAGTCATGCCATTTGGAGTCCCCCACACTTAGAAAAAACATAAAAAAATAAAAAAATTTGCGTTTTTGGGGTTTACTAGCCGCATCAAGTGACCCGACCGAGTTGATACGGACTCGGCCGAGTTAAGACTGACCCGGCCGAGTCATGCCATGATTCGGCCGGGGCAGTGTTAACTCGGCTGACCGAACCGGTTTGACGGCCGAGTCGCAAATTTTTTTACCGGCTCGGACCAACTCAGCCGCGTCGGTTCCAAGCCGGCCGACTTATAAAACACTGAGCAAGAGTTTAGGCCATTCAGTTGTCTTCTTGTATTATGTTGTTTTTGATAATATGTTGGAAAAACATACTGTAATTGGAACAAATGTAAATTTTTGTGAAGAAGATGTAATTTCACATTTGTTTGAGCCACCTTGGATCAACGATCAAGGAAAAGAGGTTCAAACTACCTTCTGTAACCTTCTCAGTAGGAGTTCTGCATGAATTCAAGGAAGACAATTCAATAGGAGGACAAGCGCATCCAAGAAGGAAAGCGTTGACTACCTTCAAGTTATGGTTCAGAGGCACTAGCCATGCAAGGCAAGTGTATGGAGGCTGAAAGAAGAGGGTGTTGTACTCTCATCTACTGTGCAGATCAATGTATCAGTCTTTTGGGGTCCAAAAGATTCTCAATGGGGAGGAGTGATCAGAAATTGATCCAGAACCTTAACCACAGTCAAGAACAAAGGTTAAGAGGTTAAAAGGTTAATATTGGCCTTAAGCGCTAAAACCTTTGTTAAGCGCCTTTTCTTTAAATTTCGAATTAAGAACGTGGGCAGTATTCGTCCAAGTGGTAAACGGTATATCGCGCGGGTGAAAGGCTGGAAGCAGTAATCTACCAAGAGCACGCGATTCCACTCAGCGGTCAACACGTAGCAAAGCAAAACTGCTTTTCTCGCGCACCTTCAGTTAGATATCGTTCGTGCATGAAATCTGCGCGAGATTGAGTGATGTTCGTTGGATTGAGCGGGGTCACATCAATGGCGAAGATCGTCTGGGCAAGTTGGCCAACGGACGACGCGACAGCCATTGGATGGACAGGGATAGATCGACGGTTGAGAATTAACCCGATCGCAAGCTCTATGGAGGATTATCCCTAACCGCCAGATATACGCGCGATAAGGACTTATCCTTCATGAACGTGCCCAACGGTTACAGCAATAGTTACCTCTGATGGTCAACCTGGCGGAGTGGCTAAAGTTTAGCGGAAGTGCTAAGTTTAGTGGAAGTCAGGTGCAGTTGCTAATTTTGGTGGAGACATCATATAAAAGCACTAACAGAGTAGTTTTAAAGGCAAAGTCCAGAGGAGATAGAGTTTTCTAGAGAAACAGAGGCAGAGCCCGAGAGACAGAGGCAGAGCCCGAGAGTGAGGCAAGAGGCTCGCTAGACTAATTAGAGCATTCTGAAGCTGATGGAATAGTCCATAGAAGCTGAAGAAGTCATCTTCATGGAGAATTCCATCCAAGAAGATTGATTATAGAGTTCAGAGCCACCAGAGTTTGGAGACAGTTACAGGAGCTACCAGAGCTCATTCTCAAGGATCCAACAGTCAATTCTGACTGTAAAGGACCTTCTGAATCCATTGCAGGGATTTTCAGAAGCATCTAAAGACTTCTAAGGGCCAAGAAGCCATGAGGGAAGTTTCAGGCAGCAAATGATCAAATGATCAGTCTGTTGTAGGTGTCTGATATGTTGCTGGAGACAAAAGAAGAAGTTCCAAAGACAGTTGAAGAATTCTGAGGGAGTTAGTGCCATCCAGAAGCTCAAGTCAGCTCAGTGCACTGATTGAAGGAATCAAGTCCAAGGAAGCTTAGATCTATTTGTAGAGTGAGGACAGTCAGGGATATAGATGGTATTCTAAGCCCATTGGTTCAGTTCAGTAACCTTTGGAGTTAAGTGTGGAACTTGTAAAAGAAGCTTTACCATAATCCCAAAGAGCCAAGTCAAGTTGACAAGAGCTCAAGGAGATGTAGCCCATGATATTAGGGTGAACTCCTAGATTATATTGTTGTTATGTGTGGTTGTCTATTTGCTGCATTTACTGTTATATGTGTTTAATATCAGCATGAACAAATAAGCACTTAAACAGTTAAAACAAAGACATACACCTATTTCAAGTACTTAATTCCGCAATTGTCAACATAAGCTAGATCATATTTTTGTTAAGCTTTGGAGTGGGAGGTTCTTGTAAGTATAACAAGATGTTAAACCCTCATTTCAGATCAGAAGGAAAGGCAGAAGACTTGTTCGGCCATTATGCAAAGGAGTGTCTGAATGGCAAAGACACATCACTTGATGAAGATAACAATCATTCCATGGACATCTTCAATGATCAAAGGAATGACAGGTAATGCAGGTCATCAAGGAAACGACCGACTCTTTAGAGAAAGCAAGGAACCCCAGGTATGAAGATTCAAATGTTGTTTCTGATAAGATAAAGAAGCATTATCTGGTATTGGCTCTCTCCTTCAGATTCTTTGGGAATTTGGCTTATTGATTGTAGTTCTCCAAAGCACTTCAACAGATAGAAGGGTGCTCTCTCTAATTTGGTAGAGATGGAAACAATCGTGGGATTATACCTGGAACCTATCCCGGAAAGGGTGTAGGAAACATTACCCCTCTATTGAATGACGGTAACTCGATTCATTTACAGAATCTCTTTTATGTACATGATCGCAAGAAGAACCTGGTGTCCATTTCGGCAATGGAAGTCAAAGGTTACAGGGTGGCATTCATCGATGGAAAGGTACGTGTATCAAAATAGAATTTTCTTAGATGCTTTTACTCATGGGTTCAGGATTGGCAATTTGTACCAAGTCGCAGGATGGTCCATTGGGGACCATGTCAGTTGACACATCTCATCTATAGCACCGGAGGTCTACTTATTGTGGGGCCTACCCGATGTGAGTCAGATGGTGACAGGGATGCCTGAATTCAAGAAAAGCATGAAGGTACATGTCTGAGATGTACTGAATGAAAATCTTACAAGGGAACCATTCCCCTTATGTAGCAAGTCCACAGGTTTGGAACAACCCGAGGAGTTTGAGATTCCCAACCTCTTGGATTATACCTTGCTACAGGAGCCCCGAAGAGAGAGTAGCAAGACTGGCGGCTGTCGGTAGAAATGGATGCGGACGAAGCGGCGAAGAGTGCTACAGTGCAGCAGCCTCGGGCAGCACGAGGCTAGCAGGCTGCAATAGTGCGAGAGGCACGAGAGTGTTGCAACGGTGCAGGATGGCACATAGAGAGTTGCAACGGTGCGAGATGCAGGGAGTTGTTGCAGCAGTGCAGAGGTCAGTAGACGGCGCACTTGTTAGCGGCAGAGAGAGCTTCAGCATTGAAAGTGTTTCTAGCCTGACAGGGATGTTAGTAGTTGGGTGGATCAGTTACTTACTTCTCAGTAACTGAGTTGCAGTGCAGTAGCGATTAGCAGTAGCACGGTGCAGCATGATGAGAGGGGGTTGCAGTGCAGATGCAGTGCTGGTAGGATGGGCCAGCAGCAGCATAGATGCAGAGGGAGTTGTCATATGGATGCAGCAGTGGCAGTGGCAGGGCCATGGGCAGCAGTACAGGATGCAACAATGCAGAGGATGTTGGGCGGGGAGGCCTAGCATCAACACAGGAATGGGTGCCAGATAATCAGATTGATGCTTAGTGTGGAGTATTACTAGAGCACAGTCTTCGCTAAGAGGGAGTGTTGATTTGGGGTAGCATTGGATGTGCTCTAGCCATGAAAATTGGTAGAGAGGCTAAAGCACATGAGATCTCCAAGACCCAGAAATGGTTTGGATAGATTGTACTTGGTTTGGGAGATATTAAAATAATTAATATTTTTAATGGAGTTCCTAAGTCTAAACTTCAGAAAAAAATATATTAATGGGTATTAATATAAAACTGGGTTAGAAGGTTCCAAAAGTCATGGATCAAGCCAAATCTAATCTTAGCCGTTGATTAGAGATTTAATCTCGGTTGTTGAAGACCAACGAGAAAAGTATAAGAGGAGGCTTGAGGGTTAATTGGAAGATACGCCAGAGTGATCGGCGATTCATTTTGCTAGAGCGGGGTTGCTAAACAAAGTTGAATCAGTGATCAACATCGAGGGCAGTGAGTACGAGGCAAAGAGGTAGAGACAATACTGAGAGACCAACGCAGAAGCAGAGAGAGCGAGAGCAGCAACCAGTCCAAGCTACGCAGAGCCTAGCAGAGATAATGCAGAGGCCAGAGGGACTGCATCATCCACGCAGAGGCTGCTGGAGTGATGCAAAGGGTCCCAGAGGCTGCGCAGTGCCTCAGAGGGCTGACGCAGGTCAGCAGGAGGCTGACGCAGAGGCTAGAAGGGCCAGCGTTGAGCTTCAGTTGTGCCGAAGAGGGTTTCGTGGGACAGGTTTTCTGAATACTTGTTTCCAAATATAGAGGTATTGCTGCCGTGTATTTTTCTCTGTCAGGTGAGCCGGTTAGGCACCCAGTTGTACTCAGAAAGACTGCATAATAATATAACCCTCTAAATAGTTGCACTGGTTTTCCCGCATTGGGTTTTTCTGGGGACATTTGTCCAAAAATAACGGTGTCACTTGTGTGCTTGTTTTCTTCCAGATGATGATCTGTAGATGTGATTGTATTGTTTTTATTTTGGTATTTAAATGTTTTAAATAACTTGTTTAGAATTTACAAATAGAAGAAATAAACCAGCACAATACAAATTAATTTTCTAACGGGAAGATTTAGAAAATTCAACAAATCAGTAAAAGAATGTTATTTTTCTTGTTCATTTACCTACAAAGCACATGTTATGTATACAGAACCTAAAACACAAAACAAATAAGACATAAACCAAACCCTTAACACCTTGACTAATCAGCCAGCAAAAAAAGCAAACCAAAAAATCCTTCTCTCAACTCTTTTTTGGCGCTAAGCTAGTGGCAACCTTCTCCAAGCCATCACTCCAATAGTGAAATCTTTTCTTCTCTATCTACCAAGCCCTACTCTGCTTAGCTAGGTACCATTTTTAGGTCTTTATCCAAACCTTTTTCTCTTCCTACGCTTTCCATTCTTGATAGTAGGCAGAGGTTGCTATCCCTAGGGTCTCATCCATTTTGTACCTGGTCAACCCCCTAGGTTGTTAGGCTATCAAGAGTAGTTCAACAAACATAGTAGTCAATGCTCTAGTAAGTAGGTTAGTTCCCTACCATGCTCTCTTCTCCTCTACACAATAAAAGGGTTATATTAACGAGAGAGAGAGAGAGAAAGAGGTGAAAAATATATCAGTGTTCAATTAAAAAACATGTTTTGTTTGCAGTTAAAGCATATTCTGCCAAAACCTACTTGAATAAGCACATTAAAGAATTTGTATGCCATTAACCTACTTGAATAAGCACAATTAAGATGTTTTTTTAACTTAATCAGGTTACGGATTCATAGTTATCATGTCTTAAATCACATTTTCAAATTCTTTTAAAACAATTTAGTAGAGTGAGAATATTCAATTTCACATGAGCTTGTATAGAGAATCAAAACTCACTTGACCAGTGAATGATTTATCTATGACAGCCCCAAATATTAGATTTGCATTTGGATCAACAAGCTCATATATTACCTCAGCAGCCGCATTTACCTGTGAATGAAATTGGGAAAATATTAACCAGAAAAATACAATCATGAGACCATACAAAAATAAAAAGGGAACATCAAGGCATAAAATACAATGCAAATATGCATAAGCTGCAAAAAATCAGAAAGTTGTTATAAGTCTGAAGAACAAGTGCATACACAACTAGAAAAGTGCCAGTGTTTCAAGGCGCTTATGTTATTGTCTGTTAATGTTTAGGTGTCATTATCATATATAAATCTGGCTACACTGCAGATATTTGTCATGCACACAACAAACTGGTGATTACAATCAATGAATTAGCAATGGTTAGGAATTTCCAATCATTTTTCCCAATATATTAAACCAGAGTGCAAGAAGAATAGCACAAGTTCTTTGTCATAAAAAGAATGTTACATGGAGGACTGCTCAGCAGGAGTTTGACAGAACATTACGAAGTTTATCATCCATGAACTACCAATGAGCTGAAATGAGAGATGAGCCAAAAACAATTTATTGTCTGCAAATAATTGTATTATTTGTTTGATCGAAAAAGTGGAAAGCAAACCAGTTAATGGATATAACTAAATCTATGAGAACCAAAACCAGTCCACACACCAAAAATCCTAAACCAGATTAAAACTGGCTGAAAAGACAGTCCAATAAATAATACACAAAATATCCAATTTTTAAATAGAGAAAGTACACACACACACTTCACGGTGGCTTGCTCAATTGGTAAACATGAGGTGTTAATGTAGCCACCACTAGGGGTTCACCCAACCCCTAGGAGAAAATTTCTCTCCCATTCTGATCAGCTTGCCAGCCAGCAGCCCTATGATGATCTATAGATAGCTATCCTCAAAGGCCCTCCATCGATGCTCTGGACAGTGTTTTATGACATCTAGCCCACTCATCAGACGAAGCTGCATCATTTATTGTTAACCATTTTGTAATCAAGTGCTTCATTTAATGTTTCAGGGAATTCTAGTATGAATTACAAATTGAAATGGATGATAAACTGCTTCTAGTTGTATTTTGTTCCTATGCTTCACCTTGGTGGTTATCCCCTACTCTTAGTCTAGTGTGACCATCCTCGAGGCTTTTCTTTCCACTGTCTAGGAGGGGCACAAATAGGAGACATTGATTGATGTTGCGAGTCCATGGTAATCCATACTTAATATTTTCCATTTGTCCCTTGTATCCACATCCCATCTTTTGGTTGATTGCTATCTATCAGCAATATTGACTCCCTGTTTTCCTCATTTTTGAGTAGGGACTTGGAAACTTTGCCGTAAGAGGTTGATGCAATAGAATAAAAACAATGAGCATAACCCATGAAGATAAAATGCAAAATATTGGCTGGGGTATAATAAATTATGTGGACAAAAGCTTACCTAAGCTCTACCTCCCTCATTATCCCTCACCCAGTTCTTGGCCAATGCATGAGTAATAAAAATGAAAGGAACTTTGAATATCCCAACCCCAATGAGCAATAAACTGCTTTATCTTTAAAGGGTAACTAAAGCATAAATTAAAGCTTGTAGTCAAAGCTATGCAAGAAAAATAAAATCAATGAAGAAAAATGTTGAAATTTCCTTGCACCGTAGGTCAGGTCTATGACCTAGCTAGGAACACAAGCACACTACAGATGCCCAACAATAAAGCACTTTGCACAACGGAATATAACAACAGTGAAATCAATAACATTACACATGAATTGTGGCCCAAAACATGTTCTTATTAGTCCATCAATAAGAAAATCATAGAGCTCTCGTACCATGGATCATGGCCCTTTACAAACCCTAATACAATGCTATTATACAACAAAAATACAATACAAAATACCTGGGCTGAGGCTAAGTCATTTTAGCCCTCATCTACCCTTGATCTTGGTTGTCTTTTGACACCAAATACTGACCAAGCAACTCCTTTAGGCTCACAATCCACTCTGCCCACTTGACAGCTCCACAATCAGCTCCTTAAGCGTAGGCTTATCCCTTCAACCTGTTACCGCCAAAACTAGCAGGGGATCTTAGAGGGGCAGTTGCTAGGTCAAGAGAAACAATGAAGCTAAAGCCCACTATCACCACAACTAAAGCTTCCTACTCTTTACGGACTTTCACCGATGTGAGGAGACTCGATATATAGAGAATCACTTATGAAGGGTAGATCAACTAAGATGGATGTGAAGTGATCTCAAGAACCCTTTCCTAGGGGAGGCTTAAGAATGGGACTTGCTTCCTTCTCAAGCAAGGTACAAGGCTTTCTAGGAGAAGGGGATGGGGATTTAAAGAGTGTGAATTGTAATGGAGCTTCCAAAACCCTAAAATCCTTATTGGACTTGGTTTCCCAAGTGGTTTTTCAAGAGATGACTTTTCAAAGGTACGGGACCACACTGGACCAAGTGGGCCCAGGTTGGGTCAAAAAGGAGTTTAGCAACCAATGATAGACTTGACCTAATTAGGGAGGGGAAAGGGATCAAGGAATGAATTTTCAATGAAAGGCAATGCAAGGATCCCAGTGAGGTTTCTAGCCCAAGGGAAACCAAGGGCAAGAATTAGTCTTCAATCTAGGACTTGAGATATCTCAAGATCCCACCGTCGAAATCTCATGAAATTTGGAGGGCCTCTTGAGGACACATCAGCGCAGTTGTGGACCACAAATAGAAGTATTTGGATGGCTAGATTGAGAGATAATTGATGCCCTAGGTGACCTATGTAGGTTAGGCCTAGAAAAAGAGGGGAAGGTGAAATAAATAAGCTTTAAAGTGATCACCAAACGAAGACCAGTGCTTTTTCCTTTGGGAGAGATGGATTCATGGAAGATTTAGAGTTTGGATTGATTTCCACTTGTCAAGGAGGCCTAAAAGACAACTTCGTTCGACATTAGGGCTTAATGGAAGTAGCTTCAAGGTCATTTATACTTCGTTCAACAATATTTGGTGACTTGTCAAGACAAGGATGTATCTAGGAACATTCATTCATTCTAACATTGCCCAATCATGATACAACACTATTTAGAGATTTAATTTCCACAATTTCGTTCCAAGAAAAGAGCAAATTAACCCTAGAATAGCGAAAATGCCAATATCATGAATGTAGCAAAATAAAGAATCAAAATAGCATTAACATAGTACTTACATGTAAGAAGAATCTATCTAATCACCAAGATATGCCAATCATAGAAGCTCTAAGACAAAGAAGAATAACCAAACATCGGAATTCATCCATTCATCCAAAAAGTCTCATCCTCAAAAGATAGTGAAAATCTCACAAGAAGATATGATCCAACCCAAGCGATGATACAAAATGAATTCATGTTTCTCCTATTTATACATTCATTAGGAGTTCGAATTGCCTAATTTGAGCCTACATTAGCCCATCAACTAAAATAATGTGCAAATAACTATCTATTGGTGACAAGCCCACCAAACTAACTCGTAAACAAAATAATAAGCCTCCCAAGAGGTCGAATAATCAATAATGCATGTCGTTGGGCTCTCTGAGCAGCCTGATGAAGTCCATAAGTGCCAAAATGATGAATTGGACTTTCAAAAGCAAGGGGCAAGGGGTTGGCCCCTTGTTCTCCACATAATAAACCTGTGGTGCTCCCAATGGCTGTGAGGGCACACAAGTTACCTCATGTGTCTCCAAGTAAGTCGAAGGTGCCTGTAGATCGTCTGTAAGGGTCCAAATGATGGTGTAAGTGATGCCACATCAACATACAAGTCTTGGGTCATCTTCCAAGTGCATGGTACAACTGTGGGGATGTCTGGGAAAAGGATAACCAAGTGCATCTTCCTCATCCAATAGGTGAATCTCGAGCAATCTATGAACATCTCTGGAGATCAATGGAGTGTTGTCTACTGTTGTGGAGGCCCATGGCTCTCAACACACACCCTACATATGCCAATGTAACCCTCTGGAGGGTTAGGACCCCGTATAGGGAGACCAAACCCAAGATGGAGACCACTTGCAATCCTGCATAAGATCCAACGCGTCCCCTAGCTTTCCAATACAACAAGTCATCAAGGAAATCGAGTAAAGGAGCTTACAAACCATGGACAACAGGTGGGGACTTCATAATGGCATGCCCTTCCATAATGGGCTTTGGCATGTGCTAATGTCTCCAAGCTCCAAGTGGGGTTAACCAAGTATCCTATTAGGTGGTTTCTACTTCTAAAGGGGATAGTATGTCCAAGGTACATCCTTTAAAAGGGTGGTGGCATGTGATGGAGAGATGAATGGAGTAGGGAATGAAAGGGGTAGCCCTGGGTCACATGCTGGGGTACAAGGGTAGCTAATACAAGGGAAGCCCGTACCTGGGTATATAATGTATAGGAGGGAGCAATCGCGGTACATGAGGTGCCCCGACCTTGATTTTTCCACCCTTCTTTATATGTCTTTTGCCTTATATGATTTTTTTTAATTAACTACTCAGGGCTCAAGGGGTAAGAGCATGATGTGTGAGATATAGCAGTGGATACCCCCTTTAAGGTAGGGTGGTTCATTGCCCACCAAGGGTTGGGACAATCATGGGTTCCTAAATGATAAAGGAGGCTCATCTAGGGCCTGTAGGAACCAGAGTGATGGCCATGATGATGGGGTAGAGCTCATGTATTGGCTTTTTCCAACATGCTAAATGTGTTTCTCCCGACCAGCTTTTGCATTTTTTGGTACAAGCTGCATCAACCTCTGGGGCATAATTCTAGGCCTGACCCAAGGTGTGGGCAAGGGGAAGGGGAAGGCTGACCCTATGTGGATCCAGTGGAGGAAATTGGACCTAGGTGGGAGAAATGATGAATGGGGTTATCATGAGTGGAAGGGGAGTAATATATATGTATGAGGGAGAGGGACCACGCAACCAAAATCAGGGTTTCCCATGTAGTACCATCCCTAAAGCCTAAGGGTCAGTAAAAGAGATCCCACGGGACTAGGGTCCAAGGTTAACATCCAAAAGAGGTATAGGGCACACGAGCACAGACCTAGCCCACTCTTTCTGTCGACTCCCCCCATTAATCCATGCCCAGAAGTGTCCATGATAAGAAAACTACAATACTTAATTACCAAATGACAAGGCACACCTTTAGGTTCGGGAGGCCCACCTTCAAACATATGACCATGGCAGATGGGTGAGGGACCACATGGTTGGCTCAAGTGGCGGAGAAAAGGCACGACGAGCTAGTTGGTGGCTGCAAGGGGTTGTTGGCTGCCGGATGAGGACCATCTTGGAGAAAAAAAATTCTTCTAGGGATATCACCCACAAAATGGTGGGTAACATTTGGCACCGACTAGGACATGATCTCTTGAAGAAGTGGACAAATCTACTCAAACAGGAGGTCACGAGAACTCCAACAGTATCTTGGTTACTGCAGACCTGTTACCTGCACATATAATAGATGAAAACACGGGGCAGCATGCTTTCGCGACGTCTCATGATCGCACATGCTTGGATTAGACCCATAAAATCGACTCAGAAATAAATGTAGTTTTTAAATCTAAATGCAGCTAATCTATCATGAGAAATATCATATGTCATTAGTTGTAATGTAAAAATTAGCATGCAATGCATCCTACCCTAACATGCATGTAATAATGCTAATGCTAAGTGTAATCATAAAGCTCGTGCACCCAACATATCATCATATAAATATACAAATGCCTACCAGTATGACTACTCATATAGCAAATCCCGAAGCGGATGCAATTACATTTGTATGGAGGATGAAGTGGGTGGGAGGTGGAAAAATATGATCTGCATTCGAGGAAAAAGGAAGCCCTAGGAGAAGGAGAATAAGCCAATCTAGAAGTGCATGGCTTTCCCTCTAAGTGTGCAATGGTGGAATGAAAGATCACTTTCAACAACTCCCTATCAAAATCATGGTTTATAATATCATGCTTTGTAGATGCACTAGGTCGTGATGAGAGGGGAATGAAGGGCGAGGAAAATAAGGGGTGCAATAAACAGGTCACCCAAGGTGATGCTCACATTGGAGAGGGGAGGTCATGGAGAAATCAAAACCCTGAGGGTGTGTACAAGGAGGTAAAGTATAATCAATGAGGGGCTCTTCCTTGACACTATACTCGGAAGGGGGAAAGGGCTGACGGTCACTTGAGATTATATGACAAGGGGTGAGGGAATCACTTGATGAATACTCAAGATGATGAACAATAGAAAAGGGCAAAAGGGAAGGTGAAGTCTCAATGGGACCCTTTTCCTTAAAATCCAACTCTAGAGGCTCATGTGATTTGAATATACTCCCGAAATCATAAGGTAGGTATGAGCAAGGGCCCTATCAATCCTATCATTGTTTGTATCAAAGATAGGGTCTTCCCAAAAAGGAGAATCAATTATCTCCAATTGATCCTTTTCATGCAAGGGAAAGTGATAATTCTCCTTCCCAAGGGTATCGATGGATATGTCCTCATAAATAATGCTCGGGAGAAAGGGAGGACCACTCTCAACCTCATCCTCCTTGTCAGTGTCATAAACGGGAGCACAGTCAAATTAAGGGCCAACAACATCCCATTTCTCTTTTTCAATATCGAAATAATCTTCAATGTCATCTTCTAAGGGGCTAATGGGATCACCTTCCTCAAGGTTCTCAAAAGGAGAATCATCAGGAATACTATCCTTGAGAAAGGTAAAGTTAGTCTCAACTTCACTTCCCATAGATCCATTCTTCTTAAAATCATCATTTTCATCACGTGGACCCAAGGAGGACTCATCTTCCTGCTCGTTACTTAGATTCTCAATGTCTTGATGGTGTTGGATGTTGAAGTTTCTAAGTTTACTTAGTTAGAAACCCTCCATGCACTTTATCTTATTTATTCCTACCTACTTGTTATTTTACTTAACAAGTTATTTACAATGTAAACATTGAAAATAAACACTAGTGCATGCTCAACATATTAGAGATCAACAACTAAAGGAAACAGAAACAATCACACCATATGACACCATTATTTTTGGACCAATGTACCTAGAAAAACCCAATGTGGGAAAATCGGTGCAGCTATTTGAGGGTTTTCTTACTAAGCAATTTCAGAGTACAATATGGGTGCCAAAACTGGCCTACCCAACAGAGAATTTCCTTGGCAGTAATACCTCTCAGTTTCTAACAAATCTCCTGGCTGAAACCCCGGATAATCCTTCTGGCAACTCCTCAGCACCAATCTGCCCCAGAAACCCTAGCGTCAGCCTCTCTCTGGACTGCGTCAGCCCCTCTCTGCCTAGCACTGGCCCTGCGTCACCCCGGATGGGTCTGCGTCAGCCTTAGGAGGCCCTGCATCAGCCCTCTGGCCCTCTGCGTCAGCAACACTGGCCTCTCTAAGGCTCTGCGCAGCTCTCGGCTGCCTTTGTGTGGCCTTGCGTGAGCCTTGGCTGGCTCTACGTCACTCTCCCCGGCTACTATGCTGCTCTCCCGACACTATCGCTGCCTCTTTGTCTCTTTGTACTCAATTCCCCTCAGCTGCAACTCCTGATCCCTAATTCTATCTCTCTTAGCAAACCCCGCTCTAGAGAATAGAATGACTGATCACTCTAGTGTGTTCTCCAAGTGACCCTCAAGCTTTCTCTTATACTTTTCTTGTTGACATATCAACGGCCGAGATTAAGTCCCTAATCAACGGCTAAGATTAGATTAGGCTTGATCCATGTCTTTTGGACCATTCTAACACAATTTCATATTACTTCCCATTAATATTTTATTTTCCCTAAGTTTAGACTTAGGGACTCCATTAAAAATATTAATTTTTTTAATATCTCCCAAACCCTTTCTGGGTATTGGAGATCTCATGTGCCCTGTTAGACTCCGTCTTGTATGTCAAATGTGAGATTGATTCTTCTTCAAAACCCTGTTTTGAAGAAGAAATCATTCAATGTGTTTTTTTAGAATATGCATCAAATTCTCCAGCTCTTCAAAAGGCAGCAGCTTCCTCAGCTCCTATCTCTGCAAAAAACACAAACAGAAGAAAACAAAATATCATCAGCAATCAGAGGCAAAGCAAGTAACAAGCTATTTGGAGAGGTCTCACTGGAAATCCCAAACAAACTTCATTGTCACAGCTATTGAATCAAATGCTTGTGTTAGCGTTGGGAATGCCCTGCGTCTTATTGATCAGAGGAATGCGATCTGGGGTGATTTTGTGCTGGTTAGTAGTGACACTGTGAGTAATATGTCTTTGAGGCAAGAGTTCATTCTGAGCAGCATGCATACAAGCCTCCATTGATAATTTCTTGCAATCTAGAAGCCGGCATATACTTTCGCTTTTACTAAGCTCAGGGTGTTCCTTAAGGTATATATCAATCGCTCTGTACAAATCATCATGAACTGGGCGTGCGAAATCGGGTATAGCTTCTGCTTTTATGCTAACTTTGGAAATATGGTACACTCAAGGACTGGTGCCTATATCCGGTTTGCTGCCAGACTCAAAGGTTGCTCTGGATTCAAATTCTGCTTGCAGGAATTATTACAACTGGGACTTTATGGTAATGTTGGGTCTCAGCACAGCTGCAAGTATAAGAGTTGGTAATGAGCTAGGAGCCCGGCGCCCGAAAATTGCCAGATTTTCAGTTGTAGTTGTGGTGATCACATGCTTCATCATAAGTGTCATTCTTGCCGCAGCAGTCATGTTACTGAAAAAGGAACTGTCTATGTTATTCACAAGCAGCACTGTGGTTATGAGCGTTGTTTATGCATTGATCCCTCTCCTTGCAATATCTGTAATCTTGAATGGCACTCAACCTATTCTCTCAGGGGTGGCGATAGGATGCGGATGGCAAACTGTGGTAGCGTATGTGAATTTGGCAACATATTACGTCATTGGCCTACCTATTGGAATTGTTTCAGGGTTTAAGTTCAACATGGGAGTCGATGGAATATGGTGGGGAATGATAATCGGAGTGACACTCTAGACGTTGGCTCTAATTATTCTTACAGCACGGACTAATTGGAACAAAGAGGTCCAAACAGTGTCAGATAGAGTCGAGCATTCCCAATATGAGGAAAATGATTCCTCAAATATATTGCCCGCTTGACTAGGCTCTTTATGAAGCGCAACTTGTCAGGGGTTTAGCTACATAGTGTTGTGTCGAATTACAGAAGCAATATAGTTAAATGGCATTTGAATAACCAGATGGCCCCAAACTTAAAAGCCAAATCACCATCGTAAACAGTAAGAACAGGACAATTAAGCAATAATAGGGGGGTAGGATTGCCATTTTCTTTCTCTTTATGTGGCAACTTGGCAATACAGAACGGTATGGCCACGTCAAAGATGTGGAGTTACATTTCAAGCAAACCGTCCGTGAAGCATCAAATCATACATTTATCATGTCACTAGTTAAGTACAAGAACCATTAAAATGAGTTGTGTTGTTGTTATCGCCTGGGCGTTAAGATATCCATCACAGCAGAAGAAATAGGATTCGATTCCTATTTCAAGACTTCAGTCCTGATCCTAACGGAATCTGCACTCCAGTTTGTCGGCCATCAGAGGGATTCTTGCAATTATAGTTGAACAGCGCATCTTTTTTTATCGACCTGTAGGGAAAAGTTTTTGGTCTATTTATTGTATTCGCTGAGCTTTAGGAATCGATGAGTGGCTTTTACTATTTTTCATAGTGCCAGTTGAAACAGTTCCATCTTTTCATGGATAGGTTTTCTTCTGAGCCGTTTAATGTATTAAATAATCATTTGTAAAGAGTGAGGGGGAGAGAGAGTTCTGAGAGCTGGTGGAGAACAAAGAGCTTCCATTGTACAGTCTTTGACAGAGATTTTAATGAAAATACACAGCTCTGGCTTCTGAGATTCCTGTGGTATGAGATTTAACATTTGTGTTCTCCTTTGTTTCATGTAAAGCCTGTTATGTGTTCATTTCATTTCATGATCATTTCCAATTGAACAAATGAAGTGTTAAGGTAGAATTCATAATTTATATGCTCTGCCTTTAAGTTTGTTCATATTTAATGTTTTCCTCTGTTTGACAGGGATTCATCTTCTATGCCCTTGTCAGCTCCTCAGCAGTCTTGCCATTCCATTTAATCTCAACTTGATGTTAGAATTTCTTGCCTACCTTGCCTCAGGAGATAATCTGTGTTTTTAATTACATTTCTCTATTCAAGCTGTTTCATTGCCCCATGCAGCCCAGAAAAACCCCATCATTTTATTAAAAAGCCCTTTTTTATCAATTTACTAGCCTAAAATCAGTTTCTTTTAAAGTCATCTCAGCCCCTTTTAGAAAACTTTTTGCTGAGATAGACTGGAGAGAGCCCTCTCCTGTCCTCGTAGGGCTAGCTACAAGGCTAAGTGGTTTGATGTTGCCTTGGATTTTGCCTTCTTCAGCCTGAGGCCAAATTCGAGCGCTAACATATTGGCGACCATACTGGGGAGAACAGTCGACTTGTTGATTGTCTCGTCCCAGTACATGAAATCAAATTGCAGATCTGATGCTGATGGTGGACAGCAGTCAGACACATATGCAGGCTGAACCATTCACCTGGCGACTCCAATTCGATCCAGACATTCCAGTGCTTGTTGATCCATTCATGCAATGGTAGGGTATGTGGCAAACCCTGCCCTGTGTGAAGCTGTAGAAGAAATAAGAAATGAGTTAGCAGATACTGAATTTGATGAAGATGTTTTTAGTGCCTTGCTTCAATGGTTGAAATCTTCAAAGTTCCCTTGGTTCAAAACTAAATTTTGCGAGTTAATTGTTGAAAGAATCGAAAAGGAGATTCAAGATTTAGATGAGCAGATCGAGTCATATGATTTCCAAGACCCTAAAAAGTTCTTGGAAATCCTTCCTCCATTGAAACAAGAAATCATAGAATTGCCTACAGATGTTTATATTGACAGTGTGCAGCTGGAGGTATGTATTGCAGAGTTGGGGCAGCCAACAGAATTCGGCGTCCGCGATCCAATGGCAACTTACATGGACACGTTTTTCAGTTTGATTGATAGATCAGGCTGTCTTGTACGTGACCAGGCTCATTACGTGCATGAAGGGCTGCCAACAATTACATCAGTGTCCTGGCGGAAGCATTCTCGAGCGGCATCATTTTCAGGTTTACTTGAATGGTTAATCTGGCATTTCAGTATTACCTGATCTATTTTTGCAGCAAAGTAGGGTAGCTTTTGTAAATAAATAAGCAGCCAAAAGGCAGCATTTTGTTCCAGTTTCATTACAGTTTTAGTGTGAGGTTTGCTGAGTCAGTTTTTCAGTCAATTCAGTCAGTTTCCAGTTAATAAGTTAAGTCCTCAGTTGTGTTGATTTGTTCAAATGATGACTCCATTTCCCAATGGGTGGAGGCCCTGTCTGCTCTCCCAAAGCTCTGCGGTTCTTGGCACCTCCACGAAGCGGCAGCTGCCATCCCAAGTGGAGCCGATGTTAGACTCCGTCTTGTATGTCAAATGTGAGATTGATTCTTCTGGTTTGCTGAGTCAGTTTTTCAGTCAATTCAGTCAGTTTCCAATTAATAAGTTGAGTCTTCAGTTGTGTTGATTTGTTCAAATGATGACTCCATTGCCCAATGGGTGGAGGCACTGTCTGCTCTCCCAAAGCTCTGCGGTTCTTGGCACCTCCACGAAGCGGCAGCTGCCATCCCAAGTGGAGCCGATGTTAGACTCCGTCTTGTATGTCAAATGTGAGATTGATTCTTCTTCAAAACCCTGTTTTGAAGAAGA
This sequence comes from Pinus tabuliformis, assembly GCA_031772625.1. Lineage (NCBI taxonomy): Eukaryota > Viridiplantae > Streptophyta > Pinopsida > Pinales > Pinaceae > Pinus > Pinus tabuliformis. The sequence goes on from CM062819.1 coordinate 1,703,516,612, forward strand.
AATCATTCAATGTGTTTTTTTAGAATATGTATCAAATTCTCCAACTCTTCAAAAGGCAGCAGCTTCCTCAGCTCCTATTTCTGCAAAAAACACAAACAGAAGAAAACAAAATATCATCAGCAATCAGAGGCAAAGCAAGTAACAAGCTATTTGCAGAGGTCTCACTGGAAATCCCAAACAAACTTCATTGTCATAGCTATTGAATCAAATGATTGTGTTAGCGCTGGGAATGCCCTGCGTCTTATTGATCAGAGGAATGTGATCCGAGGTGATTTTGTGCTGGTTAGTAGTGACACTGTGAGTAATATGTCTTTGAGGCAAGAGTTCATTCTGAGCAGCATGCATACAAGCCTCCATTGATAATTTCTTGCAATCTAGAAGCCGGCATATACTTTCGCTTTTACTAAGCTCAGGGTGTTCCTTAAGGTATATATCAATCGTTCTGTACAAATCATCATGAACTGGGCGTGCGAAATCGGGTATAGCTTCTGCTTTTATGCTAACTTTGGAAATATGGTACACTCAAGGACTGGTGCCTATATCCGGTTTGCTGCCAGACTCAGAGGTTGCTCTGTATTCAAATTCTGCTTGCAGGAATTATTACAACTGGGACTTTATGGTAATGTTGGGTCTCAGCACAGCTGCAAGTATAAGAGTTGGTAATGAGAAAGGAGCCCGGTGCCCGAAAATTGCCAGATTTTCAGTTGTAGTTGTGGTGATCACATGCTTCATCATAAGTGTCATTCTTGCCGCAGCAGTCATGTTACTGAAAAAGGAACTGGCTATGTTATTCACAAGCAGCGCTGTGGTTATGAGCGCTGTTTATGCATTGATCCCTCTCCTTGCAATATCTGTAATCTTGAATGGCACTCAACCTATTCTCTCAGGGGTGGCGATAGGATGCGGATGGCAAACTGTGGTAGCGTATGTGAATTTGGCAACATATTACGTCATTGGCCTACCTATTGGAATTGTTTCAGGGTTTAAGGTCAACATGGGAGTCGATGGAATATGGTGGGGAATGATAATCGGAGTGACACTCCAGACGTTGGCTCTAATTATTCTTACAGCACGGACTAATTGGAACAAAGAGGTCCAAACAGTGTCAGATAGAGTCGAGCATTCCCAATATGAGGAAAATGATTCCTCAGATATACTGCCCGCTTGACTAGGCTCTTTATGAAGTGCAACTTGTCAGGGGTTTAGCTACAAAGTGTTGTGTCAAATTACAGAAGCAATATAGTTAAATGGCATTTGAATAACCAGATGGCCCCAAACTTAAAAGCCAAATCACCATCGTAAACAATAAGAACAGGACAATTAAGCAATAATAGGGGGACAGGATTGCCATTTTCTTTCTCTTTATGTGGCAACTTGGCAATACAGAACGGTATGGCCACGTCAAAGATGTGGAGTTACATTTCAAGCAAACCGTCCGTGAAGCATCGAATCATACATTTATCATGTCACTAGTTAAGTACAAGAACCATTAAAATGAGTTGTGTTGTTGTTATCGCCTGGGCGTTAAGATATCCATCACAGCAGACTAAATAGGATTCGATTCCTATTTCAAGACTTCAGTCCTGATCCTAACGGAATCTGCACTCCAGTTTGTCGGCCATCAGAGGGATTCTTGCAATTATAGTTGAACAGCTCATCTTTTTTTATCGACCTGTAGGGAAATGTTTTTGGTCTATTTATTGTATGCGCTGATCTTTAGGAATCGATGAGTGGCTTTTACTATTTTTCATAGTGCCAGTTGAAACAGTTCCATCTTTTCATGGATCGGTTTTCTTCTGAGCCGTTTAATGTATTAAATAATCATTTGTAAAGAGTGAGGGGGAGAGAGAGTTCTGAGAGCTGGTGGAGAACAGAGAGCTTCCATTGTACAGTCTTTGACAGAGATTTTAATGAAAATACACAGCTCTGGCTTCTGAGATTCCTGTGGTACGAGATTTAACATTTGTGTTCTCCTTTGTTTCATTTAAAGCCTGTTATGTGTTCATTTCATTTCATGATCATTTCCAATTGAACAAATGAAGTGTTAAGGTAGAATTCATAATTTATATGCTCTGCCTTTAAGTTTGTTCATATTTAATGTTTTCCTCTGTTTGACAAGGATTCATCTTCTATGCCCTTGTCAGCTCCTCAGCAGTCTTGCCATTCCATTTAATCTCAACTTGATGTTAAAATTTCTTGCCTACCTTGCCTCAGGAGATAATCTGTGTTTTTAATTACATTTCTCTGTTCAAGCTGTTTCTTTGCCCCATGCAGCCCAGAAAAACCCCATCATTTTATTAAAAACCCCTTTTTTATCAATTTACTAGCCTAAAATCAGTTTCTTTTAAAGTCATCTCAGCCCCTTTTAGAAAACTTTTTGCTGAGATAGACTGGAGAGAGCCCTCTCCTGTCCTCGTAGGGCTAGCCACGAGGCTAAGTGGTTTGATGTTGCCTTGGATTTTTCCTTCTTCAGCCTGAGGCCAAATTCGAGCGCTAACATATTGGCGACCATACTGGGGAGAACAGTCGACTTGTTGATTGTCTTGTCCCAGTACATGAAATCAAATTGCAGATCTGATGCTGATGGTGGACAGCAATCAGACACATATGCAGGCTGAACCATTCACCTGGCGACTCCAATTCGATCCAGACATTCCAGTGCTTGTTGATCCATTCATGCAATGGTAGGGTATGTGGCAAACCCTGCCCTGTGTGAAGCTGTAGAAGAAATAAGAAATGAGTTAGAAGATACTGAATTTGATGAAGATGTTTTCAGTGCCTTGCTTCAATGGTTGAAATCTTCAAAGTTCCCTTGGTTCAAAACTAAATTTTGCGAGTTAATTGTTGAAAGAATCGAAAAGGAGATTCAAGATTTAGATGAGCAGATCCAGTCATATGATTTCCAAGACCCTAAAAAGTTCTTGGAAATCCTTCCTCCATTGAAACAAGAAATCATAGAATTGCCTACAGATGTTTACATTGACAGTGTGCAGCTGGAGGTATGTATTGCAGAGTTGGGGCAGCCAACAGAGTCCGGCTTCCGCGATCCAATGGCAACTTACATGGACACGTTTTTCAGTTTGATTGATAGATTAGGCTGTCTTGTACGTGACCAGGCTCATTACGTGCATGAAGGGCTGCCAGCAATTACATCTGTGTCCTGGCGGAAGCATTCTCGAGCGGCATCATTTTCAGGTTTACTTGAATGGTTAATCTGGCATTTCAGTATTACCTGATCTATTTTTGCAGCAAAGTAGGGTAGCTTTTGTAAATAAATAAGCAGCCAAAAGGCAGCATTTTGTTCCAGTTTCATTACAGTTTTAGTGTGAGGTTTGCTGAGTGAGTTTTTCAGTCAATTCAGTCAGTTTCCAGTTAATAAGTTGAGTCTTCGGTTGTGTTGATTTGTTCAAATGATGACTCCATTGCCCAATGGGTGGAGGCATTGTCTGCTCTCCCAAAGCTCTGCGATTCTTGGCACCTCCACGAAGCGGCAATTGCCATCCCAAGTGGAGCCGATGTTAGACTCCGTCTTGTATGTCAAATGTGAGATTGATTCTTCTGGTTTGCTGAGTCAGTTTTTCAGTCAATTCAGTCAGTTTCCAGTTAATAAGTTGAGTCTTCAGTTGTGTTGATTTGTTCAAATGATGACTCCATTGCCCAATGGGTGGAGGCACTGTCTGCTCTCCCAAAGCTCTGCGGTTCTTGGCACCTCCACGAAGCGACAGCTGCCATCCCAAGTGGAGCCGATGTTAGACTCCGTCTTGTATGTCAAATGTGAGATTGATTCTTCTTCAAAACCCTGTTTTGAAGAAGAAATCATTCAATGTGTTTTTTTAGAATATGTATCAAATTCTCCAGCTCTTCAAAAGGCAGTAGCTTCCTCAGCTCCTATCTCTGCAAAAAACACAAACAGAAGAAAACAAAATATCATCAGCGATCAGAGGCAAAGCAAGTTACAAGCTATTTGGAGAGGTCTCACTGGAAATCCCAAACAAACTTCATTGTCACAGCTATTGAATCAAATGATTGTGTTAGCGCTGGGAATGCCCTGCGTCTTATTGATCAGAGGAATGTGATCCGAGGTGATTTTGTGCTGGTTAGTAGTGACACTGTGAGTAATATGTCTTTGAGGCAACAGTTCATTCTGAGCAGCATGCATACAAGCCTCCATTGATAATTTCTTGCAATCTAGAAGCCGGAATATACTTTCGCTTTTACTAAGCTCAGGGTGTTCCTTAAGGTATATATCAATCGTTCTGTACAAATCATCATGAACTGGGCGTGCGAAATCGGGTATAGCTTCTGCTTTTATGCTAACTTTGGAAATATGGTACACTCAAGGACTGGTGCCTATATCCGGTTTGCTGCCAGACTCAAAGATTGCTCTGTATTCAAATTCTGTTTGCAGGAATTATTACAACTGGGACTTTATGGTAATGTTGGGTCTCAGCACAGCTGCAAGTATAAGAGTTGGTAATAGTTGTGGTGATCACATGCTTCATCATAAGTGTCATTCTTGCCGCAGCCGTCATGTTACTGAAAAAGGAACTGGCTATGTTATTCACAAGCAACACTGTGGTTATGAGCGCTATTTATGCATTGATCCCTCTCCTTGCAATATCTGTAATCTTGAATGGCACTCAACCTATTCTCTCAGGGGTGGCGATAGGATGCGGATGGCAAACTGTGGTAGCGTATGTGAATTTGGCAACATATTACGTCATTGGCCTACCTATTGGAATTGTTTCAGGGTTTAAGGTCAACATGGGAGTCGATGGAATATGGTGGGGAATGATAATCGGAGTGACACTCCAGACGTTGGCTCTAATTATTCTTACAGCACGGACTAATTGGAACAAAGAGGTCCAAATAGTATCAGATAGAGTCGAGCATTCCCAATATGAGGAAAATGATTCCTCAGATATACTGCCCGCTTGACTAGTCTCTTTTTGAAGCGCAACTTGTCAGGGGTTTAGCTACAAAGTGTTGTGTCAAATTACAGAAGCAATATAGTTAAATGGCATTTGAATAACCAGATGGCCCCAAACTTAAAAGCCAAATCACCATCGTCAACAGTAAGAACAGGACAATTAAGCAATAATAGGGGGGCAGGATTGCCATTTTCTTTCTCTTTATGTGGCAACTTGGCAATACAGAACGGTATGGCCACGTCAAAGATGTGGAGTTACATTTCAAGCAAACCGTCCGTGAAGCATCGAATCATACATTTATCATGTCACTAGTTAAGTACAAGAACCATTAAAATGAGTTGTGTTGTTGTTATCGCCTAGGCATTAAGATATCCATCATAGCAAAAGAAATAGGATTCGATTCCTATTTCAAGACTTCAGTCTTGATCCTAACGGAATCTGCACTCCAGTTTGTCGGCCATCAGAGGGTTTCTTGCAATTATAGTTGAACAGCTCATCTTTTTTTATCGACCTGTAGGGAAACGTTTTTGGTCTATTTATTGTATGCGCTGATCTTTAGGAATCGATGAGTGGCTTTTACTATTTTTCATAGTGCCAGTTGAAACAGTTCCATCTTTTCATGGATCGGTTTTCTTCTGAGCCGTTTAATGTATTAAATAATCATTTGTAAAGAGTGAGGGGGAGAGAGAGTTCTGAGAGCTGGTGGAGAACAGAGAGCTTCCATTGTACAGTCTTTGACAGAGATTTTAATGAAAATACACAGCTCTGGCTTCTGAGATTCCTGTGGTATGAGATTTAACATTTGTGTTCTCCTTTGTTTCATGTAAAGCCTGTTATGTGTTCATTTCATTTCATGATCATTTCCAATTGAACAAATGAAGTGTTAAGGTAGAATTCATAATTTATATGCTCTGCCTTTAAGTTTGTTCATATTTAAAGTTTTCCTCTGTTTGACAAGGATTCATCTTCTATGCCCTTGTCAGCTCCTCAGCAGTCTTGCCATTCCATTTAATCTCAACTTGATGTTAGAATTTCTTGCCTACCTTGCCTCAAGAGATAATCTGTGTTTTTAATTACATTTCTCTGTTCAAGCTGTTTCTTTGCCCCATGCAACCCAGAAAAACCCCATCATTTTATTAAAAACCCCTTTTTTATCAATTTACTAGCCTAAAATCAGTTTCTTTTAAAGTCATCTTAGCCCCTTTTAGAAAACTTTTTGCTGAGATAGATTGGAGAGAGCCCTCTCCTGTCCTCGTAAGGCTAGCTACGAGGCTAAGTGGTTTGATGTTGCATTGGATTTTTCCTTCTTCAGCCTGAGGCCAAATTCGAGCGCTAACATATTGGCGACCATAATGGGGAGAACAGTCGACTTGTTGATTGTCTTGTCCCAGTACATGAAATCAAATTGCAGATCTGATGCTGATGGTGGACAGCAGTCAGACACATATGCAGGCTGAACCATTCACCTGGCGACTCCAATTCGATCCAGACATTCCAGTGCTTGTTGATCCATTCATGCAATGGTAGGGTATGTGGCAAACCCTGCCCTGTGTGAAGCTGTAGAAGAAATAAGAAATGAGTTAGCAGATACTGAATTTGATGAAGATGTTTTCAGTGCCTTGCTTCAATGGTTGAAATCTTCAAAGTTCCCTTGGTTCAAAACTAAATTTTTCGAGTTAATTGTTGAAAGAATCGAAAAGGAGATTCAAGATTTAGATGAGCAGATCGAGTCATATGATTTCCAAGACCCTAAAAAGTTCTTGGAAATCCTTCCTCCATTGAAACAAGAAATCATAGAATTGCCTACAGATATTTATATTGACAGTGTGTAGCTGGAGGTATGTATTGCAGAGTTGGGGCAGCCAACAGAGTCCGGCGTCCGCGATCCAATGGCTACTTACATGGACACGTTTTTCAGTTTGATTGATAGATCAGGCTGTCTTGTACGTGACCAGGCTCATTACGTGCATGAAGGGCTGCCAGCAATTACATCTGTGTCCTAGCGGAAGCATTCTCGAGCAGCATCATTTTCACGTTTACTTGAATGGTTAATCTAGCATTTCAGTATTACCTGATCTATTTTTGCAGCAAAGTAGGGTAGCTTTTGTAAATAAATAAGCAGCCAAAAGGCAGCATTTTGTTCCAGTTTCATTACAGTTTTAGTGTGAGGTTTGCTGAGTCAGTTTTTCAGTCAATTCAGTCAGTTTCCAGTTAATAAGTTGAGTCTTCAGTTGTGTTGATTTGTTCAAATGATGACTCCATTTCCCAATGGGTGGAGGCCCTGTCTGCTCTCCCAAAGCTCTGCGGTTCTTGGCACCTCCACGAAGCGGCAGCTGCCATCCCAAGTGGAGCCGATGTTATACTCAGTCTTGTATGTCAAATGTGAGATTGATTCTTCTGGTTTGCTGAGTCAGTTTTTCAGTCAATTCAGTCAGTTTCCAATTAATAAGTTGAGTCTTCAGTTGTGTTGATTTGTTCAAATGATGACTCCATTGCCCAATGGGTGGAGGCACTGTCTGCTCTCCCAAAGCTCTGCGGTTCTTGGCACCTCCACGAAGCGGCAGCTGCCATCCCAAGTGGAGCCGATGTTAGACTCCGTCTTGTATGTCAAATGTGAGATTGATTCTTCTTCAAAACCCTGTTTTGAAGAAGAAATCATTCAATGTGTTTTTTTAGAATATGTATCAAATTCTCCAGCTCTTTAAAAGGCAGCAGCTTCCTCAGCTCCTATCTCTGCAAAAAACACAAACAGAAGAAAACAAAATATCATCAGCAATCAGAGGCAAAGCAAGTTACAAGCTATTTGGAGAGGTCTCACTGGAAATCCCAAACAAACTTCATTGTCACAGCTATTGAATCAAATGATTGTGTTAGCGCTGAGAATGCCCTGCGTCTTATTGATCAGAGGAATGTGATCCGAGGTGATTTTGTGCTGGTTAGTAGTGACACTGTGAGTAATATGTCTTTGAGGCAAGAGTTCATTCTGAGCAGCATGCATACAAGCCTCCATTGATAATTTCTTGCAATCTAGAAGCCGGCATATACTTTCGCTTTTACTAAGCTCAAGGTGTTCCTTAAGGTATATATCAATCGTTCTGTACAAATCATCATAAACTGGGCGTGCGAAATCGGGTATAGCTTCTGCTTTTATGCTAACTTTGGAAATATGGTACACTCAAGGACTGGTGCCTATATCCGGTTTGCTGCCAGACTCAGAGGTTGCTCTAGATTCAAATTCTGCTTGCAGGAATTATTACAACTGGGACTTTATGGTAATGTTGGGTCTCAGCACAGCTGCAAGTATATGAGTTGGTAATGAGCTAGGAGCCCGGTGCCCGAAAATTGCCAGATTTTCAGTTGTAGTTGTGGTGATCACATGCTTCATCATAAGTGTCATTCTTGCCGCAGCAGTCATGTTACTGAGAAAGGAACTGGCTATGTTATTCACAAGCAGCACTGTGGTTATGAGCGTTGTTTATGCATTGATCCCTCTCCTTGCAATATCTGTAATCTTGAATGGCACTCAACCTATTCTCTCAGGGGTGGCGATAGGATGCGGATGGCAAACTGTGGTAGCGTATGTGAATTTGGCAACATATTACGTCATTGGCCTACCTATTGGAATTGTTTCAGGGTTTAAGGTCAACATGGGAGTCGATGGAATATGGTGGGGAATGATAATCGGAGTGACACTCCAGACGTTGGCTCTAATTATTCTTACAGCACGGACTAATTGGAACAAAGAGGTCCAAACAGTATCAGATAGAGTCGAGCATTCCCAATATGAGGAAAATGATTCCTCAGATATACTGCCCGCTTGACTAGGCTCTTTATGAAGTGCAACTTGTCAGGGGTTTAGCTACAAAGTGTTGTGTCGAATTACAGAAGCAATATAGTTAAATGGCATTTGAATAACCAAATGGCCCCAAACTTAAAAGCCAAATCACCATCGTAAACAGTAAGAACAGGACAATTAAGCAATAATAGGGGGGCAGGATTGCCATTTTCTTTCTCTTTATGTGGCAACTTGGAAATACAGAACGGTATGGCCACGTCAAAGATGTGGAGTTACATTTCAAGCAAACCGTCCGTGAAGCATCGAATCATACATTTATCATGTCACTAGTTAAGTACAAGAACCATTAAAATGAGTTGTGTTGTTGTTATCGCCTGGGCGTTAAGATATCCATCACAGCAGAAGAAATAGGATTCGATTCCTATTTCAAGACTTTAGTCCTGATCCTAATGGAATCTGCACTCCAGTTTGTCGGCCATCAGAGGGATTCTTGCAATTATAGTTGAACAGCTCATCTTTTTTTATCGACCTGTAGGGAAATGTTTTTGGTCTATTTATTGTATGCGCTGATCTTTAGGAATCGATGAGTGGCTTTTACTATTTTTCATAGTGCCAGTTGAAACAGTTCCATCTTTTCATGGATCGGTTTTCTTCTAAGCCGTTTAATGTATTAAATAATCATTTGTAAAGAGTGAGGGGGAGAGAGAGTTCTGAGAGCTGGTGGAGAACAGAGAGCTTCCATTGTACAGTCTTACACAGCTCTGGCTTCTGAGATTCCTGTGGTATGAGATTTAACATTTGTGTTCTCCTTTGTTTCATGTAAAGCCTGTTATGTGTTCATTTCATTTCATGATCATTTCCAATTGAACAAATGAAGTGTTAAGGTAGAATTCATAATTTATATGCTCTGCCTTTAAGTTTGTTCATATTTAATGTTTTCCTCTGTTTGACAAGGATTCATCTTCTATGCCCTTGTCAGCTCCTCAGCAGTCTTGCCATTCCATTTAATCTCAACTTGATGTTAGAATTTCTTGCCTACCTTGCCTCAGGAGATAATCTGTGTTTTTAATTACATTTCTCTGTTCAAGCTGTTTCTTTGCCCCATGCAGCCTAGAAAAACCCCATCATTTTATTAAAAACCCCTTTTTTATCAATTTACTAGCCTAAAATCAGTTTCTTTTAAAGTCATCTCAGCCCCTTTTAGAAAACTTTTTGCTGAGATAGACTGGAGAGAGCCCTCTCCTGTCCTCGTAGGGCTAGCTACGAGGATAAGTGGTTTGATGTTGCCTTGGATTTTGCCTTCTTCAGCCTGAGGCCAAATTCGAGCGCTAACATATTGGCGACCATACTGGGGAGAATAGTCGACTTGTTGATTGTCTTGTCCCAGTACATGAAATCAAATTGCAAATCTGATGCTGATGGTGGACAGCAGTCAGATACATATGCAGGCTGAACCATTCACCTGGCGACTCCAATTCGATCCAGACATTCCAGTGCTTGTTGATCCATTCATGCAATGGTAGGGTATGTGGCAAACCCTGCCCTGTGTGAAGCTGTAGAAGAAATAAGAAATGAGTTAGCAGATACTGAATCTGATGAAGATGTTTTCAGCAGTGTTGAAAATATCGGTATCGGCAAAATATCGGCGAGGGTCCAGAAAATATCTTATCGACAATATCGGCTAAAATATCGGCAAAATATCGGCAAATATCGGCAAGCATAAAAAATATTTTTTTCAGATTTTTAAATATAGCCGATATTTTCAAAATATCGCGATATTTTGCCGATATTTTCCGATATTTGCCGATATTTTGAAAATATCGCGATATTTTCAAAATAGAAAATATTGCGATATTTTCTCGGCGATATATCGTTTTGCCGAAAATATCGCGATATTTTCGAATATCGCCGATATTATCAACAGTGGTTTTCAGTGCCTTGCTTCAATGGTTGAAATCTTCAAAGTTCCCTTGGTTCAAAACTAAATTTTGCGAGTTAATTGTTGAAAGAATCGAAAAGGAGATTCAAGATTTAGATGAGCAGATCGAGTCATATGATTTCCAAGACCCTAAAAAGTTCTTGGAAATCCTTCCTCCATTGAAACAAGAAATCATAGAATTGCCTACAGATGTTTATATTGACAGTGTGCAGCTGGAGGTATGTATTGCAGAGTTGGGGCAGCCAACAGAATCCGGCTTCCGCGATCCAATGGCAACTTACATGGACACGTTTTTCAGTTTGATTGATAGATCAGGCTCTCTTGTACGTGACCAGGCTCATTACGTGCATGAAGGGTTGCCAGCAATTACATCTGTGTCCTGGCGGAAGCATTCTCGAGCGGCATCATTTTCAGGTTTACTTGAATGGTTAATCTGGCATTTCAGTATTACCTGATCTATTTTTGTAGCAAAGTAGGGTAGCTTTTGTAAATAAATAAGCATCCAAAAGGCAGCATTTTGTTCCAGTTTCATTACAGTTTTAGTGTGAGGTTTGTTGAGTCAAATTTTCAGTCAATTCAGTCAGTTTCCAGTTAATAAGTTGAGTCTTCAGTTGTGTTGATTTGTTCAAATGATGACTCCATTGCCCAATGGGTGGAGGCACTGTCTGCTCTCCCAAAGCTCTGCGGTTCTTGGCACCTCCACGAAGCGGCAGCTGCCATCCCAAGTGGAGCCGATGTTAGACTCCGTCTTGTATGTCAAATGTGAGATTGATTCCTCTGGTTTGCTGAGTCAGTTTTTCAGTCAATTTAGTCAGTTTCCAGTTAATAAGTTGAGTCTTCAGTTGTGTTGATTTGTTCAAATGATGACTCCATTGCCCAATGGGTGGAGGCACTGTTTGCTCTCCCAAAGCTCTGCGGTTCTTGGCACCTCCACAAAGCGGCAGCTGCCATCCCAAGTGGAGCCGATGTTAGACTTCATCTTGTATGTCAAATGTGAGATTGATTCTTCTTCAAAACCTTGTTTTGAAGAAGAAATCATTCAATGTGTTTTTTTAGAATATGTATCAAATTCTCCAGCTCTTCAAAAGGCAGCAGCTTCCTCAGCTCCTATCTCTGCAAAAAACACAAAGAGAAGAAAACAAAATATCATCAGCAATCAGAGGCAAAGCAAGTTACAAGCTATTTGGAGAGGTCTCACTGGAAATCCCAAACAAACTTCATTGTCACAGCTATTGAATCAAATGATTGTGTTAGCGCTGGGAATGCCCTGCGTCTTATTGATCAGAGGAATGTGATCCGAGGTGATTTTGTGCTTGTTAGTAGTGACACTGTGAGTAATATGTCTTTGAGGCAAGAGTTCATTCTGAGCAGCATGCATACAAGCCTCCATTGATAATTTCTTGCAATCTAGAAGCCGGCATATACTTTCGCTTTTACTAAGCTCAGGGTGTTCCTTAAGGTATATATCAATCGCTCTGTACAAATCATCATGAACTGGGCGTGCGAAATCGGGTATAGCTTCTGCTTTTATGCTAACTTTGGAAATATGGTACACTCAAGGACTGGTGCCTATATCCGGTTTGCTGCCAGACTCAGAGGTTGCTCTGGATTCAAATTCTGCTTGCAGGAATTATTACAATTGGGACTTTATGGTAATGTTGGGTCTCAGCACAGCTGCACGTATAAGAGTTGGTAATGAGCTAGGAGCCCGGCGCCCGAAAATTGCCAGATTTTCAGTTGTAGTTGTGGTGATCACATGCTTCATCATAAGTGTCATTCTTGCCGCAGCAGTCATGTTACTGAAAAAGGAACTGGCTATGTTATTCACAAGCAGCACTGTGGTCATGAGCGTTGTTTATGCATTGATCCCTCTCCTGCAATATCTGTAATCTTGAATGGCACTCAACCTATTCTCTCAGGGGTGGCGATAGGATGCGGATGGCAAACTGTGGTAGCGTATGTGAATTTGGCAACATATTACGTCATTGGCCTACCTATTGGAATTGTTTCAGGGTTTAAGGTCAACATGGGAGTCGATGGAATATGGTGGGGAATGATAATTGGAGTGACACTCCAGACGTTGGCTCTAATTATTCTTACAGCACGGACTAATTGGAACAAAGAGGTCCAAACAGTATCAGATAGAGTCGAGCATTCCCAATATGAGGAAAATGATTCCTCAGATACACTGCCCGCTTGACTAGGCTCTTTATGAAGCGCAACTTGTCAGGGGTTTAGCTACAAAGTGTTGTGTCGAATTACAGAAGCAATATAGTTAAATGGCATTTGAATAACCAGATGGCCCCAAACTTAAAAGCCAAATCATCATCGTAAACAGTAAGAACAAGACAATTAAGCAATAATAGGGGGGCAGGATTGCCATTTTCTTTCTCTTTATGTGGCAACTTGGCAATACAGAACGGTATGGCCACGTCAAAGATGTGGAGTTACATTTCAAGCAAACCGTCCGTGAAGCATCGAATCATACATTTATCATGTCACTAGTTAAGTACAAGAACCATTAAAATGAGTTGTGTTGTTGTTATCGCCTGGGCGTTAAGATATCCATCACAGCAGAAGAAATAGGATTCGATTCCTATTTCAAGACTTCAGTCCTGATCCTAACGGAATCTGCACTCCTGTTTGTCGGCCATCAGAGGGATTCTTGCAATTATAGTTGAACAGCTCATCTTTTTTTATCGACCTGTAGGGAAAAGTTTTTGGTCTATTTATTGTATGCGCTGATCTTTAGGAATCGATGAGTGGCTTTTACTATTTTTCATAGTGCCAGTTGAAACAGTTCCATCTTTTCGTGGATCGGTTTTCTTCTGAGCCGTTTAATGTATTAAATAATCATTTGTAAAGAGTGAGGGGGAGAGAGAGTTCTGAGAGCTGGTGGAGAACAGAGAGCTTCCATTTTACAGTCTTTGACAGAGATTTCAATGAAAATACACAGCTCTGGCTTCTGAGATTCCTGTGGTATGAGATTTAACATTTGTGTTCTCCTTTGTTTCATGTAAAGCCTGTTATGTGTTCATTTCATTTCATGATCATTTCCAATTGAACAAATGAAGTGTTAAGGTAGAATTCATTATTTATATGCTCTGCCTTTAAGTTTGTTCATATTTAATGTTTTCCTCTGTTTGACAAGGATTCATCTTCTATGCCCTTGTCAGCTCCTCAGCAGTCTTGCCATTCCATTTAATCTCAACTTGATGTTAGAATTTCTTGCCTACCTTGCCTCAGGAGATAATCTGTGTTTTTAATTACATTTCTCTGTTCAAGCTGTTTCTTTGCCCCATGCAGCCCAGAAAAACCCCATCATTTTATTAAAGACCCCTTTTTTATCAATTTACTAGCCTAAAATCAGTTTCTTTTAAAGTCATCTCAGGCCCTTTTAGAAAACTTTTTGCTGAGATAGACTGGAGAGAGCCCTCTCCTGTCCTCGTAGGGCTAGCTACGAGGCTAAGTGGTTTGATGTTGCCTTGGATTTTACCTTCTTCAGCCTGAGGCCAAATTCGAGCGCTAACATGCCCCAACCTGTCCACCAAATTTCGTGGCTAGAGCACATCCGATGCTACCCCAAATCAACACTGGATAAAGGCTTCCTCTTGGATGCTTAATGTAGGGTATACTTGAAAATGTCTAAGAAAGCCATCAACGAACTCTTCAATGGATGAGATGCTCCTAGGTCCATGATCATGCAGCTATGAGATATGACCATTAAGAGATCCCATGAACAATAATATAAGGACATCTTGGTGAACAACGTTCTCTCTTGAAGCATGTGTATTAAATCTTTCTACGTGGTCAATTGCAGAGAGTGGATCACCATCAAATACAGGCACCCCACCTACCATTATTCCCGAGACATGATTAGGAGACCCAGGGATGCTAGCATTGTCCAAAGCGGGAAATTTATCAAAGAAAGCCAACCTATTTGAGATATACATGAAAGATATGTAGGTCGCCAGGCTAAGTTGCACGAAACTTCTAGGAACCCAGCATTTCGGGTTGTACCCATACCCAAAACTTTGAAACTTGGCCGAAACTCGGCCTAAACTTGACCATTATGTAATCATCTATGAGAGTTAATATAGACTTGTTTTGCCTTCTAAATTGTCATATATGGGTCCCATTCCCTTTTTTCTTGCAAGATAATATGTTATTTGCATATTTATTTATATTTATATTTTTATATATACATATATGACGTTTTGGCTGACGTTTCAGCCCACGTTTCCATTTTTGGGAGGTGAGGTTTCTAAACGTACCCGTTTCGGAAGCTCTGAAACGTTTCGGCATTTCATAGCGCCAGGGTGATTTTAAAGATGCTTAGAAATATGCTTGCTTCACCTTACAAGCATTGACCTTAAAGTTCAATGAAGAGCTAGGACTTCGTTCTTCCAATGGAGTCGCCAATAATGTCATGTCAATATGTCATATTGGGAACAAAGCACACGTTTCGTGTCCCCGGCAACGACACCAAAATGTTACCGCTCAAACTAGCAGGGGGTCCTAGAGGGGCATTTGTTAGGTCAAGACAAAAAATGAAGCTAAAGCCCACTGTCACCACAACTAGAGCTTCATACGTTTTACGGACTTTCACCGATGGGAGGAGAACTGATATATAGAGAATCACTTATGAAGGATAGATCAACTAAGATAGATGTGAAGTGATCTCAAGGACCCTTTCATAGGGGAGGCTTAAGAATGGGACTTGCTTGCTTCTTAAGCAAGGTACAAGGCTTTCTAGGAGAAGGGGATGAGGATTTAAGGGCTAGGTTTAAGAAGTGTGAATTGTAATGGAGCTTCCAAAACCCTAAAATCCTTTTTGAACTTGGTTTTCCAAGTGGTTTCAAAGGTATGGGACCACATGGGACCAAGTGGGCCCACGTTAAGTCAAGAGGAAGGAGTTTAGCAACCAATGATAGACTTGACCTAATTAGGGAGAGGAAAGGGATCAAGGAATGAATTTTCAAAGAAAGGCAATGCAAGGATCCCAGTGAGGTTTCTAGCCTAAAGGAAACCAAAGGCAAGAATTGGTCTTCGAGCTAAGGCTTGTGATATCTCAAGATCCCACTGTTGAAATCCCATGAAAATTGGAGGGCTTCTTGACGACACACCAGCGCAGTTTTGGACCAAAAATCGAAGTATTTGTATGGCTAGATTATGAGATAATTGATGCCCTAGGTGACCTATGTAGGCTAGGCCTAGAAAAATAAGTGAAGGTGAAATAAATAAGCTTTAAAGTGATCACCAAAGGAGGACCAGTGCTTTGTCCTTCGGGAGAGATGGAGTCATGGAAGATTTAGAGTTTGGATTGATTTCCACTTGTCAAGGAGGCCTAAAAGACAACTTCGTTCGGCATTAGCGCTTAATGGAAGTAGCTTCAAGGTCATTTATACTTTGTTCAACAATATGTGGTGACTTTTCAAGACAAGGATGTTTCTAGGAATATTCATTCATTCAAACATGGCCTAATCATGATACAATACTATTTAGAGATTTAATTTCCACAATTTCATTCCAAGAAAAGTAGCAAATTAACCCTACAATAGCGAAAATCCCAATATCATGAATGCAGCAAAATAAATAATCAAAATAGCATTAACATAGTACTTACATGTAAGAAGAATATATCCAATCACCAAGATATGCCAATCATAGAAGCTCCAAGACAAAGAAGAATAACCAAACATCGAAATTCATCCATTCATCCAAAAAGTCTCATCCTCAAAAGATAGCGAAAATCTCACAAGAAGATATGATCCAATCTAATTGATGATACAAAATGAATTCATGTCTCTCCTATTTATACACACATTAGGAGCTCGAATTACCTAATTTGAGCCTACATAAGCCCATCAACTAAAAAAATGTGCAAATAACTATTTATTGGTGATAAGCCCACCAAACTAGCTCATAAACAAAATAATAAGCCTCCCAAGAGGTTGAATAATCAATAATGCATGTCGTTGGGCTCTCTGAGAGGCTTGATGAAGTCCATAAGTGCCAAAATGATGAACTAGACTTTCAAAAGTAAGGGGCAAGGGGTTGGACCCTTGTTCTCCACATAATAAACACGTGGTGCTCCCAATGGCTATGAGGGCACACAAGTGACTTCATGGGTCTCCAAGTAAGTCGAAGATGCCTATAGATCATTTGTAAGGGCTCAAATGATGGTGTAAGTGATGCCACATCAGCATACAAGTCCTGGGTCATCTTCCAAGTACATGGTACAATTGTGGGGTTGTCTAAGCAAAGGTGAACCAAGTACATCTTCCTTGTCTAATACGTGAATCTCGAGCAATCTTTGAACATCTCTGGGATCCATGGAGTGTTGTCCACTGTTGTAGAAGCCGATGGCTCTCAACACACACCCTACATATGCCAATGTAGCCCTCTAGAGGGTTAGGACCCCGTATAGGAAGACCAAACCCAAGATGGAGACCACCTGCAATCTTGCATAAGATCCAATGCGTCCCCTAACCTTCCGGTACAACGAATCATCAAGGAAATCGAGTAAAGGAGCTTACAAACCATGGACAACAGGTGGGGACTTCATGATGGCATGCCCTTCCATAATGGGCTTTGGCATGTGCTAATGTCTCCAAGCTCCAAGCGAGGTTAACCAAGTATCCTATTAGGTGGTTTCTACTTCTAAAGGGGATAGTATGTCCAAGGTACATCCTTTAAAAGGGTGGTGGCATGTGATGAAGAGATGAATGGAGTAGGGAATGAAAGGGGCAGCCCTGGGTCACATGTTGGGGTACAAGGGTAGCTAATACAAGGGAAGCCCACACTTGGGTATATAATGTATAGGATGGAGCAATCGTGGTACATGAGGTGCCCCGACCTTGATTTTTCCACCCTTCTTTATATGTCTTTTTCCTTTTATGATTTTTCTTTAATTAACTGCTCAGGGCTCAAGGGGTAAGAGCATGATGTGTGAGATATAGCAGTGGATACCCCCTTTAAGGTAGGGCAGTTCATTGCCCACCAGGGGTTGGGACAATCATGGGTTCCTAAATGATAAAGGAGGCTCATCTAGGGCCTGTAGGAACCAAGGTGATGGCCATGATGATGGGGTAGAGCTCATGTATTGGCTTTTTCCCACGTGCTAAATGTGTTTGTCCTGGCCATCTTTTGCATTTTGTGTTACATTTTCTGGATGTGGCCAATTATGCTTTTACTTTTCTTTTCAACTGCATCAACCTCTGGGGCATCATTCTAGGCCTGACCCAAGGTGTGGGCCAGGGGAACCGGAAGGCTAACCCTAAGTGGACCCAGTGGAGGAAAGTGGACCCAAGTGGGAGAATTGATGAATTGGGTGAACTGGTTGATAATGAGTGGAAGGGTAGTAATATATATGTATGAGGGAGCGGGACCACTCATCCAAAATCAGGGTTTCCCATGTAGTACCATCCCTAAAGGCCAAGGGTAAGTAAAAGACATCCCACGGGACTAGGGTCCAAGGTTAACATCCAAAAGAGGTATAGGGGACAAGGGCACAGACGTAGCCCACTCTTTCCGCCGAATCCCCCCATTAATCCATGCCCATAAGTGTCCATGATAAGCAAACTAGAATATTCAATTACCAAATGACAAGGCACACCTTTAAGTTTGGGAGGCCCGCCTTCAAACATACGACCATGGCAAATGGGTGAGGGACCACATGGCTGGCTCATGTGGCGGAGAAATGGCATGACAAGCTAGTTGGTGGCTACAAGGGGTTGTTGGCTGTAAGACCCTGTTAATTTTAGGTATGTTCTATGCTTAGAGCAATTTATTTCAATTTTCACAGTTAGCTCCATATCTTTTCCAAATTAGCAATCACATCAGTATTAAAGTAAACCACAAATAGAACATAAACATAAATCGCAGAAGACAAACCAAGACAAGAGGACACAAGATGTGGTGCTAGCCAGGGACAAACCCCAATGTGGGGAAACCCTTCATCAATTCTTCTTATATGTTCTTAAATAGTTCAGCAGCGAGAGAGAGATAGTACATTTACAACAGAAGTCAACACTTTGACTTATCTAGATAAGAGCATAGATCGTCTCTAAGAAGATGATACATGAGATCAGTTGAAGACATGCTGCTTCAACTGATTCTCCAAGGTGACTCCTTCACCTATCGTTGTGTTGAATTTCGTCATCATGCTGTACCTCACCGCGCTGCACCATGCTGCACCCATCATCACTATGTTGCATCTCATCACACTTCATTAATCATGACTGTACCCATCACTGCACTGCATTATGTGCCATTGTTGCACCATGTTGCCATCCTGACCTATGTGTTGGTTGCACCTTGCTTGCTTGTTGTCCTTAGCATGCTTGTGGTTGCATGCTAGTTGTCCCTTGCATGCTAGCTGAAACATTGCATGCTTGGTGTATTTGCTACTAACTACCATACAACTGTCCCAATGTTAGTTAGTTGTCCCTTGCACGCTGCTCTCCTTCAGAGACAAATGCTCCAGTTGTTTTGGTAGTTCCCGACAGTTCTAGCAGTTCCGGCTGTTTCCGGCAGTTCCAGTTGTTCCCGACAATTCTGCAGTCTCGGCAGTCCCGACAGTTACGGCGTTTCCGACAGTTTCAGCATTTCCGGCTCTTCCGGCTTTTCTGGCAGTTCCGGCTTTTCCGGCAATTCTGGCTTTTCTAGCATTTCCGGCTTTTTCAGCAGTTCCGGCTTTTCCGGCAATTCTGGCTTTTCCGGCAGTTCCAGCTTTTTCGGCAGTTCCGACTTTTCCAGCTTTTCCAGCTGTTCAGGCAGTTCCGGCTTTTCCCGCTTTCTGCCCTCTGGATTAGGGCAACGTTATTCCTTAAGATCTCTCCTCCTACTAAAACCTAAAGACAAGTAGAGAGAGGAAGAGATCCCAAGTGTGTTGAAATGACTTGAACGCCACCTCTATTTATACTAAAACGTTGAGCACATGTGGGGTTTATTTGGTTGCTGGCTGACCTTAACGAATTGTCCCATAACACAAATAAATTCATATCTCCATGAATACTTATTGGAATCGGATGATCTTTAGATCAATCCTACTCCTCTCGATGAGAGGGATCCAAGAAAAATATCAGCTTCCATTAATAAGATGACCCACATGGACTTTGGCCCTAGTTGCCAATTTTAACACTCCCTCTCAACTAGGGAGAACTCCATCCGCTGATCCATATGTCCGACTGTACTATCTCTGTCATCAGTGCCCTACACTGCTCTGCTCTGCTTTGATCTTGTTAATTTTAGGTATGTTCTATGCTAGAGCAATTTATTTAAATTTTCAAAATTAGCAATCACATCAGCATTAAAGTAAACTGCAGATAGAACATAAATATAAGTCGCAAAAGACAAGCCAAGACAAGAGGACCCAAGATGTGGCGCCAGCCAGGGACAAACTCCAAAGTGGGGAAACCCTTGATCAATTCTTCTTTTATGTTCTTCAAAGTTCAGCAGAGAAAGTGAGAGAGATAGTACATTTACAATAGAAGTCAACACTTTGACTTTTGATATCTGCAGAGATCAGTTGAAGACATATTGCTTCAACTGATTCTCTAAGGTGACACCTTCACCTATCATAGTGCTGCCTCTCGTTCATTTGCTGCACATTACCGTGTGACACCTTGTTGTACTGTCACATGTGTTGAACCTTGATGACTGAGTTGCTCTCATCTTCATGCTGCATCTTTCATGGTCTTATTCATCATCAAGCTGCCCATGCTCATGATCTCATTCATCATCATGTTGCCCATGATCATATCATCATGCATCATTATGCTACTCATGATCATATCATCATGCATCATTATGCTGCTCATGCTCATGATCTCATTCATCATGATGCTGCCCATGATCTCATTTATCATTATGCTGCTCCTTATTGAGATTGCTTACAGATATGGTTTCTACATATCCTTGCAACTGCACCTGTTGTAGATTGTGTAACATCATGATATTAGACCGTTCATTCTAGCCATCCTTTATTATGACTGAGATCACTATGCCGTGCATTTCTGTGGGATCATTGGAATCCTTCTCATCATGATTATGACGGGACTATGATTGTAGGCCGAGACAGAGTGTCACAGACTCTTGTCTTCACAAGTATGCCTGAGACTGTTATGTCTCCATGACAGCATATGGATATCTCCATGACTGTGTATATCCATGACAGTGCATTGATGTCTCCATGACCTGCATCGTATAGAGTCTCCATAGACTGCTAACTGTCTCCATGAATAAGTCTTCATGAAACTGCGTGACTGGAGTCTCTATGCCCAGATCTATGCTGCTAGATCCACTCTACACGGTACTGCGTGACAGGAGTCTCTATGTCCAGATCTATGCTGCCAGATCCACTCTACACGGTAGCCTGATCTACGCTGCCAGATCCGCATACATCGAGAGTGTCAACGATTGCTGCGTGCCATGACTGCACCATACCCTACTGTGGATTCCTTCATATGATCTACGCTACCAGATCTGCATAAATCGAGAGTGTGAACGATTGCTGCGTGCCATGACTGCACCATACCCTACTGCGGATTCCTTCATATGATCTACGCTGCCAGATCTGCATACATCGAGAGTGTCAACAATTGTTGCGTGCCATGACTGCACTATACCCTGCGTATGAGTCTTTTATGAACTGCGTGTATGGAGCCCTGCATATAAATGACTTCAATGAACAGCGTATCAGCGTATAGAGATTCACCATGAACAACATATCAGGTTTCCTTGAGCAGCGTATAGAGATTCCATCTTTTGACTGCGTTTAATTGTTATTGGACAGCGTATAAGATTTCCTCATAAGCCTGTGGCTTACTACTGTTAGGGCATCACGTGGCTGTAGTTTAGGGCTGCATTTAATTAGGGCATCATCTTGCAGCGAGGGCTCCTTCTAGGCCAACGTATTCTTTAGTTCTCTCCTCCAAAAACCCAAGACGTGGAGAGGAGATCACCTCAAGAATACATGTCTAAAATGACTTCAAATCCTCACCAATTTATACTGAAACGTGGATGATGAATAGACACGTCCATTGGGCTTCTGAGCCTACTCAAGTTGCTGGCCAACTTGACAATTTGATTTATAACATAAATAAATTCATAACTTCATAAATACTTATCGAAATTGGATGATCTTTAGATCAATCCTACACCTCTCGATGAGAGGGATCCAATAAAAATATCAGCTGCCATAAATAAGATGCCCCACATGGAGTTTGGCCCTAGTTGACAATTTTAACAGATCTGCTGAGCTCTGCTCTGCTCTCCTCTGTTGAAACATGAAGAAGAAGAATTGATCGAGAATGTCTCATACCATTCTCTACTGACTTGAAGTCAGTTTCATCTGAAGAGAGTGTGTCACGTCACTCTTACTGACCTGAAGTCAATTTCATTGATCCCAGATCAATTTCACAAGAGAGTGTCTCAAACCACTCATACTGATCACAAATGAGTTTCATTGATCCCAAAGCAATGGAGGTCATCCTAGCATAGGGAGTACGGTAGATACAGCGATGCGTCCATCGATAGTACTACTATGGTCCCTATCCTCATTTCCCTGCTCATTGATCAAATGAGAGGTACTTCCCATGAGTCCCAGACTGCATGGGTAGGATGCCTCGACAGGAGAACTAATCATCCTATCCACAAGAGAACGAATCATCCTGTCAGTGGATGCCACGGAGAACTAATCATCTTGGCCCACAGGAGAACTAATCATCCTGTTCCACAGTTGCCATGGAGAACAAATCATCATGGCCCACAGGAGAACTAATCATCCTGTTCCATAGTCACCACAGAGAACAAATCATCCTGGCCCACAAGAGAACTAATCATCCTGTTCCATAGTTGCCACAGGAGAACTAATCATTCCGGCCCACAGGAGAACTAATCATCTTGTTCCACAGTTGCCACGGGGTATCACAGGGGAAGGTTGAACTTGTCATCTTCTACATAGTGCACCACCAGGGGAGGGTGAGTCGCCCTATAGTCGTATGTTGCTCCAATAAGTACCCCAAGCCCCCCAGAGCTCCCAGAGCTCAATGCATGCAACATGTAGGACCCTTATAAGAAGGTCTCTCAATGACTCCAAGTCGTTCGGGAAAGTCACAGATTTGACCTTTCCTTAGGGCTTTGACAAAATGTCTGTGACCTGTACATCAGTCTCAATGCAATGGAGCCTCCTTGCTCATCGACTTACCATATCCCAGATAAGGCAGTGTCTGATGTCTATCTGCTGGAGCAATAATTGAATACGGGATTCCTCAATAATCGAATCCCCCCTCTGGTTGTCACAGAGAATCACAGTGGTATTCATCATGTGTACAAACAGCTCACTTAAGAGATTCTGCAACCATGCAGCTTCACACGAGATCATACTCGTAGCTATGTATTCGGTCTCGGCGGTGCTTATAGCAACCGACTTCTGCTTCTTGCTCATCCATGATATCGAAGCAGAATCCAAAGAGAACCAGCACTGAGAAGTGCTCTAGTGATCCTCCACACTGCCTGCCCAGTCAGCATTCGAATAATCATGCAGTTTCATATTTCTGGCAATGTATCTCAATCCATGAGAGATTGTGCCCCGAAGATATCTCAGAAGATTCTTGGCACCAATCCAATGAGGCTCAACCAAATATGAGCTCACCATGCTAACTGCAAAACATATGTCCAGACGGAAGTTCACCAAGAACATCAATGCGAATGAGTTTATGAAACTCAGAGGCATTTCCCAAATTTGGTCCGACATCACTACCATATAACTTTTGAAAGTTAAGATCCTCGAGGTAGTCACAGGCTTGCAGTTTATCATTCCACATCCGGAATCCAACTCCCTCTTACTTCTACAAATGAGAGGGTCTGCACCTGTCAGAAATAGGTCGTCCTCATAAGGTGCTGGTATGAGAGGTCTATCATCCACAACCTTCCGGTAATGGTTTGGATCAGTTTCACTCCTAGTGAATCTCAGCTTTATCAGACAGTTATCAATCCTCTCATACTACGCCGGAGGTGTTTTGTTTCAAGCCATAGAGGGCTTTCTTCCACCTGTATACATGAGATTCCCGATCATGAATCTCAAACTCCTTGGGTTGTTCCAAACCTGTGGACCTGCTGCATGAGGGGAATGGTCCCCTTATAAGATTTTCCTTCAGTACATCTCAGACATGTACCTTCATGCTCTACTTGAATTCAGACATCCCTATCACCATTTGACTCACATCAGGTAGGGCCCCATAGGTAGACCTCCGGTGTTATAGATGTGATATGTCCATTGACATCATCCCCAATGGACCATCCTGCAACTTGATACAAATTGCCAACCCTGAACCCATGAGAAAAAGCATCTTTGAAAATTATATTTTTTAACACGTACCTTTCCATCGATGAATGCCACCCTGAAACCTTTGACTTCCATTTCCGAGATGGACACCAGGTTCTTCTTGCGATCCGATACATAAAAGAGATTCTGTAAATGAATCAAGTTACCCTTATTCAATTGAGAGTTAACATTCCCTACACCCTTTCTGGGATAGGTGGCATCGGCTCCAAGTATAATCCCACAATTGTTTCCATCTCCACCAAATTAGAGAGTGCACCAATCTATCCGATGAAGTGCCTTGAAGCACTACAATCTATAAGCCAGATTCCCAAAGAATCTGAAGGAGAGGGCCAATACAAGATAACGCTTCTTTATCTTATTAGCACCAACATTTGATTCTTCATACCTGGGGTTCCTTGCATTCTATGAAGAGTCGGCCATTTCCTTGATGACTTGCATTACCTGTCATTCCTTTGATCATTGAAGATGTCCCTGGAATGATTGTTATCATCATCAAGTGATGTTTTCCTGCCATTCAAACACTCCTTCGCATAATGGCCAAACTAGTTATCGGCCTTTCCTTCCACCCTGAGATCCGATCTTCCAATGAAGTGATCTTTAGGTAGGCCATATTCTGCTGCGCCATTCTGATAATATTCTTTGCTTCGATTTCACTCTTGGTGAATTTGAAGAGGGATGAGGAATCCACTGATCCTTTTGTCCTTTCCCAACTGTCTTCGGTGATTGCTCTTTCACTCTTGCTTGGGCATTGTCTTCACCTCAGCTCTGATACCATGTTAATTTTGGGTATGTTCTATTCTTAGAGCAATTTATTTCAATTTTCACAGTTAGCTCCATATCTTTTCTAGATTAGCAATCACATCAGTATTAAAGTAAACTACAGATAGAACATAAACATAAATCGCAGAAGACAAGCCAAGACAAGAGGACACAAGATGTGGTGCTAGCCAGGGACAAACCTCAATGTGGGGAAACCCTTGATCAATTCTTCTTATATGTTCTTCAATAGTTCAGCAGAGAGAGAGAGAGATAGTACGTTTACAACAGAAGTCAACACTTTGACTTATCTAGATAAGAGCATAGATCATCTCTAAGAAGATGATACATGAGATCAGTTGAAGACATGCTGCTTCAACTGATTCTCCAAGGTGACTCCTTCACCTATCGTTGTGCTGCATTTCGTCATCATGCTGCACCTCACCGCGCTGCACCATGCTGCACCCATCATCACTATGTTGCATCTCATCACACTTCATTAATCATGACTGTACCCATCACTGCACTGCATTATGTGCCATTGTTGCACCATGTTGCCATCCTAACCTATGTGTTGGCTGCACCTTGCTTGCTTGCTGTCCTTAGCATGCTTGTGGTTGCATGCTAGTTGTCCCTTGCATGCTAGCTGTAACATTGCATGCTTGGTGTATTTGCTGCTAAGTACCATACAACTGTCCCAATGTTAGTTAGTTGTCCCTTGCATGCTGCTCTCCTTCGGAGACAGATGCTCCGGCTATTTCGGTAGTTCCCGGCAGTTCTAGCAGTTTCGACAGTTCCGGCTGTTCCCGGCAGTTCCGGTTGTTCTCGACAATTCCGCAGTCCCAGCAGTCCTGACAGTTACGGCTTTTTCGGCAGTTCCGGCATTTCCAGCTTTTCCAGCTTTTCTGGCAGTTCTGGCTTTTCCAGCATTTCCGGCTTTTCCGGCAATTCCGGCTTTTCCCGCAGTGCCGGCTTTTCTTGCAGTTCCGGCTTTTTTGGCTCTTCCGGCTTTTCCGGCTTTTCCGTCAGTTCCGGCTTTTTCGGCATTTCTGGCTTTTCCAGTTGTTCCGGCTTTTTAGGCAGTTCGGCTTTTCCGGCAGTTCCGACTTTTCCAGCTTTCTGCCCTCTGGATCAGGGCAACGTTATTCCTTAGGATCTCTCCTCCTACTAAAACCCAAAGACAAGTAGAGAGAAGAAGAGATCCCAAGTGTGTTGAAATGACTTGAAGGCCACCTCTATTTATACTAAAACATTGAGCACATGTGGGGTTTATTTGGTTGTTGGCCGACCTTGACGAATTGTCTCATAACACAAATAGATTCATATCTCCATGAATACTTATCGGAATCGGATGATCTTTAGATCAATCCTACACCTCTCAATGAGAGGGATCCAAGAAAAATATCAGCTTCCATTAATAAGATGACCCACATGGAGTTTGGCCCTAGATGCCAATTTTAACAGACCCTAAATTACATAATATATACCTAAATTTTTTAATAAACTCAGATAGTTATTGTTACCAGAATATGAAATCTATCTTAACAAATATACCAAAATCCATAATTTACCCTAAATTTATCATTAACTAGACATTGAATTTGAAAATAAAGTGCAGAAGAATACCTGGAAATTAGTTTGAAGATGTTTCCCAATTTGCTCCTATTACCAAAAGACCAAAACCTCCCAGCCAAACTGGGCACAATCTTGGTACCCAACTCCCAAAATACTTTAAATTCAAAGTAATTTGGCCCCCGTGCCCAAAAGCTTCAAGAATAATTGCTCAAATCTCCAGTTCTGAATTCCAATCCTTCAACTTCGAATTCAGATCTTCAGTTCAGAATTTCAGTCTTCTGTTCCCTTTTCCTCCCCTTCCAATTCTCCACATACTTGCATAAATAGATTTTACAGGCAGTCACCGCCTTCTTCCACTGCTCTCGACAGATTAGATTGAGGGATTTATAATATTACGTGTCGCTGGAAGGGTACAAATATTTAATAACCATAGATATTATTATGTTTGATTTTTACTTTTAAATTTTAATTATAGGTACATTTACATTAATATGTTTGTAATGTTTATTTTATAAACTTTAATTATAATATTTAAATAAAATAAATTTTATATATATTTTATAATTATTAACTTATAACTTTAATATTATTATGATGGAGAATATTAATTTTATTCATTAATCTGATACTTATGAAATATTTATTATGCATATTCTAAATGTCAATTTTTAGGTATTATCTCCTTTCTTATTTATTTTAGGTACTCAAACCTGTTATTATTTATTTAAACATTTTCACAATTATTTAATAAGTATATTAGTGCAAGGTATGCAATGTATGCATATGTAGTTATCATATGCCTACATCGTATACATGTTAATACCTTTTTTCCTATAAATCGAAAATGGGTCATCACATACTTCACTTCCTTCAGAAAACTTCATCCCGAAGTTAGGGTTTATATGATATATCAAAAATTGCTT
Source organism: Pinus tabuliformis (assembly GCA_031772625.1). NCBI lineage: Eukaryota > Viridiplantae > Streptophyta > Pinopsida > Pinales > Pinaceae > Pinus > Pinus tabuliformis. The sequence continues at coordinate 1,703,543,883 of CM062819.1, forward strand.
TAGTGATTAGGGTGATTATGTAAGGGTTGCATTTTAGGATTGATTATGTCATTAAACCATTTAAAGTAAGGGAACTTAAAATTTGTGTTCTAACATTTATAATTTTATAACTATAATAGTCATGTCTTGCCCCTACTTGGTTCCCAAGCTATTCTAGAATCATCCTATCCTTCCTAATCTCTTCCACTCCCATCCTATCCGTCCTCTACTGGAGTATGTCATGGCATCAACTATACTGATCTAACCATTCATAGACTCTTAAGGATGTCAGCATCGATTATATTGACCTGATTGCCCAGTAGGCATCCAGCGGTCATCATCACATGTCTAGGGGAGCGTGATTTGCACAGTCCTCCCATGACTCCAAGTTTTGGAGGATAAACGGTGGGAAATACCTCCACCCCTCCTAGTAGAACCAGGGTCAACACCCTATCATGGAATCTTATTGAGTCTCAATTATTCTTGGAGATTTTGTCATCACGTGGTCATTTGGTAACGATGCTATCTACAATGTAGACACTTGTCTATACATTATAACATATGTATCAATATATTCAAAATAATTCGTATTTAAATAACAGTTTCTGTATAATTCATATATGTTACTATCTATGGTACAACGTGTTGATTTCTGTAGCATCGAATTTGTTATTGCCTCGAGATGTTGCAGAGAGGCTAAGATGCATGCATTCTCCAATACCCAGAAATCGTTTGGGAAAATTCCACCTAAAGATGAGTTAATTAAAATAATTAACTTTTTTAAATGGTTCCCTAAGTCTAAACTTAGGAAATCTAGTTAATTAAAGGGTATTAATCAAATCAGGCATGAATCTTCTAGAAGAAGATGAGGATCAACTCCTAGTTAATCTTAGCCCTTGATCATGTTTTAATCTTGGTCGTTGGAGCTCCAACGAGAGATTATAAAAAAGAGTTCGATGGGCACTTGGAAAACACATCGAATGAAAGATCAAAGATCGAATTTCTCAAGAGTAGCAGTGTTTAGTTGTCGGAGTAATATCGAGTGATCTTGCAATGAGGGGCAGAGATAGTAGTCCGAAGGAGAGTTTGCTAGATCCGAAGAGTGCAAGGCATAGAAGGCATAGAGCAGTTTAGTGAGGTAATGCAGTGACACACAGAGGCAGCGCAGAGCTTCAGAGGGAGTTCGAAATTCAGCTAGGAGAGTCGAGATCTAGTGCCAGAAGTCGAGGTGTGAGACCGGAGGGCCAGAGGGTCGCATTTCCAGATAGCAGGAGATCAACAGAAGAGGTGACACAGAACCTAGCCAGTGTGACACAGATCTGCGTAGGATTGACGCAAAATTTGTGCAGAGGCAGCGCCGGGCCAACGAGCCAGACCCTGATCAGTGTCGGATCTCCCGCATCAGTGTGAGATTTTTCTTACTAACTCTTTGCCAGCATTTCTCTGTATCGGATCGCTAGTTTGGGCATCCAACGATTTGTACTCAAATTTACTATTGCATAATAATTAAAACCCTCACTGCTGCACCGATTTTCTCACATTGGTTTTCTTGGGACATTGTCCAAAAATAATTGTGTTGATGTGTGTGTTTATTTCTCTCCAGTGCAGTATTTAGTTTCCGCAGTATTTTATTTTGTGTAGGCTGTAGTGTATGTATTTCAGTATTTGCCGTAGAAAACTGCAAGTAACTTATTCAAGTAATTTAACAAGTAGGTGAAATATTATCAGTTTGTTGCAGTAGGAATCAGGTAACCAATTTGTCACATAACGTACTTGGTCATATCTAACCCATATATCAGTAAGTTAACTTTCATATTAAAATGTAGTCATTCTTTTATTTCTATCTTATCAAACATGTTGATATGCAGAAATGAAACAAAATTATAGATATCTTCATCTATAACATATTCATGATTTAGATTTCACAACAAGGTTACTCAAATACTAAACTTCATATTGGTATTTATATTCCAGCAATGTTAATTAAATAACATGTTTCATATTGGTATCCATGTACTAGTAGAATTAAGCAATAACATATATCATGTTTCAGTAACATTAAAATTCATTTTCATATGTTTCAGTAACATATATCATCTCAAAATAGTTTTAAGTATATGATTTAAAATAAAGTAACTATATATAAAATATGGCTTTAAGTTCTTCAAAATTAACACAAATTGGGGTATTTCTGACATAAGATCTATGTGTCTTCCCAGGTAGCCGATCTAGGACTATACTTGTCCCACTGGACCTTAACTTGGTCTACCAGGTGGTTCCTGAGTTATTGAACCCTACGTTTCAGTATACGTAATGGTTAAATCGAAATGGTTCCCTCGTCTGATACTTGCATTTCCTTCCATTGAAGGTAATGAAATTTGTCAGCTATGTAATGTCTTAATACAAATACATGAAATACATTATGAATTTTATGCAAGTGGGGTGGCAGTGCAAGACGATAGGCGACAGGTCCAACTTTTTCCAGAACTTTGAATGGCCCAATAAATCGGGGTGATAACTTTGTCCCTTTTCCGAATCAGATAGTGCTTTTATTTGGTCTGATGCGGACGAAAACCTGATCCCCTACTTCATAATTCCTATATGTCCTGTGAGCATCAACATAACTCTTTTGTCTATCTTGTGCCTCCTTTAACCGTTGTCTAATTTGTTTTACCTGTTCCTCCATCTCTTGAATTAATTCTGGTCCCACTATCACTTGATCTTCTAACCTGTCCCAACTTAATGGTGTCCTGCAAGGTTTGTCATACAATGCTTCAAATGGAGGCATTCCAATTGAACTGTGGTAACTGTTATTGTATGCAAATTCGACTAAGGGCAAGTAATTTTCCCAGTGTGTTTGTTGGTCCATAACATACATCCTCAACATATCTTCTAGTACTTGGTTCACCCTTTCTGTTTTTCCATCAGTGTCAAGATGATAAGTTGTACTTAAATTTAGTTGAGTTCCTAAGGCTGATTGCATACAAGTCCAAAATCTTGAAGTGAATCATGAATCTCTATTTGATATGATCTTCTTAGGTACTCCGTGAAATCTGATAATTTCATTTATGAATACTCGAGCTACGCCAACAACTTTATAAATATTTCTTACAGGAATGAAATGGGCGTTTTTCGTTAATTAATCCATCACAACCAGAATGGCATTGTGCCTTTGCGGAGTAAGATGTAGGCTGACGATAAAATCCATAGAAATTATCTCCCATTTGGTCATAGGAATGTCGTGAGGTTGCAGGAGACCTGCTGGGTGACAATGATCAGCTTTCACTCACTGACATTCAAGACATTTTGCAACGAATTGAACAATATCGCGTTTCATGTCTGCTTAAAAGAAGAGTTTCTTTGTATCAACATACATTTTCTTTACACCAGGATGTGCACAATACAATGCTCTGTGGGTTTCCTTAATGATGGTGTCTTGGAGATCCACATTATCAGGGATGTACATCCTTCCATGGAATCGTAAAATTCCATCATTTTCTAGTTCGCATCCCTCAAACTTAGGTTCTTTTGGATTTTTACTATTGAGTTCAGATTTTACTTTTAAATACCAACTGTCTCTCAAGAGATGTTCTAATACTTGTTGCTTTATTTCTACCTTGATAGGTATGAAGGAAAAAATCCTTGGCCTTCTACTTAGAGCATCTTCCACTACATTCTCTTTCCCTTTTATGTAGGAAATTCCAAAGTCATACTCACTAAGGAATTCACTCCATCGTCTTTGCCTAGCATTCAAGTCTCTTTGAGTGAATAAGTATTATATATTTTGATGGTCACTTTTGAGCATAAAGCTTCTCCCTACTAGATAGTGTCTCCATATCTTTAAAGCTAGCACTACAGCGGCTAACTCTAAATCATGTGTGGCGTAGAGTTCTTCATGAGGCTTTAACTTTCTTGAGGCATATGCTATTACTCCTTTGTCCTGCATTAATATTGCACCTAATCCTTGCTTGGATGCATCAGTACACATAGTAAAATCTTTGTCCATATCAGGTACTCGCAAGATTGGTGCACTGGTCAACAATATTTTAAGTTCAGAGAATGCTCTATGACATTCTTCAGTCCATTCATACCTAACTCCTTTATGCTGGAGGGTTGTGATAGGTTTTGCAATTTTGGAGAATCCTTCTACAAACCTTTGATAGTAGCCGACTAAACCCATAAAGCTTCGCACTTCATGTGCATTTTTTGGTATTGTTCATTTCATGATTGCCTTTACTTTCTCACGATCTACTGAGATCCCTTCACCAGAGATAATATGACCCAAGTAATGAATTTTTTTTTCTGAAAGAAGGAATACTTGGATAACTTTCCATATAACTGATGTTCTCTAAGGCAAGATAATACTATCCGCAAATGTTCTTCATGCTCTTTCTCATTCTTGGAGTAGATGAGAATATCATCTAAGAAGACTTGTACAAATTGATCGAGATATTTGCAGAAAACGTTGTTCATAAGGTTCATGAACACTGCTGGTGCATTGGTCAACCCAAATGGTACCACAGTGAACTCATAATGCCCAAAGCGTGTTCGGAATGCAGTCTTAGAGATATTGTTTTCCTTAATTCTTAACTGATAATAGCCTGATCGTAGATCGATTTTTTTAAAAACAACATCTCCTTTCATTTGGTTGAAGAGGTCATCAATTTGAGTCATTGGATACCGATTCTTTACTGTAGCTCGATTTAAGTCTCGATAGTCTATGCATAATCGCAAGGAACCATCCTTTTTCTTGATGAAAATTACAAGAGCACCCAATAAATCGAATGTGTCCTATATCCAATAGTTCCTTCAACTGAATTTGTAATTCTTGAAGTTCTAGAGCTGTCATTCTGTAAGGTGTTTTAGAGATTGGTTTTGTACCAAGTTTCAATTCTATTGTGAGATCCAACTCTCTTTCGGGAGGTAATCCTGGTAGTTCCTTTGGAAAAACATTCAAAAATTCGGATAACACTGGATATTGTTCTAAGGATGGTCCTTTCTCTTTGCTTACTTCTTGAACTGCATATACCTAACAACCTTTTCTTAAACAACACTTCATTTGCATTGTTGAGATGAAGCGTAAAGATACTTTCCTCTTAATACCTTGGATTTGGATCGTCTCCCCTTCATCATTTATACAGAGAATTGTTTTCCCGTAATAGTCTACCCATGCTTGATGAGCTTCTAACCAGTCCATCCCTATGACGAGGTCATAAGTTCCTAGGGTTGTGACATAAACTTTTAACTTAGTCGAACAAATCCCTAGATCAACTTTGCATTCCTCAACACTTAAATCTATGGATTGGAGTTCTCCTAAAGCCATTTCCACCTGTCTGAAATCGTTTTTCTTGCAGGCTGCCAACCCACATTTATTTAATGCATATGACAAAATGAAACTATCAGTGGCACCAGTATCAAATAATATTTTGAGTTTTATGTCGTTAATAATACCTGAGGATTCCACTACAGTGGACTGATGTGTTGCCTGGTTGTTGTTGACTACTGCATGGATTCTATGATTGCCTTGGGTATTTGATGATGGCTCTTTTCCTGTTCTATGCATTATACTTGACAAAACTTCCGAACAATCACATTGAAAATGTGGTTCTCCACATCTCCAACAATTAACCTGGGGTGATCCCTTTGAGTCAAATTGTGAATTTCTAGACAAGGAGCTCCATCCTCTTGTGCCACATCTTCTCGTGTTTCTTCCTCTATTAGTAGTTCCTCAAGATTTCCATGGACTTGTGTTTGATGATTCAACAACTATAGTATTAACTGTCATGAGAGCTCTTGCTCCTACTCCTCTTGGGGTAAATCTATTACCATAAGGAGGTGGTCTCGAGCTACTTCCCCTGAAGAAGTTTCGGGGAGTCTTTCCTGGAAATCCTGGCTGTAGGGGTTTTGTTGGCATGACATCCCTTTTTATCCCCAGATGCTCCTCTGCATAACGACCACATTCAACTGCCTCGGCTACTGATGATGGCTTCCACATCCTAACCATGGCCCTAATGCGAGGATTTAATCCATATACGAAGCGCTCAGTTTGACGTTCGTCAGTATCTAGATAACAAATATATGTCACAAGCTCCATAAACCTTATCTCATATTTCTCCACTATTTTGTTACCTTGGACTAGCGTATGAAAGGCCCCGACTTGCTGCTCTTGAAAATAAGGTGGTAAGTAATTGTCGCGAAATCTTTGCCTGAACAATTCCTAGGAAACATTATCCGTTGTGAGGTGTAATTGTTTTTCTAGATTTCCCCACCAAATCAAGGCACTTTCCCTTAACTGAAATACGACAATTTTTGTCTTGGAGGTAGAAGAGTACTCTATTAGGGCAAAACATATGTTCATTCCTTCTAGCCATGCTTCAACACGTTCTCCAGCTCGTCCTCCTGAAAATTCTGGGAGTTTAATTTTCTGCAACTCCCTAGAAATATCTTCCATTGATTGTCTATAATCAGGACCTTTGGGCCCCACTGGATTTATTTCTTCAACCTGAGGTTGCTCCTCTTTGATATTAGCTATTTGCGGCCCTTTTAATGTTTCCAATATGGCTTCCAATGAGCGTATTATAATGGTTAACTCAGGTGTTGAAGCGATTGGCATTGATTATGGTCTTAGTGGTGGCGATGGCGATGGCGATGATAACGATGGTGGCGTTAGCGGTGGCTATGCTACTCGATCGCGTTGTGGTCGTTCATATGTCTTTACCATCGCAATTTTTCCTGGATACATAATAAAATTAAGAAAATCTGAGATATACTTTTAAATTTAATATATATAATTTTGCAAATTCAAGCTCACGAACAGGTATAGTCTTTTTTTAGCTATTTTTACCTGCAGGCAGGTCTTGCTGGTATTGAGGTCAAGGAGGGTGGTATCGTCACCTCCTTGTCTCAATGCATGGTGTTCTATCCTGCTGCGTAATAATGCTTATCAAAATGCATGGATCTTCATAGACCATAGTATCATTTCATAATATTTTCCTAGCAGTTTCTAATCCTAAATGCGGTCATGGAAGACCTCTTTATGGCAGAGCGTATTTTCAATCTGATGTTAATGTCGACAAGATTTGATACAACAATTTGCATAAACATTTCCCGCTATCTTCTTAGAGCGCTACACAAGGACATTATGCAACTTAATACAATTAAACTCCCAACCACATATACTACCAATTCCTACTTATTATCATAAACTTGTCTAAAATATCTAAAATATGTATATGTATGGTTTATTTCACTTACTTTTAAAAGAATAATTAATAAACATTGTAAATAACAATTTGTGATATATATAATAACATAATATTTAAATTCTCAGAAATTATATATATATATATATATTAAACAAATCAATGAATCACAAGCTCGACATACATCATGCCATAATTATGTGTATCCTCCTAAGTTAATTTTTAGTTATATATATATATAGATGGCGGCATAAGAAAGTGTCATGGTCGACTTCATCAATGAGTTTATAATAATGAGACATCTATCTTATTACTTCAATTTCTAGTTAATAATACATTAAAAATAATATATATTAAAAAGTTTTAACTAAAATAAAGTAATATATAAGTTCAATGTTCAAAATATCTACGAATATTTATATATTTGTAAAAATTACATAAGACAATTTTTTACTTTCGTATCACATACATTATTGACGCAGATTTATAATAATCAATTAAATCATTAAACTAACTACTATACAAGGTTCTTATGTTTTAATATAGATAAGAAATATGCTATCAAAACCATGAGCGACACCTAATCATATAGCCCACAGAATGGTTTACGGCCCACCGCAAGTATCCAAGTTAAATGCCGAGATCAGAGGGGCTTCATCGCCTTTTTGAAATGAACACTATCGAGTTCTTGTAGTCACAGGGGGCAATGGAAAATAGTGAAGACACCTTGTCAACAAGTGCACCACCAGGTTTCCATTTACCTAGATGACGATGGGCTCAGCCCAAAAAACTTGATGGCTTTAAAATTTTCATCAACTCTACATAGCTTCTCCACAGTGCCATCAGATTTACTCAGTAAAAATAAATTTATTTATAAAGAATATATACATGATACATGATACTAAATTAATAATTTGAATTTAAGTTGTTTGCTACCAAATTTCTACGATATTTCAAAATTACACTTAAATTTTAAATATTCAAAACCTACAATAGGATTACGGTCAGGTGCATTAGCATTATGCTAAAGTCCATTCCCATATGTTTCAGTGGAATTATCTATCGAAATTTATTATTGAATAGGTAAAAAATCATATTATTTGAAACCATTATTGTTCAAAAAGCTACTGACCCTAAATTTAACGCATTTCGTTGTTTGCGTGGTCAACCAGACTGCATCATTTTATTTCCCGTGTGGTCTGGCAACCAGTTGAATTATGTCTCTCTACTTTCATGCTATATTTATCTCAATACATCTTATCTTATGTTAAACTCATACATGGCGAAGGCAGAATATGAAGGATAAGCATGAGATTACCTTTACTATTCACAAGATGTTCATTTATAATACATTGTACATGACTGTTGGATTCATCTTCCAACGTCTCTTGGACTCCTTTGACTATTTAACTTCCACACCATAACCCTTAGAGGATTAGGTGTCCAACATTCCCCCCCTTAATCCAAAGGGGTATGTATGAGTCCAAGAAGAGAGTTGTAATACAAGATGTGCGAAAATGCATGGAAGCACTAGGCTGAATGTGCTCTCTGAAATGTTGGTATAAGGTGATGGTTTAAGGATAACCACCAACACTGGAACGCTTTGTGCAGTTCTCGAAACTCTTCCAGGTCTGGCAAGAAGCTGAAATCTTCTGCTAGAGGAAGTGTCCCTAATGCTTTGGAGAGGGAGACCTTCAACCTAAAAAAGGGAGGTCTACAACCTGTTGTGGTTGAAGGATAACCACCAACTCTGGAATGCTTAATGCAATTCCTGGAACTCTTCCAAAACTGGCAAGAGGTTGAAGTCTTCTGCTAGAGGAAGTGTCCCCAATGTTATGAAAAGAGGTCTCAACCCTGCATAGATGATTTAACCTCAACCTTGCATAGATGATTTAAGGCTGACCACCAACCGAAGGCATGCTCAGGGGCATCTCTATCTCTGGCTACAACTCTGAATCTGGTATGGCAAGTTGTGGCTCAGGCTCGCTTGATGTGGCTTTGAAGCTTGTAAATGACCATCAATTCCCCCCCGTCAGATACAAAGTGAGAAGATGAAGAGATCTCAGCTGCAAGACTTTTCAATATTCGAGAACAAATCCTATTGTATGAGAGAAATATCTTCTTGGTTGTTGAAGCCCATTGCTAAGAAGCGATCCATCCAAGATGAATCTTTGTTCTTGCAGGAGGTTTGTTTTTGAAGCATCTATGTGAAGAATGGGTATGCTGACCACAATGCTTGCACAGATGAAGATCAAAACACTGATCTTTCACATGGCCAACTCTTTCACAATGTTGCCATTTCACAATCTGTTGTTGTAGAGGAGGAGGAGCAAGTGAAGATGAACCGTCCTGAAGAAATCCAGCACTTTGAAATCGGATTGGCTTGGAATAGTCCAGAATATGAAAGGACACATCCTTGTCATATCCAATACCGGTTTTGTGCTTGTTATGGACAAGCTCTTCCTAAGGTCCGATGATGGGCTTGGGAAGTGCAAACTGAACTTTTGCATCTGCGTGTAACTTTGCTGCTTCATTGGGCACTGGATCTGAATCAACTGCAAAATTATTGATTTGTTGTTTATGGGAGTCTGTTTCAATGTTCTGAACAGAAATAGGTTCAGAATGATGACTCCACTATTGTAATTCTTCTTGTTGCAGTTGAGATTCAAGCTGCAAAAATTCAATGTTTTCTTTTGCATTTTGTAAACAGGTTCGAATATCGGAGAGAGTGTCCTTATTGATTTGGACTGTGTTATGAGCAGTAGATAACATTAGAGTGTTTAATAACTCTAAAAATTCATCAAATCTAGCCATGTGTGGGCGGAATACTGTTGCAATGGCTATTGGAATACGAACATAAGGAAGCTTCTCCCGAAATGAAATATTACAGAAACAAATAAATGCTCCAAAAGTATAGATCACCAACCCATAAGAATATGTGTCACTCAACAAGGAGCTCTAATAACCAACATCAACCAAAACTTTTGAATATATATATAGTCAACATCAACCAACGCATGTGACTAACAGGAGTTTTAACCAACGCACGTACCATGGACAACGCAGAGAGACTGCTGGAGATTACATATGGACAACGAACAATGACATCAGCAATCGATTCTTTACGGTCGCTCCATGCCGGGAGGACGATGACTAGTAGCGAAGGGAAGGTGCACCAAATCCCAATTCCAGCAAAATAGCACTTCTCTACAGTTTAAGTGACACTCTGCGTTCAATGGCCTTCCTCCTCCGTTTCTTCCTTTGTATCTATCTACGTTGCTTTGTCGTGCTTTGGAAGCAAATTTCAATGGCAGTGAAGACCGACATACGACAAAATCTGGGATATTCAACGCACCGACTTAATCCTCCAACCAGCAAGCAACAATGACTCACATCATAAAAGTATTCATTAATTTCTTGACTAGATCCTTCCTCGATAATTTGTGGGAACTCATCAATTTTACTTCAGTGATTCAACAATGCAGTGATTTTATGATAAATTGAGAAGAAGGTAAATAGTCTTCCAATGAATGCTGCAAAATAAACGTGGTCATTTAGTGGTCAAGTACTTGAGATCTAGATCTCCACATCGTCATTTACTTAATTTCAATCCTCCAAATCTAAGTTGAAATGCTTCGCAAGATTCATTAATTTTGTAAGTCCTGCCTCGTCTGCTGGAGCGTTAATCCGAAGAGGATGGTGAAGAATGGACACCGTCAGCTCCACTACAAGAGCTACAACAATAGGAGCAAGCCCAAGACGTGTTACAGTGCATTGTTGGTCCAGTGTTAGGTTCTGGGTTGAATCCACTGGAGCAACAACATCACTGTTATTTCTTCCAAGAATAACAACCCTACAAACTTTTTTCCTCGAAATATTTTAGCGCCAGAAGAGTTTGAGCGCGGTGGACAGTGGACTAAACGCAGGAGGTGGATTGTGGACCATGCGAGGAGTTTGAGTGCGGTGGTAACCACTGTGTATTACCATGGTGGTCAAATCCACAACCTCAAAGACAAGAAAGGAATGGTAGTCACAAAAAGCTTAAACTCCATGTGAGCCACACAAGCACAAAACTGATACCAGTGTTTGTATTGCAGCAAATTGAGCAGCGGATTTATGGATGGGAAAGTGGATTTATGGTAGAGTTGTATGGCGGAGCGATTATGAGTCGAGTGTACAGGTATGTAGTGATATATTAAAACCACAGTTATAAAACCGAGAGTGTTATGGGGAGGCAGTATGGTGTGAGGTATGATGGCATGATATAACGGACAGCATGGAGGTGAGGCGGTATGAGGTATGAATCAATGCCAAAAATGACAGTGTTCATATCACTGTGTGGGAGTAAGTAATGTATGGAGGACCAGAGTTGAGAGGAGTGGAACGATGGTATAGCGAAGGAGCGATGTCGTAACAGAATACACCGCAGCAGGGAGCCATGAGTGGTGGTTTCAGACCACCTGCAAAGGAGCAATGGTATGGATGCCGCAAGAGAGATCGGTGGTATACCACAGTTATAGGAAAAACCCCACCGCAACATTGATGGGGGCGATATGTCAAGCCACACAATAATATACGTTATATAATTAACGGGAGTGAGATTCAATGTAATATGTTCAATTGAGCAGAGTTGTAATATATTCAACGTAATAGAGTTGCGAAACCTGGTATCAATTTAACGCAACAACATGCAAACCAGCGTGGACCAGCAGAGTGATATGCAGTGGTATAGTTTTAAAACGCACTGTAGTCGCCACGGATTTCTGACTAATTTAAGGACTGCATGCAAGCTAACAAATGCATATTTGGTAAACTGTAGAGTGGTACGTCAAGAATCGCAGGGACTGTCAGGCACCTCCTAAGATAGCTAGAGCATAGGAAGCTCAGACCAACGCTTATTTAAGGAGCAGTTCAAGCTACATTGGGGATCTGCAAACCTAATGCTCTGATACCATGTTAAACTCATACATGGTGAAGGCAAAATATGAAGGATAAGCATGAGATTGCCTTTACTATTCACAAGATGTTCATTTATAATACATTGTACATGACTGTTGGATTTGTTGATTTGGGGTAGCATCGGATGTGCTCTAGCCACGAAAATTGGTGGAGAGGCTAAGGTACATGAGATCTCCAATACCCAGAAAGGGTTTGGGCAGATTCTAAACAGTTTGGGAGATATTAAAATAATTAATATTTTTAATGGAGTTCCTAAGTATAAACTTAGGGAAAATAAAATATATGTGAATTAATATAAAACTATGTTAGAAGGGTCCAAAAGTCATGGATCAAGCCAGATCTAATCTTAGCCATTGATTAGGGACTTAATCTCAGTCGTTGACTTGTCAACAAGAAAAGTATAAGAGGAGGCTTGAGGGTCACTTGGAGAACACACTGAGGGAGACCAGTCAGTTCAATTTCTGGAGCGGGATTAGCTGAGAAATTGAACCAGTGGTCCGGTGAGTAGTCAGGAGGCAGTAAGTACGGAGCAGAGAGGCGGGATTAGCCAGTAGAGATCAGCATTGAGGCAGGAGAGGCAGACGCAGGGCTTTTCAGGCAAACGCAGAGGAAGCAGAACACTGCACAGTCACTAGCTGGGCTTGCGTGGGTGACGCAGAGAGGCCCAGGGCTAATGTAGTCAAGCAGGGGCTGACGCAAAGGGTTTGAGAGCCACGCAGAGGTTAGCCAAGCTGACGCTGGGATTGGGAGAAGTGTTGGAGAATTATTTCTCTCTGTGGGTAAGCTAGTTTGGCACCCTGTTGTACTAAAGATTTGCTGAATAATAAAATCCTCCCTTACTGCACCAGTTTTCCCCCATCGGGTTTTTCCGGGGACTGTTGTCCAAAATATCTTTGTCAATGTGTTAATGCTTGTGCATATGTTTGTTTCTATATTACGGTGTGATGTCTGCAGCAGTATTTATTTTAATGTTTATTGAAGTAATTTCATAAATAACTTATCGTGGAATAAGTAGGAAAAATAAATCAGTTGGTGCAGTGATAGAATTTTCACAGGATTCATCTTCCAACGTCTCTTGGACTCCTTTGACTATTTAACTTCCACACCATAACCCTTGGAGGATTAGGTGTCCAACGTCTTCGTTATGGGAAAATTATCGACCACAAAATTAGCCAAACAAAATAATTTAAAAATCTTTCACCTTTCAAAAGGTTGAAAGACGTTTTTTCGACTTGACTTTATTAAAAGTCACATGTTAAATAATGCATTTGGATTATTTCAGAACTTCACATTTTAAATTAAAAAGTTATCTCTGAGGTTAGTTAATTGAAATTTACCGGATTTTAATCTTGGGACAGACAAGAGGTGAGGCAATGTAAACATTTTCCATATTTTTAGAAGTTTTATAAAATTTAAAGCGATTGTATGAAAGGCAAGAGAATATTTTATTATTATTAATTTTGTCACAGTGCAGTCTTTGGTGGGAGGACGATCAGGTGAGACCATGAAAATTGGGTCCATATTTCTGAGAAAGTGTGGTAATCGATGGAAGTACGATATTTTATTAGACAATACTTTTGGAAAATTAGCGCTTCGATATTTGTTTACAATATTTTCCATGTGTAAAGTGCAACAATAAACTGTTTCACGTCAAAAGTTTTATTTAAAAAATTAGCCCACTGGAATTTCTTTACAACATTAGCGCTCTGAATTTGATGGCCACAATGGCGATTTCTGTTACCACAAATATAGCACGATATATTTCTCATATGCCTAAAGAAAAAGAAAAGACAACACATTGTACCGACCGATCGACAATTCACATTGCGTCAGTGCAAGCTTGGTAGCCGGTCGGGACCAACGATATCACCGACTAGAGATAATATTGTCCCTCTTTCAAGAACGGACGGGAATGCAAAAGAAATGACTAACAGAGAGCAAGCCTCATAAAGAGAAGGCGATTTAACAAGGTGTAGGGCTTATAAGGTCCAAGAGTTGGCAAAACCTAAGCTCTGATACCAGAGTGTAAGACCCTAAATTACATAATATATACCTAAATGTTTTAATAAACTCATATAGTTACTGTTACCAGAATATGAAATCTGTCTTCACAAATATACCAGAATCCATAATTTTCCCTAAATTTATCATTAACCAGACATAGAATTTGAAAATAAAGTGCAGAAGAATACCTGGAAATTAGTTTGAAGATGTTTCCCAATTTGCTCCTGTGAGGGTTGCAGGGGAGCACCTAATGATCAAGCCTATGGCCCTAGTATTGATATGCGATTCATGGTAATGTTAAATTCTTAAAGTAAAAGGATGCAAATGAAGATTAAGGAGAATGTCATTTTTCATCCTTTTAATTAAATTTTTAACATTACCATGAGTGACTCAGGATGTTTGAGAGTGGTTTCAACGTCACTGGATTTCATATGGAGAAAGTAGAATTTTAGATTTCATTCAAAATCCAGTAGACTTATCAGTTTTTCAGGATTTCAGGATTGGGGGGATTGCAATGTTTCCATTGGATTTTGTCATGTATTAGGGTATGGAACTCATATTTAATCAAGAGCACCAATCCCTCTATGTACCTTGATGTTAGTGACATTGGTTGTCGAACTCCTCTATCATGACCCTCCTAAAAATGTACGCATCACTTAAACAAAAATGTTGACTTGACATGCTATGCTTTTTCTATCTTATGTTAATGCTTAGAGGGTGATATTAATGACAAAGATCCCTATATAGATCCAGAGGTAATGACAAAGATACCTTTGGATATTAATGCTTAGAGGGTGATATTAATGACAAAGATCCTGATTTTCCAACAAGACTAAAAAATTAGGCATTTCTCGTGGTGGCAAGAGGCCCAAGCATTAGCAATAGAAAATAGATTTACTTGTCTTTTCTAGTTTCTAGTAGTTTTTATAACTATTGACTCTTTCATATTTATTGTGATACTTTTTGTAAACAATATATGATAATTTAAGTTTGGAGTTTGAAGTTGGCAATTATAACTCATTAGTAATGAATTATGAATATGATGCTTCATGAAAGTTGAAAGTTGTTCCATTTCATTGCATTTTATAACATTTCATTTCATGTTAGATATTATTTGTTGTAATGGTTACACTTAGCTTACAAGTACAACTTTGGTGATCAATGATGATAAATGTTATATATTGAATTTTGAAAGCTTGAAACTTTAAGATTGATGAATCATGAGACTCAATATGTTGTACATTACTATGTTACTAACTTGTGGATGTGGTTGATGAAGATTATAAATTCTAGATGATTGTTGTTATATGGTTCAATCTATGTTCTTTTATGTTTTTTATATCTAATTCATCATTCTACATGTTTTTGTTGACATATATGCATCAAAATATAAAATATATATATATATATATATATATATATATATATATAATGCTCTTGGAATCGCTCCCAAACCGAGAGCTTCTGAAAATGTCGCTCCCGCTCCCGCTTCCAAGTAACCTTGGCTTCCTTTACCAAAAGACCAAAACCTCCTAGCCAAACTGGGCACAATCTTGGTAACCAGCTCCCAAAATACTTTAAATTCAAAATAATTTGGCCCCCGTGCTCAAAAGCTTCAAGAATAATTGCTCAAATCTCCAGTTCTGAATTCCATCCTTCAACTTCGAATTCAGATCTTTAGTTCAGAATTTCAGTCTTTCGTTCCCTTTTCCTCCCCTTCCAGTTCTCCACGTACTTGCATAAATAGCTTTTCCAGGCGGTCACCGCCTTCTTCCACCGCTCTCGACAGATTAGATTTAGGGAGTCATAATATTACATGTTGCTAGAAGGGTACGAATATTTAATAACCATAGATATTATTATGTTTGACTTTTACTTTTAAATTTTAATTATATGTACATTTACATTAATATGTTTGTAAAGTTTATTTTATAAACTTTAATTATAATATTTGAATAAAATAAAATTTATATATATTTTATAATTATTAACTTATAACTTTAATATTATTATGGTGGAGAATATTAATTTTATTCATTAATCTTATACTTATGAAATATTTATTATGCATATTCTAAGTGTCAATTTTTAGGTATTATCTCCTTTCTTAATTATTTTAGGTACTCAAACTTTTTATTATTTATTTAAACATTTTTCATAATTATTTAATAAGTATATTAGTGCAAGGTATACAATGTATGCATATGTAGCTATCATATGCCTACATCGTATACATGCTAATACATTTTTGCCTATAAATCGAAAATGGGAAATTACACTGGCTGTCGGCTGAGGACCATCTTGGAGAAAAAATTTCTCCTATGGATATCACCCACAAAATGGTGGGTAACACAGCCCACAAACTACTTGTTGTACAACTCAGCTTCCTCTGTTTTCATCTGCAACAGCTTCTAATCAACTCGGCCAGCCTTTCCACAATCTTTAGGACACTCGACCCTCAACAAATAACCCTCGGCCAGCCAACTCCTCTGTTTCTCAGGCCCTTGGCCTGCCTTGCTTGCCCTGCAGCCCTGCTTCTAGGGTTGAGGCAGCGTGCAGTCAGATGTCCTTGCCCTCGGCTATGTTGATTTGGGATAGCATCGGATGTACTCTAGGCCTCAAATTTTGCAAGGAGGCTTGGGCACATGCATTCCAAAGAACCCAAAAACCGTTTTGGGAAATTCCACCCAGAGACAATTATATTAAAATAATTAATATTTTTAATGGGGTTCCTAAGTCTAAACTTAGGAAAATTAAAATATTAATGGGTATTAATCTAATTGTGGGTGAATCTTCTAGATAAAGATGGAGATCAAGTCAAGACGATCTCAGCCTTTGATTAAGAGTTAATCTAGGCCGTTGGTTTTCCAGTAGGAAGATATAAGAAGGGGCTTGAGGGTCATTTGGAACACACACCAGGCAGATACTCAGTTGCTCGAATAAAATCGATTTTCTCACTGGTCGAAGTTCGGCAAGAGAAAATCGATTTAGAGGGAGAGTTACAGGTGGAGGAGAGACAGAGAAGGTTCAGCATCAATCAAGAAGACAGGGACGAAGACGTAGAGCAGTAAGAGGACAGCTCTGGGCAGGTTGACGTTGGGAGAGGCAGCGCTGGCTTGGGTGACGCTGGCACTGCGCAAGCCAGTGCAGGAGCCAAAGAAAGTGACGTTGGGCAAGCCAGAGAGACGCTGAGGGTGGAGGAACTTCTCTGTCGAGTCAAATACTTGTTCAAGAACGTTTGTAAACTTTTCTCAGAAAGCCTTGTTCTATACTGTTGGGTGTAATTTGTACATGAAGATTTTGCTGAAGAATAATAAAACCCTCATTTGCTGCACCGGTTTTCCCACATTGGGTTTTTTTGGGGACAGTTGTTCAAAAACAACGATGTCATTGTGATTGTATTTGTGCCAGTATTTTACTTACATTTACTTTCTGCAATGTTTTAATTGTGAAGGTTGCAGTAGAATATATTTCGATATTTGTCGTAAGAATACTGTAGATAACTTATTTCTAAGGTAATAAGTAGAAGAAATAATATTAATCACTGCAGTAGGATTTCTATTTAGAAATTTTCACATGGTATCAGAGCTACAGGGAAGCAGAAGAGAGAAGCCAGAGGATCCAGCATTGAGAAGAGAAGGGAATTTGAAATTCCTGCAAGGGCAGAAATTCGAATCTCCCAGAGGATTGTGCAGTTCAAGCCAAGGAGATTGGATTTCGTGGGAAAACTCTCTCTGAGTGAGTCAACAGAGAGGTAAGTCTTTCCAATCGAAATTTATCAGTGGTAGAAGGGGCAGCGCAACAGAAGATTCAGCAAGGAGGATTATCTCAGGTGGGACGCAGTTTTTCCTGCAACAGTTGATGGGATAGGTTAGCATACGAAATTAGCACAATATGGATATTCAAAGTGTCTCAGATTTTTCTACCAGATTAGATGAAGAATTCGCGTGCCTAACAAATTCAACATCAGTGGATGTTTGGTACATTGATAGCGAGGCTTCAGCTCATATGACTGGAGTACGAGAACATTTCTTGAGCTATCAAGAAGAACAAATGAACTTCCAAATAACTATGGGAAACAGAACAAAATGTACTCCAGTAGGAAGAGGCACCATAGCTTTTAAGACGGAAACAGGGACCAACATCCAAGCCACCAATGTTCTGCATGTGCCAAAAGTAGGAATGAACTTAATTTCAGTGTCTCAGTTATAGGACAAGGGATATGATGTATAATTCATAGGAAAGAAAGTATATGTTAACCATCCAAGCTGGAAGAAGAAAAAGACAATTGGGGTCCGAAGCAACAAGTTGTATAGGTTGCAGCTCAAATCGCCAATGGCACTGATAGGCAGCAACTGTAATGGTGAGAAGGAATGAAATGAATTATGGCACAGGCGAATGGGGCACTTACACCATGGAGCACTGAGGATGCTCAAAGAGACTGTTACAGGGGTACCAATCCTTCATACTAAACATGATGACTTGTGCAAAGGATGTGTGCTAGGAAAGTACACTAAAGCAACTTTTCCCAGAAGTAACAATAGAGCAGAGTGTGTATTAGGATTAATACACTCAGATATCTGCGGTCCTATGTCCATAAGGGCTCTTAGTGGTGGTGAATACTTCGTCACTTTTATCGATGATCACTCTAGAAAAACCTGGATCTATTTATTAAAGACCAATGATGAGGTATTTGATCGTTTCCGAGAGTTTAAGGCTCTTGTTGAAAATATGACAGGGAAAAAGATAAAGATATTGCGTTTAGATAATGGTGGAGAATATATAGACAAAGACTTCACAAATTTCTGCGCAAAGGGGTGCATCAAAAGAGAGTGTATAACTCCATATAATCCGAAGCAGAATGGAGTGGCAGAACAGAAGAACAAAACTATTGTTGGGGCAGCCAAAGCCATGTTTTATGATTAGGTTCTACCTAGGTATCTATGGGCAGAAGCTTGCAACACGACAGTATATATCCAGAATAGGACTCCTCATAGAGCATTGGGGAAGAGAATGCTCGAAGGAGTTTTCACATGGAAAAAGCCGGAAGTCATTCATCTTAGGATATTCGGAAGTGGGGTTTATTGTCACATTCCAAACAAGAAGCGCAACAAACTAGATCAGACTGCAGAGAAGGGGTATCTCGTAGGATACAGCGAGACCTCAAAGGCATATAGAATCTACATTCCTGGTAGCAGGAAGATTGTAGTAAGACGAGATGCAAAGTTCATGGAAGATAGAGCTTTTAGGAAATCTCGTGAAATGCCTGCAAAAGATCAGTCAGGAGATGTTCCGTTAGTCCAAGAGCAGCAGGGGCAACAAGAAGGATAGGCAGGAGAACATACACCTGGGTCGAGTACAGTGACCAGCACCAATATCTCCTCAGAAGGAGGAAATGCAGATGCTTCTCAACAGACGGAACGACAGGATCAGGAGGAAGAGTTGGTTGAGCCTCCCACCACCAGTGGTAGAACGAGCAGAGAAGTGCGGCAGACACTGAGGGACGCAGAGGAGTTTGTTGGAGCTCCTAGAGCCGAGAAGAGGCAGCATAGACAACCAGATAGATACCAAGCATTGGTAGCTCAGGTTGAAGAACCCTCTAGCTTTCAGGAAGTTGTTCAACACCAAGTATGGGTGGATGCCATGGTGGAAGAATACAACTCCATCATGACGAGTGATGTTTGGGAAGTAGTACTAGATCAAAAGATAGATCAGTTGTAGAATCACGATGGATCTACAAGATCAAGTATGTTGCAGACGGCAGCATAGAGAAGTACAAGGCAAGGTTCGTAGCAAAGGGGTATGCTCAAAAAGAAGGAATAGACTATGAAGAGACCTTCGCCCCAATTGCTCGATACACCTCTATCAGATCTGTTATATCCCTAGCAGCTCAAATGGGATGGGAGATTCACCAGATGGATGTCAAGACAACATTCTTGAATGGAGTGATAGAAGAGGAGGTGTATATAGAACAGCCTGAAGGCTTCGAAACTCATGAGAAGAAAACTCATGTTTGTAGGTTAAAGAAAGCCTTGTATGGGCTCAAGCAGGCACCCAGAGCATGGTATGGTCGGATTGATAGTTACTTGCAACAATTGGGATTTGTCAAGAGTGATGTTGATCCCAATCTCTACTATTTGTTGGTAGAGAATGAGCCACTTATTCTGGTACTATATGTAGATGACCTGTTCCTAACTGGGTCATCTAGGCTCATCTGGGACTGCAAGAACAGTCTTGAAGCCGAATTCGACATGAAGGACTTGGGATTCATGCATTATTTTCTAGGGTTGGAAGTTTGGCAAAAGAATGGGGAGATCTTCCTTGGACAATGAAGATACGCTACAAAAATTCTGAAGAGATTCAGAATGCAGGATTGCCGACCCATGGCTACTCCCATGATCACCAACTGGAAGAAAATAGATGCATCAGAGGACAAAGAAGTAGATCCCACCTTGTACAGGCAGTCCATTGGATCGCTTATGTATATGGTCAACACTAGGCCAAACATTTGTTTTGCTGTCAACACTCTTAGTCAGTTCATGGTGGAACCAAAAAGGGTGCATTGGGCAGCGGCAAGACACATTCTTCAGTATGTACATGGAACAGTTGGATATGGGCTGAAGTACTCTAGAGGGGCGGACGTCAATTTGAATGGGTTCACTAATGTAGATTGGGCAGGTAATTCAGTAGACCGAAAAAGTACCTCAGGGTACTGCTTCAGTGTTGGATCAGGGATGATATCTTGGTGCAGCAGGAAGCAGAAATCAGTAGCACTGAGTTCAACAAAAGCAGAATATATGGCAACCAGCATAGCTACATGCGTAGCCATATGGATCACAAAATTGCATATGAGCTTATTCAGAAAAAGGATGGACGTGACCAAAGTTTACTGCGATAATCAAAGTTGTATCAAACTCTCTGAGAATCCAGTATTTCATGATCGGTCAAAACATATAGATATCCGTTGTCACTTTATCAGAGACTGTGTTCAGCGTGGGGCAGTACAACTATAGTATGTTCCCACAGGAGAGCAGGTGGCCAATATACTCAGAAAGGCTCTCGGAAGAGCTAAGTTCACTCAGTTTAGAGAGCATATGGGTATGGTTGAAAATCCGTTTCAGTAGCAGCAGCAGTTTGCAATGCAGGGACAGTTGGCAGTGGCAGTGCCAGCAGCAACACAGATGTAGAAATTCAGAGGGAGTCGTAGTACAGATGTAGCATTGGCAGTGGCAATGTCAAAGACAGCAGAACATTTACATCAGTAGCGCAGTAGTTGGTGGACAACATGTCAGACATCAGCAACGTAGAGGACGATGCTTCAGAATCAAAGCAATATGCAGCAACAGTATATTGCTAGAGCACATTCCTCGCTAAGACAGAGTGTTGATTTGGGATAGCATCGGATGTGTGCTAGGCCTCAAATTTTGTAGGGAGGCTTGGGCACATGCATTCCAAAGAACCTAGAAACCGTTTTGGAAAATTCCACACAGAGATGATTATATTAAAATAATTAATATTTTTAATGGGGTTCGTAAGTCTAAACTTAGGAAAATTAAAATATCAATGGGTATTAATCTAATTGTGGGTGAATCTTCTAGATAAAGACAGAGATCAAGTCAAGACGATCTAAGCCTTTGATTAGGAGTTAATCTAGGCCGTTGGTTACCCAACAGGAAGATATAAGAAGGGGCTTGAGGGTCATTTGGAACACACCAGGCAAATACTTAGTTGCCCGAGTAAAATCGATTTTCTCACTGGTCAAAGTTCGACAAGAGAAAATCGATTCAGAGGGAGAGTTGCAGGTGGAGGAGAGACAAAGAGGGTTCAGCATCAGTCAGAAAGACAGGGACGAAGACACAGAGTAGTAAGAGGACAGCACTGGGCAGATTGACGCTAGGAGAGGCAGCGTTGGCTTGGGTGACGCTGGCACTACGCAGACCAGTTCAAAAGCCGGAGAAAGTGATGTTGAGAAAGCCAAAGAGACGCTAAGGGTGGAGGAACTTCTCTCTCGGGTCAGATACGTGTTCAGGAACATCTATAAATTTTTCTCAAAAAGCCTTGTTCTATACTGTTGGGTGTAATTTGTACATGAAGATTTTGTTGAAGAAAAATAAAACCCTCATCTGTTGCACCAATTTTCCCACATTGGGTTTTCCGGGGACAATTGTCCAAAAACAACTGTCATTGTGATTGTATTTGTGCCAGTATTTTACTTACATTTATTTTTTGCAATGTTTTAATTGTGAACACTGTAGTAGAATATATTTCGATATTTGTCGTAAGAATATTGTAGATAACTTATTTCTGAGGTAATAAGTAGAAGAAATAATATTAATCACTAGGATGGGATTTCTATTTAGAGATTTTCACAGGCTACCCTATAACACACAGAATAGGCCCTCAACCAAACTCGACCTTCAAACAAACTTCTTATTATAGTTGCGATTAGGGTCTTCTAGGCCCGTTCAAGCCTCCGCCTCCTCTAAGAATGCTCAACCCTTCCTACAACCTCATTTCCACAAACCTTAACATCCAAACAAACCTCCAAACTAGCCTTTACTCAGTCACAAAACTCGATCTCAAGCTATCCCTTATTGTGGCCTCTCTTGGCAATATTAAGACTGTCCCACATCTTCTTCTATTGCTCCCACGACTCCTCTAGACTTTATCTTCAAACAAACTTCTTATTATAGTTGCGATTAGGGTCTTCTAGGCCCGTTCAAGCCTTGGCCTCCTCTAAGAATGCTCAACCCTTCCTGCAACCTCCTTTCTGCAAACCTTAACATCCAAACAAACCTCCAAACTAGCCTTTACTCAGTCACAAAACTCGATCTCAAGCTATCCCTTATTGTGGCCTCTCTTGGCAATATTAAGACTGTCCCACGTCTTCTTCTATTGCTCCCACGACTCCTCTAGACTTTATCTTCTTCACAAATAAAGTTCCATCTCACTTGTGTCTAGGCCTCTCCTTTGGCCTATATTTATATCTCTCCAATAGGTGACTTAGGAGCCCTCTTTATCCTTCAAGAGACCCCACTACACAAATTAGAATATTAAATTCATTATCTTGGGTTCAAAACCCCAAACTTGGGTACTTTGCCCACAAACACATCCTTTTGTGGGTTTTCTCCTCACAAACCTAGCACCCAAGGCTTGTAGGAGTACCTCCCAAGCTACCCAATTTTCAACACTCCCTCTTAGCAAGGGAGGTACTTCCATTCCTCAGAAGTATCTCTTCTTCCCACACTGGAACACCATCCTCCTCCACGATTGCTCTCCACCATGCATCATACGCTTCGTCATCCATCACAAAAGCAAAACCTACAGTATGAACAATACTCTGCTTGGAAGTGTCCTTGCTACTAGAAGCCTCTAGCCTCATCTTATCCTCATAGGCCTTTAACCCATTCCATGGCTCCTCCTTGTCAGGTATGAAAGTCTCCTTTATCCATTCTGACGATGTGCTCTTCTTGTCGGAAATATTGTAGCCATGGTCAATGTTTTCATCATGTGAGGAAATTGAAAATTTGAATTTATATTTTCCCTCCAAAAATTATTTATGTCAGCTTTCTTTTGAACAAGTCGGCTAGGCCCCCAAAAGGCACCCATGACCCCATTTGAAGTCTATTTATAAGAGAGTTGTTGAAGAATGTAACTAGGCTCGGTCTCCATATTTATATTTGAGTCAAAGAATGAAAAATAAATTTTTATTATTATTACAATGACTTATTAAAGCACGGGTTTCATGCTTGGGTCATCATTTTATAGGTCAAAGTGCCCATTGAGGACTTCTAGGTATTACTGTTAAAATTGGCAACTAGGACCAAACTCCATGTGGGTCATCTTATTTATGGCAGTTGATATTTTTATTGGATCCCTCTCATCGAGAGGTGTAGGATTGATCTAAAGATCATCCGATTCTGATAAGTATTTATGAAGTTATGAATTTATTTATGTTATAAATCAAATTGTCAAGTCGGCCAGCAACTTGAGTAGGCTCAGAAGCCCAATAGATGTGTCTATTCATCATCCATGTTTTAGTATAAATTGGTGAGGACTTGAAGTCATTTTAGACATGTATTCTTGAGGTGATCTCCTCTCCACGTCTTGGGTTTTTGGAGGAGGAGAGAACTAAACAATACGTTGGCCTAGGAGCCCTACCTGCAAGATGATACCCTAATTAAACGCAGCCCTAAACTACAGCCACGTGATGCCCTAACAGCAGTAAGCCGCAGGCTTATGAGGAAATCTTATACGTTGTCCAATAGCACTTAAACGCAGTCAAAAGATGGAATCTCTATACGCTGTTCAAGGAAACCTGATACGTTGTTCATGGTGAATCTCTATACGCTGATACGTTGTTCATGGGAAACCCTATACACTATACGTTGTTCATTGAAGTCATTTATACGCAAGGCTCCATACACACAGTTCATAAAAGACTCATACGCAGGGTATGGTGCAGTCATGGCACACAGCAATCATTGACACTCTCGATGTATGCGGATCTGGCAGCGTAGATCATATGAAGGAATCCACAACAAGGTATGGTGCAGTCATGGCACGCAACAATTGTTGACACTCTCGATGTATGCGGATCTGGCAGCGTAGATCATATGAAGGAATCCGCAGTAGGGTATGGTGCAGTGATGTCACGCAGCAATCGTTGACACTCTCGATGTATGCGGATCTGGCAGCGTAGATCAGGCTACCGTGTAGAGTGGATCTGGCAGCATAGATCTGGACATAGAGACTCCTGTCACGCAGTACCGTGTAGAGTGGATCTGGCAGCATAGATTTGGGCATAGAGACTCCAGTCACGCAGTTTCATGAAGACTTATTCATGGAGACAGTTAGCAGTCTATGGAGACTATACGATGTAGGTCATGGAGACATCAATGCACTGTCATGGATATACACAGTCATGGAGATATCCATACACTGTCATGGAGACATAACAGTCTTAGGCATACTTGTGAAGACAAGAGTCTGTGACACTCTTTGTCTTGGCCTACAGTCATAGTCCCGTCATAATCATGATGAGAAGGATTCCAGTGATCCCACAGAAATGCACGGCATAGTGATCTCAGTCATAATAAAGGATGGCTAGAATGAACGGTCTAATATCATGATGTTACACAATCTACAACAGGTGCAGTTGCAAGGATATGTAGAAACCATCTCTGTAAGCAATCTCAATAAGGAGCAGCATAATGATAAATGAGATCATGGGCAGCATCATGATAAATGAGATCATGAGCATGAGCAGCATAATGATGCATGATGATATGATCATGAGTAGCATAATGATGCATGATGATATGATCATGGGCAGCATGATGATGAACGAGATCATGAGCATGGGCAGCTTAATGATGAATAAGACCATGAAAGATGCAGCATGAAGATGAGAGCAGCTCAGTCATCAAAGTTCAACACATGTGACAGTACAACAAGGTGTCACACGGTAATGTGCAGCAAATGAACGAGAGGCAGCACTATGATAGGTGAAGGTGTCACCTTAGAGAATCAATTGAAGCAATATGTCGTCAACTGATCTCTGCAAATATCAAAAGTCAAAGTGTTGACTTCTATTGTAAATGTACTCTCTCTCTCACTTTCTCTGCTAAACTTTGAAGAACATAAAAGAAGAATTGATCAAGGGTTTCCCCACTTTGGGGTTTGTCCCTGGCTAGCGCCACATCTTGTGTCCTCTTGTCTTGGCTTGTCTTCTACGACTTATATTTATGTTCTATCTGCAGTTTACTTTAATGCTGTGATTGCTAACTTTGAAAATTTAAATAAATTGCTCTAGCATAGAACATACCTAAAATTAACATGGTACCAGAGCTGAGGTGAAGACAATGCCCAAGCAAGAGTGAAAGAGCAATCACCGAAGACAGTTGGGAAAGGACAAAAGGATCAATGGGTTCCTCATCCCTCTTCAAATTCACCGAGGGTGAAGTCGAAGCAGAGCATATTATCATAATGGCGTAGCAGAGGATTCTGATGACCCATCTAAAGATCACTTCATTGGGAAGTTCAAATCTAAGGGTGGAAGGAAAGGTGGATGCCTTGGTTGCAATAAGTTCGGCCATTATGCGAAGGAGTGTCCAAATGGCTGAGACACATCTCCTGATAAAGATAACAATCATTCCAGGGACATCTTCAATGATCAAAGGAATGACTGGTTATACAGGTCATCAAGGAAATGGTTGACTCTTCAAAGAAGGCAAGGAACCCCAGAATCTCTTTTATGTAAAAAGGACTTGGTGTCCATCTCGGAAATGGAATTCAAAGGTTTTAGGGTGGCACTCATCGATGGAAAGGTACATGTTTGAAAATAGAATTTTCAAAGATGTTTTTGAGTTCAGGGTTGTATCAAATTGCAGGAAGTCCACTGGGGACCATGTCCATTGTCATGTAGCACCGAAGTTCTGTGAGTCAGATGGTGACAGGGATGCATGAATTCAAAAGGAGCATGAAAGTACATGTCTGAGATGTACCGAAGGAAAATCTTACAAGGGGACCATTCCCCTCATGTAGCAGGTCCACAGGTATGGAACAACCCAAGGGGTTTGAGATTGATAATCAGGAATCTCACGTATGTAAGTGGAAGAAAGCCCTCTATGGCTTGAAGCAAAACACCCCGGGCGTAGTATGAGAGGATCAATAGCTGTCTGATGAAGCTGAGATTCACTAGGAGTGAAACCAATCCAAACCATCCGAAGGTTGTGGATGATAGACCTCTCATACCAGCACCTTATGAGGACGACCTATTTCTGATAGGTGCAGACCCTCTCATTTGCAGAAGTAAGAGGGAGTTGGATTCCGGATGTGGAATAATAAACTGCAAGCCTGTGACTACCTCGGGAATCTTAACTTTCAGAAGTTATATGGTAGTGATGTCGGACCAGATTTGGGAAATGCCTCTGAGTTTCATAAACTCATTCGCGTTGATGTTCTTGGTGAACTTCCGTCTGGACATATGTATTGCAGCTAGCATGATGAGCTCATATTTGGTTGAGCCTCACTAGATTGGTGCCAAGAATCTTCTGAGATATCTTCGGGGCACAATCTCTCATGGATTAAGATACGCTGTCGAAAATATGAAACCACATGATCATTCGAATGCTGAGTGGGCAAGCAGTGTGGAGGATCACTAGAGCACTTCTTAGTGATGTTTCACTTTGGATTCTGCTTCGATATCATGGATGAGCAAGAAGCAGAAGTCGTTGTCATAAGTACCGCCGAGATCGGATACATAACTACGAGTATGACCTCGTATGAAGTTCCCTAGTTGTGGAAACTCTTCAGTGAGTACACATGATGAATACCACTGTGATTCTCTGTGACAACCAGAGGTGGGATTCGATTATTGACGAATCCCATATTCAATGATTGCTCCAGCAGATAGACATCAGACACTGCCTTATCTGGGATATGGTAAGTCGATGAGCAAGGAGGCTCCATCGCACTGAGATGATGTGCAGGTCTGTTAATTTATGGTATGTTCTATGCTTAGAGCAGTTTACTTATCTTTCTTATTATTATCCACAGATTAGCAATCACATGTACATAAAGTAAAGTACAGATAGAACATTAAACGATCGATAGAAAACAAGCCAAGACAAGAGACACAAGATGTGGCGGCTAGCCAGGGACAAACCCCAATGTGGGGAAACCCTTTGATCAAATCTTCCTTTATCTTCAATAATTCAGCAGAGAGAAATAGTACATAAATCTGATTTACATCAGCGACAACAAACCCTAGATCAGCCAAACTAGGGCAGACAATATCTTGCAAACTGACCGTCGGATCGGCTTGATTACTTCACCAAAAAATGTAGCCTTTTGAGGAGAGTCTGGAGCACCTACAACGCAGTTCTGAGAGGCAGACTGATGGTCAACGCTGGTCAAACTTTGGTTCTACAGTTGTAGCCCTAAATTCTGCACCTTTGTTAAAATTGGCAACCAAGGCAAAACTTCATGTGGGTCATCTTATTCATGGCTAATAATATTTTTCTTAGATTCCTCTCGTCGAGAGGTGTAGGATTGATATAAAGATCATCCAATTCCGATAAGTATTCATGGAGATATGAATTTATTTTGATTATGGAATTATTATCAAGCCGACCTACAACTCATGTAGGCTCAGAAGCCCAACAGACGCATCTATTCACCCACCAACGTTGTGTATAAATATACGAGGACTTTTCCTCATTTGGACTCACTCATCTCATCACATCTCTCTCTCTCTACTGCGCAGATATGAGTCTCTTCTCTACTGCACTGAAATGGGTCTTTCTCTCTCACACATGTGAAGCCGGAAGCTGTTGAATTTGAAGCTGCAACTGCAGAAGTAAAGATTGATTTGCGTGGCCTAGAAGATCTCCTCTTTGTAACTGCGTTGTAGGTTCATCTGAATCTCCTTTGAAAGCCGCAACTTTTGGTGGTGGAATGAAGTCAATCCGACGAACGGTTTGCAAGATATCGACTGCCCTAGTTTGAAGCCGGAAACTGCTAAAATTGAAGCTGCAACTGCAGAAGTAAATATTGACTTGCGTGGCCTAGAAGATCTCCTCATCTGAACTGCGTTGTAGGTTCATCTGAACCTCCTCTGGAAGTCGAAACTTTTGGTGGTAGAATGAAGTCAATCCGACTGTCGGTTTGTGAGATATGGTCTGCCCTAGTTTGATAATGAAACCGCTAATGCTGATGCTACTGATCTAGGGTTTGCTACTACTGATATGAATCAGATTTATTGTACTATTTCTCTCTGCTGAATTATTGAAGATAAAATAAGATTTGATCAAAGGGTTTCCCCACACATTGTGGGGTTTGTCCCTGGCTAACCGCCACATCTTGTGTCTCTTGTCTTGGCTTGTTTTCTGTCGATCGTTTAATGTTCTATCTGCACTTTACTTTATGTACATGTGATTGCTAATCGTTGGAATATAATAAGGACAAGAAGTAAACTGTTATAAGCATAGAACATACCATAACTTAACATGGTATCAGAGCTGAGGTGAAGACAAAGCCCGAGCAAGAGCAAGAGCAATCATTGAAGAGAAGATTGGCAAGGCTATCCTAAAAGAACTATGGGGTCCTCAACACTCTTTCCTGCCGAAGACAAGCTCCGTGAGAAAGCTGACTATCACGGATGGAAGATGTCTATCGATCTTACCCTTGAAGATCAAGGAGTGCTGGACCATGCAAGAGCCAATATTGTTGAGCCTTCATCAAATGCATCTGCTGCTGCTTGGAACAAATGGAAAAATGGAGAAGTCAAAACAAAGAAGATCATCCGGGACTCTATCGACAAGCGCTTGGTGGCCTACATCTCTGATCTAGACACCTCCAAGGAAATCTACGACAGACTGGTGAGTTTATTTAAAGTTAATGATGCAAATCAAGTTTTGTTTCTTAGAAATAAGTTGAGGGAAATCAAGAAGGGTAAAGATGAAAGTATGCAAGCATAATTCTTAAGAATCACCGAGATCAAGAACGATCTCCTATCTATTGGGGAAACCATTACTGACAGAGAAATGGCACTCACAACTCTCGGAGGATTACCATCTGAATGGTATGTGTTCAGGACTACTCTTCTGAACAATAATGTAATTCCTAGTTTCGAGGAATTAATGGCTAGATGCATTCAAGAACAAACAAGGGTAGAAGTGCAAGAAATGCCCATGCCTAAAGGTCCTCCTGCTGCCTTTTCTTCTCATGCAAAGAGAAGAAAGGACTCACACCGGGACGATGATCAAAATCCCTCTGATGGCAAATCAAAGGAATGACAAATTCAACAGCAAAGGTAAGAGGAGAGCTGGAGATCGAGGAAGAGGACAACCATTCAGGAAGGCTAGAAAGTCCAGGATGTATTAAATGCACCTGACCTCAAAAAGAACCTAGTGTCCATCTCGGCAACGGAAGACAAAGGCTACAAGGTAACCTTCAGCGATGGCAAGGTATGTATATGGAAAAATAATGTTAAAGATGCTTTTACTCTTGGGTTTAGTGTTGATTCATTATATCAGGTCGATGGAAGTCCGCTAGGTGTCATGTCTTGTGACACAACTCTTTAGTCCGAACTTTGGCATCGGAGGTTTTCCCACCTTCATTACAAAGCTCTACCCGATGTAAGACAGATGGTAACAGGGATGCCCGAATTCCAAGTAGAGAAAGAAGGTGTATGTCCGGGATGTGCCGAAGGAAAGCTCAAAAGGGGACCATTCCCTTCAAGTCAAAGAAAGACCTCCGATATATTACAACTAGTTCACTCAGACATATCAGGTATGATGCCTGTGAACTCCTTGGGAGGATAATCATATTATCTCACTTTTAGAGATGACCATTCTCGAAAGACCTGGATATACTTCTTGAAAAAGAAGGATGAAGTGTTCCCTTGGTTCCGACACTTCAAAGCCCTAATCGAGAATCAAACCGAAAAGAAGATCAAGATCTTAAGAACTGACAATGGGACTGAATATGAATCTAATGAGTTCCATGATTTTTGTAAAGAGGCTGGCATCAAGAGGGAGACTACTACACCATATACTCCTGAACAAAATGGTGTGGCAGAAAGGAAGAACCACACAATTATGGAAGCTGTCCGGGCCATGCTACATGATCAAAGTCTTCCTAAGTTTCTATGAGCTGAAGCTGCAAACACTGCCGTATATGTACAAAATCGATGCCCTCATCAAGCATTAGGTTCCAAGACTCCTGAAGAAAATTCACCGGTAAGAAACCTGATGTTAATCATTTTAAAATTTTTGGAATCCCTGTATACTTTGATGTGCCGAATGAGAAAAGAAATAAATCGGGAGCATCTGGAAAGAAGGGAATTTTCGTGGGCTATGGTGAAAATACTAAAGTCTATAGAATCTATGTAGCCGGTCAAAGGGAATTCATAATTAGTCATGATGTCACCTTTGACGAAGATATGGCTCTCAGCAAGGTGATCAATCTTCCGACTTTGAGGAGCTCTCAAGAAGCCGACACCAGGGAACCGAAAGAAAAGGATGATGAATCAATGCCTGATGTAGAAGAACCCATGGATCCGATTGATCCTCCTCCATATGAGCCTTCCTCTTCTAGGAAGAGGCCTTCATGGCTTAAGGGGATACTTGATGATGATGAAGGACATGCTGCACCCCGAGGAACATTCCATCAAAGTAAGAAACTTAACAGGTATCAGGGATACCTGACCATCATGAGCACGATCATACAAAATGAGCCTTCATCATTCTCAGATGTTGTCAAGCATTAACTATGGAAGGATGCTATGACCATAGAATATGAGTCTATTATGGAGAATGATGTCTGGGAAGTAGTTCCCAGACCCTGGACAAGACAATTGTTACTTCAAAATGGCTTTACAAGATAAAGCATGCAGCAAATGGAAGTATGGAAAAGTATAAGGTTCATTTTTTTGCTTGTGGTTTATCCCAGAAGGAAGGTATAGACTATGATGAGATATTTGCACCTGTTGCCAGATATACGACCATCCGCTCGATCATAGCCATTGCCGCTTCACAAGGATGGAACCTACATCAGATGGATGTCAAGACTGCGTTCTTGCATGGCTTGATCAAAGAAAAGGTCTATGTGGAGCAACCCAAAGGATTTGAGATTTATGATCGAAAATCTCATGTATGCAGGTTGAAGAAAGCTCTCTATGGGCTGAAGCAAGCACCCCGAGCATGGTATGAGAGGATCGATAGCTACTTGATGAAGCTGGGATTCACTAGGAGTGAAACCGATCCTAACCTTTACTTTGAGGTTGAAGATGACAAGCCTCTCATACTGGTGTTGTATGTGGATGACCTCTTTCTAACAGGTGCAGACCCTCTCATTCACAAATGTAAGAGGGAGCTGGCCTCTGAATTTGAAATAAAAGACCTAGGACTGACGCACTACTTCCTAGGACTTGAAGTGTGGCAAAAGCCAGGAGAAATTTTCCTATCTCAAGGAAAATATGTGGTGAAGATATTGGAAAGATTCGGAATGGTGGACTGCAAGCCTGTAACTACTCCGATGGAGCTTGACTTCAAGAAGTTAAGCGGTAGTGCTGCTGGACCTGTTTTACGAAATGCTACCGAGTATCGGCAACTCGTCTGAGCATTAATGTTCTTAGTGAACTCCCGTCCAGATATATGCTTTGCAGTCAACACGTTGAGCCAGCATATGGTTGAACCCCACCACATACACTGGATTGGTGCCAAGAATCTGCTGAGATATCTTCGTGGCACTATCACTTATGGGTTAAGATACACTGCCGGAGATGTGAGACTACTTGGATATACTGATGTTGATTGGGCAGGTAGTGTGGTGGACCGTAAGAGCACTTCCGGGTACTATTTCACTTTGGGATCTCCTTCGATATCCTGGATGAGCAGGAAGTAGAAGTCGGTGGCTTTGAGCACCGCCGAAGCAGGATATATTGTTGCTAGCATAACCTCATGTGAGGCAGTCTGGTTGCGAAAGCTCTTCAGTGAGCTGTTTGGATTTACATTGGATACCACTGTGATTCTCTGTAACAACCAGAGGTGGGATTCGATTATTGAGGAATCCCGTATTCGTCAATTGCTCCAGCAGACAGACATCATCTGGGATATGGTAAGTTGATGAGCAAGGAAGCTCCATCACATTAAGATGATGTACAGGTTGATACACCTTGTCAAAGCCCCGAGGAAAGATCTAATCTATGATTTTCCCAAACAACTTGGAGTCGGCAAGAAACCCTTGTACAAGGGTCCTGCATGTTGCATACATTGAGCTCTAGGAGCTCTGAGGGCTTGCGGTTCCTACTGGAGCAACATATGACCACAGGGTGACTCCCCCTCCCCTGGTGGTGCACACTGGAACAAGATGATTCGCTCTCTTGTGGGACAAGATGATTCGCTCTCTTGTGGAACAGGATGATTCGCTCTCTTGTGTAGCAAGATGATTAGTTCTCCTGTGAGGCCTGGATTGATGTGTTCTCCATGGCAGCCTGGATTGATGTGTTCTCCACGGCGATTGTAGCAGGATTGATGTGTTCTCCTGTGAGGCCTGGATTGATGTGTTCTCCACGGCGATTGTAGCAGGATTGATGTGTTCTCCTGTGAGGCCTGGATTGATGTGTTCTCCACGGCAATTGTAGCAGGATTGATGTGTTCTCCTGTGAGGCCTGGATTGATGTGTTCTCCACGGCAATTGTAGCAGGATTGATGTGTTCTCCTGTGAGGACAGGATTGATTAGTTCTCCTGTCGAGGCATCCTACCCATGCAATCTGGGACTCATGGAAAGTACCTCTCATCTGATCAATGAGCAGGGAAATGAAGTTAGGGACCATAGTAGTACCGATGGACGCATTGTTGTAACTACCGTACTCCCTACGCTAGGATGACCTCCATTGATCTGGGATCAATGATACTGGTTTGGGACCAGTGGTAGGAGTTGTACCATACTATGACGCTGACTTCGGGTCTGTTGAGACTGGTCTGGGATCAGTGGTACATACTCTGAGACTGACTTTGAGTCAGTGGAGGATGATATTGGTCTGGGACCATTGGAGTTGTACTGACTATGACGCTGACTTTGGGTTGCTTGAGACTGGTTTGGGACCAGTGGTACATACTCTGAGACTGACTTTGAGTCAGTATGATACATCCTCGATCATTTCTTCTTCTTCATAATTCGGACAAAAGCAGAGTAGAACAGAACAATGCAACAGCAGAGCAGAACAGAACAAAACAGTACAAATCAGTGCAAGGCAGAACAAGACAAAGTAGAACAGGCAAAATAGAGCAGAGCAGGGCAAGGGTCAGGTTGTACAAGGCAGTGCATTTGATGGATGAATAATAACGACCGATAGACAGATTGCAGATGAAGTTCTCCATGGTTGAGAGGGAGTGTTAAAATTGGCAACCAAGGCAAAACTTCATGTGGGTCATCTTATTCATGGCTAATAATATTTTTCTTAGATTCCTCTCGTCGAGAGGTGTAGGATTGATATAAAGATCATCCAATTCCGATAAGTATTCATGGAAATATGAATTTATTTTGATTATGGAATTATTATCAAGCCGACCTACAACTCATGTAGGCTCAGAAGCCCAACAGATGCATCTATTCACCCACCAACGTTGTGTATAAATATAAGAGGACTTTTCCTCATTTGGACTCACTTATCTCATCACATCTCTCTCTCTACTGCGCAGATATGAGTCTCTTCTCTACTGCGCT
This sequence comes from Pinus tabuliformis, assembly GCA_031772625.1. NCBI lineage: Eukaryota > Viridiplantae > Streptophyta > Pinopsida > Pinales > Pinaceae > Pinus > Pinus tabuliformis. The sequence goes on from CM062819.1 coordinate 1,703,578,263, forward strand.
GAAATGGGTCTCTCTCTCTCACACATGTGAAGCCGGAAGCTGTTGAATTTGAAGCTGCAACTGCAGAAGTAAAGATTGACTTGCGTGGCCTAGAAGATCTCCTCTTTGGAACTGCGTTGTAGGTTCATCTGAATCTCCTTTGAAAGCCGCAACTTTTGATGGTGGAATGAAGTCAATCCGACGAACGGTTTGCAAGATATCGACTACCCTAGTTTGAAGCCGGAAACTGCTGAAACTGTAGCTGCAACTGCAGAAGTAAAGATTGACTTGCATGGCCTAGAAGATCTCCTCATCTGAACTGCGCTGTAGGTTCATCTGAACCTCCTCTGGAAGCCGAAACTTTTGGTGGTGGAATGAAGTCAATCCGACTGTTGGTTTGTGAGATATGGTCTGCCCTAGTTTGATAATGAAGCCGCTAATGCTGATGCTACTGATCTAGGGTTTGCTACTGCTGATATGAATCAGATTTATTGTACTATTTCTCTCTGCTGAATTATTGAAGATAAAAGAAGATTTGATCAAAGGGTTTCCCCACACATTGTGGGGTTTGTCCCTGGCTAGCCGCCACATCTTGTGTCTCTTGTCTTGGCTTGTTTTCTGTCGATCGTTTAATGTTCTATCTGCACTTTACTTTATGTACATGTGATTGCTAATCAGTGGAATATAATAAGGAAAAGAAGTAAACTGTTATAAGCATAGAACATACCATAACTTAACAACCTTCCTTCCACACGTGTGAGAGAAGAGTCTCTTTCTACGCAATAGGAGAAGAGCCTCTTTTCTGTGCAGGGGAGAGAGAGAGATGTGATGAGTTGAGTCCAAATGAGGAAAAGACCTCCTGTATTTATACACAACTGTTGATGATTGAATAGATGCGACTGTTGGGCTTCTGAGCCTACATGAGTTGTAGGTCGGCTTGATAATTATTCCATAATCAAAATAAATTCATATCTCCATAAATACTTATCGGAATCAAATGATCTTTAGATCAATCCTACACCTCTCGACGAGAGGAATCTAATAAAAATATTATCAGCCATGAATAAGATGACCCACATGGAGTTTGGCCCTAGTTGCCAATTTTAACACTCCCTCTCAACTAGGGAGAACTCCATTTGCAATCTGTCTGTCGGTCGCTACTATTCATCCATCAAATGCACTGCCCTGTATAGCTTGACCCCTGCTCTGCTCTGCTCTATCTTGCCTGCTCTACTCTGTTTTGTTCTGCCTTGTTCTAATCTGCTCTGTTCTACTATGCTCTGCTTTGTCCGAATTATGAAGAGGAAGAAATGATCGAGGATGTATCATACTGACTCAAAGTCAGTCTTAGAGTGTGTACCACTGGTCCCAGACCAGTCTCAACCGACCCGAAGTCAGCGTCATAGTGGGTACAACTCCTACCACTGGTCCCAGACCAGTATCATCCTCCACTGACTCAAAGTCAGTCTCAGAGTGTGTACCACTGGTCCCAGACCAGTCTCAACCGACCCGAAGTCAGCGTCATAGTGGGTACAACTCCTACCACTGGTCCCAGACCAGTATCATTGATCCCAGATCAATGAAGGTCATCCTAGCATAGGGAGTACGGTAGATACAGTGATGTGTCCATCGATACTACTATGGTCCCTATCCTCATTTCCCTACTCATTGATCAGATGAGAGGTACTTCCCATGAGTCCTAGACTGCATGGGTAGGATGCTTTGACCGGAGAACTTAATTAATCCTGTCCTTATAGGAGAACTAATCATCCTGCTACATAAATGCCATGGAGAACACATCATCCAGGCCTCACAAGAGAACTAATCATCCTGCTACATAGTCGTCATGGAGAACACATCATTTAGACCTCACAGGAGAACCAATCTTCGTGCTACATAGTTGTCATGGAGAACACATCATCCAGACCTCACAGGAGAACCAATCATCTTGCTACATAGTCGCCACGGGGTGTACATGTATACCACCAGGGGATGGTGAATCACCCTGTGGTCATATGTCGCTCCAAGAAGTACCCCGCACCCCCCCGGAGCTCCCAGAGCTCAATGCATCATACAGGACCCTCATCAGAGGGTCTTTGAACAACACCAAGTTGTTCTCGGAAAGTCAGGAATTTGACTTTCCCTAGGGGCTTTGTCAGAATGTCGGTGACCTGTTCATCTGTACCGATATGTTGGAGCCTTATTGCTCCTCGCTGCACCATATCTCGAATATAGTGGTACTTGATATCGATATGCTTGGAGCGATCATGAAATACGGGATTCTCTGACAAACGAATCCCACTCTGGTTGTCACATAGGATCACGGTGGTATCCAATGTAAATCCAAACAACTCACTGAAGAGCTTTCGCAACCAGACTACCTCACAGGAGGCCATGCTAGCAGCAATATACTCTGCTTCGGCGGTGCTCAAAGCCACCAACTTCTGCTTCCTGCTCATCCAGGATATCGAAGCAGATCCCAAGGTGAAACAGCACCCGGAAGTGCTCTTACGGTCCACCACACTACCTGCCCAATCAGCATCAGTGTATCCAAGTAGTCTCACATCTCCGGCAGTGTATCTTAACCCATAAGTGATTGTGCCAAGAAGATATTTCAACAGATTCTTGGCACCAATCCAATGTATGTGGTGAGGTTAAACCATATGTTGACTCAATGTATTGACTGCAAAGCATATGTCTGGACGGGAGTTCACTAAAAACATTAATGCTCCAACGAGTTGCCTATACTTGGTAGCATTTCGTAAAACAGGTCCAGCAGCACTACCGCTTAACTTCTTGAAGTCAAGCTCCATCGGGGTAGTTACAGGCTTGCAGTCTACCATACCGAATCTTTCCAATATCTTCACCACATATTTTCCTTGAGATAGGAAAATTTCCCTTGGCTTCTGCCAGACTTCAAGTCCTAGGAAATAGTGCATCAGTCCTAGGTCCTTCATTTCAAATTCAGAAGCCAACTCCCTCTTACATTTGTGAATGAGAGGGTCTGCACCTGTTAGAAAGAGGTCATCCACATACAGCACCAGTATGAGAGGTTTGTCATCTTCAACCTTAAAGTAGAGGTTAGGATCAGCTTCACTCCTAGTGAATCCCAGCTTCATCAAGTAGCTACCGATCCTGTCATACCATGCTCAGGGTGCTTGTTTCAGCCCATAGAGAGCTTTCTTCAACTTGCATACATGAGATTTTCGATCATAAATCTCAAATCCTTCGGGTTGCTCCACGTAGACCTCTTCTTTGATTGAACCATGCAAGAACGCGGTCTTGACATCCATTTGATGTAGGTTCCATCCTTGTGAAGCCACAAGGGCTATGATCGAGCGGATGGTGGTATATCTGGAAACAGGTGCAAATATCTCATCATAGTCTATACCTTCCTTCTGGGAGAAACCACGAGCAACAAAACGAGCCTTACACTTTTCCGTACTTCCATCTGCTGCATGCTTTATCTTGTAAAGCCATTTAGAAGTGACAATTGTCTTGTCCTGGGGTTTGGGAACTACTTCTTGTTAGTGTCAGTCTTTCCAGCCTTCCTCCAGTGATCAAATATGCTCTTACAAAGTGGTCTCAGAGTGTCAAGGTCAAATTTTGTCATTTCAGTGAGTCTTCAAGCAAAATTTGGTCACTAGGCATTAGGTCTAGGGTTTGCTTTCACTCCTTCTAAAGTTGTCCAAATGTCGGTCCATGTCATCATTCAGCTGAGTCTATCATTCATAGGGTTTTCATTATCATGTTAGTGTCTAATGAGTCATTTTACACCTTGTTCATGCTTCAGTTGCGCCTAGGCAGGGTCATTTCCCTCTCCTAGGGTTTTGAAAGCTAATTTCTCTTGGACGGTCAAATCATTAGCAAAACTTGTATCCAGATGTTCATACACCTTCCCCTATCCTTCATATACCTTATCAAATGCTTCCCATCACTGAGGTCCCCCAAAATCCTCATTTTTGCACAAACCCTAGTTTCTAGCTACAACCTGGCAATTTTCTAGGGTGGGCCTGTGCTTTGCCCTTTTGGACCCCTTCCCTTCACTCGATCTCCATGATTCCACTTTCCCTTGCTTCCTAACATCCCTCCCTACTTCCAAAAATTTCCCCAAGAATTTAAAAGCCCCTTATCCCCTTCATTTCGCTTCATTTTGACAAAATTCCTTGTTTCACACATCGGGATAAGTTTCACTCAAAAGATGTTTTAGAGAAATCAAAGATGAATTTTGGGAAACTGAGAGAGGTTTTTGTCCACAACATGCCAAAGAAGAAAAACCTCCTTCACTTTTTGCACAGGTGTCATGGTTTGAGAGAAATGTCAAGAATATCGTTGCCTCAGGAGAATCAAAGACACCTCTGAAGTGACCTTGGGAAAATCAAGTTTTCTCCTAGCTTGGTTGGCCAAATGATTTGCTTGATGGGTAAAATGACAACTAGACACAAAGAGCTTTCTAATGAGCTATCATGAGCTCAATTTGGGGTTGAGGAAGGCATTCAAAAATTGACTGCAACAGCACTCTTCCTTGAGGCAGCCTCATTTGGCACTTTTTTACCAGTCTTGGGAGATTTGATTTTTGACAGGGCAAATGAACTCCAAATTGAAAAATTCCAGTTGGGTTGGAAAGTAGACTCAAAGACCTTTCCAACGAGCTATCCTGCACCCAATTCCGACACTAGGAAGGCCTCCAAAAGCCTCCTGCAAAAGCGCGCGACCTGTCAGGGGGGTCTTACCAGTTGAGAAAATACACTGGCGCGACCTGTTGGGAATTCATCCACAAAAAATCACCTGTAAACTGCCAAACGACCCCAAAATTCTTCAAGGTTGCAGGTAGGCCTCTAATCATCAAGGTTTATTGCTTGCTAAAGCTTGCATGAGCATGAAAATGTGTTTTAATGCCATCAATTTGAAAGGAGAAGTTCATGTGTATTTTGTTTAAAAATGTCAAAGTGCAAGTAAAGCTAGGGTTTTGTTTTGCTGCTCTCAAGGTTATCCCTTTCACTTCCATTTTTTTCCCCACATCCCATTACCACCTCCCTTGTCATTTTCACCTAATCTCCTTACCAAAAATATCAAAGTCCCTAAACCCTACCTCCTATGAAACCCCTACAAAATATGATTATGTGATGGTATATGTTTCATAATTGCTTCCCTAAATTCCCCTTTCATATGTATTTTCCCTAAATCCCTTCAAAAGTCCCCCTCCCTAACATCTCCCTTGTGTTTTTGTCCCCTTGGAGCAGCATTTAAACAGTCAAAACAGCAGGGTATCCCATGGGAGGATTTTATCTCTCGAGAGGCTATGCTTCTCCAGGTCAATGCTCATTTGGAGAGGTTGCTGGCCAAAGCACTAAAACGAAGGAAAAGGCCCGATCCCCTCCACATCTTGGCTGAGGCTTCCTTGAAGGAGCATGATACTAAATGACTTATCTCCAGCACAAATTTCAAAAAATTTTGAGCATTTTTGGTCACTTGTGAATTTTTGGGCAAAAAACAGGTTTTCTCCACCAACGGGTTTTTTGTTGGGCAGCTCCTTTTTGGGAAAACTCAGCATTTTTGGATTTGTCATGCAAAGATACACTTGCTCAGCAATTGCCAAGAAATTTCACCAAGTTTTGGGCCTCCAGAAAGTCAAAAAACAAGCAAAAAATGACTCTCTGCCACCTTTTCGACACACAAGAAGCAGTCTTGGGAGATTGCAATTTTGGAGGGGCAAATGACCACCAAATTCAGAAATTCCACTTGGGTTGGAAAGTAGACATCCAGACCTTTCCAACAAGCCCACTTTTGCCTCATTTGGACACCTGGAAGTGCCTCAAAAGTACCTCCAAAGGCGCGCGACCCGTTCAGGATCAGGGCGCGACCTGTTGGGAAAGTTTGCCAATTTTTCATCTACAGCTCAGGAATTCGCCCAGCTTTGACCAGTTTTGACTTGTGATGGGATTTTTCACCCTCTTTGATGTAATTAATGTATTTTCATGTTGACATGACACTTTTTTTCCGGGGAAAATAGAGTTCGTAATTTCTATTAAAAAGAAAATAGAGATTACATGTTGTAGATGCCAAAGCATATGCAGTACTGTGGTAAAAAACCACTTACAATAACCAATACTTCTGGGAAGTATGCTGATACAGCCCTCAGACAGGGCCTCCAGAAACAGGGTCAGAAAGTGGGTATGTAAACCCCAACAGGGGTGAAACCCTACCCATACAAGCTAAATAAATAACAGAAAGTATAAACAGTAAATATACGAAGCTCCTATGAAATGAGCAGAAATAGTTCGAAACGGCAGCCAAAAACAGAGGAGAGAGGCACGAAATGGTTGAGAGCAGCCGAGGAAGCCACACCTCCTCCATCCCCTCGACTCTCCACCTACATCCTCAGAACCCAGTGGAAGAAAACCACCCAAAATCCATAGAAGTCAGAAGAGAAGCTATCCAGCAGCAGCCAAAGAAAAGCGGCACGAATCGATGTCAGATCCCTCAACACTCGCCTTGGCTGCTTTGGTAGCGTGCAAAAAACCAAAAAAAACCCACGCATCAGCAAGGGAGTCTCCCGATCAGAGCCGAGGCGGGCCGGTTCCGGGGGCAGAGGCGGCTAGGCCAGCCACCTCGCCCCCATGAAAAAAATCAGGAGGTCCGAAACCCCAGTCCCCGTTCAGCAGGACAGCACAGTGTAGGGCCAAAAACCTAGTTGAAGCCGGCAAGACCGAGGGTCTGGAGGTGCAGAAAGCCGCCGATGAACCAGAGAAAAGACTCCGCCGCCGCGCTGCTTAATACACTAAGAAAAACTCCGGAACACCGCCGATGATGGGCAGAGGTTCGTGCAGACAGCCGCCCCGGGAACACCAGTCGAGGCACGAGTCCCGCAGAGGAAGTTGAAGTTAGACACAGCGCAGGGGAATAGGGGAGCCGAGGCCGAACCAACCGGATCCGCCCACCCGAAGCAGCGTGTCCCTGCACCGAAAACAAAGAAGATGCTGGCCGCCCGACGAAGAAGCAAAGGCACCTGATGGCAGCCGGAAGGCCCCCAGGACCCCCACCAGCGGAAGCCCCGCCGCCGCAAACTCAGGCAAATACCAGGGCCGAGGAAACCCTAGGTTCTCCGCCGCGTCGCTGCCCTCGCAAGGTTTTTCTGTCGCTCAGTTTTTCATGTTGACATGACACTTATTTACCTATTCTAGAAGATTCATTCATGAAATAACAAACATTTAATGAATGAATTGGTTTCCTAGCTTATAGAGGCAAGTTGTTTTGACTGCCTAGATTTTAGTGCTCAGTTTAGAATTGGTTGAAACAACTCCTAGGATAGTGAGCTCGACCTCTAAAGGCAAGGAAAGATGTTAGATTGCCTATATTATGTACTTTCTTGGTCATTTTCAGGGTTGGACTCTTGAGGGAGAAGCTACTATTGTATTATTCATTGTATCTCTGCAGTTTTGGCAAAGGAAGAAAGACCAGGGTTTTGCAGTCTTTTTTGGGATTCCTGTGGTTACATGTATTGATGGTGTGTATCTCTTTGTACTTGTAAATTTGTTATGTGATTCATCATCTTACTTTTCCTTCTGCAAATTAGGCGAATGAAGTGTTAAAGTAGAATTCATGATTGTCATGCTCTGCTTTTAAGTTTGCTTAATATTTATGTTTTCATCTGTCTAAAGAGAACTCTTGAAGGTTTCTTGCTCTCTTTAGCTCCTCACCGGTCATTTCTATCCATCCATTTAATTTAAAGGCATCAATACAGTCTCCTACCTTGCCCCAAAGAACCCCCTGCGAAAACTGTGTCCAATCCCCGCACCCAAAATTGCCTTTCCCCGATTTTCCACCAAAATCTTAAAACTTCCCAATTCAAACCTTTTATCAGTTTACTAGCCTAAAATCAGTGTTTCCTTATTGGTTATCTCGCCCGTTGAAGATCTTTACCGAGATAGACCGGAGAGAGCCCTCTCCTGCCCCGTAGAGCTAGCTACGAGGCTAAGTGGTTTGATGTTGCCTTGAAGTTTACCTTTCTCAGCCTGAGGTGAAATTTCAAGCGCTAACACTTCTCAGACATCATTCTTCATAATAGACTCATATTCTTCGGTCATAGCATCCTTCCATACTTGATGCTTGATGACATCTGAGAATGATGAAGGCTCATTTTGTATGATCGTGCTCATGATGGTCAGGTATCCCTGATACCTGTTAGGTTTCTTACTTTCACGGAAGGTTCCTCGAGGTGCAGCATGTCCTTCAGCATCATCAAGTAGCCCCGTAAGCCATGAAGGCCTCTTCCTAGAAGAGGAAGGCTCATGTGGAGGAGGATCAATCGGATCCATGGGTTCTTCCACATCAGGCATTGTTTCATCATCCTTTTCTTTCGGTTCCCTGGTGTCGGCTTTTTGAGAGCACCTCAAAGTCGGAAGATTGTCCACCTTGCTAAGAGCCATATCTTCGTCAAAGGTGACATCATGACTAATCACGACTTCCCTTTGACCGGCTACATAGATTCTATAGCCCTTAGTATTTTCACCATAGCCCACGAAGATTCCTTTCTTTCCAGATGCACCCAATTTATTTCTTTTCTCTTTCGGCACATGAAAATATACAGGGCTTCCAAAAATTCTAAAATGAGATACATCAGGTTTCTTACCGGTGAACATTTCTTCAGGAGTCTTGGAACCCAATGCTTGATGAGGGCATCGGTTTTGTACATATACGGCGGTGTTTGCAGCTTCGGCCCATAGAAACTTCGGAAGTCTTTGATCATGAAGCATGGCACGGACAGCTTCCACAATCGTATGGTTCTTCCTTTCTACCACACCATTCTGTTCAGGAGTATATGGTGTAGTAGTCTCCCTCTTGATGCCAGCCTCAGATATGTCTGAGTGAACCAGTTGTAATATATCGGAGGTCTTGCTTTGGCTTGAGGGGAATGGTCCCCTTTTGAGCTTTCCTTCGGCACATCCCGAACATACACCTTTTTTCTCTACTCGGAATTCGGGCATCCCTGTTACCATTTGTCTTACATCGAGTAGAGCTTTATAATGAAGGTGGGCAAACCCCCGATGCCAAAGCTCGGACTGAAGAGATGTGTCACAAGACATGACACCTAGCGGGCTTCCACCAACCTGATATAATGAATCAACTCGAAACCCAAGAGTGAAGGCATCTTTAACATTATTTTTCCATATACGTACCTTGCCATCGCTGAAGGTTACCTTGTAGCCTTTGTCTTCCATTGCCGAGATGGACACCAGGTTCTTTTTGAGGTCAGGTACATATAATACATCCTGTAAGTGGATCATATTACCTTGATTCAATTTAAGAGAGACATTGCCTACACCTTTCACGAGATATTTCATATTATCTCCAAGGACAATTTCCAAGTTAGTTTCTTTCTCTATCAGATTATGGAGAACTTCTTTGTAACCAGTGAAGTGCCTTGAGGCACCACTATCAATGAGCCAAATTCCCATTGAGTCCGAAGGAGCAGAGGTAGATAGAGCAACTGGTAGATAATATTCATCCTGCTTATTATCAACAGTGTTGGATTCATACCTAGAATTTCTAGCCTTCTTGAATGATTGTCCTCTTCCTTGATTTCCAGCACTCCTTTTACCTTTGCTATTAAATTTGCCATTCCTTTGATTGCCATGAGAGGGATTTTGATCATCGTCCCGATGTGAGTCCTTTCTATCAGGGCACTCCCTTGCATAGTGACCTGCTTTATCGCAAATGTAACATCGTCCTTTTCTTCCACCCTTAGGTCCAACCTTTCTTTTTTATTTAGTCCCAGAATTATTTCTTTTCTTAGCATGAGAAGAAAAGGCAGCAGGAGGACCTTTAGGCATGGGCATTTCTTGCTCTTCTACCCTTGTTTCTTCTTGAATGCATCTAGCCATTAATTCCTCGAAACCAGGAATTACATTATTGTTCAGAAGAGTAGTCCTGAACACGTACCATTCAGATGGTAATCCTCCAAGAGTCATGAGTGCCATTTCCCTATCAGTAATAGTCTCCCCAATAGATACGAGATCGTTCCTGATCTCGGTGATTCTTAAGAAATATGCTTGCATGCTCTCATGTTTACCCTTCTTGATTTCCTTCAGCTTATTTCTAAGAAACAAAACTTGATTTGCATCATTAACTTTAAATAAACTCAGCAGTCTATCGTAGATTTCCTTGGAGGTGTTCAGGTCGGAGATGTAGGCCACCAAGCGCTTGTCGATAGAGTCCCGGATGATCTTCTTTGTTTTGACTTCACCGGTTTTCCATTTGTTCTTAGCAGCAACGGGTGCATTTGATGGAGGCTCAACAATATTGCCTCTCACATGGTCCAACACTCCTTGATCTTCTAAGGTTAGATCGAGAGACATCTTCCATCCATGATAGTCAGCTTTCTCATGGAGCTTGTCTTCGGCAGGGAAGAGTGTTGAGGACCCCATAGTTCTTTTAGGATAGCCTTGCCAATCTTCTCTTCGGTGATTGCTCTTGCTCTTGCTCGGGCTTTGTCTTCACCTCAGCTCTGATACCATGTTAATTTATGGTATGTTCTATGCTTAGAGCAGTTTACTTATCTTTCTTATTATTATCCACAGATTAGCAATCACATGTACATAAAGTAAAGTGCAGATAGAACATTAAACGATTGATAGAAAACAAGCCAAGACAAGAGACACAAGATGTGGCGGCTAGCCAGGGACAAACCCTAATGTGGGGAAACCCTTTGATCAAATCTTCCTTTATCTTCAATAATTCAGCAGAGAGAAATAGTACATAAATCTGATTTACATCAGTAGCAACAAACCCTAGATCAGCGAAACTAGGGCAGACAATATCTTGCAAACTGACCGTCGGATCGGCTTGATTCCTTCACCAAAAAATGCGGCCTTCTGAGGAGAGTCTGGAGCACCTACAGGGCAGTTCTGAGAGGCAGACTGATGGTCAACGCTAGTCAAACTTTGGTTCTACAGTTGCAGCCCTAAATACTGCACCTTCCTTCCACACGTGTGAGAGAAGAGTCTCTTTCTACGCAGTAGGAGAAGAGCCTCTTTTCTGCGCAGGAGAGAGAGAGAGATGTGATGAGTTGAGTCCAAATGAGGAAAAGACCTCCTATATTTATACACAACTGTTGATGATTGAATAGATGCGACTGTTGGGCTTCTGAGCCTACATAAGTTGTAGGTCAGCTTAATAATTATTCCATAATCAAAATAAATTCATATCTCCATAAATACTTATCGGAATCGGACGATATTTAGATCAATCCTACACCTCTCGACGAGAGGAATCTAATAAAAATATTATCAGCCATGAATAAGATGACCCACATGGAGTTTGGCCCTAGTTGCCAATTTTAACAAGGTCGCTACACCTTTTCAGAGCCCTGGGGAAAGATCAAATTTGTGATTTCCCCGAACAACTTGGAGTCGTCGAGAGACCCTTGTAAAAGGGTCCTGCATGTTGCATACATTGAGCTCTGGGAGCTCTGGGGGCTTGCGGTTCTCACTGGAGCAACATACGACCACAGGGTGACTCACCCTCCCCTGGTGGTGCGCACTAGGACAAGATGATTCACTCTCTTGTGGGACAGGATGATTCGCTCTCCTATGGACAGGATGATTCGCTCTCTTGTAGGACAAGATGATTCGCTCTCTTGTGGGACAGGATGATTCGCTTTACTGTGTAGCAGGATGATTAGTTCTACTGTGAGGTATGGATGATGTGTTCTCCATGACAATTGTGTAGCAAGATGATTAGTTCTCCTGTGAGGTCTGGATGATGTGTTCTCCATGACGATTGTGTAACAGGATGATTAGTTCTCCTGTGAGGAAAAGATTGATTAGTTCTTCTGTCAAGGCATCATACCCATGCAGTCTGGGACTCATGGGAAGTACCTCTCATATGATCAATGAGCAGGGAAATGAGGATAGGGACCATAGTACAATCGATGGACGCATTGCTGTATCTACCGTACTCCCTATGCTAGGATGACCTTCATTGATCTGGGATCAATGATACTGGTCTGGGACCAGTTGTAGGAGTTGCACCCACTATGATGCTGACTTCGGGTTGGTTGAGACTGGTCTGGGACCAGAGGTACATACTCTGAGACTGACTTCGGGTCAGTGGAGGACTGGTCTGGGACCAGTGAGTGGTACATGCTATGACGCTGACCTCGGGTCGGTTGAGATGGGTTTGGGACCAGTGGTACACTCTCTAAGACTGATGATATTGGTCTGGGACCAGTAGTAGGAGTGGTACCCACTATGACACTAACTTTGGGTCGGTTGAGACTGGTTTGGGACCAATGGTACGCACTCTAAGACTAACTTCGGGTCAATGGAGAATGGTATGAGACATTCTCTATCAACTCTTCTTCTTCATAGTTCAACAGAGCTAAGCAAAGAAGAGCTGAGCAGAGCATAACAGAGCCAGCAGAGTTGAGCAAAGCAGAGCAGAGCCAGCAGAGCTGAGTAGAGCTGAGCAGACCAGAGCAGAGCCAGCAGAGCTGAGCAAAGCCAGCAAGAGCTGAGCAGAGCAGTGCAGGGCACTGATGGCAAAGATAGTACAGTTGGACATATGGATCAGCAGATGGAGTTCTCCCTAGTTGAGAGGGAGTGTTAAAATTGACAACTAGGGCCAAACTCCATTTGGGTCATCTTATTTATGGCAGCTGATATTTTTATTGGATCCCTCTCATCGAGAGGTGTAGGATTGATCTAAAGATCATCCGATTCTGATAAGTATTTATGAAGTTATGAATTTATTTATGTTATAAATCAAATTGTCAAGTCGACCAGCAACTTGAGTAGGCTCAGAAGCCCAATAGACGTGTCTATTCATCATCCACATTTTAGTATAAATTGGTAAGGACTTGAAGTCATTTTAGACATGTATTCTTGAGGTGATCTCCTCTCCACGTCTTGGGTTTTTGGAGGAGGAGAGAACTAAACAATACGTTGGCCTAGAAGGAGCCCTACCTGCAAGATGATACCCTAATTAAATGCAGCCCTAAACTACAGCCACATGATGCCCTAACAGCAGTAAGCCGCAGGCTTATGAGGAAATCTTATACGCTGTCCAATAACACTTAAACGCAGTCAAAAGATGGAATCTCTATACGCTGCTCAAGGAAACCTAATATGTTGTTCATGGTGCATCTCTATACGCTAATACGTTGTTCATGGGAAACCTTATACACTATACGCTGTTCATTGAAGTCATTTATACGCACGGCTCCATACATGCAGTTCATAAAAGCCTCATACGCAGGGTATAGTGCAGTCATGGCACGCAGCAATCGTTGACACTCTCAATGTATGCGGATCTGGCAGCATAGATCATATGAAGGAATCTGCAGTGGGGTATGGTGCAGTCATGGCACGCAACAATCGTTGACACTCTCGATGTATGCAGATCTGGCAGCGTAGATTATATGAAGGAATCCGCAATAGGGTATGGTGCAGTAATGGCACGCAGCAATCATTGACACTCTCGATGTATGCAGATCTGGCAGCGTAGATTAGGCTACCGTGTAGAGTGGATCTGGCAGCATAGATCTAGACATAGAGACTCCTGTCACGTAGTACTGTGTAGAGTGGATCTGGAAGCATAGATCTGGGCATAGAGACTCCAGTCACGCAATTTCATGAAGACTTATTCATGGAGACAGTTAGCAGGCTATGGAGACTATACGATGCAGGTCATGGAGACATCAATGCACTGTCATAGATATACACAGTCATGGAGATATCCATACGCTGTCATGGAGACATAACACTCTCAGGCATACTTGTGAACACAAGAGTCTGTGACACTCTTTGTCTCGGCCTACAGTCATAGTCCCGTGATAATTATGATGAGAAGGATTCCAGTGATCCCACAGAAATGCACGGCATAGTGATCTCAGTCATAATAAAGGATGGCTAGAATGAACAGTCTAATATCATGATGTTACACAATCTACAACAGGTGCAGGGAGCAGCATAATGATAAATGAGATCATGGGCAGCATCATGATGAATGAGATCATGAGCATGAGCAGCATAATGATGCATGATGATATGATCATGAGCAGCATAATGATGCATGATGATATGATCATGGGCAGCATGATGATGAATGAGATCATGAGCATGGGCAGCTTGATGATGAATAAGACCATGAAAGATGCAGCATGATGAGCAACATGAAGATGAGAGCAGCTCAGTCATCAAGGTTCAACACATGTGACAGTACAGCAAGGTGTCACACGGTAATGTGCAACAAATGAACGAGAGGCAGCACTATGATAGGTGAAGGTGTCACCTTAGAGAATCAATTGAAGCAATATGTCTTCAACTGATCTCTACAGATATCAAAAGTCAAAGTGTTGACTTCTATTGTAAATGTACTATCTCTCTCACTTTCTCTGCTGAACTTTGAAGAACATAAAAGAAGAGTTGATCAAGGGTTTCCCCACTTTGGGGTTTTTCCCTGGCTGGCGCCACATCTTGTGTCCTCTTGTCTTGGCTTGTCTTCTGCGACTTATATTTATGTTCTATCTGCAATTTACTTTAATGCTGATGTGATTACTAACTGTGAAAATTTAAATAAATTGCTCTAGCATAGAACATACCTAAAATTAACATTTATACTCAGTCATTAGAGTGATTGTCCATTTAATGAGACCCTTCTTCGGCTTTTCAATCATTATTATTGAGTCAAAAATGTAATTTGTCACCTCCACACCAACTCAGCCCTTGCCTAATGAAGTCGGCCTACAAGAAGACAATTCGACCCACAGAAAAGGCTATATATACAAGAGCAATTTGATATATTTGGACATCAACTCAACAAGTTCGATACACATCAAGTAAGTGCAGAAAAAGTGCGAAGTTCAAGGAGAAGAAGGAAGAAGTGCAAGAAGTTTTTGGGCCATCTCTCTCTCTTTTATGCGAACTTACAGGGCTATTTTTTGGGTTGAAGTTCTGTTCTTGGGAAGGTCGATATTCTGAATTTGCTGGAACGAAGTTTCGCTATTGGGAAGTGTTAGCGCTTGGAATTCACCTAGGCTGAGATAGACAAACTCTCAAGGCTACATCAAACCATTTCACCTCGTAGCTAGCCCTACGAGGTATGAGAAGGCTCTCTCGGGTCAGATTTGATAGATCTTTCAATATGATTAGGCTGACCAATTAAGAATAAAGATTTTAGGCTAGTAAATTGATAGGGGGGTTGATTTAATGATTTTTGGGGTTTTTGGTGGCAATTGGAGGGAGTGCAATTCAGGGTGCGGGGATTGAGCACAGTTTTTGCAGGGGGATCTTTGGGGCAAGGTAGGAGTGAGTGCTGATGCCTTAATCGGAGATGGATGATCAAGAATGATAGAGGAGGAGCTAAAGAGGGCAAACAACAACTTTGAATCCTCTTTAGACAGTGGAAAACATAGATATTGAACAAACTAAAAAGCTGAGCACGTCAAAGCATGAATTCAAACTTTACCACTTCATCTGTCCAATTAGAAGCAAAAGAGAGGTGGGGAATACATAAACAAACTTACAAGAACATGTAGAGAACACACCATCAACACAACAATCCACAAGAATCCACAATGATGTCTGCAAAACCCTGGCCTTCCTTTTCCTTAAATTGCAGAGATAGATGTACAATATACAATAAAGCTTTCTCCCACAAGAGTCCAACCCTGAAAATGAGAAAGAGAAGGCATAATATAGAAGGTCAAACCTCTTCCCCCACCTCTAGGGGTCGAGCTCAGCTTCCTAGGAGCTGTTACAACTAATTCTAAATCAGTCACTAGATAATAGGCCAGCACAACAACTTGCCTCTAAAAGTTAGGAAGCCTATCCATGCATTAAATATTAACTTTTTACATCAAAGAAGCTTCTAGAAGAGGTAAAGAAGAGTAAAAGTATCTAATGCCATGAAATTTACACAAGAATCCATCAATTACATGCCTAAATAATCAACCCAAGTGAAAACTGTGCTTAGCTGGCCGAACTGGTCAAAAACTGGCAAATTTTGCTTGACTGGTCGCACCTTTTGGCAGCGCTGTTTGAGGGCCTTCCCGGAGTCCAAATCAAGTGTAGGATAGCTCGTTGGAAAGGTCTGGAAGTCTACTTTCCAACCCAACCGGAATTTCTGAATTTGGAGTTGATTTGACCCCTAAAAAATCAAATCTCCCAAGACTGCTTTCTGCAACTCAAAAAAGGGGCAGAAAGTCAAAATTTGGCTGTATTTTGAGCTTTTCGCTGCCCAAATCTTCACAAAATTTGAAACCCTTCCATAGGCAAGTGTACTTTTACAAGACAAATCCAACCATGTAGAGTTTTCCCCGTTCTGAGCTGTATCGACGACTCGTCTCATATGGGGTGAGACGAGTCGAGTGGCCAAAACCTGTAAAATTCCAAAAAAAATGCCAAAAATGCCTCAAAATCCTCAAAATTTCTTGGTTTTGCTGCTAGAAGAAGGCTAGTCAGTATCATGGTGAGTAAGAGAGGCCTCAGCCAAGATACGGAGCGGGTTGGTCTTTTTCCTCCTCTTGCGGGCCTCGGACAACTTCCTTTGGAGTATCTTCATTTTTGCCTTGCAAACGTGCAACCTTGCCCAGTAATGGTTCTTCATGTTTCGTAGCAGCCTTTTGTCCCGGTTGGCTTTCTCTAACAGCCTCTCCAAGTGGGCATTCACCTGAATGAGCATGGACTCCCGGTCAGCAGGCAATGGGTCCCCAGGCCTCCTACGGTTCAAGCCTCTATTACCACGGATCCTCCATAGCTCGTCAAGTTCTTTCTCCGCCTCTAATTGTCTGTTGCGCTGCTCCAGATAAGTGATGGTCCATTGAGCCATTTCGAGCTTCTGCTGCAACACGAGGTTCTCCTCCTCTCTCTGTCTGATAAGCTCATAAAAATCAGAAGAAGGAGAATGAGCATCAAAATCAATGAAATCATGACGTGTATCGCCAGCTCTCTCATCCTCAATCATGGGCTGCTTGCCCCTCTCTGCTACTTGTGCTGCTGTCGGCAACGAGGCCCCTTCCACCTGGTGTGGAGATAACACTCGCTGATCTGATGATGACGACGAGACCCCTTCCACCTGATGTGGAGAAAATACTCGTCGAGCTGCTGCAAACAAGGTCCTATGACCCCTCTGATATGTACACTGTAGTGGGGAAACAACATGTGTAGGCACAATAATCTCTGCCTGGCGTGATGGACCTCCCTCCTCATGAATGATCTGTGGCTCTGGCTGACCTCTCTGTGGCTCTGGCTGTGGCCGTGATGTCGCTGTAAAAACCTCATGAGAAATGAAGTCTGCCCATGAAATGCCCTGCTGCCTCAACTGATGGGAAACAATGAGCTGAATGAGACCATGATGGCACAGACTCCTATGCTGCTGGGCTGGGGTCCGCCTCTGAAATACGGATGACATCCTCTGAAAGTCCTGGCAAAAGAAAACCGGGATGTTCATCATCCTCACCCTGGTAAAGTGCATCAACATGCGAATATGACAAGCGGAGACCAGTGAAAATCTTTCGTCACATGTAAAGTATTGCATGATAAGCTTCATGATCGAAACATACTCCGCCCGAAGGAATCTGGAAGGAAAGATTCCTGACAAGTGGCTCACAAATGAGGGCCTGACATATGGCTCAAAAAAGATAAAGTCTAGCAGTTTGCGCTTGGGCCACACTTCCCCTACATTCGGTATCCCGGTAGCCTCTGAAATCATCTCTGGAGATAACACAAAATTCACCCCTGCAAGAGTGACCTGCCCATCATGAAGGTGCAAAACAAATAAACGTGCCAACTCACTATGATGCTGAATGTGAGCAAGCCTCTCACAGAACTGAAAACATGACATGTACCGAAAACCGTTCATTGCCAAAGGACAAGCCTGCAATGCTGCCAAAGAAGTAGGTTCCTGTCTCCTATGATGACCACCCCTCTTAGGAACCCTCTGTTGTACCACCACTTCTGTAGCTGATGAATGGTCATCACTAGGCTCATAACTCTTGGTGTCTGACATGGTTTTGGAACCAGATGAGCAAGCTGAAAGGTAAATAGAACTGCTGCCTCTGCCTGCAAAATGCTGAGAAGTATGCTGTTTTCAAGGGGAAAAATCATACGGGAACTGTTAGGGGAGGGATTTTTAATAAGGAATGGGAAATAAAAACAGGGATTTTTAGGGAAAATTCACAAAATGTAACACATACCATCTTATCATTTTTAAGAAATCATTTGCAACGAAACCATGTATGATAGGGACCAAGGGAAAGAACATATATGACAGGGGGTATGGGGCAGCATTATCCATTTGATTTTTATCCTTTAATGAAGCAAACTCTGCTATCTGGACGGGATTCATATGCATTTAGTGATAAGGGAAAGAGAGCTTCACTTGTATTTTTATCAAAAGGAGATTTGACAACTTCAAGGGAATGATAAAAAAGGGAAAACAGAGTTTATTTTGGGCAGCACAGCAACACGATTTTATAGACCAAAAACACAGCAATATGTCCATTATGAATATATACACAGCTGCAATCTTTGATTTTTCTTTTTATAAATTTCATAACAGCAGCTTGCCTCTTTTTTATACCCAATAATATCTTTGTTTTTCATATTTGGGTCATTTTGGCATTTTATTTTTATTTTTCTTTTCATATCAATTTTTATATATATATTCTTTTTATATTCTTTTTGTTTTATTTTCTTGCTGCAGGTCCATGTAATTTGCTTGCTGTGGGGAAGGAGAAGGGCAATTTAGGGTTTGTGGGAACATGAAGGATATTAGGGTTTAGCGAAGAAATTTGGGAAGGGAAAGATTTTGAAGGAATATGGGATGGAAACCTTGTATTTCTGGCAAACGATATAAATGAAATAATAAGATAAACATGCAGCAACATTTGTGAATTTAATTGCCAAGGGAACAAGGATGGGATAAGAGGGATTTTTACCTTGAAAAACAAACAAAACCCTAGCAGATTTGCCTGGTCGATTTAGCAATTTGGGAGGGCGATTTGGGTGATTTGGCACGTTTCTTGGCAAACCCAGCTCGACTAGTCGCACCCCTCTGACTCGTCGCTCCAGTTCAAAAATTACACTGTGAGAGCAGCTCTGACTCGTCGCACCTGCCCAACTAGTCGCACCTCCAACTCAACTAGTCGCTCCTCCAGAAATGACTAAAATCGCAGCCAAATCGCCTTTCTTTGCTTCTCTTTGTGTCTTGCAAGTTTGTCAATGCATAATGAGGCCATGAAGAGGGCTTTTTGGTCTTTATAGGTCCACATTTAAAAAAAAATTAAAACATCAAACCCACTTTCAAATGTTGCATATTTTGGCATTTAATTTAACACTGTTTTTTAAGTTGCACTTTGCCTGAAATTGATTTTTTTGAGTGTTTTCACTTGGTTCTTTTTGCAGGTTGATTCTCTGATGGATTCTGAGGAAGAAACCAGGGTTGTTGCCGGCATTCTGAAGATTTTTGAAAATTTCCTTTATTGTTGCCATTTTCACATGACCTTGGGTTTAAAAACAGAGTTTTTAAAACCAAGGTAAAAATAAGCTGTAGCAGATGAAAACTATCAATAAAACGTAATTACAAACCTCCTTCTGGCTTGCTGAAGACCATCAGACTTTTGACTCATGACCTGGCAATGATTTTGACCGAAACCCTATACCTAGACTTGGAATTTCAAGACAAAAATGAAACAAGTGTGACACAAGGTTTTTTCAAATGGTATGACCTGATTCCAGCAAAGCCAAGAAGGGAACAAAGACCAGCCCTCCATTCAGTTTTATGGCATGCCTAGCGGGATGCAAAACTGACACTAATGAGACACCTACCTATGCATATGCAAAGAGCTATTGATCACCGATGGAGGGCTCAAGACCGACACTAACAAGAAGGTCGAAATTCTGGATTTGCTGGGTCAAAGTGTTGTCGCTGCAAGGTCGAAGATCTAGATCGAAGTTGCTGGAAGGAAGGGCTAACTTGGTGGTTGGAGGAGGTCTGTGTCTAGATTGAAGAGTGTTGGATTATCACATCTTAACTACTGAAGGAAGAAGTTTGACTGGGTTTTGTTGAAGTTTCTAATTTTACTTAGTTTAGAAACCCTTCATGCACTTTTTCTGATTTATTCCTACCTACTTGTTATTTTTTCTTTCAAGTTATTTACAAAGTAAATACTGAAAATAAACACCAGTGCATGCTCAACATATTACAGATCAGCAACTAAAAGAAGCAAGAACAAACACACCACATGACACCATTATTTTTGGACCAATGTCCCCGGAAAAACCCAATGCGGGAAAACTGGTGCAGCTATCTGAGGGTTTTCTTATTAAGCAATATCATAGTACAAACTGGGTGTCGAAACTAGCCTACCCAAAAGAGAATTTCGTTAGCAGCTATAGCTCACAGTTTGAGAGAAATCTCCTAGCTAAAACCTTGGAAAATCCTTCTGGCAGCTCCCTAGCACAAAACTGCTCTGCAACCCCAGTGTCTGCCCAAACTGGACTGCGTCAGCCCCTCTCTGTCTCACGTTGGGCCAGCGTCAGCCCCAGGAGGTCATGCGTCAGCTTTCTGGGCCTCTGCATCAGACACACTGGCCTCTCTGGTGCTCTACGCAACACTTGGCTGCCTCTAGGTGGCCCTGTGTCAGCCCTTGCCGGTTCTGCGTCACCCTCCTTGGCTGTTGCGCTGCTCTCCCGGCACAATCTCTGCCTTCTCTGTTTCTCTGTACTCAATTTCGTGGCTAGAGCACATCTGATGCTACCCCAAATCAACACTCCCTCTTAGCAAGGATTGTGCTCTAGCAATACTCCTCACTGAGTATTACTCTGATCATCCGGCATCGGTATCTGTGCTGATGCTAGGCCTTCCTGCCCAACATCCTCTGCATTGTTGCCTCCTATACTGTTGCCCATGGTTTTGCCACTGCCATTGCTGCATTTGTACGACAACTCCCTTTGTATCCGTGTTGTTGCTAGTCCTTTCTCCCAGCACTGCATCCGCACTGCAACTCCTCTCATAATGTTGCATCGTGCTGCCCACTGCTGCACTGCAACTCAGTTACTGAGAAGTAAGTAACTGATCTCCCAACTAACCTCCCTGTTGGGGTAGAGACACCCACTGATGTTGAAGCTCCCTTTGTCGCTGACAAGTGCTACCTCTCTGACTTCTGCGCTGCTGCAACAACTCCCTGCATCTAGCACTGTTGCACACCTCTCTGTGCCATCATGCACTAGTGCAACACTCTTATGCCTCTCACACTGTTGCAGCCTACTAGAACTGCACTATCTCGGGACTCCTGCACTGTAGCTCTCTCTGCCGCTCCATCTGCATCCGTCTCTACCCACTCAGCCAGTCCTGCTACTCCTCGTCGGGGCTCCCGTAGCAAGGTCTAATCCAAGAGGCTGGGTACCTCAAGGATCCTGCCCCTCATCGCCTGTAGTCCTCCTGACTACAGCTCGATGTCTCCCCACTTCCGCTCAAGTGGTGCGTGTGCACTCATGGCACAGTCATCGTCTGTCAAAACTTCCTTCTCTACCCGTGCTGGCGCTGCCTTAGTCTCGGAAGACTCTCCCTTACTCTTCTTCCTTGGGCACTGGGTCGCATAATGACCCATCTCCCCACAATGGAAGCACTTGATCTTGGAGAGATCTTTCTTCTTCCGCTTCTCCTGCTTTCCCTCAGATGCTAGGGCCACATCCTCCTCCTCCTCCTTGACCTTGATCCCTTTGCTGCTGCTACCTGTCTTCGACTGCCGTCTGATCTCTTCCTGGCGAAGAGCTGCCCACATCTCGTCCCAAGGTAGGAGAGTCCCTCTGCCCAGGATGCTCTAGACAAACACTTCCCACTCTTCTGAGACAACATTCAGGGTTGTCCTCACCATAAGCTCCTGATCCGGAGTCGCTCCTATAGCAGCCAATTGGTCTCGGATCTCATTCAGTCCTCCAAGGAAGGTGTCAATCGATTGACCCTTCCTCATCTGATACGACCTCATCTGGTTCTTGAGCAGCATTCTTCTCTGCACAAAAGTATGCTGGTACAGGTTCTTAAGAGCCTCCCACATCTCAACTGTCATTTCCTTCTCGGCTATATGTGGTACCACATGATCCTTGACCCGGTCAAGGATAATGCACTTGGCCCTCGCCATCGCCTCCTCGTATTTATCGTTATCATTTGGATCGACTGGGATAGTTATAACCTTCAAGGTGAAGTCCTTGACACGATTCCTGTCAAGCACTGATAAGATTCTGGCCTTCCAGACTGCGAAGTTCAATGCTCTGTCCAATCTATCTTGGTCTCTTACCCTGTGAAGTGCCATGACGCTCCTCTACTTCCCTCCTGGAAGTTCTTTGTTCGACTCCTCTAAGGCTCTACTTCCCGTCTGAAAGTTCTCTTTTAGACTCCCTCTGAGTCCTAATTTCCCTCCTGGAAATCCTTCTGCCACGTGTCGAGATGCCCCCTACTCTGATCATCTTGTGCAACTGCACTGCTAATCCAAGTTCCTCGGCTAGAAACCCTTGGTAACAACTCTGGCTTTGCTCTATCAAGTACTGTTCTAACTACAATACCTTACCGGCTCCACTCTACAATATTTTTGCAGCCTTCTAGACTCCAGCAACTGCCTCTCTGTGAACTGCGTTAGCCCCTCCGCCTCACGCTGGCTCTGCGTCACCCCAGATGGGTCTGCGTCAGTGCTGGGATGCCCTGCATTAGCCCTCTGGTCCTCTGCGTCAGCAACGTTGGCCTCTCTGACGCTCTGCGCAGCTCCCGGCTTCTTCTGTGTGGCTCTGGTTGGCTCTACGTCACACTTCCTGGCCTCTGCATTGCTAGAAACAGCTTCTATCACCTCGGGACAGCTGTTTTCTGCTGCTATTGCTCCACTCGACTGATGTCTCTTAGTCCTCCTGTGATCTGCAATCATGCTCCGATACCATGTTGAAGTTTCTACGTTTACTTAGTTTAGAAACCCTTCATGCACTTTTTCTGATTTATTCCTACCTACTTGTTATTTTTTCTTTAACAAGAAGTAAATACTGAAAAAAAACACCAGTGCATGTTCAACATATTACAGATCAACAACTAAAAGAAACAAGAACAAACACACCACATGACACCATTATTTTTGGACCAATGTCCCCGGAAAAACCCAATGCGGGAAAATCGGTGCAGCTATCTTAGGGTTTTCTTATTAAGCAATATCAGAGTACAATCTGGGGGCCGAAATTGGCATGCCCAATAGAGAATTTCCTTAGCAGCTATACCTCATAGTTTGAGAGAAATCTCCTGGCTGAAACCCCAGAAAATCCTTCTGGTAGCTCCCTAGCACAAAATTGCTCTGCAACCCCAGCGTCTGCCCAAACTTGTTAAAATTGGCAACCAGGGCAAAACTTCATTTGGGTCATCTTATTCATGGCTGATAATATTTTTATTAGATTCCTCTCGTCGAGAGGTGTAGGATTGATATAAAGATCATCCGATTCCGATAAGTATTCATGGAGATATGAATTTATTTTGATTATGGAATTATTATCAAGCCGACCTACAACTCATGTAGGCTCAGAAGCCCAACAGTCGCATCTATTCACCCACCAATGTTGTGTATAAATATAAGAGGACTTTTCCTCATTTAGACTCACTCATCTCATCACATCTCTCTCTCTCTCTACTGCGCAGATATGAGTCTCTTCTCTACTGCACTGAAATGGGTCTCTCTCTCTCACACATGTGAAGCCGGAAGCTGTTGAATTTGAAGCTGCAACTGCAGAAGTAAAGATTGACTTGCGTGGCCTAGAAGATCTCCTCATCTGAACTGTGCTATAGGTTCATCTGAACCTCCTCTGAAAGCCGCAACTTTTGGTGGTGGAATGAAGTCAATCCGATGAACGGTTTGCAAGATATCGACTGCCCTAGTTTGAAGCCGGAAACTGCTGAAACTGAAGCTGCAACTGCAGAAGTAAAGATTGACTTGCGTGGCCTAGAAGATCTCCTCATCTGAACTGCGTTGTAGGTTCATCTGAACCTCCTCTGGAAGCCGAAACTTTTGGTGGTGGAATGAAGTCAATCCGACGGTCGGTTTGTGAGATATGGTCTGCCCTAGTTTGATAATGAAGCCGCTAATGCTGATGCTACTGATCTAGGGTTTGCTATTGCTGATATGAATCAGATTTATTGTACTATTTCTCTCTGCTGAATTATTGAAGATAAAAGAAGATTTGATCAAAGGGTTTCCCCACACATTGTGGGGTTTGTCCCTCGCTAGCCGCCACATCTTGTGTCTCTTGTCTTGGCTTGTTTTCTGTCGATCGTTTAATGTTCTATCTGCACTTTAGTTTACGTACATGTGATTGCTAATCGGTGGAATATAATAAGGAAAAGAAGTAAACTGTTATAAGCATAGAACATACCATAACTTAACATGGTATCAGAGCTGAGGTGAAGACAAAGACCGAGCAAGAGCAAGAGCAATCATTGAAGAGAAGATTGGCAAGGCTATCCTAAAAGAACTATGGGGTCCTCAACACTCTTTCCTGCCGAAGACAAGCTCCGTGAGAAAGCTGATTATCACGGATGGAAGATGTCTATCGATCTAACCCTTGAAGATCAAGGAGTGTTGGACCATGTAAGAGGCAATATTGTTGAGCCTTCATCAAATGCATCTGCTGCTGCCTGGAACAAATGGAAAAATGTAGAAGTCAAAACAAAGAAGATCATCCGAGACTCTATCGACAAGCGCTTGGTGGCCTACATCTCTGATCTAGACACCTCCAAGGAAATCTACGACAGATTGGTGAGTATATTTAAAGTTAATCATGCAAATCAAGTTTTGTTTCTTAGAAATAAGTTGAGGGAAATCAAGAAGGGTAAAGATGAAAGTATGCAAGCATACTTCTTAAGAATCACCGAGATCAAGAACGATCTCCTATCTATTGGGGAAACCATTACTGACAGAAATGGCACTCACAACTCTCAGAGGATTACCATCTGAATGGTATGTGTTCAGGACTACTCTTCTGAACAATAATGTAATTCCTAGAATGGCTAGATGCATTCAAGAAGAAACAAGGGATGAAGTGCAAGAAATGCCCATGCCTAAAGGTCCTCCTGCTGCCTTTTCTTCTCATGCAAAGAAAAGAAATAATTCTGGGACTAAATCAAAAGGAAAGGCTGGACCTAAGGCTAGAAGAAAATGACGATGTTACATTTGCGATAAAGCAAGTCACTATGTATGAGATCATGAGCATAATGATGAATGAGATCATGGACATAAAGGGCAACATGAGATCATGGACATATAGGATAGCATGATGATGATGCACACTAGTTTGAGCAGCATTATGATGGATAAAATCATGGAATGGGCAACATGATGATAATCATGATTAGAGAAGCATGGTACAGTATGCAGTGGTGCAACTCGAAATCCCTCTGATGGCAATCAAAGGAATGACAAATTCAACACCGAAGGTAAGAGGAGAGCTGGGAATCAAGGAAGAGGACAAGCATTCAAGAAGGCTAGAAATTCTAGGATGTATTAAATGCACCTGACCTCAAAAGGAACCTAGTGTCCATCTTGGCAATGGAAGACAGAGGCTACAAGGTAACCTTCAGCAATGGCAAGGTATGTATATGGAAAAATAATGTTAAAGATGCCTTTACTCTTGGGTTTAGTGTTGATTCATTATATCAGGTCGATGGATGTCCGCTAGGTGTCATGTCTTGTGACACAACTCTTTAGTCCGAACTTTGGCATCGGAGGTTTGCCCACCTTCATTACAATGCTCTACCCGATGTGAGACAGATGGTAACAGGGATGCCCGAATTCCAAGTAGAGAAAGAAGGTGTATGTCCGGGATGTGCCAAAGGAAAGCTCAAAAGGAGACCATTCCCCTCAAGCCAAAGCAAGACCTCTGATATATTACAATTGGTTTACTCAGGCATAACTGAGGTTGGCATTAAGAGGGAGACTACTACACCACATACTCCTGAGCAGAATGGTGTGGTGGGAAGGAAGAACCACACGATGATGGAAGCTGTCCGGGCCATGCTACATGATCATAGACTTCCAAAGTTTCTATAGGCTGAAACTACAATCACCGTCGTATCTGTACAAAATTGATGCCCTCATCAAGCATTGGGTTCCTAAACTCCTGAAGAAATGTTCGCCACCGGTTAAAGGGAAGTCGTGATTAGTCATGATGTCACCTTTGACAAAGATATGGCTCTCAGCAAGGTGGACAATCTGCTGACTTTGAGTAGCTCTCAAGAAGCCGACAACAGGGAACCGAAAGAAAAGGATGATGAATCAATGCCTGATGTAGAAGAACCCATGGATCCGATTGATCCTCATCCACATGAGCCTTCCTCTTCTAGGAAGAGGCCTTCATGGCATAGGGGATACTTGATGATGCTGAAGGACATGCTGCACCCTGAGGAACCTTCCATCAAAGTAAGAAACTTAACTACCTCGAGGATCTTAACTTTTAGAAGTTATATGGTAGTGATGTCAGACCAGACTTGGGAAATGCCTCTGAGTTTCAAAAACTCATTCGCATTGATGTTCTTGGTGAACCTCCGTCCGAACATATGTTTTGCAGTTAGCATTGTGAGCTCATATTTGGTTGAGCCTCACTGGATTGATGCCAGGAATCTTCTGAGATGTCTTCAGGACACAATCTCTCATGGATTAAGATACACTGCCGAAGATGTGAGACTACTTGGATATACTGATGTTGATTGGGCAGACAGTGTGGTGGACCGTAAGAGCACTTCCGGGTACTGTTTCACCTTGGGATCTCCTTCGATATCCTGGATGAGCAGGAACCAGAAGTCGGTGGCTTTGAGCACCGCCGAAGCAGGGTGTATTGTTGCTAGCATAACCTCGTGTGAGGCAGTCTGGTTGCGAAAGCTCTTCAATGAGCTGTTTGGATTTACATTGGATACCACTGTGATTCTCTGTAACAACCAGAGGTGGGATTCGATTATTGAGGAATCCCGTATTCGTCAATTGCTCCAGCAGATAGACATCATCTGGGATATGGTAAGTCGATGAGCAAGGAAGCTCCATCACATTAAGATGATGTACAGGTTGATACACCTTGTCAAAGCCCCGAGGAAAGATCTAATCTGTGATTTTCCCAAACGACTTGGAGTCAGCAAGAAACCCTTGTACAAGGGTCCTGCATGTTGCATACATTGAGCTCTGGGAGCTCTGAGGGCTTGCGGTTCCTACTGGAGCAACATATGACCACAAGATGACTCACCCTCCCCTGGTGGTGCACACTGGAACAAGATGATTCGCTCTCTTGTGGGACAAGATGATTCGCTCTCTTGTGGAACAGGATGATTCGCTCTCCTGTGTAGCAGGATGATTAGTTCTCTTGTGAGGCCTGGATTGATGTGTTTTCCATGGCAGCCTGGATTGATGTGTTTTCCATGGCAGCCTGGATTGATGTGTTCTCCACAGCGATTGTAGCAAGATTGATGTGTTCTCCTGTGAGGCATGGATTGATGTGTTCTCCATGACAATTGTAGCAGGATTGATGTGTTCTCCTGTGAGGCCTAGATTGATGTGTTCTCCATGGAAATTGTAGCAGGATTGATGTGTTCTCCTGTGAGGACAGGATTGATTAGTTCTCCTGTCGAGGCATCCTACCCATGCAGTCTGGGACTCATGGGAAGTACCTCTCATCTGATCAATGAGCAGGGAAATGAAGTTAGGGACCATAGTAGTACCGATGGACGCATCATTGTAACTACCGTACTCCCTACACTAGGATGACCTCCATTGATCTGGGATCAATGATACTGGTCTCGGACCAGTGGTAGGAGTTGTACCATACTATGACGCTGACTTCGGGTCGGTTGAGACTGGTCTGGGACCAGTGGTACATACTCCGAGACTGACTTCATGTCAGTGCAGTACTAGTCTGGGACCAGTGAGAGTGGTACATACTATGACGCTGACTTCGGGTCGGTTGAGACTGGTCTGGGATCAGTGGTACACTCTCTGAGACTGCGATACTGGTCTGGGACCAGTGGTAGGAGTGGTACTTACTATGAAGCTGACTTCAGGTCGGCTGAGACTGGTCTGGGACCAGTGGTACATACTCTGAGACTGACTTTGAGTCAGTATGATACATTCTCGATCATTTCTTCTTCTTCATAATTCGGACAAAAGCAGAGTAGAACAGAACAATGCAAGAGCCAAGCAGCAGAGCAAAACAGTACAGATCAGTGCAGGTAGAACAAGACAAAGCAGAACAGGCAGAATAGAGTAGAGCAGGGCAAGGGTCAGGTTGTACAGGGCAGTGCATTTGATGGATGAATAGTAACGACCGATAGACAGATTGCAGATGAAGTTCTCCATGGTTGAGAGGGAGTGTTAAAATTGGCAACCAGGGCAAAACTTCATGTGGGTCATCT
Organism: Pinus tabuliformis; assembly: GCA_031772625.1. Classification (NCBI taxonomy): domain Eukaryota; kingdom Viridiplantae; phylum Streptophyta; class Pinopsida; order Pinales; family Pinaceae; genus Pinus; species Pinus tabuliformis. The sequence goes on from CM062819.1 coordinate 1,703,606,661, forward strand.
TATTCATGGCTGATAATATTTTTATTAGATTCCTCTCGTCGAGAGGTGTAGGATTGATATAAAGATCATCCGATTCCGATAAGTATTCATGGAGATATGAATTTATTTTGATTATGGAATTATTATCAAGCCGACCTACAACTCATGTAGGCTCAGAAGCCCAACAGTCGCATCTATTCACCCACCAACGTTGTGTATAAATATAAGAGGACTTTTCCTCATTTAGACTCACTCATCTCATCACATCTCTCTCTCTCTACTGCGCAGATATGAGTCTCTTCTCTACTGCGCTGAAATGGGTCTCTCTCTCTCTCACACATGTGAAGCCGGACGCTGTTGAATTTGAAGCCGCAACTGCAGAAGTAAAGATTGACTTGCGTGGCCTAGAAGATCTCCTCATCTGAACTGCGCTATAGGTTCATCTGAACCTCCTCTGAAAGCCGCAACTTTTGGTGGTGGAATGAAGTCAATCCGATGAACGGTTTGCAAGATATCGACTGCCCTAGTTTGAAGCCGGAAACTGCTGAAACTGAAGCTGCAACTGCAGAAGTAAAGATTGACTTGCGTGGCCTAGAAGATCTCCTCATCTGAACTGCGCTGTAGGTTCATCTGAACCTCCTCTAAAAGCCGAAACGTTTGGTGGTGGAATGAAGTCAATCCGACGGTCGGTTTGTGAGATATGGTCTACCCTAGTTTGATAATGAAGCCGCTAATGCTGATGCTGCTGATCTAAGGTTTGCTACTGCTGATATGAATCAGATTTATTGTACTATCTCTCTGCTGAATTATTGAAGATAAAAGAAGATTTAATCAAAGGGTTTCCCCACACATTGTGGGGTTTGTCCCTGGCTAGCCGCCACATCTTGTGTCTCTTGTCTTGGCTTGTTTTCTGTCGATCGTTTAATGTTCTATCTGCACTTTACTTTATGTACATGTGATTGCTAATCGGTGGAATATAATAAGAAAAAGAAGTAAACTGTTATAAGCATAGAACATACCATAACTTAACAAAACTGGACTGCGTCAGCCCCTCTCTGTCTCACACTGGCCCTGCGTCAACCTTTCTAGGCCTGCATCAGCCCCAGGAGGCCCTGCGTTAGCTTTCTGAGCCTCTGCATCAGACACGCTGGCCTCTCTAGTGCTCTGCGCAACACTTGGCTGCCTCTAGGTGGCCTTGCATGAGCCCTTGTTGGCTCTGCGTCAACCTCCTTGGCTGTTGCGCTACTCTCCCAACACAATCTCTGCCTTCTCTATTTCTCTGTACTCAATGCCCCTCAACTGCTTTCCCGATCACTGATTCTATCTCCCTTAGCAAACCCCGCTTTATAGAATAGAATGACTGATCATCTAGTGTGCTGTCCAAGTGACCCTCAAGCCTCCTCTTATACTTTTTTTGTTGACATCTCAACGGCCGAGATTAAGTCCCTAATCAGCCGCTAAGATTAGATCTAGCTTGATCCATGTCTTTTGGACCATTCTAACACAGATTCATATTAATACACATTAATATTTTATTTTCCGTAAGTTTAGACTTAGGGACTCCATTAAAAATATTAATTATTTTAATATCTCTTGATCTGTTTAGAATCTGCCCAAACTCTTTCTGGGTATTGGAGATCTCATGTGCCCCAATCTCTCCACCAAATTTCGTGTCTAGAGCACATCCGATGCTATCCCAAATCAACAGGTTTTCCCCTAGATAGGGGTTTTTCCCTGGCAGAGTGCCTACATCTTGTGTCTCTTGTTCTTGTGATCTTCATACACACATAATTTGGTAATTGCTTGATGAAAGATAATATAATAAAGAAATAAAAGAAGCCAACATAATTCACAAGTAATTATCAAGGAAGAGAAATCTAACCCTAATTCTACTAGCATTGATTTCTCAACATGCTATCAGAGCCAAGGTCAAGCAAGATTGGAGATCACTCTATTGGCTTGAAAAAAAGGACTACTCCCTCTATGATAAGAGACTTGAAAATGGGATTCAATATTACAGGAAGTTGGATCAAAAGAATCATCTACAACTTATTTAACAATATCAAAAGCAAAGGGTTTTTGGCTGGACTCACAAGTTCACTCAATGATAACAATGCATGGATTATTGATAGTGGAGCATCAAGACACATGACAAGAGATAGCAAACAACTTCACACTCTATCAAAGGAACAATCTTTTCATGCAGTGGAATTGGGAGACAACAGAAGCTATGTTGTTAAAGGCATGGGATCAACTTCTTTGAAGTTGGACGATGAAGCAAAGCAACATCTCAACAATATACTCTATGTTCCAGGTTCAAAAAAGAATTTATTTTCAATTTCTTTCTTAGAAGATAAACATGATAGAGTTGATTTTGTAGATGGAAAAGTTTTGGCTTGTGGTAAAGATTCAAGCATTGATAAAGCTAGGGTTATTGGAATATGTGAAGGAAGTCTATATAGAGTCATAACACCATCTCCCCAAGCCCTAGTTCACGAGGAAATCAATCCCATTGAACTATGGCATAGAAGATATGGACATTTACGTTACAAGGTTATTCCCTCTCTCAATAAACCAATAAATGGGATTCCCAATATTAAAGAAGATCGTGAAGGAATATGCAAGTGATGCGCCTTAGGAAAGAATACAAGGAAACCATTTACAAGTAGTGAAACAAGGTCTAAAGAGAAAACGAACACTTGAGCTAGTGGCTTCGGCATACACTCTAGTTGCATCGACCAACGCAGCTGGATGCTTGTGCACATCAGTCACGATCACTTGCTCTTCAAATTACGCAGGGGATGTTTGGTCCTCCAGAGTCGGTACAATCTGAGACTGCACAACTCTGTGATGAGATTTGTCAAAGGAGATGTTGTGCATCTCTGCTTCCGGTTGACCACCAAGGATCTCAGTGCCTCCTTGGTCATCTGAGACTTGCTCATCGTCTGGATGCATTGAAGCAGGTGAGTCAACCTCTCTTTGGTGAGGAATGAGGTCAGTGTCCTGTTTGAACTCCTGCTGCTCCATGTCTGCATCCAACTGTTCAAGAGCCTGTTCTATCTCATGAGCAAAGTCTCGCCCCTGCGAGGCTTCAACCTGTTCGCCCGATGCCAGCTTTTCAGAGGAATCAACTACTTGTACGGGCGCTACTTCGTCTGTCTGCACGTGATGCGCCCCCTGCTGAATCTGCTACTGTTGCGCTTCCTTCTCTTGTTGGCGCAGCTCTTGTTCTTTCCGGAGTTGCTCCCTTAACTCATGCAACTCCTTCTCTGCTTCTTCCATTCTCTTCTTATCCCTCTGCCTTCGCGTGATTCGCTTGTCGCGTTATTGCCTCTTCTCTTGAATAGCCATAGCTGCTTATTCTACAAGTGGATCTGCTCGAAACTTGCAGCTTTATTCCTCCTCCATACGGTCAACAATCTCTCTTCCCTTTGTCGCGCATAGGTATGCTTGGCTCTGTTGTTTCTGCTGCTGCTGCTACTACTAGTGTTCTCTGTGATGCTGCTTCATGTTGTTGTGCTAGCCACTCTACGGCGAAACCGACCTGTTCATTGGATCTGGAGGAATTGTAGCAATACCTTCATGAGTCCTCCTTAGCCCAATGACATGCCCCATGGATCCAATTGAACTGAACTCTCATGCAGTGATCCTTCGCAATTCAATGTGGGTCATACAGGTTGAAGCTTTGGAGGTTGAACTAGTACTTCTTCATCTGTTCAGCTTCGACATCGCGCTTGCTTGATGCTCCAGATCTCATATAACCCGATCCGCAACGGAAGAGTGGGCCAAGGTGCCTTCTTCTTCTGCAGCAGCCTAGCTGTTAATCCTACTGAGATATGATATGCTACTTCCTGCATGACAAGCACGTCCAAAGCAACTTTGGCAAAACATGCGGAGGCTTCTCCGCACTGAACACTCGAATGAACATGCCGTCCGGTGAGGCATACCAATCTGCAATGCCTAACAATGCCTTCATCGCTTCTTCTGACATGCAGGGTGGATCCTGTTCGAATATCAACCTGTACACTGGGGTAACAAGATGGTCGGACAGCCGTATGATCACTCTTCTAAGGCTGCACTCGGACAATAACTTGAAATACGTGCTCACAACAGTCTCCGTCGGTGACCATGCCCACTCTAAGCCCGGGAACTCATGTCGGGCACAGACTGCATCTAGAATGTAGGCGGACATATAAATCTTTGCATGCATGCCTTCGGGTGACTGTCGAGCCTTCATGACTTGCTCCTTTAGCTGATGAGCCAGTATACCGGACCAGTTGCATGGTCTTCCTTCTCTAGCCAGTTGGTCCAACGTGACCACCCAACTCTGAGGGAAGATCTCAGTGCTCGCTTGGCCACTCAGTCGACATGCGAATATGACCAAGTATTGGTATGCCTTCCTCAATATCTTTGTCTTATAGATCTGATTGGGGGTCATCCTGAAACGAGCTAGCTCCTTTACCCAATCCTTCATAATGTCTCTGGAGTGGCCTCTATTGTTGGGCAAGCTGAACGGGGGAGTCATGACAGTCATGGGCTCGGTCATCTGATACATCTCATCGTAATCTCATGCCCAGAAGGTTGCAAGCTTTGTCCCACTGACACTGCTCAAGGTCATCGTCTCGAGGTCAGTGTGAGAGACGATCCAGTGAATCATGTCCGCGCATGGGAACACGGGGTATCTGCATGCAATCCGGTACAAGCTAGACTTATGAATGTTCACGTACACCTGACGGTCTTCAAGGTCTTCCCCAAAAGTACCTGCGAATGTTTCATTCACCTCTTGCCACTTCAGTTTGATGTCCTTATCTAGATACAGCTTCGTATCTTCATACATCGGCAAACGAGAGGACACCTACTTAGTTGTTGCTCCAGCTGCCATACCGTCAGTGTCATGAGATCTTGTTCTCTTAAAAGCCATTGAGATAGATGAACACCTAAAAGATCTAGAAACAAGCAACATGCATGGCAAGAAATATGTCAGTGAAAACAAAGCAAATCTGGGGAAGGAAACAGCACATACCTGGGAAACTGATGAGCAAGATTGCGCAAATTTCACTAGGAGGCTGAGTGACTGGCTACCAGAACTGCGCAAAAGGCAATCTGGACTGTCTGGGAGGCTGGACTGGCTGCTGGATCTGCGAAATGCACAATCCAGTTGGGCAGCTGGCTGCTGGGATTGTGCAATGCACAATCCCAGCCGGGAAGGACTGCTGGCCCAGGGACAGATTTGCGCAATTTCCTGGGCCAAGCAGCCACTATCCTCCAGGAATGCGCAAAATAGTCCAGGAGGCCAGTGCTGGGCCAGAATGCGCAAATCTGGAGAGGAAGGTGAGCCTTCCTTCCCCAGATTGCGCAATGTAGCCTTAGTGCAGGCAGACACTGGGCCAAGGTTGGCCCGACTCACCGACAGGCAACTGAAAGCAAGTAAGTCAATGAAATACATGGCGACACTAAGTGATAGCAGAAGCGATAATCAGTGCATGCAAAATATGAATGGAAGATTCAGCAAATAGATCAACATGCATGTGGGTGAGGCCATTCACCGGTTGGGCGAACATCCGTGCAAAACAATTTCATGCATGCGACAGCAGTGAGATAGCAACGAAAATTGAAACAGAGCTAGGACAAGCTAGAATATATGTAAACGACAGCAGGCGTTCAAAGAAATCAAGCAAACAACACTCACACAAGTGAATACACAAAAAGCGACAGAAATGTTGAAAAAGACAAGTTGAGGCTACTTACTCGTGAATAGCTGAGCCGGATGTGTCGAAGATTCCCAGATGTGCTGTGGGATGTCAGAGCTCCAAGATCAATGTGATTGAATGAGCTCTAATGCGTCGAATACATAAGTTTGGTCTCATGACGCGCATGCCACAAATCTAGGAAAAGCCGACACTTGGAGGGAAACTTCTAAAACCACTTTGCATGTAACCCCTGGCTGCTAAAAATAGCTCCCTAAATCATGGGATGCCTTTTGCATGTTGTCTCTTGCTATTCCGGGAAGATCAATTCATGCATGCATGCAAGTCAAGTTTCCTCAGTCCCAGGTGGAACTGGTCAACCAGACTGTTCATGCATGCGAGTGCTCAACTGCTTGGGAAAAATGCGCATTCCTGGCTTGGAGCTAGGCTGACTGCCCAAGGGGATTGCGCAATTTCTAGGCAGAGCAGTTGACTGCTGCCCAGATTTGCGCAAATCCTGGGCTGAACAACCTGCTGCTGGGAAAAATTGCGCAAATCCTGTTGGGAGGGTTGGTTGGCAGGATTGCGCAATCCTGGAGCCCAGCAGGCTGTCAGAGAGGATTGCGCAATTCCTGGAGGGAAGGCTGGTTTCCCTATACGAATGCGTAATTTTCAGGGGGGAAGTTGCTCAACCTGCAGCTGGACCAAGTCTAGGTAAGCAGCCTATGAGGGGAATGGATCGACTGTGATCACAGGCTGCCTTTGTGCGAGGAAAACATTGAAGCTTGAGTACTTGACGAAGCAAGACAAAGTGCTGTGTAAGGTTGGTAGGGAGGCTCTAAAACAAGCTAAGGCAAAATTTTGGAGGGTGGTTGTAGCCGCTACAACACTTGGCGACACACTGGTAGAACTCCAGCTCTCTGCATAGACCTTGTTCGTGAAAAGCAAGTCTAACACCTCCAGAAGTATTGTTCAGTTCTTAACTCATCTTGGTTTCACACTAACTTGATTGTAAGATGTAGCATCTGCCAAGCCCTTAGTCGATTGACACACATTCCAAGCCAAGGCAACACAGTTGTTTCGATTAGGGTTGAGGGGTATATAGGTGCACAAGTGATCCAGGTGGATATTGGTGGCCACCTGCCAAGTCCACCTGGACCCCCACCATTGTCTTTCTCAGCATTTTCAGTTTCCTTAATTGTAGCACAACTTACTATTTTTAGCAGTTTTTCGGGTCCTGAACTTCCGGAGCCGTTTTGAGGCCCTAAACGACGTTTTTTGGGAAATCTGGGGGCAACATGGGTCCATGGACCGATGTTGCCTTTCCCAAAGTGGTAGTGCTCAGATAGATCTTTCTAACGAGCTATTGTACGCGTCAAACGGAGATCGTATGCCAAAGTTACGACCCCGGGAAGTTGATGTACCAATTTACCCAAACGGGGCCCACAGTTTGGCGTTTCATCTCCTAGGGTTAGGTTTTGGAATGTTAAGGGTTGTCCATTGTTTCTCAACAATAAATAGGCCTTCGAGCCTCATTGTAACACAGTTCAGAGGCATGTAGCCATCACATCTCTTCTCAGAGATAAGCTACCATCGCCCTAGCTAGTTTATTGCCATTTCTGTTTGTAAGCATATTTCAGTATTTTCCATTAATGAAATGAAGTATTATTTCCGCTGCATCTTTGTGTATATGGTTATCTCTGTAATTTGTTGCGTTCCTGTTTAAATCCGGATCAGTGGTATCAGAGCGGTCTGCTTTTTCTCTGTTTTTCTTTGCATGTCCCCAACAAGGTCGGGATATAAGGAGTTAGGGCTTGAACTGGTTGAACCTTTGCAAGACCAGCCTCGCAAATCCCGACGGCCTCCCATGGCGGACGAGAAGAAAGACGAGGGGGCAGGAGATCCCATCAAAATCTTGCTCGAAGAAGCGCTCGAGCGACAACGGAACGCGATGATGGACAGCTTTGCGCAGATCCTTCAGCGGCTACCCAGAAGCGGCGCATCGGCTCCTAGTAGCTCCTCTGGAAATGCCACACCCTTTAAGGTACAAGTTAATTTTGAAATCCCCATATTCGAGGGTCAGATAGACGCCGATGCCGTAGATAAATGGTTAAATCTGCTAGAGGGTTATTTTTCTGTTCATGAATTTTCGAGTCGGGAAAAGATTGTTTTTGCTCTTCTCAAAGCAGCCCCCCACGTCAAGGACTGGTGGGAAACCTACTGCGAGCAGAAGGATGAAAGTATTGGCTCACTATTTTCAGCCGCACCCACCTGGGATTCGTTCCGGGATGCCATCAAGGAGCAGTACTACCCTGTCGGAAGCTATGAGGATGAATACATAAAGTGGACCACGCTGCGGCAGGGAAGGGACCAAGACGTGCCGGAGTTCACCAATCTTTTCCATACCCTTCGCACAAAGTTGGGTATCAAGGATTCGGAGCAACATTTGATACTCAAATACCGTGGCTGCCTGCACAAGTACATCCAGGAAGAAATACAGTTCTTAAATATCCCCTCGCTCGGCGCAGCATACCGGTATGCCGTCAAGGTCGAGCAGAAGTTTAAACAAAAGAAGCGAGACTTTGGATCTGCGAATCCAAAGCAGGGGAAAGGTGCCCCTAAACCACAGAACAAAGGACAAAGCCAAGGCGGGACAGCCCAAGACAACCAGCCGAAGCTGCAAGCAAAGAGCAACGCCGCGAAGCCGAGAAAGGACACTGGAAAATGGTGCGAGTTCCATAAGAGCTCCACTCACAACACAAGTGAGTGTCGGGCCAAGCAGTCACTGGTGGCTGAGCTAAAGGTTTCAGAATCAGATGCATGTTCCGACTCTGAGTCAGAACCCGATAAGGGGTATGAAAAAGGGAAGCAGATCATTGATGCGGATCCCAGCGCCACTGTTGCTACCGCAAAGATCCAGAAAAATGAACCCGAAGATCCAGAGGAGGAGGAGCGTCTCTTCCACTCCCAGATGTGGGTAAAGGGCTCCCCGATACAGTTCATTGTTGATAGCGGGAGTCAAAAGAACCTCATTTCGGCAGAGGTCGTGAAGCGGTTGGGCTTACCGACCACAGCACATCCACAACCATACACCATTGGGTGGCTTCACCAAGGGCGAGATCTTCGCGTGAGCCAGCAGTGTCGCCTTCCATACAACATCAAGCCCTTCACGGATGAGGTATTGTGTGACATTGCTCCCCTTGAAGTTTGTGATGTATTACTAGGACAACCATACTTGTGGAAGCGACATGCTGTGTATGAATCAAGGCCCCGTGCTGTTATTATTACATTGGGAAATAAGTTGTTCAGGATACCAGAGGTAGCACCACCTGCCGCCATCTCTTTGATTACTGCAAAACAATGCAGTAAGATCATTTCCAAAACCAGGAAATTTGTTTTCCTGATGATACGCCCTCAAGGGAAGAAGAAGACAGTGGCCGCGGCCTCCAAACGGGGTTCCTCTGCACGGCAGCTACAGATGGACAAGATTGTGGAGGAGTACGAAGACATCTTCACCTCCCCGGCAGGGGTTCCTCTGCACTGTCAAGTCAAGCACTCCATCGATCTGACCCCAGGTGCGCCGCTACCCAATGGACCAATTTATCGGCGCTCCGTTCTGGAGAACAATGAAATCAAGAGACAGATTCAGGAGCTCCTGCAGAAAGGTCACATCCGTCCGAGTTCTTCGCCCTGTGGGAGCCCGATAGTGTTGGTACAGAAGAAGGATGGGACGTGGAGACTCTGTATTGACTATCGGGCGCTGAACAAGATCATTGTCCGTAATAGGTACCCGATCCCGCGGATTGATGACCTCCTAGACCAACTAAAGGGGGCGAAATATTTCAGCAAGATCGATCTGAAGTCAGGATATCACCAGGTACCAATTGAACCCTCAGATGTGTGGAAGACTGCCTTCAAATCCAAGGAGGGCCTCTTCGAATGGTTGGTCATGCCTTTCGGATTGACGAATGCTCCTGCAACCTTTATGAGGCTAATGGATGACATCTTGCGGCCATTCACCAACTCCTTTGTAGTAGTATACTTGGATGACATTCTGATCTTCAGCCAGAGTTGGGAAGAGCACCTCCACCACATCCGACAGGTTCTCCAAACACTGCGGCAACACAAGCTATGTGCCAATTTGGAGAAATGCACTTTTGGCATGACCGAGGTTCAGTATCTGGGATACATCATTGATGAACAGGGGGTGCATGTCGATCCAGCCAAGGTCCAAGTCATTCGGGATTGGCCCTCTCCAACCACTCTAACAGAGCTCCGCAGCTTTCTAGGTCTTGCCAACTTCTACCGCAGGTTTGTGTTGGGATTTTCTCATATTTCTTGGCCCTTGAGTCAAGTCACCAAGGGTGGGGCGAAAGCAAAATTCTTTTGGTCTGAATCTCAACAGAAGTCATTCAGGGAGTTGAAGGATCGCCTCTGCACGGCACCAGTGCTCGCGTTACCAGATTTACAACAACCATTTGAGGTCGAGACAGATGCCTCTGACTATGCTATTGGGGCAGTCCTTACTCAACATGGACATCCAGTGGCATATCACAGTGAAACACTTTCAGACACAGTCCGGAAGTACCCCACTTATGATAAAGAGATGTATTCCATTGTACAGGCCTGCCGACAATGGAAGCATTACATTTTGGGGAAGGAAACGGTCATCCACACAGACCACCGACCTCTGCAGTTCATACAGACCCAAGGAAAATTGCAGAATGATCGCCATCAGAAGTGGTCTACATACCTGCAACAGTTTCACTTGAATATCAAGTATAAAAAGGGCAGCACCAATAATGTTGCAGATTGCCTCAGTCGACCACCGATCATGGCGCTAACCACCGTGCTCAACTCTTGCGGGCACGAGACTTCTGATTGGCCACTTCTCTACAAAAGCGACCCAGAATTCGGCCACACATACCAGACACTCTTGGAGGGTCGGCAGGTTGCAGATTTTCACCTCCAGGATGCCCTATTATGCCACCTCGGTCACCTCTTTGTTCCTTCAAGCGAGCGTGCCAAGATGATTTGGGAAGCACACTACAGTCGGGCTGCTGGGCATTTCGGGGTCGAGAAAACAGTGGCAGTACTGCAAAACTATTTCTATTGGCCAAATCTTCGATAGGATGTTGGGAAGTACATCCGATCATGTACTGCCTGTGCCATTGCCAAACCGACCATTAAGAAGCAAGGCCTCTATACCCCGTTGCCTACCCCTAGTCGACCTTGGGAATCCATCTCCATGGATTACATGTCAGGCCTTCCTTCCACTAAGCATGGAAATGACTGTGTTTTTGTGGTCGTCGACAGGTTCTCAAAGATGGCCATTATGATGGCCTGTAAGAAGAATATCACAGCAGAAGCCACTGCTAAACTCTTCTTTGAACGAGTGTGGGTGCACTTTGGGATCCCACAGTCTATCATCTCAGATCGGGACAGTCGGTTTCTCAGCACCTTTTGGTCCAGTCTCTGGTCAATGCTGGACACCAAACTCACGAAGTCCACAGCCTTCCATCCTCAAACTGATGGCCAGACGGAGGTTGTCAATAGGATGATTGTGCACATTCTGCGCATGTATAACTCAAAGCATCCACGCACATGGGACGAGAGCCTCCCCTACGTTCAGCACAGCTACAACCGAGCTCTTCACAGCTCCACTGGCCATAGCCCTTTCAGGTGGGTTTGGGATTCCAGCCACTATGCCCCATTGATGTGGCCATGCCACTTGCAGCTACTCACATGAATTCAGCTCATGTCCAGTCCGAAACAGATAAGGCCACCAGCTTCATTGAGCGAATCCAACATATTCGCCAGCAGGTCCATGACATTCTTGAGAAATCAAATGCCAAGTACAAGCAGCGACATGATCAACATCGGGTGCCACACAAGTTTCAGGTGGGCGACAAAGTCTGGTTGCATTTGCAAAAGGAACGCCTTACTGGAGCCTATCGGAAATTGAGACCACTCCGATATGGTCCTTACACCATTACTAAGGCTATGGGAGACAATGCATTTGAGCTCAGCATTCCCCCATTCCTTGGCCTGCACCCAGTATTTAATGTGGACCGCCTTCGGCCATACTTTCCACCATTGCTAGACACATCCGACATTGCAGAACAGCTCAAACCCACAGAATTAAATCCAGATTGCATGGAACAAGCTGCAACTGATCGGATCATGGACACACAGATCAAGAACACTCGCCAACAGAATATCCAACTGTATCGAGTTGTCAAAGTGGGCCAACTCCTTCAGCAGGGCAAGTGGCTCACCAGGGAACAAGTTCAGCAGAAGTTTCCTCATCTCATGGAGGAGCTCAACGCAATGGGGACCATTGCTTCCTAAGGGGGGAGGAATGATCCAGGTGGATATTGGTGGCCACCTGCCAAGTCCACCTAGACCCCCACCATTGTCTTTCTCAGCATTTTCAGTTTCCTTAATTGTAGCACAACTTACTATTTTTAGCAGTTTTTCGGGTCCTGAACTTCCGGAGCCGTTTTGAGGCCCTAAACGACGTTTTTTGGGAAATCTGGGGGCAACATGGGTCCATGGACCGATGTTGCCCCTCCCAAAGTGGTAGTGCTCAGATAGATCTTTCTAACGAGCTATTGTACGCGTCAAACGGAGATCGTATGCCAAAGTTACGACCCCGGGAAGTTGATGTACCAATTTACCCAAACGGGGCCCACAGTTTGGCGTTTCATCTCCTAGGGTTAGGTTTTGGAATGTTAAGGGTTGTCCATTGTTTCTCAACAATAAATAGGCCTTCGAGCCTCATTGTAACACAGTTCAGAGGCATGTAGCCATCACATCTCTTCTCAGAGATAAGCTACCATCGCCCTAGCTAGTTTATTGCCATTTCTGTTTGTAAGCATATTTCAGTATTTTCCATTAATGAAATGAAGTATTATTTCCGCTGCATCTTTGTGTATATGGTTATCTCTGTAATTTGTTGCGTTCCTGTTTAAATCCGGATCAACAAGCAGTATAGTCGTCAGAGTCTTAATTTCATCTCTGGTGGTGCTCCACTGCCTGCAGGCCTGGACAGTACCTCGGTGGAGTCACATATGAACACAAGCATGGCTCTGCTGCCAGCGAACCTGGTCAGTACCCCGGCAAAGTTACTTGCATCACCTCCCTGCGCAGGAAGCCTTTCTCTTCTTTCGCCTTATTTATTTTGAAATTTTGAAATTTTTTTGACTTCTCATTTTTCACTTTTACTGTGCATAGCACTTATTCATTTCAGAGGTGGAAGAGGGATCCTGACTTATTGAGAGCAGAGGAGGTTGTTCCAGCAGAGAAGTAGTTTGTTATCTTTCTGACGCGCCTGTTAAGGTTTCCCCCTCACCTTACTCTACTTGAATAAGCAGACAAGGGTTAACCCAAAAACAATCAACTAGAGAAGGTGACACTAGTTAGCGCGCAAGCATTTTGTTTACACCAAGGTTCACTTCGAAGAGTATGTATTTTCCTTTGATGTATCATGGACTAAGAGCAACAAGTTCATCGTACAAAGGCAAGATGACAAATAACCAAGTAGCGATAGTTGTACAAGCCCTCTTGTACTTTACCCAGCGCGTTCGTAAGTCACACATGGTTTCATGCGAACTAACCTACGAACGAACTAACAACAAAGCCAAGCAAAAGTAGAAGCAAAAGTGAAAGGGAAAGCAAAGCAAGCAAACAAATCATGTAAGCAAACAAGCATGCAAGCAAACAACTGAAAGCAAACACTACTCCTACTCCTACACTAATGGTGCACGGGCCTAATCATGTGAAGTGATACTTCCAACGCAACCACCGGCGCATTGGTAGACCCATGTTGGTGAAGGCTTGGTCCACAAGCAACCCAGTGGTGCGAACCAACAAGCAAGAAAGATATAACAATGAAGGCAACCACACTTCGTGTTTCAAAGCGCCCACGTGACATAAGTGAGTGCAAGTGCATGACGGACAGACTTCTCATGGTGTTGTGTGACACTACATGCAACTTTGAAGCATAAGCACACTCTTGACTGTGACATGCAAGCAAACGAAAGAAACAAAGACATCTTGAACGAGTGCTTGCAATGTAAGACTCCTCCAAAGCATGAGCAATGGGATCGTGCAGTTCAGGTGGAGGAAGTGTGATCTGTGTGTGAGATGGATCTTCAATGCATATAGATGAGTGATGAGGAGCCTTGGGCAATTGAACGATTTCATGATTAGAAGTGAGACTAACCTCAAGAGAACGAGGGCCTGACATAACCATCAGCTCAGGCTGAAGTGCCTCGATAGTCTTGGGTGTCTCAACTTCATCATCAGGTAGATCATCATACACCAGTGGCTTCGAAAGATCAACTGCGATAGATTCGTGATCGTGATCAAAATTGGAAGCAAATGGATCACGACCGCCACGATCAGAAAAATCAATGAATTCTTCGACATCCTCATGATCAGATGAATCAAACAGAGGGGTAGATGAAAAGTGTACGAACTCATCCTCTGTGTTTTCGGAAAAGACAGATGAAGGATCAATTGGATCTTCAATGAATAACTTATCCTCTTTGTTGTCGAATGATGGACTAACATCCGATGAGTCCTGCGAGTGATCAACAATGGGTGCATCTGTGGATGAAGACACACATGCAAAATCATGGATGGCAGGTTCACCAAAGAGGCTAGGAAAGAACGGAGGGGGCTCGAACGGAAGGGAGTCATCCTTCGCCGAGTGTTGATGTTCAAGCTCCCACTCATACTCTTCATGAATGACAGCGCATGTTGGTTGTGCAACACCAACTCCGTCAGTGGGTTGTTCCTTGTTTACAACAAGTGAAGAGTCCGGAATGGACGAACACAAGACAGCATCATCCGGAGGAACACTTGAGTGTGAAGATGGAGGTCGAAGAAAAGAATGCACATGGGAACTCGAAGGAATCACAACCAAATCTGCGCGAAAATGGAGTGGAGTGATGTTGGGAGAGTGTGAAGGATGAACAGGTGTGCAAACATGATCCTCAGCATCACTGGGCGATGGTGGAACTATTGAATGAGGGAGGCGGACAGTCCATTGAGACAATGCCTGCTCCCACATGAGATTGTGCAGTTCCATCAACGAAGAAGGTTGAGCGAGGCTTGACATCAAGCTTTCTCTTGGGACGGGCAGATTTCTTAAGACAATACTCGAACCGGTCCCAGGGATAGGCGAACTTCATATGGCTCCTCGGAGCTTGAAACTGTAAGTCACGAAAGCGCTGCCAAAAATCAATAACGGATTCATGCGGAGCCCTCCGTTGCTGTAACAGTTTCCGGTCAAGATGGTCTGGATCAAAATGATAGAACGTGTCTTCAATCAGATCACAAAAGTGCTCAAATGAATGCACGGTGTCAGCCGGTATGCTGAGCACCCAACGAAACAGAGATTCGCGAAGTGTGAATGCAAGCAGCAAACTGGCATGTTCATCAGTAAACTCATCTTCCCCATGAATCATTGAAAGAAAGTTATGAAATGTTGAATTTTCTAAGTTTACTTAGTTAGAAACCCTCCATGCACTTTATTTGATTTATTCCTACCTACTTGTTACTTTCCTTAACAAGTTATTTACAATGTAAATACTGAAAATAAACACTAGTGCATGCTCAACATATTACAGATCAACAACTAAAAGAAACAGAAACAAACACACCATATGACACCATTATTTTTGGACTAATGTCCCCGGAAAAACCCAATGTGGGAAAACCAGTGCAGCTATCTGAGGGTTTTCTTATTAAGCAATATCATAGTACAATCTGGGTGCCGAAACTGGCCTACCCGACAAAAAATTTCCTTGGCAGTAATACCTCTCAGTTTCTGACAAATCTACTAGCTAAAACCCCGGATAATCCTTCTGGCAGCTACTCAGCACCAATCTACCCCAGAAACCCCAGCGTCAGCCTCTCTCTGGACTGTGTCAGCCCCTCTCTGCCTCACGTTGGCCCTGCGTCACCCCAAATGGGTCTGCGTCAGCCCTGGGAGGCCCTGCGTCATCCCTCTGGCCCTCTGCGTCAATCACGCTCGCCTCTCTGAGGCTCTGCGCAGCTCTCGACTGCCTCTGTGTGGCCCTGCGTCACACTCCCGACACTATCTCTGCCTCTCTGTCTCTCTGTACTCAAATGCCCCTTAGTTGCATCGCCCGATCACTAATTCTATCTCTCTTAGCAAACCCCGCTATAGAGAATAGAATGACTGATCACTCTAGTGTGTTCTCCAAGTGACCCTCAAGCCTCCTCTTATACTTTTCCTGTTGACATATCAACGGCCGAGATTAAGTCCCTAATCAACGGCTAAGATTAGATCTGGCTCGATCCATGTCTTTTGGACCATTCTAACACAGTTTCATATTAATCCACATTAATATTTTATTTTCCCTAAGTTTAGACTTAGGAACACCATTAAAAATATTAATTATTTTAATATCTCCTGAACTATTTAGAATCTGCCCAAACCCTTTCTGGGTATTGGAGATCTCATGTGCCCCAACATCTCCACCAAATTTCGTGGCTAGAGCACATCTGATGCTACCCCAAATCAACATGTAATTGCTCAGTCCAGGCCACTTTGCCTTCACCATCATACGTGTGAGTGGACAAGAGATCAAAAAGCTTCCCCGAGATGGAGACATCTTCACGATTCGAAAAACACCTCGGGGGAAGAAGAATGCAAGACTCCATGAAAGATATGCAAAGGTTCAAAACTGGATGAGAGGACTCTGCTTGTCATCAGGCCCTCCTTCTAGTGCCAGAAATGTTGACGGTGCTGGACCCGCCAACATGTCAAGGGGATCTCCCCGGTAAGAAGTCCCAATTAGACCTCAGACCGTTTGGTGTAGGAGTCCCAGCAGTGGGTCATAAGGTAATGCCTTGACCACAGTGTCGCATAGAGGCAAGTAGAATAACTCTGTCAGCAGCAAGGGTGTGACTGATGCAGTGAGTCAAGGAAGGTGTATGAGAAGTTTCAACACTTTGAAAGGGTAAGGAGGCGAAGGTGAGTTCCAGGTTGAAAGGGATCAGTCCCAACTCGGCTAGGAACACACAACACAAAGGACATGCATAGCTTTCGGCAGAGCAGTCCACTCGGATGCGGCCATCACATCATACAAGGTAAGATAACACGTACAACACTCACGGATCAATCTGAGATGAGTGTGACGGTTGTTATAGCAAGGTTCAAGTGAAAGATCTGTTTAATGTCCGGCAAAGTAGTCGACACGGACAGTGACAGCATTAACAAGATATGCAACACATTAACAACAAGATTCATATAATTGCATGTGAATCAGTTCATACACAAGTACGTAAGTTAAACAACACATATCATTAAAGCAACCGGAGCAATCCAACTACAATAACAACATATGCATGAAAATGTGCTAGCTCTTATTATATAAAAGTGTAAGTCACAATCATACAATACATCCATGTAAACCTGCTAGCCCAACAGTAGAACGTTACAGCCACATCTGCCTGTTCGTCCAAAGAGATGTACTAGCTCCGTGCAGTAGAGAAGCCAAGGCGCGTTACAATATTGTCCAAGCCTTCTTCAAAATAGTCTTAGTAGAAAAACTGAGAGGGGGGTGAATCAGTGTTTCTTTTCAATTGTTACTTTTACCAATTAGATCACTTATATTTAGAACAATAAATGAACAATAGGAATAAATGTTCTTATTAATATAATCTTTACAATGAATCAAGTACAATGTATATAGGGCTCCAACCTGTTGCCAAGCACCAACTTGGACTTTTGTGAGGCTCCAACCTCTAGGGCACCGACCCTATCTTCTCAAGGCATCGACCTTGTGTTTAGGGGCTCCAACGCCTAGGGCACCAACCCTTCTCTGGTACAGACTCCAATCCTATATTTGCCAAGCACCAACCTTGTTAATTTTGAGGCACCAACCCCAAGGGCTCCAACCCTATAGCTTCACTTTGTCAAGGCATGTTTGGTTATACTTCACAACTCCCAATGTCTTCTTCAACGAGCCCGGTCAATCTTCAGCTATCCCTTCACTTTAGTCTCCACATCTCGTCATTAATGACAACCTTTTTCTTCACATGAAGGTGTCACCACCACTTTTCATGTTACCCAAACAAAAGTTCTTCAAGGTTACTTCATGACGGCTTCAATCATTCACAAGATCTCTACTAATGCCTCCAAGTCAGCTTCTAAAGGGTCTTCAACAATTATTTTTTTGCCTCAACAAGACTGATCTTCAATATGGTAACAAGTTCAAGTGTTCACAAGTCTCCACAAGTCAACAGATCTTCAAAACACAACAAGTCTTCAAGGATTCTTCTTTGGGATCTCCAATTGGTTGCTCAACAAAGTTTGCTCCAAACAAGTCTTCAAATGCTTCAAATGATTGTCCAATTTAGGTCTATCCAAAGTCCTCAAAAACTGCTATGAGCCTGCTCCAATGTTAGCTTAATGAAGCTGCTTTACAAGTCTTCTATGATGACCTTTTTGATCTGCTCTAAGAGTGACTTCAGCGATACACAAAATTGCTGCTACAAAATTCTTCAAAGAACTGCTTCCAAAGCTGATTAGGTTTGTATAAATAGATCTCTTGTTGAACTGTTCTTGCCACAAGGATGTCTTCAAAGACAGCTCTAGGAGGGGTCCAAATTCTGGTGACAAGAAGGCTTAAGGTCTGTAAAAATGTATGTACACAATCTTCAGATATGTCACTTCACAGCTCTGCAATTTTTATAGGTCTGCAAACTTCAGAAATGTCACTGAATTTTCTCACAAGTCTGCAAGTCAATCTGCAATGAACACTAACCAACCAATCTACAATATGACTGCGATGAGTAGCCTTCCTCAAGTCCGTAAGAAAAGTCTCTTACAGGATTTACAGGTCAGCAAAAAGTTCTGATTATATTCCTTTCTCTCTTGTTAGTTCACGAGATGTGAACAATATCTTCTCTTCACCGGACGCAAAAGCTTAGTTGAATGCATAATTGGACGGTTCATACTTTGTGTATATGTCCAGTAGTTCAACATATGGTAAAAGGATACATCGATGGCTTAAGGTGGGCCGACCAACATTAATGTAATACGTAATATGTAATACATTCATAAAATATGCAGCGTCCAACGTTAGATACGTTCAGCGTAATATGTCCATCAAATATGCAACATCTAGTTTAAAAATCTGTTCAGCTTCCACGTAATATGTCCATCCAATATGCAGCGTTTTTTTAATTATTTGTTATGTAGTATTTGGCTTGGGCATCAAATATGTTATTTTTTTTATATATCCAACATAGTTTACGACAGATTCAAGAGAACATGTCAATCTTTGGTCTGCCATGTGATGATGCACATACATTATATCTGTCTGCCATGTGAAAGAAGATCATGCAAAAAGACTTGTCTGCCATGTGAGTGTTATATCTCATCAAATGTCTTGTCTGCCATGCAAAAGACTTTATCTGCCATTGTATCCCATCTGCCATGTACATGCTGTAATTATACATTGTTTGCCATGTATGGTCATAGGGAACAAGTATGTCATGTGTGTCTGCCATTAAACAAAGTCATGTTATATGGTAATGGTAAGGTTCATAGCTATATGATATTTTCGTAGGTGTTTGGGAATTAAGACTTTATGTTGAAGTTTCTAAGTTTACTTAGTTAGAAACCCTCCATGAACTTTATCTGATTTATTACTACCTACTTGTTATTTTCCTTAACAAGTTATTTACAATGTAAATACTGAAAATAAACACCAGTGCATGCTCAACATATTACAAATCAGCAACTAAAAGAAACAAGAACAAACACACCATATGACAGCATTGCTTTTGGACTAACGTCCCTGGAAAAACCCAATGCGGGAAAATCGGTGAAGCTATCTGAGGGTTTTCTTATTAAGCAATATCAAAGTACAATTTGGGTGCTAAAGCTGGCCTACCCAACAGAGAATTTCCTTAGCAGTAATACCTCTCCGTTTCAAATAAATCCATTGGCTAAAACACCGGATGATCCTTTCGACAGCTACTCAGCACCAATCTACCCGTGAAACCCCAGCGTCTGACCAATCTGGACTGCATCAACCTCTTCTAACCTAGCGTTGGCCTTGCGTCAGCCTATCTTGGCCTGTGTTAGCCCCAAGAGGCCCTGCGTCAGCTCTCTGAGCCTCTACGTCAGCTACGCTAGCCCCTCTAGTGCTCTACGCAGCACTTAGCTGCCTCTGCGTGGCCCTGCATGAGCATTGGCTGCTCCTGCGTCTCTCTCTCTGGCTACTCTGCTGCTATCCCGACACTATCTCTGCCTCTCTGTCTCTCTGTACTCAATGCCCCTCAGTTTCTCTCCCGATCACTGATTCTATCTCTCTTAGCAAACCCCGCTCTAGAGAATAGAATGACTGATCATCTGGTGTATTCTCCAAGTGACCTTCAAGCCTCCTCTTATACTTTTTCTGTTGACATATCAACGCCCGAGATTAAGTACCTAATCAACGGCTAAGATTAGATCTGGCTTGATCCATGTCTTTTGGACCACTCTAATACGGATTCATATTAATACACATTAATATTTTATTTTCCCTAAGTTTAGACTTAGGGACTCCATTAAAAAATATTAATTATTTTAATATCTCCTGATCTGTTTAGAATTTGCCCAAACCCTTTCTGGGTATTGGAGATGGCATGTGCCCCAACCTCTCCACCAAATTTCGTGGCTAGAGCACATCTGATGCTACCCCAAATCAACACTCTTTCTTAACGAGGACTGTGCTCTAGCAATACTCCTCATTGAGTATTAATCTGATCATCTGGCATCGGTACCTGTGCTGATGTTAGGCCTTCCTGCCCAACATCCTCTACACTGCTGTCTCCTGTACTGCTGCCCATGGTTCTGCCACTGCCACTACTGCATTTGTATGACAGCTCCCTCTGCATCTGTGTTGTTGCTGGTCCTTTCTCCCAGCACTGCATTTGCACTGCACCTCCTCTCATCATGTTGCATCGTGCTGCCCACTGTTGCACTGCAACTCAGTTACTGAGAAGTAAGTAACTGATCTCCCAACTAACCTCCCTGTTGGGCTAGAGACACCCACTGATGTTGAAGCTCCCTCTGCCGCTGACAAGTGCTCCCTCTCTGACCTCTGCGCTGCTGCAACAACTATCCTGCATCTCGCACCGTTCCACACCTCTCTGTGTCCTCCTGCACTGGTGTAACACTCTTGTGCCTCTTGCACTGCTGCAACCTGCTAGCCTTGCGCTATCTCGGGACTCCTGCACTGTAGCTCTCTCTGTCGCTCCATCCACATCCATCTCTACCCACCCAGCCAGTCCTGCTACTCCTCGTCGGGGCTCCTGTAGCAAGGTCTAATCCAAGAGGTTGGGTACCTCAAGGATCCTGCCCCTCATCGCCTATAGTCCTCCTGACTACAGCTCAATGTCTCCCCACTTCCACTCAACTAGTGCGTGTGCACTCATGGCACAATGATCGTCTGTCAAAACTTCCATCTTTGCCCGTGCTGGCACTGCCTTAGTCTCGGAAGACTCTCCCTTACTCTTCTTCCTTGGACACTGGGTCGCATAATGACCCAGCTCCCCACAATGGAAGCACTTGATCTTGGAGAGATCTTTCTTCTTCCACTTCTCCTGCTTTCCCTCAGATGCTAGGGCCACATACTCCTCCTCCTCCTACTTGCTCTTGATCCCTTTGTTGCTGCTACCTATCTTCGACTGTCGTCTGATCTCTTCCTAGCGAAGAGCTGCCCACATCTCGTCCCAAGGTGGGAGAGTCCCTCTTCCCAGGATACTCTGGACAAATACTTCCCAATCTTCTGAGACAACATTCAGGGTTGTCCTCACCATAAGCTCCTGATCCGGTGTCGCTCCTATAGCAGTCAACTGGTCTCGGATCTCATTCAGTCCTCCGAGGAAGGTGTCAATTGATTGACCCTTCTTCATCTGATACGACCTCATCTGGTTCTCGAGTAGCATTCTTCTCTACACAGAAGTATGTTGGTACAGCTTCTTGAGAGCCTCCCACATCTCAAATGTCGTTTCCTTCTCGGCTATATGTGGTACCACATGATCCTTGACCCCGTCAAGGATAATGCACTTGGCCCTCGCCATCACCTCTTTGTACCTGTCATTATCATTGGGGTCGACTGGGACAGCTATTACCTTCAAGGCGAAGTTCTTGACACGATTTTTGTCAAGCACTAATAAGATTCTGGCCTTCCAGACTACGAAGTTCGATGCTCCGTCCAGTCTATCCTAGTCTCTTACCCCGTGTAGTGCCATGATGCTCCTCTACATCCCTCCTGGAAGTTCTCTGTTCGACTCCTCTAAGTCTCTACTTCCCGTCTGGAACTTCTCTTCTGGACTCCCTCTGAGTCCTAATTTCCCTCCTGGAAATCCTTTTGTCGCTTGTCAAGATGCCCCCTACTCTGATCGACTTATGCAGCTACACTTCTGATCCGGGTTCCTCGGCTAGAAACCCTCGGTAACAACTCCTCTGGCCTTGCTCTGTCAGGTACTGTTCTGACTACAGTACTTCACCATCTCCACTCTACAATATTCCTGCAGCCTTCTAGACCTCAGCAACTGCCACTCTGTGAACTGCGTTAGCCCCTCTCTGCCTCACGCTGGCTCTGCGTCACCCTGGATGGGTCTGTGTCAGCCCTTAGGGCCTCTGCGTCAGCAATGCTGGCCTCTCAGAGGCTCTGCGCAGTTCCCGGCTTCTTCTACGTGGCTCTAGTTGGCTCTACGTCACACTTCCTTGGCTTCTGCGCTGCTAGAAACAGCTTATGTCACCTCGAGACAGTTGTTTTCTACTACTATTGTTCCGCTCGACTGATGTCGTTTAGTCCTCCTGTGATCTGCAATCACGCTCTGATACCATGTTCAAGTTTCTAAGTTTTCTTAGTTAAAAACCCTCCATGCACTTTATCTGATTTATTACTACCTACTTGTTATTTTCCTTAACAAGTTATTTACAATGTAAATACTGAAAATAAACACCAGTGCATGCTCAACATATTACAAATCAGCAACTAAAAGAAACAAGAACAAACACACCATATGACACCATTGTTTTTGGACTAACGTCCCCGGAAAAACCCAATGCGGGAAAACCGGTGCAGCTATCTGAGGGTTTTCTTATTAAGCAATATCAAAGTACAATCTAGGTCCCAAAACTGACCTACCCAACAGAGAATTTCCTTAGCAGTAATACCTCTCCATTTCAGACAAATCCACTTGCTGAAACCCCGGATAATCCTTCTGGCAGCTACTCAGCACCAATCTGCCCCTGAAACCCCAGCATCTGCCCAATCTGGACTGCGTCAGCCTCTCCTAACCCAGCATTGGCCCTGCGTCATCCTATCTTGGCATGCGTCAACCCAGGCCCTGCGTCGGCTCTCGAGCCTCTGCGTCAGCTACGCTGGCCCCTCTGGTGCTCTGCCCAGCACTTAGCTGCCTCTGCGTGCCCCTACATGAGCACTGGATGCTCTTGCGTCTCTCTCTCTGGCTGTTCTGCTACTATCCCGACACTATATCTGCCTCTCTGTCTCTCTGTACTCAATGCCCCTCAGTTGCTCTCCCGATCACTGATTCTATCTCTCTTAGCAAACCCCGCTCTAAAGAATAGAATGATTGATCATCTGGTGTATTCTCCAAGTGACCCTCAAGCCTCCTCTTATACTTTTTCTATTGACATATCAACGGTCAAGATTAAGTCTCTAATCAATAGCTAAGATTAGATCTGGCTTGATCCATGTCTTTTGAACCACTCTAACACAGATTCATATTAATACACATTAATAATTTATTTTTCCTAAGTTTAGACTTAGGGACTCCATTAAAAAATATTAATTATTTTAATATCTCCTCATCTGTTTAGAATCTGCCCAAACTCTTTCTGGGTATTGGAGATCTCATGTGCCCCAACCTCTCCACCAAATTTCGTGGCTAGAGCACATCTGATGCTACCCCAAATCAACAGTTTATTTTAATAGAGTATTTATTTTTATATAATAAAGGCATCACAAAAAAAAGGTTTTCCATTTTATGGATAAAGGTATATTTGATAGGATTTGGGTATTCATGTAAATATGGTGTGTATGCTTCAATAAGGCTAGGATATTATATGGAACTTGCATTAATATTTTAATGCCTAAAGATTCATCTAGGGTTTCATTAGGATATGTAAAAAGATTAGGATAGGGTTTTATATGAAAGGTGTTCACACTTGGAACTTCTTCAATAGTTTGGATATGATTAGGATTAGTGTTTGCTTCAACAGGGTTAGAGCATTATGCAAAGCTAGGATTTCGCTAGGGTTAGGGCAACATCACACATCACACGAATATTTGCCATCTCGTCAATGCCATATTGACATCAATGACAACCTTGACTAACGGGCTTGACATCAATCTTTCTCTTGGGACGGACAGATTTCTTAAGACAGTACTCGAACCAGTCCCAGAGATAAGCGAACTTCATCTGGCTCCTCAGAGCTTGAAACTGTAAGTCACGGAAGCGCTGCCAAAAATCAATAACAGATTCATGCGGAGCCCTCCGTTGCTGTAACAGTTTCCGGTCAAGATGGTCTGGATCAAAATGATAGAACGTGTCTTCAATCAGATCACAGAAGTGCTCAAATGAGTGTACGATGTCAGCCGATACACTGAGCACCCAACGAAACGGAGATTCATGAAGTGTGAATGCAAGCAACAAACCGGTTTGTTCGTCAGTAAACTCATCTTCCCCATGAATCATGGAAAGAAAGTTATGTAAGTGCTCAGGCCAGGCCACTTCGCCTTCACCATCATATGTGTGAGTGGACAAGAGATCAAAAAGCTTCCCCGAGATGGAGACATCTTCATGATTCGAAAAACACCTCGGGGGAAGAAGAATGCAAGACTCCATGAAAGATATGAAAAGGTTCAAAACTGGATGAGAGGACTCTGCTTGTCATCAGGCCCTCCTTCTAGCGCCAAAAATGTTGACGGTGTTGGACCTGCCAACATGTCAAGGGGATCTCCCCAGTAAGAAGTCCCAATTAGACCTCAGACCATTTGGTGTAGGAGTCCCAGCAGTGGGTCATAAGGTAATGCCTTGACCGCGGTGTTGCACAGAGGCAAGTAGAATAACTCTGTCAGTAGCAAGGGTGTGACTGATGCAGTGAGTCAAGGAAGGTGTATGAGAGGTTCCAACACTTCGAAAGGGGAAGGAGGTGAAGGTGAGTTCCAGGTTGAAAGGGATCAGTCCCAACTCGGCTAGGAACACACAACACAAAGGACATGCACAGCTTCCGGCGAAGCAGTCCACTCGGATGCGGCAATCACATCATACAAGGTAAGATAACACGTACAACACTCATGGATCAGTCTGAGACGAGTGTGATGGTTGTTATAGCAAGGTTCAAGTGAAAGGTCTGTCTAATGTCCGACAGAGTAGTCGACACGGACGGTGACAGCATTAACAACATATGCAACACATTAACAACAAGATTCATATAATTGCATGTGAATCAATTCATACACAAGTACGTAAGTTAAACAACACATATCATTAAAGCAACCGGAGCAGTCCAACTACAATAACAACATATGCATGAAAATGTGCTAGCTCTTATTATATAAAGAAGTGTAAGTCACAATCATACAATACATCCATGTAAACTTGCTAGCCCCAACAGTGGAACGTTACAGCCACATCCGTTTGCTCCTCCAAAGAGATGTACTAGCTCCGTGCAGTGGAGAAGCCAAGGCACGTTACAATATTGTCCAAGCCTTCTTCAAAATAGTCTTAGTAGAATCTTGGCTGACCAAAAGCCTATACAACGACTTATGAGGGACTCTTTGTAGCAAAGGGTGGGATGACCCTTGACATTCCCCTTTGTGACCATTCAACTACCCTCATGACTCTTCACCTACTCTATGACTGTTACATCCACTCTTGACACTTGACTTACACTTGACATGACTCAACATTACAATGCAGATGTACCCATGTGAACAATGGCTTCGACAGGGCAAACTAGACATCATTCGGACTTAGACAACTATAAAAGTCCAACTGCTCGATATCCTCATGCTAATCAACAGTGACATATTGATGCCAAGATTGGTAGTCCTTGATAATGTCCGTGTGTTCTGCTGTGACATCCATCTGAAACCTGAACCTTGCCTCCATAGCATCTGGGTACACTACTTGGGCTCCTCTGTCCAACTCGTCTGTGAGCATGCACATCATTGTCTTTAGTGTGGCCGAACCAGCAACGTACTTGCGCATGATGTCTGCATTGATAGGCAAGTCTGGGCTGGTGGCAGTGCGCATCAGCTCGTCGAAGTACGAGTCAAGCTCTTGTTGGACCTGCTTCTTGGTCTTCGCCTGGGTGAGGGTCCCAAGTGATGGGATCACATGAGTGTGCACTATAACCTCCATGCTTTTGAATACTCGTGCATGGGAAGCCTGTATGCTAGTGATGAGTTGCGATAGGTCTTCATAGTTCCAGACCTGACTCTGGATACATGCTTGCAGCTCGACCGCATTGGCCTTCATCATCTTTGGCAAGTGAAGTGGGGCTCCCTTGTACTTCATCGTCCATGCTCACATGTTATCAACAGCAGTATGTATGTTCTTCAAGATGCGTACTCTTCTTGCACATCATTGCTGCCATCCGTGGAGATGAACGACTACTTGATGCACGGTACCAAACTTGGAGTACAATGCTCGCATAACTATGTCCAAGGACAATACTTCATCTAGTATTGCCTTCTTCAGTTCAGCTCGGGCAGACATTGTCACCAAGTCTCCTCCTTGCTTGGCCACCTGTAGTTCCTTCGCCATTCGCTCATTCTCAGCTATGAGAAAATGAACACTTGAGCTAGTGGCTTCGGCATACACTCTAGTTGCATCGACCAACGCAGCTGGATGCTTGTGCACATCAGTCACAATCACTTGCTCTTCAAATTGCGCAGGGGATGTTTGGTCCTCCAGAGTCGGTACTCTCTGAGACTGCACAACTCTATGATGAGATTCGTCAAAGGAGATGTTGTGCATCTCTGCTTCCGGTTGACCACCAAGGATCTCAATGCCTCCTTGGTCATCTGAGACTTGCTCATCGTCTGGATGCATTGAAGCAGGTGAGTCAACCTCTCTTTGGTGAGGCATGAGGTCAGTGTCCTGTTCCAACTCCTGCTGCTCCATGTTTGCATCCAACTGTTCAAGAGCCTGTTCTATCTCATGAGCAAAGTCTTGCCCCTGTGAGGGTTCACCTTGTTCACCTGATGCCAGCTGTTCAAAAGAATCAACTACTTGTACAGGCGTTACTTCCTTCTCTTGTTGGCGCAGCTCTTGTTCTTTCTGGAGTTGCTCCCTCAACTCATGCAACTCCTTCTCTGCTTCTTTCATTCTCTTCTTATCCCTCTACCTTCGTGCGATTCGCTTGTCGCGTAACTGCCTCTTCTCTTGAATAGCCATAGCTACTTGTTCTACAAGTGGATCTGCTCGAAACTTGTAACTTTGTTCCTCCTCCATGCGGTCGACAATCTTTCTCTTCCCTTTGTCGCGCATAGGTATGCTTGGCTCTGTTGTTTCTGTTGCTGCTGCTACTACTGGTGTTCTCCGTGATGTTGCTTCATGCTATTGTGCTAACCACTCTACGGAAAAACTGACCTATTCATTGGGTCTGGAGGAATTGTAGCAATACCTCCATGAGTCCTCCTCGGCCCAATGACATGCCCCATGGATCTAATTGAACTGAACTCTCATGCAGTGATCCTTCACAATGCAATGTGGGTCATACGGGTTGAAGCTTCGAAGGTCAAACGGGTACTTCTTCATTTGTTTAACTTTGACATACGCTTGCTTGATGCTCCGGATCTCATATAACCCAATCCGCAACGGAAGAGTGGGCCAAGGTGCCTTCTTCTTCCGCTGCAGCCTAGCTATTAATCCTGCTAAGATATGATACGCTACTTCCTGCATGACAAGCACGTCCAAAGCAAACTTTGGCAGAACATGCGGAGGCTTCTCCGCACTAAACACTCGGATGAACGTGTCGTCCGGTGAGGCATACCAATCTGCAATGCCTAACAATGCCTTCATCGCTTCTTCTGACATGCAGGGTGGATCCTGTTCGAATATCAACCTATACATTGGGGTGACAAGATGGTCAAACAGTCGTATGATCACTGCTTTGAAGCTGCACTCGTACGATAACTTGAAATACATGCCCACAATAGTCTCTATCGGTGACCATGCCCACTCTAAGCCCAGGAACTCATGTCGGGCACAAACTGCATCTAGAATGTAGGCGGACATATAAATCTCTACATGCATGCCTTCGGGTGACTGTCGAGCCTTCGTGACTTGCTCCTTCAGCTGATGAGCCAGTATGTCGGACCAGTTGCATGGTCTTCCTTCTCTAGCCAGTTGGTCCAGCGCGACCACCCAACTTTGAGGGAAGGTCTCAGTGCTCGCTTGGCCACTCAGTCGACATGCGAATATGACCAAGTATTGGTATGCCTTCCTCAATATCTTCGTCTTATAGATCTGATTGGGGGTCATCCTGAAACGAGCTGGCTCCTTTACCCAATCCTTCAGAATGTCTCTGGAGTGGCCTCTATTGTTGGGCAAGTTGAACGGGGGAGTCATGACAGTCATGGGCTCGATCATCTGATACATCTCATCGTAATCTCGTGCCCAGAAGGTTGCAAGCTTCGTCCCACTGACACTGCTCAAGGTCATCGTCTCGAGGTCAGTGTGAGAGACGATCCAGTGAATCATGTCCGCACAAGGAAACGCGGGGTATGTGCATGGAATCCGGTACAAGTTGGACTTATGAATGTTCATGTACACCTGACAGTCTTCAAGGTCTTCCCCAAAAGTACCTGCGAATGTTTCATTCACCTCTTGCCACTTCAGTTTGATGTCCTTGTCTAGATACAGCTTCGTATCTTCATAGATCGGCAAACCAGAGGACACCTGCTCAGTTGTTGCTCCAGCTGCCATACCATCAGTGTCCTGAGA
The DNA here is from genome assembly GCA_031772625.1 of Pinus tabuliformis. Taxonomy (NCBI): domain Eukaryota; kingdom Viridiplantae; phylum Streptophyta; class Pinopsida; order Pinales; family Pinaceae; genus Pinus; species Pinus tabuliformis. Next base: position 1,703,635,352 of record CM062819.1, read on the forward strand.
TCCTGTTCTCTTGGAAGCCATTGAGATAGATGAACACCTGAAAGATCTGGAAACAAGCAGCATGCATGGCAAGAAATATGTCAGTGAAAACAAAGCAAATCCGGGAAGGACACAGCACATACCTGGGAAACTGATGAGCAAGATTGCGCAAATTTGACTAGGGGGCTGAGTGACTGGCTGCTAGAACTGTGCAAAAGGCAATCTGGACTGTCTGGGTAGCTGGACTAGCTGCTGGATCTGTGAAATGCATAATCCAGTTGGGCAGCTGGCAAATGGGATTTCGTAATGCGCAATCCCAACCAGGAAGGACTGCTAGCCCAGGGACAGATTTGTGCAATTTCCTGGGCCAAGCAGCCACTGTCCTCCAGGAATGCGCAAAACAGTCCAGGAGGCTAGTGCTGGGCCAGAATGCGCAAATCTGGAGAGGAAAGTGATCTTTCCTTCCCCAGATTGTGCAATGCAGCCTTGGTGCACGCAGAGACCGAGCCAAGGTTGGCCCTACTCGTCGACGGGCAACTGAAAGCAAGTAAGTCGATGAAATGCATGGCGACACTAAGTGATAGCAGAAGTGATAAACAGTGCATGCAAAACATGAATGGAAGATTCAGCAAACAGATCAACATGCATGTGGGTGAGGTCGTTCGCTGGTTGGGCGAACATCCGTGCAAAACAATTTCATGCATGCGACAGCAGTGAGATAGCAACGAAAATTGAAACAGAGCTAGGACAAGCTAGAATATATGTAAATGACAACAGGCGTTCAAAGAAATCAAGAAAACATCACTCACACAAGCGAATACACAAAAAGCGACAGAAATGCTGAAAAAGACAAGTTGAGGCCACTTACCCGTGAATAGCTGAGTCAGATGTGTCGAAGAGTCCTGGATGTGTTGTGGGATGTCAAAGCTCCAAGATCGATGTGAATGAATGAGCTCTGATGCGTCGAATAAATAAGTTTGGTCTCATGATGCGCATGCCACAAATCTAGGAAAAAGCGACACTCAAAGGGAAACTTCTAGAACCACTTTGCATGTAACCCCCGGCTGCTAAAAATAGCTCCCTGAATCATGGGATGCCTTTTGCATGTTGTCTCTTGCTATTCCGAGAAGATCAAGTCATGCATGCATGCAAGTCAAGTTTCCTCGGTCCCAAGTGGAACTGGTCAACCAAACTGTTCATGCATGCGAGTGCTCAACTGCTTGGGAAAAATGTGCATTCCTGGCTTGGAGCTGGGCTAACTGCCCAAGGGGATTGCACAATTTCTAGGCAGAGCAGCTGACTATTGTTCAAATTTGCGCAAATCCTGGGTTGAACAGTCTACTGCTAGGAAAAATTGCGCAAATCCTGTTGGGAGGGTTGGCTGGCAGGATTGCGCAATCCTGGAGCCCAGCAGGCTACCAGAGAGGATTGCACAATTCTTGGAGGGAAGGCTGGTTGCCCTCGAGGAATGCGCAATTTTCAAGGGGAAGTTGTTCAGCCTACAGCTGGACCAATTCTGGATAAGCAGCCTGTGAGGGGAATGGATCGACTTTGATCGACAGGTTGCCTTTGTGCGAAGAAAACACTGAAGCCTGAGTACTTGACGAAGCAAGACAAAGTGTTGTGTAAGGTTGGTAGGGAGGCTCCAAAACATGCTAAGGCAAAATTTTGGAGGTTGGTTATAGCCGCTACAACAAGTGTCAATTTGATCCTATGAGGTACTAGCCTTGGGGATGTCAGGGCAAAGTTTAATCTCGGAGCTAGGGCTTGGGTTATCTCACAACTCCATTGTCGGAATGGCTTCAAAATTGGAGGAGGCCTTAAGGACACACCAGCGCAGGAGGGGCTAGGAGATCAAACTTTTTGGAGGGCAACTTCGTCGAGAAAGTGATGCCTAGGTGACCCAACTTGGCTAGACCTAGAAGAAGGTGGAAAAGAGTTGATTTTTGGGTGATCACCTCCTGGTAGATCAGTGCCTTAGTCTTGGGAGAATGGAGTCTAGGATAAATATGAATGAGGACTTGTTTCTCGGTCAAGGAGGCCTTAAGACTACTTCGTTTGTCTTCTAGGACAAGGGGAAGCAACCTTACAGCTTTATACTTCGACTTGCAAAAGGTGACGGCTTATCAAGATGAATTGATTGATACAATTATCCTTAGGAAATTTCATTCAAAGTTGCATGGCCCATACATTGAGAGATGCCATATAGAGACAAAATTCCACAATTTAAGCAGTAAATGCATGCAGCAATTAGCCCTAAAAATAGCGAAATTCCCAATCCAATGTATATGACAAAGTAAAATAAGAATAGCATTAAAAGCATGTACTTACATGTAATAGAACATATCCAACCATCCATAATTTGACAATAGAGAAGCTCCAAGATAAGATAAACCAAATCCAAACATCAAAATTCATCCATAAAGCTCCAATTCATCCTCCAAGAAAAAGTGTGAAATTCTCAAGAGAGAAAAGAGATCCAATTCAAAGTGATAATGAGCAAATGAACTCATCTCACTTGCATTTATACACTAATGAAGAGTTCAAATTCGTCTCCTCGGCCTACATAAGCCCCAAAAATAAAATAATGTGATAATAACCTAACTTTTGGTGACAAGCCCACCGAACTAGCTCACAAATTAAATAATTAGCCTCTTAAGAGGTCAAATGATAAATAATACATGACGTAGGGCCCACCACGAGGCCTGATGAGCTCCATAGGTGCCATAATGAAGAACAGGACCCTCAAAAGTGATGGACAAGGGATTGGCCCCTTGTTCTCCAAACAATAAACCTGTGGTGCTCCCAATGGGTGTGGGGGCAAAATAATAACCTCATGGGTCTCCAAATGAGTCGAATATGCCTGTAGATAATTTGTAAGGGCTCTGATGATGGTGTAGGTGATGCCACATCATCCTATAAGTATTGGGTCAGCTGCCAAGTGCATGGTACATCTGTGGAGTTGGTTGGGCAAAGGTGAACCAGGGGCATCTTCCTCGTCCAATAGGTGAATCTCGAGCAATCTCTGAACATTCTCGAGGATTCCATTTGTAAGGGCTTTGATGATGGTATAGGTAATGCCACATCATCCTACAAGTCTTGGGTCAGCTGCCAAGTGCATGGTACATCTGTGGGGTTGGTTGGGCAAGGGTGAACCAGGTGCATCTTCCTCGTCCAATAGGTGAATCTCGAGCGATCTCTAAACATTCTCGAGGATTCATGGAGTGTTGTCTACTACTGTGGAGGCCCATGGCTCTTAACGCACACCCTACATGTGCCAATGTAGCCCTCTGGAGGGTTAGAACCCCGTATAGGGAGACCAAACCCAAGATGGAGACCATCTGCAATCCTGCATAAGATCCAATGTGTCCCCTAGCCCTCCAGTACAACAAGTCATTAGAGAAATCGAGTAAATGAGCTTACCAACCATGGACCACAGGTGGGGACTTCATAATGGGCTTCGAAATGTGCCAATGTCTCTCAAACTCCAAATGGGGTTAACCAAGTGTCCTATTAGGTGGTTTCTACTTCTAAAGGGGATAATATGTTCAAGGTACATCCTTTAAAAGGTGGTGGTATGTGATAGAGAGGTGAATGAAGTAGGGGATGAGAAGGGGCAACCCTAGGCCACATGCTGGGGTACAAGGGTAGCTAATAAAAGGAAGCCCACACATGGGTATATAATGTATAGGAGGGAGAAATTGTGGTACATGAGATGCCATGGCCTTGATTTTTCCACCCTTCTTTATATGCCTTTTGTCTTTTTATGAGTTTTCTTTGATTAACTACTTGGGGCTCAAGGGGAAAGAGCATGATGTGTGAGATGTAGCAGTGGATACCCCCTTTTAAGGTAGTGTGGTTCATTGCCCACCAGGGGTTGGGACAATCATGGGTTCCGTTGTAGCTGCTACAACACCCTCCAAAATTTTGGCTTACACTCAATTTTAGATCCTTCCTTGGTCTTGCGCATTGTTGTCGCAAACACTGAAACTCATTTCATGTACTTTCTTGAAGTGTTTTGCTCCCCTTTGCAAGTTGAGTATATTGTCATCTTTTCGCATCATTGGCTATCGCACAATGTAGAGAAGCTTGTTCTGATGGTTTCGAGGGTATATCTTTGTGTCTATGAGTTGTTCTAACCATTCAAACACCTATCGCACTCATTCACAAAGTTTTCAGCATTGTCACACAAGTGTCGTCACGATTGTTGCAAAGTGTATCTTAAGTGTCGCACTTGTCGAAACTAGTCATAACGCTGTCACATGAAGGTAAATGCATTGTTTATGTGTCATAGGTGATCTATGTTGTTATGTCGTCAAGTATTCTAAGTGTGAGATCTCAGTCGAAACTTTATCACCTCACACACTACTGTCGCTGGTTTGACACTTAACCATTCCCAAAGAGGCTTTCTGACCAACAACTTGACTTCACCCAGCTTGCATGGACTATGCACTGCGTAGTTCCAGACCTCAAGGTGTGACCTTCCCTCTTGGCACTGCGCAATGTGCAGTCCCTACCTCTCAAGGATGTTGCACTGCGCAGTTCTTATGCTCAAGGCCCTATCTTGGTCTTCAGGATTGTAAGAATCGCTAAACTCATCTTTGCATTGTAGGATTAGTCTTGCATTAATAACTTACCTCTAAGCATAATCTTGGCTAATAGAGAATAGACCACCTTTCTCATCTAGCTTGAGGAGCTTAGCACCTCTTTAGTGGTTAACACAGTGACCTTGCAGTCGTCAGAGCCATAGTTGTTGTAGCACCGAAGGCATCAGGTGGCTAGAACCTAAGGGGAGGTATCGTTTACCAAGCCTTTGCTTTCTTCCCCTTGGCTTCTTTCTCACAACCTACTCTAGAGACTAGCTTCAAAATAGTTAAGATGAAGGATACATTTAGCTAGGCATTTAATTAAAATAAACCAAGATCTTGCATTTCACCTAGGTCATAGGATTTGCATAGCATATAGGATAGATAAACATTCCTTAAGCAACAATTGTTCATCTTGTCACCTGGTATCTAATTGATCTAAAGCAAGTAGTTGACTCCATAAGGCACTAGTCTCATAAATAATTCAATCTAGTCTCGTAACTTGTTAAAATCAACCAACTGGCTAGGCCATTGAATCGTGTCTCCCGTACTTGTTGGTTGCCAATAAGTCTTGCATTTCATTATCCATAGGGACTACCCCACACAGCCTGTTGTTGGGAGACAACTAGAATGGAGAGGTCAAGGATCAGAGTGACAGCCCGCGACTTGAGTCGTTGTCGCACCGTGCATATACAATCTGAGCGACAACACATCTATTGGTTGACTTGAGCTATAGAGGTCTGATCTCTCCTTACAATAGCATTACAATGTTACCTTTTTGACATGTGTTTAGCATTACACTAATCTTTGTGGTTGCAGATGTTTGAAGGACCCATCTTGGCCCCACCCATAGAATATTGGTGCCTCTACTATTCTTTGGCTTGGAAAAGGATCATAAGACCTAAAAGGTTGTGATTCTCCTCCCTTTACTCTTTTCATTTGACTGTTACAAGTGCAATCAGAGATGAGGAATGTCAAGACAATGACATAATCTAAAATGCTTGAAAAAATTTCACACATTTACCTAAGGAATGAAATAATCAATTGTTTGAGCTAATGTGCAAGTAGTCTCAAACTAATTTCATAAGTAATTTTTTTGGGACTGTTTTGTTATAGCAGTAAGCTTATCGGAATAGTATTAATGTTTTGGTGCACCTTCTAAGTCATTTCCATCATTGAGCATTAAGGATAGCCTTTCTCCCCCCCCCTCACTACTTCCTTTTGCACAATCATATCTATCATGCATAGTTGTGGCATAGTTAGGCTTCTCTGAATGCATCTTTTATCATTGCAAAAAAATTGCATTGACATTAGAAGTTGCATTTTGCATAGCTTCTCTCTTTTAATAAATCTTGCATTTGCATCCTTGCTTTGTTATGGTTAGCAATCTCTATCTTATCAAAGCACTTATCATATCTTATTAATCTCCTTGAAGCTTCCACTCGCATCTTGCATTTCATCCTAAGTTAGAATTTTATTTCTAAAATATACCTCCAAGCGTAAGCTTGGTTGTGAAATGATAGGACCACCTGCTTCAAACAATTTGAGGACTCTAGACCCTCATTCGCAGTTAACATAGGTGACCTTGCAGTTCTCTTGCGGTAAATCCCTTGTAGGAACGAAGGCATCTAGGTGGTTAGAACCTCACGAGAGGTATTGTTAATGAGGCCATAGCCTCCTTCCTATGGGCTTCTCTCTACAACTTCTGTTCGAGACTAGTTCCAAAAGAATTGAGGAGAAGGAATCACAAAGATTAGGTATATAATTAAAAATAACCAAGAGTTTGCATCTCACATAGCTTTAAGTCTTGCACTTCATATAGGATAGAGGTTGCATATTGCAGCAACTATACATCTGGTAACTTGGAAATTTAATTCTAATTGAGCAAGTAATTAAACTCCTAAGGCACTAGTCTCTAACTTAAAATATTAAGGAATTTAATCAAAGTGTGCTTGACAATCATACTTGCTTCTTAATTCCATCCAAGTTGCTAGGCCATTCAATTGTGTCTCCTTAACCTGTTGGTTCCCAACAAGTTATTCATCATCTTACCCATAGGGACTACCACCCTAAGTATGCAGTTAGTAGACAACTTAAATGGAGAGGGCAGGGATCAGAGTAACATCCCATATCCTAAGCGTTGTCGTAATCTAGTGTACAATTTGAGTGACAACACCACCCAAGTCCATCTTAAACTCAATACTCCCAGTGCCCTCAACTGCATACTTGGCCTTGTTGCAAAGCTCCACATTTACATCTCTGGGCCCCCTAATCACGCTGGTGAAGAAGTCCCGAGATCTCGTCATATGACGAGATGCTCCACTGTCCACAAACCAGACACCTCTCATGACGGTCCTAGAATGGCAAGAAACTAAGGCGAAGTTTTTATCAAACTTCTTCGCCATCTCCTCCATCTACGCAATAGTTGTTGTAGCAGTCTTACCCTTGCCCTTCCTTTTCTTAGGAAACTCACTAGAAAAATGCCTAAACTTATGACAAGCAAAGAATTTAACATGCTCATGTCCTTTTCCTTCTAGCTTTGTGAAGATGCTCTTGCACCCTAGTTCTGCTTAGCCTTCGCTTTGCCCTTTTTCGCTTGTGCAGCAACAACAACTTCGTCTTTCTCTTCACTTGCCCTTTCGTTGTCCTCTAGTCAATGAATTTTCCTAGATCTCCTTCTGGGTGAAATCGTCCCATAGCTACCTCCAATCAAGAAGTTGTTGATGAGCAAGAATCTCGAATATATGAGGAATAATATGGTCCTTCACTCCATCCAGGATAATCCTCCTAGCTTTCACATATTTCTTATTATGGGCAGCCGAAAAATGTCGCATCAATAGGAGGGATCTGAGCTTGTGATACAAACTCCCAAATCTTGTTCTCCTCTAACACCAATGCAATCCTCTCCTTCCACATGCTATACTTGGACTAACCATCTGGGCGATATTCTGTTAGATTTTTATAGATCGGACAAGTTTTCTAGTCTCAGCTTGTGTCCAAGAGACTAAGGAACATGAGATCTTCAAAATCCATAAAAGGTTTTGCTAAATAAGCTTACTGTGAAAATTCCTAAGCCGGAATCCCTACTGAAGCAAACTGATGTTACTTCTCCTACTTGATTAAATCACACAAGTTATTTATTGTCTTCTATAGTAAATTTCGAAGTAAATACATCTGCAGCCTTCACTTAATTTATACATATGCGGAAACAAAATCCTGAGCAAGAAAGAAAAATACACACATAGAACACAATTATTTTTGGACAAATAGTCCCCGAAAAACCTAATGCAGGAAAACCGGTGCAGCAACTCTAAGGGTTTATTATTATTAAGCAGTAGTTCTGAATACAACTTTGGATGCCCTCCAAGCTATCCAGTTACAGAGAAAACGACACTGGCAGAAACCTTAGAGAGATTACCGCACTTCACCCAGCAAATCCTCACTGATCCGGCAGCTGAACTGACTATCCCCGACTACAACTGCGCTGCCCCTTCACAGTAACTGCGTGGGCCTGCGTGGAGCTCTCTGAGGCTCTGCGTCAGCTCTACGCTGGGTCTACTTGCGTCCTGGAGCTCTGACATCAACCTTCCCGGCTGATCCAGCTGCTCCCTGGTAAGTTTCAGATTTCTGCAGGAGGACAACTCTTCCTCTGCGCTGGCCCTTCTGGCACTGCGTGGGCCCTCCTGGCCCAGCGTCAATCCTCCCTGGGTCTGTGCTGCCTCCACTGGTGTATCTCTGCCTCTCTGCTGAGTATTCAGGGTTCCGGAGAAGATCCTCCAACCCAACTATCCCTGCCCCTCTGCTGCAAAAGATCTCCTCAATTAATTTTTCCTCTTGAGAACTTCTCACTTCAGAAAATCAATTTCCTTGATCTCTCTAAGTGTTTTCCAAATGACCCTCAAGCCCCTTCTTATATCTTCTTGTTGGACAACCAATGGCCTAGATTAAAACATAATCAAAGGCTCAGATCGTTTTGAATTGATCCATGGCTTTTTCTAGAAGTTTCACCCCTAATTAGATTAATACCCATTAATATTTTAATTTTCCTAAGTTTAGGCTTAGGAACCCCATTAAAAATATTAATTATTTTAATAAAATCACTTATGGGTGGAACTTCCCAAAACACTTTCTAGGTTCTTTAGAATACCTATGCCCAAGTATCCCTGCTAAATTTGAGGCTTAGAGCACATCCGATGCTACCCCAAATCAACACTCCATCTTAGCAAGGAATGTGCTCTAGTAATACACTGCTTCTCTGCATACTCCTCTGACTCTGAAGCGTCGTATTTGCGCTGCTTATGCCTGACATGTTGTCCATCAACCACTGCACTACAGCTGCTACTGTATTGCTGCCTTTGACATTGCCACTGTCAATGCTATATTTGTACCCTAGCTCTCTCTCAAAAGTTGCATCTGCTATGCTGCTAGCACTGCCACTGCTAACACTGCATCTGTACTGCAACTCAGTTAATGAGAGAAGCAACTGAAAACACCTAAAACTGGACAAGTAACCAGTGGATACTCCTCGATACTGACATCCTGACTGTTGCTAGTCCCACTTTGCCTCTGAAGCCATTGCATTGTTGAAGCTTTGCACTGTGCCTCCTCGCACTGTTGCCTGACTACTCTGCGTTGCTTAGTCTCCAGCTCTCCTAGCCACTGCATTTGTCCAATAAACACTCCATGGCTAGTCCCGCTACTCCTGATCATGGGTTCCCGTAGCAAGGTGTCGATCCAAGAGGTGGGCTCCTCAAGGATCCTGCCCATTTGCAGTCCTCCCGACTACAGCTCTATATCAGCCCACCTCTCTCCTGGAGGTATCTCAGCTGTCATGGCGAACTCCTCCTCGTCAATCTTTGCCGTTGCAACCTTTGGATCATGCTACATGTGAAAATTCTATCACTGCAAGAACTGATTTATTTTACCTACTTATTTCCCGATAAGATATTTATAAAAATCCTTCAGTAAACATTAAAATAAATTTTGCTGCAGATAAAACATCATTATACAGAAACAAACAGATGCACAAGTTTTAACACATCGACACAAATATTTTGGACAATCAGTCCCTGAAAAAACCCTATGTGGGAAAACCGGTGCAGCAAGGGAGGATTCAGCAATTCTTCAATACAACTGGGGGCCAAGCTAGCTTACCCAACAGAGAGAAAATTCTTCAGCACTTCCCCCAGTCTCAGCGTCAGCCTAATTGACCTCTTCATAGCTCCCAGACCCTCTACGTCAGCCCCCGCCTCTTTGCGTCAACACTGGGTCTCTCTGCGTCACCCACGCAGGCCCTCCAGTGACTGCGCAGTCTACAACCTCTGCGTCTTCCTAAGAGGTTCTGCGTCTACCTTTCTAACCTCTGCGTTGTTCCCCTGGTGTTGTTCCCGACTCTCTGATCTATATTTGTTGCCTCTAGCTGCTCTCCAGACCACTAGTTCGAATTTCTCAGCTAACCCCGCTCCAAAAATTGAACTAACTAGTCTCCCTCAGTGTATTCTCCAACTGACCCTCAAGCCTCTTCTTATACTTTTGTTGTTGGTCCTTCAACGGCTAAGATTAAATCTCTAATCAACGGCTAAGATTAGATTTGGCTTGATCCATGACTTTTGGAACCTTCTAACCTATGTTGCAGGAAACGTGGTATAGGGGTCTGTTTCCGTACGGAAACTGGTACGAAACGTGGAAACGCATTTGGTACGGCCGTGAAACGCGTTTCCGGCCGTACTGCCACGTTTCCCGAAACAAAAACGTGGCCAGTACGGCCGGAAACGCGTTTCACGGCTGTACGACCCACGTTTCCTCATTAACTTGCATTTTTTTTTTTAATTTAATTTTTTTTAATTTATTTTTAGGGTATGTTAGTGACTTCTAGTTGCTTCTAGATGCGTGTCTAAAGTTATAAAAGTGAATTTTTTCCCTAGTGTTGATATGCAGTTCATCAAGAAGTTTGAGGCATATGCAGTTCATGGTAATGTTAAATTCTTAAAGTAAAAGTGATATTCTCCTTTATTTTTCATTTTCATCCTTTTACTTAAATTTTTAACATTACCATGAAATGACTCAGGATGTTTGAGAGTGGTTTCGCCCTCATTGGATTTCATATGGAGAAAGTAGAATTTTAGATCTCACTCAAAATCCAACAGACTTATCTGTTTTTCAGGATTGGGGGGGATTGCAATGTTTCCATTGGATTTTATCATGTACTAGGGTATGGAACTTGTATTTAATCAAGAGAACCAAGCCCTCTCTGCAGGGGAAACTCCCAATAATCAAGATCATGTAGGGTACTAGGGTATGAAACTTGTATTTAATCAAGAGCACTAAGGTCGTTCGACTATGTAGGAGGAGACTCCCAATACAACAGTGGTCCTTCTAAAGAATGGGATGTGGATGCAGAAAATCCTAATTTGGATCTCTCTCTTGCAGCCTTATAGTCTTTACTGTACTTGCAGCCTCATATATTAATATAAATAAACGTTGATTTTGAGATTTGGATATATAATAAAGGTTGCTTTTGGATATTCCGATATTTTTATTTTCATTATGTGATCATTCATGAGTAAATGTGATGTAAATTAAATCTTAATATTTAAGTGTAATAAATTATAATGTATCATTTATGCTTTATGATTGCACATATATATATATATATATATATATATCTATATATATATAAATATTTTCAATATACATATAGATATATATATATATATATATATATATATATATATATATTCGCGTTTCCCCGTTTCCAAAATTTGGGGAGGTCGCGTTTCGTATCGCTTCCCGTTTCGGAAACTTGTACCCGTTTCCCCGTTTTGTGCAACCTAGCTTCTAACCCAATTTTATATTAATACCCATTAATATTTTATTTTTCCTAAGTTTAGACTTAGGAACTCCATTAAAAATATTAATTATTTTAATATCTCCCAAAACGGTTAGAATCTGCCCAAACCATTTATGGGTCTTGGAGATCTCATGTGCTTTAACCTCTCCACCAATTTTCATGGCTAGAGCACATCTGATGCTACCCCAACTCAACACTCCCTCTTAGCGAGGATTGTGCTCTAGTAATACTCCACACTGAGCATTAACCTGATTATCCGGCACCGGTCCCTGTGCTGATGCTAGGCCTCCCCACCCAACATCCTCTTCACTGCTACATCCTGTACTACTGCCCATGGCTCTATCACTGCCACTGCTACATCTATACTGCAACTCCCTCTGCATCTATGTCGCTGCTGGTCCATCTTCCCAACACTGCATCTGCATTGCAAACTACTTCTCATCATGTTGCATTGTGCTACTGTTGACTGCTACTGCACTGCAACATCATACCCATTTCTACTACTGAAATGGATTCTTTCTCATCCCCATCTTTTCCCTGAAATAATCAAACTTGGTTCTTCCAAGGGCCTTGGTAAGGATGTCTGCCACCTGTTCTCCTGTAGGAGTGTAGCTCAATTGTACAGCTCCTCGTTGGACACAGTCTCTAACAAAGTGACATCAGATATCAATATGCTTTGACCGATTGTGAAACACTGGATTCTCAAAGAGCTTGATGCAACTTTGATTATCACACATGATCCTGGTCGCCTCCATCTTTCTTCTAAATAGGTTCACCAGCAGTTTTCTAAGCCATATGGACTCGCACGAAGCTGTGCTCACAGCCATATATTCTACCTCAACTGAGCTCAGAGCCACGGATTTTTGTTTCCTACTGCACCAGGAGGTCATTCCTGATCCAATGTTGAAACAGTTCCCAGGGGTACTTTCTGATCCACTGAACTTCGTGCCCAATCTGCATCAGTAAACCCACTCAATCTGATATCCTTACCCCTGGTGTACAAGAGTCCATAATCAAATGTTCCCTGTAAATACCTAAGAACATGTTTGGCTGCTGCCCAGTGCGCCCTCTTCGACTCCACCATGAATTGACTGAGGGTGTTGACAGTATAGCAAATGTCTGGCCTGGTATTGAGCAGATACATCAGGGACCCTATGAGCTGCATGTATAAGGTGGGATCAACATCTTTGTCTTTTGATGCATCAATCTTCTTCTAGTTGGTTATCATTGGAGTAGCCATGGGTCTACAGTCCTCCATCCTGAATCTCCTCGAGATTTCTGTAGCATATCTCCCTTGCCCAAGGAAGATCTCCCCCTTTTTCTACCAAACTTCCAACCCCAGGAAATAATGCATTCGTCCCAAATCCTTCATGTCGAACTTCGTGGCTAGATTCTTCTTGCAGTCCCCTATGAGCCTAGATGATCCTGTCAGGAAGAGATCATCCACATATAATACTAAGATTAAAGGCTCATTCTCTACAACCAGATAGTAGAGATTTGGATCTGCGTCACTCTTGACAAATCCCATTTTCTGCAAGTAGCCATTGATTCACCCATACCACACTCTAGGTGCCTATTTCAGCCCATACAAGGCTTTCTTCAATCTGCATACATGAGACTTCTTCTCATGTGTCTCAAAACCCTCTGGTTGTTCAATGTATACCTCTTCTTCTATCACACCATTCAGAAATGTCGTTTTGACATCCATCTGATGAATCTCCCACCCCATCTGTGCTGCAAGAGATATCACGGTTCTAATAGATGTATACCTGGCTACCGGGGCGAAGGTCTCTTCGTAGTCAATTCCTTCCTTCTAAGCATACCCCTTAGCCACAAACCTGGCTTTGTATTTCTCAACACTGCCGTTTGCAGTGTATTTAATCTTGTAGATCCATCTCGAACCTACCACTAATCTGTCTTGAGGCCTTGGCACAACCTCCCAGACATCGTTCATCATTATCGAGTAGTACTCCTCTACCATCGCATCCAGCGAAATTCGATGTTGAACTGCCTCCTGAAAACTGGCAGGCTCCCCATCCTGAGCTACTAATGCCTGATATCTATCTGGTTGTTTTCGCTCCCTCTTATTGTTCCTTGGCACACCGATGAAGTCCTCTGCATCTCGCAGAATCTGACGAAGTTCCCTGCTCGTTCTTCCTCTGCCACTCTGCTGAGTATTTGGGGTTCCGGAGAAGATCCTCCAACCCAACTATCCCTGCCCCTCTACTGCAAAAGATCACCTCAATCGATTTTTCCTCCTGAGAACTTCAGACTTCAGAAAATCGATTTCTCCTCCTGAGAACTTCTCACTTCAAAAAATCGATTTCCTTGATCTCTCTGAGCGTTTTCCAAATGACCCTCAAGCCTCTTCTTATATCTTCCTGTTGGACAACCAACGGCCTAGATTAAAACATAATCAAAGGCTCAGATTGTTTTGACTTGACCCATGACTTTTTCTAGAAGTTTCACCCCTAATTAAATTAATACCCATTAATATTTTAATTTTCCTAATTTTAGACTTAGGAACCCCATTAAAAATATTAATTATTTTAATAAAATTACTTCTGGGTGGAATTTCCCAAAACGCTTTCTGGGTTCTTTGGAATACCTATGCCCAAGCCTCCCTGCAAAATTTGAGGCTTAGATCACATTCGATGCTACCCGAAATCAACACTTGCGAAGCGCCTTAATTAAATTAATTAAGCATCATTTAAATTATTCCTAAGTCTAACTTAGGAAAACTGGTTAATTAATAGTAATTAATTAAGGAAAGTTGAGAAAGCTCTAGAAACTCACAGGTATAGAGTTTGAGATAATCTTAGCTGTTGATAATGATTTAATCATGATTGTTGATAATCCAATGAGAGATTATAAGAGCAAGTCGATGGGGATAAATAAGACACAATTGTGAGACACAAGGAGAGTTGGTTCCTTGGCAGATCGAGTTATCCAGTTACAGAGATTCTGTTAATTTGGGGTAGCATCGGATGTGCTCTAGCCATGAAAATTGGTGGAGAGGCTAAAGCACATGAGACCTCCAAGACCCAAAAATGGTTTGGGGAAATTCCACCCGGTTAGAGAGATATTAAAATAATTAATATTTTTAATGGGTTCCTAAGTCTAAACTTAGGAAAATAAAAATATTAATGGGTATTAATATAAATTGGATGAGAACGTTCTAAATGACATGGATCAAGCCAAATCTAATCTTAGCTGTTGATTAGAGATTTAATCTCGGTCGTTGAAGACTCGACAGAAAAAGTATAAGAGGCTTGAGGGTCAGCTGGAGATATACCAAGTTGATCAGTCAGTTCGATTTTCTAGAGCGGGATTTGCTGAGAGAAATCGAACCAGTGATCAGAGTTGCAGTGAGAGGCAATGAGTGCATAGCAGAGAGGCAGAGATAGTGTCGAAGGATCAACGCTGAGACAGAGAAAGCTACTAAAGCCAGCAGGAGCCACACAGAGGGCCAGAGGGATTGCGCATAGGCTACCAGGGCCTACTAGAGTGACACAGAGGGCCAGAGAGTCAGCGCAAAGCATTGGCAGAGAAGGCTACCAGAGCCAACAGGAGCCACGGAGAGGGCCAGAGGGATTGCGTAGAGGCTACCAGGGCCTGTGTGAGTACACAAAGGGCCAGAGAGTCAGCGCAGAGTATCAGAAGGCTAATGCAGAGGGTTCCAGGCTGACACAGAGGCCAGGAGGGTTGACGCAGAGCCTTAAGGAGGCGTTGGAGAGATTTTCGTGGAGCAGACTTTCTGAATATTTGCTTCCGAAGAGAGGTATTACTACCAAATTGATTTCTCTGTCGTGTGAGCCAGTTTGGCACCCGATTGTACTCAAGAAAGCTGCGTAATAATAAAACCCTCAGAACTGCTGCACCGGTTTTCCCAAGTTGGGTTTTTCCAGGGACGATTGTCAAAAAATAATAGTGTCCCTTATGTGTTTGTCTATTTCTTTCAGCTGATGATCTGTAGATGGTTGGGACTACATTTGTGTTTATTTTCAATGTTTAAATGGTTAAATAACTTGTTAAGAAATTTAACAAGTAGGTTAAATAAACCAGATAGTGTAGGAAAAATTTCTAACGGGTTAGACTTAGAAATTTCAACATGGTATCAGAGCATTGCAGATCACAGGAGAGTTGAAGGCACCAGCTAAATCAGAAATTTGAAGTAGAAACAGCTGTCCCAAGAGACAGAAGTTGGTCCTAAGCAGAAAGCAACAGAGGAGTGACGCAGAGGGCCTGCATCATCAGTTCGAGCCAAAAGAGGGCTAGCGTAGAAGCAGTGAGAGGCTGAAGAGGCTCACGAAGAGCCACGTCATCTTACTCAGCCAAGTAGGAGTGACGCAGTTGGCCAGAGGAGAGATTCAGCCTTGCCAGGATTGCGCAGAGCTAAGTGGCTCAGTTTCTTCAGCTGCTAGGGCCTAGGAGCTGTGGGCAGATTGTGGATTGTGAAACTAGTGGGGTGTTGTTGTTGTCGAAGCAGAACAGTACCTAATGGCACAGGACCAAGGTAGAGGGAGTCGATACCTAGGCAGATTTCTAGCCAAGAAATCCAGATCAATGTTGCAAGAGAAAAAGGGATCGAAGAGGAGTGGTTCGACAGTTGGCAGGAGGATTTCTAGAGGGAAATCGAGACTCAGAGGGAGTCGAGGAGAGGATTTCCAGGAGGGAAATCGAGACTCAGAGGGAGTCTAAGAGAGAACTTCCAGGAGGGAAGTAGAGACTCAAAGGGAGTCGAAGAGAAGAGTGGAGATGGCAATGAACGGACTGAGGGATCATGACAGGTTGGATGGAGCATCCAACTTTGTCATCTGGAAGGCCAGGATCCTGTCTATTCTGGATAGACATCGCATCAAGGCCTTCGCCTTGAGAACCGTGGCTATCCCAGTCGACCCAACTGATAACGAAAGGTATGAGGATGCAATGGCCAAGGCAAAGTGCATAATCCTTGATGGGGTCAAGGATCATGTAGTTCAACATATTATCAAGAAGAATATGGCAAAGGAGATGTGGGATACCTTGACGACATTATATCAAGGCACTTCCGTGCAGAGGAAGATGCTACTGGAGAATCAGCTACGGTCGCATCAGATGCAGAAGGGGGAGCAAAAAGATATATTCCTCAGCAGGTTGCAGGAGATCTGGGACCAACTTACTTCCATAGGGGCCACGCCAGATCAGGAGTTAATGGTGAGGACCGCCCTAAACGCAGTCTCCGAGGAGTGGGAGACATTTGTCCAAAGCATTTTGGGCAGAGCGACTCTTCCAAGATGGGAAGAGTTGTGGGCAGCTCTTCGCCAAGAAGAGATCAGACGGCTGACCAAGGTGGGAAGTAGCAACAAAGGAGGTCGAATCAAGAAAGAGGAGGAAGAGGATGCGGCTCTAGCATCTGCGAGATAGCAAGGGAAGAGGAAGAAGAAGAACATCTCCAAGATAAAGTGCTTCAATTGTGGGGAGTTGGGCCATTATGCAACCTAATGTCTCAAGAAGAAAAATAAGGGAGAGGCTTCTGACTCCAAGGCAGCGCCGACTAAGGTGGAGAAGGAAGTAGAGACTGATGACGACTGTGCCATGAGTGCTCAAACAACTCTAGAGAAGAGGTGGGGAGACATCGAGTTGTAGTCAAGAGGACTATAGGAGATGTGGGGCAGGATCCTTGAGGTACCCAAACTCTTGGATCATATCTGGCTACGGGAGCCCCGAGAGACAGTAGCAGGATGATGGATGTCGGTAGAAGCAAGATGCGGATGGAGCGGCAGAACAGTGCTAGAGTGCAGGGATCTGTAGCAGCACAGTGGGGGTTGCAGCAGTGCGAGAGGCACAGAGGAGGTTGCAGCAGTGCAGGAAGGCACAGAGGTGTTTGCAGCAGTGCAAGAGGCACAGAGTTGTTGCAGTAGCGCAGAGGCAGCAAAGGGAGCAAAGAATAGCAGCAGAGGGAGCTTCAGCATCAGGAGGGCTTCTAGTCTGACAAGGATGTCACTAGTTGGGTAGATTAGTTACCAACGTCTCGGTAACTGAGTTGCAGTGCAACAGTAGCAGTGGTAGTGCTATGGGCAGCATGATGAGAGAGGGCTGCAATGCAGATGCAGTGTTGGGAGAAAGGACCAGCAACAGCACAGATGCAGAGGGAGCTATAGTACAGATGTAGCAGTGGCAGTGGCAGAGCCATGGGTAGCAGTATAGGAGGCAGCAATGCAGAGGATGTTGGGCAGTAGGCCAAGCATCAGCACAAGTACCGGTGCCGGATGATCAGGGTGATGTTCAGTAGTGGAGCATTACTAGAGCACATTCTTCGCTAAGAGGGAGTGTTGATTTGGGGTAGCATCGAATGTGCTCTAGCCATGAAAATTGGTGGAGAGGCTAAAGCACATGAGATCTCCAAGACCTAGAAATGGTTTGGGGAAATTCCACTCGGTTAGAGAGATATTAAAATAATTAATATTTTTAATGGGTTCCTAAGTCTAAACTTAGGAAAATAAAAATATTAATGGGTATTAATATAAAACTGGGTGAGAAGGTTCTAAATGACATGGATCAAGCCAAATCTAATCTTAGTTGTTGATTAGAGATTTAATCTCAGTCGTTGAAGACTCAATAGAAAAAGTATAAGAGGAGGCTTGAGGGTCAGTTGGAGATACACCAAGTTGATCAGTCAGTTCGATTTTTTGGAGCGGGGTTTGCTGAGAGAAATCGAACCAGTGATCAGAGTTGCAGCGAGGGGCAGTGAGTGCATAATAGAGAGGTAGAGATAGTGCTGAAGGATCAGCGCTGAGGTAGAGAAGGCTATGTAGAGCCAGCAGGAGCCACGCAAAGGGCCATAGGAATTGCGCAGAGGCTACCAGGGCCTGCGTGAGAGACACAGAGGGCCAGAGAGCCAGCGCAGAGCATCAGAAGGTTGACGCAAAGGGTTCCAGGTTGGCGCAGGCTAGGAGGGCTGACGCAGAGCCTCAAAGAGGCATTGGAGAGATTTTCGTGGAGCAGACTTGCCGAATATCTGCTTCCGAAGAGAGGTATTACTGCCAGATTGATTTCTTTGTCGGGTAAGCGGCACCTAGTTGTACTCAAGAAAGTTGCTTAATAATAAAACCCTCAGAACTGCTGCACTAGTTTTCCCAAGTTGGGTTTTTCCGGGGACGATTGTCCAAAAATAACGGTGTCCCTTGTGTATTTGTCTATTTCTTTCAATTGATGATCTGTAAATGGTTGAGACTGCATTTGTGTTTATTTTTATTGTTTATATGGTTAAATAACTTGTTAAGAAATTAAACAAGCAGGTGAAATAAACTAGATAGTGCAGGAAAATTTTCTAATGGGTTAGACTTAGAAATTTCAACAGATTCAACAGGAGAGGCTTCGACCCATAGATCACTAATTGAGGGAGAAACAACAAGAGGATGCCGAAGCATTTCCAGTGGCAATTTGGAGGAGTGTGAGGAAGCAACATATAGTCCACAGAGAGAATGCGCAAGCGCAATTCGAAACAACCAAGCAAGGGATCGATTCAACAAATAGGTGTGCGAAAATCTTCCAGAAGGCCAATGAATTCATCTCAATGGCAGAGACAGTCAATCAGAGGCAGTTCGAGGCTATTTTGGAGAGTGTGAGTTATAGCTTGTGTAGAGGCTATGCAGGGGTATTTCTAGGAGGCAGTTCAAGTGACCAGTTGAGGCTGGATTGCTTGTGGATACAGGAAATTTTCCCTTAGAGATTTTGCCAATGATTCTCTTAGGAGAGGATTGCCAATTTGGCATCTAGATTTATGTACTCGGATTTTGTAGCTACATAATAATAAAAATAAACCCTCATCGGCTGCACCAGTTTCCCCTTCGAGGTTTTTCCGAGGACTATTAGTCCAAAAATATTGGTGTCATTTTTATTGTGGTGCGCATTTATTTTCTCAGTTCCAGTTTCTTTTTCGCAACATATTTTTATTGTGAAGATTTGCAGTGTGATTTATTCGTTATCTGTCATAACAAATAAACTGCTAATTAATCAGTTAGAAGAATAGATTTCTAGTTGCTACAAGTTCAAGGAAATTTCACATACTCAAGCTTGAGACTAGTCGCCATCCAGTCTAGTTCATTAAAGCCTATCTATAGTAGCTCAAACTGATTGTTTCCTACTCTGCAGCCCTGCCTTGTGCCTTGACTATGTGTTGTCTAGATCACGAGCTTTGTTGCTCTACCTCGACAGCCAAATCTTTCCTATCTGATTTCCTCATCCTTGAGTGATCGTCTCTTGGCTAGATCTGACGCTTGCACTGTCCCGCTGGCTATGGTGGCTCGATTGGGTCCTCAGTCGATACTCTACCAGCTAGGATCTGCTCACTATCCCAAGTCGCTCTACTCTATGTGATAGTTGCCCTATCAGCTTAATCTATTTCTTCGTTGTGGTAGTGCAATCTCTGCAACTTGTGTCTTGGTAATTGTCTCTATAGCCGCTTGTCACCTATGTGGTTTGATTCCTATCGATGGTTCAACCCTTTCTCTTATGCAACATCTGCTAGTGGTTTGACCCTTGTGTCAACGGCTCCACGCTCTTCTCAACCAGTCAGACTTGTTGTTGTGTCACTATCCGCTACCTCCCATCATAGTGGCTAATTTGCGGCCTTCGACCAACAACCTCACTTACATGCCAGTGGTTATCTGTCTACACCCACAGAATGTCGTCTAATGCTTAACACTACAACCTCGACCTCCTCGTTGCTCGATTGGTCAGACGCTTTCGTTGACACAACCCGACCACTCTTGTTGGCTCTTCTGTGTCTCTTTTGGCCGCCTTTGTATTTGGTTCAATTGGACCCCTAAAAATCTCCATTGTCACCCTGACTTGCCTCAGTCGTCAATCGTACGGCCTGTATCTTCCCTACAATCTTTGCATCAGTGTGCTTTGGGTGACTAGCCTCAACTTACGAATTGTCCCTACTACGTTGCATTCTAGTAGGTTGGTTGTTTCTCGGCCCCTATTTAGATGCACTACAGTGTGGCAGCTCGACATTCTCTGCTAGACCTGTTGTATTAGCAACTCGATCTCTTGGCATCCTCAGCCCCTGTGCGTTGACTTCCTACCCAAGCTATCGCTCGACCAGCCTATCTCCTTAGCTACCGTCGTGGACAATCCAACCTGTTGACGTGCCTAGGCTGCACCAATTCTTTGTTGTCAGTTGGTTGTGGCCCTTGGCACACAAAAAGGTCCACGATTTTTTACTATCAGTGGATGTCAAAGCAGCTTGCTGCTTCGAATTTTTTATTTTACTTTATTTTTTAATAAAATCATGCCAAAAATATTCATCCTACAAAAAAAAAGCCTTCCTCTCGATTGGTTGATTTACTTCGGCCCTTATATAACGTTCGTACGATCGCACCCAAACCTGGCTTCAACAATCCAGTACGAACCCAACACCTGTGATTCTGAGATCGATTCAGAGCTTCTGCTTTGATACGATGTTAGTTTTTACAGCAACACAAATTAATTCCAAACAACAAATTATTGAATAAACATTGTTAAATTTCCAACAAAAATATTTAGCGAAAGAAAATAACAATTTGAATCACATGAATACACACAGATTTCTTCCCATCGAATAAGTTGTTTATTAATAAAACTCAGATCTTACTTGGGCTCCCATCCTGGGATAATGGCCGAAGCGACAAAATACAGATTACAATATTCTAGATTTGATCCAGCAGATCTGCTCTCTCTTGCAGATTTAGATCTCCAGCCTCTCTACACTCCCCCAAACCCAGCACACGCTCACTTACTGCTCTCAATCTTGTGTTCTTGTTGTGCGTCATCTCCCTCTCCCTAGCCTTGCTTTTATAAATTTGCATTGAGCCAAAACCCTAACCCTAATCTCAAAGTGATTGACGATTGATATTAGATCTCGCCTCACTTGAGATCGATGGCTAAGATTAAAATTTATTCACTAAAGTAAATTACTTTACTTTTCCTAAGTTTCTAGTAGCTCAATAAGCTAAGATATTAACATGTGCTTTTTCCTTAGTTAAACTTAGGCTAATTTACATTAGCAAGTTACTCAACCTAGAGCAAGTGTTCTAAGGAGAAGTGGACGACTTTTGCACGCTTAGACATAAGGCATGTGTAGAAGTACTTGTCCAAGCTACAAATCTCAACACATTTTGTTTCATCATCATACATTCACTCTTTTGTTCTAAGAGTGTGAATTAGTCTCTTTTTCGCTACAATGGGCAAGATATGATCTTCTATGGTGCAAATTTCTAGAGGAGTTGACCTTTTGGATGGAGATATAAAGAAGTGCTTCTTTGGAGGATTTTGTATGGTTAATGCTTTATCCTTAACATTTTGCATATTAAATGTATGAAGTAGGGTTTCTATTTGTGCTATGACAAAATGCTTAATTTATGTTGGAATTTTGTGACATTATTGCATGCCAAAATTGTTCTCCTTAAGGCTTATAGGGAAACTCTAAATGTGCATTCCCTATATTTAATTCCTCCCCTCAAAAGAAAAATAGTTATGGTTTTATAAGTGGATGTTCCAGCCATCCCCCTTTACTCCATCAATGTCTTTTCCGATGAAATTTAGCCCTCGAAAACTCTATTAAACCCTTGTAGGATAATGAACTAATCTTTGTTGTGTTGATCATCCATAAATTTTATTAAATTTCGTCATTTTTTTCTCATTCCTAGACATCTAGGTTTAGCTGCTAGGGTTTTCAGGGAAAATTTCTGCATAAAAGTGGATTTTGTTTAGATGTTTGTGGCTTATAATTTAGGAATTGCATTTGCAAATCATTTAAGGGCAAAATCTAGAATAGTGCATGGTTAAACCTCCTTATTTAGGGTTGACGTCATCCCTCATATTTTTCTTGTGCATATATTTCCATAAAGATCAATTTCCTACCCTAACCCTAGTCTCTATTGGAAGGCCTTTTGTTCCTTTGTCGTTCATTATCATTGGAAGGTCTTTTTCCTTCGCTGTTATATGACATTGTGCAACTTATTATTGCATATCAATCAAACCCTAACTTATAGCAACCTTATCTTTGGTCTAGGCATAGAGTATTTGAACCCTAGTATAGAACATCTAGACCTTTCCTAGCCTTGCCAGTACTCTGAGTCATATTATAGACCTCTTGTACATCATCTTAAGCAATAGCATTAAAATATCCTTTAGGTGATCTAGGGAAGCCTCCCTTGCGGTTCAATACCACTAAAGAGCAAGAGAAAGGTTGTTGAGGTGACAATGGCAACCCTTTCTCTTGTTGCCATACAATATGACCCCACCTAGTGAGGCTTGGCACCAGGCCTACTAGATTTTATAGCAAAAGTTCCCATGCTTCTTGATGTTTTATTTGCAAGCCCAAGCCTTGTTTCTTCCCTCTAATTTCTCTTCCTAGCAGTATCAATATTTTATTGACTTGTAATATGAACAATCTATAGGGTAGATGTAGGGAAAATATCCACTTCAAGTGGTTGATTTTATCAACCATTTCCATTCCACATAGCTTGCAATTCAGCCTCAGTCTATCATTAACCCCATATGGTTCACTATCCTCCCACATTGGGTCCAATTGTCTACGTATTTTATAAGACATTGATTAGACTTTTAAACCTATTACAAAAAACCAATGGTGAAATTCAATCAACAGAAAACAAAAAAGAATATTGCGATTAAAATATGACAGCTACTTAAGTGTTAAATCTCCCATTAAAAAGGGGCAAGAAGAGGTATATCTAATGGACATCACAAATCCTGTACTAAATCTTGAATAACAATGAAAATGCAAGCATAAATTTTTCCACATACCGAGGAATATGGATATGGTTGATCAAAGTAAATCCCTATTCCACAATGGCTTGGTTGATGACAATGAAAACATTGTATTTCCCCTTGTATGCTTGATGGAAAATGGTCACAGTATCCTCACCACTCAATCCCCTCACCTACTTTCGTAAAATGAGGGTTAAAAAATCAAAAAACCAATTATAAGGCAGGTTTGACATGGACAAGGAGATGATTTACATCAACTTGCAATGGTTATGGAATTCATTGCACAATAGTTTAAATGTATTGCAACACCCACACCTAAGGTTCACCATAATAGATGCTCTAAGACTATTTGGAACACTTACAAACATACCTATAAGTATTCGTATCCATGCAACATTCGATAAAGTCTTATGTATTTAGGTTGGTATTAAAGAGACGTGAGGTATTTATATGAGAAGTTAGGTCTTCTTTAGTTATTTCATTTTTAAATATATTATGTTGCCTACATCATGATCTCATTCTCTATACATGTTATACTTGTTACGAATTCCAATCCTATTTTGGTTGTATCGTGTATATATATGTATCAAGGCTATTTCTAAACCATATACTTATTAAATACAAAACATAATGTATCTTATGGCTTAGGTACACATATAGACTTACAAGTTATATTATTAGCTGGGAATAAAATTGACTTACATCAACACTTCATATTTTTTTATGTATTGTAACAAGAATTTATTGGGAAGCTATAAACAGAGGTAAGTTATAATCTATGTATATCCCTTTTCATATGAATTACGTTGTTTGTATGCGATCATAATTTCATAACAATTATATGAGTTTGTATGGAGTATGTAACTGATAATATATTCTGAAGGAAATAGTTGTAGAATACTTATAGGCATCATACACCAAACAAAATTTACCCCAATTTCTACAATTAACATTAACTGCACTTAACTTCTATGTGCCTTCTTAGAAATAGTATGATGTATGAGACTAGACTCTAAGTGGTATAAACTACTTAAATGTATTACCAATGTATTGCACCTAGATAATTCAAAGAAAGGACCAAAATATTAAAGTTCAAACTAGAAGTGGATGAATTAACAATGATGAGACAAAACAAAAGAACACCTCAAACAAGGTAAGATCATCTCCCCCAGTGATATTCCACACTATCCCACTTGCTTGCTCAATACCCATATCCAATAGGGGTGATTGAATGGCATTTAGTGCAGCATCACGAGCCCTTGATTTACCTGCAATAATATGAAGTTTTTTGAAATGATGAATTGTACATTCTGAACATATTGAACAAGCATTGAAAAATAAAATTATAAGAAAGACTATTCAAAAATGCAATCACAAAACTGAAACCAAAGATAACATGTGAGAGACAAAGGTCTTGATTTATAAGAGTGCAATTATTTCTTAACTTTGAATGACAGAACAAAATATAGTTATAAATTTTAATATAGTTATAAATTTTGTTTATGAAGACATTCAATTCTAAAACAATTAAGAAAGAATAAGTGAAGTTTAGCTTTAAGGAGCACACTATTCATGCGCATGTAAGGGCTAGAACATACATTATGAAGCTATCACCCTTAATCTTAAGGACTTCAATATTTGATTTAAACTTCCAACCTATTTTAAAGAAAGATGTTATGATTTAACATTCTCAACCTGTTAACCCTCACATCATCAAGGGTACATACAGATTTTTGCAGCAGATTCCATCACCATTATAAGCCCAAGGTCACAAGTCAGAAACCTTGTAACAACCATACAAAACCCTATGTTAGGTGTCCTACATTTGCTTGGTCGTACCGTGGTTGACTCCTTTGGGTTCATCTTTGGCTCCTTTCATCCTTGATAGGATTGGAGGGCCTTGGATGGTTCTAGGGGAGATTGTTTTTTGTCGAGGTGATCATTGGTGTATGCGCCAATCCAACCCACGTCGAGGTGCACCTATGTCTTACCGCATGGATGTCTATTGAGACTATATGTGGCCTTGGTGTTGTGCAGTATCCCTCAGCCAATATTCATACATGGCAATCTCACAAAAACCCTTCACATTTCCTGAGGTCGTTCACAAATTCACATTTCCCAATGCAAGTGGTCTTAGAAGTAGAAAAGTCAACTTGGTCCCATATTGTTCAGCTTGATGAGAAGATGACATGCCACATGGAATTTTTCCAAACAGTGAAGGCAATAGCAAGTTTTGATCAAAGGTGGTCAATAAGTATTACAATTTACAAGTTTCCATGTGGCATTATAGGGGCAAATCTTACAAAAATTGACATGCAATATGTCAAAATTGGTCTATAGAAAAAGAGGAACAAAACCCACATGTTAGTTCTCCAAATTCCCAAGGGCATTAGAGATCAATGAGATGGGAATGATGATGTGGATAGGGAAATGATGATGTGGCAACGTTAGGCACGATATGGAAAATTGAAGGCATGCCCATTCCAAATCAAGGCAAGTTTTGGTAAACTCAAATTAGAATGGTCAAAATCATCAAGGTGTTGGATATCCCAGTCACAAGTAGATAAGTCAAATTTACTACTAAGTAAAAGTCAAGCGAACCAGACATGAGAGAATCAACTAGCCATTAAAAGGGTCAAGTTGGATGTTGGAGCGACCATGGACCAAGGGAGTTAGGAATGTGAAAATTCTATCACTGCAACAACTGGTTTATTTTACCTACTTATTTCCCGATAAGTTATTTATGAAAATCCTTCAATAAACATTAAAATAAATTTTGCTGCAAATATCACATCATAATACAAAAACAAACACATGCACAAGAATTAACACATCGACACAAATATTTTGGACAATCAGTCCCCGGAAAAACCCAACATGGGAAAATCGGTGCAGCAAGGGAGGATTTTATTATTTAGCAATTCTTCATTACAACTAGGTGCCAAACTGGCTTACCCAACAGAGAGAAAATTCTTCAGCACTTCCCCCAGTCTCAGCGTCAGCCTGGATGACCTCTGCGTTGCTCCCAGACCCTCTGCGTCAGCCCCTGCCTCTCTGCGTCAGCCCCTGCCTCTCTGCGTCAGCACTGGGCCTCTCTGCGTCACCCACGCAAGCCCTCCAGTGACTGCGTACTCTGCAACCTCTACGTCTGCCTCTCCAACCTCTGCGTTGTTCTCCTGTTGTTGTTCCCGACTCGCTGTTCCGTACTTGTTGCCTCCTGCTGCTCTCCAGACCTCTAGTTCGAATTTCTTAGCTAACCCCGCTCTAGAAATCGAACTGACTGGTCTCCCTCAGTGTGTTCTCCAACTGACCCTCAAGCCTCTTCTTATACTTTTCCTGTCGGTCCTCCAATGGCCGAGATTAAATCTCTAATCAACGGTTAAGATTAGGTTTGGCTTGATCCATGACTTTTGGAACCTTCTAACCCAGTTTTATATTAATACCCATTAATATTTTATTTTTCCTAAGTTTAGACTTAGGAACTCCATTAAAAATATTAATTATTTTAATATCTCCCAAACCGTTAGAATCTATCCAAACCATTTCTAGGTCTTGGAGATCTCATGTGCTTTAGCCTCTTCACCAATTTTCATGGCTAGAGCACATCCGATGCTACCCCAAATCAACACTCCCTCTTAGCGAGCACTGTACTCTAGTAATACTCCACACTGAGCATTACTCTGATCATACGGCATCGGTACATGTGCTGATGCTAAGTCTCCCTACTCAACATCCTTTGCACTCCTGCATCCTGTACTGCTGCCCATGGCTCTATCACTGCCACTGCTACATCTGTACTGCAGCTCCTCTGCATCCGTGCCACTGCTGGTCCATTTTCCCAACACTGCATTTGCACTGCAAACTCCTCCTCATCATGTTGCATCGTGTTACTACTGACTGCTACTGCACTGCAACATCACACCCATTTCTGCTATTGAAATGGATTCTTTATCATCCCCATCTTCTCCCTGAAATAATCAAACTTGGTTCTTCCAAGGGCCTTGGTAAGGATGTCTGCCACCTGTTCTCCTGTAGGAGTGTAGCTCAACTATACAGCTCCTCGTTGGACACAGTCTCTAACAAAGTGACACCGAATATCAATATGCTTTGACCGATCGTGAAACACTGGATTCTCAGAGAGCTTGATGCAACTCTAATTATCACACATGATCCTGGTCGCCTCCATCTTTCTTCTAAATAGGTTCACAAGCAGTTTTCTGAGCCATATGGCCTCGCACGAAGTTGTGCTTGCAGCCATGTATTCTGCCTCAGCTGAGCTCAGAGCCACGGATTTCTATTTCCTACTACACCAGGAGGTCATTCCTGATCCAATGTTGAAACAGTACCCAGAGTTACTTTTCCAATCCACTAAACTTCTAGCCCAATCTGCATCAATAAACCCACTCAATCTGATATCCTTACCCCTGGTGTACAAGAGTCCATAATCGACTATTCCCTGTAAATACCTGAGAACATGTTTGGTTGTTACCCAGTGCGCCCTCTTCCGCTCCACCATGAACTGACTGAGGGTGTTAACAGCATAGCAAATGTTTGGCCTGGTATTGACCAGATACATCAGGGACCCTATGAGCTGCCTATATAAGGTGGGATCAACATCTTTGTCTTCTGATGTGTCAATCTTCTTCCAGTTGGTTATCATTGGAGTAGCCATGGCTCTACAATCCTCCATCTTGAATCTCTTCAGGATTTCTGTAGCATATCTCCCTTGCCCAAGGAAGATCTCCCCCTTTCACTGCCAAACTTCCAACCCCAGGAAATAATGCATTCATCCCAAATCCTTCATGTCGAACTCCGTGGCTAGATTCTTCTTGCAGTCCCCTATGAGCCTGGATGATCCTGTCTGGCAGAGATCATCAACATATAATACTAAGATTAGAGGCTCATTCTCTACAACCAGATAGTAGAGATTTGGATCTGCGTCACTCTTGACAAATCCCATTTCCTGCAAGTAGCCATCGATTCGCCCATACCACGCTCTAGGTGCCTGTTTCAGTCCATACAAGGCCTTCTTCAATCTGCATACATGAGACTTCTTCTCATGTGTCTCAAAGCCCTTTGGTTGTTCAATGTATACCTCTTCTTCTATCACGCCGTTCAGAAATGTCGTTTTGACATCCATTTGATGAATCTCCCACCCCATCTGTGCTGCAAGAGATATCACGGTTCTAATAGATGTATACCTGGCTACTGGGGCGAAGGTCTCTTCATAGTCAATTCCTTCCTTCTGAGCATACCCCTTAGCCACAAACCTGGCTTTGTATTTCTCAACGCTGCTGTTTGCAGCGTATTTGATCTTGTAAATCCATCTCGAACCTACCACTGATCTGTCTTGAGGCCTTGGCACTACCTCCCAGACATCATTCACCATTATGGAGTTGTACTCCTCTACCATCGCATCCAGCCAAACCTGATGTTGCGCTGCCTCTTGAAAAATGGCAAGCTCCCCATCCTGAGCTACTAATGCCTGATATCTATCTGGTTGTTTTCGCTCCCTCTTATTGTTCCTTGGCACATCGATGAACTCCTCTTCATCGCAGAATCTGACGAACTTCCCTGCTCGTTCTTCCTCTGCCAGCAGGTGTTTCTGTTAGCTCCTCCTCATCCTATGATTCTTCCTGACCCGAGGAAGAATTCTTTTCTTCCGTTGGTTTAAGAGGTTTGACCAACGGTTCCTCTTTTGACTACTCCTCAGAAGGCATTTCTCGAAATTTTCTGAAAGCCCTGTCTTCCATGAACTTTACATCTCGTCGAACTACTACCTTTTTGCTCACTAGAAGATAGATTATGTATGCCTTAGCATTCTTGATATATCCCACTAGATATCCTTTCTCTGCAGTTTGATCCAGCTTCTTCCTCTTTTCCTCGGGTATGCAGCAATATGCTAAGCTCCCAAATATCCTGAAATGACTGACTTTAGGCGTCTTCCCTGTGAAGACTTTCTCTGGAGTAATCTTGCCAAATACCCAATGAGGACTTCTATTCTGAACATAGACTGATGTGTTGCATGCTTCTGCCCACAGGAATTTTGGCATATCCTGATCATACATCATGGCCCTAGTTGCTTCTACAATAGTCTTGTTCTTTCTTTCTGCTACTCCATTCTGCTCCGGATTGTACGGAGTTGTCCACTCTCTTTTGATGCCCTCCTTAGCACAAAAATCAGTGAAGTCCTTATCGACATACTCTCCACCATTATCTAAGCGCAAAACTTTTATTTTCTTCCCAGTCAGATTCTCCACCAGAGCCTTGAACTCTTTGAATCGACATAAAACCTCGTACTTGGCTTTCAGAAAATAAATCAAAGTTTTCCTTAAGTGGTCACAAATGAAGGTAAGGAAATACTCGACACCATTAAGAGCTTTAGTGGACATTGGTCCGCAGATATCTGAGTGTATCAATCCTAGTACACTCTTGGCCCTATTTTTACTTCTAGAAAATGTTGCCTTGGCATACTTTCCTAGAGCACATCCTCTGCATACATCATCTCGTTCTGTACTAAGATCCGGAACTCCTATTACAGTGCTCCTGAGGATTCTCAGAACCCCATGGTACAAATGTCCCATTCTTCTGTTCCATAGTTCGTTCAAATCCTTGTCTCCATGAATGCCTATTAGTGCCATTGGTGATTCTAATTGTAGTCTATACAACCTGTTACTTTTGATCCCGATCTGCACTTTCTTTTTCCAGCTCAGGTGTTTGAAGTATACTTTCTCCTTGATGAAGAAAACGTTATAGCCTTTGCCTTGAAGTTGCGACACGGAAAGTAAGTCCATCCCCAATCTTGGTACATGCAGCACATTGGTAGCACAGAACTGCTCTCCAGTTTTTGTTTGAAAAACTATGGTAACCCTCCCAACTGGAGTACAATTTGCCTTGTTCCCCATGGTGATCTGAAAGTTCATCTTCTCCTCTCGATAATCTAAGAAACATTCCCGAATTCCCGTCATATGCCAAGAGGCCCCACTGTCTATATACCATACCTCTGATGATGCAGAGCTAGTCACACAAGCCACTTCTTCTTCCAACCTGGAAGCCAACATAGAGAAATCGAAATCACTTTCTCTTGTGCAATTTTCTGAAAATCTATGTGAGTCTCTTGACGTAGATGCCTCTGCATCATGGTCTCAACCCATAATTGATTTTCCCTTCCTGTCTCTGATTACTTGCTCTGATACCATGTGAAAATTCTATCACTGCAACAACTGATTTATTTTACCTACTTATTTCCCGATAAGTTATTTATGAAAATCCTTCAGTAAACATTAAAATAAATTATGCTGCAGATATCACATCATAATACAAAAACAAACACATGCACAAGAATTAACACATCGACACAAATATTTTGGACAATCAGTCCCCGGAAAAACCCAATGTGGGAAAACTGGTGTAGCAAGGGAGGATTTTATTATTCAGCAATTCTTCAGTACAACTGGGTGCCAAACTGGCTTACCCAACAGAGAGAAAATCCTTCAGCACTTTCCCCAGTCTCAGCGTCAGCTTGGATGACATCTGTGTTGGTCCCAGACCCTCTGCACTAGCCCCTGCCTCTCTGCGTCAGCACTGGGCCTCTCTGCGTCACCCACGCAGGCCCTCCAGTGACTGCGTAGTCTGCAGCGTCTGCGTCTGCCTCTCCAACCTCTACGATGTTCCCCTAGTGTTGTTCCCAACTCTCTGTTTCGTACGTGTTGCCTCCTGCTGCTCTCCAGACCTCTAGTTCGAATTTCTCAGCTAACCCCGCTTCAGAAATCGAACTGACTGGCCTCTCTCAGTGTGTTCTCCAACTGACCCTCAAGCCTCTTCTTATACTTTTCCTATTAGTCCTCCAACGGCCGAGATAAAATCTCTAATCAACGGCTAAGATTAGATTTGGCTCGATCCATGACTTTTGGAACCTTCTAACGCAGTTTTATATTAATACCCATTAATATTTTATTTTTTCTAAGTTTAGACTTAAGAACTCCATTAAAAATATTAATTATTTTAATATCTTCCAAACCGGTTAGAATCTGCCCAAACCATTTCTGGGTCTTGGAGATCTCATGTGTTTTAACCTCTCCACCAATTTTCATGGCTAGAGCGCATCCGATGCTACCCCAAATCAACAAGGAAGGGGACAATAAACTAGTTGTTGCGAAGACAAGAATCCTATGGACAGTCAAACTATATCCCAACCAACGCGAATTACTAGGAACAAGTCAAGCTTCAAGGAAAGTGTTAGAGTGGGACGTTGAGCTTCCGGAGTATATTATTCTTCATCTTTCACTATTCCGAACCATTTCCAAAGGGAATGTTGGACTTATTACCCACCACCTGTGGGTAGTATGCATAGGAGAAAAAATTTCTCCTAGATGGTCCTCAGCCAGAAGCCAACAGCCACCAGATAGCTCAATGTGCCATTACCTCCGCCACTTGAGCTAGCGATGTGGTCCCTCACCCATTTGTAATCATCGTAGGTTTGAAGGTGGGCCTCCTAACCTCAAAGGGAGTAAATTTGTTTACTTATCATGGACACTTTTGGGCATGGATTGGTGGGGGGATTTGGAGGAAAGAGTGGGCTAGGTTTGTACTCTTGTCTCCTATACCCAATTCGGTGGTTAGCCTTGTATCCTAGTCCAGTGGGATCTCCTTTACTGGACATTAGCTTTAGGGCGGGCACTACATGGGAAATCTCGACTTTGGTTGCATGGTCCTGCTTCCCGATGCCACATATATCACTCCCTTCCACTCATTTTAACCCCATTCATCACTTTTCCCATCCGGCTCGACATGTGTCCACTGGGTCCACATGTGGTTAGCCTCCCCATCCCCTTGTCCACATTTTGGGTCAGGCCTGGAACAATGCCTGTGGTTGATGCAGCGAAACAGAAAAGAAAAAGCATAATTTGGCCACTTACAACAGGAAATGTACCACAAAATGAAAAAGATGGTCAGGACATACAAATTTAGCACTTGGGCAAAAGCCAAACACAAGCTCTACCCCTCATTCATGGCCATCACCCTAGTTCCTGTGGGCCCTAGATGAGCCCCCTTCACACTAAGGAACCCATGATTGTCCCAAACCTTAGTGGGCAATGAGTTGCCCCACCTTAAAAGGGGGTATCTACTACTATATCCTACACTTCATGCTCTCATCCCCTGGAACCCAGGGCAGTTAAAGGCATATGAAGAAGGGTGGAAAAACAAAAGTCGGGGTAACTCATGTACCACGATTTGCTCCCTCCTACACTCATATACCCAAGTGTGAGCCTCCCTCGTCATAGCTACCCTTGTACCTATTGAAAAGTGTAACTAGGTTCGGTCTTGTTGACCACTGGAGTGGCACTTGATGATTACATGAAGATTCCATGCCCAAGGATGATCCAGAGGACACTTGTACCATCAAATATCGTCAGTCAACAGAGTTTTTTAACTCTACTTCTATCTTCTCATCATCTTTCTTGTACCCAAATTCCACACCCTACGGGGAATTGTAATAAGTGATACTAGTAATGATGAGTTTTGAGTCTGTAACAGGCCTAGGATGTTGGAACTTGATCAGCAAACGAGTACACCTTGGAGTGTTTTTTTTATCTGGTTAATTATCCCTTCTTTTTCAGAGGCAGATAATTTTCTGGGTTTTTTCACTCACGTTTTACCCCAAAGCCGGGGTGACGGTTTGAAGGTTGAGCCCCTGACACATCTTAGTGTCTAGAGTCAATGTATATTACCATACTAGATCACACAAAAAATTTCATGGAATTTGGTTAGGTCTAGGTAGTCATTTTTTAATTTTTTAGATTTCCCGCAGGTCAAAAATTGCAAATAAAATTGTATTTAAATTGTAATAAGTGTAGTCTAGAGAAGTTGTATGGGGTATGAGTAATCAAAATTACACCTCTCACCCTCAACTTTCTACTATGACACACTTTGAGGGGTTAATAATGTGTTTTGGACCCTCAAAACCCACTTTTCCTAAGTTTAGTGGGAAATCTGGCAATTAATTAAGCCAGAAATTAAATAAATGGAGAAAAATAAATATCCACACATGTTAAATGTTGTGGAAATGAGGTGGAAAATTATGGGGGAGTTAAAGTGAAGTCCCAAGGTGATGTGGACTCCTAAAATCAAGGAAAGGACATGTGCTCAAATAAAATCGAATTTCTGGCATTAAATGAAAAAGCTGCTTGGAAATTCGAATTTGTGAAGTTAATGCACATTTGGGAGGATTTGGGAGAATATTTGGTGGAGATTTTTGTGGGAAATTGTCCCCACATGGGTTACCACCCATATACACTTGTCATTCCACCATAAAATTCGAATTTGGCACATAAAGGAAGAAGAAAATGATGTCCACTTGCCAAAATTCGATTTTTACATTTGGCATTGGAGCTCCATTCAACAAATTCGAATTTCTCTTTGGGATTGTCACCTCATGCCACTTGTTTAATCACTTCTACATTAGGATTGGCTCCAATGCCATTTGTTATTGTTATTCTTCATTGGGATTTGCTCTCAACTCTCTATATAATAGAGCCATGGGCTCTCACATTGTATAATATTGTTACTAGCTATTGTGCTTGCGGAAACGTTGCTGCCTTGTACACTTTCAAAAATATCAGTAAAGACTTTGGGGTTTCATTCATGGGGTGTCCCTCATTTTCAAGTGTGATGAATTGTTGAGCATTGGTATAGTTCATTTTACTCATGCTTTGATCTAATTTGCTTCCATATGCTCTTGTAGATTTGTTAATGTAGAGCTATCTTGCATTGACATTTGATTTAGAAGTATGCTCTAGGTATAGAATGCTCTAGTTGGTTTTAAATAAATCTCTAGAGTTTCTTATCATTGTCTATTGCTAAATCTATATGGAACTAATTCTTGATTGAAGTTTTGTAAAGGGAACATCTTGTTGGGATTACAGAATCAAGCATGAGGGGACGTCTTTGGAAAGACCAACCCACTCTCAATACATTCTTAAAGGAGCTCTCATTTGTTCTTTGAACCTTCATAGTCTTATCTTACAAGGTGGTTTTGCATGGATTTCGGCACATAGCTTGTGCACAAGCCGAGAACTTCTAAATTTAAATCTCTTTAAAAAAAAACATTGTACTTCATTTCTTTCATTTGCTATCTAAGAGCTTGAAGATGGCTAAGCAAAGACAATAGTTTACTCTCACTCTTTAGCTTAGCCTTTTGTAAATTATAATTGTACATAGACATTTTATCTTGTTGATTTTTCCATTAATACTTAACTTATTTTGCAACCATTGTTTGGATTGTTTGCTAACTCTTGTGTGGCAGATTTTGAAGAGCAACTTCCCGCAACATCTAACAAGTGTTTGCAGGACCTTTGACAAGTGTTGGGGGTTCGATTTCCAAGGATGTCGTGAGCCCTTTTCAGGGTTATTTTGGCCAAGTCAAGTTCACTAGAAGGCTGCCCATTTTCCTCTTTAAGTCGTGGGCATTCAAAGGAAACTCGCACCTTATTTCCCTTGCGTAAGTTTTGTGAGATCTTGTCACTACTTTCTCAAGAAAGGAGGTCTAGTGTCCAAGTTTCAAGCAATTATTGTGAGGACTCCCCTTGAAGTATAATTGAGAACTTTGAAGGGCCCTCTTCTCATTGTAATATTAATAAAATATCTAACTTGCTTGTGGGAGCTTGGGATTTCTCCCATGGTATCCTATCTCCCCATTTAGAGGGAGGCTTCTCTTGGGTGGATTGACATTTGCATGGTTTAAGCTTTCATACTTCATTCACTTGCATGCTTTAATTGGGAATTAACACAACCTCACTATCACATTTCATTAAGTTAAAGTTTGTTACAATTTCATTTGAGCTTTGCATTTTCTTTCTCATTGTTGCTTGGAGCTACAAGCTTACACTTTACTTTGGGCAATTCATCCTTTACATGCAAACATTTTATATTCTTAACAAACTTTGATTCGTTTCCATTTACCTTGGTAAATTGTTTCATGAGCACTTGAATACATGCTTCAATTTTATGCTACATTGTTATCTTGAATATTGGAGCAATTTATTGTCATTGTCTATTTGAAACAAATTTTACTTTCAAGCAAATTACTTGTATCATTTTAATTCATTGATGAAACACATGCAACACTTGTAAGCTAATTTTATTCCTCCAATTGAAGTTATAATTGCAACTTATGTTGAACACTATTTCATTTTCAAGCATTGCAAATCAATCTCTTTGAAGCATTTGCATGTATCATTATTTTAATTTGGGGAATTAACACAATTTGCATTTCATCTAGGCATTTTAGTGTAGGAAGGCCCCAAGCCTCATTAAAATTTTACCTCCAACATAAGTTGGTTGAAGTAAACATCTTAGGGATCCTCTACTATTCTATTGACTCCTCACTGTGAGATCCATATCATTGGGCGAGAGTGAGGTCTGAGGATTGAAGAGTTAAATTGTAATTTTGTTATAGAGCTAATTAATAAAATTAAACAAGAGCACTTTCCATTACATTTACTTTACTTGTCTCTTGATGGTTTGAGTTTTCATATGCAAAGTCTATTCCAAAAGCAAGTATTGTAATCATTTCAAACAAGTGTTTCCTTTTCATGTTTCAAGTTTAATTGCATATTGATGTCTTGGTTTAACACTTCTTTTCTTTTACATTTCCAAGTTAATTACTAATTTTTGGGTTTTGGCAAGATATGTTTCACATGTTTTGATTTATAAGTTGATTATCTCAAAAGCATTTTGTATCTTACATATCTTGTGCTAACAATTCTTATTTACATTTCAGGGTTACTTTGTTTTCTCTTTTGAGAGCATTGCATTTTACTTTGAGCAAATATATCTTTAAATTGTTGAGCAAATTCCTTATAAGGCACTGGGTTTATAGTTTTTTAATCATATTAGATTGGCATTGTTATTTCAAGTTGCTCACTTCATATTTGCCCATAAATCCTTAAAAGTAATCCATTTTCACTATAACACTCTCCTAGAAACTCACATCTTTTAACTTAACTTTTCATTAGGGACCACCCCCCTTAGCTAGCCTAAGAGATAGCTCAAACGGAGAGAGTTGGGATTAATGTGACAGCCCCTTCTCTGAGTTCCCTGCCACCAACCACACCTTGTGGGGTTGAAGGCTTTTCTCACTGACTTGTAGGTAGGTGTAGGTAGCAGGGTCAACAGGTCTTTATAATGACATGTAATTATGATTTTAAGTAATGAGATGTAAATAAGAAAAATAAAATTATTATATTGACTTGCTTCATGGGTTTCATGAGCAAGGGATTTTGTTTTTGAGTCAGGACTCCCATTGAGAGTCTTTAGGATTTATTTGT
The DNA here is from genome assembly GCA_031772625.1 of Pinus tabuliformis. NCBI lineage: Eukaryota > Viridiplantae > Streptophyta > Pinopsida > Pinales > Pinaceae > Pinus > Pinus tabuliformis. Next base: position 1,703,671,855 of record CM062819.1, read on the forward strand.
CATCTAGTAATGAAATGTAAGAGTCATTTTCATGTAAATGAAGTCATGTTACACTGTGTAAAAGGACATCTTATCTATATAAAAGTATCCTCCAAGAACTTCTCACCAAACCTCTTCAAGTCGGCCTACAAACGATGAAGAAGCTGCTAGATCAAGTCAGCCTAACTCCAGCTGTCAAATCAGCCTATAGACCCAGTGAAGAGGTGTATATATAGAGGAACTCGGCCTCATTTAGAGACACACAATTCGGACAAACAACTTGACTTGAAGAAGTGAGAAGAAAGGGTGAAAGGCAGTAGAACGAAGAAGGAAGAGAATAGAAGTGCGAAGAAAGGAGAGAAAGGATTCTTCTGGGTAATGCGAAGATAGGGTTTCCTTTGGGCCAGTGAAAGTGACTATCTTCTGGGACAACGAAGTATATTCTGGGGCAGTGCGAAGTTAGAGCAACAAAGTTTCTTCTCGACCAGCCAAAAGACTTTCTTTTGAGGTACTACGAAGAAGGGTTTCTTCTAGGGCAGCAAGAAAGGACTTTTCTGGAAATGTCAAAGTAAAAATCTGGAGGTCGAGATTCTCTAGGGAAGTCGAGAAGGAGCAGTAAGAAGAATAGAGACCGAGTTTCTCTAGAAGGAGCCGAGGAGAGTTGTTCAAGATCAAGAAGAAAGGCAAAGAGAAGAAGAGGCAGAGCATCAAGGTTGGTGACAAGGTTCTTGGGAGGATACTAGAGTCAAGGGTCTATGTCATGGTCTTGGTACTTATCAATTGAAGATTTAGAAGAAGAATTTTTGTCGGGTTTTCCTCTCAAAAGGTGAGAGGTTTTGGCCCTGGCTGGAGAAGCCTACATACTGTGTCACTTGTCTTTTGATTATGCACTTTTGGTAAATGTCTTGATGAAAGAACACATTAATAAGCTAATGAAGAAAAGACTAAGATAAAGAAGAAAAAGTGCATCAAAAGCAATTATCAAGCAGAGAAATTGTTAACTTTGAATACCCTAGATTTCTCGACATGGTATTAGTGCCTAGGTGTTGAAGGCAAGAAGGGGCAGTCAAAGCAAGTTGACACAAAACAATCGATCTTCAAAGAAAGCATCAAAGCAAGTCGAAGGCTATCAACGAGTTCAAGATCTACATCAAAGAAACCCTAGATCGAAGGAGCAGGAAGAAAATTCAAAACCCTAGAAGCACTTCAAATATCATCACATCATCAAAAGATCGGGAATCAAGCACTCTTTCATTAATCACTCAAGAAGAAGGTCCTCTATCAACATCGAGATAAAAGAGGAAGTAAGCATCAATCCAACAAGTAAGTCTATGACTATATCTGATAATATCAAAATTTCTTTTTGCAAGAAAAGCAATAAATTGGTTGGGGAAGTAAATTTCCTTCCATGGAAGAAAAGGACTGACCTAAATCTTATTGAGAATGAGGTCATGGATCACATTAAGGGATTAATAACCCAGCCTCCAAAAGAAGATACTCAAGCTCATGCTAGATACATGAAGGGAGAAGTGAGAGCCCAAAGGATTGTTATAGAATCTATAAAAGACTCTCTAATCCCATATGTATCAAAATTAGAAACTTCAAAAGCTATATATGACAAACTGGTAGAGTTATTTTCTGTAAGTATCGAAGGAGAAGTAATCTACTTAAGGAAAGAACTCTACAAACTAAAGATATCCAAGGAAGATGGAATAGCCTCATACTTCATGAGGATATCATAAATTCAAGATCAACTACAAGAACTAGGAGAGGTTATGTCTGATAGGGAGATGACCATAGTGGTACTAAATGCATCACCGGAAGAATGGAGTAACTTCACTTCAAGTTTATATGGGAAGAAAGAGACTACTCCATTTCAAGATCTATGGTCACTCTGTAAGATCAAAGAAACCAGAATGAAGGCAAAGATTGATGTCGGACCAAGTGAGCAGAATCAAGCATATGCTACGATGACAAGACAAAAAGGAAAATTTGGTCCTCCAAAGAAGAGGAAGAACATGTATAAGATAAGATGTTATGGATGTCATGAACTTGGACACTATAGAAGAGATTGTCCTAATCGTGGCAAGGACAAGAGGAATAGAGAAGAAGAACACATTATCGAGAAAGTAAAAGAACCTGAGTCAAAGAAGCCTGAGAATGAAGAAATAAAAGATCTCTATTATGACTGAGATGATCTTCTTCTCGAAAATGTACTTTTCACTTGTAAATTATGAATAGGGTGCAGTTTAAATAAGATAGGATGCATCAGGTTAGAAAATAGTATAGAAGCATTAGAAGTAAGAGCTCGAGGCATGGGAAACAGAAAGTATGTTTGGTACAAATCCTACTGATTACAAAGGATAGGAAGCTCTTAGGAAACCTCTTTAATACTTATAGAAGCAGAGGTCATCATCGACTGAGATCATCATAGAAGAAAACATCTGCCAGGTAAGGATATGAAACATCCTCGAGTTTCTCTGATAGAATTCTCATCAAAGGATTCACCAATGTAGAAAGGAAGCAAAAGGTTTCCATCAGGAATTCCTACTCATGGGATTCAAAGAATAAAGGTATGATGACATAACAAGAAAGCAGGGCTGAAAAATAAATTCCTTTCGAATAAAGAAGTTTGGATGACCAAAAGAAAGATGAGGTATGTATGCTGACATAGGATATTATAAAAGTCATGTCATATGGTTGCAGATAATATGGATCACTATCTCCATCTTGGGAAACATGATCAAAAGAAGAAAGGATCTCCTCCTCCGAAAGATTGCAGCAAAGCATAAGTCACACTAGATGAAATCAACATAATATGTTCTCACATGAATCATGAGGAAGCTGACTACAATCAAGGAACTATGATTGGAAGCTCCTGGGAATGAAATGTGTGTGAGTTAGGAAGAGATCGTGATAATATGTAACGAAGGTAAAAGGCATTCAACATTTTTATGCCAACGTTTCAAATCCCAACTGGGATCCATCATCAAGGCTTATGAATGATGATGGATCCCAGTTGGGATTTGAAACGTTGGCATAAAAATGTTCATACTGTGGATTCTCCGGTAACTGAATCAAAAGATACAAACCACAGATCTCTTAAATCCAGGGGCATTCAACATCCAAAGTCCAAGAAGATTTGACTAGAAGATCTCTCGGAAGGATGTGAAGACTCTAATGGAAGTCGGAAAAAGTTAAGAGACCCTTGACAAAGGATATCAGTGGGAGATATGTCAATCTACGTACAGGATGTTGGAGGGTCTCTTGGGTGTCAAAATTTCTCCAAAAGGTGGAGGAAAATTATCTCAGGTGTTTTCTCAGAGGTTTCTCTATGTTCTAAAAGTGATTCCTTGTAAAGAGATTGTTGTTGAAGAGTAATAAATAAACCCTCATCTGTTGCACCGATTTTCCTGCATTGGGTTTTTCCGGGGACTATTGTCCAAAACTAACTGTGTTGATGTGATTGATTCCTGTGCTTGTATATCAAAGTTCTTTTCTCTATGCTATTATGTGACAACTGCGTAGAATTTACTTTGATGTTTACTTAAGGGTTTTGTAAATAACTTATTGTGGAAAATAAGTAGGAGAAATTAATTAGTTACTACAATAGAATTTCGTGCTTGAAATTTTCACAATTAGTTTAGGTGGATGAGGAGGATTGTACCTTCAACAGTTCACCCTTGAGGTACATGTAGTTGATTTGCAGGTAGAGCAACTCTCTGGCGAGTTGAATGAGATTTTGCATTGTCAAGATGCTCTATTTATGGGCAATAGGCAGAGGGTCGTTGGCGCCTGTAGCGAATGGAGCAAGGGATGATTCACATTGATCAGGATGGTTTGGGACCCCGGTATCATGGGATTTATTCATGTTGAGGTAGTACAACGGCGGGGAGTGATTCAGTGGCGCATTTGGGACCCTGGCATTAACTAGGCCAACTTGTGTAGTAGCAGCGTATGGTGAAATTACTTGAGGACAAGCAATTTTTGGCGGGGAGGACTATAATGTCCCTAATTTTGTAAGTGCGGAAGTTACTAACGAGTTTGCCCAATTTTGATGATATTAATAAAAAGGGGCAAATATTATTTTATTAGAAAAGGGAAGCAAATATTATTTTATTAGAAAAGGGCAACAAACATTATTTTATTAGAAAGGGGCAGCAAATACTATTTTATTAACAGGCGGCAAAAGTCACTTAGTGGAAAGTGGCCCCCACCAATAAAATAATATTAAAGAGTCTAGAAGCTTGGGGAGAACTCATTGACATCTTATAAAAGGAGGTTGGGGATCATTTGCTAATCATTCTACCTGATCATTTCTCATTGTTATTGAAGAGAAACTCAAGCGAGTTTCAGATCGAGGGTTTCAAGCGAAATTTCTCACCCTAATTTTGGTGGTTCCCTAGCAACCCTAGCTAGCATTTCTCCTTCTTCAGTGGACATTACTGCCACCCTAGTTGGATATTTTCTAGAGGTTATTTGAAAATCTAATTGAATTGTGTTGTAAGATTAAAAAGCATTTGAAGGAGGGCAAGATTCGAGTTTCTCATAGAGGCCAAGATCACCTCTTCCAGATCAAGGGGCTGGAATTAAGTAATCTAAAGAGGCCAAGTTGATTTTCCTAAGAGGCCGACTATGCTCCAACAAGAGACAGAAATCTGAAGATAAAATCTACTCTTACCAGGAGGACGATCTGTGCCAAGAATTCACACCATTTTTCACAGATAGAGTTGGTTCCTTGGGTATTATTTGCATTGTGGATAGCCAGCATTTTCCAGACCATTGGCACAACAAATTCAGCAGAGGTCGAGTAGATTCCCTGAGCCATTCTAGTTCCAGAATTCTTGCACAAGAGACAGGGCCAAATTCTTCAGAAATACATGGTCACTTGGAGCTGAATCATGTTAATTAAAGGGGACGAATCTTGTGGGTTATCAGCACTAGAAACACAGATATTTCAGCAATTAAAGCCACCCTTGTTGATATATATTTTTTCTGAAATCTATTATCTTTCCAGCAGGAGGACGAGATTGGCAATTTCAGACATTTGGCACACCTTTTCCTCCTTGCAAACAAAAGGCTGATTTCAATTGCATCCATAGGCTGAATTCCTTGGAGGATAATCTCTATCTAGGGCGCAAGTTTCCTATTGTCTCCTTCAAATCAATGGGTCGAAGTCACCTAGTTCTGGAGCAGATTTTCTGAGATTGAGTATTGGCATTGACTGGAAATTGTTCCTCGGTGCATCAATCATTTGTTGGAGCAGAACAAAGAGCTGTAGCAGACTTCTTTTTGAGGCCAAATTGTATTGTCCAGAGGCTGAGCTGATTCTTGCTGAAGTGTAACCTCCACATATCTCTTACTGCTCACTTATATTTCTCAATCTTCTCCCATTTGTTGGCTGGTATATGGTTTATCGTTGGTATGTATACTTTCATCTTTAATGCAAATGGCATTGGCATTTTCAAAAGGTCTTGTTATCATATGAATGGTATGTTATTCATGTTATATAGAAGCTCCATTTGGCATATATGTTCACTGTACCTTCCTATTTCGAGATAAAAACTCAAAACGGTCACATACAGCAGTATGTAAACCAACCGTTTGACAAAATATCAGAATGACTAGAATCATATGAACATAGAATCGCAGAAGTTGTTTTGTGGGTTTTTCGAGGAATTCCAAGAAGGGAATATTACACACAACATCTTCTTCTAAAGAAGCCGCAAAAAGGAACTGATAAGAGAACGAAGTTGACTAAGTTTTCTGAAGTTTGACCAAGCTTGACTTTGACCAAGTTGACTCTTGACCGCAATGTGGATTTGACCATAGATCATTGACCATAGGCCTTGTTGTCGCACGAAGTGTCTAGGCACCGCGACAACGCTCAGAGTAAGGGTTGTCACTCTAATCCTTACTCACTCCGTTTAGACTCTCTCCTAGACAAGTCAAGGGGGGTAGTTCCTAAGGTGAATAAATGAGAATAGCCTATGAAACACAGGCTCTAGGAGACTTAAAGATAGATAACTTGATGAATTTAGCACAAATCTTGGTCAACTAAAATGGATAGATTAAAATAAGACACAACCACAAGATAAAAATAATTATAGACCAATGCCTTTATATTTAATTAACCATAGACTAAACAGAAACAAGTTATCCTGAGCAGTTTATAAATGTGGCAAAGCGACGATCATGAACAATTAAATGTCAACACCCAAAACTTTATCATGCAAGAGTTTCTAGCAATTAAATCCCAGATCTCTTATAGTCAATATGATTTTTAAAACATTAATCGCACTTGACAATAGAGAAAACACTACCATTAAAATTAAAATTTTGCACTTAGCACCAAAGACACCAAGGAACTTTAAATTTGAATGTTAATTATCCCTTAGGTAAATGCTAAGCTTATGAAGCAATGTTTAATGTGGCAAATGAAATTTTTAATGTGACCAAAAATCAAATCAAAAGACTTTAATCAAAATTAAAAAAAAATTATGGGCCGTAGGCCACGTAAAAATTTCTTAAATGTAAAAGCTCAAATTCCTCTTTTGATTTCATTCCTTAGTAATTTCAAAATCACCCAATTTTAATTTTTTTTAATTTTTTAGTTTTTTAGATTTTTTAATTTTTTAGATTGCTTTTAAATGATATCAAAATCAAAACAAAAATCAAAGAGTCAAAAAATTAAAAAATAAAATGTGAAACAAAACCAAAAGAAACAAAAAATTAAAATCAAAATAAAACAAATTGAAAAGTCAAGAATAAAAATAAAATTTAATTAAATAAATCCTAACATAAACAAACGAAATCAAAAAATAAAACCTAAAAAAATCAAAGCGCAAACTCATAAAACAAAACAAAAAACGAAATCTAAATTAAATCAGAAATAAACAAATCCACAAAATAAGAAAACAAACAAAAAATAAAAATAAAAAATTGAATTCATGAAACCCAACCCTAACAAATAAACTAAGGATAAAGACAAAAAGAAAGAAAAGGAAAATGAGTTATATGGTTGCAGGTATGACAGCGGAGGAGAAAACAGTGACGGCAAGGGTAGAGCAAGGGTTTATTGCAGGTCTGCGAAGACGATGGAGCTGCAGTGCCACGTGGAGGAGAGATGGTAGTGGGAGGGGCTTCAAATTTTGCAGACACGCACAAAGAAATGGTTGCCGGTTTTGAAGCTTGGAATGACTGCAAATGAGAGAAGTCTGCAGCGATGGAGGGTTTTCAGAATCCACAGAAATGGAGAAGAGTTGGAAGGAAGGGAGAGGACGCAAGTCAAGAGGGCAGCTGCGGATGGAAAGAGGAAAGAGGGTTTGGGCGTTGCAGCAAGGGTATGGCAAGAGAACGAGGGGATTTGAATGTAGGTGGAGCAGCGTTTTGCAGGCAATGAATGGAAAATGGAAGAACGAGGACAGAAGGAGGGTCGTTGGAGCTAAGCAGGGGTAGGAAGAACTGCGAGCAGAGGGATGACAACAATGGAGCTGCAGAAGGGTTTTCTTAAAAAAAAGTTCAAAATTTTGCATCGAATCGAAAAACCCAGGTAGCAGATCAAAAAAACCAATCAGCAAAGAAATGCTAGCCCAGAAACTTTAAAAATTTCAGAAAAATTAAATAAATAAATAAAATTATTTAAAATGATGTGTTCCTTTGCTTCAGATTTATCCCTGAAACCCTTATGAAAATTTCCAGATCCAAGAAATTTTAAACCCTTGGACTGCAAAAAATTTGAATAATATCCCTAGAAAATTATGTTGATAAACCCCAGAGATCCAGATCTTACCCTCCAAGACCTAGATCTGGACTCTACACAAATTTCTTCCTCAGATCTGTAGCTGCACAACAACAAGAAAACACCCAAACGATATATACAATGATAAAAACTAAAACTCAGAAAAAACTCACAATAGAAAAATAATTACAAAATTTACAAGCTGCAGGCTCTAATCAGCCAGATCTATCATTATGCCACACAAAGATTAAAAGATTTTTAAATTTTAAAGGTGCTAACTCAAAACCCTCATGCATCACCAAGAAAATCTTATGATAAGCCCGGAGCTAATCTAGTTTGGCTCTTCCAGGAACACAGATCGACAGTTGGTTGGTCCAACTGAAAACTTCCCCCAACGCTCGAGGATCTAAAATCAAGATTTCCCTGCAAAACTCAATCTAACCATTAAAAATAGAGCGAGAAAATAATAATAAAACTCAGACAAATAGAGATAACTGCTATTACGTTCAAAATTTAGATTATTATTCAAACCCCAGCGACTGAGCAAGAAACTTGTACTCAAATCACTCTTTAAAAGCTATCATCAATGGCTTTAGAAAAATTATGCATGAAAACAACACATCTTACAGTATTCCCATGAAGAGTAACACCAGCAGAACTTAACACCAAAGTCTTACTTTATTATCCAGAAAAGGATTACACAAGAGCTTCTTGCTAAGCACACGACTCAAAGGTCGGATCCATCGACTAACAAATGACTTCCTATTTAAAAATAAATCCTCCAACAGCTAGTTTGAGTGATCTTCGTCAAAGCAATCTCGACCGTTGATGAAGATTAAAATTTCTTTTAATCTCATCCATCGAAATACCTAATTCTTGAGGAAATTCGAATTTTTTAATTAAATGCATTTTAATAAACTCAAAAAATTTTATTTTTAAGTTAATTTCCCCAAAAATTTGACTTTGACTTAACCCCCGGGGATCAAAGGTTTAAAATTTAGCAAAATAATTAATTTACCTTAGTCCCAGGACCTTTTAAAATTTAATTTTTAAGGACCAACGAATTTTGCCTTTGGAGAATTTAAATTTACCTAGGACCTAGAATTAATTAAATTTCTGGCTTAGGATTTTAATTAATTTTTGGCCAGAAAATTTAATTAATTAACCTATGAGGGGATAAATTATTTTTCCAACCCTCAAGGCACTTTACATCATGATTTTCATATTTTTTACATCATAAGGGGGAAACCCATTTGTAATAGACCCTCACAGACTACCCATTTCTGAGACACAAATATAACCAGCAAGCCAAGCAATTTGTAATAAAATAACCTAACCAAATAGTTCGGATTATTCCCAAATTACTTTTACATAGACTCGATCTAGAACACTAGGACTCACCTAAGATCCTAGCGACAAAATCCATTCCAGCTTTGGGGTAAGACTGGAGGAAAACTCTGTCGACCATCCGAGAATGGATCGATGAGACAAAAAACCTCCCAGAATGGAGATCGTCACTAGAAAAATAGGTTTACCTAGGTCATTACATACATGACACGGATCTGCTGAGATTATTTACATTATACACATGCAGAAAGGGTTTACATAACATCTTGGAAGTCAAGTTGATGATGATAGTTGGACGACACTGACACATCGATCAAGTGTTATCCCTTTTGCGAAAAAAGGGGGTGTACTGCTATCAGTCTTTGACACGTAGTGGTCAACATTTGGCTCTACTTGGGGACACATTGCTGCACCGGAGGAATGTGAGGATCCAGAATCTGCATCCATGCAACACACAAAATAACACAAGTAGCGTCCATCCAAAAATCATCATATAATATTACGCACAGGAAAAATATAAGCCCTTCATTTATTAACTATCCTAATAACATGAAAAACACAAATCTAACTACAAAATGAAACACTGAAATAACAGGGTATAAGGTTAGAAATACAATACAAAGATGCCCCATGGCATTAGATGCGTTCAATATAGTGCATATTGAGCATTCGCCTGCTTTCAGGGAAATCTATTGGTTGTTTCTCTGATGTGCCATGTCCAATCCTACATACGATAGGACTTTTTCCTATCCGAAAGTCAATCTACTCGCAGCCATCAGATGGATCAAACCGCTTTCTCATTCTCTTTCTCTTACGCTTTTTCCTTGTGGCAAGCTGTGATGTTGATGATGATGTGGTCGGCGCACAACTTCCTTCTTGATCCGAAAAACGCTCATATGGAAAATTTGGAATGTTCAAGACTTTTGTGACCTATACTTATTTATGAACATGATCTGTTGTGACCGATGGATCAAACATGTAAGCGTCAACCTAATTCTTATCAATTTCCATTTTATCCAGGTCACCTTCAATTAGCCACTTTTCAATGGAACAAATGACTTCCTCATAATAAGATGGAGCTTGTTGCAACAGACAGGGAGGCTTATGATCTGTTGACGTTTCCTTGTTTCTTTCATCCTTTGACCGATGCTGAAATTTTTGTACCTGTATCTTTTCCATTGTTATGGCATCCATCTAGTTAGAGTGTTCAACCTTCATAGCACTGACTTCCTTGGCATGGTTTTCCTCCATGGTCAATAACCTATTGTGAAGACATATTTGACCAGCTTCCATGTCCTTTATAATTTTATCATTCTTTTCTTTCATGCCCATGAAGCAGTTTTGCATATAGTTTATCTCTTTCTTATGATTTGCTTGCATGGTAGCTAACTGATTATTATAATTGAATCTCATGATGGTCATTTCTTCATCCATATTTGACAATATGTTATGAATCGAACTTATTTCTTCTTGATAACTTGCTTTCATGGCAGTCACTTTTTTTGAATGATTGAATTCCATGATCGTCATCTTTTCCTCTAGGGCTAATAACTTGCGTTGAATAAAATTAATTTCCCTGGCATGATCCGTTGTTAATCTTTCTTGATTAAGTTCCATATCTTTAATAAGTTGAGCCTGATTAACTTCTGCATTCTTGATTACTTGAGCCTGATTTAACTGTATGTCTTTAACCATTTGAATTAACTCCTTGAAATTATTTTCAACTTCTATAGTTTCCTTTACTTCAGCTTTCGCTTTGACCTTTTCTTTATCTCCATATCTATCTTCAAAGGCATCAATGATTGATTGTAGAGAATCAAAAGTGTTATCAAGGAACTTAACAAACCAATCTAAAGCATCTCCAGATAAGGTGAGAACGAAAATCTTCATCTTCACATCTTCATATTTAGAATATGGGCGACACTTGCTTATACAGAGGCTGACATTCTGAAGGTGAGTTTCGGCAGTAAAAGCATTGTTACCTTGAAAAGGAGGAAATTCATTGATGGTTTCACCCAAAACATAAGAATAACTATGCGGAGCTCCCTGAATATTAGTAAAATCACAAGGAGAAAACAAGTCAAAATCCATGATGACTTGTTTAATGGGAAAAAGATGGGCAAAATGGATATCAGAGAGAGAGATCCCTGCTTAAGAAAACCAAAACATCTGTTGATCAGTGGTTGTCATTGATGCCAACCCAAGCAGCACCAGGGGCTAACCGATCTTGCATGGGCATTTTGCCTTGACAACTCACTCTATTCTGAGTCAAGGATCTTCTAGATGGATTCTACTCGTCGAGATGTTTGCGTTGATATATGGCACGCTAAGGAATTCTTCACGGTTTGAGAGATATTCATGTTTGAAGTTTGTAACCCCAGTTAGTGGGCTAAAACCCTATGGGGTTGTGGCATGGCACTCATAATTGGTTGTGGTCATTGAATAGTCAATAATTAATAATAATAAAAATTCTCCTAAAATCCCTCCAATGTTCACTTGTTGAGGACCCTCTCAACTCAATATATTCATATAAATAATGACCCTCATATCCTCCTCAAGTAGGGATTTTGTGGCTTCAAAGTTCAAATAGGTCATCATGGCATTTTTGCTATAATATTTTTTCTACGAAGCTTCATAAGTTGAAATTAAAACCCATTTGAGCCGAAATCTTGATGAACCTCGGTACCAAATTTCTGATATTGGTTCGCTATATTTTCGAAGATATGATTTGAGGAAGTTAGGGTTTTTGCAGGCTCCCAAATTCCATGTCAAACAGATGACGTTGGGAAAATCATCATAACTTTCTCTCTGAGCATTGGATTCAAATTGCGTAAATAGTTGCAGAAAGAGGACGGACTGTAGTTTGTGGAGTAGCGTTTTCAAGGCCGAAGGTCGCAACAGTGACACATGGCACTTCGTACAAGTTCACTCTACTAAACTAGTCTATAATCAGGTCATTGTGGGAGATTGGGCATAACTCTTTCTTGAAGAATCCAATCTTGATCAAACCTATGGGGTTGGAAAGAGGACTCAGAGGGCTACCACGGGACGAAATTTCAAACCATGGAGATCCAAAATTACATAGATACAACAAATTCAATATGAAGCTCCTAGAAGGCAAGAAAAAGCATGCATTCAAGGATCACTGCAGTAAGGACCACACATCAACAGTCAAGGGTTAGTCTCCTACAGCAAGGTGTGTATGATTAGTGTTTACATTTGAAATATGAGTATCATCTCTGACATATGTTTTTTCAGGACAACGTAAGTACATACAGGGTCTCGATTATATCTCTATGTCCCTATATGTCACAATTAGTTTTGATACCACATTTCGGATGTCCTATTCTTGATACTACATGCTACATATTCTTGATGCTACACCAAGTCTGCTAAATCTATATGATTGTAAGTTCATGTTACTTGTCTTGTCATAGTTGATAGAATTGTCTCAGTGGTTGTACTTAGAACTTGGTCCATCACAAGTCTAAGGTTTGTCATCAGTTTTTATTGTATATATATTTAGGTCAGTTTTGGATATAGTCTTGCATAGAGTCCAGGCCTATATCAAGAGTGGGAGTCTTTGTCTACTGCTGCAACAAGCCAACAACAAAAGTGACAAGCACACTTCAGGTACGCATTGTAACTTTAACTTGTATTTATTCATTATTATGCACTTACATGTGTTTTGCAGGCAGAGGTAAGTTGAAGGGTATTTTGTTTTCTTTTGGGATTGGTTTCACGGGGCAAATTTTGCATGCAGGTAGAAGAAGATTCAAGTACAACTTCAAGTAAGAATTCAAGAGCAGAAGTATCAAATCAAAGGAATCATTGCAGCAGGACATCCTTTGAAGACATGACAGCCATCCGTATATTGTGAAGAAGTGTCAAGGCCAAGAGTCATCATTGTAAAGTTGTAAAAGAGTCATTTGTAAAAGTGTCATCATTGAAGAGTCATTATTGTAAAAGAGTCAATCTGCCTAGAGTCGAAAAGGCATTATTGGGAGGTATAGGAGTCTCTGTTGAGATGATGTCATGGTTGGGTTGCAGGTCATAGTGTGACTGGGTGTTCGATCAAAATCATTGTAAATCATATTGTATCGTGGATCGTTGTCCCTGCTACGGGAATCCACGCTCTTGTCTCATTTCAGGTATTATAGGGTGGTAGGGAGGCGTTAGGCTGGTGCATGAAGTCGCCTGTAGGTTGGAGCCTGTGAACACTTCAGGGTGATAGGTTCGTCTAGGATGTTGGGGCATTGATTCAGATGACTACTGAAGAAACCAAGGCGTTGGGGCGTCCTTCCAGTGGGAGTTGGAGAAGAATGCTTTTCTAGAATTCTAGGAAGTTGTTGCTTTCATTTCAGTTGGGGCTGAAGATTAAAGAATTTATTAGAAAAGCATTCAGTGGTTTTTTACCCAAAGGGAGTTTTCCACCTAAAATTCTTGTGTCTATTGTGTTCTTCTATTTACTGTTATTACTGCATAAACATTAATAATAATTGAAGATTAACTAATTCTCTGAAAATATTTAAAAGTGCTAATTGCTAACACATACTGATTCACCCCCCTCTCAGTATTTCCAACAACGTCTACAAGAAGCGAGCTTCTAGCAGAAATTCTTGTAAGAAATGGAAGAAGTGGAGTCGCCACTTAAGCATGAATCTCTCACAAAGTTTCCAAAGGCGAAACCGAAAAGTTAGTGGATGGAGGCAAATGGATATTCAAGGGGGGCTCCTCATCTGGGATTAAATGAATAAATAAGTGGAGTCTCCACCCAAACAGGAAACCAGCCGGAATGTCCAGGTGTAGAAAGTGAAGATGAGAGGATTAGATGAGAGATGACGAGAGTTAGTATGGTGAGAAATGAAGAGACGAAATGAAGCCAGAAAAATGAGATGAAATGCCGTAAAGCCAAAGTCCAATAAATTGGTCCTTGGTGGCAATGCCAAGAAGTGTTGGCATCGTCGGCTCGAATGAGAGATGAGAAATGAGAAGAGTGATGAGGAAATATCGTTGAAACGACGAGAATAAAATATAATATTTCTTGTCTATGCGAAACGACTGAGCTGCGCGCGCGTTTACTGCGATTACGTCAAGAAACGCAGCGGGTTGAGCCGCCGCCATGGGTGCTCCAGGGGGCGGAGAGGCCTCCCCCCCCCCCTCCATTCTCTGCTGAAACCGCATTCAGAAATCTCCTGACCCAGAAAGGGAAAAAACGGCCAAATCCTGAAGTCCCAACGTTTATCAAAAAGCTTGAAGAAATACCAGAGATCGCGCTGCCTGAAGAACAACCAATCAAAATAGCTCTTGCATTGGCGGACAGAGGATTGGTCGGGCAATTTATGGGTCGCTGGCCATCAACAAAATCGACAGATGAATGGGTTCAACGAAATTGGAGGCCTCTGCTGACGAACAACGTGATCTGTTATGCTGTCGGCCGAGGATTTTTCATCTTCGAATTCACTACCAAGGAAGACCGTGACCTGGTGTTCAGAAATGGTCCGTATTTCATGGGAAATCAAGGCCTTTTCCTGAACAAATGGACCCCTGATTTCGATCCTTCAGTCGATGTTCCAAAGGAGGTCCCTGTTTGGGTCCGGCTCCCCAACCTGCCGATCCACTGCTGGAGCTACCAATCTCTTCAAAAGATTGGAAACGGGCTGGGTCGATTCATTGACAAAGCTGACAATAGAGGCCAATACACCTGCGCAAGAATCTGCGTGGAAGTTGACTTGGAAGCTGGTCTACTGGAAGCCATTAAACTCACAGTTGGAGAATGGCATCACTACCAGAAACTGGACTACGAGCAACTGCCCTTCAAGTGCAGAATCTGTCATGAGCATGGTCATTTCCAACGAAACTGCCCTAAAGCCCCATCAAGGGACAAGGTGGAAGAAGAAGGATGGAAAGAGATAAAAAAGGGCAAGGTAGTCTCAAAGGCTACTGAACAGACAAAATCTGGGACAATGGGGAACCCCCAGGCCAATTCTCAGAATAAATCAATCACAAAAGAAGGCCCCCCTTCAGTTGAAAAGGTGAATGTAACAGAGAATCAGGAAGAAACTGAAGACCACTCGAATAAACTGAAAGAAACCGAAGAAAACTCTCCGGATCCCCTAGCAGATGCTGAACAAAGGGGAACCGAAGGTAATGAGGAGCACATCAGTCTAGCCTTTGATTCAGGGGAAGAGTCAGAAGAGAGAGACACCGAATCAGATGGATCACAAATCACTCCTATCAAATCGACTAGGGGACGAAAATCCAAGAAGAAACAGAGAGAGGAGAAAACTTATCTGGATGTCCTCCAAGGCTCCCAGAAAACTCTAAAAGGAATGATGAACACCAGATCCGGGCGCAAGCAGAGCAGGGCTCCAAAAGGAGCCACCACCTCCCAAGGCAGTAAATAATGAAATACGTCTCCTGGAACTGCAGAGGGTTAGGCAGCAGACTGAAAGAAGAAGCCCTGAAAGACATTGTTAGGATACATTCGCCTGAAATCCTTCTCATCCAGGAGACAAAGATGGAGGATAATCCGCTCCTCCAAACTAGTAAGACATTCTGGCACAAAGGTCCCGGAAGAGCTGTCAACGCTAGGGGAGCCTCTGGTGGGCTTGCCTCCTTCTGGGACAGCTCAAAATATGAATTGATTCAAGAAGAAATCTGCTCTCACTGGATTTTCATCCAGCTCCTCCACAAAGATTCAGGGCAACAAGTAAGTATGTTTAATATTTATGCTCCGGTCCTTCCAGTTGAGAAAAAATTTTGTTGGGACTCGCTTCAGTCCTTTCTTTTATTGCACAAGCCAGGAAATATCATTATTGCAGGTGATCTGAATGTCACTCTTACCATTGATGAGAAAAAGGGGGGCTCCCCAGTAAGGGATCCAGCTAGAGAATGGGTGGAAGACGTAATGTTAGATTGGGATCTTGAGGATATCAAGCCTTCTGTTGGAAAATATACCTGGACCAACAAAAGATTAGGGCCCAACCACATAGCTGCTCGTCTGGACAGATTCCTTGTCCAATCCTCTTTCCTCTCATGTGGTCTAACAGCCTCGTCTAAAATCCTCCCAAATTGCACTTCTGATCATAAACCCATCAGTCTCGAGCTATCCCTTGATGGAAACCTTGGTCCAATACCTTTTAGATTCAGTCCCTTGTGGATTCAGCAAGATGGTTTCCATGAAGTGGTTTCTGAAGCTTGGAATCGGCAGATCCTGGGATCTCCTTTCTATGTGTGGGAAGAAAAATTGAGGGGCCTTAAAAGAAGACTCAAGGAGTGGGCTAAAACTCTGAAAACACCCACTGCCAAGAGAAAAGAATCCTTAGAAAACCTTGTTGCCCATCAATCTGCAATGGAGAAGTCTGTTATATCTCAAAATCTGATTCAAAGAGAAGTTGAGCTGCAAAAAACTCTCCATAGAGACAGTAGGGAAGAAGAGGAGTACTGGAGACAAAAATCCAGAAACTTATGGCTGCAGGCTGGCGACAAGAATACCAGTTTCTTCCACAAGCAAGCCGAAGCACGCAAGCAATTTAAATCTATTTCAGAAATTCGATCCCAAGATACAGTGGTCAAAGATTTTGAAGGCATCAAAAGTGCTGCTTACACATTCTTCAAAGAGCTTTATACGGCTCCTGAAAACCCTCCTTTAGACTTCCAAGCCTACCCCTTTGACCTAATCCCTCATCGTGTTCATGAATCTGTCAACGCTATGCTGACGGCTCCGATCAGCATGGATGAGCTCAAGAAGGCTTTGGACGGCATGGAGCCAGATAAAGCTCCCGGGCCTGATGGGTTCAATGCCAGATTTTTTCAAACTTGCTGGTCTACTATCAATAAAGATCTTTTGAGAATGCTCAGGAAATCTCAATCCTGTTCCAAGATCGGAGGCAGCACCAACTCGGCCTTCTTGGCCCTGATCCCGAAAGAAAAAGGAGCTGCTAATTTTGGCAGATATCGACCCATTTCACTATGTAACACCAGCTATAAACTGATCACCAAAACAATAGCCAACCGTCTCAAGAATGTTTTGCCAGATATCATTCCGGAAAATCAAGGAGGTTTCATCAAGGGGAGAAAGATTTTGGACAATATTGTGCTGGTGCAAGAAGCAGTTCATTCAAGTTGCCATCGAAAAGAGAAAGGCATGGTGATAAAGCTTGATCTAGCAAATGCCTTTGACAGGGTGAAACATGATTTCCTCTATGTTGTTATGAAGAAATTGGGCTTCTCTATCTCCTTCATAAATTGGGTGAAAGCCTGCATCGGCTCCCCATGGATTGCGCCGCTGGTTAATGGCCGCTCAACAAAGTTCTTCAACGCATCAAGGGGCTTAAGACAAGGTTGCCCGCTGTCCCCGCTCCTCTACGCTATTCAAGCCTCTGTGCTTAGTTTCCAACTTGATAGCTGTCAACAAATCCAGACTCTGCCAGGACTCAGAATGGCTTCCAATGTTAAAGACATTAACCATGCCCAATTTGCCGATGATACTCTGTTGCTTGGAGGAGCGAGCATAAACTCTGCAAGATCCTTTAAGAAGGAGCTGGACATCTACAAGGAGGTCTCGGGCAGCAAGATAAACTACCGAAAAAGCACTATCTATGGCTGGAACTGCTCGGTCAAGGAACTGGCTGATATTGCCAGGCTCTTAGAGATGAAAGGAATTCAGACCTGGGAGTTTCTAAAATACCTGGGGATACCAATCTTCAAATCCACTCCCAAAGTTGCTCATTGGATGCCCCTGCTTGACAAACTAAAATTAAGAATTCAAGCTTGGGGAGCCACTTGGCTGAACAATGCGGGGAAGGTTGTCCTGATGAAATCCGTTCTCACAAGCATGCCCCTTTATCAACACTCCATTATGCTGGCTCCCAAAACCTTCATCAGTAAAATGGACAGTCTGCTGAGAAGATTCCTATGGGAAGGGGGGGAAAATAATGAAAAAAGACTCCATTTAGTTAAATGGGACACTATTAAAAAACCAATGCTGGAAGGAGGTCTTCAATTAAGAGATCTGGGTGCCCAGAATCTCTCCCTGGGCACCAAAATTCTTTGGAATATTGTTGCTGGAAAGGCGAGCTGGAGTAAGAGAGTGTTGTGGAAGAAATACTTCAAAGGACAGCGGCTGAGGTGTTTGGACCAGCCTCCAAAAATCATTAAAGGTTCTCCGATTTTCAAACTCTGTCTTACTGCTATGGAACATTTCAGTCACAACCTTTACTGGATACCAGGTAATGGGAAAAAAATCAGAATCTGGGAAGATCCAATCCTCGGTGAACAGCCTCTGAATCAGGTTGAAGGACTGACAAACATTAAAAACTGGCTACAATCCAATAACCTGAACACCCTGTGGGACATTTCAAATTGGACAAATGATAATGGACGACGGTGGGATAGCTGGTACTTGGGAGAGATTCCCCAAAGGCTACAGATTGAAGCTTCGCTTCTCTTAGATAAACTTCAAGGAAAATCTCCAATCAAAGCAACAGTTAAAGACAAAAGAGGGTGGGGCTCCACCTCTGGCAGCTACACAGTTTCTGAAGGATACAAAAGTATAACAGCTACTACTAATGTCCCCCCTGATCCTACTCAATGGAGATTTATTTGGGCCTTTCCTTCGCTCCCCAAAATCGACTTTTTCTGTTGGACGTTAGCCCATAACAGCATTCTCACCAGAGATAATTTGAGAAAACGTGGAATGGAAGGGCCATCCAGATGCCCTTTGTGTTTGTCAGAGGAAGAGTCGGCTAACCACCTGATGTTACTTTGCCCCTTTGCCCGTGAGGTCTGGAGGGGGGTCCTGAGATCAGGGGCTGTGGAGCTTCCTGGTAACATTCCTTTCCTGCTTCACAATTGGGCCAAATTGTCCCCGTTCAATCTTACAAAAAAATGCCTCCTCAAAACAGCCTGGATATGGATTCCTAAATTTACCTGCTGGAAGCTGTGGTTGGAGAGGAACAATAGGCTGTTCAGGGATGAAAAATGCAATCCTGGCAAAATCATTATTAAAATCCAAGCTTTACTGGGAGAGACATTGGACACCAAACATGGTTTAAAGAATGAAGCAGCTCTGGACAGTGCGGAAGAGATTTGGCTCAAAGAACTTGTTCCAAACTATGATCCCAAAACCATACCTCCAGCTATCCATCAAGCTAACTGGGAAATTCGCCTGGAAGAACAGGAGTTTATCAAATGGCGATCTGCTTTGGGGGAACACTGTCTTTTCTTCGACGGGGCCTCTAAAGGCAACCCCGGAGCTGCAGGTGGGGGTGGGGTTATTCTGAATCCGGATGGTTCAACTGAAATTCGGTTCCACTGGGGGCTGGGCATCGAATCTAATAACAGAGCTGAAGCTCTGGCTCTGTGGCAAGGGCTCAAGCTGGCTATCAAAAGGAAACTGCAGACTTTGTCGGTCTTTGGAGACTCCAGGCTGATTATCCAAGCATTGAACCTCAATTCAACTCCTTCGCAGATTCAATTAGCCTCCATATTCAAGAAAATCAAGTTAACTCTGCCCCAATTCCGGAAAATATCCTTTTTTCATATTCTGAGACATCTGAACAGTCAAGCTGACCTGGAAGCCAATCTGGGCTCTATCCGTTGCAGAAGATCACTGCTAGTTAACTCAGATGAATCGATATGCATCATCCCTTAATCTCCGAATGGAAGGGACTCTGCCTCCAAAGAAGCGTGCTTAAGGATCCAGCTAAACTATCCTACTCAGAAGCATCCTCAGCAGTGGCGGGATTCGACAAAGAAGACGAGGAGAGCATTCTGTCTCTGAGAAAGGCATTAAAATCAGATTCATAAAAATTGCTATCCAACTGGACGTTGGGGCTCAAAGAATGGTAGCCAGCGGCGGTAAAGGATTGACCGCAAAACAGCAGAGAGGATCGAGCTGATTCGAAGATTTGGTTCTAGGTCTTTCTGGATCGACAAGCCATCAGCTGGGCAAACATCAGTTGGACTCCGGGCAGAGGAACAGAAGCGTCGTCGTTTGGGCAGTGGAAATTTCTAGGACTGATCCAATCTCAAATCCCATTTCAGCATAGTAAAATTAACCAGGCTCTCAGATCTGATGAGGCTCGAAATCTGTGGAACGAATTCCCTATTTGATGTAATTTCAATACGCGGCAGCTGTTTTGCCGCTCAATAAAATCTATACCCGTTAAAGTCTAAAAAAACAAATAAAATAAAATAAAAAATATCACTGGCAACGGCGCAAAAAAATGTTGTGTCACTTGACGGGCTAATGAATGGCAGAAAAAGCCCATAGGGCTTTGGATTGAAGATGAATGGGTGCGCTGTTAAAGCACTCCTTGCGATAGGTCACCGGTTCAAATCCCCTGTGGGTACTTAGGTTAGTCTTAACTAGAAAAAAAAAAAAAAATGAATGGCAGAAAGGATTAGATGATTAGAAAAATGTTGTGAGGACCAAGGATAGAAAAACTCTGTCCCTAGCAACTGCGTCAAAAAATGTTGTCACACAAAGTGTCTAGGCACCACGACAACGCTCAGAGTAAGGGTTGTAACTCTAATCCTTACTCACACAGTTTAGACTCACTCCTAGACAAGTCAAGGGGGGTAGTCCCTAAGGTGAATAAATGAGAATAGCTCGTGAAACACAGGCTCTAGGAGACTTAAAGATAGACAACTTTATGAATTTAGAACAAATCTTGGTCAACTGAGATGGATAGATTAAAATACGACACAACCACAAGATAAAAAATAATTATAGACCAGTGCCTTTATATTTAATTAACCATAGACTAAACAAAAACAAGTTACCCTGAGCAGTTTATAAATGTGGCAAAGCGGCGATCATGAACAATTAAATGTCAACGCCCAAAACTTTATCATGCAAGAGTTTCTAGCAATTAAATCCCAAATCTCCTATAGTCAATATGAATTTTAAAACATTAATCACACTTGACAATAGAGAAATCACTACCATTAAAATTAAAATTTTGCACTTAGCACCAAAGACACCAAGGAACTTTAAATTTGAATTTTAATTATCCCTTAGGTAAATGCTAAGCTTATGAAGCAACGTTTAATGTGGCAAATGAAATTTTTAACGTGACCAAAAATCAAATCAAAAGACCTTAATCAAAATTAAAAAAAATTATGGGCCATAGGCCACATAAAAATTTCTTAAATGTAAAGGCTCAAATTCCTCTTTTGATTTAATTCCTTAGCAATTTCAAAAACACCCAGTTTTAATTTTTTTTAAGTTTTTTATTTTTTGGAATTTTTAATTTTTTAGATTGCTTTTAAATGAAATCAAAATCAAAACAAAAATCAAAGAGTCAAAAAATAAAAAATAAAAATAAAAATAAAATGTGAAACAAAACCAAAAGAAAAGAAAATAAACAAAAAAAATAATAATAATAATAATTGAAAAGAATAAAAAAAATTAATTAATTAAATAAATCCTAACACAAACAAATGAAATCAAAAAATAAAACCTAAAAAAATCAAAGCGCAAAGTCATAAAACAAAAAAAAACGAAAGCCAAATTAAATCAGAAATAAACAAATCCACAAAATAAGAAAAACAAACAAAAAATTTAAAAAAAAAAAAAATTAATTCATGAAACCCAACCCTAACAAATAAACTAAGGATAAAGACAAAAAGAAAGAAAATGAACATGATTTATATGCTTGCTAGTATGACAACGGAGGAGAAAACGGCGATGGCAAGGGTGGAGTGAGGGTTTATTGCAGGTCTGCAAGGATGATGGAGCTGCAGTCTCACGCAGAGGAGAGATGGCAGCGGGAGGGGCTTTGAATTTTGCAGACACGCACAGAGAAATAGTTCTGTGTTTTGAAGCTTGGAATGACCGCGGATGAGAGAAGGCTGCAACGATGGAGGGTTTTCGAAATCCACAAAAATGGAGAAGAGCTAGAAGGAAGGGAGAGGACACAGGTCGAGAGGGCAGCTGCGGATGGAAAGAGGAAAGAGGGTTTAGGCGTCGCAGCAAGGGTATGGCAGCAAAACGAGGGGATTCGAATGGAGATGGAGTAGCGTTTTGCAGGCAATGAATGGAAAATGGAAGAACGAGGGCAGGAGGGTTGCTGGAGCTGAGCATGGGTAGGAATACCTGTGAGCAGAGGGATGGCAACAATGGAGCTGCAGAAGGGTTTTCTTAAAAAAAAATTCGGAATTTTGCAACGAATCGAAAAACCCAGGCACCAATCGAAAAAAACAATCAGCAAAGAAATGGTAGCCCAGAAACTTGAAAATTTTCATAAAAAAAAAATTTATTTGAAATGATGTGTTCCTTTGCTTCAGATTTATCTCTGAAACCCTTGTGAAAATTTCCAGATCCAAGAAATTTTAAACCCTTGGACTGCAAAAAATTTGAATAATATCCCTGGAAAATTATGATGATAAACCCCAGAGATCCAGATCTTACCCTACAGGACTTAGATCTGGGCTCTATACAAATTTCTTCCTCAAATCTGTCGCTGCACGACAACAAGAAAACATCCAAACGATATATACAATGATAAAAACCAAAACCCAGAAAAAACCCACATTAGAAAAATAATTACAAAATTTATAAGTTGCAGGCTCTAATTAGCGAGATCTATCATTATGCCACACAAAGATTAAAAGATTTTTAAATTTTAAAGGTGCTAACTCGAAACCTTCATGCATCACCAACAAAATCTTATGATAAGCCCGGAGCTAATTTAGCTGGGCTCTTCCAGGAACACAGATCGGGAGTTGGTTGGTCCAACTGAAAACTTCCCCTAACGCCCGAGGATCTAAAATCAAGATTTCCCTGCAAAACTCGATCCAGCCATTAAAAATAGAGCGAGAAAATAATAATAAAACTCAGACAAATAGAGATACCTGCTATTACGTTCAAAATTTAGATTATTATTCAAACCCCAGCGACTGAGCAAGATACCTGTACTCAAATCACTCTTTAGAAGCTATCATCAATGGCTTTAGAAAAAATTATGCATGAAAACAACACATCTTACAGTATTCCCATGAAGAGTAACACCAGCAAAACTTAACCCCAAAGTCTTTCTTTATTATCCAGAAAAAAGATTACACAAGAGCTTCTTGCTAAGCACACAACTCAAAGGTCGGATCCATCGACTGACAAATGACTTTCTATTTAAAGATAAATCCTCCAACGGCTAGTTCGAGTGATCCTCGTCAAAGCAATCTCGACTATTGATAAAAAGTAAAATTTCTTTTAATCTCATCCGTCGAAATATTTAATTCTTGAGGAAATTCGAATTTTTTAATTAAATGCATTTTAATTAACTCAAAAATAAATTTTTTGAGTTAATTTCCCCAAAAATTTGACTTTGACTTAACCCCCAGGGATCAAAGGTTTAAAATTTAGCAAAATAATTAATTTACCTTAGTCCCGGGACCTTTTAAAATTTAATTTTTAAGGACCAACGAATTTTGCCTTTGGAGAATTTAAATTTACCTAGGACCTAGAATTAATTAAATTTTTGGCTTAGGATTTTAATTAATTTTTTGCCAGAAAATTTAATTAATTAACCTATGAGGGGATAAATTATTTTTCCAACCCTCAAGACACTTTACATCATGATTTTCATATTTTTTACATCATAAGGGGGAAAACCCATTTGTAATAGACCCTCACAGACTACCCATTTCTGCGACACAAATATAATCCAGCAGACCAAGCAATTTGTAATAAAATAACCTAACCAAATAGTTAGGATTATTCCCAAATTACTTTTACATAGACTCGATCTAGAACACTAGGACTCGCCTAAGATCCTAGCGACAAAATCCATTCCAGCTTTGGGGTAAGACTGGAGGAAAACTCTACCGACCATCCGAGAATGGATCGGTGAGACAAAAAACCTCCCAAAATGGAGATCGTCACTAGAAAAGTAGGTTTACCTAGGTCGTTACATACATGACACGAATCTGTTGAGATTATTTACATTATACACATGCAGAAAGGGTTTACATAACATCTTGGAAGTCAAGTTGATGATGATAGCTGGACGGCACGGACACATCGATCAAGTGCTATCCCTTTTGCGAAAAAAGGGGGTGTACTGCTATGGGTCGTTGACACGTAGTGGTCAACAGGCCTTTGGCACAGTTTCAGGGTGACTGCAGTGCCAAAATTTTGAAAGTTGACTGCCATTGACTTTTATGTTCTTGGGTGGTTTGACTAGCATTGACTCGCTGAATATATGACCGGGTTTGACTAGTATATTGGACATCGTTTTTGGCACAGATTTCTAGACAATTTATGTAATTACGAACCTTGCTGAAGAACAATTCCTCCTAGAAGAAAAGTTGTTGGGTTTTCTCCGAAGTTTGGGGTTCCTAGGGAAAATTTGTTGTCTCTATTGTGCATGGTTGTCTCTTCATGATCCCACTGTTTTCGTTGCATTACTGTTGATATTTTCTATGTATAATTGCTCAATGATATAATTGGCATAAGATAAATTGATAGGAAATCATTAGGAAGTAATTATCAGATCATAAAATTGGTTTCTACTAAACATCCTTGTAGACAATTCAACAAGGGGACCATATTTGCTATCTTAGAAGTAACTACGTGTGAATGTTCACTTTCTCTCTACTTTTTTATGTGTTTCATTCATGGATGAAATGTCAATACATCTTTCAAATAAAGTTGTTTTCGGGCTTTGCTTCTTAACAGAACTATCCTCAAAGTCGTTGGCTTGAAGTTACATCCTTTAGGGAGTCCTTCTTTGTTAAATCCCTGGATTTATTTTCAGCTATCTTCGGGCTATTATGGCATGCTTTTACAGCCCTAGTTGTCCTACAAATATTGTTAGAACAGCCCTTTAAGAGGCCCATTTGACCCCCATTGCCCAATATAGATATAAAAGAACTAATCCTCCCCTTTAAACCATGCAAAAAACTCATAAAAATAAATCTCTCTTCTGCAATCTGAAAACTAACAGCAGAAAATACGTCATTTCAGATTTGCCAATTAAGTCTAATAAACATTCATTTACCATCATAAATTAGACTTACATTTCTGTATACAAATCTATGACTTCCAACTCTAGATTTGCTAAATTACCTTAAGAAATCATTGCTGTTTTGTACACTTTTGGTAAGCTAAATGTTATAAGTGTAAATCTGGAAATTCACTTGCCCAAGCCAAACCCTAAACCAAGATTTACCTTATTTCCTTTGATCACTCTTTCACTCATACCTTGTTGGACTTAGATTGACTTAGGCATTCCCCCCTTGAGCTAGAGGAGAGCCAATCTAGACAGAGAGATAAGGCTACCGAAGTGACAATGGTTAGCTTATCTAAGTCAACCTCGAGGTCCCACATGTATGACTTTCACATTAAGTGAGAACCTAGGAGGTAACAGGTACCCCTCCTAGTCAAACAACCAACTTGCCCATTGTGTTCGCCCAATGGGCTACTCGACAAGCCGACTAGGGTATCAACCTCCTAGGCAAGGGTGCCATACCAGCAATCTAAGTAAGGTCAGGCATCAACCTAGGCTAAGCCATCCATCTGTCCATGAAAAATCGCCAAGTCGCTAGAAGACATGGCACTCTCCTAGCAAGATGAAAACCTTTTTGGAGTAACCACAAAGACTAACATAGATCAGATTTAGTAGCACATTTTTCAGCCAGAGGTGGCACTGTCACAATGGATATGGACATTCCTGAGATTAAGGCCAAGGCAGATATGATGTCTCTCTTTGCTTATTGTTCAGCAAAGAAATATACAATACATTTTCCAAAATAAAAGCTTCATCTTTAGTGACATTCTGAAATGTTCAGATAATACAATGGCACAGATGTGAATATTTGGCACTAAATGAATAATAACCAAATCATCCCATAACTAGAGTTTTAACATTCTTGTTGCTGCAGGTCTCAGCATCTGTGATTAGAGAGATCAGGACTGGCTTAAAGTTTGGACTTCCAAACAATCAGATAAGATAATTTTATTAATGTCCGACAAATGAAGACAAAAGTAGGTCAATGGGACTAAAGAATACAACCAGTAAGAGTACAACATGGGAGTGGAAGGTCAAACAAATCGTTAAATTTATTGATGCTGTATTGTAATTGTGAGCACTTTAAAGTTTGCCATGTATAAAAATAAAAAATTGAGTAAAATGTGAGAAAATATAAATGGAGCTTCATGAATCATTTTCAAGAAATACATCGTCATCTCAAAAACAGAGTTTACAAACAGAGAAATTCAAGTAAAAAAATGCAACAGAATTTATGCAGACTAAAACACTATATATTTAGATCTTTACTACTCAAACTTTTAGTGTCAGTTAGAAACCATGAATGTTGTTAGCAATGAAAAGGTAAAACTAAAGCTCTCCACAGTAAATAGAACATGCAACAACCTTGAGAAGCATGAGACCAAAAGAATAAGCAGAAAGGCAAAACTAATAAAACATTCTTCACTTTAAGTGAGATTGCTTCAGTACCTGTTGCAGTGCCTATCCCCATCAAAGAGGACCCAGCATTTTCCATAACAGCTCTAACATCAGCAAAGTCAACATTGACCAATCCAGGAACCTTCATATTAAAATATGTACAAAAGATTAGACAATAAAGGGATACTCAAGAGAGACCAAATGCCTGCTTGCTGCAACATTTAATCATACACAATGGATCGTGTACAAATAAGCACAAACAAAAACATAACATACTAAAATGATTTGAAAAATTTAACTTCTGAGAACTTGATCAAAACAATCAGAATTATCTCTGCCGACTATCTTTAATGTTTGCAATCTGAATGCAAACACTATTAGTATTGACTGGTGTTAAGTTTCTAACATCAGACTAAGGACTTCAATAGTAGAGGTGGGGACTAAACAAAAAGCTAGATATAGGTATCTGCAACTCGTTTATTAGCTCTTGTAATATTATGAAGTTATATGAACATTTGCATAATTGTTCTTCTTGAGTACAAACTGTGATATTCTGGCTGTAAGTTGTGTAATGCCTAAATTGCATAGCTCTGACAATTAATAATTTAAGTCTAATAAGTGGAAAGAACCTTTCATCGATCCATTCAAAATAACAAACTGTAAACTAGAAAGTTATTTTCTTTAATGTTAAATCTGATTAATTTTTCCAAAAGTACTTATAAACAAGATGTGTAGTACACATCTTGTTTTTGAATTTATCTCCGTGAGCTCTCAGTTTAGACAAGAAAATTCACTAACTACATACATTTACAGGGGAGGAGTCTCTACTTAAAGTTTTACCCTAGTTTAGCAAATTGCACAAGTACAATCCCAAAGAGTTAGCTCAACCTGTTGTCACCAATTTTCACTGGCCATTTGGCTAGCCTTATACCAGCAGATGCCTAGTTCAACTCATCCTAGGTTAGGCACACTGGTCTATGCCAAAGGATTTAAAAGGGATGCCATCCATGGATATGGGGAAGCATCCCTTGGGTTTCCCCATGAATTTTCCTCAGAAAAAAAAATGCAAAAGTATAACCTGTCAAAATATAACCGAATAATCTTAAATCTAAAGAAAGTGTGAACTAACAACAGATGGCTTGCATCAATATGGACATGATTGCAGGATTGTCGAATAAAGTGTGAAGTTAGGTTAGTAACAGGATCTGGATACTCGAAACTTTTTTCCTGAATACAATGTGTTGAAATTTCTAAGTTTGACACGTTAGAAATCCCTACTGTATTATCTGGTTTAATTTCTCCTACTTGTTCATTCAATTAACAAGTTATCTATAAATATAGATACTGAAGTAAACACAAATGCAGCCTTAACTCATACAAATCAGCAACTGAATTGACTGAGACAAACACACAAGGGACAAAGTTATTTTTGGACAATCGTCCCCAGAAAAACCCAATGTGGGAAAACCGGTGGAGCAGATATGAGGGTTTTATTATTATGCAGTTTCTGAATACAACTAGGGTGCAAGAAATGGCTCACCCAACAGAGAATGCCCTCGGCAGTAGTAGCTCTCCTCGGAGACAGATATTCTGGTTGATCAATCACTGGATGAACTGTTGATTTAGGGTAGCATCGGATGTGCTCTAGCCACGAAAATCGTTGGAGAAGCTAAAGCACATGAGATCTCCAATACCCAGAAATGGTTTGGGCAGATTCTAAACAGTTTGGGAGATATTAAAATAATTAATATTTTTAATGGAGTCCCTAAGTATAAACTTAGGGAAAATAAAATATTAATGTGAATTAATATAAAACTGTGTTAGAAGGGTCCAAAAGTCATGGATCAAGCCAGAGTTAATCTTAGCCGTTGATTAGGGACTTAATCTTGGCCGTTGAATTGTCAACGAGAAAAGTATAAGAGGAGGCTTGAGGGTCACTTGGAGAACACACCGAGTTGATCAAGATTTCGATTTTCTGGGGCAGGGTTTGCTGAGGAAGTCGAAAGAGTGATCAGAGTTGCAGCTGAGGGGCAGTGAATACAGAAGCAAAGAGGCAGAGATAGTACCAGGAGGATCAACGCAGAAGCCGGGAGAGAGGGACGCAGAGCCAGCCAGAGGTTCACGCAGAGCCAGCCAGGGCTCACGCAGAGGCAGCCAGGAGCTGCGCAGTGCCTCAGAGAGCCAACGTGGGTGACGCAAAGGCTCTAAGGGCTGATGCAGTGCCTCCAGAGGCTGACGCAGGGCGAGCTAGGGTGACGTGGACAAACGCTGGGCTAGAAAGGGCTGACAACGTTGGGGTTTTTGTGGGGCAGATTGGAGCTGAGAGCTGTCGGAGTGTTTATCCGAGGTTTCAGTCGGAACATCTGTCTCCGACTGAGAGGTACTACTACCAAGATTATTCTCTGTTGGGTGAGTCGGTTTTGGCACCCAAATTGTATTCTGAAACTGCTTAATAATTAAAACCCTCAGATAGCTGCACTGGTTTTCCCGCATTGGGTTTTTCCGGGGACATTGGTCCAAAAACAACGGTGTCACTTGTGTGCTTGTTTTGTTTCCTTCAGTTGATGATCTGTAATGTGTTGAGCATGTACTTGTATTTATTTTCAGTATTTACATGGTAAATAACTTGTTAATTAATCAGAACAAGTAGGCAGAAATAAATCAGAAAAGTACATGAAGGGTTTCTAACAGTTAGACTTAGAAATTCCAACATGGTATTAGAGCGTGGTTGCAGATCATAGGAGAACTGAGGACATCAGTCGAGCAGAGAAGCAGTAGTAGAAAACAGTTGTCCCAAGTGACAGAAGTTGTTCCTAGCAGAGAAGCAGCAAGGAAGGGGTGATGCAGTGCCTGTGTCATCAAGTTTGAGCCGGGAAGAGGATTAGCGCAGTGGCAGAGGGGAGCAGACTCGACCTACACAGTGCCCGGTCATCTTTCTCAGTCAGGAAGGATTGACGCCCGTGGCCAGGAGGTGCGGATTTTGCTGGTGCCGGGATTGCGCAGAGCCTAGAAGCTCTAAACTTCAGTTTGCTAGAGCTTAGGAGGCTGTGGGTAAGTTACAGAGTGACGATGGTGGGGTACTGTGGTCAGAACAGTACCTAACAGGGCAAGACCAAGGAGGAGGGAGTTGCTGCCGAGGATTTCTAGCCAAGAAATCTGGATCAGTGGTGCAGCTGCACTAAGGATCGGAGTGGGGGCATCTCGACATTGGCAGAGGGGTTTCTAGGAGGGAAATCGAGGCTCAGAGGGAGTCACACCGAGAACTTCCAGAAGGGAAGTAGAGGAGCAGCGAGATGGCAGTGAACAAGGTAAGAGACCAAGACAGACTGGACAGACCCTAAAACTTCGTAGTCTGGAAGGCCAGAATCTTATCCATTCTAGACAAGAACTGTCTCAAACACTTCGCCTTGAGGACAATAGTGGTCCCAATTGACCCGACTGATAACGATAAGTACAAGGACGCAATGGTGAGGGCCAAGAGCATCATCCTTGACGGGGTCAAGGACCATGTAGTACCACACATTGCCGAGAAGAATACGACAAATGAGATGTGGGAGGCCCTAAAGAAGTTGTATTAGCATACTTCCGTGCAGAGGAAGATGCTACTAGAAAATCAGTTGCGGTCATACTAGATGCAGAAGGTAGAACAGATCAACACCTTCCTCAGTCGATTGAAGGAGATCCGAGATCAGCTGACTTCCATAGGGGCCACGTCGAATCAAGAATTGATGGTGAGAACAGCCTTGATGGTAGTCTCAGAACATTGGGAGGTGTTTGTCTAGAGCATACTAGGCAAGGCGACCCTTCCAGATTGGGAGGAAATGTGGGCGGCTCTTCGCCAAGAAGAGATAAGAAGGCTAAGCAAGGCGAGAAGCAGCAACAAGGGGATCAGAATCAAGAAGGAGGAAGAGGAGGATGCTAACCTAGCATCTGAGGGAAAGCAAGAGAAACGGAAAAAGAAGAACCTCTCTAAAGTCAAATGCTTCAACTGTGGGGAACCGGGTCACTATGCGAGCCAGTGTCCAAGGAAGAAGAGCAAAGGAGAGGCTTCCGAGACCAAGGCAGCGCCAGCAAGGGCAGAGAAGGAAGTGGAGACAGATGATGATTGTGCCATGAGTGCTCACACGCCACTTGAGCGGAAGTGGGGAGACATCGAGCTATAGTCAGACGGACTACAAGCGATGAGGGGCAAGATCCTCGAGGTACCCAACCTCTTGGATTATACCTTGCTACGGGAGCCCCGAAGAGGAGTAGCAGGACTGGCGGATGTTGGTAGAGACGGATGCAGATGAAGCGAGAGAGGGAGCTACAGTGCAGGAGTCCCAAGACAGCGTGAGGCAGCAATGTGAGATGCACAGAGTTGTGGCAGCAGCGCAGAGGTTAGAGAGGGAGCACTTGTCAGTGACAGAGGGAGCTTCAGCATTGGGAGTGTTTCTAGCCTGACGAAGATGTCAGAGTTGGGAGATCAGTTACTTACTTCTCCATAACTGAGTTGCAGGGCAGCAGTTAGCAGTGGCAATGCTATAGGCAGCACGATGCAGCATGATGAGAGGGGTTGCAGTGCAGATGCATCTGTGACAGTGGCAGGGCCATGGGAGCAGCACAGAGGCAGAGGGAGTTGTCGTACAGATGTAGCAGTGGCAGGGCCATGGGTAGAAGTACATGATGCAGCAGTGCAAAGGATGTTGGGCACCAGGCCTAGCATCAGCACAGGGACCGATGTCGGATGATCAAGGTGATGCTCAGTGAGGAGTATTACTAGAGCACAGTCCTCGCTAAGAGGGAGTGTTGATTTAGGGTAGCATCGGATGTGCTCTAGCCACGAAAATTGGTGGAGAGGCTAAAGCACATGAGATCTCCAATACCCAGAAATGGTTTGGGCAGATTTTAAACAGTTTGGGAGATATTAAAATAATGAATATTTTTATTGGAGTAAAATATTAATGTGAATTAATATAAAACTGTGTTAGAAGAGTCCAAAAGTCATGGATCAAGCCAGAGTTAATCTTAGCCGTTGATTAGGGACTTAATCTCGGCCGTTGAATTGTCAACGAGAAAAGTATAAGAGGAGGCTTGAGGGTCACTTGGAGAACACACCGAGTTGATCAAGATTTCGATTTTTTGGGGCAGGGTTTGTTGAGGAAGTCGAAAGAGTGATCAGAGTTGCAGCTGAGGGGCAGTTAATACAAAAGCAGAGAGGCAGAAATAGTACCAAGAGGATTAGCACAGAAGCCAAGAGAGAGGGACGCAGAGCTAGCCAGAGGTTCACGCAGAGCCAGCTAGGGTTCACGCAGAGGCAGCCAGGAGCTACGCAGTGCCTCAGAGAGCTAGCGTGGGTGACGCAGAGACTCTAAGGGTTGATGTAGTGCCTCCAAAGGCTGACGCAAGGCGAGCTAAGGTGACGTTGGGCAGACATTGGGCTAGAAAGGGCTGACGTAGTCCCTAGAGGCTGACGTTGGGGTTTTCGTGGGGCAGATTGGAGCTGGGAGCTATCGGAGTGTTTATCCGAGGTTTCAGCCGGAACATCTATCTCCGACTGAGAGGTACTACTGCCGAGATTATTCTCTATTGGGTGAGCCGGTTTGGCACCTAGATTGTATTCTGAAACTGCTTAATAATTAAAACCCTCAGATCGCTGCACCGATTTTCCCGCATTGGGTTTTTCCATGGACATTTGTCCAAAAACAACGGTGTCACTTGTGTGCTTGTTTTGTTTCCTTCAGTTGATGATCTGTAATGTGTTGAGCATGTACTTGTATTTATTTTCAGTATTTACATGGTAAATAACTTGTTAATTAATCAGAACAAGTAGGCAGAAATAAATCAGAAAAGTACATGAAGGGTTTCTAACAGTTAGACTTAGAAATTCCAACATGAACGATCCCACAGCAACTACGGCAGCTTCCATTGCTTTGCGTCACTCTGCAGGGACTGCGTCACCCTTCCCGGCTCACCAGCACTCAGTCTGCCCCAAGAAAATTCTTTCGGCGCTGCCTCTTGGCCTTGCGTCAACTCTGCTAGCCTCTGCGTCAACTCTCAGACCCTCTATGTCACCCACGCTAGCCTCTTCAGCCTCTGTGTAGCTCCCAGCTACCTCTACATAGCACCCAACTACCTCTACGTCAGCCTCTCCAGGCTCTGCGCTGTCCCTCTGGCACTATCTCTGCCTCTCTTCTATGTATTCTCAGCCTCATGCCAAACTACCCCTTGCTGCAACAGATCACTTACTCGATTCTCTCAGCAAAACCCCACTCCAGAAAATCGAACTAACTGATCAATTTGGTGTATCTCCAACTGACCCTCAAGCCTCCTCTTATACTTTTCCTGTTGAGTCTTCAACGGTCGAGATTAAGTCTCTAATCAACAGCTAAGATTAGATTGGCTTGATCCATGTCATTTAGAACATTCTCACCCAGTTTTATATTAATACCCATTAATATTTTAATTTTCCTAAGTTTAGACTTACGAACTCCATTAAAAATATTAATTATTTTAATGTCTCTCCAACCGGGTGGAATTTCCCCAAACCATTTCTGGGTCTTGGAGATCTTATGTGCCTTAGCCTCTCCACCAATTTTCATGGCTAAAGCACATCTGATGCTACCACAAATCAACACTCCCTCTTAGCGAGGAATGTGCTCTAGTAATGTTTCACCATGGAAACATCACACTGATCCTCCGCACCGGTACCTGTGCTGATGCTTGGCCTGCTGCCTCACATCATTTGCACTACTGCTTCCTGTACTGCTGCCCATGACACTACCACTACCACTGCTACATCTGTACTGCAACTCCCTCTCAATATGTTGTCCATGTTGTCCCTAGCACTACCACTGCTAACTGCTGCACTGCAACTCAGTTACCGAGAAGTAGGCAACTGACTTCTCCCAAATACTGACACCCCAGTCAGTCTAGAGGCCTCGTGAAACTAAAGTTGCCTCTGCTGCTATACTGTGCTCCCTTTGTTGCTACTGCGTCGCTGCATACAGCTCTGTGCTTCTCGCACTATTGCAACCTCCACTGCGTTGCCTCATATTTCTGCACCCAAGCATTGCCTTGTTGATCCACTACACTTTGCTCCACCCAACCCCTGTCATCCTACTACTGTCTTTAAGGGCTCCCGTAGCTGGATATGAGCCAAGAGTTTGGGCACCTCAAGGATCCTGCTCCTAGTATGTAGTCCTCCCGACTACAACTCGATGTCTACCCACCTCTTTTCTAGAGGTGCATGAGCACTCATGGCACAGTCGTCATCAGTCTCTACTTCTTTCTCCGCCTTAGCTGGAGCTACCTTAGAATCAGAAGCCTCTCCCTTGTTTTTCTTCCTGGGACACTGGGTTGCATAATGACCCAGCTCTCCACAATGGAAGCACTTCACCTTGGAGATGTCCTTCTTCTTCCTCTTCCCTTGTTGTCCCGCAGATGCTAGAGCCGCATCCTCCTCCTCTTCTTTCTTGATTCGACTTCCCTTGCCACTACTGCCTGCCTTGGTCAGCCTCCTTATCTCTTCTTGGTGAAGAGTTGCCCACATCTCCTAACCTGGAAGAGTAGACTTGCCCAAAATACTTTGGAAAAATGTCTCCCACTCCTCGGAGACTACATTCAAGGTGGTCCTCAACATGAACTCTGGATCTAGTGCAGAACTCATGGAAGTAAGTTGGTCATGAATCTCTTGCAATCTGAGCAGGAACGGATCTATCTACTCTCGCTTCTGCATCTGATACGACCACAGTTGATTCTCCAATAGCATCTTTCGCTGCACGGAAGTGCCGTGATACAAGGTCGTCAAAGTATCCCACATTTCCTTTGTTGTGTTCTTTTCAGCAATATGTGGTACGACCCCCCGTCAAGGATCATGCACTTTGCCCTTGCCATTGCATCCTCATACTTCTCATTTTCAGCTAGGTCAACCGGGATAGCCACGGTTCTCAAGGCAATGTCCTTGATGCAACGTCGATCCAGGACTGCCAAGATCCTGGCCTTCCAGATGACAAAGTTGGAAGCCCCATCCAACCTGTCCTGATCCCTCAGTGTGTTCACTGCCATTTTAACTCCTCTTCTAGACTCCC
Organism: Pinus tabuliformis; assembly: GCA_031772625.1. Taxonomy (NCBI): domain Eukaryota; kingdom Viridiplantae; phylum Streptophyta; class Pinopsida; order Pinales; family Pinaceae; genus Pinus; species Pinus tabuliformis. The sequence continues at coordinate 1,703,706,405 of CM062819.1, forward strand.
TCTAAGTTTCGACTTCCCTCCTGGAAATCTCCCTCTAAGTCCTGATTTCCCTGTTGGAAATCCTCCCGCCAAATGTCGAACGCTCCTCTCCAATCCTCCTTGCAACTGCAACTCGGATCTAGATTTCTTGGCTAGAAATCCATCAAGGTAGCGACTCCCTCTACCTTGGTTCTATCCCCTTAGGTATTGTTCTGCACCGACAGAAACAGCACCCCACCAGCTTCTCAATCACAATCTGCCCACAGCTCCCTACGCCTCAGCAACTAAAGAAACTGAGCCTTTCAGGCTCTGTGCAATCCCAGCAATGGCAGAATCTGCTCCTCCTCGCCACAGCGTCAATCCTTCTTGGCTGAGAAAGATGACCGGGCACTGTGTAGGTCTGATTTGCCCCTATGCCTCTGCGTTGACCCTCCTCCTGGCTCGAAATGATGACGCAGGCCCTCTGCGTCACTTCTCTGTTGCGTCTGCTTTGGAACAGTGTTGTCTCTCGGGACAGCTGCTACTGCTGAAAATTCTTCATATTACTATTGGTGCCTTCAGTCCTCCTATGATCTGCAACGCTCTGATACCATGTTGAAATTTCTAAGTCTGACACGTTAGAAATCCCTACTGCATTATCTGGTTTAATTTCTCCTACTTGTTCATTCCATTAACAAGTTATTTATAAATATAAATACTGAAATAAACACAAATGCAGCCTTAACTCATATACAGATCAGCAACTGAAATAACTGAGACAAACACACAAGGGACACCGTTATTTTTGGACAATCGTCCCTAAAAAACCCAATGCGAGAAAACCGGTGCAGCAGATATGAGGGTTTTATTATTATGCAGTTTCTGAATACAACTAGGGTGCCAGAAATGGCTCACCCAACAAAGAATGCCCTCAGCAGTAGTACCTCTCCTCGGAGACAGATATTCCGGCTGATCAATCACCGAATGAACAATCCCACAGAAACTATGGCAGCGTCCACTGCTCTGCGTCACTCCGCAGGGACTGCATCACCCTTCCTAGCTCACCAACACTCAATCTGCCCCACGAAAATTCTTTTGGCGCTTCCTCTTCGCCTTGCATCAGCTTTGCTAGCCTCTGCATCAGCTCTCAGACCCTCTGCATCACCCACGTTGGCCTCTTCAACCTCTGCGTAGCTCCCAATTGCCTCTGCGTAGCACCCAGCTGCCTCTGCGTCAACCTCTCCAAGCTCTGTGCCGTCTCTCTGGCACTATATCTGCCTCTCTGTTATGTATTCTTGGCCTCGTGTCGAACTACCCCTCACTGCAACAGATCACTAGCTCGATTCTCTCAGCAAAACCCCGCTTTAGAAAATCGAACTGACTGATCAATTTGGTGCATCTCCAACTGACCCTCAAGCCTCCTCTTATACTTTTCATGTTGAGTCTTCAACGGCCGAGATTAAGTTCTTAATCAACGGCTAAGATTAAATTTGGCTTGATCCATGTCATTTAGAACATTCTCACCGAGTTTTATATTAATACCCATTAATATTTTAATTTTCCTAAGTTTAGACTTAGGAACCCCATTAAAAATATTAATTATTTTAATATCTCTCCAATCGGGTGGAATTTCCCCAAACCATTTATGGATCTTGGAGACATTATGTGTCTTAGCATCTCCACTAAGTTTCATGGCTAGAGCACATTCGATGCTACCACAAATCAACACAATGTTTCCTTATATCTATTAATAAAACATGTACATATTATTCTATACAAAAAAAGTGGGGTGCTTCAAGCAGCCGCTGCAAACACAAACATAAAGAGTTGACAAGCCTTTCAATTCACTGTCCGAGCTACAAAAATTGCCATAAAAGCTATATAAAAATAATAATGTTCAGCCTTGTAGTAACAAACACAAAGAGACAAAATTATAATATAATGGCCAGTTGGCCAACAGTCAACATAAAGCACCACATCAGGTAACATCCCAGCAATGGGAGAGGGATCATCTTTATCCTTGGCAGTTGCCCCTCAGCTTCCAACCGTGACTTCTTGTTCCACCAGTATGAGCTCCCATCCATCATTCCCCTTACCCCTCCCCCCACCCACAAAAAAAAGCTCAAGAGGCCCTTCTATTTCTAAAATGCTAATGGGCAAGCATGGGTACATATTGTTACCGCTCAAACTAGCAGCGGGTACTAGAGGGGCACTTGCTAGGTCAAGAGCAACAATGAAGCTAAAGCCCATTGTCACCACAACTAAAGCTTCCTACTCAATACGGACTTTCACCGATGGGAGGAGACCTGATATATAGCGAATCACTTATTAAGGATATCTCAACTAAGATGGTTGTGAAATGATCTCGGGGACCCTTTCCTAGGGGAGGCTCAAGAATAGGACTTGCTTCTTAAGCAAGGTACAAGGCTTTCTAGGAGAATGGGATGAGGATATAAGGGTTAGGTTTAAGGAGTGTGAATTGTAAAGGAGCTTCCAAAACCCTAAAATCCTTGTTGAACTCGGTTTCCCAAGTGGTTCTTGAAGAGTTGACATTTCAAAGGTATGGGACCACACATGACCCAGTCGACCCATGTTAGGTCAAGGGAAAGGAGTTTAGCAACCAATGATATATTTCACCTAAACAAGGAGGAGAAGGGGACCAGAGAATTAATTTTCAGTTGAAGGTGCTAAATGAACCCTATGAGAGACTAGCCTAGGGAAACTTAGGGCAAACACCCATCTCGAGGCTAGGGCTTGGGATATCTCACAACCCCACCATCAGAAATTCTTCAAATTTGGAAGACGCCTAGGAGACCCACCAGCACAGTAGAGGCCAAGAGATTGAATTTTTCTTATCGGTGGTTTATCGGGAAAATGATGCCCTAGGAGCCCTAATGTGGCTAGACTAGTGTTACTTGGGAGCGGGAGCGAAAGCGGGGAGCGGGAGCGAAAACGGGTGCGGGAGCGACATTTTCAAAAGCTCCCGGTTTGGGAGCGAATCCCGGAGCATTTTTTATATAATATATATATTTTTTATATTTTTATATTTTGATACATATATGTCAACAAAAACATGTAGAATTATGAATTAGATATAAAAAACATAAAATAATATAGATTGAACCATATAAAAACAATCATCTAGAAGGTATAATCTTCATCAACCACGTCCACAAGTTAGTAACATAGTAACATACAACATATTGAGTCTCGTGATTCATCAATCTTAAAGTTTCAAGCTTTCAAAATTCAATATATAACATTTATCATCATTGATCACCAAAGTTGTACTTGTAAGCTAAGTGTAACCATTACAACAAATAATATCTAACATGAAATGAAATGTTATAAAATGAAATGAAACAGCTTTCAACTTTCATGAAGCATCATATTCATAATTCATTACTAATGAGTTATAATTGCCAACTTCAAACTTAAATTGTCATATATTGTTTAAAAAAATATCATAATAAATATGAAAGAGTCAATAGTTATAAAAACTACTAGAAACTAGAAAAGACAAGTAAATCTATTATCTATTGCTTATGCTTGGGCCTCTTGCCACCACGAGAAATGTCTAGTTTTTTAGTCTTGTTGGAAAATCAGGATCTTTGTCATTAATATCACCCTCTAAGCATTAATATCCAGAGGTATCTTTGTCATTACCTTTGCATCTGTATAGGGATCTTTGTCATAAATATCACCCTCTAAGCATTAACATAAGATAGAAAAAGCATAGCATGTCAAGTCAAGACTTTGTTTGAGTGATGCGTACATTTTTAGGAGGGTCATGATAGAGGGGTTCGACAACCAATGTCACTAACATCAAGGTACATAGAGGGATTGGTGTTCTTGATTAAATACGAGTTCCATACCCTAATACATGACAAAATTCAATGGAAACATTGCAATCCTGAAATCCTGAAAAACTTATAAGTCTGCTGAATTTTGAATGAAATCTAAAATTCTACTTTCTCCATATGAAATCCAATGAGGTCGGAACCACTCTCAAACATCCTGCGTCATTTCATGGTAATGTTAAAAATTTAAGTAAAAGGATGAAAATGAAGATTAAGAACAATGTCACTTTTACTTTAAGAATTTAACATTACCATGAATCGCATATCAATACTAGGGCCATAGGCTTGATCATTAAGTTTCCCCACTCAAAACTTATTTGTTTCTTTGAAAAAAATTGCATTTGGAACATTATTGCAAAAAACAATTTGCAAAAAACGCTAAACGCTCCTAAAAAGGCAGGGAGCGTTTTTTTTTAGGGAGCACGTTCCTGACCCGCTCCCGAGTCGCTCCCGCCCGGAGCGCGGATTGAGAGTGGGATCGAGGGGGGGTGCTCCCCCGCAACAATGAGCTAGACCTAGAATAAAGAAGGAGAGGTGAAGAAAAATATTTCTTTGAGTGATCACCTTATGGTAGACCAATGCCTAATCCTTTGGGGAGATTGGTCAAGAGGAATATGAAGATAGACATCATTTCTAGGTCAAGGAGACCTTAAGATCAACTTGCTTGTCACTAGGGCAAAAGAGAGTGACCTTAAAAGCTTTTATACTTCATTTTGCAAGTTGAAGTGGCTTATCATGATAAATTCAACCATAGAATTATCCCTAGGAAAATTTGCTCAACATACATATCCCATACATAGAGATATGCTATATAGAAACATAATTCCACAATTTCGCAGTAAATGCATGCAGAGACTATTGGAAACACTCATTATCAATGCATGTGACAAAGTAAAAGAATAATAACATTAAATTTGCACTTACATGTAAGAGAATATATCCAACCACCAATAGACTTGCCAATCATGAAGCTCCGAGATAAGAAAAGACAATCCATACATCAGAATTCATCGATGCTCCAAAATTTTGTCCACCAAGAAGGAATAGCGAAAATCTCAAGAGAGATACAAGTCCAAACCAACAAATGATGCTAAAATGAATCCACATCACTCATATTTATACACTTCTAATGAGTTTGATTTAGCTAATTAGGCCTACATTGGCCCCTAAAATAAAATAATGTGCAAAATAACTAACTTTTGGTGACAAGTCCACCAAACTAGTTCACAAACAAAAGAATAAGCCTCTCAAGAGGTCAAATGATCAATAATACATGTCATTGGGCCTTCTAAGAGACCTGATGAAGTCCATAGGTGCCATAATGAGAAATAGGACTCCAAAAAGTAGTGGACAAGGGATTGGCCCCTTGTCCTGCAAATAATAAACTTGTGGTACTCCCAATGGGTGTGGGGGTACACAAGTAACTTCATGGGTCTCCAAGTAGATCGAAGATGCATGTAAACCATTTGTAAGAGCTTGGATGATAATGTAAGTGATTCCACATCAACATACAAGTCCTGGGTCATCTGCCAAGTGCATGATACAACTGTGGGGTCGGTTGGGCATGGTGAACCAAGCGCATCTTCCTTGTCCAATAGATGAAACTCGATCAATCTCTAAACATCTCTAGGGGTCATGGAATGTTTTCTATTGTTGTGAAGGCCCATGGTTCTCTACACACACCCTACATGTGCCAATGTATCCCTTTGAAGGGTTAGAACCCCGTATAGGGAGACCAAACCCAAGATGGAGACCATCTGTACATAAGATCCAATGTGTCCCCTTGCCTTCTAGTACAACAAGTCATTTAAAGAAAACGAGTTAAAAAGCTTGCAAACCATAGGCAACAAGTGGGCACTTCATAATGGCATGCACTTCCATAGTGGGCTTTGGCATGTGCTAATGTCTCCAAGCTCCAAAGGGGGGTAACCAAGTGCCCTATTAGGTGGTTCCTACTTTTAAAGGGGATCATATGTCCAAGGTAGATCCTTCAAATGGTGGTGGCATGTGATAAAGTGATGGTACAGAGTAGGGGATGGAGGGGGCAATCCTAGGTCACATGCTAAGGTACAAGGGTAGCTAATAAAGGAGAAGCCCACACTTGGGTATATAATGTATAGGAGGGAGCAATCGTGGTACATGAGTCACCCCGGCCTTGATTTTTCCACCCTTCTTCATTTGCCTTTTGCCTTTTATGATTTTTCTTTGGTTAACTGCTCGGAGCTCAAGGAGTAAGAGCATGATATGTAAGGTATAGCAGTGGATACCCCCTTTGAGGTGGGGCGGTTCATTGCCCACAAGGGGTTGGGACAATCATGGGTTCCTAAATGATAAAAGAGGCTCATCTAGGGCCTATAGGAACCAGGGTGATGACCATGAGAATGGCGTAGAGCTCATGCATTGGCTTTTGCCCACGTGCTAAATGTATTTATCTCGACCATCTTTTGCATTTTGTGGTACATTTTCTTGTTGAATGTGGCCAATTATGCTTTTACTTTTCTTTTCAGTGGCATCAACCTCTGTGTCATCGTTCTAGGCCCGACCCAAGGTGTGGACAAGTGGAAGGGGAAGGATAACCCTATGTGGACCCAGTGAAGGAATGTGGACCCAAGTGAGAGGAATGATGAATGGGGTTATAATGAGCAGAAGGGGAGTGATATATGTGGATGAGGGAGCGGGACCATGCAACCAAAATCAAGGTTTCCCATGAAGTACCATCCCTAAAGCCCAAAGGTCAGTAAAAGAGATCCCACGGGATTAGGGTCCAAGGTTAACATCCAAAAGAGGTGTAGGGAACAAGAGCACAGACCTAGCCCACTCTTTCTGCCAAATCCCCCCATCAATCCATGCCCAAAACTTTCCATGATAAGTAAACTACAATACTCAATTACCAAATGACAAGGCATACCTTTAGGTTTGAGAGGCCCACCTTCAAACATACAATCATGACAGATGGGTGAGAGACCACATGGCTGGCTCAGGTGGTAGATAAGTGGCACAACAAGCTAGTTGGTGGTTGCAAGGAGTTGTTGGTTGCCGACTGAGGACCATCTTCTAGAAAAAAAACCTAGGGATATCACCCACAAAATGGTGGTTAACATCTGGCTCCAACTGGGACATGATCTATTGAACAATGGGCAAAGCTACATGAATGGGAGGTCACGAGAACACCAGCAATCTCTTGGTACACCGCAGACCTATTACCTGCACATAGATGAAAAACACGGGGCAGCATGCTTTCGCGGCATCTCATGATCGCACATGCTTGGATTAGACCCATAAAATCGACTCATAAAAATAAACTTTCAAATGTAGTTTTAAATCTAAATGCAGCTAATCTATCATGAGAAATATCATATGACATTAGTTCTAATGTGAAAATCAATATGTAATGCATCCTACCCTAACATGCATATGGTACAAAACTAATACTAAGTGTAATCATAGAGCCAGTGCAACCAACATATCATCAAATCAATATAAATATGCCAACCTATATGATTACTCATGCTGCAAATGCCAAAGCGAATGTGGACAGAATCACATGGATGATAAGGCCGATGGGAGGTAGGAAAATAGAATTCTTGCACATGGATGATCATGTGAGAAGAGGTGAGAAAAGGAGGTAATCTAGTCCATGAGATCCTCTCTTCTAACCAAAATATAGAGATGTCAATGATTAGGCCCATAAACTTTTGATGGATGGCAACCTCGGGCATAAGATGGTCCTTATTATTTATGTCATATTGTATGGCCTCTACAGAGTTATGATTAGTAGGAACGGAACACTGATGAGATGGAGAAACACAAGTAGGTTGCCCATGATGATCACACAGGAAAGGAGAGGTTATAGATTGATCATTATCCTGAGGGGGCATCCAAGGAGATAAAGAATATTCAATGAGGGGTTCTCCTTGACACTATACTCAGAAAGGGGAAAGAGATCAAGGTCACTTGAGATCATATGAGAACAACCGCGAGAATCACTCTCAAAATGATGAACAAGAGAAGAAGGAAAAGGCGAGGGTGGAGTATTATATCCAATAGGTTTCTCTTCCCCAAAATCATAATCTAAAGGCCCAGGTGATTTGAAAATTGAATCATAAGGAACAGCCTTATCGATTTCCTTAGTATCATAGATTGGGCCTCTCCTAACAAGAAAACTGATCAGTTCTAACTACCCCTCTTTATGCAAGGGAAAATAAAATTTCTCCTTCCCAAGGGCATCAATGGATATGTCATCATAAATAATACTCTGTGAAATTTTTCTAAACACAAATTCTATTACTGCAACAACTGATTTATTTCACCTACTTATTATTCACAGTAAGTTATTTATGAAATCCCTTCAGTAAATATTAAAATAAATTCTACTGCAAATATCACACCATTATACAGAAATAAATATATGCACAAGAATCAATCACATCAACACAATTATTTTTGGACAATTGTCCCCGAAAAAACCCAATGCGGGAAAACCGTTGCAGCAGAGGAGGGTTTTTATTAATCTTCAGCAGCAATCACTTTTACAGAAAAATTTACATAGACACTGGGAGAAAACCCTGAGACTTTTCTCCGAGACTTTCTAACACCCTGGAGAGCTTCCTTTCTCTACTATGTCAGCCCTGCGTCATTTTGCGTGGCTCTGCACAGCTCTGGTCCCTCTCTGCGTCATCCCTGCGTCTCACTGATCTGCATCTCCCTCTGCGCTGTCTCTCAGAGTCCCTGTGTCACTTCTTCTGAGCTCCCCTGACTGCTACTAATCCCCCCTCTTCCTCCACCCTACACCTCTCCCTCTGAAATCGATCTCCTTCTCTTTGAGAATCGATTTTCCTTGAGATACGGAGTATCTGCTAGTGTGTCTCCAACTGACCCTCAAGCCTCCTCTTATACTTTTCCTGTTGAATCTTCAACGGCAGAGATTAAGTCCCTAACCAACGGCTAAGATTAGATTTGGCTTGACCCTCATCATTTAGAACCTTCTCACCCAGTTTTATATTAATACCCGTTAATATTTTAATTTTCCTAAGTTTAGACTTGGGAACTGCATTAAAAATATTAAATATTTTAATATCTCTCCAACCAGATGGAATTTCCCAAAACGATTTTTGGTTTTTGGAATTCTTATGTGCCTTAGCCTCTCCACCGATTTTCATGGCTAGAGCACATCTAATGCTACCACAAATCAACACTCCCTCTTAGCAAGGAATGTGCTCTAGTAATGCTCCATTGCTGAAACATCACATTGATCCTTCCACACCGGTACCTATGTTAATGCTTGACCTGATGCCTCACACCATCTACATTGTTGCTTCCTATACTGCTACCCATGACACTGCCACTACCACTACTACAGCTTTACTGCAGCTCCCTCTCAATATGTTTCCTGTGTTGCGCATAGCACTGCTAGCTGTTGCACTGCAACACCAGACTCTTATCCATTTTTGCTACTGAAATGGATTCTTTACCATCCCCATCTTCTCCCTGAAATAAACGAACTTTTTTCTTCCTAGGGCCTTGGTGAGAATGTTCGCCACCTATTCTCCTGTAAGACTGTAGCTCAACTGTATAGCTCCTCTTTGGACACAGTCTCTGACAAAGTGACACCTGATATCAATGTGCTTTGACCGATCATGAAATACTGAATTCTCAGAGAGCTTGATGCAACTCTAATTATCACACATGATCCTGGTCGCATCCATCCTTCTATTGAATAGGTTCACAAGCAATTTTCTGAGCCATATGGCTTCGCACGAAGCTGTGCTCGCGGCCATATATTTTGCTTCAACTAAGCTCAGAGCTACGGATTTCTATTTCCTACTGCACCAGGAAGTCATCCCTGATCCAATGTTGAAACAGTACCCAGTGGTACTTTTCCGATCTACTGAACTTCCAACCCAATCTGCGTCAGTGAACCCACTCAACCTGATGTCATTGCCTCTGGTGTACAATAGTCCATGCTCGACTATTCCTTGTATATACCTAAGAACATGTTTGGCTACTGCACAATGCGCCCTCTTAGGTTCCACCATGAACTGACTGAGGGTGTTAACAGTGTAAGAAATGTCTGGCTTGGTATTGACCAGATACATCAGGGATCCTATGAGCTGCTTGTACAAGGTGGGATCAACATCTTTGTCTTTTGATGCATCAATTTTCTTCCAGTTGGTGATCATTGGAGTAGCCATAGGCCTACAATCCTGCATCCTGAATCTCTTCAGGATTTTTGTAGCATATCTCCCTTGTGAAAGGAAGATCTCACCCTTCTGCTACCAAACTTCCAACCCCAAGAAATAGTGCATCTGTCCCAAATCCTTCATGTCGAATTTTGTGGCTAGATTCTTCTTGCAGTGCTTGATGAGCCTAGATGATCCTATCAAGAAGAGATCACCCACATATAATACTAGGACTAGAGGCTCGTTCTCTACAACGGTACAACCAGATAGTAGAGATTGGGATTTGCATCACTCTTGACGAACACCATCTTCTGCAAGTAGCCATCAATTCGACCATACCATGCTCTAGGTGCTTGTTTGAGCTCACACAAGGCTTTCTTTAATTTGCATACATGAGATTTCTTCTCATGTGTCTCAAAGCCTTCTGGCTGTTCAATGTATACTTCATCTTCGATTACCCCGTTCAATAATGTCGACTTGACATCCATCTGATGAATCTCCCACCCCATCTGTGCTGCAAGAGATATGACAGTTCTAATAGATGTATACCTAGCTACTGGGGCGAAGGTTTCTTTGTAGTCTATTCCTTCCTTCTGCGCATACCTCTTAGCCATAAACCTAGCTTTGTATTTCTCCACACTGTCGTCTGCAGCATATTTGATCTTGTAGATCCATCTCGAACCTACCACTGATCTGTCCTGAGGCCTAGGCACCACTTCCCAGACATCATTCACCATTATAGAGCTATATTCCTCCACCATCGCATCCACCCATACTTGATGTTGAATGGCCTCCTGAAAACTGGAGGGTTCCCCAACTTGAGCTACTAAGGCCTGGTATCTGTCTGGTTGTTTTCGCTCCCTTTTACTGTTCCTGGGTGCACCAATGAATTCTTCTGCATCCCGTAGAATCTGTCGGAGTTCCCGGCTCGTTCTTCCTCTGGTAGTAGGCTCATCTGTCAACTCTTCCTCTTCCTGTGATTCCTCCTGTTCTGAAGGAGAATTTCTGGTACTAGCTTCCGCTAGTTGAAGTGGTTTGACCAACAGCTCATCTTTTGACTGCTCCTCGGAAGGCATTTCTCGAGATTTTCTGAAAGCTCTATCCTCCATGAACTTTACATCTCGCCGAACTACTACCTTCCTGCTCCCTGGAAGATAGATTCTATATGCCTTAGCATTCTCGCTATATCCCACAAGATATCCTTTCTCTATAGTTTGATCTAACTTCTTCCTCTTCTCCTCGGGTATACGGCAATACGCTGAACTGCCAAATATCCTGAAATCACTAACTTCAGGTGTCTTCTCAGTGAAGACCTGCTCTGGAGTAATCTTGCCCAATGCCCTATGAAGATTTCTATTCTGGACATAGACTGTCGTGTTGCATGCTTCCGCCCATAGGAATTTTGGCATATCCTGATCATACATCATTGCCCTAACTGCTTCCACAATAGTCCTGTTCTTCCTTTTTGCTACTCCATCCTGCTCCAGATTGTAGGGAGTTGTCCACTCTCTTCTGATGCCCTCCCTAGCGCAAAAATCGGTGAAGGCCTTGTCAACATACTCTCTGCCATTGTCTAAGCACAACACTTTTATCTTCTTTCATGTCAAATTCTCCACTAAAGCCTTGAACTCTTTGAATCGACCGAAAACCTCATCTTCGGTTTTCAAAAAGTAGATCTACGTCTTCCTGGAATGGTCATCGATGAAGGTGACGAAGTATTCGGCACCACTAAGAGCCTTTGTGGACATCAATCCACAGATGTCTGAATGTATCAATCCTAGTACACTCTTGGCCCTATTGTTACTTCTTCGAAACCCTGCTTTGGCATACTTGCCCAGAGCACACCCTCTGCATACATCATCTCGTTCAGTACTAAGATTTGGAACTCCTCTTACAGTTTTTCTGAGAATTTTCTGAGAATAGACCCCTTCCTTAAGACTCAAGAGGCTTCAGGAAGTCCGAGATCAGTTGGTTTCAGTATGGTTAGGCCCCCAAACTACAGAGTTTGTTCAATTAGAGTTGAATAATGTTTCTGAAGATTGGCAAGTGTTTGTCTAGAGCATACTGGGCAGAGAACACCTGCCAAATTGGGAATGTGCATGGGTAGATCTGCAGCAGGAGGAGATGAGGCATGACCTCGTGAAGGCCACAATCAGTGGTAGTAGCAGCAGTGGGACTAAGACCGTGAACGAAGAGGAGGACGTGGCCCTTGCATCAAAAGGGCAGCAAGAGCAGCGCAGGAGGAAGGACATTTCGAAGATCAAGTGCTGCAGGTGTGGCGAGATGGGCCACTACAGCACTCAGTGTCCTATCAGAAAGAGGGACAAGGAGGAGAAGCAGGATCACCAAGCTGCATCCGCTGATTTTGACAGGCTTTCCTCCGGGCTGGAGGAAGAGTTTTCCATGATTGTTGAGATGCCTCCAGGGGTGAGGTGGGGTGATCTAAAGTTATAGCTTCGGAGAGCTACAGGATGGGCAGGATCCTTGAGGAGTCCACCTCTTGGACCAAGACCTTGCTACGGGAGCCCATAGTCACCAATAGCAGGATGGACCAGTGTTAGGTGGTGCAGTAAGGTGCCAGAGTGACAGATACAGTGGCTAGTAGCAGTCAGATACTGAGCAGCACAGAGCTAGTATTGGCAGCAGTGCAGTTGGCATAGAGCAGAGTCAGCAGCAGCGTAGAAGCTTCAGTGACAGCGCAGAGTCTATCATCTATTAGAACTCGGACGACAGATGCATCATACTGAACACAATAGTTCAGTGTTTGGATGTTTTTCCATTGCAAATGTTGCAGTGGCAGCAGCAACAGAGTTGCAGTGCAAATGCAGTAGTTGATAGCAGTTCAGTAAAGTCAACAGCAGCACGAAAGCAGCGCAAATCAGAGTTGCGCAGTAGTTGGTGGGTGGTAGATCCAGACATCAGCAGTGCAGCAGGAAGTGTTGCAGAATCAGAGTGATGCTTCAGTGGGTTGCAACACTAGAGCACATTCCTCGCTAAGAGGGAGTGTTAATTTTTGGTAGCATCGGATGTGCTCTAGCCTCAAGATTTTGCAGGGAGGCTAGGACACATGCATTCCACAATACCCAGAAATCGTTTTGGGAAATTCCACCCGGAGGAGGTTTAATTAAAATTATTAATTATTTTTAATGGATGCGTAAGTCTAAACTTAGGAAATTAAAATAATTAAAGTGTATTAATTAAATTGGGTGTGAATCTTCTAGAAAAAGACGAGGATCAAGTCAAGATGATCTGAGCCATTGATTAGAATCTAATCTGGGTCGTTGATTTATCAACGAGAAGATTATAAGAAGAGGCTTGATGGGCATTTGGAACACACATTGAATGAGATCAGAGATCGATTTCTCAAGAGAGTAATGCAGCAGTTGCAGGAGGAGTCATCGAAGAGATTTCTTGCAGTGGGGCAGAGATAGTTTTCCGGTTGGAGAGTTTCCTGATCCGGGGATACATTTCAGAGGAGGCAGAGAGAGATCCAGAAGGGGCAATGTAGAGCCACGTTGGGCAGTGTAAAGCCACGCTGAGGCAGTGCAGAGCCCTTGAGGAGATTCGTGAATTTGCTGAGGAGCAGATCAGATCCAGTGCCAGGAACTGGGGTGTGAGACCGAAGGGCTAGAGGATAGAGCATCCAACCAGCAGATCGATCAGCCAAAGGGAGTGACACAGTCCCTATCAGTTGTGATGCAGAGCAGCGCAATGACTGCGCAGAGGTAGCTTGGGGCTAGCCATTCAGTGGCTGGATCAGTGTCGAATCTCCAGTGATAGTGTGAGGTATTTCTCACTAATTCTCTACCAGTCAGATTCTCTATATTGGATAGCCAATAAGGCATCCAAAGATTGTATTCAGAAACTACTGCATAATAATTAAAACCCTCATTTGTTGCATCGGTTTTCCCAAGTTGGGTTTTTCCGGGGACATTATCCAAAAACAAGAGTGCTAATTGTGTGTGTGTTATTTCCTTCTTCCTCAGTACTTGTTTCCGCAATATTTTTTATGTTGTGAAGGTTGCAGTAGATTTATTTTGATGTTTACTGTGTAACATTGTAAATAACTTGATTCAAGAATTAACAAGTAGGAGAAATCTAATCAATTGTTGCAGTAGGGAATTGAGTAATTGGTTTTTCACACTATGCATGTCATAGAGCCCTCTAAGAGGCCTGACGAGGTCCATGGGTGCCATAATGAAGAATAGGACCCTCAAAAGCAGTGGACAAGGAGTTGGCCCCTTGTAATAACTTGTGGTGCTTCAAATGACTGTGGGGGCACACAAGTGTCCTCATGGGTCTCCAAACAAATCGAAGATGCATGTAGGTTGCCCTCAAGGGCTAGGATGACAATGTAGGAGATGCCACATCATCGTAGAAGTCTTGGATCATCTGCCAAGTGTGTGGTGTAGACCTGGGGTCAGTTGGGCATGATGGATCAGGTGCATCCTCCTCGTCCAATAAGTAAACCATGAGCAATCTCTGAATGGCGGTAGGTTTCCACGAACTGCAATCTGCTGCTATGGAGGCCCATGGCTCTCAACGCTCACACTACATGTGTCAATGTAGCCCTCTGGAGGATTAGGACCCCGTATAGGGAGACCAAACCCCAAATGGAAACCATCTACAATCTTGCATAAGATCCAATGCGTCCCCTAGGCTTCCAATACAACAAGTCATTAGAGAAATCGAGTGAATGAGCTTACCTAATCATGGAGCACTGGTGGGGACTTCATAATGGCTTGCTCTTCCATAATGGGCTTTGGGTGTGTCGATGTCTCCTAAACTCCCAATGGGGTTAACCAAGTACCCTATTAGGTGGTTTCTACTTCTAAAGGTGATAATATAGTCACGGTACATTTGTCAAAAGGTGGTGGCATGTGGCAGATAGGTGAATGAGGTAGGGAATGAAACAGGGCAACCCCGAGTGACATGTTGGGGCATAGGGGTAGCTAATAAGAGGAAATCCCACACTTGGGTTTATAGGGTATAGGAGGGAGAAATCTTGGTACGTGAGGGGCCTTGGCCTTGGTTTTTCCACCCTTCTTTATATGCCTTTTGCCTTTTTATGATTTTCTTTGATTAACTGCTCGGGGCTCAAGGGGTTAGAGCATGATGTATAACATATAAAAGTGAATTCCCCCCTTTAAGGTGGGGCAGTTCATCGCCCACCAGGGGTTTGGACAATCATGGGTTCCTATATGATGAGAAAGGTACATAGAACCTGTTGGAACCAGGGTGATGGCCATAATGATGGGGTAGAGCTTCAAGTAATGGCTTTTGCCCACGTGCTAAATTCTTTTGTCCCGACCATCTTTTACATTGTGTGGTACTTTTCCTGTTGAGTGTGGCCATATATGCTCCCGACTTTCTTTTTAGCGGCATCAACCTTCGAGCTTCATTCCAAGCCAAGACCCAAGGTGTGGGCAAGGGGAAGGGGTGAGCTAACCCTATGTGGACCCAGGTGGGAGAAGTGATGGATGGGGTAATAATGAATGGAAAGGGGGTAATGTAAGCAGATAAGGGAGCGGGACCACGCAACCAAAATCGGGGTTTCCCATGAAATACCATCCCTGAAACCAAGTGGTCAGTAAAAGAGATCCCACGGAACTACAATCCAAAGTTAAGTCCTACAAGGGGTATAGGGGACAGAAGCACAGACCTAGCCCATTCTTTCTGCCGAATCCCCCCATTAATCCATACCCAGAAATGTCCATGACAAATAAACTACTAGACTCAATTTCAAAATGACAAGGCATACCTTTAGCTTCGAGAGGCCCACCTTCAAACATATGATCATGGCAGATGGGTGAGGGACCACATGCTTGGCTCAGGTGACGGAGAAATGGAACAATGAGCTAGTTGATGCTGCAAAGCGCTGCTGGCTACCGGCTGAGGACCATCTTAGAGAAAAAAATTCTCATAGGATATTACCCACAAAATGGTGGGTACCAAGGTAGAAATTTAAAGTTTGAAGTTATTTTACTAGCGTTGACTTCGTGCAAAGAAAGCTCATCTACAAGGAAGGTTGACGTGGTCTTTGAGGGGTCTTTGTCTTTGGGTCCGTTGTCGCACAGATTGTCCAGGCAGCGCGACAACGCTCAGACCGGGGGCTGTCACCCTGATCCCCGATCCCTCCGTTTAAGCCATCTCCCGAGGCTAAGGGGGGTAGACCCTATGGGATAAAGGAGGACCAACTGGGAACTAGCTGGTTTTGGGAGACACAGCAAGGCAATTTAGCACCTAATTGATTTTTAGAAATTAATGTACCAGTGCCTTATGGAGTTAATGATTAAATGATTATTTATTAAATGTTGCAGAAATATGAACCTTGTAAAACAATCATTTATCATCAAATACCCCGAGCAAAGATGAATATTTAATAAATGTACAATGCTTTAACAATGATCCAGCAATTAAATTTCTAACGATTAAATGCTTTAAACAACCATAAAATTTAAATGCTAACCAGATTCAAATAGTTAATCTCCAGATATCAACATTTAAGCACATTTAACTATACCACAACAGAAAAAAAGACTTTAAAAGGAATTTCCAATTTTTAATTAGTCTTTTTTCAGAAATTTTTAATTTTTTAAATATTTTTTTATATTTTTTATAAAATTCTAAGCTTAAAATAAAACAAAACTAAAATCCTAATAAAACTAAAATCTAATCTAAACTTAAATCTAAATTAAAAATAACCTAAAGACTAACCCTTTTTAACTTTTTTATTTTTTTTTTAAATTTTAAAATTAAAAATCAGAACAGAAGAACTAAAATCTAAATAAAGCTAAAATCTATTCTAAACTAAGATTCTAAAAAAAAAAATGAAAAGGAACCTTTTTATTTTTTAAACCATTTATGATTTTTTATATTTTTTTATTTTTTATGATTTTTTGATTTATTAAAAATTAAACAAAACTAAACTTGAAACTAACAGCTAATCTAAAAAAAATGAAAATTGATTTTTTATTTTCAAACTTTTTGATATTATTTTTAAAATTAAAATTTAAACAAAAGTAAATCTAAATTAAAACTAAAACTTAAGACTAAAAAGCTAAGCTAAAAACAAAAAGAACTAACACCTAATATATATAACAAAAATGAAAATTTAAATCTAAATCTTTAAAAAAAATAAAACTCAGACTTAAAAACTAAACTTACCAAAATATTTACCATACGTATCACCATGAAGACTCGTCATAAAAAAAAATCGAATTTGCTTTGTTTGAGACTGCAGGTCAGCGTGAGGGATTTTGAGGGATGTGGGCAGCGTTTGTTTTGCAGGCAGAGAGCGGAACGGAGGGGAAGGGCAACGTGCTGGTGATGACTGCGTGGGGACTCTTTGCAGGAAATAGAGTTGCTGAGGGTGCAGCTCTTGTTTGCAGGTTGCGGCTGCGTGAAAGGGCGCAGACAGCATGAGAAAGGAGCAGATGAGGAAGGGGCAGTGTGGAAGAATGGAGGCTTTGGCTAGTACACAGAGGAGAAAAACCGTAGAGCTACGTGGAATGGTGAAGGGGCTGCGTAGGGATAGAAAAATGTGGGAATTTGCAAGTGGAGCCACAGTGCGTGGAGCTGGACGGTGGAATGAGGGTTCAGATGGAAACAACCAGGGAATGAAGCTGCAGATTGCCTGAGTGGTGTGGGCAGAGAAGTGTGAAAACGGAGCTGTGGGATTGCTGGCTGTGGAATGGAGTCATAGATGGATAGCTAAGCAGAAAAATGACCGCATGGAGAGAATGGTGAACAGCAATTGCACAACCTTCTTGAAAATTTTCCTGTACCACAAATGAAACCCCAGGACGCCACAGCATTAAAAAAAAAAAAAAAAATCGAAAAATTTCTGTCAAAATGAAATCCCGGCAGCAAACAGATAGCTTGAAAAAACCCTCGAATTTCTTCAGAAAATTTGAAACTCCTTTGAAGAGTATCCCTGCAAAAATGATGTTGAGGCCAGATCTTACCCTCCAGGGCCTAGATCTGGCTTCGGACAAAAAAGTTTTCTTCTAACCTGCAACCTGCAATAACAAAAACCAAACACCCAGAAACAAAATAATAATGAAACCTTAAAACCCTAGCTAAATAATTACAATATTCACAAACTGCAAGCTCCTAAACAGCCAGATTTATTGTTATGCCACAGAAATATTTTTCAGAATTTTAAACTTAATGTGAGGTGCTTCGGAAAACCCTTCATGCATCTGCAACAAAAAAAAATTCTAATGATAAGCTCAGGTTTAAAACTGGCTGGGCTCTTTCAGAAAACGCAATCCGGGAGTTGGCTGGTTCAGCCGAGAACTTCCCCTAACGCCCGGTAAACTCAAAATTAAGGATATCCTACACAGCTTAAATCAACCATTAACATAGAGGGAGAAAACAACAGTGAAATTCAGATCAAATGGAGATACCTGCCATTATATTCAGAAATTAAACTATCATTCAAACCCCAGAGATCAGACAAGATACCTGTGCCTAAATCAATCTTCATCAAGCTATCATCAATGGCTGAAAATAAAATTATGCAGAAAAATAAAACATCTTATAGCATTTCCAAAAGAGTAACACCAGCAAGATTTTCAACCCCAAAGTCTTTCTTTATTGCACAAAAAATGACTACAAGAGAGCTTTCTTTAGCACAAGACTCACAGATCGAATGATCTCAAATGACCCCTGACACCCTATTTAAAGGAAAATTTCCCAACGGCTAGTTCGAGTGATCCATGTCAAAATGATCTCGACCGTCGATGAGGATCAAAATCTCTTTTAATCTCATCCGTCAAAATTTTAAATGCATTTTAATATATTAAAAAATTAAAATCTTGCATTTATTTCCTCAAAACTTTGACTTATTATTATTTTATTATTTTATTTTATTTTTATTTTTTATTTTGTTTTATTTTATTTTTTAACTATTTTTTAATTTTTTTATTCTTTTATTTTTTTATTATTTATAATTTTTATTATTTTTACTGGACCCTTGAACTTAGCCTTTGGAAAAATCACCTAAGACCTAGGACTTATGAGGGGATAAAACATTTTCTAACCCTCAAGACACTTTACATCATGACTTTTACAATTTTACATCTCAAGGGGGAAAACCATTTGACATAGACCCTCATAGACCACCCAGTTCTGCGACACAAACATAATCTAGCAGATCAAGGAATTTGTAATAACCTAACCAAATAGTTAAAATTATCTCCAAATTACTTTTACATAAACTCGACCCAGTACACACTAGGATTCCCCTAAGATTCTAATGACAAAATCTATTCCGGCTTTGGGGTTAGGCTGAAGGAAAACTCTGCCGACCATGGATCGGTGAGACAAAAAACCTTCCGGAACGTAGATCATCACTAGAAAATTAGGTTTGCCTAAGCAATTTACATACATGACTCAGATCTGCTAAGATTATTTACAATTTACACATGCAGACTGGGTTTACAACATAACATGATCGGGCTGATGATGATAATCGAATGGCACGGACACGTCGATCAAGCGCTATCCCTTTTGTGAAAAAGGGGGTGCACTGCTATGGGTAGTTGACAAGTAGTGGTCAACAGGGTCTAATAGGTCTTGGAAATCGTCATTTGAAGATTCTATAAGAAGAGAAAAATTCATGTGGGTTTTCCTCTCTAGGAGAGGTTTTGGCCCTGGCTAGCATCCTATATCTTGTGTCCTCTTGTTTTATTGATATTCATAGTTTGGTAGTTGTTTGATGATAAAGGACACTATAATAATAATAATAATAAAAAGCTAATTATAAATACTACAAGTTGAAGTAAAGAACATCACAAGTAGTTATCGAAGTAAAGATAAATAACCCTAATCTAGTTGCCCTAAATTTCTCAACAAGAGAGCCTCTAACTTTGTTCCATGGAAAGGGAGGATCATGAGAGTTTTGGAGGATAATGGGGTGGGAGAATTTGTGAAGCAGGCTATACCACCACCACAAGATCCCAAACTATTAACCTAGCATACTAAGAATGATATCAAGGCAAGGAGGATTATTCTAGAAGGGATCAGATATCATATAGTTCCTCGTATCGATGAGAAGAAATCAGCTTTTGAGATGTTCAAAACTATTTTAGATCTATATCAGAGTACCAGTGATACGAGGACGCTTACTCTTAAGGAGAAGCTAAAGAGTATCTGGATCAGTGCTAGAGAGACCATCGCCACATATTTGTTAAAGTTCACTCAAGTACAAGATGAGTTGGGTGGTGTGGACGTGACTATACCAGAGCATGACCGTGTGAGTTTGCTCTTCTAAGACTTCACAAGTCTTGGTATGGTTTCCAATATGCAGTAAGAGGCAGAGATAAATTTCCCAGTTGGGAAAGGTTATGGACTGACTATGTTCAAGAATAGATCCAAAAAGGGACCAGAGATCGTAGATCGATGAAGACAGAGGATGGCGAGGACTTTTCCCTGGCATGCAAGAGCAGCAAGGCCAAGGGGAAGGAGGGCCAAGGAGTGGCTGAGTCCAGTGAGAAGGGCAAGAAGAAGGATCTAAGAAAGACCAAGTGCTTCCATTTCCAGGAGTTTGGACATTATGCCACTAAGCGTCCTTAGTAGAAGGAGTCCAGTAAGGATCATGTAGTTGCATCAACAAGGTAGATGCATTTTCCGCTCAGTTCGAGAAAGATTTCTCATTGATTGCTTGCATGGCAATCTCAGCATACAATAGTGTATGCTATATTGATTAAGAAGCATCATTCCACATGACCGAAAACAAAAAGTATTTCAACCACTTGAAGGAGAAGAATATGCAGTTTCAGATTGAGCTAGGAGATGATGGTATGTATGCAGCTAGTGGAGTTGGCACTATCAGTATTCAAAGGGAATCAGGTAATCATCTTCATCTCAGAGATGTCCTCTATGTTCTAGGGTTAAAGCGGAATCTTGTTTTGGTAGCTACCTTTCAGGATAAGGGTTATGATGTCTTCTTCAATAGAGGTAAGGCTTACCTCCAACACTTAGCTTCTGGATGTAAAAAGTAGATAGGTGTAAGGAAGAAGAATCTCTACAAGTTCCAGGTAGAGACAGTTGCAGCCTTGAGCAGCAAGTCAGTCAGAGATCAGAGTAGAGAAGTGACGGTTGAAGAGAGAAGAACTCAGAGGGAGTCCTTAAAGCAAGAGCAGATTAGAGTACCTGAGAAGAAGCTACACAAGATAGAGCCTCAGCCAGTATCTCAATTTGAGTCCAACCTAATGGGCAGTTGCGGCAACCAGCAAGATGTTGAGGAGCATAGCACAGGGTTCTGACAATTTCTAACACGAAATTCTACTGCAGTAACTGATTTATTTCACCTACTTATCTCTCACAATAAGTTATTTACGAAACCCTTCAGTAAACATTAAAATAAATTCTATTGCAACTATCACATAATTATACAAAGAAAATAACAGTGATATACAAGCACAAGAATCAATCACATCAACACAGTTGTTTTTGGACAATTGTCCCTGGAAAAACCCAATGTGGGAAAACCGGTGCAGCAGATGAGGGTTTATTTATTAATCTTCAGCAACAATCACTTTACAAGGAATGATTCTACAGAAAAACTGAGACACTTCTGAGAGAAACACCCGAGACAAATTTTCTCCTCCTCCTGGAGAAGTTCTGACACCCTGGAGACCCTTCACCCACTTCTGTGTCACTTATGCATCACTCTGCATTAGCCTGCGTGAGGACTGCGTCTCCAATGGTGTTGTCTCCCTACTCTTCCCTCTGCGTTGTCTCTCGAATGCCCTGCGTCACCTCCTCCTCAATCTCTGACTGCTGTTGATGCCCTCCTCTTCCTTCACCCTACAACTCTCCCTCTGAAATCGAACTCCTTCTCCTTGAGAATCGATTTCCCTCAGGTTACTGAGTATTTGCCCGGTGTGTCTCCAAATGACTCTCAAGTCTTCTCTTATACTTTTCTTGTTGATGAATCAACGGCCGAGATTAAGTCTCTAATCAACGGCTAAGATTAAAACAGACTTGATCCTTGTCTCTTAGAAGCTTCTCACCCATATCTTTATTAATACCCATTAATATTTTTACTTTCCTAAGTTTAGACTTAGGAACCCATTAAAAATATTAATTATTTTAATAATTCCTCGTCCGAGTGGAATTTCTCCAAACGATTTATGAGTCTTGGAGATCTCAAGTGTTCTAGCCCCTCCACAAAAATTCGAAGCTAGAGCACATCCGATGCTATCCAAAATCAACACTCCCTCTTAGCGAGGAATGTGCTCTACCAATACTTCCTAACAGAAGCATCACATTGATCCACGGCATCAGTCCTCTACGTTGTTGATGCTCAGCCTACTGCCCCTCATCCAATATGTTGTTGCAACCTGTACTGCTACCCATGACATTGTAACTGTCACTGCTACATCTGTACTGCAGCTCCCTCTGAATATGCTGCATCATGCTACCCATAGCACTGCCACTGCTAACTGCTGCACTGCAACTCCTACTATCCGCTTCTGCTACTGAAACGGATTCTTCATCATCCCCATCTTCTCCCTAAAGTAAACAAACTTTGTTCTTCCTAGGGCCTTAGTGAGAATGTCTACCACCTGTTCTCCTATTGGGGTGTACCTCAACTGTACTGCCCCTCATTGGACACAATCTCTGATAAAGTGACACCTGATATCAATGTGCTTCAATCGATCATGAAAGACTAGATTCTCAGAGAGCTTGATGCAACTCTGATTATCACACAAAATATTGGTTGCTTCCATCTTTCTCCTTAATAGATTCACAAGCAATTTCCTAAGCCATATGGCTTCGCACGAAGCTGTGCTAGCTGCCATATATTCAGCTTCAGCTGAGCTCAGAGCCACGGATTTATGTTTCCTACTACACCAGGAGGTCATTCCTGATCCAATGCTGAAACAATACCCAGTGGTACTTTTCCGATCTGCTGAACTTCCAACCTAATCTGCGCCAGTGAACCCACTCGACCTGATGTCATTGCCTTGGGTGTACATTAGTCCATGCTCAATTGTTCCTCGTATATATCTGAGAACATCCTTGGCTGCTGCCCAGTGCGCCCTCTTTGTTTCTACCATGAACTGACTGAGGGTGTTGACAACGTAACAAATTTCTGGCCCGGTATTGACAAGATACATCAGGGACCCTATGAGCTGCCTGTACAAGGTGGGATCGACTTCTTTATCTTCAGATGCATCAATCTTCTTCCAATTGGTGATCATTGGAGTAGCCACAAGTCTACAGTCCTGCATTCTGAACCTTTTCAAAATCTATGTAGTGTATCTTCCTTGCCCAAGGAAAATTTCACCCTTCTGCTACCAAACTTCCAACCCCAGGAAATAATGCATTCGTCCCAAATCCTTCATGTCGAATTCTGTGGCTAGGTTCTCCTTGCAATCTTTGATGAGCCTGGATGATCCTGTCAGAAAGAGATCATCCACATATAAAACCAGGATTAGAGGCTCATTCTCTACAACCAGATAGTAGAGGTTAGGATCTGCGTCACTCTTGACGAATCCCATCTTCTGCAAGTAGCCATCAATTCGACCGTACCATGCTCTAGGTGCCTGTTTAAGCCCATACAGAGCTTTCTTCAATCTGCATACATGAGATTTCTTCTCATGTGTCTCAAAACCCTCTGGTTGTTCAATGTATACTTCTTCTTCTATCACCCCGTTCAAGAATGTCGTCTTGACATCCATTTGGTGAATCTCCCACCCCATCTGAGCTGCAAGGGATATCATGGATCTAATAGAAGTATACCTGGCTACTGGGGCGAAGGTTTCTTCGTAGTCTATCCCTTCCTTCTGAGCAAACCCCTTAGCCACAAACCTAGCTTTGTATTTTTCTACACTGCCATCTGCAGCGTATTTGACTTTGTAGAGCCATCTCGACCCTACAACTGACCTGTCTTGAGGCCTAGGTACCACTTACCAGACATCATTGGCCATTATGGAACTGTATTCCTCCACCATAGCATCTTACCCATACTTGATGTTGAACAGCCTCCTAAAAACCGGAGAGTTCTCCAACCTGAGCCACCAAGGCTTGGTATTTGTCTAGCTGTTTACGCTGCCTTTTCTCGTTCCTGGGCACCCCAACAAAATCCTCTACATCTAGTTCGAAGTTCCCGGCTCGTTCTACCACTGGTGGTGGGTATATCTACTTGCTCCTCCTTTTCTTGAGGCTCCGCCTGTGGAGTTTTGCCTATAGGAGAAATACTAGTGCTAGTTTCTGCTGGTCGAAGTGGCTGGACCAACGGATCATCCTTTGACTGTTCTTCGGAAGGCATTTCTCGGGATTTTCTAAAAGCTCTGTCCTCCATGAAATTTACATCCCGTCGAATTACAATCTTCCTATTCCCCAGAAGATAGACTCTATATGCCTTAGCATTCTCACTATATCCTACAAGATATCCTTTCTCCGCAGTCTGATCCAATTTCTTCCTCTTTTCTTCAGGTACATGGCAGTATGCCAAACTCCCAAATATCCTAAAATGACTCACCTTAGGCTTCTTACCGGTGAAGACACTCTCCGAAGTAATCTTACCTAATGCCCTGTGAGGAGCCCTGTTCTGGATATACACTGTCGTGTTGCATGCTTCTGCCCATAGAAACTTGGGCATATCCTGATCATACAACATTTCCCTGGCTGCTTCAACAATAGTCTGGTTCTTCCTTTCTGCTACTCCATTCTGCTCCAGATTATAGGGGGTTGTCCACTCTCTTCTGATGCCTTCCCTTGCGCAAAAATCAGTGAAGTCCTTGTCGATGTATTCTCCACCATTGTCTGAGCGCAATATCTTTATCTTCTTTCCTGTCAGATTCTCAACTAGAGCCTTGAACTCTTTGAATCGACCAAAAACCTCATCCTTGATTTTTAGAGAGTAGATTCAAGTCTTTCTGGAACAGTCATCAGTGAAGGTGACGAAATATTCATCACCACGAAGAGCTTTTGTGGACATGGGTCCATAGATGTCTGAGTGTATCAATCCCAGAACACTCTTAGCCCTATTGTTGCTTCTGGAAAAAGTTGCCTTGGTGTACTTGCCTAGTGCACATCCTCTACATACATCATCTCGTTCGGTACTTAATTCTGGAACTCCTGATACTGTTTTCCCAAGAATTCTTAGAGCCCCATGGTGTAAATGTCCCATCCTCCTATGCCATAGTTCATTCAAATCTTTTTCCCCATTGTTGCCTATCAGTGCCATTGGAAATTCTAGCTGTAAGCTATACAACCTATTACTTCTGACTCCAATCTGGGACTTCTTTTTCCAACTCAGGTGTTTGACATATACTTTCTCCTTAATGAAGAAAACGTCAGAGCCCTTGTTTTGAAGCTAAGATACAGAGATTAAGTTCGTCCCCAATCCTGGCACATGCAACACATTGGTTGCTCGAAGCCAATCCCCTGCTTTTGTTTGAAAGACTACAGTACCTCTTCCTACAGGGGTACATTTTGCCTTATTTCCCATGGTGATCTGGAAATTCATCCTTTCTTCCTGATAATTCAAAAAACATTCTCGTATTCCTGTCATATGCCAGGAAGCTCCACTATCTATATACCAAACCTCAAAGGAGGCAGAACTCACTAGGCAAGCGACTTCTTCTTCCAGTCTAGAAGCTAACATAGAATAATCGTGATCCATGTTCTTCGTTCTCTCTTCTTTCGCTGGAGATCTGTGTGAGTCCCTCTGAGTTGATGTCATGGCATCATGCTCCTAACTCATAGCAGATTCCTCAATCCTGTTGCCCGATCTCTGCTCTGATACCATGTGACAATTTCTAACACGAAATTCAACTGCAGTAACTAATTTATTTCACCTACTTATCTCTCACAATAAGTTATTTACGGAACCCTTCAGTAAACATTAAAATAAATTCTACTGCAGTTATCACATTACATAGAGAAAATAACAGTGATATACAAGCACAAGAATCAATCACATCAACACAGTTGTTTTTGGACAATTGTCGCCGGAAAAACCAAATGTGGGAAAACCGGTGCAGCAGATGAGGGTTTATTTATTAATCTTCAGCGACAATCGCTTTACAAGGAATGGTTCTACAGAAAAACTGAGAAACTTCTGAGAGAAACCCCTGAGACAAAGTTTCTCCTCCTCCTGGAGAAGTTTTGACACCCTGGAGACCTTTCACCCACTTTTGCATCACTTCTGCATCACTCTGCGTCAGCCTACGTGAGGACTGCGTCTCCAATGGTGTTGTCTCCCTGCTCTTCCCTCTGTGTTGTCTCTCGAATGACCTGCGTCACCTCCTCCTTATTCTCTGACTGTTGTTGGTGCACTCCTCTTCCTTCACCCTGCAACTCTCCCTCTGAAATCGAACTCCTTCTCCTTGAGAATCGATTTCCCTCGGGTTACTGAGTATTTGCCCGGTGTGTCTCCAAATGACTCTCAAGTCTTCTCTTATACTTTTCCTGTTGATGAATCAACGGTCGAGATTAAGTCTCTAATCGATGGCTAAGATTAAAACAGACTTGATCCTCGTCTCTTAGAAGCTTCGCACCCATAACTTTATTAATACCCATTAATATTTTTATTTTCCTAAGTTTAGACATAGGAACCAATTAAAAATATTAATCATTTTAATAACTCCTCATCCGGGTGGAATTTCTCCAAACGATTTCTGGGTCTTGGAGATCTCATTGTGTTCTAGCCCCTCCACAAAAATTCGGAGCTAGAGCACATCCGATGCTACCCAAAATCAAGAAGGGCAAGTGGAGGAAACCACTCAGTCAGTGACTCCCAGTATAGGGAGAGTTTAAGCCAAGTAGGCAAAGGATTTGTTTAAGATCAAAAGAGAGTTGGATCTTCCAGTATCACCTTCAGCCAGAGGAAGTAGCCACAGAGGTACACAGGGTACATGGCACTTATGACTGAAGTGATCGCAAAGCATGGTTGGAAAGAACAGGTCTTCAGATCAGACTCTGCAAAAGAAAGCAAGGAAGCCTTCAAGTTCAGAGGGAGCAGTTGTAGCAGCGGAGAATGTGGTAGTACTAGAGACAGATCTAGGTGGACGAAGTTCTTTCAAAAGCACCTTCCTTGCTAAGAGGGAATGTTGAAAAGTAGCGAGTAAAGGTGTTCTTGACTCGTGCCTTAGTCAAGATTACCACAAACAGTCTTCCTTTAGCATGCACAAGTTCCTAGAAATCAGGATGAGTCATAGAGAAATTAACTCATGCCCAAGAGTTGGAGGCTTAGCTTTGTTTGTCTCCAAGTGCGAGTTATTTTTGGAAAAGGACGAGTTAGTGAGCTTCAATTTCTAATTGAGGCAAGACAAGTTAGAAGAGTCAATTTGACTTAGTTAACAATTCAATTACAAGTCTGAGTTCCATAATTAACTTGCAGATTTAGCATGATCAAAAAGCTTATAAGGAGGATGAAGGCACCCTATGAAAATTTGGAAACCCCGAATTCTACTGTAGCAATTGATTAAGTTTCTTCTATTTGTTAAATAACTTGAACAAATTATTTACTGCATCCTACGGTAAATATCGAAACTAATACACTGCAGCCTTCACAAATACAATATTGCGGAAGAAAAATAATGCTAGAAGAATAGATGCACACACACACACAAATAACACTGTTATTTTTGGACCAATGTCCCCGGAAAAACCCAACTTGGGAAACCAATGCAGCAGCTGAGGGTTTTATTATTATGCAGTAGTAAATCTGAGTACAAATCTATGGATGCTCAAATCTAGCAATCCATACAGAGAAATGACTGACAGAAGATCTAGTGAGAAAAATCTCACTTCCACTGGTGATCCAACACTGACCTTGGCTCAAGATGAGTTGCTCTCTGTTGCCTCTGCGCAGTCCCTGCGTCAACCTACGTCGTTTTGCGTCACACAACTCAACCCAGCGTCTCTCTCGCTAACCGATCAACTATTGTCTAGGAAATGGACTCTCCTGGTCGTCGAGCTCCCACTCTGGCTTCGAGCACTAAATCACTACTTCTCCCCAACAAAATACGGCTTCCCCTCTTAAGCACTGCGCTGCCTCTCTGCTCTGTGCTACCTCTTTGTGGAACTCTCTATCTCTCTGCTATGCACTCACCAGACTGGAAAATCTTCCTCCCAGTCTTACTATCCCTACCCCTCTTTCACTGCTTCGACCTTAATGAATCACCTCTGGCAACATACAACTGCTACTCTCGAGATCAATTTCCCAGCAAAATAGAATTATCAACTGATTTGGTGTGTCTTCTCCAAGCCCCATCGACTTCTTCTTATAATCCTCTGTTGAGACTTCAACAGCCACAACTAAATCTTAATCGATGGATAGGATTAACTAGAAATCGATCCATGTACTTTTCTAGAACATTCTCACCATGACTTAATTAATTCTGATTAATTAATCATATTTCCTAAGTTTAGACTTACGAAATATTAAAAATTTACGAATAGATCTAATTAAGTCATCTCTAAGTGGAATTTCCAGAAGCGATTTATGGGTATTGGAGAATACATGTATTCTAGCCTCTCCACCAAATCTCGTGGCTAGAACACATCCGATGCTACAAAAACTAACACACCTTTGTAATTCGTTCTTATATGCACAAGTTGTGTGTGTGAGAGCTTGTTGTGGGAAGAGAGTATCTAGGAGCAGCCTAGACACAGATTTGAGGCAGATAATTTCCTTGTAGAAGTGCACTAGGATTTAGGAAGAATTCCTAAATAATAGGGCCCTGCTCAGTGCTAGGAAATAGGAGATTTCCAACAAGATAAGAGCAGAGGTTATACAAGGAAATAGGGAGCAGAAGGTCGAGTCTTGCAGGGAGGTTTCTAGCTTAATCCAAGCAATGAGAAAAGTTGTATTCTCTGTTGAAACAGTTGCCTTGTAAAAGAGATCAGATTGCTCTATTTTTTGTCAATAAAATTCTACAGCTAACAAAGGTTTTTCTCAATTGGGTTCCCCAAAAAATATTGTGTTATTGTTTTGTGCTAAGTCACCGGATTCGTCCTAAACCCCCTACGAATCCCGAATCCAGCGAATCCAACACGATTCGGTCCGGATTCGTGTCCAAATCATATGACACGTCATGTCCTTTTCCGACACGTCGAATCCGAGGTCGTGTCATGATTTTCAAAAGCATGTCACGATTTTGGGAAACGTGTCCTGTTCATGGTAATGTTAAATTCTTAAAGTAAAAGTGACATTCTCCTTAATCTTCATTTTCATCCTTTTACTTAAATTTTTAACATTACCATGAAATGACTCAGGATGTTTGAGAGTGGTTCCAGCCTCATTGGATTTCATATGCAGAAAGTAGAATTTTAGATTTCATTCAAAATCCAGCAGACTTATCAGTTTTTCAGGATTTTAGGATTGGGGGATTGCAATGTTTCCATTGAATTTTGTCATGTATTAGGGTATGGAACTCGTATTTAATCAAGAGCACCAATCCCTCTATGTACCTTGATGTTAGTGACATTGGTTGTCGAACTCCTGTATCATGACCCTCCTAAAAATGTACGCATCACTCAAACAAAATCTTGACTTGACATGTTATGCTTGCTCTATCTTATGTTAATGCTTAAAGGGTGATATTAATGACAAAGATCCCTATACAGATACAGAGGTAATGACAAAGATACCTCTGGATATTAATGCTTAGAGGGTGATACTAATGACAAAGATCCTGATTTTCCAACAAGACTAAAAAATTAGACATTTCTCGTGGTGGCAAGAGGGCCAAGCATAAGAAATA
This sequence comes from Pinus tabuliformis, assembly GCA_031772625.1. NCBI lineage: Eukaryota > Viridiplantae > Streptophyta > Pinopsida > Pinales > Pinaceae > Pinus > Pinus tabuliformis. The sequence goes on from CM062819.1 coordinate 1,703,736,135, forward strand.
GATAATAGATTGACATGTATTTGAATTTTGTATGTACTATGCATGCTAATAGCTATAGATGAAGATCTATGTTTGAAATCAATAAATTTGTATCATTAATTAAAATTTGTGTAAGAAATATGATAATATCTAATTTTTAATATATATATATTTTAATAAAATGATATATAACGTGTCCTGTTCCGGGGGTCAGCATGTCCGAATCCGACACCACGAATCTCGAATCCTACGTGTCCCGAATCCCCGTGTCAGGTGACTTAGGTTTTGTGTGATTGTGTCTTTATCTCTATGTTTTTATTCCGCTACAAATTTTTGTTAGACAAATTTTAGGTCTTCGTGAAACGAACCTAGTTTTAGTTGGTTCATCAAGCAGCTCCATAATTTCAAGGAAATTCTATAGGACAAAAGTGTTTCCAATTCATAGGTTGTTACCAAGATTTCAAGTTATGTGAAAGGATGCAACAAACCTTTAATTTGGAGTATAATTTTTTTTCAAGATCTAAATTCATCATTCCCATTCCATCCCCATTTCTATTGAGAGATCTTAATGTTCTTTGCAGATTCCTTATGATCCCTTGTCAAGCTTTCAGTGATGATGTCAAGGGAAGCTAGGGAGGTTATTTCTCAAGCAATATTGATCACTCTTCTAAGATGATAGGGTTACACCATGAAAACCTTACTTGGAGCAAGGATGAGCCAACATTGTTTTATTTTAACCCCACTGCAACACGTGATTTTGATCCCGTCCTTGATCATTGTGTGATGTTGCTTTCAGTTTGTGATCACCTTATACTTTACATATCCTTGTTTTATTTCATAATCAAGCATAAGGGTAGCTTGTTGGTTTTTGTTAATTTTAGGTATGTTCTATGCTTAGAGCAATTTATTTCATTTTTCACAATTAGCTCAATATCTTTTCTAGATTAGCAATCACGTCAGCATTAAAGTAAACTACAGATAGAACATAAACATAAATCGCAGAAGACAAGCCAAGACAAGAGGACACAAGATGTGGCGCTAGCCAGGGACAAACCCCAATGTGGGGAAACCCTTGATCAATTCTTCTTATATGTTCTTCAATAGTTCAGCACAGAGAGAGAGAGATAGTACGTTTACAACAGAAGTCAGCACTTTGACTTATCTAGATAAGAGCATAGATCATCTCTAAGAAGATGATACATGAGATCAGTTGAAGACATGATACTCCAACTAATTCTCCAAGGTGACTCCTTCACCTATTGTTATGCTGCATTTCGTCATCATGCTGCACCTCACCGCGCCGCACCATGTTGCACCCATCATCACTATGTTGCATCTCATCACGCTTCATTAATCATGACTGTACCCATCACTGTATTGCATTATGTGCCATTGTTGCACCATGTTGCCATACTGACCTATGTGTTGGTTGCATCTTGCTTGCTTGTTGTCCCTAGCTTGCTTGTTGTCCTTAGCATGCTTGTTTTCCTTAGCATGCTTGCTGTTGCATGCTAGCTGTCCCTTGCATGCTAGCTGTAACATTGCATGCTTGGTGTATTTGCTGCTAAGTACCATACAATTGTCCCAATGTTAGTTAGTTGTCCCTTGCATGTTTCTCTCCTTCGGAGACAAATGCTCTAGCTGTTCCAGCAGTTCACGGCAGTTCTGGCAGTTCCCGGCAGTTCCGGCAGTTCCGGCTGTTCCCGGCAGTTCTGGTTGTTCCCAGCAGTTCCGACAGTTCTAGCAGTTCCAGCAATTCCGACTGTTCCCCGCAGTTCCGGCAATTCTAGCTATTCCCGGCAGTTCCGGCAATTCCGGCAATTCCCGGCAATTTCGACAGTTCCCGGCGGTTCCGGCAATTCCAGCTATTCCCGACAGTTCTGGCTTCTGCCCTCTAGATTAGGGCAGCGTTATCCCTTAGGATCTCTCCTCCTACTAAAACCCAAAGACAAGTAGAGAGGAAGAGATCCCAAATGTATTGAAATGACTTGAAGGCCACCTCTATTTATACTAAAACGTTAAGCACAAGTGGGGTTTATTTGGTTGCTAGCCGACCTTGACGAATTGTCCCATAGCACAAATAAATTCATATCTCCATGAATACTTATCGGAATCGGATGATCTTTAGATCAATCCTACACCTCTCGATGAGAGGGATCCAAGAAAAATGTCAGCTTCCATTAATAAGATGACCCACATGGAGTTTGGCCCTAGTTGCCAATTTTAACACTCCCTCTCAACTAGAGAGAACTCCATCCGCTGATCCATATGTCCGACTATACTATCTCTGCCATCAGTGCCCTGCCCTGCTCTGCTGAACCATGAAGAAGAAGAATTGATCGAGAATGTCTCATACAATTCTCTATTGACCCAAAGTTAGTTTCATCTGAAGAGAGCGTGCCATATCACTCTTACTGACCCGAAGTCAGTTTTATTGATCCCAGATCAATATCACAAGACAGTGTCTTAAACCACTCATACTGATCCCAGATCAGTTTCATTGATCCTAGATCAATGGAGGCCATCCTAGCATAGGGAGTATGGTAGATACAACGATGCGTCCATCGATAGTACTACTAATTGTCCCTAACCCCATTTCCCTACTCATTGACTAGATGAGAGGTACTTCCCATGAGTCCCAAACTATATGGGTAGGATGCCTCGACAAGAGAACTAATCATCCTGTCCACAGGAGAACGAATCATCCTGCCCCACAGTCGCCACAGGAGAACTAATCATCCCGGCCCACAGGAGAACTAATCATCCTATTCCACAGTTGCCACCGGAGAACTAATCATCCCAGCCCATAGGAGAACTAATCATCTTGTTCCACAGTTGCCACGGGAGAACTAATCATCCCGGCCCACAGGAGAACTAATCATCCAGTTCCATAGTTGCCACAGGAGAACTAATCATCCCGGCCCATAGGAGAACTAATCATCCTGTTCCACAGTTGCCACGGGAGAACAAATCATCCCGGCCCACAGGAGAACTAATCATCCTATTCCATAGTCGCCACAGGGTATCACAGGGGACGGTTGAACCTGTCATCTTGTACATAGGGCACCACCAGGGAGGATGAGTGGCCCTGTTGTCGTATGTTGCTCCAGTAAGTACCCCAAGCCCCCCAGAGCTCCCAGAGCTCAATGCATGCAACATGCAAGACCCTTATAAGAAGGTCTCTCAACGACTCCAAGTCGTTCGGGAAAGTCACAGATTTGACCTTTCCCCGGGGCTTTGACAAAATGTCTGCGACCTGTACATTAGTCTCAATGTGATGGAGCCTCCTCGCTCATCAACTTACCATATCCCAGATAAGGCAGTATCTGATGTCTATCTGCTGGAGCAATCATCGAATACGGGATTCCTCAATAATCAAATCCCCCCTCTGGTTGTCACAGAGAATCACAGTGGTATTCATCATGTGTACAAACAACTCACTTAAGAGCTTCTGCAACCATGCAGCTTCACACGAGATCATACTCATAGCTATGTATTCGATCTCGGCAGTGCTTATAGCAACCGACTTCTGCTTCCTGCTCATCCATGATATCGAAGCAGAATCCAAAGAGAACCAGCACTGAGAAGTGCTCTAGTGATCCTCCACACTACCTGCCCACTCAGCATTCGAATAATCATGCAGTTTCATATTTCTGGCAGTGTATCTCAATCCATGAGAGATTGTGCCCCGAAGATATCTCAGAAGATTCTTGGCACCAATCCAGTGAGGCTCAACCAAATATGAACTCACCATGCTAACTACAAAACATATGTCCAGACGGAAGTTCACCAAGAACATCAACGCGAATGAGTTTATCAAACTTAGAGGCATTTCCCAAATCTGGTCCAAAATCACTACCATATAACTTCTGAAAGTTAAAATCCTCGAGGTAGTCACTGGCTTGCAGTTTATCATTCCACATCCGGAATCCAACTCCCTCTTACTTCTGCAAATGAGAGGGTCTGCACCTGTCATAAATAGGTCATCCTCATAAGGTGTCGGTATGAGAGGTCTATCATCCACAACCTTTGGGTAATGGTTTGGATTAGTTTCACTCCTAGTGAATCTCAGCTTCATCAGACAGCTATCAATCCTCTCATACTACGCCCGGGGTGTTTTGCTTCAAGCCATAGAGGGCTTGCTTCCACTTGTATACATGAGATTCCCAATCATGAATCTCAAACTCCTTGGGTTGTTCCAAACCTGTGGACCTGCTGCATGAGGGGAATGGTCCCTTTATAAGATTTTCCTTCAGTACATCTCAGACATGTACCTTCATGCTCTTCTTGAATTCAAACATCCCTATCACCATCTGACTCACATCAGGTAGAGCCCCATAGGTAGACCTTCGGTGTTATAGATGCGATATGTCAATTGACATGATCCCCAATGGACCATCCTGCAACTTGATACAAATTGCCAACCCTGAACCCATGAGAAAAAGCATCTTTGAAAATTCTATTTTTTAACACGTACCTTTCCATCGATGAATGCCACCCTGAAACCTTTGACTTCCATTTCCGAGATGGACACCAGGTTCTTCTTGTGATTAGGTACATAAAAGAGATTCTTGTAAATGAATAGAGTTACCCTCATTCAATTGAGGGGTAACATTCCCTACACCCTTTCCGGGATAGGTGGCATCGACTCCAAGTATAATCCCACGGTTGTTTCCGTCTCTACCAAATTCGAGAGAGCACCCTTCTATCCGATGAGGTGCCTTGAAGCACTACGATCAATAAGCCAGATTCCCAAAGAATATGAAGGAGAGGGCCAATACAAGATAACACTTTTTTATCTTATCAGAAACAACATTTGATTCTTCATACCTAGGGTTCCTTGCTTTCTCTGAAGAGTCGGTCATTTCCTTGATGACCTACATTACCTGTCATTCCTCTGATCATTGAAGATGTCCCTGGAATGATTGTTATCATCATCAAGTGATGTGTCCCTACCTCAGACACTCCTTCGCATAATGGCCAAACTTATTACAACCAAGGCATCTGCCTTTCCTTCCACCCTTAGATCCGGACTTCCCATTGAAGTGATCTTTAGGTAGGCCATCAGAAACTTCTGTTGCGCCATTCTGATAATATTCTCTGCTTCGACTTCACCCTTGGTGAATTTGAAGAGGGATGAGGAATCCATTGATCCTTTTTTTTTCCCTTTCCCAACTGTCTTCGGTGATTGCTCTTTCACTCTTGCTTGGGCATTGCCTTCACCTTAGCTCTGATACCATGTTAATTTTAGGTATGTTCTATGCTTAGAGCAATTTATTTCAATTTTCACAGTTAGCTCAATATCTTTTCTAGATTAGCAATCACATCAGCATTAAAGTAAACTACAGATAGAACATAAACATAAATCGCAGAAGACAAGCCAAGACAAGAGGACACAAGATGTGGCGCTAGCCAGGGACAAACCCCAATGTGGGGAAACCCTTGATCAATTCTTCTTATATGTTCTTCAATAGTTCAGCAGAGAGAGAGAGATAGTACGTTTACAACAAAATTCAACACTTTGACTTATCTAGATAAGAGCATAGATCATCTCTAAGAAGATGATACATGAGATCAGTTGAAGACATGCTACTTCAACTGATTCTCCAAGGTGACTCCTTCACCTATCGTTGTGCTGCATTTCTTCATCATGTTGCACCTCACTGCGTCGCACCATGCTGCACCCATCATCACTATGCTGCATCTCATAACGCTTCATTAATCATGACTGTACCCATCACTGTATTGCATTATGTGCCATTGTTGCACCATGTTGCCATATTGACCTATGTGTTGGTTGCATCTTGCTTGCTTGTTGTCCCTAGCTTGCTTGTTGTCCCTAGCATGCTTGTTTTCCTTAGCATGTTTGTTGTTGCATGCTCGCTGTCCCTTGCATGCTAGTTGTAACATTGCATGCTTGGTGTATTTGCTGCTAAGTACCATACAATTGTCCCAATGTTAGTTAGTTGTCCTTGCATGTTGCTCTCCTTCGGAGACAAATGCTCTAGCTGTTCCGGCAGTTCCGGCTGTTCCTGATAGTTCTGGCAGTGCTTGACAGTTCCAGCTGTTCGTGGTAGTTCAGGTTGTTCCCAACAGTTCCGACAGTTCCGGCAGTTCCAGCAATTCCGGCTGTTCCCGGCAGTTCCGGCAATTCGGCAATTCCGGCTGTTCCAGGCAGTCCCGGCAGTTCCGGCAATTCCGGCAATTCCGGCAGTTCCAGCAATTCCGGCAATTCTGGCAATTCTGGCTATTCCTGACAATTCCGGCAGTTCCGACTTCTGCCCTCTAGATTAGGGCAGCGTTATCCCTTAGGATCTCTCCTCCTACTAAAACCCAAAGACAAGTAGAGAGGAAGAGATCCCAAGTGTGTTGAAATGACTTGAAAGCCACCTCTATTTATACTAAAACATTGAGCACAAGTGGGGTTTATTTGGTTGCTGGCCGACCTTGACGAATTGTCCCATAACACAAATAGATTCATATCTCCATGAATACTTGTCGGAATCGGATGATCTTTAGATCAATCCTACACCTCTCAATGAGAGGGATCCAAGAAAAATATCAGCTTCCATTAATAAGATGACTCACATGGAGTTTGGCCCTAGTTGCCAATTTTAACAGTTTTGATATGATGTTAAGTTGGCTTCATCAATTATATGACTCTACATGATTGATTTTACACGTTAGATTAGCTTAGAATAAGTTGTGTGTCATGCATATTGATTTGGAATCCTTCCTTGCTTGTTTATCATGTTCATTTCATTGCATGGTCATTTGCTTGTTTATTCCAAAAATAAAAATGGTAGTTTAATTTATATTTTGATATGTAGTCTTTATAATTTGCTTATTCCAAGGCAAGTGTATCACCCAACTACTATGCTAATGTCATGTCCCCATTTTTATTCTTCTTCATAGCACAGCCAGGGTGGATTTCCAGCGCAGGGGATAGCCAAGTCAATGGAGCATGTCATCAGGGGTCCCGATGTAGTTTTGAGGAGTTTTTATGGGATTTTATGGCATTTGCTTGGCATATTCCATCATCCGCACAGTTTTCCTTTCGTTCCGTCACATTCCAATAACTTTCAAAAATCAGCGTTATTATTGGGCATAACTTAATTAATTATGCTCGAGGTGGCATTCCGGGGAGATTAATTGATGGAACACCTCAATGTAATAACTTGTTGGAACCAGAACGAGAAGATCTACAGGATGGGATGTTGAGAAGAGACTTCCAGTGGCCGAAGAGAGTATGGTGGACGATTTTCCATTTTCCTTAGTTAAAAATGACTTTAATTAGTCATTTAATTAAGGAAAAATAATTAATTGGAGAAAAGGGGCCAAAAGTGACTTAAGTAAAATTAAATTAAATTAAAAGGTCACTTGATAAAGTCAATGGAAGTGCTTCTAGAATAATAATAAACTAATCAAATAAGATGCTTCTAGAGGCTTGGAGATTTATCCATGAGATCTATAAAAGAGGAGGAGAAGGTCATTTGGAGACATCTTGGAGTTGATATTGTTTCTTGTATGAGAGGTTGAGAACCTGGTTCTCTACTCCATTGGTAGCCCTAGGACAAAAACCCTCGGGTGATTTAGAGAGATTGGGCGAGCACCCATCTCCCCTTGGTGGATTCATTCAGAATTCACAAGAGCTCTTATTGGTTGCAGTTTCATTTGGAGAGGCTAGATCCAGCGCCATAGCAGACCCATTTTGAGGTTGGATCTAGTTTGCAGTAGTTGTTTGAGCTTCTCAACTATCCCCAGCGATTTCATATTGTTATGTACTCCTATTTTTTATTGATATAATAAAGCTGAGATTCCCTTCTGCTCATCATCGTTATTTGCACGTTCTATATTGTAAAATTTTACATGGCAATTTTCTATTTTCGAATGGAATTTTTATTTGAAGTGAACGATAATTTTAAGGGAAGAGTTTGTTCCAAATTTTCTTCATTTGGGACATTATAGTGGTATTAGAGCTTCGAACTTGGCTCAACCTGCGAGTTTTCAGTTTTTAATTGAGGATGTTCGAAGATTTCTCTAGTAAAACGGTAACCAGATTCATCAGCTTCAGAACCAAATTATTGACGCCGAGTTGATATTTGTCGTTGTTGGAATCACCATTGCATATAGAGGCCGAAAGTTTAAAGGAGCCAACTATGTTAAGTAAGGGTCGACTGTGTTCTTAGAGAGACCAAACATTTCATTCAAATTTGAAATGTGCTAACGGCATCGTCGATGGTTGAATATGCTGCGAACATCATCATACAAAGACGAAGTCAATTAGTCGTCGGGGCTGATTGAATCACCTATGAATCTTTTTGCAAATTCGTGAGGGCACGAAGAGGTCGAATCATTTGACCATTCAGGTCAAAGGCCATCAGTTGATTGAGCACTGTTAAAATGAAGAGGGTCGAATTTTCTGTAGAAGTTGTCGAAGCCGTCAAATTTCTGCAAGCGAATCAAGAGGTGCTTGGTCAAAATTAAAGTTGTTATTTAAACTTTCATGATCGGTGCATGCACATTCCGACTAGTCTCTGTGGCAGTAAAAAGTTGTTGTTTTGTGGGGACTCATTGTTGTAGCAGGGCTCGGGACCATACAATGTGATATCCATGCATAAGAATCCTGTACGCAGGACGTGGGCCGAGGCACGGTATTAACACAAAGGAGCACTGACCCACTATGACTAGCAGTGATGACAAACGAGTCAAATTTCTGTGCCACATGAAACAAACAACGACGTATAGCTAAGAGGAGTGCAGTCATCGTTCATCTCTTGAGCGGCCACGTGATCAATTGCCTGGACACACCGTTGATTGAGTTGTCTGAATTTTCCTTCATGTCAGGCAGTGTTCACCTTTATGATCTTGTCATGAGCCGTCAACATGGACGGAAGCCACAATTTTGAGTTGACCCTTGCGCACGTCAAACCCAAGGGTTGCGACAAGCGTCCATGATCTTACAGAGGCCGAGAAAACGTGAGCCGCTATTCATTCTTTGGCCACAGGAGATCGATCTACGAAATTCATAAATTATTCAAGGTTTGAGGAGGGCCAAATTCCAAAGACTGTAGCATTGTTCGTGTCATTTGGAGCGTAAGGCCGAGGGGCGGATTTAATTTTTTGGAAGCCATGAACCAAATTTTTATCAAAAGCACAAATGGTACCAAGAAGAACACGCCTGGCTTGAGGCGGTGTTACATGAAGGCCGAATCGCAGATCGTAGAGGGCCGAGCTGCTCTCTGACCGAGATGCTCTTGTCCAGTCGTCACATGCTGAGCAGGGGCCAAGACCGTCGGCTTATTTTGGGCGTGATCCTTCTCTTTGTCAGGAGACCGATAATATTATCAGCAGTGAATCTCCAGTTTGAATTCAAGCATCATTTCTTTTGAGGAGCCGAATATCAAAATTTACATTGCTAGAATGGAGGCCGAATTTGTGTTTTAAGGGTCTTCTCACATTTGGTGTCTAGCTGTAAGTGCTAGTGGCTCGATTTACATTGTAAATGAGCAGCTCCAGCTTCCAATCAAGACCAATCTTCACATTCCACCGTTGGACGAAGTCTTCCACCTTTATGGGCTGCATATTGGTTGTTGGACTGAATATATACCTTGCTGGAACCTAACCTCACTCATAACAGGGTTGTGTTGATTGGATGTGCCAACCATTTCCATTGTCTCCTCTACATAAATGCCAGCTAGACTAGCCTCTGTGTATTGTGGGAAATTTGTTTGAGCTTGAAGAGAACTATATTTGTTGGATGTGACGGAGGCTCATATGATTTGCAGCAAAAGGTGAGGTCGGATTTACTTGCAGACCTGTAGCAGCTCACACAATTTTGAAGGCATTCTTGGCTACTATCCAACACCAGGTTCCATTTTATATTTCCTGTTTTGTATCTTTCTTAACATGATAAGGAAAAATGTGATGTCTTGTTCAAAATATCACTGATGTAAGGTTTATGAGTGGCCGGTTCCTGAGATCAGATATTGTTGTTGGATAGAGATTAATTGTATGCTACAGTGAGCTCATATTGATGTCCTAGACAGTGGCTTAAGTCGTGTGATGTTCATGAGTGAGTGTGAGGTTGTCAATTTGTTGGCATAGCTACTAGCATGGCAGGGCTTATGTAGTGTTGTTTGCATATGTTGTCATTAGAATCTCCTGTCCGATGATGAGTTTTGAGTCTTGATTATGTTATCGCTATTGTTGTTATAAGAACAGAGAGAGAGGGCTATGTACAGTTGAGTGCTTTAGATGACATGAATTTAATGAGCGACTGATGATTCAGCATAGAGATCACATAGAGAAGCATGAGTCAGATGATACACAGAGTGTGCGGGATAGGCCATTTTTGGAGATTCAGCTAGTGGCTCATGTTGAGCCCATGATGGAGGATGAGAAGACACCCTTGGGGCCAGCCATTGGAGTGGAGCAGACAGATGTGCAGGCAGCCTCCAGGGAGGCAGTATTTGCAGACACTTGTCCTTAGGAGATGTTGGAGATTGACAGGGTAGTCTTGCAAGAGGCTAGTAGATGACGGGAGCTGTTGGAGGTGGCAGTGCATCCATATTTGGGCCTACCCATTGATGAGGCGCAAACAAATGTAGTGGCAGCTAGCAAAGCTACAACATATTTAGGCAGCAGCCCTCTCCAGGGGTTCATAGACAGGGCCTGCAGTACAGTTTGCCCACCTTTTCCCATTAGAGGGAGAGAGACAGGATTTCTTGGACATGTTTTGATTGTCCAGGTAGAGCATTAGGAGTTGAGCATGGACCAGTATCAGCATAGCAGATGTATTCCTTGCACAGGAGTCCATGCATTGGATTGGCGAGAGATCATGAGCTGGTACCCTACTGATGGAGTATCATTTTTAGTCAGAGGCATTGTATTGCAAGAGCCCTTAGAGGTGAGGGATATTACATGCTTCAGTTAGCAGTAGGATGTAGGTTAGCCATTCATTAGTATCTTAGCACAACATCAGCATGATGAGATTGACCTTGGTTTATGCCAAGAGTTGGATTGGAGAGAGGTGATGAGTTGGTACGCGATGGATGGAGCAGCATTCCTGGTTGGAGTTATAGCAGAGCAGGAGCCATGGAGCCATGGATCTAGGAGGATTCATTGATGACAGGTTCAGTCAGAGATTGGTCTGGGATCCGAGCATTGAGGGGTCCGTTCATGATGGGTTGACACAGGAGCAGAGCATCACCCAGTGGTTCGTATGGGATCCGAGCATTGGGTCTCAGTTGCGTCGGGCCACCAGATTGGTCCACAGATTTGGATTGCTTGAGGGCAAGCAATCTTGGGGCGGGAGGACTATCATCTCCCAATTTTTCTTCTTCTTCATAGTACATCCAAGGTGGATTTCCAGGGCAGGGGATGGCCAGGTCAATGGAGCAGGTTTATGTCATCAGGGGTCTTGATGGAGTTTTGAGGTGTTTTTATGGGATTTGATGGCATTCACTTGGCAAATTCCATCATTTGCACAGTTTGTCTTTCGTTCCGTCGCATTCCGACAACTTTCAAAAACCAACGTTATTATTGGGCATAACTTAATTAATTATGCTCGAGGTGGCATTCCGAGGAGATTAATTGATGGAACCCCTCAATGTAATAACTCGTTGGAACCGGAACGAGAAGATCTATAGGATGGGATGCTGAGAAGAGACTTTAAGTGGTCGAAGAGAGTATGGTGGGCAATTTACCATTTTCCTTAGTTATAAATGACTTTAATTAGTCATTTAATTAAGGAAAAATAATTAATTGGAGAAAAGGGGCCAAAAGTGACTTAAGTGAAATAAAATTAAATTAAAAGGTACTTGATAAAGTCAATGGAGGAGCTTCTAGAATAATAATAAAATAATAAAACAAGATGCTTCTAGAAAGTCCAATCCAAACATCAAAATTCATCCATGCTCCAATTCATCCTCCAAGAAAGATATGCGAAATTCTCAAGAGAGAGAATGATCCAATACAAGCGATGATACAAAATGAATTCATGTCTCTCCTATTTATACACTCATTAGGAGTTCGAATTACCTAATTAGAGCCTACATTAGCACATCGACTAAAATAATGTGCAAATAACTATCTATTGGAGACAAGCCCACCAAACAAACTCAAAAACAAAATAATAAGCCTCCCAAGAGGTCGAATAATCAATAATGCATGTCGTTGGACTCTCTAAGAGGCCTGATGAAGTCCATAAGTGCCAAAATGATGAATTGGACTTCCAAAAGTAATGGACAAGGGGTTGGCCCCTTGTTCTCCACATAATAAACCTGTGGTGCTCTCAATGGCTATGAGGGCACACAAGTGACCTCATGAGTCTCCAAGTGATTCGAAGATGCCTATAGTCCATCTGAAAGGACTCAAACGATGGTGTAAGTGATGTCACATTAGCATACAAGTCCTGAGTCATCTGCCAAGTGCATGGTACAACTGTGAGGCAGGTTGGGCAAAAGTGAACCAAGTACATCTTCCTCATCCAATAGGTGGATCTCGAGCAATCTATGAACATCTTTGGGAATCCATGGAGTGTTGTCTACTGTTGTGGAGGCCCATTGCTCTCAACACACACCCTACATGTGCCAATGTAGCCCTCTGGAGGGTTAGGACCCCGTATAGAGAGAACAAACCCAAGATGGAGACCACCTGTAATCCTGCATAAGATGCAATGCGTCCCCTAGCCTTCCAGTACAACAAGGCATCAAGGAAATCGAGTAAAGGAGCTTACAAACCATGGACAATAGGTGGGGACTTCATAATGGCATGTCATTCCATAATGAGCTTTGGTATGTGCTAATATCTCCAAGCTCCAAGTGGGGTTAACCAAGTATCCTATTAGGTGGTTTTTACTTCTAATGGGATAGTATGTCCAAGGTACATCCTTTAAAAGGGTGGTGGCATGTGATGGAGATATGAATGGAGTAGGGAACGAAAAGGGCAGCCTTGGCTCACATGTTGGGGTACAAGGGTAGCTAATACAAAGGAAGCCCACACTTGGGTATATAATGTATAGGACGGAGCAATTGTGGTACATGAGGTGCCCCGACCTGGATTTTTCCACCCTTCTTTATATGCCTTTTGCCTTTTATGAATTTTCTTTAATTGACTGCTTGGGGCTCAAGGGTTAAGAGCATGATGTGTGAGATATAGCAATGAATACCCCCTTTAAGGTAGGGTGGTTCATTGCCCACCAAGGGTTGGAACAATCATGGGTTCCTAAATGATAAAGGAGGCTCATCTAGGGCCTGTAGGAACCAGGGTGATGGCCATGATGACGGGATCACTCATGTACTGGATTTTTCCCACGTGCTAAATGTGTTTGTCCCAACCATCTTTTGCATTTTGTGGTACATTTTCCTGTTTGATGTGGCCAATTATGCTTTTACTTTTATTTTCAGGTGCATCAACCTCCAGGGCATCATTCCAGGCCCTACCCAAGGTGTGGGCAAGGGGAAGGGGAAGGCTAGCCCTATGTGGCCCAGTGGAAGAATGTAGACCCGAGTGGGAAAAATGATGGATGGGGTTATAATGAGTGGAAGGGGAGTGATATATATGGATGAGGGAGCGAGACCACGCAACCAAAATCAAGGTTTCCCATGTAGTACCATCCCTGAAGCCCAAGGGTTAGTAAAAGAGATCCCACGGGACTAGGGTCAAAGGTTAACATCCAAAAGAGGTCTAGGGGACAAGAGCACAGACCTAGCCCACTCCTTCGTGTGTCCGCCTGAAGGGAATGGAAAAAAGCGACCATTCTCATATCTTATCCAACCTGCCTAGCTTGAGGTGGTCCCCATTAATCCATGCCCAAAAGTGTCCATGATAAGCAAACTACAATACTCAATTACCAAATGGCAAGGCATACCTTTAGGTTTGGGAGAACCACCTTCAAACATACGATCATGACAGAGGGGTGAGGGTTCACATGGCTGGCTCAGGTGGTGGAGAAATGGCACAACGAGATAGTTGGTGGCTACAAGGGACTGTTGGCTGCCAATTGAGGACCATCTTGGAGAGAAATTTTCTTCTAGGGATATCACCCACAAAATGGTGGGTAACAGGCCCTACTATGATCCACAGATAACCGAACTCAGATGTGTCTTGCCTATTCTCTAATCAATATATTCATTGGTCTACCCCATGCATCTAATTAAGTGGGTAATCTATTGTTAGGTAATAGGTATTAACCATTTTTGCATTCAGGTGCTTTCATTTAATGTTAAACGCATTCCAGTAAAAATCAAAAGTTGAAATTGGATTATACACCACATTCAATTGTGTAATTTCACCTTAGTGGTTATCATTTGCCCCTAGTCCAAGTTGAACTTCCTTAGGGCCTTTCTTTCATTGTGTAGGATGGGCACAAATAAGAGGCTCTGATGATGGTAGTGGTGCATGTGATTCATACTTAACACTTGTCATCGTTTTCATCATTTTGTTATGCCATGTTTTGATTGGTTGTTGTTAGTGGCTTATATTGGTTCATTATTGGCCATGTCCAATGAAAAGGGGTTGGAAATACCTAAGATTGATGCAATTGTAAGAAAAGAAAATGCATAAGTCAAATGTTAAAATGCAAAGGAGTGGCAAGGGATGTAAAGCAATTAAAAGACAATTATAGCTTGAGCTCTACACCCTCTTATATAGATCCATGCATATCACACCAATCAAAATAAAAGGAACTCTCAATGAACATATTGACTCCAATGAAGGGATAAACTTCCCATCATTAAAGGGGGATTATGTCATCATTATTACATGATAAATCAATGAAAGTTTATTAAGCAAGCCAAATCAAAGAAAGAAAAGGGAAAATATGGGGGCCTGGGATAACAAAAACAACAAAAGGTAAATCAAGTAGCTAAGTGCTCCCTTTCTAGAGGCATTCATGGACAATTGTTTTACACAGTATAAGACTATGACACCTTTCATGAAGTAAACCCCAAGCCATGACACCTATCACTTGTGCTTACCGTTTGAAAAGGTGGGCCTAGGAACCATTCCTCCCCTTAGGGTTGGAAGGATATAATAGAGTCATGTGATAACCCTCCCATAGCTAGGTATGGTAACGTGTATACAATCATAAGCTAGTAATACATTTCAAGATGATACTTGTGTGAAGCACTTTAATGGATTTGACATTAAATAGAGTCCACCCTAATTCTCTTATGCTTCTTGTACCCGATATGTTGATCTCACATTATTCCTTGAGTATGTGCTAGATGATTCTTCTAGGTGCAGCTAGGATCCCTTGAGGGATGATATGATGTTTTTCTAGCTCTTCAAAGATGATCTCCATCCACTTTGATGATGACATAGGACGCTGGGAACCTTTTGAAGGACTTTGACCTTGAGATTGACTTAACATAGTTGATGAGACCATCCCTCAACTAAATCAAACAGTTAAGCGCTCCCCTTATAGAGGCATTCATGGACAATTGTTTTACACAACCTAGTATAAGACTATGACACCTTTCATGAAGTAATCCCCAAGCCATGACACCTATCACTTGTGCTTACCATTTGAAAAGGTGGGCTAGGAACCATTCCTCCCCTTAAGGTTGGAAGGATATAATAGGGTCATGTGATAACCCTCCCATAGTTAGGTATGGTAACATGTATACAATCATTAGCTAGTAATACATTTGAAGATGATACTTGTGTGAAGCACTTTAATGGGTCCAACTTAATGCTCTTATGGTTCTAGTGCCCGAGATGTTGATCTCACTTTATTCCTTGAGTATGTGCTAGATGATTCTTCTAGGTGCAGCTAGGATCCCTTGAGGGATGATATGATGCTTTTCTAGCTCTTCAAAGATGATCTCCATCCACTTTGATGATGAGATAGAGCACTTTGACGCAGGACGTTGGGAACCTTTTGAAGGACTTTGACCTTGATATTGACTTAACATAATTGATAAGACCCTCCCTCAACTTTAGGACCTTGGATGTTGCCCAAAGATTAGATGTACCTAGGAGATGATATGATGCCCCCAAGCTATCATTATATCTTTTTGATGGATGTTATTCTTCTCTTGATGATGACTGATTATAATGATGACCTGGAACCCCTCTAGAGGGGATTTTACACCTTCAATAGTGATGTTGTCAACCTTATGATGTATTTGATAATCATGCGATCTTTCTAGAGGATGACATTGGCTCAAGAGGGTTTTCCTTGGTGATTTTTCCTTGGTGATGAAGCACCATTTTGATGATGAAACATGACCTTTAGGATGAGACAAACCCCTTGGGACATCCTTTGCACCTTTTCATGGAGAGACATGCCTTTTAGGAGATGACATAACCCTTGAGAGGCATTTACACTCACCTGTGGGTTGATTGAGGCTTATTTGTGTACTATTACATTATTTTGGCTATCTTTGGGGATCAGCTTGATGACCTATGCACCTTGTATCATAGATAACTTGTTTTTAGGGGCCCCTAGAGTAAATTAGAGCTAAATTGACTTGGTTTCCCTCATATATATAAGGAAGTCGATTTGTCTCTTGGTTCATTGACACACTTGGTGTAACACATCCCCTCCTACTCTTGACCCAAAACATAAGTTAGAGGAAGTGGCCACTATGCTGACCTGAGATCCAAGGTAACGTAATGCGTATGGGATCTAAAAATTTCAATCTTTTTTTACTTCCTTAAAACTTCACATGGATGACTTCACTGCGTTCGTCTCGTCGAGACGATTGCGGTGATATAAATTTTGTCTTGATCCGATATCCAAATCAAAAGTTATAACCATTTAAAGTTCTTAGTGCCACATCATCCATCCGCCACGTGGCATCCAGTGACTGTCCCAGTCAGCCCCACCGCTAACACGTGGCATCAATACAATGGTTGGCGACTCATTCATGACGACCATCCCTTGCCTTCCCACAGGTTCACGTGGCTTAAGCTTACCCACATATCAGATGTCAGAGTTAGTGGGTGCAGGTCCCAATGCCACGTTATCTCAAGATTTACTCGTCATCGAGAATCCTTTTCCCCACAACATCGTTTCCTCCGAGAAGAATTCTCACCGAGAGCACATCAACAATGAACATCCTTCCACCCCGGGAGTTTCCTCTGAGAAGGGTTCTCACCAAGAACTCCCCCCTTTCGCCAGCGCTAAAACTTTTGAGAACCTTTGCCGTTGAAACCCTTCTCCACGAGATACGTCATCTTGGGAGTATTTTCTCGTCGAGAATTCCTTTCCTTCTTGTGCTAGTTCCCCACGGTTCTTCAAAGGTCGATTCTCGCTGAGAACCATTATCAGCAAGAACCACTAACTCACCCCACCGTTTTCCCCGAGAATGCTCCCTTCGAGATTACGGCACACAACGAGTCTGGAAACATTAACTAACCGGTAAATATTTGTCTAAGGACAAAGTCGCAAGATTTACTTTCTCAGCGTTTATAAGAGGTGGCTCAGACCATAACCTCTGAGCTCTGAGGTCTGAGATACACGGTCACGCACCTGGTCATGGGGGCTAACAAACGGTGTCAATCAACATTGAAGTTTTGTTAAAAGCTCGACCCATGGTGAAAGAAATGGGACTCCTCTCTGCACACTGTTGATTTGGGGTAGCATCGAATGTGCTCTAGCCATGAAAATTGGTGGAGAGGCTAAAGCACATGAGATCTCCAAGACCCAGAAATGGTTTGGGGAAATTCTACCCGGTGAGAGAGATATTAAAATAATTAATATTTTTAATGGGTTCCTAAGTCTAAACTTAGGAAAATAAAAATATTAATGGGTATTAATATAAAACTGGGTTAGAAGGTTCTAAATGACATGGATCAAGCCAAATCTAATCTTAGCCATTGATTAGAGATGTAATCTCGGTCATTGAAGACTCAACAAAAAAAGTATAAGAGGAGGCTTGAGGGTCAATTGGAGATACACCAAGTTGATTAGTCAGTTCGATTTTCTGGAGCAGGGTTTGCTGAGAGAAATCGAACCAGTGATCAGAGTTGCAGCGAGGGGCAGTGAGTGCATAGCAGAGAGGCAGAGATAGTGCCGGAAGACCAGCGCAGAGGCAGAGAGGCAGACGCAGAGCCAGCAGGAGCCACGCAGAGGGCCAGAGTGACTGCGCAGAGGGCCAGAGGGCCTGCGTGGGTGACGCAGAGGGCCAGAGAGCCAACGCAAAGCATCTGTAGGCTGACACAGAGGGTTCTAGGTTGACGCAGAGGCCAGGAGGGCTGACGCAGAGCCTTAGAGAGGCGTTGGAGAGAGTTTCGTGGAGCAAACTTGCTGAATATCTGCTTCCGAAGAGAGGTATTACTGCCAGATTGATTTCTCTGTCGGGTGAGCCAATTTGGCACCCAGTTGTACTCAAGAAAAGCTGCTTAATAATAAAACCCTCAAAACTGCTGCACCGGTTTCCCAAGTTGGGTTTTTCCGGGGACGATTGTCCAAAATAACGGTGCCCCTTGTGTGTTTGTCTATTTCTTTTAATTGATGATCTGTAGATGGTTGAGACTGCATTGTGTTTATTTCAGTGTTTATATGGTTAAATAACTTGTTCAGTAATTAAAGAAGTAGGTGAAATAAACCAAATGGTGCCGGAAAATTTCTAACGGTTAGACTTAGAAATTTCAACATGGTATCAGAGGATTGTAGATCACAGGAGAGCTGAAGGCACCCACTGAATCAGAGAATTGCAGCAGAAACAGCTGTCCCTAGTGACAAAAGTTATTCCTGAGCAAAAAGAAGCAGAGAAGGAGTAACGCAAAGAGCCTGCGCCATCATTTCGAGCCAGAGAGAGGCTAGCGCAGAGGCAGAAGAAGGCAAAAGAGGCTCACGAGGAGCCACGTCATCCTACTCAGACAAGTAGGAGTGACGTAGTTGGCCAAAAGAGCGATTCAACCTTACTGGGATTGCACAGAGCCAAGAGGCTCAGTTTCTTCAGTTGTTGGGGCATAGGACGTTGTGGGCAGATTGTGGAGTGTGAAGCTGGTGGGGTGTTGTTGTTGTCGAGGAAAAACAGTACCTAACGGAACAGAACCAAGGTAGAGGGAGTTGCTACCTAGGCGGATTTCTAGCCAAAAAATCCAGATTAGTGTTGCAGAAGCAAAGGGGATCGAGGAGAAGCGATTCGACTGTTGGCAGAAGGATTTCCAGGAGGGAAATCGAGACTCAGAAGGAGTCTAAGAGAGGATTTCCAAGAGGGAAATCGAGACTCAGAGGGAGTCTAGGAGAGAACTTCCAGAAAGGGAGTAGAGACTCAGAGGGAGTCGAAAAGAAGAGCAGAGATGGCAATGAATGGGCTGAGTGATCAGGACAAGTTGGATGGAGCATCCAACTTTGTCATCTGGAAGGCCAGGATCCTGTCTATTCTGGATCGACATCGCATCAAAACCTTCGCCTTAAGAACCGTGGCTATCCCAATCGACCCAGCTAATAACGAAAGGTATGAGGATGCGATGGCCAAGGCAAAGTGCATAATCCTTGATGGGGTCAAGGATCATGTAGTTCATCACATTGCCAAAAAGAATACGGCAAAGGAAATGTGGGATACCTTGACGACATTGTATCAAGGCACTTCCGTGCAGAGGAAGATGTTACTAGAGAATCAGTTGCGGTCGTATCAGATGCAGAAGGGGGAGCAGATACATCACTTCCTCAGTAGGTTGCAGGAGATCCGGGACCAACTAACTTCTGTAGGGGCCACGCCAAATCAGGAGTCAATGGTGAGGACCGCCCTGAACGCAGTCTCCAAGGAGTGGGAGACATTCGTCCAAAGCATTTTGGGCAGAGTGAATCTTCCAGGATGGGAAGAATTATGGGCAGCTCTTCGCCAAGAAGAGATCAGACAGCTGACCAAGGCGGGAAGTAGCGACAAAGGAGCCCGGGTCAAGAAAGAGGAGGAAGAGGATGCAACTCTGGCATCTGCAGGGCAGCAAGGGAAGAGGAAGAAAAAGGACCTCTCCAAGATAAAGTGCTTCAACTGTGGGGAGTTGGGCCATTATGCAACCCAGTGTCCCAGGAAGAAGAATAAGGGAGAGGCTTCTGACTCCAAGGCAACGCCAGCTAAGGCGGAGAAGGAGGTAGAGGATGATGACAATTGTGCCATGAGTGCTCATGTACCTCTAGAGAAGAGGTGGGGAGACATCGAGCTGTAGTCAGGAGGACTACAGAAGATGTGGGGCAAGATCCTTGAGGTACCCAAACTCTTGGATCATATCCGACTACGGGAGCCTCGAGAGACAGTAGCAGGATGGCGAATGTGGGTAGAATGCGGATGAAGCGGCAGAGAGTGCTGGAGTGTAGGGATCTGTAGCAGCGCAATGGAGAATGCAGCAGTGCAGGAAGGCACAGAGGTTTTTGCAGCAGTGCGATAGGCACAGCGTTGTTTTAGCAGGGCAGAGGCAGTAGAGGGAGCATAGGATAGCAACAGAGAGAGCTTCAGCATCAGGAGGGTTTCTAGCCTGACAAGGATGTCATTAGTTGGGTAGATCAGTTACCATCGTCTCAGTAATTGAGTTGCAGTGCAGCAGTAGCAGTGGTAGTGCTATGGGCAACATGATGCAGCATGAGGAGAGAGGACTGCAATGCAGATGCAATGTTGGGAGCAAGGACCAACAACAGCACGGATGCAGAGGGAGTTTTCATACAGATGTAGCAGTGGCAGTGGCAAAGCCATGGGCAGCATTACAGGATGCAGCAATGCAGAGGATGTTGGGCAGCAAAGCCAAACATCAGCACAGGTACCGGTGCCGGATGATCAGTGGTGGAGTATTACTAGAGCACATTCCTCGCTAAGAGGGAGTGTTGATTTGGGGTAGCATCGGATGTGCTCTAGCAATGAAAATTGGTGGAGAGGCTAAAGCACATGAGATATCCAAGACCAAGAAATGATTTGGGGAAATTCTACCCGGTGAGAGAGATATTAAAATAATTAATATTTTTGATGGGTTCCTAAGTCTAAACTTAGGAAAATTAAAATATTAATGGGTATTAATATAAAACTGGGTTAGAAGGTTCTAAATGACATGAGAGGGCTGCAGTGCAGATGCAATGTTGGGAGCAAGGACCAGCAACAGCACGGATGCAGAGGGAGCTATCGTACAGATGTAGCAGTGACAGTGGCAGAGCCATGGGCAGCAATGCAGAGGATGTTGGGTAGCAAGGCCAAACATCAGCACAGGTACCGGTGCCTGATGATCAGGGTGATGCTCAGTGGTGGAGTATTACTAGAGCACATTCTTCGCCAAGAGGGAGTGTTGATTTGGGGTAGCATCGGATGTGCTCTAGCCATGAAAATTGGTGGAGAGGCTAAAGCACATGAGATCTCCAAGACCCAGAAATGGTTTGGGGAAATTCTACCCAGTGAGAGAGATATTAAAATAATTAATATTTTTAATGGGTTCCTAAGTCTAAACTTAGGAAAATAAAAATATTAATGGGTATTAATATAAAACTAGGTTAGAAGGTTCTAAATGACATGGATCAAGCCAAATCTAATCTTAGCCGTTGATTAGAGATGTAATCTCGGCCGTTGAAGACTCAACAGAAAAAGTATAAGAGGAGGCTTGAGGGTCAGTTGGAGATACACCAAGTTGATCAGTCAGTTTGATTTTCTGGAGCGGGGTTTGCTGAGAGAAATCGAACCAGTGATCAGAGTTGCAGCGAGGGGCAATGAGTGCATAGCAGAGAGGCAGAGATAGTGCCGGAAGACCAGCGCAGAGGCAAAGAGGCAGACGCAGAGCCAGCAAGAGCCACGCAGAGGGCCAAAGTGACTGGGCAGAGGGCCAGAGGACCTGCGTGGGTGACGCAGAGGGCCAGAGATCCAGTGCAGAGCATCTGTAGGCTGACGCAGAGGGTTCTAGGCTGACACAGAGCCTCAGAGAGGCATTGGAGAGAGTTTCGTGGAGCAAACTTGCCGAATATCTGCTTCCGAAGAGAGGTATTACTGCCAGATTGATTTCTTTGTCGGGTGAGCTAGTTTGGCACCCAGTTGTACTCAAGAAAAGTTGCTTAATAATAAAACCCTCAGAACTGCTGCACCGGTTTTCCCAAGTTGGGTTTTTCCGAGGACGATTGTCCAAAAATAACGGTGTCCCTTGTGTGTTTGTCTATTTCTTTCAGTTGATGATCTGTAGATGGTTGAGACTGCATTGTGTTTATTTCAGTATTTATATGGTTAAATAACTTTTTTAGTAATTAAACAAGTAGGTGAAATAAACCAGATAGTGCAGGAAAATTTCTAACGGGTTAGACTTAGAAATTTCAAAACACACACCTTTGGGTAATGCAGTCGAGGTTGTGGTGGTTCTAAGCAAGACATGGAAAGCGTATGTCGTTCAAGCTACACAAATCCAATGTAAAGGAGTCTAACTTGGTTCGATTGCGGTGGTTCTGCCCAAAACTTGGACCATGAGCAATATGCTCGATCTTGAATCCAATTGTTTTCAAAGACATACGCCCAGTCTCTATACAAATTACGTAACGGGACAGAGCGATGATCTCGTCACACAATCTTGAACCTAGTGGTTTTATAAGAGATCCACCACTTGGATTAACACCACAATATGTTGAAGGAAGCGCCTCAATGGCCTTACTAGACTCAGGAGACTTAGTCAACCTCCTCAGTAGCAACTCAAACACACAATCATGTTGCTAATAGTCATACACACAACTTACACACAATGATGACAACAGTGCATGTCAATCACCAATTCCATCAATTTCTCAAACATACACAAAGGCTTATTTATCCCTTTTGATCAGGAAATCATTACATCCAATATCCTTACAGCACACAAGGAATTCAACCATTCATGTAACAAGCATACAAGGAACTAAGCATTTAACAGGGCATAATCTTCTTAACAAGTGCATCCTGCACTCACAAGGGTGTATTAGCATTTGAAAATCCCTACATAAAAGCACAAGTACCATTGCATACAAGCAGGACTATTCATCAGAACTTTGAAGCCTTTGAACTCAGGGAACCAATCATCCCTCATGCAACAACATTAAGTTCGGCATTTATATATAAAGTCATGTATGAAGGCATCATTGTAAGGCCACAATACCAAGGGAACATGCTTCAGAACTTTAAAGCTTACAAGCACAAGAAGATCAACCAATCTTCTTACAAACAACACTAGAATGAGTATTCATGTTCAGATTCCCTGGCTGGAATCACCAATGCAAAATCACAACACATAATAACATGCATCAAAACATCATTTCCTTTCCATTATAGGAAACCATAAGCAGTCATGCAACAAGTGCAACATCAATTTAACATTTCAACAAGAACTTAGTAGCAAGGAAAGCATATAAACACTTATCTTAATTTAACACTGAAGTTGGGCAACTGAGATCAGGACTACAACTCTCCACCCAACCATAGACAACTACAACCAACCTCTCACTTGTCGTTGTCACCGTCGACCTAGATTCTAGTGCTTGAGATGGAGCGCTTTTGGAAAAGAAACCAAATCGTATTTTCAGCTGAACAAGATTTCACAAGGTTGCAATACCTTCATCCACCAACTACACAGATTTCCACTCAGTCGTCTAGACTTACAACCAGAATTTGTTGATTTGGGGTAGCATCAGATGTGCTCTAGCTACGAAAATTGGTGGAGAGGCTAAAGCACATGAGATCTCCAATACCCAGAAATGGTTTGGGCAGATTCTAAACTATTTGGGAGATATTAAAATAATTAATATTTTTAGTGGAGTCCTTAAGTCTAAACTTAAGGAAAATAAAATATTAATGTGAATTAATATAAAACTGTGTTAGAAGGGTCCAAAAGTCATGGATCAAGCCAGAGTTAATCTTAGTCGTTGATTAGGGACTTAATCTCGGCCGTTGAATTGTCAACGAGAAAAGTATAAGAGGAGGCTTGAGGGTCACTTGGAAAACACACCGAGTTGATCAAGATTTCGATTTTCTGGGGCAAGGTTTGCTGAGGAAGTCGAAAGCGTGATCAGAGTTGCCGCTGAGGGGTAGTGAATACAGAAGCAGAGAGGCAAAGATAATACCTGGAGGATCAACGCAGAAGCCGGGAGAAACAGATGCAGAGTCAGCCAGAGGTTCACGCAGAGCCAGCCAAGGCTCACACCGAGGTAGCCAAGAGCTACGTAGTGCCTCAGAGAGCCAGCGTGGGTGATGCAGAGGCTCTAAGCGCTGACGCAGTGCCTCCAAAGGCTGACGCAGGGCGAGCTAGGGTGACATTGGGAAGACGTTGGGCCAGAAAGGGCTGACGCAGTCCCTAGACGCTGACGGTGGGGTTTTCGTGGGGCAGATTGGAGCTGTCGGAGTGTTTATCCGAGGCTTCAACCGAAATAACTGTCTCCAATTGAGAGGTACTACTGCCAAGATCATTCTCTGTTGGGTGAGCTGGATTGGCACCCAGATTGTATTTTGAAACTGCTTAATAATAAAACCCTCAGATAGCTGCACCGATTTTCACGCACAACGGTGTCACTTGTGTGCTTGTTTTTCCTTCAGTTGATGATCTGTAATGTGTTGAGCATGTACTTGTATTTATTTTCAGTATTTACATGGTAAATAACTTGTTAATTAATCAGAACAAGTAGGCATAAATAAATCAGAAAAGTACATGAAGGGTTTCTAACAGTTAGACTTAGAAATTCCAACTGAATTAACATCCTCATCAAGATACCATATAATAGAGAATCACCAGCTCAGTGTCAGAAGAAGAGATTCCACCATCAAGAAGTTTCTTCAGTGGATAAGCAACTAGTGGAGAGAAGGAGTCACTTCTCCAGTTGGTTCATCAATGGGACAAACACCAGAGCTTCAGCGCCCAAGGCAACTCTTGGTGGTTTCTCGGTCTCACAAACATCCGAGTGTTCCTTCCCCAATGTAATAGGTTCTTCAATCCCCAAGCTTTTGGCGGTTCCTTCAACCTTCAATCAAGCCTCAGCTCTCCATATCTTTCTTCCCAACCACCCTCTTCTCGAGGATTCTCTAGTTGGTCTCTATATATCATTGTCTCTGCATTTAGCCTTAATACCCAGTCAACTCACTTAATTCTTTCCAAACAACTCATGACTGATGTGTTAATTTTTGACAATTCCTCAAGCGATCTCCATCTCAAGCAAACTGGAATCCATGTCCCATTTTCTCTGGCTTTGTGTAATCACAATTATTAAAAATGGGGAATAATTTAACCAAGGGCTATCACACTTGGTTCAAGTATTATTGATTAGTAATTTTTCTCCCTTGCGCACTACGGAGACCTAGTTGAGTGACTTCTCTTGGGTGGATTTGTAATGTGATGTGATCTCTTTTCATGGATTTTTATGGTGGATCTTGGATGTTGTTGATCAAGTAAGTTAGTTTATTTGCTTTATCTTAGTATTATGTTCCATGGGATTAATGTTCTTGTGCTAAGTTGTTTTATTTGGTATTTACATCATGTCCCTTATTAAGCTAAAACCCTTCCTCCAAATATTTAGGGAATAGATATAGGTTTTTCTTTCCCTTAACCATCCAAGAAATTGAGAACCTAGATCTCAAAACCTAGGGTAAGTTAACTTATTTTCCCTAGTTTGTTTGGATTTAATGTTACTCCAATGAAACCCTATAATTATTTGTATCCTAGACTCCATATGCCCTAGATTGAGAACGAACTAATCCATCTCTCCTGCGGCGTTCTTTTAAAATATTAACATCGTTTTTATTTTTATTTCATGGCAAAATAGGGTTAAATTATAGCGAAATCTTATATTTTTAACATTTAATGACTTGTCAATGTATGCCCTAGGGTCAAACAATGTTTAAATGTGCATTAGAGAAGAAAAAGTAAATTTTTCCATGTATTTTCTGTTGGAATTTCTATTTCTAACCTGTTAGAAATTTTTCCTATACTATTTGGTTTATTTCTTCGTACTTGTTTAATTACTTAACAAGTTATTTACCATGTAAATACTGAAAATAAACAAAAGTACAGTATCAACATCTACAAATCATTAGCTGAAAGAAATCAAGTAAACAAGTGACAGTTATTTTTTGACCAGTGTCCCCGGAAAAACCCAATGCGGGAAAACCGGTGCAGCTATTCAGAGGGTTTTATTATTATGCAGTTTTCAGAATACAACCAGGGTGCCAGAAATGGCTCACCCAACAGAGAATGCCCTCGGTAGTAGTACCTCTCCTCGGAGACAGATATTATGGTTGATTAATCACCGAATGAATGATCCCACAGCAACAATTGCAGCTCCCACTGCTCTGCGTCACTTTGATAGGGACTGCGTCACCCTACCTGGCTCACCAGCTCCTAGTCTATCCCATGAAATCCTCCCAGCGATGCCTCTTGGCCCTGCGTCAGCTCTGCTAGCCTCTGCGTCATCTTCTAAAGCTTCTGCGTCAGCCCTTAGACCCTCTGCGTCACACACGCTGGCCTCTCCTGGCTCTGCGTAGCTCCTAGCTGCCTCTGCGTAGCACCCAGCTGCCTCTGCGTCAACCTCTCTCGGCTCTGCGCTATCTCTCTAGTACCAACTCTGCCTCTCTGCTATGTATTCACTGCCCCTCATTGTTGATCATTGATTCTATCTCTCTTAGCAAACCCCGCTCTAGAGAATAGAATCACTGATCACTCTGGTGTGTTCTCCAACTGATCCTCAAGCCTCCTCTTATACTTTTCTCGTTGGTCCATCAACGGCCGAGATTAAATCTCTAATCAACAGCTAAGATTAGATTTGGCTTGATCCATGACTTTTGGAACCTTCTAACCCAGTTTTATATTAATACCCATTAATATTTTATTTTTCCTAAGTTTAGACTTAGGAACTCCATTAAAAATATTAATTATTTTAATATCTCCCAAACTGGTTAGAATCTGCCCAAACCATTTCTAGGTCTTCAAGATCTCATGTGCTTTAGCCTCTCCACCAATTCTCATGGCTAGAGCACATCAGATGCTACCCCAAATCAACACTCCCTCTTAGCGAGGATTGTGCTCTAATAATTTTCCATATTGAGTATCACCCTGATTATCCAGCACCGATCTCTGTGCTAATGCTAGGCCTCCCTGCCCAACATCTTGTACATTGTTGCATCCTGTATTGTTGCCCATGGCCCTGCCACTGCCACTGCTGCATCTATATGGCAGCTCCCTCTGCATCCATGTTGCTACTAGTTCATCCTCCCAGCACTACATCTGCACTTCATCACCTCTCATCATGCTGCATCGTGCTGCCCATAGCACTGCCACTGCTAACTGCTGCACTGCAACTCAGTTACTAAGAAGTAAGTAACTGATCCACCCAACTCTGACATCCCTGTCAGGCTAGAGACACTCCCGATGTTGAAGCTCCCTCTGTCGCTAACAAGTGCTCCCTCTACTGACCTCTGCGTTGCTGCAACAACTCCCTGCATCTCGCACCGTTGCACACCTCTCTGTGCCATCCTGCACTGGTGCAACACTCTCGTGCCTCTCGCATTGTTGCAGCCTGCTAGCCTTGTGTTGTCCCGGGACTCCTACACTGTAGCACTCTCTGTCGCTCCATCTGCATCCGTCTCTACCGACATCCGCCAGTCCTGCTACTCCTCTTCGGGGCTCCTATAGCAAGGTATAATCCAAGAGGTTGGGTACCTCAAGGATCCTGCCCCTCATCGCCTGTAGTCCTCCTGACTACAGCTCGATGTCTCCCCACTTCTTCTCAAGTGGCACATGAGCACTCATGGCACAATCGTCCTCCTCCTCGACTTCTTTCTCCGCCTTTGCAGGCGCTGCCTTCGAGTCCGAAGCCTCTCCCTTGCTCTTCTTCCTAGGACACTAGTTTGCAAAATGACCCAGTTCCCCACAATGGAAGCACTTGACCTTGGAGAGGTCCTTCTTCTTCCTCTTCTCCTGCTTCCCCGCAGAGATGCTAGAGCCGCATCCTCTTCCTCCTCCTTGATTTTGACCCCTTTGTCACTACTCCCCGCCTTGGTCAACCGTCTGATCTCTTCTTGACGAAGAGTCGCCCACAGTTCTTCCCAATCTAGAAGACTCGTTCTGCCCAGTATGCTCTGGAAAAATACCTCCCAATCCTCGGAAACTGCATTCAGTGTGGTTCTCACCATCAATTCCTCATCTGGTGTGGCCCCTATGGAAGTTAGCTGGTCACGGATCTCCTTCAAGCGACCGAGGAAGACATCTATCTGCTCTCCCTTCTGCATCTAGTATGCCCTTAGCTGATTCTCCAGGAGCATCTTCCTCTGCACAGAAGTATGCTGGTACAATGTCTTCAAGGCATCCCACATCTCCTTTGCCGTTTCCTTCTCGGCAATATGTGGTACCACATGATCCTTGACCCCATCAAGGATGATGCACTTAGCCTTCGCCATTACCTCCTCGTACCTTTCGTTAGCTACTGGGTCAACATGGACAGCTAGCACTCTCGTGACGAAGCCCTTGAGGCGATGTCTGCCTAGAATGGACAAGATCTTGGCCTTCCAGACCACAAAGTTGGACGCTCCGTCTAGCCTATCCTGATCTCTCAGCCCATTCATGGCCATCTCACTACTCTTCTTTCAACTCCTCTGAGTCTCTCTACTTCCCTCCTGGAAGTCCTCTGTTCAACTCCTGTTGAGTCTCTCAACTTCCCGTCTGGAAGTTCTCGGTTCGACTCCCTCTGAGTCTCGATTTCCCTTCTGGAAATCCCTCTGCCAACGTCAAGTTGCCCCACTCTGATCGTTTTTGCAACTGCACCACTGATCCAGATTCCTTGGCTAGAAATCCGCCTCGGCAGCAACTCCCTCCACCTTGGTCTTTCCGTGTTAGGCATTGTTCTAACCACTGTTGATAATATCGGCGATATTCGAAAATATCGCGATATTTTCGGCAAAACGATATATCGCCGAGAAAATATCGCGATATTTTCTATTTTGAAAATATCGCGATATTTTCAAAATATCGGCAAATATCGGAAAATATCGGCAAAATATCGCGATATTTTGAAAATATTGGCAAAATATCGGCTATATTTAAAAATCTGAAAAAAAAATATTTTTTATGCTTGCCGATATTTGCCGATATTTTGCCGATATTTTAGCCGATATTGCCGATAAGATATTTTCTGGACCCTCGCCGATATTTTGCCGATACCGATATTTTCAACACTGGTTCTAACCACAATACCCCACCATCTTCGCTCCGCAAATTACCCACAGCCTCCTATACGGTATACCCCAGCAACTGAATGATTGAGCCACTTGGTTCTGCGCAATCCCGGCACCGGCAAATCAGCTCCCCTAGCCAACTGCGTCAGCCCTCCTGGCCCATGTGTGGCTCTGCGTGAGCCTGATTCTGCCTCCCTTAGCCTCTGCGCTACCTCTCTCAGGCCCAGACTGATGATACAGTCCCTCTGCGTCACTCCTTCCTCTGTCGCTTTCTGCAAGGATCAACTCTATCACTCAGAACAGCTAAATCTGCTGCAAATGCTCTGCTCGGCTGATGTCTTCAGTTTTCCTGTGATCTGTAACCACGCTCTGATACCATGTTGGAATTTCTAATTCTAACCCATTAGAAATTCTTCCTGTACTATCTGGTTTATTTCTTCCTATTTGTTTAATTACTTAACAAGTTATTTACCATGTAAACACTGAAAATAAACACAAGTACAGTATCAACATCTACATATCATCAACTGAAAGAAAACAAGCACACAAATGACACGTTATTTTTGGACCAATGTCCCCGGAAAAACCCAATGCGGAAAAATCGGTGTAGCTATTCAGAGGGTTTTATTATTATGCAGTTTTCAAAATACAACCAGGGTGCCAGAAATGGCTCACCCAACAGAGAATGCCCTCGACAGTAGTACCTCTCCTCGGAGACACATATTTCGGCTGATTAATGACCAGATGAATGATCCCACAGCAACAATTGCAGCTCCCACTACTCTGCGTCACTTCGATAGGGATTGCGTCACCCTACCCAGCTCACCAGCTCCCAGTGTGTCCCACGAAATCCTCCCAGCACTGCCTCTTGGCCCTGCGTCAGCTCTACTAGCCTCTGCATCAGCTTCTGGAGCTTCTGCGTTAGCCCTTAGACCCTCTGCGTCACACACGCTGGCCTCTCTTGGCTCTGCGCAACTCCTAGCTGCCTCTGCGTAGCACCCAGCTGCCTCTGCGTCAACCTCTCCCGGCTCTGCGCTGTCTCTCTGGTACCAACTCTGCCTCTCTACTATGTATTCACTGCCCCTCGTTGTTGATCATTGATTCTATCTCTCTTAGCAAACCCCGCTCTAGAGAATAGAATGACTGATCACTCTGGTGTGTTCTCCAACTGACCCTCAAGCCTCCTCTTATACTTTTCTCATTGGTCCATCAACGGCCAACTTAGGAACTTCGTTAAAAATATTAATTATTTTAATATCTCCCAAACCGATTAGAATCTGCCCAAACCATTTCCGGGTCTTGGAGATCTCATGTGCTTTAGCCTCTCCACCAATTGTTATGGCTAGAGCACATCCGATGATACCCCAAATCAACATTCTCAGGAATTTTTTAGGTCTAACATCAAGGTTTTATTTGTTGTTAAATGTCTTATTAACTATCAAAATTTTTTGTAACTTTGTCCTCAATTTAATCCCTAATTTAGCCTTCCTTTCTCATAGTTTAATCATTATTTCTCACCTAAAACTATTGTTTTGCTACAATTTATTGGTCTAAAACCCTAGTTTATATCATCCTTGAGTATTTTCTTGATTTGGTGTGTACTAGAAAACTATTGACACTTTTTAGGCCCACCTTAGCCTTTAGATTGACCCATAGCTTCCTTGAACCAAAATCTAAAGTTTACTCCTCCATCCACCTCAAACCCTAATTTGTTATATTTTCATCTAGTGGATTTACAATTTAGGATCCTTAAGGAGCACTTACCTTAAGATCTTTCAGTTACTTGATCCCTAAGCCCTACCATAGCAGCCTCCCTTCTGTTAGATTATTTCCTTCACTAAAGAGAAGAAAGTAGTTGTTGAGGTGACAATGGTGACACTCCTGTGTGTTGTACATCATCTAGGTCACCTAGTGAGACTTTGCACTAGGTTGCTAGATATTGCTATAATAGCCCCCTTCATAATCATTATTTGGCATAAACTGCTAATTCTAGATAAGGGGAAATTCCTTTGGAGAGGATAATGCCCATATCTAACATGGACATTCATGGATTGAGGAGAGATCTAAGTATTCCATTATTATAATATTTATTTGGCTTGTCATGGAGTTAGTTATCAAATAATAATATTTTATTTATATGAGGGAAGAGACTTGCACTATAAAAGAGATCTCTCATGGATTAAGGAGAGATCTAAGCATTCCATTATTATAATATTTATTTGAATTGTCATGGAGTCAGATAGAAAATAATAATATTTTATATATATAAGAGAAGAGACTTGTTCTATAAAAGAGGAGATCTCTCTACCTTGCAACTGTTGGAATTTTGGCGATTGAGAAGCTCTCCCTTTGGATTTCACTTGTATACTGTTGATTTGGGTAGCATCAGATGTGCTCTAGCCATGAAAATTGGTGGAGAGGCTAAAGCACATGAGATCTCCAAGACCCAAAAATGGTTTGGGCAGATTCTAACTGGTTTGGGAGATATTAAAATAATTAATATTTTTAATGGAGTTCCTAAGTTTAAACTTAAGAAAAATAAAATAATAATGGGTATTAATATAACACTAGGTCTAACTTTTGAATTTTGATTGGACACTTGTCTGACTGATAATATAAGAACATGTGAAACAAAACTGAAGAGTACTTGAAAACTCTCTCATTTGGTAGTCTGATGAATTGTTCATGCATTCTGTCTGCTATGAACTGAGCATAGTTATACATTATAGCAGGAGGCTTGCCTGGGCAAAAGATAGAAAGGAAAGCCAGGACAACCTCATCCACATGTTCATCTGTGGTGTACCCTAAAATGCAAGAGAGCATGGTAATCATTTCTGCCTCTCTCAGAAAAAATGGTGGCAGCATATGGAGGACTATCTATTGGAGTGTGAGACTCTTTAATGATGAAAGTTTGAATAATCTGAGCTTTCTTAGGAATGTCTAGCTTGGTGTAGAGTTCAAGCAAGCCTTCAATTGAAAGTGGGGTCTCATTTTGGCTTGGCTGGACTTGCAGCATTTGATTAATTGATTCTGCTGTAATGGTGAACAAAACCTGCTAATCAAGGGTGACTATGGCTCTCTGACTTGGAATATAGCATGCTTGGCAGAAGTGGATGATTTCTAGGAATGGGTGTACCTGTGGGAACAAGTACTTGGGCAAATTTGACTCCCAAAGGTGAATGTCATCATTTTGGTTTAAAAACTTGTCTTTACTCCAGCAGTGGAGTTTCAATAGGTAGGCAGGGGAAGCAGTATCTTTAATTTGAAAGTCTCTATCGGCTAATGCAAGGTGGTCAATATCCAGGTGAGGGGTTTGCAGAGGTCTTACATCCAGAGAGGTTTGGGAAGCCATAATTGGGTTTATTGAATTGAATTATGCTTTTTGTGGCTTCAGGAGTGAGGTTTAGAAGCTCTGGAACAGTGGGAGGGTAATTACAGTCTGTAAAAAAGGGTTTGGGATGTACAGTAGGTTTCTCTTCAATTCAGGAAGGTTTTTTAGTTAATTTAATTAATTAACCATTTAATAATTACTGTGCATTTTTCAAATTCACAGGGTCGTTCTAGTTTTTCCAAGAATACCTGGAAATTGGCGATTTGGTGTGCAAATGGGGTTCTGTGGTAGCTGCAGAAGGTACTGAGGCTTGAACTGGATATTTGTTGCTTCAATTTGGTGTCCGCAACGTCTTCAGGTGGCAATTGGTGGCTAAATTGGTCGCTCAGAGGTTCTAGGTGTCACAATTGGCTTACAGTGGTTTGCAGAAAAAAAGAGCACACAAGTGACAAAAAGAGGGTATGTCCTAAAAGAATAATCAAAGGACAAAAAGAAAGAAAAAAGATCAAAAAAGTAAAAAATATGAACCCCAAAAAGAGATAAAATAGATCATGAAAGTGTGCAAATTCAAATGCCACTCCTTTTGCTTTACTTTGTAAAATAAGATTGTGTGCAGCTTGTCAAAAATGCCACAATCCATGATGGTCAAATAGCTTAATCTTGACCCATTCATGCTTTAAATTTCATGTTGATAGATAGAGAATAAAGATCTAGCCAAACTGTTTAAGACTTAGCAGATTAGTAGTTAGGTAGAGAATAAGAATGAGCTCATTAGTTTAATCTGAACCATTGGAAGTTATAAGGTTAGAATTAGATAGTTTGCTTATCAAAAGAAAAGGAAATAAAGGGTCAGCAACCTCAAATGCACCCATTGAAATGAAGAAAAAATAGTTTGCTTATCAAAAGAAAAGGAAATAAAGGGTCAGCAAGCTCAAATGCACCCATTGAAATGAAGAAAAAATGTTAGGGTAAATAAAGGGTAGGTAGAAGAAGTTTTGCAAAGTGCACAAAGTTGCTAAGTCAAAAGCACATTTATCATGCTTAATCCTATGTTTCATGTGCAGGAGGAATGGTGAAAAAGAAAGGATATTCACCAAAGCTTGTTTACTAAATTTCCCCTCATTTCACTACACCCCCACATACTTATTTGCTAATTTCCCCCATTATCCCTTCATTACTTATAAATACCCTTTTCCCCTCATTTTGACCTTTACCCCTTGGTTTCACACATTCCCCTAGAAATTACCCTTCAAAAATCATCCCCCCTTCCCAAAAACCCCTTTCCCTAGTGTGAAACCCATTCCCCATTACAAATATCACCTTCCCCCATTATTAATTTCCTTTTCCCCTTAAAAACCCACAAAAACCCTTTATCCTAAGTTTTTATTTACTATGCCCCCGCATTATGTAATTAATGTCCCCACTTTATATTTCCCCAATACCCTTTTTTAACCCACCAACCCTTGGTGCAGTTAAAAAACCCCGGTCATATAATCTATGGTCCCACCTATATTAACCATTGGCTTATATTAAAAAACCCGACATTATTCGTTAATTAATTACAGTTCTTTGTAATTAAACCCGGGGCCCCGACGACCACTTTCCCGACTCCGTCCATGCAACTCAACTGCGCGATATCCCTCCGATCTCCCACCCTCAGATCCAACGGCGCACAGCCATATCGCGCGGATTCATCGTTCCACTGTCAACAGCCCGAGAGCATGCGAGATTCGCGGTTTTGGTTGGGCACTGTTCTGCGATGTGGTGGCACTACGTTATATCGCGTGCTCGCAAAAAACACTGCCCGCTATTCATTCAATAAATTTCGTGCCAAAATGTAACTGTTATCAGTTAAAAGGCCGAAAAAGCCCCAAATTGCTCTTTTCGCTCGTTTTTTTTGCAAACCTCTGAGCGACCAATTTAACCACCAATTGCCACCTGAAGACGCTGCGGACACCAAATTGAAGCAGCAAATATCCAGTTCAAGCCTCAGTACCCTCTGCAGCTACCACAGAACCCCGTCTGCACACCAAATCGCCAATTTCCAGGTATTCTTGGAAAAACCAAAACGGCCCTGTGAATTTGAAAAATGCACAGTAATTATTGAATGGTTAATTAATTAAATTAACTAAAAAACCTTCCTGAATTGAAGAGAAACCTACTGTACATCCCAAACCCTTTTTTATAGACTGTAATTACCCTCCCACTGCTCCAGAGCTTCTAAACCTCACTCTTGAAGCCACATAAAGCATAATTCAATTCAATAAACCCAATTATGGCTTCCCAAACCTCTCTGGATGTAATACCTCTGCAAACCCCTCACCTAGATATTGACCACCTTGCATTAGCCGATAGAGACTTTCAAATTAAAGATACTGCTTCCCCTACCTACCTACTGAAACTCCACTGCTGGAGTAAAGACAAGTTTTTAAACCAGAATGATGACATTCACCTTTGGGAGTCAAATTTGCCCAAGTACTTGTTCCCACAGGTACACCCATTCCCAGAAATCATCCACTTCTGCCAAGCATGCTATATTCCAAGTTAGAGAGCCATAGTCACCCTTGATCAGCAGGTTTTGTTCACCATTACAGCAGAATCAATTAATCAAATGCTGCAAGTCCAGCCAAGCCAAAATGAGACCCCACTTTCAATTGAAGGCTTGCTTGAACTCTACACCAAGCTAGACATTCCCAAGAAAGCTCAGATTATTCAAACTTTCATCATTAAAGAGTCTCACACTCCAACAGATTGTCCTCCATATGCTATCACCATTTTTCTGAGAGAGGCAGACAAATTATTACCATGCTCTCTTGCATTTTAGGGTACACCACAGATGAACATGTGGATGAGGTTGTCCTGGCTTTCCTTTCTATCTTTTGCCCAGGCAAGCCTCCTGCTATAATGTATAACTATGCTCAGTTCATAGCAGACAGAATGCATGAACAATTCATCAGACTACCAAATGAGAGAGTTTTCAAGTACTCTTCAGTTTTGTTTCACATGTTCTTATATTATCAGTCAGACAAGTTTCCAATCAACATTCAGAAGTTAGACACCAAAGGCAATCCAAGATCAGTCATCTATTGGACACCATTGATCCAAATGTATTCCACTGTATTTACTTACAAATACTTCATTGATTCATTTGTTCATCCTGTTATAAACATGCTAACCAGTAGCTATTAGCCCAGGATCAGTCAGGAGATTAAAAGAGTTTTACAGTTGGCAAAGAACAGTAGAGTGGGAGACTGGTATTTATACTAGGACCACACAGAGATCAGGATATATGGATGCCAACTAGCTCCCTACAAACTACCCAAATACCTCCCCATGAGGATATTTGCATTAGAATACTTTAGGCAGATTATAAACTCTGATGAAGTCAATTTCCTGGCAGCCAAGAAGAAGACTCAATTTAAAATGAAAAACCAATTGGGCCCCTTTATTTGTAATAATAGGGAAGTTGGACTAGAGGCCGATAAGATTCTACAGCAGATGAATTTCAAGAATAGTTTTATGTGGCAATATGACCCTCATGGAGTCATAAATAAACTAAGGCTCAAAGTCAAATTGGGTCCTTTCATACATCATCCCAGGCCAGACATTGAGAGATTTGCCAACCAGTCAGAATGGTTGGAAAACACTTTGATAGATATGGACAGTACTATAGTAGATGTGGAGAATACATTAATAGATGTGGAAAAGCAGATTGATACTAGTTCCTTTCTGCAGGTTCCAGCCCTAGGAGAACAGATGAATATTCCTCCTATTTTACAAACTCCAGCCAATGAAGATAGAAATGCAAAGAGAACCAGGGAAGAAGGTTCTAGTTCAGCCATGGAAACCACAGATGACCATTTTGAGATCAGTTACAGGAAGAGGCTCAAGCTTAATCCTATAACTGAACAAGAAGACACCATTGGAACAGTGGAAATCACTAACACTGACACTGGCACAATGGTGGGAAGGAGCAAAGGCCCAGCAGCTTCAAAAGAAACACACCAGCCTTCTACATCAAACACTCAACTTATTGAGAAACAGCTCAGCATTGAAGTCTCTTCATCCACCAGGCCTGTGGATAAAGAGAAAGATATTAAAGAAAGGTACAAGGAAATTAAGTTGAGGAATGAGACATTGAAGGCTGAGACTTATGCCCAGTACTTCAAGCAGACACCTGCAAATCAAAATAGGTTAATGTCAGCCTTTGACATTAAGACTGGGAAGATGCAAATGACATTCATGCAACCTACAGTCCAGCAGCCAAGATCATCAGCAGACTATAAGAAAACAAATTTTGAAGTTTTGGCCAGGGATGTTCACCCCATTGACCAAATTGAGTTTCATAAACAGGCAGGTGAGATGATCTATTCCACCATGACAAACAAAGTTATGACTGTGCACAAACTCCAAGGCTCACTAGATAATATCACAACACAGTACAAGCTGGAAAAGGCCTCCTCACAGGCCAAGGACAACAGAATCAAGTCACTGGAAGACTTGGTGATTGAGCTTGGGTATAATCCCAATGATGTCAAAGCTGCAGAGAAATTAATAAAGAAGAATGAGGATATTGCTACTTTGAAGAAGCAATTGAGAATGCCTCATTCAGAACATCCACAGGCCAAGGAGGTCCTTGAGAGCCAAACTCAGCAGGAGGAGATGATGGACCTCATCCTCCAACTAATCAATTGAAGGAAATGGAGAAGGAGTTGGATAGCCTAATACAGCTGAAACAGGCCAGCCTTGAGACAGCCACTACCACTTCCATTCCAACAGTCACTGCAGCAGTACCATCCACCTTGGCAGCTTCATTGGCTCCTACAGTTCCACTAGCTATAGCACTTCCAGCTGCAACAGCATCTCCATCAGCAAAGGGTTCGACAACAACAGCAGCTCAGCCAAGCGATGAGGCAAGCAAATTGGTCAAAGCAATGGAGGACATGCCCATTCAGACCTCTGAGATAAATAGACTCAAAGAACAGTTAAGGAGTCTGGAGGATGAGAAGAAAATTGCCCAAATTATGCACAAGGATGAAGTTCAGAAGTCAACCAGGTTGACTGAAAGAATGAAGAGCTTGGAATTGACATTAAAGGAGCCACTTGGCCAAGCTAAAGAACAGTTATGGGCCAATATCATTGATTATGTCAATGATATTTGGCCATCTATACAAGTCATCTTTGAACAAAGTGAATTAGTCAAAGAGGCTACAAAAGCAATTCAGAGGGTTAAGGATGAACTGGGGGGACATGCTAGAAGAAGCCACTAGAATAATCCATTTCTTGACTCCAAAAATAAATATGAATTGCAAGAGCTGGACATAGCTGACAGGACTAGCACAATACTAGAAGTGAAAAAGGTGCTCACCAAGAGGAATTTAATGATGAACCTTGTGGACAAATGCCAAACCATGCAGCTAGACAAGTTCATGGTAAAGTTTGATGTTTTGAGGCAGAAAGGTCTACCAAATCCCTTGGTGATAAATGACAAATTGATGCCACAGGAAGACTACAACAGAAGAATCAGAGAGGTGGCAAAGGATCAGGCAAATAATTCTTCTATGAAGGGAATGCCTACTAGAAAGGTTCTATATCAGACATTTGAGAACCTATTTTACCTCCAGCATGAGGTAAAACACCTTTTTGTGAACAGGCCCACCTTTGCTAAGTACACAGAAGCAGATGAAATTTATAGGAAAATGGTAAATATCAAATTACTAGATGCAGATATTTGGGAGAAGTTAAATGATTTGATGTAAAAATGCACAGTCAAAGTGAAAAAGCACAGTAAAAGAGAAGTAACAGGCCAGCTAGATGAAAGAGTATCAGGGTAAAGAGTGTCAGTTAAAAAGCTAAGTGAAAGATAGCGAGCGTGAAGACCAACAGCAAGGCAGAGAATAAACAGCAAAAGATCAAAGCATAAAGACAGCACAACCAAATAAACAGGGACAGCATACAACAGTTAAACATCTGTTTCTATCTTCTTGCATGATAATATTTCTTTTTCCTAGATTAATTCCCAAGACAGTTTGGGATATTTTGTAATTTTGTATAAATACTTCATAATTCGAAGTATTGAGGTGGATCGCTAGACATTTGTAGAGTTGTATTGATCAGAAACCTGAGGGTTATTGTACCAATTTTTCAAGTCAACAGACTGGACTGAGTAATAAAGAGATTGCATTACAGGATTCATGTGTTGAGCTACTTCAGTGAAGTATTTTCTTTTGTCAAATTGTTATTCTCTTATGTATTTCACAAACTTACATGTTATCTAAATTGAATGAATTAACTAGAAATTTATTTCAAAATTTGTTTAAGTACACTCTGTCTTGAACAGTTAATCATTTTAATGTTTTCTTCTGATATCCGGATCTGAGAATTCTTAATTTCTCTCCCATCCTGGTTGACCTCTTTCACTTCCTTCATAATCTGGTTTAAGGAACCCTTAATTGCTCCTTTGATCTGATTGAAACCACTTCACCATCTAGCCTTAAGATCTGAAATTACTCAGCTACCTTGCCCTGTAAACACTATCTTTAGACCTTGATCCAGTCTTGTTGTCTTAACACTTGACCCCATAGCCCAATGGTAAAAGACATCCCTCTATCCATCTAAGTCAGTGATCCCACCACCAAATCCAAATCAAAACCCAAGTACAATCATAACTAGCCTAAAATCAAATAACTAAAACAAAGTTAAATCATAAAGAGAGAGCCCTCTCTGAGCATTAGGAAGGCTAGATCCTAATCTCCAAAGTAGGTTTGTGGTTACCTATATCATTTCTTTAATAACAACTCTAGAGAAATTTTGGAGTGATAACAGACTGTATTGTGTTTATTTCGGTATTTAAACATATTAAATAACTTGTTCGAATTTAAACAAGTAGAAGAAATAAACCAGCAAAATGCAAATTAATTTTCTAGCGGATAGACTTCGAAAATTCAACATGATATCAGAGCGTGGTTGCAAATCATAGGAAAATTGAAGGCATCATCTTAGCAAAGCATTTGCAGTAGATTCAGCCGTCCCGAGGGACAAAGTTGATCCTTGCAGAAAGCGACAGAGGAAGGAGTGACGCAGAGGGACTGCGTCATCAGTCTAGGCCAAAGAGAGGCAACACAGAGGCTGAGGAGGGCAGAAATAGGCTCACGCAGAGCCACGCAGAGGCCAGGAGGGCTGATGCAGTTGGCTGAGGGAGTTGTTTTGCCGGTGTCGGGATTGCGCAGAGCCAAAAGGCTCAATCCTTCAGTTGTTGGGGCATAGGAGGTTGTGGGTAGTTTGCAGAGCGAAGCTGGTGGGGTACTGTGGTCAGAACAGTACCTAACAGGGCAAGACCAAGGTGGAGGGAGTTGTTGCCGAGGCAGATTTCTAGCCAAGGAATCCGGATCAGTGTTGCAATTGCACAGACGATCGGAGTGGGGCAACTTGACGTTGGCAGAAGGATTTCCAGGAGGGAAATCAGGACTCAAAGGGAATCCAGAAGAGAACTTCCAGACGGGAAGTAGAGAAACTCAGCAGCAGTCGAACCGAGAACTTCCAGGCGGGAAGTAGAGAGACTCGGAGCAGTCAACAGGGAAGAGCACAGAGATGGTCGTAAATGGGCTGAGAGATCAGGATAGGCTGGACAGAGCATCCAACTTTGTGGTCTGGAAGGCCAGGATCTTATCCATTCTAGACAGACATCGCATCAAGGGCTTCGCCTTGAGAACGATGGCTATCCCAGTTGACCCGATAGCAAATGATAAGTACGAGGAGGCAATGGCTAAGGCTAAGTGCATCATCCTTGATGGGGTCAACGATCATGTGGTACCACATATTGCCGAGAAGGAAACAGCAAAGGAGATGTGGAACGCCTTGAAGACATTGTACCAGCATACTTCTGTGCAGAGGAAGATGCTCCTGGAGAATCAGCTAAGGGCATACCAGATGCAGAAGGGAGAGCAGATAGATGTGTTCCTCTATCGGTTGAAGGAGATCCGCAACCAGCTAACTTCCATAGGGGCCACGCCAAATGAGGAATTAATGGTGAGGACCGCACTTAACGCAGTTTCCAAGGATTGGGAGGTACTTTTCCAGAGCATATTCAACAGGATGAGTCTTTCGGATTGGGAAGAACTGTGGGCGACTAATTATTAAGAAGAAATCAGACGGCTGACCAAGGCGGGGAGTAGTGGCAAAGGGGTCAGGATCAAAGAGGAAGAAGAGGATGCGGCTCTAGCATCTGCGGGAAAGCAGGAGAAGAGGAAGAAGAAGGACCTCTCCAAGGTCAAGTGCTTCCATTGTGGGGAACTGGGTCATTTTGCGAACCAGTGTCCTAAGAAGAAGAGTAAGGGAGAGGCTTCTGACTCAAAGGCAGCGCCAACGAAGGCGAAGAAAGAAGTTGAGGAGGATGACGATTGTGCCATGAGTGCTCATGTGCCACTTGAGAAGAAGTGGGGAGACATCGAGCTGTAGTCAGGAGGACTACAGGCGATGAGGGGCAGGATCCTTGAGGTACCCAACCTCTTGGATTATACCTTGCTACGGGAGCCCCAAAGAGAGAGTAGCAGGACTGGCGGATGTCGATAGAGACGGATGCGGATGAAGCGGCAGAGAGTGCTACAGTGCAGGAGTCCCCAGGCAACGCGAGGCTAGCAAGCTGCAACAGTGCGAGAGGCACAGGAGTGTTGCAACGGTGCAGGATGGCACAGAGAGGTGTGC
Organism: Pinus tabuliformis; assembly: GCA_031772625.1. Classification (NCBI taxonomy): domain Eukaryota; kingdom Viridiplantae; phylum Streptophyta; class Pinopsida; order Pinales; family Pinaceae; genus Pinus; species Pinus tabuliformis. The sequence goes on from CM062819.1 coordinate 1,703,777,247, forward strand.
AACGGTGCGAGATGCAGGGAGTTGTTGCAGCAGCACAGAGGTCAGTAGAGGGAGCACTTGTTAGTGACAGAGGGAGCTTCAGCATCGGGAGTGTTTCTAGCCTGACAGGGATGTCAGAAGTTGGGTGGATCAGTTACTTACTTCTCAGTAACTGAGTTGCAGTGCAGTAGCAGTATGCAGTAGCACGATGCAGCATGATGAGAGGGGATGCAGTGCAGATGCAGTGTTGGGAGGATGGACCAGCAGCAGCACAGATGCAGAGGGAGCTGCCGTACAGATGCAGCAGTGGCAGGGCCATGGGCAGCAGTACAGGATGCAGCAGTGCAGAGGATGTTGGGCAAGGAGGCCTAGCATCAGCACAGGGACCGGTGCCAAATGATCAGGGTAATTCTCAGCATGGAGTATTACTAGAGCACAGTCCTCGCTAAGAGGGGGTGTTGATTTGGGGTAGCATCGGATGTGCTCTAGCCATGAAAATTGGTGGAAAGGCTAAAGCACATGCATTCTCCAAGACCCAGAAATGGTTTGGGGAGATTCTAACCAGTTTGGGAGATATTAAAATAATTAATATTTTTAATGGGGTTCCTAAGTCTAAACTTAGGAAAAATAAAATATTACTGAGTATTAATATAAAACTGGGTTAGAAGATTCCAAAAGTCATGGATCAAGCCAAATCTAATCTTAGCCATTGATTAAAGATTTAATCTCGGTCGTTGATGGACCAACGAGAAAAGTATAAGAGGAGGCTTTAGGGTCAGTTCGAGAACACACCAGAGTGATTAGTCATTCATTTTGCTAGAGCGGGGTTGCTAAGCAAAGTTGAATCAGTGATCAATAGCGAGGGGCAGTGAGTACGAGGCAAAGAGGCAGAGACAATAATGAGAGACCAGTGCAGAAGCAGAGAGAGCGAGAGCAGCAGCCAGTCCAGGCTACGCAAAGCCCAGCAGAGACAGCGCGGAGACCAAAGGGACTGTGTCATCTACGCAGAGGTTGTTGGAGAGACGCAAAGGGTCCCAGAGGTTGCGCAGTGCCTCAAAGGACTAATGCAGAGGATCCTGGGGTTGACGCAGGTCAGCAGAAGGCTGACGTAGAGGCCAGAAGGGCCAGCGCTGAGCTTCAGTTGTGCCAGAGAGGGTTTCGTGGGACAGGTTTTTTGAATACCTGTTTCCGAATATAGAGGTATTGTTGTCGTGTATTTTTTCTCTGTCGAGTGAGCTGGTTAGGCACCCAGTTGTACTCAGATAGACTGCATAATAATATAACCCTCTGAATAGCTGCACCGGTTTTCCCGCATTGGGTTTTTCCAGGGACATTTGTCCAAAAATAACGATGTCACTTGTGTGCTTGTTTTCTTTCAGTTGATGATCTGTAGATGTTGTGACTGTATTGTGTTTATTTCGGTATTTAAATGTATTAAATAACTTGTTCAAATTTAAACAAGTAGAAGAAATAAACCAGCGGAATACAGATTAATTTTCTAACGGATAGACTTAGAAAATTCAACACCACATGCCTAGAGCCTAATGGAGAATTGGAGTTGCATTTTCATTTGATGTGGAGCTTATTGCGCATTTATACTTTGTCTTGTGATTACCTTTATAATGAGCCATGTTTCATTTTGGATAAAGGAATGTGAGGTTTTGACCCTCTTATTCCTATTGTTGTGATATTATCCTACTATGTAATAAACCCAATTTTTGCTAGAAAATATAAACATTCATGACAAGTGCTTAGGTATGGCACCTATGGCCTTCTAAGGTAATTTTTTGTCATATAAGTCAGCTAGTTAAGGATAATTTGTGGCATGCATAGCAGCCCTTATTGCCTTACATTCTAATGAACTTGCCCTCTTTGATTTATACTCCCATGACTCCATTTTCCCAGGGTGTGATTAAGGACTTGATCTAGGGTTTCTATCTTCATATTCCTTTCCTATACCACACATTGATTCCACTTTTAGTATAACTATTTGTTTTGCTTGTGTTAACTCTTAACCATCACTTTGAGCCTCCTACTCTATAATCTTAGCAATCCTATATTTAGGAAGCCCTCCTAGAGTTGGAGAAAGACAACTAAAAGAGAGAGGAAGAGCCATCGACGTGACAATGGGTAACCTTCCTAAGTTGCATGCAACTAGCCCCTTGATGCTTGGGACTTTACATCATACAAGGGTGCTAGATTTTGTTGTAACACACCCTTTTGTGGTGCTATAAAGGCATAGACGTCTTCTTCTTTGTGCCCAACAATGTTGGCCTAATCCTTTCCAAAGCATTTCCCCCTCGTGGCTTGTGGCCCTTGGTCATGTTGCTCATTCCACCACAATTTTCAACAAACTTTACTTATATGCCCGTTTTTCCACTGCAAAAGCACTTTATTTCTTTTTCAAATTTGTTCATACCTGAAGATTTGTTACCATCTTTTGGTTTTCCAATTTTGCCCTTGTCCTTAAATGCTCTCTTTGAAAATCCATTGCCACTGCTAAACTGCTTCTTCCATCTAGCTTTTTGCAGCGCAATTTATCGTACAATTCCTCACGCCTTTATGTGCCCCTATCACAGTGCACTCTAACAGCAACTTTTCACACACAGTTCTGACCACTACCTCGAGTCTAGTCATACTATTCAAACCTACTTAGTACTTAGTCGCATGGAATTTGCCAGTGCCTCAATCTTTATATCACGCAGTCATTTCATGCACAATTCCGCTGCAACTGGCATCTATTTGAAGGCTTTTTTTCTTGTCTGTGGTGGGCTCTGTGGCTCAGCTCTCTATGCCCTAACTATGACCTCAACTCTGTGACCTAATTGTGGCCCTTCTATACATCATATGAACTCTAAAAAAATATTTCAATGCCTCCAACCCTTTTGACAGAATTTCTCTCTCATTGAGTCTCATGCTTCTTATCCTATAAATTTTAATATTTTCTTGATAATACTTGGGAAGTATAAATATTTAATCCACCAAAAAATACTTATCTTTTCTTTTTGTCACCCTGCACCACTGTCTCTGCCCAGTCTCAGCTTTGCTAATTTGCATGTTAAAGTCACCAGACTCTGTGCCTTTCACAGCCTCTCATATTACTTCACTGTGCCTCCCTAGATTCCTTTCTCCATGGCTTTATTACCATGTCATGTTGAAGTTTCTAAGTTTACTTAGTTTAGAAACCCTTCATGCACTTTTTCTAATTTATTCCTACCTACTTGTTATTTTTCTTTGAAAAGTTATTTACAAAGTAAATACTGAAAATAAACACCAGTGCATGCTCAACATATTACAGATCAGCAACTAAAAGAAACAAGAACAAACACACCACATGACACCATTATTTTTGGACCAATGTCCCCGGAAAAACCCAATGTGGGAAAATCGGTGCAGCTATCTGAGGGTTTTCTTATTAAGCAATATCAGAGTACAATCTGGGTGCCGAAACTGGCCTACCCAACAGAGAATTTCCTTAGCAGCTATACCTCACAGTTTGAGAGAAATCTCTTGGCTGAAACCCCAGAAAATCCTTCCGGCAGCTCCTTAGCACAAAACTGCTCTGCAACCCCAACGTCTGCCCAAACTGGACTGCGTCAGCCCCTCTCTGTCTCACGTTGGCCCTGCGTCAACCTTTCTAGGCCTGCGTCAACCCCAGGAGGCCCTGCGTCAGCTCTGGGAGCCTTTGCGTCAGCTGCGCTGGCCCCTCTGGTGCTTTGCGCAACACTTCACTGCCTCTGTGTGGCCCTGTGTGAGCCCTTGCTAGCTCTGCGTCATCGTCCTTGGCTATTGCGCTGCTCTCCCGGCACAATCTCTGCCTTCTCTGTTTCTCTGTACTCAATGCCCCTCAGCTGCTCTCCCAATCACTGATTCTATCTCTCTTAGCAAACCCCGCTCTAGAGAATAGAATGATTGATCATCTGGTGTGTTCTCCAAGTGACCCTCAAGCCTCCTCTTATACTTTTCCTGTTGACATCTCAACAGCCGATATTAAGTCCCTAATCAATGGCTACGATTAGATCTGGCTTGATCCATGTCTTTTGGACCACTCTAACATAGATTCATTACACATTAATATTTTATATTCCCTAAGTTTAGACTTAGGGACTCCATTAAAAATATTAATTATTTTAATATCTCCTGATCTGTTTAGAATCTGCCCAAACCCTTTCTGGGTATTGGAGATCTCATGTGCCCCAACCTCTCCACCAAATTTCATGGCTGGAGCACATCCGATGCTACCCCAAATCAACACTCCCTCTTAGCGAGGACTGTGCTCTAACAATACTCCTCACTGAGTATTACTCTGATCTTCTGGCATCGGTACCTGTGCTGATGCTAGGCCTTCCTGCCCAACATCCTCTGCACTGCTGCCTCCTGTATTGCTGCCCATGTTTCTGCCACTGATGCATCTGTACGACATCTCCCTCTGCATCTGTGCTGCTGCTGGTCCTTTCTCCAGCACTGCATCCGCACTGCACCTCCTCTCATCATGCTGCATCATGTTGCCCACTGCTGCACTACAACTCAGTTACTGAGAAGTAAGTAACTCCCAATCTAACCTCCCTATTGGGATAGAGACACCCACTAATGCAGAAGCTCTCTCTGTCGTTGACAAGTGCTCCCTATCTCTGACCTTTGCGCTGCTGCAACAACTACTTGCATCTCGCACCGTTGCACACCTCTCTGTGCCTTCCTACACTGGTGCAACACTCTTATGCCTCTCGCACTGCTGCAGCCTGCTAGCTCTGCGTTGTCTTGGGACTCCTGCACTGTAGCTCTCTCTGCCGCTCCATCTGCATCCATCTCTACCCACTCAGCCAGTCCTGCTACTCCTCGTCGGGGCTCCCGTAGCAAGGTCTAATCCAAGAGGCTGGGTACCTCAAGGATCTTGCCCCTCATCGCCTGTAGTCTGCCTGACTACAGCTCGATGTCTCCCCACTTTTGCTCAAGTGGTGCATGTGCACTCATGGCACAATCATCGTCTGTCAAAACTTCCTTCTCTGCCTGCACTTGCGCTGCCTTAGTCTCGGAAGTCTCTCCCTTACTCTTCTTCCTTGGGCACTGGGTCGCATAATGACCCATCTCCCCACAGTGGAAGCACTTGATCTTGAAGAGATATTTCTTGTTCCACTTCTCCTGCTTTCCCTCAGATGTTAGGGCCACATCCTCCTCCTCCTGCTTGACCTTGATCCCTTTGTTGTTACTACCTGTCTTCGACTGTTGTCTAATCTCTTCCTGGCAAAGAGCTGCCCACATCTCATCCCAAGGTAGGAGAGTCCCTCTGCCCAGGATACTCTGGACAAACACTTCCCAATCTTCTGAGACAGCATTCAGGGTTGTCCTCACCATAAGCTCCTGATCCGATGTCACTCCTATAGCAGTCAACTAGTCTCGGATCTCATTCAGTCCTCTGAGGAAGGTGTCAATCGATTGACCCTTCTTCATCTGATACGACCTCATCTGGTTCTCGAGCAGCATTCTTCTCTGCACAGAAGTATGCTGGTACAGGTTCTTGAGAGCCTCCCACATCTCAATTGTCGTTTCCTTCTCGGCTATATGTGGTACCACATGATCCTTGACCCCGTCAAGGATAATGCACTTGGCCCTCGCCATCGCCTCTTCGTACTTGTCGTTATCATTGGGGTCGACTGGGATAGCTATAACCTTCAAGGCGAAGTTCTTGACACGATTCCTGTCAAGCACTGATAAGATTCTGGCCTTCCAGACTGCAAAGTTCGATGCTCTGTCCAGTCTATCCTGGTCTCTTACCCCGTGTAGTGCCATGACGCTCCTCTACTTCCCTCCTGGAAGTTCTTTGTTCGACTCCTCTGAGTCTCTACTTCCCGTTTGGAAGTTCTCTTATGGACTCCCTCTGAGCCCTGATTTCCCTTCTGGAAATCCTTCTGCCGCTTGTCGAGATGCCCCCTACTCTGATCGTCTTGTGCAACTGCACTACTGATCCAGGTTCCTCGGCTAGAAACCCTCAGTAACAACTCCTCTGGCCTTGCTCTGTCAGGTACTGTTTTGACTACAGTACCTCACCAACTCCACTCTACAATATTTCTGCAGCCTTCTAGACTCCAGCAACTACCTCTTTGTGAACTGCGTCAGCCCCTCTCTGCCTCACGCTGGCTCTGTGTCACCCCAGATGGGTCTGTGTCAGCCCTGGGATGCCCTGCGTCAGCCCTCTGGCCCTCTGTGTCAGCAACGCTGGCCTCTCTGAGGCTCTGCGTAGCTCCCGGCTTCTTCTGTGTGGCTCTGGCTGGCTCTGCGTCACACTTCTTGGCCTCTGCGCTGCTAGAAACAGCTTCTGTCACCTCGGGACAGTTGTTTTCTGCTGCTATTGCTCCGCTCGACTGATGTCTCTTAGTCCTCCTGTGATCTACAATCACGCTCTGATACCATGTTGAAGTTTCTAAGTTTACTTAGTTTAGAAACCCTTCATGCACTTTTTCTGATTTATTCCTACCTACTTGTTATTTTTTCTTTAACAAGTTATTTACAAAGTAAATACTGAAAATAAACACCAGTGCATGCTCAACATATTACAGATCAGCAACTAAAAGAAACAAGAACAAACACACCACATGACACCATTATTTTTGGACCAATGTCCCCGGAAAAACCCAATGCGGGAAAAGCTATCTGAGGGTTTTCTTATTAAGCAATATCCGAGTACAATCTGGGTACCGAAATTGGCCTACCCAACAGAGAATTTCCTTAGCAGCTATATCTCACAGTTTGAAAGAAATCTCCTGGCTGAAACCCCGTAAAATCCTTCCGGCAGCTCCCTAGCACAAAACTGCTCTGCAACCCCAACATCTGCCCAAATTGGACTGCGTCAACCCCTCTCTGTCTCACGTTGGCCCTGCGTCAGCCTTTCTAGGCCTGCGCTGGCCCTTCTGGTGCTTTGCGCAACACTTCGCTGCCTCTGTGTGAGCCCTTGTTGGCTCTGCATCACCCTCCTTGGCTGTTGCGCTGCTCTCCCAACACAATCTTTGCCTTCTCTGTTTCTCTGTACTCAATGCCCCTCAGCTGCTCTCCCGATCACTGATTCTATCTCTCTTAGCAAACCCCACTCTAGATAATAGAATGACTGGTCATCTAGTGTGTTCTCCAAGTGACCCTCAAGCCTCCTCTTATATTTTTCCTGTTGACATCTCAATGGCTAAGATTAAGTCCCTAATCAATGGCTAAGATTAGATCTGGCTTGATCCATGTCTTTTGGACCACTCTAACACAAATTCATATTAATACACATTAATATTTTATTTTCCCTAAGTTTAGACTTGGGGACTCCATTAAAAATATTAATTATTTTAACATCTCCTTATCTGTTTAGACTCTGCCCAAACCCTTTCTGGGTATTGGAGATCTCATGTGCCCCAACCTCTCTACCAAATTTAGTGGCTGGAGCACATCCGATACTACCCCAAATCAACATGTCATAGATTCAAACAAATACAAAAGACAGAAATAAGTACATAAGAAAGAGAAAATGTACTTAGATGATCATATTCAATCGTGTAATTTCATGATACATAGGTAAGAGAGGGACGTATATTATGCAAGTTACGTAATACCCAATTCACAACTCCTAATTAACAACATAACTTATGACCTCATCATTAATTTATTACATAAAGTCATAATGAAGAAAGCAAAAAGTACAATAATGAATCTAAGATATAACCATTATAGATATTTTCTTTAACACTGCGCATATATATATGTATATATATATATATATATATATATATATATATATATAATTTCCAACTTTCTTCTTTGCCATAATGTGTACCGCATGTTTTGGCAAAGTTTGTGTTCAATTCAGCAAGTTAGTTTTCTAGATGTTAGGGTGCTACATGCTAAGCTTCCAAATATGCCATTTCACCAACAGTTACAGACGGGGCTAAAACTGCAGATTTATGAACACAGAAAAGTTTCTTTCTAGTAGACTGAAATGTCATGCATAGTGTATAATGAATATGTCAAAGTGGTCAGCTATAAACAACATTGCATCATGCTTCATACATCACTAGCATACCATAATTATATCTGAAATTCCACGTACTCCTTGCCGAAGGATATCATCAGCCAAGTTAAAAGCCTCATTGACAGGAGTGGCCTGTGAAACAGCTGTCAACAACTTATCATTTGGGATGACTATTAAGGTATCAACATTACTTCTCAAAGCTGCAATTCCTTCCTGTGCTTGAACTGCTCGTCTACGACCCTCAAATGAAAATGGGGTGGTGACAATTCCAACAGTCAAAATGCCTAAAGATTTTGCAACTCCTGCAATTATTGGTGCAGCTCCAGTGCCAGTGCCACCCCCCATACCTGCCTGTTACATTACACACGTCATTCAGTTAGTGATGTGAAACTTTACACACCTTAAATTCAAATGATCTTCTAATCTAAACCACAATAGTCATAGCCCAACTTAGCCCAAATGTCAGTTAAAGTTAGAAGAGCCTAGAACAATGAATTGCTTTCTCCATACATCAATATTTAGGGCAACTCTGACTCCTAGATCCTAGACTTTGGTAACTTGTAAAATACAATTGTATGTGTTTAAAATTTCACTTTGCCGAAATTATAATGCTAATACTGTTAACACAATACTAGCACCCCTGAGCACCAAGAAATCCTGAATAGGGAAATGTGAACCTCCAGCATACAATGAAAAACAATGGAAGATAGAAACAGCTAAACATCCAATAATAGTCAAAAATCGTTTAATAACACACATTAGAACAAAGGAAAAGACAGGGCCTGATAATAAGAAGCAAGAAGAGTGACCATCAAAAAGCTATGAAGGATTAGTCCAAGATCAGAAGATCATTGTCATTGCCACTAGAGGCACATGGTCCCTGTGGTAGTAGATGCACACCATGGTAGTTGTACCATGCTATTGGAAATTTTAGAAGGGGTGAAAGGATTCATTCACGGAACCTACTCCCAGGATCACCAGCTATCAGCTTCATTATGAAGTACATAATCCTCACATAAGCTTTACTAAATTCCAGCAAACAAAAAATAATTCCATAGAAATATTTATAAACTTACGTAAAAAATCAAAATGAGAGTGGTTAATAATTGAATCAAAGAGGTGATTAGGGAATAGAGGAGAGCTGCAATAGAGACAGCTGCTCAAACGTGCAGCAGCAAGAGAAGCTATGTCATCCGGCAATGGCCAGATCCAAGCTTCCAAAGGAAGTTGTGTATGGTCCCCATGTGGGATCGAGACGAATGATCCAAGAGGGAGATCGACAGCCCATAATTCTGAAGATGATGCTTGCTGCCCCTTCATATAGCGTGAGGAAAATGTGATAACATATTTGGGCTTCCAGTGCAAGCACCACATCTCTAGTGGCATGATGTTCTAGTTCACACTTGATGTGAGCACTTCAGATTGGTCATTCAGAGAACATGATTGATGATATCTTTCAAAGATTTTGGCTACATGATCGTTTATCTCACATTGTGGACTTGCCAAGTTAGTTCCAGGATATATATATATATATATCAGCTTATCAGAGAAGATTAGTGTCTTGGGTCCTAGGGGTACTTGGGATGTGTCTCAACTGCTGAAGTCACCATATTGGCCAATGCTCTGCTGCAAGAGGGCAATGCGCATCTACTAAGTCATCAATCTCTATATAGGGCCTGGGTACCTGTGAAGTGGGTGCCCTCAAGGCCTGTGCTGCTGCGGGCCACCTGGCAAGACCAATTTAAACTCAAGTGAAACCAACAATTAATTAAAGACTAAGATCATGAAACATCTAAGTGGACCAAACTTGTATGTTAAGGGCATACTAATACTTCAAACTGGGATCACCTTCCAATATCTAACTAAACCAAGTCCTGTAAAGGTATTCCACACTTTGGTATGAGTGGCTAAAGGTCAACCTTATTAGGTGCTTCCAGCCCCAAAGGGGAGGTGACATTTCCAAGGTTAACCCTTCAATCAAAACGTGTTGGTGTAAGTGAATGGCAATGGAGGGGAAAGGCTTTATGGCCAAGTTCCATGGTCAGGGGACCAGCTAATGGTAGTCTAAATCCTAACTGTATAGATGTAATGGAAGCAGCGATCATGGAGGCATGAATTACCCTGCTTTGCCTGCTTTTTCCACCCCTCTAGTGTGCCTTTTACTTCTTTTTGATAATGCCTTGTATTATGGTGCATAGCTCAAGGATTAGACCTTGCTTTGTGTGATATAGCATTTAATTTACCCCTTAAGATGAGGTGGTTTATCACTCATCAGGATTGGGACATGCAAGGGTTCCTTTTAATCTGGAGAAGCATCAAGTGCTCAAGAACCGGGTGATGGCTAATGAAGAGGGTAGAGCTCATTCTAAGCTTTTTCCCACACACTAACTTATGTCCCAGCCATCTTTTGCATTTTGACTTTCTCTTTCATTGTGGCCATATTATGCTTTTCCATCTTTTAGTTGCATCCTAAGTCACCTAGTTCATGTTGAAAAGTAGAGAGTGAAGGTCTTCTTGACTCGTGCCTTAGTCAAGATGACCACAAACAATTTTCCTTAGCATGCACGAGTTCCTAGAAATCAGGACGAGTCATGAAGCAGTTAACTTATGCGTTGAATTTGGAGGCTCAGTTTTGTTTGTCTCCAAGTGCTAGTTTATTTTTGGAAAGGGACGAGTGAGAATCTCAATGTCTAATTGAGGCTATGACGAGTTACAAGAATCAGTTTGACTCAGTTAACTAATCAATCACAAGTCCAAGTTCTAAATTAACTTGCCAGATTTAGCATGATCAAAAATCTTATAAGGAGGATGAAGACACCTTTGTATTTCATTGTTGAGCACAGGTTTTGTGTGTGAGCTAGCGAAGCTAGGAAGAGCATGAAGGAGAGGCCTCTACGCAGTTTTTGGTAGAGAAAATTCTTGTTGGTGTGCGCTAGGAAATAGGAGGAAATTTCTAGGATTAGCGCAGGGAAATAGAGGCTAGCCAGCGCAAGGATTTAGGAGCTAAGGTCAGGGTTCTTGCAAGCAAGTTCCGAGCTAAGTACTAGCAGGGAGAACGAGCTTGTTCTCTAGCGAAACAATTTGCCTTGTAATAATTATATTTGCTCAAACTTTGTCAATAAAATTTCTACAGCTAGCAGAGGGTTTTCCCAATAGGGTTCCCTAGGAATTATTGTGTTGTTTTGCTATCGTGTGACTGTGTTTAATTCTATTCTATTCTGCTGCAAATTGGTAGAGAAATTTTGTGTCTTTGTGTTACAAACTAGTTTCAGATTTGTTCATTCAAGCAGTAGCAAAATTTCAAGGAAATTCTACATGGTATCAAAGAGAGGACCAGAATAAAGACCAATGCAATTTGATTCATACATCACAAGAGCAAAAGACACCAAGAGAAGAAGGACGTCTGATCTGAGGCAGCCGCAGTCCCTTAGGTGCATATCTGAAGTGAAAGGAGGTCGAGTTTGATAACCTTCTTGTGTGTTTGGATAGCCGAGATAGGGCAGATGTTGGCTGGAGTTTAAAGGCAGATTTTGTGCGTGTTTTGGGTTGGTAATTCTCTGTGACAGGGCCGCATTATTTTTGTATGGTTTAGGGAGGGCCAGCCCTTAATTAGGTGCAGATCAGACCTAAGATTTGGGGTTGAGACACCTTGTGGAACAATGCAGAAGGCAGGGCTCAAAGGAAGGGAATTGTGCAAGTGATTGAAGGGATATTTGGCCGACAAAGGGACAATCCTATATTTGCCACATGGTGCCCTAACCAGGGGCAATGTTTTAAAACTCCGACTCGGCCGAGGTCGACTCCGACTCCGACTCTGACTCGGTAACAACTCGGTCGGCTCCATTTCAATGACTCGGTCGTTGTAAAAAATACATTAAATATTTATTTTTTTATAAAAAAACATAATTTTAAAGATTCTCATTCATGTTTCCAAACACACAGCATTAGAATATAGATAGAAGACAACATATGATCAAAGTAGGCTCATGAATATATCCATTATATCAAAATGGCACCCAGTGCACTGTCCAATACATACATGATGATGATATAGAGATCAAAACAAAAACACATAACCACGGAGGCTAGAAATGGTGTTATCCTCCAAAATAGATTGTAAGTTATCAAGGAAGTAATACAAGGGTCCAAGAGTGTTCCGCACTCCAAGAAAGTCCCAAAGTGCATGTGTACATCTTCAAAAGGTGCATCCTCCACCATGATGTCATAGAGACCCTATGTCACCCTTTTCAAGCATGTGAGTGACATGGCACCTAAGAGTAAGCATTGGCATCAAAGAGGGATGTGCTAGCCCTCCTAAGTCATCTCAATGATAACCATCCTCATTTGTTCTTTGGAAGAAGGCACCATCCACCAAAATAGGGTCAAGGCCAGCTAGGGAGCATCTTCAGTCTATTTGGGCATATCATCAAATAGTCCAACGTCCAAGCTTTTAAGTTTAGTGTTTTAGCATTTGGAGGCTCATCAAGGGGTGTAGCATCACGTGGAATCAACTCAAGGCTCGATGCTCATCTTTGGAGGGCCAAGGTTGGGGCCACAAAGTTAGGTTTGCTTTAAGAAAGGGGCAAAGAACCTATTCGAAGGTTTTGAAGAAGAATGAAGCTATCCCTTAAGGAATCTCTACTACATATGTGATACCACCTAAAGAAACCTCTCAAAATCAAGCGAGATAAACTTATTTAGGGACAAAAAACCATTAAAGTATCATCGTGAAAACCTTGGAGTCCCCCAAAAGCAAAAAAATTTAAAAAAATCGTTGTTTTTTAATTCACGGGCCGCTGTCATCCAACGCGGCCGGTTATTACCAAGTCGGCCGAGTTGTTAGACAACTCGACCAGCTCGGTAATAACCCGGTTGGCCGAACCGATTCAATGGCCGAGTCGAACCGGTGAGGCCTTGACTCGGACCAACTCGGCCGAATCAGTTCTGAGCCAGCCGAATCTTAAAACATTGACCAGGGGTCGAACTTCAGTGATTGGTGCACAAGTCGAGGGCAGAAAGAAGTCTTCTTTCTAAGGTATGTATGTCTTTCTGTGTTGGTGAATTTTGCTAGGTTGATGTGTCCAGGTTGGACAGCTTGTAGATCAATCAAAGTACAGTATTGTGGAGGGTTGTTAGTGGCTGATTTGAGCCCTAAGTCAAACCTATTGTGAAGGACTACAAGGTTGTTAGTATGCTGGTGTTGGAGAGCTTTCTGGGTAAGCATAATGGTGTTCCAAGTGTTGAGATTAGACCACTGTTTAGAGGGAGCCTCTAACTGCATTCCATAGAAAGGGAGGATCATGATAATTTTGGAGGATAATGGCGTGGGAGAATTTGTGAAGCAGGCTATACCACCACCACAAGATCCCCAACAGTTGACCCAACATACTAAGAATGATATCAAGGCAAGGAGGATTATTCTAAAAGGGGTCAGAGATCATATAGTTCCTCATATCCATGAGAAGAAGACAACTTTTGAGATGTTCAAAACTATTATAGATCTATATCAGAGTACCAATGGTACCAGGAAGCTTGCTCTTAAGGAGAAGCTAAGGAGTTTCCGGATGAGCGCTAGAGAGCCCATCATCACATATTTGTCCAAGTTCACTCAGGTATGAGATGAGCTAGGTGGTGTGGGCGTGACTGTACCAGAGCATGACCTTGTGAGTTTTGCTCTTCTAGGACTTCACAAGTCTTGGTATGGTTTCCAAGATGCAGTAAGTGGCAGAGAAAATTTTCCCAGTTAGGAAAGGCTATGGATTGACTGCATTCAAGAAGAGATCCAAAGAGGGACCAAAGATGGTAGATCGATGAAGACAGAGGACGAGGAGAACTTTTCCCTGGCAAGCAAGAACAGCAAGGCCAAGGGCAAGGACGACCAAGGAGTCGCTGAGTCTAGTTAGAAGGGAAAGAAGAAGGATCTAAGCAAGATCAAGTGCTTCCGTTGCCATGAGTTTGGACACTATGTCACTAAGTGTCCTACGGGGAAGAAAGAGTCCAGTAAGGATCATGTAGCTGCATCTGCAAAGGTAGATGCATTTTCTGCCCAGTTCAAGAAAAATTTCTCGTTGATAGCTTGCATGGAAAGTTCAGCGAATAGTAGTTTTTGATATATTTATTCAAGAGCATCCTTCCACATGACCGGGAACAAGAAGAATTTCAGCCACCTGAAGGAGAACAACATGCAGTTTCAGATCGAGCTAGGAGATGACAGTATGTATGCAACTAGAGGAGTTGGTACTGTCAACTTTCACAGGGAGTGAGGTAATCCTCTTCATCTCAGAGATGTCCTCTATGTTCCAAGATTAAAGCAGAATCTAGTTTCGGTAACTACCCTTGAGGACAAGGGTTATGATGTCATCTTCATCAAAGGCAAGGCTTACCTCCGACACTTAGCCTCTGGATGTAAGATGCAGATAGGCATGACGATGAAGAATCTCTACAAGTTTTAGGTAGAGACAGGAACAGTCTTGAGAGGCAAGGCACACAGAGTAGAGAATTGGTGGATGAGAGAGAGCAAGATAGACCTCTCAAGATGGAGCCTCGGCCAATATCTCAGTTTGAGTCTAAGCTAGTTGGCAATTGGGTCGACCAGCGGGATGACGAGGACCATAGCTCAAGGCGAGTGGAGGTAGCCACTCAATCTGTGACTCCCAATAGAGGAAGAGTTAGAGTCAAGTGGGCAGAGGATTTGTTTAAGGGAGATCAAGAGAGAGATGAATCTTCCAGTATCACCTTCAACCGGAGGAAGCAATGTTGGGGACTGATCCAAGTGGACGTGGTTCTTCCAGAAGCACCTTCCTTGCGAAGAGGGAGTGTTGAAAAGTAGCAAGTGAAGGTCTTCTTGACTCGTTCCTTAGTCAAAATGACCACAAATAGTTTTCCTTAGCATGCATGAGTTCCTCAAAATCAGGATGAGTGATGAAGCAATTAACTTATGTATAAAATTTGGAGGCTCAGTTTTGTTTGTCTCTAAGTGCTAGTTTATTTTTGGAAAGGGACAAGTGAGAGTCTCAATGTCTAATTGAGGCTAGGACGAGCTACAAGAGTTATTTTGACTCAGTTAACTAATCAATCACAAGTCTGAGTTCTAAAATTAACTTGCCAGATTTAGCAAGATCGAAAAGCTTATAACGAGGACGATGGCACCTTTGTAATTCATTGTTGAGCACAAGTTTTGTGTGTGAGCTAACAGAGCTAGGAAGAGCGTGAAGCAAATGCCTATATGCAGTTTTTGGCAGAGAAAATTCTTGTTGGTGTGCCCTAGGAATTAGGAGAAATTCCTAGGAAATAGCAGCCTCCTGTGGGCAAGGAAATAGGTGGAAATTTCCCGGATTAGCGCAAGGAAATGGAGGTTGGCTAGTGCAAGGATTTACGAGCTATGGATAGGGTTCTTGCAAGTAGGTTTTGAGCAAAGTACTAGCAAGGAGAACGAGCGTGTTCTCTAGAGAAACAATTTGCCTTGTAATAATTGTATTTGCTCAAACTTTCTCAATAAAATTTCCACAACTAGCAGAGGGTTTTCCCAGTTGGGTTCCCTGGAAATTATTGTGTTGTTTTGCTATCATGTGACTATGTTTAATTCTATTCTATTCCGCTGCAAATTGGTGGAGAAATTTTCTGTCTTTGTGTTACAAATTACTTTCAGATTTGTTCATTCAATTAGTAGCAGAATTTCAAGGAAATTCTATAGTTCGGGTTCAGGTTCGAATTCGACAACCTTTAAATTCAAAAAGAAATCAACAATAATAAATTAAACGATAAAATTCAACTTGAAGTTTGACAATGTATAATAATTTAAGGCTTTATGTAATCATAATTTAAATTTATATAATTATTTATTCATCACTATATAGTTATGTATAATAAGTTATAAATGTTAATAATTTGAATTATAATATATAATTAATATTGAAATTATTTAAAATAATTTTACATATATAAATAATTTCAATATTAATTATATAAATAACATTCATAATGTATTAAAAATATTAAATAATTTCAATATTAATTATATATATAACAATCATAATGTATTAACGTTTATAGCGAGATGGTAGAAGGAGAAACCTTCAAATAACATCTCAGCAACTCTATGATTGAAAATCATACAGTCATCTGAATGCCTAACAGCATATACAATGTAACTTTTTGTCACAGCAATAAAAAGTTCGATTTTTTCCCTGGAAAAATGTATTAACGTTTATAACTTAATTTTATAAATATATTCAAATTTATATATTATTATATATAACTATATATTGATGAATAAATAATTATATAAATTTAAATTATGATTACATAAAGCCTTAAATTATTATGTAAATGAAATTTTTATATATAAATATATTAAAATTTATATATTATTATATAACTGTAGTGATAAATAAATAAGTTATATTAATTTAAACTATGATTATTAAAAACATTTCATGTTATGTAAATATTTTTTTTACATACATTTATGGCTTCGATTTCAACTACACATAACGAAGGCTTCAAGAAGCCACATCTCTATTTTTAAAAGAAATAGGACTAAACCCTAGCTGAACCTATTCAAATATTATTTTCAGGTTAGCAATTGTGTTCAATTTGAATTTTGCTAGTTTTAAACAAAGAAATGTTAAATATGATTAAACCCTTGCTGAAACTATTCGAATATTATTTTCAAGTTCTCATTTGTGTTCAATTTGAATTTTTCTGACAAATTTAAACAAATAAATTTGATTTGGTTTTAGGTTTGGCGAATTTTAAATTTCAACATTGAAATTCGTCGAACCCAGTGACTTGTTGATTTGGGGTAGCATCAGATGTGCTCTAGGCCTCAAATTTTGCAGGGTGGCTTAGGCACATGCATTCCAAAGAACCCAGAAACTATTTTGGGAAATTCCACCCAGAGACAATTATATTAAAATAATTAATATTTTTAATGGAGTTCCTAAGTCTAAACTTACGAAAATTAAAATATTAATGGGTATTAATCTAATTATGGGTGAATCTTCTAGAAAAAGACGAAAATCAAGTCAAAACGATCTGAGCTTTTGATTAAGAGTTAATCTAGGCCATTGGTTGTTCAACAGAAATATATAAGAAGGGGCTTGAGAGTCATTTGGAAAACACACCAAGAGAGATCAAGAAATCGATTTTCTGAAGTGAGAAGTTCTCAGGAGGAAAATTCGATTGAGGAGATTTTTTGCAGTTAAGGAACAGGGATAGCAGCTTCCGAAGAGAGATTCTCAGTTGAGGAATCATCAGCAGAGAGAGGCAGAGAGTGATCCAGCAACTCTCACGCAGAGGTTGACATAGGACCACACAGAGGAAGCGCAGAGGGAGAGAGAGAAAGTCGAAAATCAGAGCAGAGAGTCAGTTTCAGCAGCCGAAAGTCGGGGTGTGAGACTGGGAGGCTAAGAGCAGTGACTCTAGGCTACTGATCGATTCCCCAGTTGGGTGACGTTGTGCCTGAGAGGGTTGACATTGGGACAGCATAGAGGTAGCGCAGAGATAGCGTAGGGCCTGCCAGGGGCACCTCATCCAACAGTGAAATCAGCAGGGACTTTTTCTCAGTGATTGTGTGACGTAATCTCACAAAGCTTCTGCCAGTATTTCTCTCTCTGTAACTGAATAACCCTATGAGTATTCTGCAATGTATTCAGATTTTGCTACTGCCTAATAATGATAAACCCTCAGAACTATTGCACCAGTTTTCTCACATTGGGTTTTTCCAGGGACATTTGTCCAAAACTAACAATGTCCTATGTGTTTGTATTTCCTTGCTTAGTTTCTATGTTTCAGAATCATAATTAATTTGGTGTAGGCTGCTCCAGTAATTTACTTCAATATTTCAAGAAGAAATCTGAAATAAGTTTGTAATGTAATTTACGATCTAGGTGAAGTAGATTCAGCTGGTTGCAGTAGGATTCCTGAGATTGTTAGATCTAGGAATTTTCACATGGGATCAAAGTTGTTAATGTGAAACAGGAACAGTAGATCTAGCATTGAAGCAAAGGCCAACTTGCTGCAGCACGCAGCAGTTCGAATCCCCTAAGGGATTGCGCAGTTCTAGCCAAGAGGGCTATATTTTTGAGGTTGTCTCTCTCTGAGTGAGTCGACAGAGAGGTAAGATTGTCGGGTCAAGAATTTGCCAAGGCAAAGGGAGCCACACAGAGCCTTAGTGCAGAGCTAGAGGGATACAGTTTTTTGCAAGCTGAGTGCTAGGCAGAAAAGTCATTAAAAGAAGGAAGCAGATCACATAGTGAGGGAATACTTCCTCAGTGATTTCTTACTGAGGAAATCAGTATTTCTCATTTGTTGGGCAGTAGAGGAGCAACAGACTTACCAGCTCCATCAGGGAGTACGTAAGCCAGCCTAGAAGCTACGCAGTAGGGAGAAAGAGGGAGTTGTTCGACAGTTTTCGGAGGATATGGCAACCAGTGGCTTGAGGGATCAGGACAGGTTGGACGGAGCATCCAACTACGTCATCTGGAAGGCTAGAATGTCCTTCCTTCTAGATGAGCATGCCCTCAAGACGTACGTCAATAGTGTGGTAGTTGAACCTGCGGATGCAGATCCGCTAAAGAAGTACAAGGCTGAGATGGCAAAGGCCAAGAGGATGATCCTGGATGGAGTCAAGGATCACGTGGTGTGCCACGTTGCTAGCAGAGCAACTGCTAAGGAGATGTGGGATGCCTTGGCCACGTTGTATCAGGGATCTTCTGAGTAGCGAAAGATGTACTTAGAGCAGAAGCTGAGATCTGCTCAGATGCAGAAGGGAGAACGTGTGGATCCATTCCTCACAAAGCTGAAGGAGACCTGTGATGAGTTGTCGGCTGCAGGGCATACACCTCAGGATTCAGAGTTAGTGAGACTGGCCCTCAATTCTGTCTCGGATGAGTGGCAAGTCTTTGTCCAGAGTATCCTGGGCAGAGCAACATTGCCTAATTGGGATGAGATGTGGGCAGCTCTAAAACAAGAGGAGCTGAGGAGAGACCTGGTCAAGGTCAAACTTGATGGAAGCAGCAGCAGCAGTGGGTCGAAGCCCAAGGAGGAGGAGGAGAATGCAGCCCTTGCATCGAAGGGGAAACAAGGGCAACAGAGATGAAAGAAAGACATCTCCAAGGTGAAGTGTTTCAGATGTGGCGAGATGGGCCACTATGCATCCCAGTGTCCTTTGAAGAAAAAGGACAAGGATGAGAAGCACGATCCTAAGGTTGCAGCCACAAAGATCGAACAAGAGGAGGAGTTCGCCATGACAGCCGAGATACCTCCAGGAGGGAGGTGGGCTGATTTGGAGTTGTAGTTCGAAAGAGCTACAGATGGGCAAGATCCTTGAGGAGTCCACCTCTTGGATCAATACCTTGCTACGGGAGCCCAATTTTGCAGTAGCAGGATGGACTAGTGTCGGATGGTGCCAAGGAGTGTCGGGGAGACAGTTGCAGTGGCTAGGAGCGCCAGAGTCTGAGCAGCGCAGAGAAGAGTTGACAGCAATGCAGATGGCACAGAGCAGAGGTCAGTAGCAACGCAGTAGATTCAGAGGGTCAGCGCAGAGACTAGCAGCAGTCAATTCCAGCATTCACGTGGTATCATACTGAACACAGTTAGTTTAGTAATTTTGGATGTTTTTCAGTTGCTTCTCTCAGCAACTAAGTTGCAATACGGATGCAGTGTTAGCAACATAGCAGATGTAGCATTTGAGAGGGAGTTGTAGTACAGATGTAGCATTGGCAGTGGCAGTGTCAAAGGCAAGCAATACAGTTGCAGCAGCGGCGTAGTACTTAGTGGACAGCATGTCAGACATCAGCGGCGCAGAGGACAATGCTTCAGAGTCATAACAATATGTAGCAGCAGTATATTGCTAGAGCACATTCCTCGCTAAGAGGGAATGTTGATTTGGGGTAGCATCGGATGTGCTCTAGGCCTCAAATTTTGCAGGGAGACTTGGGCACATGCATTACAAAGAACCTAGAACCATTTTGGGAAATTCCACCCAGAGACGATTATATTAAAATAATTAATATTGTTAATGGAGTTCCTAAGTTTAAACTTAGGAAATTAAAATATTAATGGGTATTAATCTAATTATGGGTGAATCTTCTAGGAAAAGACGGAGATCAAGTCAAAACGATCTAAGCCTTTGATTAGGAGTTAATCTAGGCCGTTGGTTGTCCAACAGAAAGATATAAGAAGGGGCTTGAGGGTCATTTGGAAAACACACCAAGAGAGATCAAGAAATCAATTTTCTGAAGTGAGAAGTTCTTAGGAGGAAAATTCGATTGAGGAGATTTCTTGCAGTTGAGGGGCAGGGATAGTAGCTTCCGGAGAGAGAGATTCTCAGCCGAAGAATCATCAGCAGAGAGAGGCAGAGAGTGATCCAGAAACTCTCACGCAGAGGCTGACGCTAGGCCAGCAGGGCCATGCAGAGGCAGTGTAGAGGGAGAGAGAGAAAGTCGAAAATCAAAGCAGAGAATGAATTTCAGCAGCCAGAAGCCAGGGTGTGAGACCGGCAGGCTGAGAGCAATGACTCTGGGCTACTGATCGATTCCCCAATTGGGTGATGTTGTGCCTAAGAGGGTTGACATTGGGACAGCGTAGAGGCAGCGCAGAGACAGCACATGGCCTGCCAGGGGCACCTCATCCAGCAGCCGAATCAGCCGGGACTTTTTCTCAGTGATTATGTGAGATAATCTCACAAAGCTTCTCCCCGTATCTCTCTATAACTGAATAACCCTGTGAGGTATTCAGCAATGTATTCAGATTCTGCTACTGCTTAATAATAATAAACCGTCAAAACTGCTGCACCGGTTTTCCCGCATTGGGTTTTTCCAGGGACATTTGTCCAAAAATAACGGTGTCCTGTGTGTTTGTATTTCCTTGCTCAGTTTCTATGTTTCATAATCATATTTAATTTGGTGTAGGTTGCTTCAGTAATTTACTTCAATATTTCAAGAAGAAATCTGAAATAAGTTTGTAATGTAATTTACGATCTAGGTGAAGTAGATTCCGCTGGTTGCAATAGGATTCCTAAGATTGTTAGATCTAGGAATTTTCACATGAATTAGGTTGCATCAACCTCTAGGGCAATGTTTCCTGGCCCTACTCAAGGATGTGGATAAGAGGGTGCCAAATCCCAATGAACCAATGACAAGTTAGACCCGAAGAATGGAGATGGTATATAAATTGCTTATAATGTGACATGGAAAGTGTTAAGTATGGCATAAAGGATAATGAACACTTTATTCCAATCCAGGTTTTCCAAGTAGTGCCTCTCCTATAACCCTAAGGCCTCAAGGGAGGTCCCACTAAACTAGGGCTAAGGATTAACCCTCCTCGTAAGGTGAGAGAACAGATGTATTCTCAAGATTAATCAATTTTCCAGATCACCCCTTTATCCATACTAAAAATCTAAGCTTTCACTACCTTCATGGAATATGCAAGGGACGATGTGAAAACTCTCCACTTGGTCGTTGGGTGATTAGTTGCAAATCCTTTGGTGTGAGGAAGCTATGTGTTGTACTACCAAGTTCATGATAAGGTGGGGTAGGATGATGCCTTAAAAATGTATGAAGGGTTTGCAGTTGGTTGAACAGAGATTGGAGGAGATTCATTTTTTCTTGAAGAAGATATTCACAATGTAACTCTTCTAGAGGAATCTATAAAATGGAAGATGCCAGTGTAATAAAGCGAGGGATTATACTGCCAAGGGCGCTCGAGTTCACTCATGCCTTCAATCCAAGAGGGAGATGAGGAGTCTAATCTCTATTTTGACTTCCTTAAAAGGAAGGTATTTGTTGATAGGGTTCTTGGCCCACACAAAGGTTATGGTTCTTTAGTCTCCAGTTAGTTTTCCTTAAAACCCAGCAATTGATTGATGGTTTCCTAAGTATGCGATCAAAAATTAATTGAAACTATTACTGTTGTTCTGAAAACTTTAATCACAAATTCGTTGGGTTTTCTAACTATAGCATGCACAGCGGAAATAAATAAAGTTGAAGACAAACACATAAGATACCTGATATATCCAGGAAACTGTGAAAATTCTATTGTAGTTACTAGTTATTATTCTTCTACCTTTAGAGATTATTTGTTTCTATTACTTACGGAAAATATTGAATAAAAACACAACTGCAATGTCACCAAAAATTAATCACAAGCACTAAGAAAATAATGCACACATAAAAATTGGACATCGATATTTTTGGATCAAATAGTCCCTAGAAAAACCCCAAAGACCAATTTTTAGATGAGGGCTCTATTATTAATATCTTCAGCAATAGATCTGCAATGGATAAATATAATCTGCTTGCCTCTCACTAGAAAAGCTCCAGCAAAATTATTTCTTCACTTTTGCAAGTCAAATCAACCCTTTGGAAGCTAATCAACCCACCAGAAGCAACTCAGCCCAACTCTGGTAATTCGAACTACCTCACACTAGCTACTCGCACTACCTCAACCAACTCACGTTGCCTTCTAGAAATGCGCACTACCTCCGAGAAATTATTCCAGCAAGATAAACTTCCTCCAACAACTCGGTAAAGCCACTCACACCAACTCAATCGATTCGCACTACCTTCTGGTAGTTTGATCTGTGACTTCAACAACTCGCACCGGATAAACTGGCTACTTGCTCTGGAAATTCGGCCTCCCTCTGCAAAAATAAATTGGCCTCTTGTCTCTCAGAAATTGGAAGCAACTATGAAGAATTCTCTCCAGCAAACTCTTCCTCAATCACTACTGTTGAAACCCTTGTTGGTGTCTCCCACGCTATCCCTACGCATTTGCTATCAATGCAAATCTACTTGTTCGAATGAACTCCAAAGGCCCCATAGATCTCCTCTTATAATCTCGCCCTATCGAATCAATGGCCACAATCTAATCAAAATCGATGGCTAAGATCATATTGACTTCCTCAAATCACTTTTCTGGAAGTCACTAGAGGAAAATCAATGTCTCAATTAATCCTGATTAATTAACCCATTTCCCTAAGTTAGACTTAGGAAAATAATTAAACTGGTTAATTAAATCTAATTAAGGCATTTCACTTAGAAACTTTTTATGGGTATTGGAGATAATTAATCCACCTGTGTTCCTAGCCTCATAGACACATCTGAGACTAAAACACCTCTCTGAGCTACAAAAACTAACACTCCCTCTTAGCGAGGAAGGTGTTCTCCACAACTCCCAACTTATCCCTAAAGAAAACAAACTTTGCTTTACCCAAGGCCTTCGTCAGAATATCTACAACCTGTTGATCTATGGAAACATACTGTAGTCGAACTGATCCACGCTATACACAGTGCCTGATGAAGTGGTATCCAATGTCGATGTGTTTTGACCTATCATGAAACACTGGATTCTCAGAGAGCTTGATGCAACTTCAATCAGCACCATAGATACTGGTCGACTCCAACTTTTGACCAAATAGTGCCACCAGCAGCTTCCAAAGCCATATAGCTTCACATGTAGCCATGCTCACTGCCATGTATTTTGCTTCTACAGAACTCAGTGCCATGGAATTTTGCTTCTTGTTGTGCCAAGAGACAACCCCTGATCCTATACTAAAGCAACCTTGAGGTGCTTTTCTAAACCATTGCACTATGTACCCAATCTACATCTAAATACCCAATCAACCTGACACCATCACCTCAAGTAAATCTCAATCCATACTCGTCTATACCTTGTAGATATCGCAGCACATGCTTCGTTGTTGTCCAATGCACCCTCATCAACGCAACCATGAACTGACTAAGAGTGTTGACAACAAAGAAAATGTTTAGCCTAGTATTGACTGCATACATATGAGAGCCAATGAATTCTCTATACAAGGTGGGGTTTACTGCCTCCTTCTCTGACACATCTATCTACCTCCAATTAGTAATCATAGGAGTAGACATGGGCCTACAGTTCAACATACTTAATTTCTTCAAGATTTCAATAGCATATCTCCCTTGAAAAAGGAAGATCACCCCATCTGTCTGCCATACCTCTAGACCTAGAAAATAATGCATCAACCTCAAATCCTTCATCTCGAACTATGTTGCCAAGTCCCTCTTGTAGTCCTCTATGAGCCCTGGTGACCTTGTCAGAGATAGATCATCCACATATAATACAAGAATGAGAGGCTCACCTCCTAAAATCAAAGAGTACAGGTTCGAGTTTGCCTCACTCTTCATGAGGCCCATCTATTGCAAGTAACTAACAATCTGACCATACCATGATGTGGGAGTTTGCTTGAGTCTGTATAATGCTCTCTTCAACCTACATACATGGGTACCCATCCCATGTGTCTCAAATCCCTTTGGTTGTTCGATGTACACCTCCTCCCCTATTACTCCATTTAGAAAAATCATATTGACATCCATTTGATGAATCTACCATCCCATATGTGCTGCTAGAGAAATCATGGCCCTGATGGAAGTGTATATGGCCACTAGAGCGAAAGTCTCCTCATAGTGTATGCCTTCTTTCTAAGAAAATCCCTTGGCCATGAACCTAGCCTTATATTTCTCCACACTTCCATCTGCAGCGTGTTTGATCTTATACAAACAACGAGAACCAACCACTGCCCTATCCAATGGTCTAGGCACACCTCCCACACATCATTCAGCATGATGGAGTTGTACACCACTATCGCATCCTACCACACTTGATGTCGTGCAGCTTCCTAATAACTGGAAGGCTCACTGTCAATGAGCTTGCTCATTAACGCCTTGTACCCTGAATATCTTTTTGGCGGTCTCCTATCCCTGGTGCTCGCTCTAGGAGCTCGCACAAACTCCTGTGCATCTCTCAATGTCTGAAGCACCTCTTTGTTTCTTCTCCCACTAGTGGTGGGTGGAGCTTCATGCTCCTCATCCAATTGTTGTTGCTCCACCTATTGTGAACTCTCCTCTGCACCTGTACCTGCGCCTGTACTAGTCACTATACTCGTACTAGTGCCCTGAGCTTGAGATCCATGTTCATCCCTTGGAGCTATTGTTGGCTCACTCTGATCAACTGTTGGCAACTCACAAGATTTGCTGAAGGCTTTCTCCTCCTATAACTTCACATCCCATCTCATAATAATCTTTCTACCGCTTGGAATGTAGATCCTCTATACTTTGCACGTTTCATTGCAGCCAACAAAATATCCCTTCTCTACAGTCGAATCCAATTTGGTTCATTTATCATCTGGAACGAGACAATTCACTATGTTGCCAAAAATCCTAAAGTGTCAAGCTTCTTGCTTCTTTCCTGTAAATGCCTCCTCAAGTGTCATCTTCCCCAATGCTTTGTGTGGAACCCTATGTTGAATGTATACTGTCGTACTACATGCCTCTGCCCAAAGAAATCTAGGCATGTCATGATCATATAGCATCACTCGCGCTGCTCTAACTATCATCCTATGTTGAATTTTCTAAGTCTATCCATTAGAAAATTAATCTGTATTCTGTTGGTTTATTTCTTCTACTTGTTTAAATTCGAACAAGTTATTTAAAACATTTAAATACCGAAAAAAACACAATACAGTCACAACATCTATAGATCATCAACTAAAAGAAAACAAGCACACAAGTGACACCGTTATTTTTGGACAAATATCCTCGGAAAAACACAATGCGGGAAAACCGGTGCAGCTATTCAAAGGGTTATATTAATATGCAGTCTTTCTAAGTACAACTGGGTGCCTAACCGGCTCACTCGAAAGAGAAAAATACACGGTAGCAATACCTCTATATCCGGAAACAGGTATTCAGAAAACCTGTCCCACGAAACCCTCTTCGCAACAACTGAAGCTCAGCACTGGCCCTTCTGGCCTCTGCGCCAGCCTCCTGCTGACCTACGTCAACCCCAGGACCCTCTACGTCAACCCTCTGAGGCACTGCGCAACCTCTAGGACCCTCTGCGTCACTCCAGCAACCTCTGCATGGATGACGCAATCCCTCTGGCCTCTGCGTTGTCTCTGCTAGGCTCTACGTAGCCTGGACTGGCTGCTGCTCTCGCTCTCTTTGCTTCTGCGCTGGTCTCTCAGTATTGTCTCTGCCTCTCTGCCTCGTACTCACTGCCCCTCGCTGTTGATCACTGATTCAACTTTGCTTAGCAACCCCACTCTAGCAAAATGAATGACTAATCACTTTGGTGTGTTCTCCAACTGACCCTCAAGCCTCTTCTTATACTTTTCTCGTTGGTCCTTCAACGACTGAGATTAAATCTCTAATCAACAGCTAAGATTAGATTTGGCTTGATCCATGACTTTTGGAACCTTCTAACCCAGTTTTATATTAATACCCATTAATATTTTATTTTTCCTAAGTTTAGACTTAGGAACTCCATTAAAAATATTAATTATTTTAATATCTCCCAAACTGGGTACAATCTGTCCAAACCATTTTTGGGTCTTGGAGATCTCATGTGCTTTAGCCTCTCCACCAATTTTCATGGCTAGAGAACATCCGATGCTACGCCAAATCAACACTCCCTCTTAGCGAGGGCTATGCTCTAGTCATACTCCTCACTAAGTATCACACTAATTATCCGGCATCGGTCCTTGTGCTGATGCTAGGACTCCCCGCCCAACATCCTCTACACTGTTGTAACCTGTATTGGTGCCCATGGCCCTGCCACTGCCACTACCACTTGACCTTGGAGAGGTCCTTCTTCCTCTTCTCCGTACCATACACTCCTGATCCAGCGTGGCCCCTATGGAAGTCAGTTGGTCACTGATCTCCTTCAACCGACCGAGGAAGACATCTATCTGCTCTCCCTTCTGCATCTGGTATGACCTTAGCTAATTCTCCAGGAGCATCTTCCTTTGCATGGAAGTATGCTGGTACAATGTCTTCAAAGTGTCCCACATCTCCTTTACCGTTTCCTTCTCGGCAATATGTGGGACCACATGATCCTTGACCCCATCAAGGATGATACACTTTGCCTTAGCCATTGCCTCCTCGTACCTTTCATTAGCTACCGAGTCAACTGGGATAGCCATCACTCTCAAGGCGAAGCCCTTGATACGATGTCTGTCTAGAATGGACAAGATCCTGGCCTTCCAGACCACAAAGTTGGACGCTCCGTCCAGCCTATCCTGATCTCTTAACCCATTCACGGCCATCTCACTGCTCTTCTGTTGACTCCTCCAAGTCTCTCTACTTCCCGCCTAGAAGTTCTCGGTTCGACTCCTGCTGAGTCTCTCTACTTCCCGTCTGGAAGTTCTCGGTTCGACTCCTGCTGAGTCTCTCTACTTCCCGTCTGGAAGTTCTCGGTTCGACTCCTCCAAGTCTCTCTACTTCCCGTCTAGAAGTTCTCTTCTGGACTCCCTCTGAGTACTGATTTCCCTCCTGGAAATCCTTCTTCCAACTGTCAAGTTGCTCCTCTCCAATCGTCTGTGCAACTGCAACACTGATCCAAATTCCCTGGCTAGAAATATGCATCGGCGACAACTCCCTCTACCTTGGTCTTTGCCCTGTTAGGTATTTTTCTAACCACAGTACCCCACCAGCTTCGCTCTCGCAAACTGCCCACAGCTTCCTTCACCCCAGCAACTGAAGGATTGAGCCTCTTGGCTCTGCGCAATCCCGACACCGGCAAAACAGCTCCCTCAGCCAACTGCGTCAACCCTCCTGGCCTCTGCATGGCTCTACGTGAGCCTCTCTCTGCCCTCCTCAGCCTCTGCGCTGGCCTCTCTCTGGCCCAGACTGATGACGCAGTCCCTCTGCGTCAACCCTTCCTCTGTCGCTTTTGCAAGGATCAACTATTGTCACTCGGGACAGTTGATTCTGCTGCAAATGCTCTGCTCAACTGATGCCTTCAGTTTTCCTGTGATCTACAACCACGCTCTGATACCATGTTGAATTTTCTAAGTCTATCCGTTAGAAAATTAATCTGTATTCTGTTGGTTTATTTCTTCTACTTGTTTAAATTCGAACAAGTTATTTAAAACATTTAAATACCGAAATAAACACAATACAGTCACAACATCTACAGATCATCAACTGAAAGAAAACAAGCACACAAGTGACACCGTTATTTTTGGACAAATGTCCCCGAAAAAACCCAATGCGGGAAACCAGTGCAGCTATTCAGAGGGTTATATTATTATGCAATCTTTCTGAGTACAACTAGGTGCCTAACCGGCTCACCCGACAAAGAAAAATACACGACAGTAATACCTCTATATCCGAAAACAGGGATTCAAAAAACCTGTACCACGAAACCCTCTCCGGCATAACTGAAGCTCAGAACTGGCCCTTCTGGCCTCTGCGTTAGCCTCCTACTGACCTACGTCAGCCCCAGGACCCTCTGCGTCAGCCCTCTGAGGCACTGCGCAGCCTCTAGGACCCTCTGCGTCACTCCAACAGCCTCTGTGTGGATGACGCAGTCCCTCTGGCCTCTGCGCTGTCTCTGCTAGGCTCTGCGTAGCCTGGACTGGCTACTGCTCTTGCTCTCTCTGCTTCTGTGTTGGTCTCTCAGTACTGTCTCTGCCTCTCTGCCTCGTATTCACTACCCCTCGTTTTTTATCACTGATTCAACTTTGCTTAGCAACCCCGCTCTAGCAAAATGAATGACTGATCACTCTGGTGTGTTCTCTAAATGACCCTCAACCCTCTTCTTATACTTTTCTCGTTGGTCCTTCAACGGCCGAGATTAAATCTCTAATCAACGGCTAAGATTAGATTTGGCTTGATCTATGACTTTTGGAACCTTCTAACCCAGTTTTATATTAATACCCATTAATATTTTATTTTTCCTAAGTTTAGACTTAGGAACTCCATTAAAAATATTAATTATTTTAATATCTCCCAAACCGGGCATAATCTATCCAAACCATTTCTGGGTCTTGGAGATCTCACGTGCTTTAGCCTCTCCACCAATTTTCATGGCTAGAGAACATTCGATGCTACCCCAAATCAACATCCTATTCTTCCTTTCTATAATCCCATTTTGTAGCGGGTTGAATGGAGTTATCCATTCTCTCTTGATGCCCTCCTTCGTACAAAACTCCTTGAAGGCTTTTTCAACGTACTCGCCTCCATTATCTATTCGAAGAACCTTTATCTTCTTTCCTCTCATGTTCTCCACAAGAGCCTTAAACTCTTGGAAGCGACTGAAGACTTCGTCCCTTGTCTTCAAGAAGTATATCCAAGTCTTCCTAGAGAAGTCATCAATGAAGGTCACGAAATACTCATAACCCCTGAGAGATTTTGTAGACAATGGGCCACATATATCAGAATGTATCAAGTCTAGCACACCCTTGGCTCTATTGTCACTCCTTGGAAATGTTGCTTTCGCAAACTTCCCAAGCACGCACCCTCTGCACACATCATCGTGTTCTGTGCTTATTTCTGGAACTCCTGTCACGGTCTCCCTGAGCAATTTGAGTGCTCCATGATGGATATGTCCCATCCTCCTATGCCATAATTCTCCCATGTCTCTGTAATTGTTGTTGCTCACTAGTGCCTTTGGAGCGTCCAACTGCAACCTATATAACTTGTTGCTTCTCACCCTAATTTGTTTCACTAACTTCCAATCCCTGTGTTTTATGTACACCTTCTTTCCTCAAAAGTAGACATCATATCCCTTATCCTGAAGAGCAGAAACTGAAATCGGGTTCATTCCTAAACCTAGCACATGCAGCACATCTGTAACATGAGTACTCTTGCCTGACTCTCTCTGAAAGGTAACTATCCCTCTCCCAACTAGAGTGCTAGAGGGAGTGCCCTTGGACTTATTTCCCAGCTGAATCTAGAAGCCTATCTCTTCTTCCTTATAACTGGAGAAGTATTCTCTAACCCCCATCATGTGGCATGATACCCCACTGTCAATATACCAAACTCCTATGAAGGTAGAGCTAGAGAGGTAAGCTATGAGAGTGAACTCATCCTTAAGTCTTGAAGATAGCTCGTCGATATTCGTTGAAGTTGTTGTCTCCAACTGCTTCTTCTTATCACCCTTCTTCCTGTTCAGACATTGACTGGCATAGTGTCCTTGCTGACCGCCTCGATTTTACTCAAGTCCTTTTTCTTTTTCTCTCCCTTGGACCCTTTACTAGAGCCCTTCTTGGCTTTTCCTTTTCCTGCAAGGGCCACATTCCCGTCATCGTCACATTTCTAGGTTTTGTTGTTGTTGTTGCCACTAAAAAGACTTGGTCTAAGCTCCTCCTGAGTGAAATTGCTCCACAAACGATCCCAACTCGATAGGGTATCTCATCCATTGATCACCTAAACGAATACATCATATTGCTTTAAGAACCCATTCAAGGTCGTTCTCATGAGTTCATCATCAGCTAATTGATCTCTGACAGTTGCCAACTCATCCTTGACAAGTTGAACTCTGGTGAGGTAACTAACAACATTTTCACCCTTATTCATTCGGGTATTTCTCAGCATCTCGCTGAGAATCAGCTTCTTATTCATGGTGGCATCCTGGAATAGCTTTAGAATGGCATCCCACATCTTCTTCACTGTATCCAAATCTGCAATATGTGGAACAATATGATCCTTGACTCAGTCTAGGATTATTCTTCTTGCCTTGGCATCTTCCTTCTTGTATGCTAGAAGTTGTGTTGCATCTATTGGCATAGCTATAACACTAGTCGCATATTCCTTGACACTAGTCGCATATTGCTTGAGACCATTATTTTCCAGCAACAATGAAATTTTGGCTTTCCAAACACCAAAGTTAGAAGCTCCATCCAATCTATCCTAATCTCTCAATCTAGTTGAACCCATTTTTCAAAACCCTCGAAAAATAGACAAAACCCAAATAAATTTGAAGAAGTCAATATGGGTTTTATAAACCTTCAATTTCTCTTCATGTGTCCTACTTTGAGCCTCTTCTATCCTTAGATCTTCACTTCACTGAGTTGCTCTGATACCATGTGAAAATTCTATTGTAAATAATGGTTATTATTCTTTTATCTTTAGAGATTGTTTGTCTTCTATAACTTACGACAAATACAGAATAAAAACACAACTACAATTTCACCACAAATTAATCATAGGAATAGAGAAAATAATGCACACATAAAAACTAAACATTGATATTTCTGGACCAAATAGTCCCTCGAAAAACCCTGAATGGAAAACCAATTTTTAGATGAGGGCTCTATTATTAATATATTTTGAAATAAATCTATAATGGAGAAATACAATCTGTTTGCCTCTCACTAGCAAAGCTCTGGGAAAACTATTTCTTCACTTCTGCAAGCCAAATCGACCCTCTGGAAGCTAATCAACCCACTGGAAGCAACTCGGCCCAACTCTAGCAATTCGCACTACCTCACACTAGCTACTCGCACTGCCTCAGCCAACTCGCACTATCTTCTAGAAATCTGCATTGCCTCCATGAAATTATTTCAACAAGATAAATTGCCTCCAGCAACTCGCTTTGTTGCCCTAATAAATTTCTCAACATAAAACTCGCAAAAACCTTTGTAATAGTTAATGTAAAATCCTAGGAATGAAACCCTAGGTGTGTGTGCTTCTGTATGATTGAAACCCTAGCCTTGTCAAAATTGTTGTATTTCTAATTTTGATGTTTGTATCTAGGGTTTACGATAAAAACCCTAGTAAGAGATTGACATAAGTTTCTAGGGAATAATAATGAAACCCTATATATAAAATATTAGAATGCTAACTTGATTGTTGATATCTATGATTTAGTTTTATTGACGAAATCTAGGGTTTGTGACAAAACTCTAGTGGAGGTTCCTCTAAAGTCTAGAATATGAAAGATGTAACCCTTGTTGATTGCAAACCTAACTAAGTCTAGGTTTTAGATGTCTAAAGCTCGATTTCTTGTTTTTATGCTCCCATTATGATGACATACTAACCCTATATTGATAAAGTAAACTTCATGCTCTTGTATACATGTTAATAAAATTTGAAAGCACATAATTTTTAAGGTGTTGAAGATGATTGCCTACCTCATACTTGTTGATAAATTGATGATAATGTTGAGCATGATGGAAAGAGGGAGTTGTAAGAACCCTGATAACATTAAATTGATGATTGAAAGATGACCTTGTTGCCATATGAAGGAATGAAGTTTTGGAAAATCAAAGTTCTTTGATAATATGATGATGCAAAAAGAAAGAGCTTGTATAGCTGAAAGAATAAAGTTGTTGATCTCCCTAAGTTGAGAGGGAGCTTGGATGAAGTAAAGTGTATATCCTCCATAGTTGAGAAAGAGGACATGATCTTGGAAATATGAAGAATATTGATAAGGAAAGAATAAGATCGGAGAATAGGTAAAGCACTACAGTTGATTGTTCTTAATTGATAAAGTTGCAAACAAAACTTGGATATGTTGAAAAAGTGTTGTCGCTGAGTTTGATACTACTACAGAAATTGAAGAAGGAACCTTCTGACGAGATGTGTTTGGATAATTTGATGATGACCTAAGCAAAAATCAATTTGGGAAGCATTCATTAAGGCACATGGAAAAATATATTTAAATATTAAAATGGGCCTTTCCATGTGCCTTAATGAATGCTTGCCCAAATTGAGTTTTGCTTAGGTCATCATCATATTATCCAAACACATCTCGTCGGAAGCTTCCTTCAACAGCACCAAACTCAACCTCAACACATTTTCAACATATCCAAGTTTTGTTTGCAACTTTATCAATTAAGAACAATCAACTGTAGTGCTTTAACTATTCTCTGATTTTATTCTTTCCTTATTGATATTCTTCATATTTACAAGATCATGTCCTCTTTTACAAGTATGGAGGATATATCAATTTAGGGAGATCAAAAACTTTATTCTTTCAGCTATACAAGCTCTTTCTATTTGCATCATCATATTATTGAAGAACTTTGATTTTCCAAAGCTTCATTCCTTCATATGGCAACAAGGTCATCTTTCAATCATCAATTTAATGTTATCAGGGTGTTGGGCCTCAAAATTGGCATAATTCCATTAACCGAACTATCCATTTTACATCATTCCATTCATCCATTGTTAGCATTTTTAACCATATTCCTCCATAAAACGCACCAAATTTCCGCATACATGTTTACATGGTTTATTATTATTATTTCCATTATTTTTAATGAATTAAGAAGAATTTTGCATGGTTTTACTAATGACAGTTTAGCAAGTTCAAGTTGTTGCAAATTTGTCAAGTTTCCGTAGCTACCTCCATGGTTGAGGTAGTAGCACCACTCTAGAATGAAATCCGACACTTGGACTTGGTTTCTAGAAGCTCCAATATGGATTTGTATTGGTCAAATTCCACCCAGCTCGCACGTGTGGACCTCCAGGAAAAGATCAAGGGAAAATCGTAGCAGTTTTGACCAGTCAACTTCAAACGCGTTTTCTGAGCAAATGAAAGCGAATCTCGAAAAACAAAAAACATGGGTTTTGTTCAGAACGGGCCCAATTAAGTTCTCTACGAATAGTTTTCCCGAATTCGTTACCATTTGGGAGATATTTCAGGTTCTTTGGAGCCCTATTTTGCAGGTTGCGTGAGCAAACATTGCACCCATGTGTCAATAAACGCCCAGTCAAGCAAACAGAGGTTGGAATGGACTATGCTTCATCAAATTCGTGGCAACCAGGTGTCCATTCAGTTCTGATCTTTAGCCATATGAATCTCCATGAAGTTACATTGTAATCACTATATAAACACTCCATTGAAACAGAGAGGGGGGTGTAATTTTGAGGTGACTGTGACATTTTAAAAACTCTGTTTTTCATTCCTTTTTAATGAAGAAGTACCTTGAAGACTTGATGCGCAGCTAGCTGTTGGAGTAAAGCTTTGATACCGCCTGTTTGTGGAGGGCCCCTGCAAACAGTGAAGGTTTTGCATTCTGCGTTTTTAATGTAATTGTTTTCATGTTTTTATTTTATCATTTGATGTAGTTAAATTCATGTTTTTATTTTGTTATTAGTTATAGTTGTTTCCAGAATTCCATTTTATCATTTGATGTAGATGTTTATATAGTTTTCCTTTATCGTTTGATGTAGATTCATTAGTCTTTCCTTTTGAATTGATTGCAGAGTAATTCATAGTTTTATTTCTAGAAATAGCAGTGATTTATTTCTGAGTAGTTTTACAGAGTTCATAATTGATTTATTTCAGAACATTGAGTGATTTCTTTTCCAGTTATGAATTAGTTCTTTTTAGAAAAGCTTGAGTAATTTCTTTACAAGTTTATGAGTGATTTCCTTTTGAGAAATAGTGATTTCTTTACAGTTTCAAAGCATTTCAATTTCACAATTAAAATGATTTCTTTGAAAAACAATTCAATTGCAGAGCATGAATGATTTTCTTATCGTTTCATTTTAGAACTTAGTTGTGAAATTTTCATTTTGTTTAAGCTTCATTAAGGAATTGATAGGATAGTAATTTTTCTTTTAGAAATTTAGATGTGTGCTGCAATAGATCAATTTAGTTTCTTTAATGAGATAGTGTGAATTTTCTTAATTTCATTTTGCAAGTGTGAGTTTATTTTAATTTCATTTGACAAGAGTAAGTTTATTTTGCAAGTGTGAGTTCTTTATAGTTTCATTCTGCTAGAGTGATTTTACTATGGTTCCATTTTTTAAGTAAGAAGTTTGCTTTAGTTTCATTTCATTAGATAGGAATGTTAATTTCACTTTGAAATAGAAATATAAAATAAATCTTAGAAATGAATTTTCAATAACTCAATCATTCATATTAATAATCCAATTTAATAAAAAGGGATTCTAGCATATATTGTGCACTTGCACTTCACAAGTTTACCAACTCCAGTGGATAATTTATGTAACAATTTAAGACAATTAAATTGACAAACACAAGGTTCTTACAGCTCCCTCTTTCCATCATGCTCAACATTATCATCAATTTATCAACAAGTATGAGGTAGGCAATCAACTTCAACATCTTGAAGATTATGTACCTGCAAATCTTATTAACAAGTATACAAGAGCATGAAGTTAACTTTATCAATATAGGGTTAGTATGTCATCACAATGGGAGCATAAAAACAAGAAATCAAGCTTTAGACATTTAAAACCTAAACTTAGTTAGGTTTACAATCAACAAGGGTTACATCTTTCATATCCTAGACTTTTACAAGAACCTCCACTAGGGTTTTGTCACAAACCCTAGATTTCATCAATAAAACTAAATCATGGATATCAACAATCAAGTTAGCATTTTAACATTTCATATCTAGGGTTTCATTATTATTCCCTAGAAACTTATATCAATCTCTTACTAGGGTTTTTATCGTAAACCCTAGATACAAACATCAAACTTCAAAATTAGATATACAACAATTTTGACCAGGCTAGGGTTTTAATCATACAAAAGCACATACACCTAAGGTTTCATTCCTAGGATTTTACATTAACTATTACAAGCGTTTTGCGAGTTTTATGTTGAGAAATCTATTAGGGCAGCGTTAGGGTTTTGCGAGTTTTACATTAACCTTTAAAGGCTTGAATTTATATAAAAGGAAGATTGATTCAACTCTAAGTTGTTGGAATTTCTAAGTCTAACTGTTAGAAATCCTTCGTGTACCTTCTTATTTATTTATTCCTACTTGCTCTGTTAATTAACAAGTTATTTACCAGGTAAATACTGAAAATAAATACAAGTACAGTCTCAACACACAGATCCTCAACTGAAGGAAAAAAACAAACACACAAGTGACATCGTTATTTTTGGACTAATGTCCCCGGAAAAACCCAATGCGGAAAAACTGGTGCAACTATCTAAGGGTTTTATAATTAAGCAATTACATAATACAATCTAGGTGCGAGAAATGGCTCACCCAACAAAGAATGCTCTCAGCAGTAGTACCTCTCAGTCAGAGACAGATATCAGCCCCAATCTGCCCCACGAAATCTCCCAGCGTCAGCGTCTAGGGCCTGCACCAGCCTCTCTGGCCCAGCGTCAGCCTCTAGGGCCTGCGTCAGCCTCTCTAGCCCAACGTCAGCCTCTTTGGCCCAACGTCAGCCTCTCGGGGCTCTGCGTCAGCCTCTGTGTGTCCCATGTTGTCCCTCCTCGGGCTCTGCGCAGCTCCTCGCTGCCTCTACGTGACCTATGGTTGCTTCTGCGTGGCCTCTGGTGGCCTCTCGCTAGCTCTACGTCAACCCTCTTCCGGCTTCTGCGCTGATGCTCCCGGTACTATCTCTGCCTCTCTACTACTGCATTCATTGCCCCTCAGCTGCAACTCTGATCACTCCTTCGATTTCCTCAGCAAGCCCTGCCCCAGAAAATTGAATTCTTGATCAACTTAGTGTGTTCTCCAAGTGACCCTCAAGCCTCCTCTTATACTTTTCTCGTTGACAATTCAATGGCCGAGATTAAGTCCCTAATCAACGGCTAAGATTAGATCTGGCTTGATCCATGACTTTTGGACCATTCTAACTCAGTTTTATATTAATTCACATTAATATTTTATTTTTCCTAAGTTTAGACTTAGGGACTCCATTAAAAATATTAATTATTTTAATATCTCCCAAACTGGTTAGATTCTGCCCAAACCATTTCTGGGTATTGGAGATCTCATGTGCTTTAGCCTCTCCACCAATTTTCGTGGCTAGAGCACATCCGATGCTACCCCAAATCAACACTCCCTCTTAGCAAGGACTGTGCTCTAATAATACTCCTCACTGAGCATCACCCTAATCATCCAATATCGGTCCTTCTGTTGATGCTAGGCCTGCTGCCCAACATCCTCTGCACTGTTGCATCATGTACTGCTACCCATGGCCCTACCACTGCCACTGATGCATCTGTACGACAGCTCCCTCTGCATTTGTGCTGCTGCCCGTGGCCCTGCCACTGCCATTGCTGCATCTGCACTGCAATCCCTCTCATCATGCTGCATCGTGCTGCCCATAGCACTGCCACTGCTAACCGCTGCACCGCAACTCAATTACTGAGAAGTAAGTAATTGATCTCCCAACTCTGGCATCCATCAGTCCTGCTACTCCTCTTCGGGGCTCCCGTAGCAAGGTATAATCCAAGAGGTTGGGTACCTCGAGGATCCTGCCCCTCATCGCCTGTAGTCCGTCTAACTACAGCTCGATGTCTCCCCACCTCTTCTCTCGAGGTGCATGAGCACTCATGGCACAATCATCATCTGTCTCCACTTCTTTCTCCGCCCTTGCTGGCACAGCCTTGGTCTCAGAAGCCTCTCCCTTGCTCTTCTTCCTCGGACAGTGGCTCGCATAGTGACCCAGTGCCCCACTGTGGAAGAATTTGACCTTGGAGAGGTCCTTCTTCCATTTCTCTTGCTTTCCCTCAGATGCTAGGGCAGCATCCTCCTCTTCCTCCTTCTTGATTCTGACCCCCTTGTCGCTGCTTCCCGCCTTGGTTAGCCTTCTGATCTCTTCTTGATGAAGAGCCGCCCACAGTTCCTCCCAATCTGGAAGGGTCAACTTGCCCAGTATGCTCTGGACAAATACCTCCCAATCCTCTGAGACTGCGTTCAATGCGGTCCTCACCATCATCTCCTCATCCGGCGTGGCCCCTATGGAAGTCAGCTGATCCCGGATCTCCTTCAATCGACTGAGGAAGGTGTCTATTTGTTCTCCCTTCTGCATCTGATATGACCGTAGCTAATTTTCCAATAGCATCTTCCTCTGCACGGAAGTATGCTGATACAATTTGGTCCAGGCCTCCCACGTCACATTTGTTGTGTCCTTTTTAGCAATATGTGGTACTACATGGTCCTTGACCCCGTCAAGGATGATGCTCTTGGCCCTCGCCATTGCTTCCTGGTACTTTTCATTCTCATCCGGGTCAACTAGGACTACTATCGTGTTCAAGGCGAAGTGCTTGAGACGATTCCTGTTTAGAACAAACAAGATCCTGGCCTTCCAGACTACGAAGTTGGAGGCTCCATCAAGTCTGTCATGATCTCTTACCCCGATCACTGCCATTTCGTTGCTCCTCTTCTGACTCTTCTGAGTCTCTCTACTTCCCTCCTGGAAGTTCTCGGTGTGACTCCCTCTGAGCCTCGATTTCCCTCCTGGAAAGCCCTCTGCCAATGTCGAGATGCCCCCACTCCGATCGTTAGTGCAGCTGCACCACTGATCTGGATTTCTTGGCTAGAAATCCTCGGCAGCAACTCCCTCCTCCTTGGTCTTGCCCTGTTAGGTACTGTTCTGACCACAGTACCCCACCAGCTTCACTCTGCAACTTACCCACATCCTCCTATGCCCCAACAAACTAAAGGTTAGAGCCTCTAGGCTCTGCGCAATCCCGGTACCAATAGAATCTGCACCTCTTGGCCATGGGCGTCAATCCTTCCTCACTAAGAAAGATGACTAGGCACTGCATAGGTCAGGTCTGCTCCTCTTTGACACTGCGTTTATCCTCTTCCCGGCTCAAACTGATGACGCAGGCATTGCGTCACCCCTTCCTTGCTGCTTTTTCGCTAGGAATAGCTTCTGTCACTCGGGATAGTTGTTTCTGTTGCCGCTGCTCTGCTCGGCTGATGCCCTTAGTTATCCTGTGATCTGTAACCATGCTCCGATACCATGTTGGAATTTCTATGTCTAACTGTTAGAAATCTTTCGTGTACCTTCTGATTTCTTTCTTCCTACTTGTTCTGTTAACTAACAAGTTATTTACCATGTAAATACTGAAAATAAATACAAGTACAGTGTCAACACGTACAGATCATCAACTGAAGAAAAAAAACAAACACACAAGTGACACCGTTATTTTTGGACTAATGTCCCCGGAAAAACCCAATGCGGGAAAATCGGTGCAGCTATCTGACGGTTTTATTATTAAGCATTTTCAGAATACAATCTGAGTGCCAGAGATGGCTCACCCAACAGAGAATGCTCTCGGCAGTAGTACCTCTCAGTCGGAGACAGATATCAGCCCCAATCTGCCCCACGAAATCTCCCAGCATCAACCTCTAGGGCCTGTGTCAGCCTCTCTGGCCTAGCGTCAGCCCAGCGTCAGCCTCTCGGGGCTCTGCGTCAACCTCTGGAGGCTCTGCATGTCCCACGCTGGCCTTCCTAAGGCTCTGCGCAACTCCTGGTTGCCTCTGCGTGGCCTCTGGCTGCTTCTGCGTGGCCTCTAGCTGGCTCTGCGTCAACCCTCTCCCGGCTTCTGCGCTGATGCTCCTGGTACTATCTCTGCCTCTCTGCTACTGCATTCACTGCCCCTCAGCTGCAACTCTGATCACTCCTTCGATTTCCTCAGCAAGCCCTGCCCCAAAAAATCGAATTCTTGATCAACTCAGTGTGTTCTCCAAGTGACCCTCAAGCCTCCTCTTATACTTTTCTCGTTGACAATTCAATGGCCGAGATTAAGTCCCTAATCAACGGCTAAGATTAGATTTGGCTTGATCCATGACTTTTGGACCATTCTAACTCAGTTTTATATTAATTCACATTAATATTTTATTTTTCCTAAGTTTAGACTTAAGGACTCCATTAAAAATATTAATTATTTTAATATCTCCCAAACTGGTTAGATTCTGCCCAAACCATTTATAGGTATTGGAGATCTCATGTGCTTTAGCCTCTCCACCAATTTTCGTGGCTAGAGCACATCTGATGCTACCCCAAATCAACATCAGTGGGGAATTCGGATCACATTTTATGAGACTCACATTGTATCTATAGCTCGATATTTTATGTGGTTCGCACCGTCTCTGAGGATCGTATTACTAATTTGTGGCTCGCTCTTTCATTATTGAGGCTCACATCACAATTTTAGAGGCTCGCATATCTCTGTGACAATTCTTTGTGGCTCGCTCTATAGC
Organism: Pinus tabuliformis; assembly: GCA_031772625.1. Classification (NCBI taxonomy): domain Eukaryota; kingdom Viridiplantae; phylum Streptophyta; class Pinopsida; order Pinales; family Pinaceae; genus Pinus; species Pinus tabuliformis. The sequence continues at coordinate 1,703,816,933 of CM062819.1, forward strand.
TCACATATTTCTTGTGGCAGCATGTTAAGTTCTGTGGATCTCGCTCTATGGCATCACTCTATTATTCTCTGAGGTGGGTATCAATTCTTCAGTGGCATCACATCTCTGTCCATCGTATTACATTGCAGTGGCCTCTTTGTGCATCGAATTACATTGTGGTGGCATCGTTCTATCTCTACTCTGTACATCGCATCTTTGTGCATCGAATTACATTGCAATGGTGTCATTCTATCTTTATGTTATACATCACATTTTTGTGCGTCGAATTACATTGCAATGGCATTCGGATTATCTCTACTTTGTACATCGCATCTTTGTGCATCGAATTACATTCTAGAGGGCATCGTTCTATCTCTACTTTGTGCATCATATAATATGGCAGTGGCACCGTTCTGTCTCTATGGTGGCATCGTTACAGTATATAGTGGTTTCACTCTATATCTCTAGCTCGCTATCACAATGACTCTTAGGCTCGATATTATATAGTGGCTCACACAGTAATTCTGAGGCTCGAATCTTTATGACAGTGGCTCACTCCATACTGTGGCTCATATATATTATTTACGGTTTGCACATTTTCTCTATGGCTCACAAATGTTCCTTTGGGGCTTGCATATGTATCTCAATGGTTTGCATTTATCCTTATATTGTGTGTCGCTTATCACTGTATCAATTGCTCAAGTCTTAACCATATTACTTGTTCCCCTGAGTTTGTTATATGGTAATAATGACTGAAACCATTACAGTGGTAAAAGACAAGTAATAGTAAGTTTTGTCAAATAGAAATCCTCATGACAATATGATATATAGGATAGTGACCCTTAATATGGTAGTAACCTCAATGCATATGACAAGTGCTCTTGACCTTCAGGACAGTGCCTTTGATATGTGACAATGATCTTCACAATAGTGATCTCTGATATAGCAGTAAACTTGGCATAACAATGATCTTGATATGACATTGTCCATGACATGGCAGTATGGCTTTGATAGTGATAACATGATGGATGACAGATGTGACGATGTCTCTATGGAAAATGTGATATTGTATATGACAGTGATATGATAGCAGCACTCTTGGACTTGTTTCGTTTAGTTCACAAACGATGTTGTGAACTGACTTGGGCTGGCCCTGTTACTGCTCAGTTTAGCAGGGGTCCTAGGAGGGGTTCCTAAGGGACTACTACTAGATCAAGTCGCAACAATGGGACAAGGACCCACTGTCACCTCAGTTGATGTCCCCTGCTTTTTACGGACTTTCACCAATGGGAGGAGTCCCGGTATGGTGGAAATCACTAGAATGACAAGGTCAATAACAATGTACAATGTGATTTCCAAAGCCCATTCAAAGGAGAGTCTCAAATTTAAAAGCAAAAGAAGGGTTTTCCAAGAAAGGCCTTAGGGAAGGAGGCCCTCAAGCTTAGGAATATTCAAAATGATGAATGCCTAAGATCAAAACTTCCAAAATCCCTCACTTGTGATTGATGTGTTTATACTAGGGTTCAAAGTAAGGCAAGGATGGCTCATTCAATGGAAAGATTCAATTAAAGTGCAAGCTTTGGGAGAAGCTAGGGTGACTTTCCACGAAAAACCCCTTGAGAGAAATACTATAAGAGACCAAGGGTTGAGAGATATACCGTGGTAAAGGCTCATCCAATGATCACCTATAGTTAAGAGAAAAGGTTTTGAATGATGAACTACAAAGTGCAAACCTTCAAGAAATCCTGGGGTCAAAGCAGCTTCAAGGTCTTGGTGTGATAGCTAGGGCATCAATTTATTTGAAATTCCACTATTGGAATTCGTTCAAAACTAGAGGATGTGAAACTTGTCCAGACAAAATCCTAAAATTCCTCCTCCCTAAAATTTCGCACCAAGCCCTAGAAAATCTCCTTATCCTTAGGGGACAAAGAAAAGAGGAAGAAAAGAGGTGAAAGAATGATATTTCGTTAAGTTAATGTGATCACCAAGGATCTAGGACCAGTGTTTGGCTATTGGGAAGATTGGAGTCAAAATGATCAAGATTCGGGAACTTCGCTCTTCAAGGAGGCCTGAAGAAGCATCTTCACTACGAATGCATGCAGCTACACAACTGTTAAGTTTTGGTATGTGTTAGACTCCGTCTTGTATGTCAGTGTGAGATTGATTCTTCTTCAAAACCCTGTTTTGAAGAAGAAATCATTAAATGTATTTTTTAGAATATGTAATTTGTCAAAATGTTTCAAAATTCTCCAGCTCTTCAAATGGCAGCGACTTCAAGCTCCTATCCCTGCACAAGCACAATTCAGAATATCATCAGCAATCAGAGACAAAGCGAAATCAAACAAAACATAGTTTTGCATCCAAATGCCAGAAATGCCAAATATACAACACGCTCAGTTGTTGTAGGAGTTTGATGGTTATATACAACACAAAGGATGATGATGAGACATGGATTCCTTTGAGTTTATCAGTTGGTTCTTGGGTTAAAATAGAACCTTTAATAAGATAAAAGCATAGAGTAAAATGGCAATGTTTTGGAGATATTAATTATCATTGGAAGGGGATAATATTGTAAGCTCATGTCTACAAAATAAGCAGTGTGACCTTCCTTCATCAGGTACAGATGATAGTCTTTGCAAAACCTGTGGTATTGATGAGTGCGCTGATTGTCTTCTAATATGTGATGCCTGTGATGGAGCATATCATACATATTGCCTTTCACCTCCAATTGAAGAAATTCCAAGTGGAAGCTGGTACTGTGCTCCTTGTTTTGCAACTGGAAAGGAATCGCCAGAGGTTGACTCATCCCATCGAAGAGAGAAAAATGTGCAAGGCACAGAAAACATTGTCTATCACTGTGTTGTTTGTGAGCGGCTAAGCAAGATGCAAAATGGTGAACTTTACAAACAAGCAGAATCTGGAATTGGTAGGAAACTGGAGGGACCAAATTCTCAAAGGGAAGAGGTAGACGTGACGGCAATGCATGGTAGGGAGCAAGAGTTGGAACTGTCTAATGATGAAGTGGCTGATTGCAAATTACGCAAAATCTGTTCTGTAGGTAACAAAGACAACGATCTTCTAGTGGAATGCAGTAACATCGATTGTTTTTCTAAGTTTTACCACTTGAGCTGTTTGAAACCACCATTGGAAGCTTGTCCTCCACCTGGATGGTATTGTCCCTCGTGCCTTTGTAGAGCTTGTCTTAAAGATGAGAACGACAACAGTGTTATCCTTTGTGATGGTTGTGATGAAGGTTATCATATATATTGTCTAAAACCTCCTCTGGCTGAAATACCAGAAAGTAAGTGGTATTGTTCATCTTGTCAGCAGAAACAGAGAAGGAAGAGAAGGAGGAAAGGCCTGGAAGCGCAAACCGGTATCTCGACCCGATCAGTGCAACCACAGAAGGCATTTGAGGGCTCTACTTGTGTCCTTTCCAAGGAACCATCTTCGACAGTGACACAAAATTACTGTATCAAGATGAAAAGCCTGAGCAGATGAGTGAGCAGAATCAAAGCAGAAGACAAGAAGGAGCAGCCTCTGCCACCGAAACTATACCATAGATCCTACCCACTGTCAAAGGCTCACCTCTGCTGTAGCGTATCAAGGCTATTAAGCCAAGATAACATAAAACAAAAAGCAAAATAACCATGTAACCGATAGAAAGAGTTGCAGCATCAGAAACCCGCAACGAAGCAAGCAAGGCTTCTGTCAATACGTCCACAGATCCCCCAGATTTAGTAACATTTGAACCACCATCAGAGTGAAGCACACCAGTGCTCATATTCCCGTGAAGTAGCTCCTTGATCAGGGCACTTGCTGACATATTTGCAGCTGACTCGAGACTATTCTTTAAAGTAATGTCAGAGAGAGCCAAATCTGACCCTGAAGAACTAGACATTCCTGCTGTAAGTAATGCACTAGATGTGGTGACAGCAAGTTGAGATGCAATGGAAAGATTATCAGAGAAATGGAGGATCTGTATTCTGTGATGTGGCAGTCAATTGCAAATACTCCGGCATTCGATCCGTCTTCAAAATATATGCGGTGGATTTACTCCAGATTATCAAGATCTTTTCCTAATTTCGGTAAAATGGCCAATGCATTTCCAGAAATTTGGGGGCAGTTGTAATTTCCAGAATGTGCGAAGTGGCAGAGAACAAGATCCGATTGCCTTCAGTAATGGGATTGACACCTGTAAATGCCACCTCTTCATCAGTGATCAACAGATTCGAGTAGAAAATGGAGCGCTTTTCTATCTTCAGAAACGCTGATTGGCTCTTAGTTTTGTTTGTTTAATAATGATAAAACAAATTCCTTGTCTTGGGGTCGATTTGTTTTTCCTTAGCAAATTTTTATTTAATGTATTAAAAAATCATTTGAAAAAGTGAGTGGAGAAGGGAGAGAGAGTTCTGAGAGCTGGTGGAGAACAGAGAGCTTCTATTGTACAGATTTTGACAGAGATTTTAATTAAAACATGCAGCTCTGACCCCTGAGATTCCTGTGGTATGAGATTTAACATTTGTGTCTTCTTTTGTTTCATATGTAGCCTGTTATGTGTTCATGTCATTTCATGATCGTTTCCATTTGAACAAATGAAGTGTTAAGGTAGAATTCATAATTTATATGCTCTGCCTTTAAGTTTGTTCATATTTAATGTTTTCTTCTGTTTGACAAGGATTCATCCTCTATGCCCTTGTCAGCTCCTCAGCAGTCTTGCCATTCCATTTAATCTAAATTTGATGTTAAATTTTCTTGCCTACCTTGCCTCAGGGGATAATCTGTGTTTTTTATTACATTTCTCTGTTCAAGCTGTTACTTTGCCCATGCAGCCCAGAAAAACCCCATCATTTTATTAAAAACCCTTTTATCAATTTACTAGCCTAAAATCAGTTTCTTTTAAAAGTCATCTTAGCCCCTTTTAGAAAACTTTTTTGCTGAGATAGACTGGAGAGAGCCCTCTCCTGTCCTCGTAGGGCTAGCTACGAGGCTAAGTGGTTTGATGTTGCCTTGGATTTTGCCTTCTTCAGCCTGAGGCCAAATTCAAGCGCTAACAGTATGTTCTATGCTAGAGCAATTTATTTAATTTCTTTTCCATATTAGCAATCACATCAGCATAAAGTAAACTGCAGATAGAACATAAATATAAATCGCAGAAGACATGCCAAGACAAGAGGACACAAGATGTGGCGCTAGCCAGGGACAAACCCCACAATGTGGGGAAACCCTTGATCAATTCTTCTTTTATGTTCTTCAAAGTTCAGCAGAGAAAGAGAGAGACAGAGATAGTACATTTACAACAGAAGTCAACACTTTGACTTATCTAAATCTAGCATAGATCATTTCGTATAACGATGAGATCAGTTGAAGACATTCTGCTTCCACTGATTCTCCAAGGTGACGGCTTCAACTTTCGTAGTGTTGCATCTCATCCATTTGCCGCACCTTACCATGTAGCACCATGTTGCATCATGCATCATCATGCTGCTCATGATCGTTATGCTGCCCATACATCACGCTGCCCATGATCTCTTGCATCATGTTGCCCTTTCATCATGCTTCCCATGATTTCTTGTGTCATGCTGCCCATTCACATGATCTCATACATCATGCTGCTGCCCATGCTCCATGTATCATTGTGCTGCCCATGCACAATATCTCATACATCATGCTGCTGCCCATGACTGCATTATATATGTGCCCAGATCACACATAATGCTGCTGCTCATGACTGCGTTATATATGTGCCCAGATCACACATAAATACAACGTCCTTATCTCTATGCCACCGAAGTTATATACCTAGACAATATCACTGCTGTTCATTATATTAGGGCTGCGTATGATTCATAATAAACAGCGTATTTGTACCTCCATGAACAGCATATATAATCCTTGATGAACAGCGTATTTCATCCTCTATGAACAGCGTATTCCTTCTTACCTTGCTGCCTTGACTGCGTTTCATCATGTGACTGCGTTCCATATATATAAATGATGTCTATATGACAGCGTTCCATTACAGCGTGTTCCTTCTTACCTTGCTGCCTTGACTGCGTTTCATCATGTGACTGCGTTCCATATATATGTGTGACTGCGTTCCATATATATATGTGACAGCGTTCCATACAACTACGTTCATAACTTGTGTGCCTTGACTAAGTTCATATGTGCTGCCTTGACTGCATTCATTTGGCTTGAACTGGACAGCGTATAGACGTCCCTTTAGAAGCTCCCTTTCACTGTTTAGGGACAGCGTTGAGACTTCCTTCATTAGCTGCGTTTTATGTGTCTCCAGGATCTGCGTTAGTAGGTTTTCATGACTGCGTAGGTAGGGCATCATCTTTGGGCCAACGTGTGTTTCTCTTGATGTCTCACTCCCTCTCCAAAAACCCAAGACGTGGAGAGGAGGAGATCACTCAAGTATTGTATCCAAATGACATCAAATCCTCTTATATTTATACTGAAACGTATATGATGAATAGACATGACGTTTGGGCTTTTTAAGCCTACGTAGGAGCTGGTCGGCTTGATGATAATTACATAATCGAAATCAATTCATATCTCCATAAGTACTTAACGGAATCAGATGATCTTTGGATCAATCCTACACCTCTCGACAAGAGGGATCCAATAAAAATATCAGCTGCCATAACTACGCTGACCCACATGGAGTTTGGCCCTAGTTGCCAATTTTAACACTCCCTCTCAACTATGGAGAACTCCATCCGCTGATCTATATGTCTGACTGTACTATCTTTGCCATCAGTGCCCTGCACTACTCTACCCAGCTCTGCTCAGATCTACTCAGCTCTGCTGGCTCTGCTCTGCTCTGCTCAGCGCTGCTGGCTCTGCTCTGCTCTGCTAAGCTCTGCTGGGTCTGCTCTGCTCTGCTCAGCTCTGCTGGCTCTGCTCAACTTAGCTCTGTTGAACTATGAAGAAGAAGAATTGATCGAGAATGTCTCATACCATTCTCCACTGACCCGAAGTCAGTGTCAAAGTGTGTACCACTGGTCCCAAACCAGTCTCAACTGACCCAAAGTCAGCGTCATAGTGGGTACCACTCCTACCACTGGTCCCAGACCAGTATCGCAGGCTCAGAGAATGTAACACTGGTCCCAGACCAATCTCAACCGACCCGAAGTCAGCGTCATAGTATGTACCACTCTCGCTGGTCCCAGACCAATCCTGTACCGACACGAAGTCAGTCTCAGAGTATGTACCATTGGTCCCAGACCAGTCTCAACCGACCCGAAGTCAGCGTCATAGTAGGTACAACTCCTACCACTAGTCCCAAACCAATCCACTGACTCAAAGTCAGTCTCAGAGTGTGTACCGCTAGTCCCAGACCAGTCCTCAACCAACCCGAAGTCAGTGTCATAGGGTGTACAACTCCTACCACTGGTCCCAGACCAGTCTCAACTGACCCGAAGTCAGCGTCATAGTATGTACCACTCTCACTGGTCCCAGACCAATCCTGTACTGACACGAAGTCAGTCTCAGAGTACGTACCACTGGTCCCAGACCAGTCTCAACCGACCCGAAGTCAGCATCATAGTAGGTACAACTCCGACCACTGGTCCCAGACCAGTCCACTGACTCAAAGTCAGTCTCAGAGTGTGTACCGCTGGTCGCAGACCAGTCCTCAACCGACCCGAAGTCAGTGTCATAGGGGGTACAACTCCTACCACTGGTCCCAGACCAGTCTATTGATCCCAGATCAATGAAGGTCATCCTAGCATAGGGAGTACGGTAGATACAACGATGCGTCCATCAGTACTGCTATGGTCCCTATCCTCATTTCCCTGCTCATTGATCAGATGAGAGGTACTTCCCATGAGTCCTACACTGCATGGGTAGGATGCCTTGACAGGAGAATTTAATCAATCCCGTTCTCACGGGAGAACTAATCATCCTGCTACAATTTGTCATGGAAAGCACATCATCCAGACCTCACAGGAGAACTAATCATCCTGCTACACAGGAGAGCGAATCATCCTGTCCCACAAGAGAGCGAATCATCTTGTCCACAAGAGAGCGAATCATCTTTGTCCACAGGAGTGCAAATCATCCTGTCCCACAAGAGAGCGAATCATCTTGTCCACAGGAGAGCGAATCATCCTGTCCCAGTGCGCACCACCAGGGGAGGGTGAGTCACCCTGTGGTCGTATGATGCTCCAGTAAGAACCGCAAGCCCCCAAAGCTCCATGTATGCAACACGCAGGACCCTTGTACAAGGGTCTCATGACGACTCCAAGTCGTTCGGAAAAATCACAGATTTAATCTTTCCCCGGGGCTTTGACAAAGTGTATCGACATGTACATCTGAATGCGATGGAGCCTCCTTGCTCATCGACTTGCCATATCCTAGATAAGGCAGTATTTGATGTCTATTTGCTGGAGCAATCGTCAAATACGGGATTCCTCAATAATCGAATCCCACCTCTGGTTGTTACAGAGAATCACAGTGGTATTCATCATGTGTACAAACAGCTCACTGAAGAGCTTCCCCAACCAGGCAGCTTCATACGAGATCATACTCGTAGATATGTATCCAGTCTCGGCGGTGCTTACAACAACTGACTTCTGCTTCCTGCTCATCCATGATATTGAAGCAGAATCCAAAGAGAAACAGCACTAAGAAGTGCTCCAATGATCCTCAGCATTCGAATAATCATGCAGTTTCATATTTCTGGCAGTGTATCTGAATCCATGAGTGATTATGCCCTGACGACATCTCAGAAGATTCTTGGCACCAATCTAGTGAGGCTCAACCAAATATGAGCTCCCCGTGCTAACTGCAAAACATATGTCTGGACGGAAGTTCACCAAGAACTTTCCCAAGTCTGGTCCAACATCACTACTGTATAACTTCCTCGAGGTAGTCACAGTCTTGCAGAGTATCATTTCACATCCAGAATCCAACTCCCTCTTGCTTCTGCAAGTGAGAGGGTCTGCATAGGTTGTCCTCGTAAGATGCTGGTATGAGAGTTCTATCATCCACAGCCTTTGGATGGTGTGGATTCGTTTCACTCCTAGTATCTTAGCTTTATCAGACAGCTATCAATCCTCTCATACTATGCCCGGGGTGTTTAGCTTCAAGCCATAGAGGGCTTTCTTCCACCTGCATATGTGAGATTCCTAATTACCAATCTCAAACTCCTCGGGTTGTTCCACACCTGTGGACCTACTACATCAGGGGAATGGTCCCCTTGTAAGATTTTCCTTCGGTACATCTCAAACATGTACTTTCATGATCCTTTTGAATTCAGGCATCCTTGTCACCATCTGACTCATAGACCTTCGGTGCAACGTGACAATGAACATGGTCCCCAGTGGACTTCCTGCAATTTGATACAACCCTGAACTCAAAAGCATCTTTGAAAATTCTATTTCAAACACGTACCTTTCCATCGATGAGTGCCACCCTGAAACCTTTGACTTCCATTTCCGAGATGGACACCAGGTTCTTTTTGCAATCAGGTACATAAAAGTGATTCTGGGGTTTCCTTGCTTTCTTGAAGAGACGGCCGTGTCCTTGATGACCTGCTTTTTTGCCATTCAGACACTCCTTCGCATAAGGGCCAAACTTATTGTAACCAAGGCATCTGCCTTTCCTTCCATCCTTAGATCCGAACTTTGCAATGAAGTGATCTTTAGGTAGGCCATCAGAAATTTCTGCTGCGCCAATCTAATAATATTCTCTGCTTCGACTTCACCCGGGTGAATTATGAGGAACCCATTGATCCTTCTGTCTTGTCCCAACTCCCAACTGTCTTTGGTGATTGCTCCTTCACTCTTGCTTGGGCATTGTCTTCACCTCAGCTTTGATACCATGTTAAGTTTTGGTATGTTCTATGCTAGAGCAATTTATTTAATTTCTTTTCCATATTAGCAATCACATCAGCTTAAAGTAAAGTTTAAACTGCAGATAGAACATAAATATAAATCGCAGAAGACATGCCAAGACAAGAGGACACAAGATGTGACGCTAGCCAGGGACAAACCCCACAATGTGGAGAAACCCTTGATCAATTCGTCTTTTATGTTCTTCAAAGTTCAACAGAGAAAGAGAGAGAGAGAGAGAGATAGTACATTTACAACAGAAGTCAACACTTTGACTTATCTAGATCTAGCATAGATCATTTCGTATAACGATGAGATCAGTTGAAGACATTCTGCTTCAACTTATTCTCCAAGGTGACGGCTTCAACTATCGTAGTGCTGCATCTCGTCCATTTGCCACACCTTACCATGTAGCACCCTGTTGCATCATGCATCATCATGCTGCTCATGATTGCTATGCTGCCCATACATCATGCTGCCCATGATCTCTTGCATCATGCTGCCCTTTCATCAAGCTGCCCATGATTTCTTGTGTCATGCTGCCTATTCACATGATCTCATATATCATGCTGCTGCCCATGCTCCATGTATCATTGTGCTGCCCATGCACAATATCTCATACATCATGCTGCTGCCCATGCTCCATGTATCATTGTGCTGCCCATGCACAATATCTCATACATCATGCTGCTGCCCATGACTGCGTTATATATGTGCCCAGATCACACATAATGCTGCTGCCCATGACTGCGTTATATATGTGCCCAGATCACACATAAATACAACGTCCTTATCTCTATGCCACCAAAGTTTATATACCTAGACAATATCGTTGCTGTTCATTATATTAGGGCTGCGTATGATTCATAATGAACAGCGTATTTGTACCTCCATGAACAGCGTATATAATCCATGATGAACAGCGTATTTCATCCTCTATGAACAGCGTATTCCTTCTTACCTCGCTACCTTGACTGCGTTTCATCATGTGTTTGCGTTCCATATATATATGTGACGTCTATATGACAGCGTTCCATTACAGCGTGTTCCTTCTTACCTTGCTACCTTGACTGCGTTTCATCATGTGACTGCGTTCCATACAACTGCGTTCATAACTTGTGTGCCTTGACTGTGTTCATATGTGCTGCCTTGACTGCGTTCATTCGGCTTGAACTGGACAGCGTATAGATGTCCCTTTAGAAGCTCCCTTTCACTGTTTAGGGACAGTGTTGAGACTTCCTTCATTAGTTGCGTTTTATGTGACTCCATGATCTGCGTTAGTAGGTTTTCATGACTGCGTAGGTAGGGCATCATCTTTGGGCCAACGTGTGTTTCTCTTGGTGTCTCACTCCCTCTTCAAAGACCCAAGACGTGGAGAGGAGAAGATCACTCAAGTATTGTATCCAAATGACATCAAATCCTCTTATATTTATACTAAAACGTATATGATGAATAGACATGACGTTTGGGCTTCTTGAGCCTACGTAAGAGCTGGTCGGCTTGATGATAATTACATAATCGAAATAAATTCGTATCTCCATAAGTACTTATCAAAATCGGATGATCTTTGGATCAATCCTACACCTCTCGACGAGAGGGATCCAATAAAAATATCAGCTGCCATAAATAAGCTGACCCACATGGAGTTTGGCCCTAGTTGCCAATTTTAACAACAACAAATTTAGACCTTTATACTTTGATATGCAAAATTTGGTGTAGTTTCAAGGTAAAAGGTGCACAACCTACCCCTAGGAAAATTCGCTCTCCTTGCCAAGATGTTAGGTCCCTATACTACTAGTGTAGCCCCTTATTGTTATTGTTGTGCCCATGTAGTCCCCATATTGTTATTATTGTGCCCCATAGAAGCCCACTATTGTTATTGTTGTGCCCTTACATTATTATTGTTATGTAGGCTCTGATTATATTGTGATCCCTCAGACTCCTATATATTGAAAGGAGATATTGTCATTTGTATCATTCAAGAATTGTTCATTTATGTAATGTAAAGGAGGTTTCCCCCTCGAAGAGGATAATTTTGAAGTCGTTGATCTATCTCTTTTTTGATCTAGTTACATAACATTTGGTATCAGAGCATTGGATTCTAGGGTTTCATTGCTTCAAACAGGTCATCGTGGCATTTTCTCTATAATGTTTTTTCTACGAAGCTTCAGAAGCTGAAATTGCAAACACGTGTAGCCGTAATCTTGGTGAACTTTGTGTACGAATTTCAAATCTTGTCCCGCTATATTTTCAGAGATATGATCCGAGGAAGATAGGGTTTTTGCAGGCTCCAGAATTCCATCTCAAACAAGTGACCTAGAGAAAATCATCATTACTTTCTCTCTGAGCATCGGATTTGTATTTCGTAAGAAGTGACAGAAAGAGGACGGATTGCAGTTTTTTGGATATCATTTTCAGGGCCGAAGGCCGAAACAGTGACACGTGGCACTCCGTACAAGTTCGCTCTACTGAACTAGTCTATAATCAGGTCATCGTGCACGATTGGGCATAACTCTTTGTATCATTTTCAGGGCTGAAAGCTAAAACAGTGACACGTGGCACTCCGTACAAGTTCGCTCTACTGAACTAGTCTATAATCAAGTCATCGTGCACGATTGGGCATAACTCTTTCTTGAAGAATCCAATCTTGGTCTGACCTGTTCATTTGGAAAGAAGACTCAAAGGGCTACTACAGGATGGAATTTCAGATCTTGGAGATTCGAAATTACAGAGATACAACAGTTGCAATATCTAGCTCCTAAAAAGCAAGAAAAAGGTGTGTATTTTTTAAATTTTGCATAACTTTTGTTTGAAAAATCAGTTTAAAGTGATCAAAGGGCATAGAGAAGCATAAATATCATTGTTTGATTTCAAAATGACTCGAAGCAAGAAAATGGAAACACCTAGTAAGCAACCAAAAAGCTCTACTATGACGCATGAAGAAGAGGAAGAAATGCAACATGATATATCAAAATTACGAGACCAAGTGCAACAAATTTCGCTCTCGCAAAGAGTAACCAAAAATGAAATGGAAGCTAAGATGGATGGTTTGAAGAATGGTTTAAAATCAGACATGGAAGGTTTGAAGGATAGATTAAAAGCATAAATGGAAGGTTTAAAGGATGGTTTAAAAGTAGACATGGAAGGTTTGACAAAGTTGCTTCAAGAAATGCTTTTTAATGGCGAAAAAATATTAGATGAAACTCATGATGAGAACAAAAGAAATGTTAATCATGATTTCATAGACTCTAACGTTGGATTGAAGACCCACCATATTCCAAAGATCGATATGAGAAAGTTTGATGGCAAGGATCCGGTAACATGGATACTACAGATGGAGCAATATTTTGATCTCCATAATGTGCAACACACACAAAAGGTACACATTGCAACTTTATATTTAGAACCCAATCAGTTTGTATGGTATCGATGGCTTTGTTCTCGTAAACCACTTGTCACTTGGTCAATTTTTACGGAGGAAATGATAGCACATTATGAGGATACAAAGAGAAACACATTCTTTAGCCAATTGATAAATCTCAAACAAAAGGGTTCAATGGCAGAGCACATTGAGGACTTCCAAAAATTGAATATAAGGGTAAATGATATTCCAGAGGAACATAAGATTGATGTCTTCATAGGGACTTTAAAGGATAACATCCAACATGAGGTTCGCCTTTGGGAACCTGATTCATTGGAGAAGGCATTCAGGGTGGCAAGAAAAGTTGAAAGCAAAATTATGGCAACAAGGAAGCTACTACTCACAACTATAAAGATGGAAGTGTTGTTGCTCCTAGCCTTTCACAACCGACAAGTTTGACACCACAACGATTGGAAGAAAAAAGAGCAAAAGGGCTTTGTTACAGTTGTGATAGCAAATACACTAAAAGTCATAAGTGTGCCGAGAAGAAATTATTTTACATATATTGTGAAAAGGAGGAAGAAAAGGAACAAGAAACGTCAAAAGAAGAGAATATACATAAGGAACCAACCCTAAAGAAAGAAAAAATGAATCTGACCATATCTTGTAATGCATTGGCAGGAATTACCACTCAAACTCTCAAGATAGAAGGACATATCAAAAAAACAAAAGGTAATAGTGCTGATTGATTCAAGTAGTAGCCATAATTTTTTCATTGTAAGATAGCCAAAGAATTGAATTGCTTCCAATATCCAGCACCAGAGTGTCAAGTGATAGATGCAAATGGAAAACTATAAATTGCTCTGGAAAGTGCCATGATATCAAGCTAACCATGGGGGAATATGTATTGAATAGTCCAATGCTTTCCATTCCAATGGGCGGTGTTGATGTTGTACTAGGAGTCCAATGGTTACAATCTTTGGGTACGATAGCTTTTAATTTTCAAGAACTTTTCTTGAAATTTTTTTGGGAAGGAAAGGAAGTTGAATTAAGGGGTATCGCAGGGAAACCAAGAAAGATAATCAACTCTAATGGCATGACAAAGCTTCTAAAGAAATAACAACAGGGCATAATTGCACAATTATGCTCACTAGAGATTCAAACATCGAAATCATATATTTCTCTAGATCTCCAAAAAGTCTTGGACAATCATTCCAAGGTATTTGAGACTCCCAAAGGCCTCCCACCTATTCGTGATCATGATCATGCTATTCATTTGATTCTAGGAAATGTTCCTCCAAACATCAGGATTTACAGATATCCCTATGCCCAAAAGAGTGAAATTGAACGTATGGTTGTAGAAATGCTAGAGGCTTGTATAATTCAACCTAGTCAAAGTTGTTTCTCTACTCCAATAGTATTGGTGCATAAAAAGGATGGATCATGGCGCATGTGTCCGGATTATAGGGAACTCAACAAGCTCACTATTAAAGACAAATTTCTCATTCATGTCATTGATGAATTGTTGGATAAATTACATGGAACAATTTACTTCACCAAGTTGGATCTTCATTCAGGATATCATCAGATCAGAATTAACACTGAAGACATTCTGAAAACAGCATTTAGAACTCATGAAGTTCATTATGAATTTTTGGTCATGCCTTTTGGCCTTACCAATGCACCTTCTACATTTCAAATTTTGATGAATTCCATTTTCAAACCCACCCTTAGAAAATTTGGTAGTACTTTTTGATGATATATCAATCTACAGCAAGTCTTGGAAGGATCATGTTCAACATGTTGACAAGGTGCTCAAACTATTGGAGGAAAAACAATTATATGCACAAACCTCCAAATGTTTCTTTGGAGTACAGGAAGTGGAATATCTAGGTCATATTGTATCTCATGAGGGTGTTAAGGTAGACCCTAACAAAATTAAGAAATGGAAAATCCCAACAACAATAAAGTATCTTCGAGGATTTCTCGGGTTGACAGGGTATTATCGCAAGTTTGTTAAGAACTATGGGAGAATAGCAGCACCTCTAACAACATTATTGAAGAAATATGCATTTTCTTGGACTCCAGAAGCAACTAAGACCTTTGAACATCTTAAAGAGGCAATGTGCCAAGCAACTGCCTTAGCTACGCCAGACTTCACAAAAACCTTTATTGTGGAATGTGATGCCTCAGGACTAGAATTGGTGTTGTTTTAATGCAAGAAGGAAGACCCATTGCTTTTGAAAGTCATCCAATCAAAAGAAAGTATTTACACAAACCTATTTATGAGAAGGAAATGTTGGCAATACTACATGCACTAAAACAGTGGCAACCTTACCTAATGGTAAGACACTTCAAGGTAAAAACAGATCATGATAGTCTTCAATACCTTTTGGAACAAAGATTATCTTCAGAAGACCAACAAAAATGGATCACAAAGATATTGGGTTATGACTTTGAAATCGTCTACAAAAAAGGGAAGCAAAATGTTGTTACAGATGCACTCTCAAGAAAGGATGAGGATGTGGAAGGATGCTTTGTGCCATTTCTATTATCCAATCAGATTGGATAACTGAAGCAAGGGATGAATGGAAGAATGATGAAGAAGTGTGGACACTCATTCAAAAGTTGCAGCAAGATCCTAGTATATCTGATACATTTAGTTGGAAAATTGATTCATTATGGTGCAAAGATTGCTTATATTTTTGTAAGAATTCCCAACTCAAACAAAAGATTCTTTTGGAATTGCACACATCTCCCTTAGGAGGGCACTCAATATTTTTAAAAACTTACCACAGGGTCAAGAAAGAATTTTTTTGGGAGGGCCTTAAATCTGATATTCAAAAGTTTGTGGCGGAATGTTTGGTTTTCCAACAAACTAAAGTTGAGACAATTAAGACCTTAGGTCTGTTATAACCTTTAGCCATTCCAAGTCAATGTTGGGAGGAGGTTTCAATGGATTTTATCACAGGGTTACCCGAGTCTGAAGGAAAGAATGTCATCATGGTGGTAGTTGATAAACTTACCAAGTATGCACATTTTTGTGCATTATCTCATCCATTTAAAGCCAGTACAGTCGCTACTGCATTTATGGAAACAATTCAAAAGCTACATGGAAACCCAAAGATTATTGTAAACGACAGAGATCCCATTTTCACTGGAAATTTTTGGACGGAATTATTTTCTTATCTAGGTACTCAATTAGCTCATAGCTCATCTTATCATCCTCAATCTGATGGGTAAACTGAGATAGTGAACAAACGTTTGGAAGGATATCTTCGTTGCTTTGTATCTGACAAACAAACACAACGGATCAAGTGGTTACCTTTGGCTGAATGGTGGTATAACAATTGCTTCCATACTACAGCAAAATGACCCCATTTATGGCAGTTTATGGATATCATCCACCATCCATCACATCATCTTTAAGAGAAAATTCTAAGGTTCAAGCAGTGGAAGATCACATCGAGCATCAACAACAAGTTCTCCAACTCTTAAAAGACAACCTCACTTTGGCGCAGAATCGAATGAAACAACAAGTAGATCAGCATCGTAGCGAAAGAAGTTTTGATGTAGGTGACTGGGTATTTTTACGGCTACAAACATGCAAGCAAATGTCCCTCAAGCAAGCTAAGAAAAATAATAAATTATCACCAAAGTACTATGGTCCTTACAAGGTGTTGCAAAAGATTGGTACTATGGCATACAAATTGGAGCTTCCTGCATCTTCCCGAGTGCACCCAATTTTCCATGTTTCATGCTTAAAGAAGGTTATAGGTGACAAGCTCCCAGTTCAAACAATATTGCCAGAACTTGACGAGGAAGGAAAAATCATATTGGAACCTGAAGTAGTCACAAAAACAAGAACCTGACAGCTACGAAATCAATCAATTTCAGAGTATCTCATCAAGTGGAAGAACTTACCCGCTGAATATTCCACATGGGAGGGACAACACTTTTTTGAAGGAGAGGGGCATGTTAGGTCCCTATACTACTAGAGGGCTTAGACCCCATATAGGGAGACCAAACCCCAAGATGAAGACCCACCTGCAATCCTGTATAAGATCCAATGCGTCTCCTCACCTTCCAATACAACAAATCATTAGTGTAATTGAGCAAATGAGCTTACAAATCATGGAACCAAGTGGGCACTTCATAGTGGCATGCCCTTCCATAATGGGCTTTAGAGTGTACAGGTGTCTCCAAGTTCAAGAAGGAGGTTAATCAAGGACCCTATTAGGTGGTTTCAACCTCTAAGGGAGTGACAGGTCCATGGTACATCTGTCATGTGGCAGGTGTCATGTGATATAATGATGGAATGGAGTGGGGCATCAGGGGAAGGCTCCAAGCCACATGCCATGGTACAAGGGTAGCTATGATGAGGGAAGCCCACACTTGGGTGTATAGATGTAGGAGGGAGCAATCGTGGTACATGAGTTACCCCGACCTTTGTTTTTCCACCCTTCTTCATATGCCTTTTGCCTTTTATTGATTTTTCTTTCTTTTAACTGCTCGGGGCTCCAAGGAATGAGAGCATGATATGTATGATGTAGCTGTGATTACCCCTTTATTGTTGGGCAATTCATTGCCCACCAGGGGTTAGGACAACCATGGGTTCTTTCATGATGCAGGGGGCTCGTATAGGGGCCCTAGGAACCAGGGTGATGTCAATGATGATAAGGGGTAGAGCTCATGTTGGCTTTTTCCCACGTGCTAAATGTGTATGTCCTAGCCATCTTTTGCATTTTGTGGTACATTTCCTGTTGAGAGTGGCCAAATTATGCTTTTTACTTTCTTTTTAGCTACATCAACCTCTGGGGCATTGTTCCAGGCCCGACCCAAAGTGTGGACAAGGGGAGGGGGAGGCTAACTCCTTATGGACCCAATGGACAAATGTGGACCCGGATGGGAAACATGTGAAAAGGGGTTATAATGAGCGAAGGGGAGTGATGTATGTGGTGTCGGGAAGCGGGACCACGCAACCAAAATCGGGATTTCCCATGTAGTGCCACTCCTAAAGCTAGTAGCCAATAAAGGAGATCCCACAGGACTAGGATACAAGGTTAACCACCAAGTTGGACAAAGGGACAAGAGTACAAACCAAGCCCATTCTTTCCGCTGAATCCCCCCACTAATCCATGCCCAGACGTGTCCATGATAAGTAAGAAAAAATACCCAACTACATAATGAAAGCCATACCTTCGGGTTTGGAAGGCCCACCTTCAAACATACGATCATAACAGTTGGCTCAAGTGGCGGAGATGGTGGCACATCGTTGCAAGGGGTTGCTGGCTGAAGACAATCTAGGAGAAAATTTTCTCATGTGGGTGTCACCCACAGGTGGTGGGTAACAAGCCCTACGAGGCCTGATATGATTGATGCATCTCATTATTATTGTATTTTGTATCTCAGCTAAACTTTGATGAATATCTAATAGTAAAAGAATTTGGTTGGGTTTTCCCCCTTGTGGGGTTTTGCCTTGGTCTCTGACCTAAATACTGGTGTCTCTATTTTGCAGGTTTTTCTTCTGTTGTTCTTTATTGTTTCGCTGCAATGTTGACATTTGTTGTTCTCTCTACATAATTGCTAATAATGATACATTGTTATGTGGTGAATGTAATGTGTAAATGATGAAAAAGTTTGAAAATGCAAATATCTATAATAGAGAACAATCTAGCCCCAAAAATTAACAACCACCTGAGACTAAAACACCTATCCGAGCTAAAAAATCTAACAGAAACCCCAACTCTAGGGAAAACCTGCAAACTATGTGTGTTTTCTATTAGCTCAGCAAAATATTAATCTTCATAAATTAATACAGCAAGGGAACACTTCCCTTGTACAGCAAAACCTTCTAAACAGTTGAACCAAGCAAAATCAAAACACCCCCTGCACACTTTTGCTACTATACGGCCATGCAATACGACCTCTCTATGCACTAGAACGCACTATACAGTCGTGCAGTATGTATGGCCTTTTCTGCGCACACTAGCTCATTGTACGACCACGCTAATTATGGGTTGAGATAAGGTTGTTCGGCCCTGTCCTTCTCTCCCTCTTGGTCATCGATCTTCCTTGTTGACTGTTGAAACCCTAACTTCCTCTCGTTGAGCAAAGACACATACTCTATGCCCATCGAACTGGCCACTTATGCACCCTGTTCCCTCTAATAATTCAACCTAGGCCCCACCATCACTCTCAATAGCTGAAATTAAATCTTGATGAAGGGTTGAGATCTAATTATATGTTGACTCTGGCCTTTTTTATTTTCCCTAAGTCCGGCATTAGGAAATAGTTAATTAAATTAATAATCTGCTAAGTGGTTGTCTTGTGGGTCACTCTGCTACCCTTGGCACCTACACAAGTAGAACCCTTGCTTCTCTACTCCAATTAACACTCCCTCTTAGAGAGGAAGATGTTATACACTACACCCAACCTGTCTTTGAGGTAAACAAATCTGCTCTTTGGCAAGGCCTTGGTCAGAATGTTTGTTGTCTACTCCTCTATTGGTATGTACTGGACTTTAACTGTACCTCTCTGAACAATGACCCTAATGTGATGATAACATATCCCAATGTGCTTTGAGCAGCCGTGAAACACTAGATTTTCAGAGAGCTTGATGCAACTTTGATTGTCATAGTGGATCACGGTAGGCTCTAGCTCCTGTCCAAAAAATCCCACGAGTAGCTTCC
This sequence comes from Pinus tabuliformis, assembly GCA_031772625.1. Lineage (NCBI taxonomy): Eukaryota > Viridiplantae > Streptophyta > Pinopsida > Pinales > Pinaceae > Pinus > Pinus tabuliformis. The sequence continues at coordinate 1,703,836,810 of CM062819.1, forward strand.
TCAACTAGATAGATTTGCATGCTACCAAACTAGCAACCATGTACTCGGCCTCTGTTGAGCTCAATGCAATCGATCACTGCTTCCGGCTCAACCAGGGAACAGTTGTTGATCCAACACTGAATGTGCAACCCGATGTGCTTTTCATGTCTGTGGAACTCCCTGCCCAATCGACATTAGTGAAGCCGTCAAGCCTCACCCCATCAACTTGTCCCCCTAAGATACCTTAACACCAATGTTTTAAAACTCCGACTCCGACTTGGTATCAACTCGGCCAACTTGATTTCAATGACTCGTTCATTGTAAAAAATACATTAAATATTTATTTTTTTATAAAAAAACATAATTTTAAAGATTTTCATTCATGTTTCCAAACATACAGCATCAGAATATAGATAGAAGACAACACATGATCAAAGTAGGCTCATGAATATATCCATTATATCAAAATGGCACCCAGTGCATTGTCCAATACATACATGATGATGATATAGAGATCAAAACAAAAACACATAACCAAAGAGGCTAGAAATGGCCTCTACAACAAAAGTAAACTGTGACCAGTACTACTAGCTACTGCTAGAGGAGCCAAGATCATCTGGCTCAACCTCTAGATCAAAATCAGACAGGCCAGCCCATGGCTCATCATCATCTACAACTGTAACTGTAGAAGTAGTAGCACTAGCAGGCTGTGCTGCAGCTGCAAGCTGAGATAGACGAGATATGAACTTCTGTCGTGGCTGAGCATAGGAAGCGCCTGCAACTGGAGGACTTGGGGCTGGCCCTGAGGCTGGTACAAGTGGATAAGGATCTGCATTCAATTGAACATTATGTTCGAGTGATGCCACCGTCTGTAAATCATAATCAAGATCCTCATCAGAACCAAACTCTATTGGATGACTCTCCACTACCCATTTTGATGTTGGATCAATGTCTTCCAACACAATGGGATCTGAATCAGGTCTTTTGTTCAGCAATTGGTTGCGTCTGAGCCGGAGGTTGTATTGGACATAAACTAGATCATTTAACCGTTTTTTATCCAAACGGTTTCTCTTCTTCGTGTGAATCCTCTCAAAGACAGACCAATTGCGCTCACACCCAGTAGCACTGCAAGTTTGACTGAAAATATGAATTGCAAACTATTCAGGACAATGGCTACCAAAAGCCTCCCACCATTATGCTGCAAAAGGCATAGGAGTGTAATGAGTTAGCTCAACAAAATTACAAATTATATCTGACTTTCAAATTATAAACGATTTAACAAAATAAGTATTAAGAATTTGAAAATTGAAATTTTTGTTTACCTGGCTCATCTGCTTCCCTTGCAATCTTTGCTCGGTTCTTCCCAAAGGTACCAGTGGCTTTGTTGAAGGTTGTGACTTGTCGGTGTATCTCCAGTTGATCACACTCCAATGGGATCATGCGATCAATGCAGTCAATCAATCCATCTCTAACCTCCCCCTTCAAAGCTCCTACCGCCAGAGCTTTATAATGATACTGTGGGTTCAAAAAATACCCAACTGCATGTATAGGGCGATGGAGTTGATTTTTCCATCTTTCATCAATGATTACCCAAATGGGCCCATACTTAGCCACTTTATCCTTGTATGCCCTCTTTATTTGCTCCTTTGCTTGATCCATAGCCTCATAAATGAAGCCCATAGCCAATCTTTCCCCATCCACCAACCGCAACACCTTAACCAATGGCTCAGCAAGCTTCACAATCTCTGATGCCTTTCTCCAAAATATTTCTTTATTAACTTTCTTTTTCAATTCTTTGCCTCCTATTTGTGAGACCACTGGCTTTGATTCCATTCTTCACTGGAAAATATCTTTTGCAAGTTTCTATGTTGTGAAAGCATAGATTGCAATGTCAAAAAATGAGTAGCAAATCTAGTGATGGCAGGCCTAATAATATCCCTGCCCCTTGTGTGTCTCCTCATAAGACTCAAATTCCATGAATGATTGTAGATAAAAAAATTTATGCTTTTGGAATGATCTATAGTGTTTTTGACCAAATCTAATTTGCCAATATCCTCAAGCATGACGTCTATGCAATGTGCAACACATGGGGTCCAAAAGATGGTTCTGTGTTTTTCCTCTAACAGTTTACCAGCAAGAACATAGTTAGAGGCATTATCTGTGATGACTTGAACAACATTAGCCACCCCCACCTCCTCAACAACCTCATCCAATAGCTGAAACAACAATTGTCCATCTTTTACCTTATCAGATGCATCAACTGATTTTAGAAACATGATTCCCTGTGGGCAGAGGATAAGAAAGTTTATGATGGTATGGTTCCTTTGATCAGTTCATCCATCTGACATGATGGTACATCCTGTTCTTGATCATGAGTCCTTGAAATCTTTCAAATACTCATTAATGGAGGCAATTTCTTTCTACAAAGGATACCCCCTTATCTCATGCATAGTAGGGCCTTTGAAGCCTTTTCCAGCAGCGTGTATGGCATCAAACATAGGCTCATAATATGGTGAACGAGAAGCATTGAAGGGGATATCAGCATCATACCACCATCTACATATGTGATCACAAGCAGTGTCCCTCAATTCTTTCTTCCAATGGTCATCTAAAGTGGGCTGAAAAGTTATACTAGCTTGAGGACCATGTGCATTTGATGGAGAGGAGGGTGTGACAGTGAAATAACTTTTGATATTCATGTCACACTTCTTTTTCATTTTACCCTTACCCTTTTCTTGAATAGACTCCAAAGAGGGAGGAACATATCGGAAGGAGTTGGATGCATCAGTGCAAGGGATAGAGGGAGAACCCTCAAAATCAAAATGGGGGTTGGTAGCCAGCGTTTTTTGTATACTCCTCTTCCAATTTCAACATCTAACTCTTTTTGCCTAGCCTTTTCTTCTTTAAACTTCTCAAAGTTGGCTAACAAATCGTTTCTAATCTCCCCAATTTCTGGTGATTCACATGGAGTAATTTGTCCTCTAATCCCCGCCAAGTGTTGTTTCAGCCTATTAATGCCCCCAGAACCTTCCTCAATTTTTCTATGGCAAAATTTGCAATGCATTTGACTATCAACCATTTCAACATATGCCCAAGCAGCATCTTTCACTCTACGTGCCATTTTACACTTGGAAATCAAAGGAAAAGATATGAAAATGAAAACAAAAATAATAGCATTGCTTCAATGTTCATTTCTTTCACAAAAAACACTCTTTTCAATTTCCAGATTTGCACAAAAAAATAAATAAGCAAAAACAGATTTTTACAAGTGAAAAAAAATACCTCTAGGCACAAACTGCCTCCTCAAGGTTGCTCCAACAAACCAACTCCTCAATGTTGCTCCAATGGCTACCCAAAAAGCTCCTCACTCCTGCTACAATGCTTGCCCAAGACTCCTCACTACTGCTCCAAAAACAAACTCCACAACTCCTCACAAACTCTCACTCAAATTCTCACTCAAATGCAATGAGATGGTTGTGAGGAAATGAGAGGGGTTGGGTGGGTTTTATAGGGTTTAGGAGAGGGGAATGGACCCCAAAGAACCTAAAGGCAAATTAGAAATGGGTTTGGGGTCCCCAAAAACAATTTTCATAAAAAAAACCGCGTTGTTCTGGCTTTTTCAAGCCGTTGTCACCGCGCCAGCCGAGTTGGCTTGGACTCTGCCGAGCCGGCCGGGTTATTACTGAACCGACCGACCATTCCGGTTCGAAGCCCGAGTCGACCCGGTGGGGGTATTACTCGGACCAACTCGACTGAGTCGGTTTCGAACTGGCCGTTTTTCAAAACAGTGCTTAATACATGCTTGGCAGCAACCCAATGCACCTTGGTAGGCTCAACCATAAACTGGCTCAAAGAGTTAACTGCAAAACATATATATGTCTGTGCGTTCACGAAATACATTAGTGACCTGATCAATTGTCGGTAAAGCGTGGGGTCTACTCGCTCTGATCTAGATGTATCCACCTTCATCTAGTTTGTGACCTTTGAGGCATGGTCACGGGTCTACAATCCTGCATGTGAAATCTCCTTAGAATCATTAAGGCGTACTTGCCTTACCCCAAGAAGATCTCCCTATCTCCCTGCCAAACCTCCAATCCAAAGAAATGGTGCATTAATCCCATATCCTTCATCTCAAACTCACTTGCAAGATCTCTCTTGCACTCCTGGATGAGCTTATCTACGGTTTTCAAGGCTAGATCATCCAAGTACAACACTAGAATGAGCAGCTCACCTCCAACAACAAAGTAGTAAAGGTTGAGGTCTTCTTCACTCTTAATAAAGCCAATCCCTAAAGGTAATTGTCAATATGAACATACCATGCCCATGGAGCTTGTTTGAGCTCATGCAACGCTCTCTTGAGTCTTCATATGTGAGTCTCCTTCTCACATGTCTCAAACCCCTCTAGTTGCTCAATATAAATCTCCTCCTCAACAACCCCATTGAGGAACATTGTTTTAACATCCATCTAGTGGATCTTCCACCCCATCTGAGTTGCAATGGCTATAATGGTCCTAACAAACGAATATCTGGCCACGAGGCAAATGTCTCGTCATAGTCAATGCCCTCTACTTGCGAGAACCCCTTGGCCACAAATCTTGCCTTATATTTCTCGATGCTCCCATCAACCCCATGCTTGATCTTGTAGACCCAGCGAGAGCCCACCACAGATTTTCCCTCAAGCCTCAATACCACCTCCCAAACATCATTTTTCATGATGGAGGCATACTCCTCCACCATGGCATCTCTCCACACCTGCTAAGTGGTTGCCTCCTGGTAGCTGGAAGGCTCGGCATCCAATAACTCAGTCATGAGTGCCATATACCCTGTGTACCTCTGTGGTTGTTTGCTTTGTCGAACTGATGTACTAGGAGCACCAACTTGTTCTTGCGCTTCCTAGATCAATTGTTGTGCCCATCTCGCTCTCCTTCTCCCTCTTTTGGGAGTCACGTCTTCAGTGGGCTCCACTCTCTCTTCCACCTGCGTGTCCCCCTCGTCTTCATGTTGCTTAGCCTGCCCATCAATATGTACAGTTGTACTCTAAGGTGTTGTTTGAGCCTGTTGCTCCTCCTCCCGCATTATAGCCCACTTACGCTCTAAGGACTTCCTCAAAGCCCTTTCTCCCTCAAACTTCACATCTCTCCTAATTATTGTCTTCCTAAGTGTTGGTACATACACCTTGTATGCCTTGGTTGTTTGGCTATAGCCCACGAAAATGCCCTTCTCTGTTATGGGCTCCAACTTCGACCTTTTCTCTATTAGTTTTTGGTAGCATCAGATGTGCTCTAGCCATGAAAATTGGTGGAGAGGCTAAGGCACATGAGTTCTAAAGAACCCAGAAACCGTTTGGTGAAATTCCACCCGGATTGTATTTTATTAAAATAATTAATATTTTTAATGGGGTCCCTACATCTAAACTTAGGAAAATTAAAATATTAATGGGTATTAATCAAAATATGGGTGAGAATGATCTAGAAGGTGGATCAAGTCATGTTTTAATCTTAGCCGTTGATTAAAGACTTAATCTCGGTCGTTGAAGTCTCAACGAGAAAAGTATAGGAAGGAGGTTTGGGGTTCATTTAGAGACACACACACACAGATTGAGGAAATCGATTTTCCGAGGTGAGAAGTTCTCAAGAGGAAAATCGATTGGGGAGATCTTGCAGTGGAGGGGCAGTGCGAATCCGGGAGAAGGAAATTCCGGAGAGTACAAGGCAGGGAGAGGACAGAAAGACGTCCAGAGGAGGGTTGACACTGGCCTATGCAGAGGCAGCTCAATCAGTGAGGAGAAGTTGAGTTTCTGCTGCGGGAATTTAAAGTTCAGTTGCCAGAAGCCAGGGTGTGAGTCTAGAGGCAGGAAAGTCGATTTCTCAGCCAGCAGAGGATCCAGAGCAAAGAGGCAATGTAATACCCAGGAGGGGTGACGCAGAAGCTGCCCAGGGTGACGCAGTTTGACGCAGAGGCCATCAAAAGGTGACGCAAAGCCTCCAGAGATGAAGGATCAGTCATTGATTCTCCAGTGACAAGGTGAGATCATTTCACCAGTCTTTTGTCCAGTATTTTCTCTGTAAAGGATTGCTAGTTGAGCATCCTAGATTTGTACTCAAAATTTTCTCCTGCATAATAATAAACCCTCAGAGCTGTTGCACCAGTTTTCCCACATTGGGTTTTTCCGGGGACTATTTTGTCCAAAAATAACTATGTCCTATGTATCTTGTTCTTTGCTCAGTTTTTTGTTTCATGTATTCAAATTTTAAAGAAGTGTATGTTGCAAAAGTAATTTGCTTCAGTATTCAGAGAATAACTTGATAATGTATATTAAAATCAAGTAGGTGAAGTAGATTCAAATTTGTTGCAGTAGGGGTTCCTTGAGGATTAGGAATTTTCACATGGTATCAGAGCATTGATTTTGAAACAAGAAGAGCAGATCCAGCGCTGAGCAGAGAGGCCAATAGCTGCATTTGGCAGCAATTCGAATCCCCTTGAAGGGATTGCACAGTCCTTGCCGGGAAGTAGAGATTCCGAGGAAATCTCTCTCTGAGAGAGTCGACAGAGAGGTACGATTTTCAGCTCATGAATTTGCAGACGCGGAGGGAGTGACGCAGAGCCTCAACGCAGTGCTTGAAGGGCGTAGTTTCTGCCAAAGCAGAAATCCGCCAGAAAAGAGCGAAGACACATACAAGGGTAATTTTCTCCTCAAAGAACTTTTTGCCAAAAAGTTTGAATTTCTCACTTGCTGGGCAGCTGAGCAATGACTAGAGGAGTCAGTTCGACAATTGGGTAAGATGGCATCGCATGGGCTCAGATATTAGGACAGGTTTGAAGGAGCTTCCAACTATGTCATATGGAAGACCAAAATCTTAGTTGTTCTAGAGGAATACTATCTCGAAGCCTGCGTCAAGAGTGTTGTGGTTGTTCCCGCTGACAATGAACAAAAGAAGAAGTACAAGGCCGAGCAGGGGAAGGTGAAGAGGTTTATACTCGATGGAGTTTGAGATCATGTGGTCTCACACTTGCAGGGCAAAGATACAGCACGAGAGTGGTGGGAAGTTTTGTCTTCACTATATGAAGGCTCTTCCGAAGAGCGGAAGATGTATTTAGAACAGAAGTTGCAGCAGACATTGATGCAGAAGGGAGAAGGAGTTAACTCCTATCTTCAACGTCTTCAGGACACCAGAGACCAGCTTGCTGCAATGGGGTCCACTCCTCAGTCTACCGCGATGGTAAGGACAGCCCTAAATGGAGTCTCGAATGAATGGCAAGTCTTCGTCCAAAGTATATTGGGCAGGGAAAGACTACCTTCATGGGAGGAGATGTGGGCAACCCTTCAACAGGAGGAATTAAGGAGGGACCTGGTAAAGGTCAACCTCAATGGCAGCAGTGGGAGTGGCACGAAGACCAAGGAGGAGGAGGAGAACGCAACTCTAGCATCAAAGGGACAACAGAAACAAAAGCGAAAGGAGGACATTTCGAAGGTGAAATGTTTCAGATGTGGCGAGTGTTGATTTTTAGTAGCATCGAATGTGCTCTAGCCATGAAAATTGGTGGAGAGGCTAAGGCACATGAGATCTCCAAGGCCCACAAATCATTTGGGGAAATTCCACTCGGATGGAGAGATATTAAAATAATTAATATTTTTAATGAGACCCTAAATCTAAACTTAGGAAAATTAAAATATTAATGTGTATTAATATAATATGGGTGAGAAAGTTCTAAATAACAAGGATCAAGTCAAATCTAATCTTAGTCATTGATTAGGGACTTAATCTCAGCCGTTGAATCGTCAACAGGAAAAGTATAAGAGGAGGCTTGAGGGTCAGTTGGAGATACACCAAGTTGATCAAGAATTCGATTTTCTGGGGTAGGGTTTGCTGAGAAATCGAGTTAGTGATCTATTGCAGCGAGGGGTAGTTTGGCAGAAGGTCGAGAATACATAGCAGAGAGGCAGAGAGAGTGTCGGAGAGACAGCGCAGAGCCTTGGAAGGTTGACGCAGAGGCAACCAGGACTGACGCAAAGGACGTAGAGGGCCAAGAGGCTAACGCAAGCAGCGCAGAGGGCTGCAGAGCTGACATTGCGCTAAAGAGGCAGCGCTGAGGAATTTTCGTGGGGCAGACTGAGAGCTGGTTAGCTGATGCAAAGCCGTAGAGGGTGACGTAGTTCCTGAGGGTAGCTTGGAGCAGCGTTCGTTGTCCAACTAAGGGAGCAGTCGAAGTCACTGTGAGGCTATTCATCCGGTTGCTGATTAGCCGGAATATCTGTCTCCGAAGAAAGGTACTTCTGCCAAGGAAAATCTCTAAAGGGTGAGCCATTTCTGGCACCCTAGTTGTATTCAGAAAACTGCATAATAATAAAACCCTCATCTGCTGCACCAGTTTTCCTGCATTGGGTTTTTCCGGGACGATTGTCCAAAAATAACAGTGTCCTTGCATTGTCTCAGTTTATTTCAGTTGTTGATATGTATATGTGTGAAGGCTACATTTGTGTTTATTTCAGTGTTTATATTGATAATTAACTTGTTAATTGAAAGAACAAGTAGGAGATAATAAACCAGATAATGCAGTATGGATTTCTGATGTGTCAGACTTAGAAATTTCCACATGGTATCAGAGCATTGCAGATCAAAGGAGGACTAAAGACACCAGCAGAAATCTGAAATTTGCAGCAGACGCAGCTGTCCCGAGAGACAGTGTTGTTCTTGAGCAGAATCAACAAGAAAAGAAGTGACGCAGAGCCTGCATCATCATTTCAAGCCAAGGAAAGGGCCAGCGCAGAGGCAGAGAGAGGCAGAAGAGGCTCACGAAGAGCCACATCATCATGCTCAACCAGGTAAGATTGACACAGATGGCTGAAGGGGCAAATTCAGCCTTTGCCGGGATTGCGCAAACCCTGAAAGGCTCAATTTCTTCAGTTGTCGGGGCTTGGGAAGCTGTGGGCAGATTATGATTTGAGGAGATGGTGGGGCGATGTTTTGGTCAAAGCAGAATAGTATCTAAGGAGATGGAACCAAGGTAGAGGGAATCACTACCTCGACGGATTTCTAGCCAAGGAATCCAGATCCGTGTTGCAGCGGCAAAGGAGGATTGGAGAGGAGTAGTTCGATAGTTGGCAGGAGGATTTCCAGGAGGGAAGTCAAGACTCAAAGGGAGTCTAGAAGAGGAGTAGAGATGGCAGTCAATGGATTGAGGGATCAGGACAGATTGGACGGAGCTTCCAATTTTGTCATCTGGAAGGCCAGGATCTTGGCAATCCTGGACAAACATCACATCAAGGACTTTGCCTTGAAAACCGTAGTTGTCCCAGTTGATCCGAATGCTAATGAGAAGTATGAGGAGGTCGAGGCGAAGGCAAAATGCTTGATCCTAGACGGGGTCAAAGATCATGTCATACCACATATTGCTAAGAAGAACACAACAAGGGAGATGTGGGAGGCGCTGACCACCTTATACTAGGGCTCTTCCGTGCAGCGGAAGATGCTATTGGAGAATCAGCTGCGGTCATATCAGATGCAAAAGGGAGAGAAGATAGATCCATTCCTTCTCAGGTTGCAGGAAAATTGCGACCAGCTTACTTCTGTGGGGTCTACATTGGATCCAGAGTTTATGGTCAGGATTGCCCTGAATGCAATCTCCAAAGAATGGGAGACATTTGTCCAAAGTATTTTGGGCAAGGCTACTCTTTCCAATTGGGAGGAGATGTGGGCAGCTCTTCGCCAGGAAGAGATCAGGAGGATGACCAAGGCGAGGAGTAGTGGCAAGGGAGGTCGAATCAAGAAAGAGGAGGAGGAGGATGCAGCTCTATCATCTATGGGACAGCAAGGAAAGAGAAAGAAAAAGGACATCTCCAAGGTTAAGTGCTTCCATTGTGGGGAGCTGGGACATTATGCATCCCAGTGTCCCAGGAAGAAAAACAAGGGAGAGGCTTTCAATTCAAAGGGAGCTCGAGCTAAGGCGGAGAAAGAGGTCGAGACTGATGACGATTGTGCCATGAGTGATCATGCACCTCTAGAGAAGAGGTGGGGTGACATCAAGTTGTAGTCAAGAGGACTACATACTAGGGGCAGGATCCTTGAGGTGCCCAAACTCTTGGATCACATCCAGGTACGAGAGCCCTTAACGACAGTAACATGATGACAGGTGTTGGGTTGAGCAAAGTGTAGTGGAGCAGCAAGGCAATGCTTGAGTGCAGAAATCTGAGGCAGCACACTAGAGGTTGCAGCAGTGCGAGAGGCACATAGGTGTATGCAGTAGCGCAGTGGCAGCAGAGGGAGCACAGGATAGCAGCAGAGGCAGCTTTAGCATCACAAGGCTTCGAAGACAATTACATACTTCTCGGTAACTGGGTTGCAGTGCAGCAGTCAGTAGTGGCAGTGTTAGGGGCAGCATGGGCAACATGTTGAGAGGGAGCTGTAGTATAGATGTAGCAGTGGCAGTGGCTATGTCATGGGCAACAGTACAGAAAGCAGCAGTGCACGGATGTGAGGCAGCAAGCGAAGCATCAGCACAAGTACCGATGCGGAATATCATTGTGATGTTTCTATAGTGAAGCATCGTTAGAGCACATTCCTCGCTAAGAGGGAGCGTTGATTTTTGGTAGCATCAGATGTGCTCTAGCCATGAAAATTGGTGGAGAGGCTAAGGCACATGAGATCTCCAAGGCCCATAAATCGTTTGGGGAAATTCCACCCGAATGGAGAGATATTAAAATAATTAATATTTTTAATGAGACCCTAAGTCTAAACTTAGGAAAATTAAAATATTAATGTGTATTAATATAATATGGGTGAGAAAGTTCTAAATAACGAGGATCAAGCCAAATCTAATCTTAGCCGTTGATTAGGGACTTAATCTCGGCTGTTGAATCGTCAACAGGAAAAGTATAAGAGGAGGCTTGAGGGTCAGTTGGAGATACACCAAGTTGATCAAGAATTCGATTTTCTAGGGCAGGGTTTGCTGAGAAATCGAGTTAGTGATCTGTTGCAGCAAGGGGCAGTTCGGCAAAAGGCCGAGAATACATAGCAGAGAGGCAGAGAGAGTGTCGGAGAGACAACGCAGAGCCTTGGAAGGCTGACGCAAAGGCAGCCAAGACTGACATAGAGGTTGAGGAGGCCAGCGCAGAAGACGCAGAGGGCTAAGAGGCTGACGCAAAGGGCGAAGAGGTTGATGTAGAGGCAGCAGAGGCTAACGCAGGAAGCGCAGAGGGCTACAGAGCTGAGGAATTTTCATGTGGTAGACCGAGAGTTTGTTAAATGACGCAGAGCCGTAGAGGGTGACACAGTCTCTGGAGAGTGACGCAGTTCCTGAGGGTAGCCTGGAGCATCTATGGTTGTCCAACTGAGGGAGCAGTCAAAGTCACTGTGAGGCTATTCATCCGGTTGTTGATTAACCAAAATATCTGTCTCCGAAGAAAGGTACTTCTGCCAGGGAAAATCTCTGAAGGGTGAGCCATTTCTGGCACCCTAGTTGTATTCAGAAAACTGCATAATAATAAAACCTCATCTGCTGCACCGATTTTCTCGCATTGGGTTTTTCCGGGAACGATTGTCCAAAAATAACGGTGTCCCTTGTGTTATGTTAATTTTAGGTATGTCCTATGCTAGAGAAATTTATTTCAATTTTCACAGTTAGCTCAATATTTTTTCCAGATTTGCAATCACATCAGCATTAAAGTAAACTGCAGATAGAACATAAATATAAATCGCAGAAGACAAGCCAAGACAAGAGGACACAAGATGTGGCGCTAGCCAGGGACAAACCCCAATATGGGGAAATCCTTGATCAATTCTTCTTATATGTTCTTCAATAGTTGAGCAAAGAGAGAGAGAGATAGTACGTTTACAACAGAAGTCAACACTTTGACTTATCTAGATAAGAGCATAGATCATCTCTAAGAAGATGATACATGAGATTAGTTGAAGACATGCTACTTCAACTAATTCTCCAAGGTGACTCCTTCACCTATCGTTGTGCTTCATTTCGTCATCATGCCACACCTCACCGCACTGCACCATGCTGCACCCTTCATCACTAAGCTACATCTCATCACGCTTCATTAATCACGACTATACCCATCACTGTATTGCATTATGTGCCATTTTTGCACCATGTTGCCATCCTGACCTATGTGTTGGTTGCACCTTGCTTACTTGTTGTCCCTTGCTTGCTTGTTGTCCCTAGCATGCTTGTTGTACTTAGCATGCTTGTTTTGCACGCTAGTTGTCCCTTGCATGCTAGCTGTAACATTGCATGCTTGGTGTATTTGCTAGTAAGTACCATACAACTATCCCAAAGTTAGTTAGTTGTCCCTTGCATGCTGCTCTCCTTCGGAGACAGACGCTCCAGCTGTTTCGGCAGTTCTGGCAGTTCCGGCTGTTCCCGGCAGTTCCGACAGTTCCGGTTGTTCCCGGCAATTCTGGCAGTTCTGGCAATTCTGGCTTTTCCGGCAGTTCCGGCATTTCCGACTTTTCCGGCTTTTCCAGCTTTTCTGGTAGTTCTGTCTTTTCCGGCAGGTCCAATGTTTCCGGCAATTCCGGCTTTTCCGGCAGTTCCAGCTTCAGTTCCAACTTTTCCGGGAGTTCCGGCTTTTCCGGCAGTTCTGGCAGTTCTGGCTTTTCCGGCAGTTCCGGCTTTTCCGGCAGTTCCGGCCTTTCCAACTTTTCCGACAGTTCCGGATTTTCTGGCAGTTCCGACTTTTACGGCTTTTCCGGCAGTTCCGGCTTTTCCGGCAGTTCCGGCTTTTCCGGCAGTTCCGGCTTTTCCGGCAGTTCCAGCGTTCTACCCTCTGGACCAGGGCAACGTTATTCCTTAAGATCTCTCCTCCTACTAAAACCCAAAGACAAGTAGAGTGAGGAAGAGCCCAAGTGTGTTGAAATGACTTTAAGGCCACCTCTATTTATACTAAAACGTTGAGCACATGCGGGGTTTATTTGGTTGCTGGCCGAGCTTGACAAATTGCCTTATAACGCAAATAAATTCATAACTCCATGAATACTTATCGGAATCGGATGATCTTTAGATCAATCCTACACCTCTCGATGAGAGGGATCCAAGAAAAATATCAGCCGCCATAAATAAGATGACCCACATGGAGTTTCGCCCTAGTTGCCAATTTTAACACTCCTTCTCAACTAGGGAGAACTCCATCCGTTGATCCATATGTCCGACTGTACTATCTCTGCCATCAGTGCCCTGCACTGCTCTACTGAGCTCTGCTCTGCTCTACTGAACCATGAAGAAGAAGAATTGATCGAGAATGTCTCATACCATTCTCTACTGACCCGAAGTCAGTTTCATCTGAAGAGAGTGTCACATCACTCTTACTGACCCGAAGTCAGTTTTATTGATCCCAAATCAATATCACAAGAGAGTGTCTCAAACCACTCATACTGATCCCAGATCAATGGAGGTCATCCTAGCATAGGGAATACGGTAGATACAACGATGCATCCATCGATAGAACTACTATGGTCCCTATCCTCATTTCCCTGCTCATTGATCAGATGAGAGGTACTTCCCATGAGTCCCAGACTGCATGGGTAGGATGCCTCGATAGGAGAACAAATCATCCTGTCCACCGGAGAACGAATCATCTTGTCAGTGGATGCCACAAAGAACGAATCATCCTGGCCCACAATCGCCACGGAGAACGAATCATCGTGGCCCACAGGAGAACAAATCATCCTGTTCCACAGTCGCCACGGAGAACGAATCATCGTGGCCCACAGGAGAACGAATCATCCTGTTCCACAGTCGCCACAAAGAACGAATCGTCCTGACCCACAGGAGAACGAATCATCCTGTTCCACAGTCGCCACAGAGAACGAATCATCCTGGCCCACAGGAGAACGAATCATCCTGTTCCACAGTCGCCACAGAGAACGAATCATCCTGGCCCACAGGAGAACGAATCATCCTGTTCCACAGTCGCCACAGAGAACGAATCCTATTCCATAGTGCACCACCAGGGGAGGGTGAGTCGCCCTGTGGTCGTATGTTGCTCCAGTAAGTACCCCAAGCCCCCCAGAGCTCCCAGAGCTCAATGCATGCAACATGCAAGACCCTTATAAGAAGGTCTCTCAACGACTCCAAGTCGTTCGGGAAAGTTACAGATTTGACCTTTCCCCGGGGCTTTGACAAAAAATGTCTGCAACCTGTACATCAGTCTCAATGTGATGGAGCCTCCTCGCTCATCGACTTACCATATCCCAGATAAGGCAGTATTTGATGTCTATCTGTTGGAGCAATCATTGAATACAGGATTCCTCAATAATCGAATCCCACCTCTGGTTGTCACAGAGAATCACAGTGGTATTCATCATGTGTACAAACAACTCACTTAAGAGCTTCTGCAACCATGCAGCTTCACACGAGATCATACTCGTAGCTGTGTATTCAGTCTCGACGGTGCTTATAGCAACCGATTTCTGCTTCCTGCTCATCCATGATATCGAAGCAGAATCCAAAGAGAACTAGCACTGAGAAGTGCTCTAGTGATCCTCCACACTACCTGCCCACTCAGCATTCGAATAATCATGCAGTTTCATATTTCCGGTAGTGTATCTCAATCCATGAGAGATTGTGCCCCGAAGATATCTCAGAAGATTCTTGGCACCAATCCAGTGAGGCTCAACCAAATATGAGCTCACCATGCTAACTGCAAAACATATGTCTGGACGGAAGTTCACCAAGAACATCAACGCGAATGAGTTTATGAAACTCAGAGGCATTTCCCAAATCTGGTCCGACATCACTACCATATAACTTCTGAAAGTTAATATCCTCGAGGTAGTCACAGGCTTGCAGTTTATCATTCCACATTCGGAATCCAACTCCCTCTTACTTCTGCAAATGAGAGGGTCTGCACCTGTCAGAAATAGGTCGTCCTCATAAGGTGCCGGTATGAGAGGTCTATCATCCACAACCTTCGGGTAATGGTTTGGATCGGTTTCACTCCTAGTGAATCTCAGCTTCATCTGACAGCTATCAATCCTCTCATACTATGCCCGGGGAGTTTTGCTTCAAGCCATAGAGGGCTTTCTTCCACCTGTATACATGAGATTCCCAATCATGAATCTCAAACTCCTCGGGTTGTTCCAAACCTGTGGACCTACTACATGAGGGGAATGGTCCCCTTGTAAGATTTTCCTTTGGTACATCTCAGACATGTACTTTCATGCTCTTTTTGAATTCAGGCATCCCTGTCACCATCTGACTCACAGACCTTCGGTGCTATGTGTCAATGGGCATGGTCCCCAGTGGACTTCCTGCAACTTGATACAACCCTGAACTCAAAAACATCTTTGAAAATTCTATTTTCAAACACGTATCTTTCCATCGATGAGTGCCACCCTGAAACCTTTGACTTCCATTGCTGAAATGGACACCAGGTTCTTCTTGCGATCAGGTACATAAAAGAGATTCTGTAAATGAATTGAGTTACCATCATTCAATTGAGGGATAACATTCCCTACACCCCTTCCAGGATAGGTGGCATCGGCACCAAGTATAATCCCACAATTGTTTCCATCTCTACCAAATTAGAGGGTGCACCCATCTATCCGATGAAGTGCCTTGAAGCACTACAATCAATAAGCCAGATTCCCAAAGAATCTGAAGGAGAGGGCCAACACAAGATAACGCTTCTTTATCTTATCATAAACAACATTTGATTCTTCATACCTGGGGTTCCTTGCTTTCTTTGAAGAGTCGACCATTTCCTTGATGACCTGCATTACTGTCATTCCTTTGATCATTGAAGATGTCCCTGGAATGATTGTTATCTTCATCAAGAGATGTGTCTCTGCCATTCGAACACTCCTTCGCATAATGGCCGAACTTATTGCAACCAAGGCATCCGTCTTTCCTTCCACCCTTAGATCCGAACTTCCCAATGAAGTAATCTTTAGGTAGGCCATCAGAAACTTCCGTTGCACTATTCTGATAATATTCTTTGCTTCGACTTCACCCTCGATGAATTTGAAGAGGGATGAGGAATCCACTGATCCTTTTGTACTTTCCCAACTGTCTTCGGTGATTGCTCTTTCACTCTTGCTTGGGCATTGTCTTCACCTCAACTCTGATACCATGTTAATTTTAGGTATGTTCTATGCTAGAGCAATTTATTTCAATTTTCACAGTTAGCTCAATATCTTTTCCAAATTAGCAATCACATCAGCATTAAATTAAACTGCAGATAGAACATAAATATAAATCACAGAAGACAAGCCAAGACAAGAGGACACAAGATGTGGCGCTAGCCAGAGACAAACCCCAATGTGGGGAAACCCTTGATCAATTCTTCTTATATGTTCTTCAATAGTTCAGCAGAGAGAGAGAGAGATAGTACGTTTACAACAGAAGTCAACACTTTGACTTATCTAGATAAGAGCATAGATCATCTCTAAGAAGATGATACATGAGATTAGTTGAAGACATGCTGCTTCAACTAATTCTCCAAGGTGACTCCTTCAACTATCGTTGTGTTGCATTTCATCATCATGCTGCACCTCACCGCGCTGCACCCATCATCACTATGTTGCATCTCATCACACTTCATTAATCACGACTGTACCCATCACTGTACTGCATTATGTGCCATTGCTGCACCATGTTTCCATCCTGACTTATGTGTTGGTTGCACCTTGCTTGCTTGTTGTCCCTTGCTTGCTTGTTGTCCCTAGCATGCTTGTTGTACTTAGCATGCTTGTTGTTGCATGCTAGTTGTCCCTTGCATGCTAGCTGTAACATTGCATGCTTGGTGTATTTGCTGCTAAGTACCATACAACTGTTCCAATGTTAGTTAGTTGTCCCTTGCATGTTGCTCTCCTTCGGAGACAGATGCTCCGGCTGTTTCGGCAGTTCTGGCAGTTCCGGCTATTCTCGGCAGTTCTAGCAGTTCCGATTGTTCCTGGCAATTCCGGCAGTCCCGACAGTTCCGGCTTTTCCGGCAGTTCCGGCTTTTCCGGCATTTCCGGCAGTTCCGGCTTTTCCGACATTTCCGGCGTTTCCGGCTTTTCTGGTAGTTCGGTCTTTTCCGGCAGTTCCGGCTTTTCAGGCAGTTCCGGCTTTTCCGGCAGTTCTGGCTTTTCCGACAGTTCCGGATTTTCCGACAGTTCCGGCAGTTCCAGCTTTTCCGGCAGTTCCGGCGTTTCCGGCAATTCCGACAGTTCCGGCTTTTCCGGCAGTTCTAACAGTTCCGACTTTTCCGGCAGTTCAGACTTTCTGCCCTCTGGATCAGGGCAACATTATTCCTTAGGATCTCTCCTCCTACTAAAACCCAAAGACAAGTAGAGAGAGGAAGAGATCCCAAGTGTGTTGAAATGACTTGAAGGCCACCTCTATTTATACTAAAATGTTGAGCACATGCGGGGTTTATTTGGTTGCTGGCCGACCTTGACGAATTGTCTTATAACGCAAATAAATTCATAACTCTATGAATACTTATCGAAATCGGATGATCTTTAGATCAATCCTACACCTCTCGATGAGAGGGATCCAAGAAAAATATCAGCTGCCATAAATAAGATGACCCGCATGGAGTTTGGCCCTAGTTGCCAATTTTAACATGTTGTCACAATTTATTTCAGTTGTTAATATGTATATGTGTGAAGGTTGCATTTGTGTTTATTTCAGTGTTTATATTGATAATTAACTTGTTAATTGAAAGAACAAGTAGGAGATAATAAACCAGATAATGCAGTAGGGATTTTCTGATGTGTCAGACTTAGAAATTTCCACAGCGAGATGGGCCACTTTGCATCCCAGTGTCCTTTGAAACAAAAGGATAAGGATGAGAAACATGATCTTAAGGTTGCTCCAGCAAAGATTGACGAAGAGGAGTTTGCCATGAGTGTCCACGCATCTCTAGGCGGGAGGTGGGGCGATATTGAGCTGTAGTCAGGAGGACTACATGTGGGGAGGATCATTGAGGAGTCCACCTCTTGGATCAATTCCTTGCGACGGGAGCCCAAGATTCAGCAGTAGCGAGATGGACTTAGTGTCAGAGGATGCAAAGGATTGTTTGGAGAGACAGATGCAATAGCCGGAGACCAGAGACTAATCAACGCAGAGCAAGGTTGGCAGCAGTGCAGTTGGCACAGTGCAGAAGTCATCAGCAGCGCAGAAGATTCAGAGGGTCAGAGAACAGTAGCGGCCAGATTCCAACATTCATGATATTATGCTGAAGACAGTTCAGTTCAGTAATTTTTGGATGTTTTTCAGTTGTTTCTCTCAGCAACTGAGTTCCAATACGAACGCAGTGTTAGCAGTGGCAATGCTACCAGCTGCAGCATTTGAGAGGGAGTTGTAGTACAGATGCAGCAGTGGCAGTGGCAATGTCATGGGCAGCAGTACAATAGCAACAACAGCACAGTTTTGGTGGCAGCAACAGTGCGGAAAGAAAATGCTTCAGAAGCAGAGCAACATGCAGTTGGACATTCTTTCCTCGCTAAGAGGGAGTGTTAGTTTTTGGTAGCATCGGATGTGCTCTATCCTTTAAAATTGGAGAGGCTAAAGCGCATGAGTTCTAAAGAACCCAGAAACCGTTTGGTGAAATTCCACCCGGATTGTATTTATTAAAATAATTAATATTTTTAATGGAGTTTCTAAGTCTAAACTTGGGAAAATTAAAATATTTATGGATATTAATCAAAATATGGGTGAGAATGATCTACAAGGCGGATCAAGTCATGTTTTAATCTTAGTCGTTGATTAGAGACTTATTCTCGGCCGTTGAAGTCTCAACGAGAAAAGTATAAGAAGGAGGCTTGGGGTTCATTTAGAGACACACATGGAGAGATTGAGGAAATCGATTTTCTGAGGTAAGAAGTTCTCAGGAGGAAAATAGAATGGGGAGATCTTGCAGCGAAGGGGCAGTGAGAATTCGGGAGAAGGAATTTCCAGAGAGTACAAGGCAGAGAGAGGACAGAAAGAAGTCCAAAGGAGGGTTGACGTTGGCCTACATAGTGCTGACGCAGAGGCAGCGCAGTCAGTGAGTGGAAGTCAAGTTTCTGTTGAGGGATTTCGAAGTTCAGTTGTCGGAAGCCAAGGTGTGATTGTGGAGGCAGGAAAGCCAATTTCTCAGCCAGCAGAGGATCCAGAGCAAAGAGGCAGCGTAATACCCAAGAGGGGTGACGCAGAAGCTACCCATGGTGATGCAATTTGACGCAGACACCATCAAAAGGTGACGCATAGCCTCCAGAGCTGAAGGAACGGTCACTGATTCTCCAATGACAGGGTGAGATCATTTCACCAGTCTTTTGTCTAGTAGTTTCTTTGCAAAGGATTTCTAGTTGAGCATCCTAGATTTGTACTAAGAATTTTCTCCTGCATAATAATAAAACCTCAGAGTTGCTACACCGATTTTCCCGCATTAGGTTTTTTCGGGGACTCTTTTGTCCATAAATAACTGTCCTATGTACCTTGTTCTTTGCTCAGTTTTTTGTTTCATGTATTCAAATATTAAAGAAGTGTAGGCTGCAAAAGTAATTTGCTTCATTATTCAGAGAATAACTTGATAGTGTATATTAAAATTAAGTAGGTGAAGTAGATTCAGATTTGTTGTAGTAGGGGTTCCTTGAGGATGAGGAATTTTCACATGGTATCAGAGCATTGATTCTGAAACAGGGAGAACAGATCCAGCGCTGAGTAGAGAGGCCAATAGCTGCATTTGGCAGTAATTCAAATCCCCTTGAAGGGATTGCGTAGTCCTTGCCGGGAAGCAGAGATTCCGAAGAAATATCTCTCTGAGAGAGTCGACAAAGAGGTACGATTTCCAGCTTGTGAATTTGCAGAGGCAGAGGGAGTGATGCAGAGCCTCAGCACAGTGCTTGAAGGGCGCAGTTTCTACCGAGGCAGAAATCCGCCGGAAAAGAGCGAAGACACATAGAAGGGGAATTTTCTCCTCAGAGAACTTTTTGCCAAAAAGTTTGAATTTCTCACTTGCTGCGCAGCTGAGTACTGTTGGGCAATGACTAGAGGAGTCAGTTCGACAGTTGGGTCAGACGACATCGCATGGGCTCAGAGATTAGGAAATGTTGGAAGGAGCTTCCAACTATGTCATATGGAAAACCAGAATCTTAGTTGTTCTGGAGGAATACGATCTCGAAGCCTACGTCAAGAGTGTTGTGGTTGTTCCCACTGACAATGATCAAAAGAAGAAGTACAAGGCCGAGCAAGGGAAGGCGAAGAGGTTCATACTCGATGGAGTTCGAGATCATGGGGTCTCACACTTGTAGGACAAAGATACAACCCGAGAGATGTGGGAAGCTTTGTCTTCACTATATAAAGGCTCTTCCGAACAACGGAATGTTGATTTGGGGTAGCATCGGATGTGCTCTAGCCATGAAAATTGGTGGAGAGGCTAAAGCACATGAGATCTCCAAGACCCAGAAATGGTTTGGACAGACTTACGCGGTTTGGGAGATATTAAAATAATTAATATTTTTTAAGGAGTTCCTAAGTCTAAACTTAGGAAAAATAAAATATTAATATAAAACTGGGTTAAAAGGTTCCAAAAGTCATGGATCAAGCCAAATCTAATCTTAGCCATTGATTAGAGATTTAATCTCGGCCATTGAAGGACCAACGAGAAAAGTATAAGAAGAAGCTTGAGGGTCAATTGGAGAATACACGAGAGTGATCAGTCATTCATTTTGCTAGAGCGGGGTTGCTAAGCAAAGTTGAATGAGTGATTAGCAGCGAGGGGCAGTGAGTACGAGGTAGAGAGGCGGAGATAATACTGAGAGACCAGCGCAGAAGCAGGGAGAGCGACAGCAACAGCCAGTCCTAGCTACGCAGAGCCCAGCATAGATAGCGCAGAGGCAGAAGGACTGCGTCATCCACGCAGAGGTTGCTGGAGTTACGCAGAAGGTACCAGAGGCTACTCAGTTCCTCAGAAGGATGGACACAGAGGGTCCTGGGGCTGACACAGGTCAGCAGGAGGCTGACGCAGAGGCCAGAAGGGCCAGCGCTGAGCTTCAGTTGTGCAAGAGAGGGTTTCTTGGGACAGGTTTTCTAAATGCCTGTTTCCGAATATAGAGGTATTGTTGCCGTGTATTTTTCTCTGTCGGGTGCGCCGGTTAGGCAACCTATTGTACTCAGAAAGACTGCATAATAATATAACCCTCTGAATAGCTGCACCGGTTTTCCCGCATTGGGTTTTTCCGGGGACATTTGTCCAAAAATAACGGTGTCACTTGTGTGCTTGTTTTCTTTTAGTTGATGATCTATAGATGTTGTGATTGTATTGTGTTTATTTCGGTATTTAAATGTTTTAAATAATTTGTTCAGAATTTACTAGTAGAAGAAATAAACCAGCAGAATACAGATGAATTTTCTAACGGATAGACTTAGAAAATTCAACATGGTATCAAAGCGTGGTTGCAGGTCACAAGAAAACTGAAGGCATCAGCTGAGCAAAGCATTTGCAGCAGAACCATCTCTCCCGAGTGACAGTAGTTGATCCTTGCAAAAGCGACAGAGGAAGGGTCGACGCCGAGAGACTGCGTCATCAGTCTCGGCCAGAGAGAGGCCAACGCAGAGGCTGAGGAGAGCAGAGAAAGGCTCACGCAGAGACCAGGAGGGTTGACACAATTGGCTGAGGGAGCAGTTTTGCCAGTGTCGGGATTGCACAAAGCCAAGAGGCTCAATCCTTCAGTTGTTGGGACGAAGGAAGCTGCGGGCAGCTTGCGGGAGCGAAGCTGGTGGGGTACTATGGTTAGAACAGTACCTAACAGGGCAAGACCAAGGTAAAGGGAGTTGCTGCCGAGGCGAATTTCTAGCCAAGGAATCTGGATCAGTGTTGCAGTTACAAAGAAGATCGGAGAGGAGCAACTTGATAGTCAGCAGAAGAATTTCCAGGAGGGAAATCGGGACTCAAAGGGAGTCCAAAAGAGAACTTCCAGGCGGGAAGTAGAGAGACTCAGCAGGAGTTGAACCGAGAACTTCTAGGCAAGAAGTAGAGAGACTCGGAGGAGTCAACAAAGAAGAGCAGAGAGATGGCCGTGAATGGGCTAAGAGATCAGGACAAGCTGGACAGAGCGTCCAACTTTGTGGTCTCGAAGGCCAGGATCTTGTCCATTCTAGACAAACATCGTATCAAGGGCTTCGCCTTGAGAGTGACGGCTATCCCAGTTGACCCGGTAGCTAATGAAAGGTACGAGGAGGCAATGGCTAAGGCAAAGTGTATCATCCTTGATGGGGTCAAGGATCATGTGGTCCCACATATTTCCAAGAAGGAAATGACAAAGGAGATGTAGGACACTTTGAAGACATTTTACCAGCATACTTCCGTGCAGAGGAAGATGCTCCTAGAAAATCAGCCAAGGTCATACCAGATGTAGAAGGGAGAGCAAATAGATGTCTTCCTCGGTCGGTTGAAGGAGATCCGTGACCAACTGACTTCCATAGGGGCCATGCCGAATCAAGATTTGATGGTAAGGACAGCACTTAACGCAGTCTCCAAGGATTGGGAGACATTGGTCCAGAGCATACTGGGCAGGACGAGTCTGTAATATTCCTAATTAGCCATGGCTAATTGGAATATTCGATTTTGCTCAATTTTGCCTTCTATAGTTATTTATAAATAAAAAGGTGAGGAAAGGGGAGACATAACTCACTTTTAGAATAAAGTCACTCCCTAGTAGCACAACGTTGTAACTTAAAGAGGGAGCCAAGGGGGGCCAAAGAACCACGTAGAGGAGGGGCCCACGCAGACACTTGGAGGGACTGCGCAGATGAAGAGGAGCACGTGGCAAGAGAAGGAGCTACGTTGGAGGAGGTGAGCCTTAGGGATGAGAGAGGCCAAAGCTATAAAGGAGAGAGGAGCCTCCTCATTTTGTCATTCGATTATGTGCATTTGAGCGAGTCATTTCGACTTGGAGCGTGCTCGTTGTTTAGCCTGTCTGCAGCACTGTTTAGTGCATTGAGTGTCTCCGTTCAGAGATCTCACCCTTAGCCCTGGGGGACTTCGAGTGCCTACTAGGGCAAGGTAGTTTTCAACAGTCTTTGCAGTGAGGATTGATCTTTGGCGTTGTGGAGGAGCTGGGCATTTGAGGACTGCGCAGTCTTGAGAGAGAGGGACGCAATTCTTTTGGTGTGAGTTCCGGATTGGGGGTTTGGGGAGGATTTGAGCTAGGAGATTGAGCAAAGGATCAGCTCTTGCATATTGGAGGATTTTGGCAGAGATTCAGGCTGAGTTTTGGAGGATTCTATTCAATGGCAGCGCAGAGCCTTGAGGGACAGCATAGATCCCCAAGGGGGTGATTTTCCAGGGTCGGCTATTTCAGAAAAGCTTTCTGGGTTTTTCTGGGTTTCTTGAGTAGAGTCTGATTCCAAAGTTTCAGCATTTTCTGAGGAGGGGAACAGCCCCAAATCCTCATTTGATTTCCAGCAGTAGCAGCAGCACGGCAGTTCTCCAGCAGCATCCACGCAGTTCAGAGAGAGGCCATTCCTTTACTTTTCTGAGTGTATTTCTTCACTTGCCTGGTCCAAGTTGAGGTGCCATCTTTCTGATCACCTCCTATACTCATTTCATTACTCAGTGTAATAAAATGGCTTAGCATTTCTCTCTGCATTTCTTGAGTATCTGCTTATATTTCATGTTTACATTATTATGTGTTGCACCACTGTTATTTTTATCACTTTGATCTTCCCGGTTACTATATCATTTGGACGTATTTGGTTGGAGTTTGCTTGGGTTTAAGGGATATCCCCGAAACGGGATATTACAGTGGTATCAGAGCATAGATCTGGCTCAGCCTGTGGAGCTAGCAATCTACGACACCGGGGGAAAAGCCCTACATCTGTTACAAAGGTAGGAGATACAGAGACGCTGGGCGTAGGTTGGAAAACACCTACGGAGAGGGAGACTGTGTTCCGGTGGTGGACGCAGAACAGGAGGAGCTTGTGGTGGACGCAGAACAGAAGGAGCCTGTGGTGGACGCAGAGCAAGAGGATCCGATGGCAGATGAGGACAGGAAGAGATTTGCGGACATGCTCCTCAAATCAGTGCAGGATCTGTCGAGGCAGATCGAGGTGATGGGGCAGAGATTCACGGCAGTAGAGGCTAGACAGCGTGAGAACCCACGGGTTTTCCAGGTTGGTGAGGGATCAGGTACATCCCACCATTGTCCAGAGCAAGGTGCCACTCAGCGTGACACTACTGAACAGAGGGCCTCACATGCCCCTACACGCTCTACCATGCCCACTTTCCTAGGAGCAGGGGCCGGAGCCCAGCAGGAGGCAAAGCCCGGTCATATGGGCGATTATTTTGCAGAGTACCAGGCATCTGGGCAGGAGTTCAAGGATGCTCACTCATTCAGAGACTTTGTTCAGCTCCAGCAAGATAGTAGACCCCGCGACCATCACAGAGGACATCGGCATTATCACGATGGAGATACCCACCGCACAGCTAGTAGATTCCACTTGCCTACGTTTGATGGTTCATCAAATAATTCGGCAAGGTCTTGGGTGGAGAAGTTGGACATCTATTTCCAGCTTAACTAGATGTCGGAGGCAGAAGCCATCAAGGTGGCGACATTACATTTGGATGGTGAGGCCCAGGATTGGTGGTTCCATGGTATGGTTACACTCGGACATTCCATAGTGACGACATATGCCGAGTTCACCAGGAGATTGATGGAGAGGTTTGACCGGAGGGATCCGGAGCAGCACTTTGTTGAGCTGACGAGGCTCAAACAGACAGGGAGCCCAGAGACCTACATTGCAGACTTCTTGAGGATTTCAGTGATGGCGCTAGATCTATCCACGGCACGAAGGATCTATATGTTTGTTGAGGGGTTAGCAGAGCCACTTCGGGGTCTAGTCCGATCCACTAGACCAGCCACACTCCAGGATGCTATTAGCAGGACCCGGGACTTAACGGATGCCTTACCCAGGACCCAGACACCTTACCCCCAGAGACAGGCTTTCCAGCCCAAGGGGAAGGATGTGAGGATTCCGCCTCCAAAGGGGAATCCAGGACGAGCACAGATTGATGATGACGCCAGGAGGGCACTGAAGAAGAAGCGGTTGTGCTTTACCTGTCAGGAGCCGTGGGCACCAGGACATAGATGTGCTGCTGGCAAAGCACACTTTATTGAGGTCTTCTCCGAGAGCAGCGGGGAAGAAGATGAGGAGGATGATGTGGAGGCAGGAGATAGTCATGCCGTGCAGGGTCCTTTTCCACCTCCACCACCACCAGCAGGTGGTGCAGCTTTTGCACCTACCAGAGGGGCTCTTGCAGCATTGCGAGGAGTTCCCAAGTATTTGACGCTGCGCGTACGGGGGATAGTACGTGGCCAGCGAGTATCAGTTTTGGTTGACAGTGGGGCAACCCACTTCACCGATGCACAGATGGTTGAGCGGAGAGGTATACAGACAGAGAGCTTCGATGGATTTTCAGTCTTGGTCCCAGGAGATCAGACCATGGTGTGTGCTCGTTATGTTCCAGAGTTATCAATGACGATGGGCACCTACACACTGACTGACCACTTTTTCGTGGTCAACATTCCGGACACCAACATAGTACTAGGTGTTCAGTGGCTTATCACTCTAGGGAAGGTCACTACAGATTGGAAGGCCCTAGAGATGGAGTGGGATGATGAGAAGACAGGGAGGCATGAGAAGATACAGGGACAGCACACATATCCGCCTCAGACTGTTTCGGCTCATCGGATGGAGGCAGTCTTCTGGAAGGGAGACATAGAGTGGGCAGTGGAGCTGCGTGCATTAGAGGCAGGGACCACAGGGCAAACAGTGCACCCAGAGATACAGTCCATCCTTGACCGGTATGCCCCAGTATTTGGGGAGATTCCGCCAGGACAGCCACCGGACCGGGGATTTGAGCACACCATTGAGCTTAAGCAGGGCATACAGGCAGTGATTACCACCCCCTATAAGCATCCCAAGGCCTATCAGGATGAGATTGAGCGGGCCATTCAGGAGTTGCTGGCTCTTGGGCACATTCAGTCGAGCACGAATCCTTTTGCTTCTTCCGTGGTGTTGGTGAAGAAGAAGGACGGCACGTTGAGGATGTGCATTGACTATAGGGCCCTGAACAAGAAGACCCTAAAGAACAGGTACCCCATACCTAGGATCGATGAGTTGATGGACGAGTTGAGGGGAGCACGGTTCTTCTCAAAGATTGATTTGAGATCTGAGTACCATCAGATTCGCGTGAGGGAGCAGGACATTCCCAAGACCGCCTTCAGGTGTCACTACGGGCACTTTGAGTTTTTGGTGATGCCTTTCGGGCTAACCAACACCCCAGCTACATTTCAGTCTTGCATGAATCACGTCTTCCGCAGTCACTTAAGGAAGTTTGTGTTGGTATTCTTTGATGATATCCTCATTTACAGCAGGACTTGGGAGGAGGATCTCCAGCACATTTAGACAGTATTGCGCGTCTTGAAGGAGCAGTAGTTCTATGCCAAGCTCTCCAAGTGTGAGTTTGGGTTGACGGAGATGTTATACTTGGGACACATCATAGGGGTGGACGGAGTGAGGGTCCACGAGGAGAAGATGAGGGCCATCAGAGATTGGCCAAAGCCGAGGAACATGACAGAACTTCGGGGGTTCATTGGCATTTGTACCTACTACCAGAAGTTCGTCAAGGGTTTCTCACAGCTTGCTGCACCCCTGATAGATTTGACGAGGAAGGGGGCATTCAGTTGGACGAATACAGCACAGCGAACCTTTGACAAGCTCAAGGAGGTTATGAGCAGCTGCCCAGTGCTTGCATTGCCGGATTTTACGCAGCCATTTGTTTTGGAGTGTGATGCGTCGGGAGAGGGGATCGGCGCAGTGTTGATGCAGGGAGGTCACCCTATAGCCTTTGAGAGCCGGAAGCTCCTTCCGCACGAGAGGTTGTATTCTATATACGACAAGGAGATGCTGGCCATCATGCATGCATTGGCCAAGTACCGGTAGTATTTAGTGGGTAACAGGTTCAGGGTGAGGACTGATCACAACAACCTCAGGTTCTTTTTGGAGCAGAAGCAGCTACAGGAGAGGCAGCAGAAGTGGATCAGTAAGATCCAAGCGTATGACTTTGACATTGAGTATGTCAAGGGTAAGAACAACGTGGTAGCAGATGCCCTTTCACGTAGACCAGCGACGTTGTCTCTTATGAGCTTGGACGCAGACTGGAGGGCTCGACTCTTACTTGAGTACTCCAAGGACAGATTTGCATGTGAGGTTCTGGATGGGCAGGTGGCGGATGACAGGTACAAGGTGATCGATGAGATCATCTACTACAGGGACCGGATCTTCTTGACTGAGGGGTCTCAGCTCAAGAAGAAGATACTTCAGGCATCACATGATTCACCATTGGTCGGCCATCAGGGGTTTACCAAAACCTACAGGGCCATTAGAGAGAGGTTCTCATGGAAGGGCCTCAAGGAGGACGTACTCCAGCATGTCTGGGAGTGCGATGTTTGCCAGAGGAACAAGGGGGAGATGAACCATCCCGCAAGATTATTGCAGCCTCTTCCCATTCCGAAGGGGAAATGGGAGTGTATTTCGATGGACTTCATCACAGGGTTGCCCATGGTACAAGGCAAGGATTGCATCTTTGTCGTCGTTGATCGACTGACAAAGTACTCACACTTTTTCGCCATATCCGCACATTACACAGCAGCACAGGTGGCCGAGCTGTTCTTCAGAGAGATCTTCAGGTTACATGGTCTTCCCAAGACCATCACCAGTGACAGGGGCAGCCATTTCATGGGCAGATTTTAGCAGGAGCTTTTCCGGTTGGTGGGGACGGAGTTGACACTGAGTACCAGTTATCACCCACAGACGGATGAGCAAACAGAGATAGTTAACAAGTGGCTGGAGGGCTACTTGCATACCTATGTCAATGGGCAGCAGCGAGCGTGGCTGAAGTGGCTGCATCTGGGGGAGTACTGCTACAACACTACACATCACATGTCCATTGGTATGTCACCATTCTATGCTTTATATGGATATCATCCTTTATCTTTTGCTGACGTGATGTTTGGTGCTAGCAAGGCTCCGAGAGCCAAGATTTGGATCCAAGAGAGTCAGGATATTCTCCGAGCTCTCAAGGATAATATGGCTACAGCGTAGAACCAGCAAAAGTTGTATGCTAACAGGGGTCGGGTGGAGAGACAGTTTGAGGTAGGGGACTTGGTCTACCTACGATTACAGCCATACCGACAATCGTCACTGAAGCAGAAGGGGGCTGAGAAGCTCAAGCCCCGCTTTTATGGGCCATACAGGGTGATACGCAAGATTGGACAGGTTGCATATGAGTTGGAGCTGCCCCAAGGCAGCAAGATTCATAATGTCTTTCATGTATCATGCCGGAAGAAGGCATTGGGGCAGCATGTGACACTAAGTCACCTAAAACGGGGATTCGGGACACGTAGGATTCGGGATTCGTGGTGTCGGATTCGGGACACGCTAACCCCCCGGAACAGGGCACGTTAGGACACGTTATATATTATTTTATTAAAAAATATATATATATAATATATATTTAAAAAAAAATATATATATATATATATATATTAAAAATTAGATATTATCATATTTCTTACACAAATTTTAATTAATGATACAAATTTATTGATTTCAAACATAGATCTTCATCTATAGCTATTAGCATGCATAGTACATACAAAATTCAAATAAATGTCAGTGGTACTGGTCACATAAATGATAAATCTATTAAAAATTTAAATCATGATTCATAATTCATAACTGAAAGACAACTTACAACTACAAGATAGTAAGATAAACACACTGACAACTGTAGTTTTCTCATTAAGTCATCAAATCAAAATGTGTTACATAGGTAGTGTTGGTGCAATGCCAATGGCAAATAGAAATAGAAAATATAAAACAACTACAGGTATACAAGCCTCAAGGCATTAATCAGCATCAGAATCAGAATCACTGTCCCCATCATCATGGTCCCCACTGCTCTCCTCTACATCCTCCTCCTCCCCTGTATCCATAGTCGCCTTTGCATCTGCTGGTATGGAGGTTGACCCCTCTAAGTCATCAAATCTAACAGGCTCTAGCACTGGATCATTGAGATCCATGTTGGCCAATGCCAACTCAACAATGGTGTCCAGACCCATATCATCAGGAACAGTGTTACTTGGGAGCGGGAGCGAAAGCGGGGAGCGGGAGCGAAAACGGGAGCGGGAGCGACATATTCAGAAGCTCTTGGTTTGGTGCTCTTGATTAAATACGAGTTCCATACCCTAATACATGAAAAAATTCAATGGAAACATTGCAATCCCCCAATCCTAAAATCCTGAAAAACTGATAAGTCTGCTGGATTTTGAATGAAATCTAAAATTCTACTTTCTCCATATGAAATCCAATGAGGCCGGAACCACTCTCAAACATCCTGAGTCATTTCATGGTAATGTTAAAAATTTAAGTAAAAGGATGAAAATGAAGATTAAGGAGAATGTCACTTTTACTTTAAGAATTTAACATTACCATGAATAGCATATCAATACTAGGGCCTAGACTTGATTATGAAGCTGCCAAAATGCTCTACTCCTTGCTGCAACAGCACAAATCACTTACCAAATGAAAATATTAATGAGCAAACACGCCCTTTTCATACCCGCGCTGAGCTTAGCGAGTCCTGGAAACCGGACACGTGTCCTAAAATCGCGACACGCCCCTGAAAATCGCGACACGCCCTCGGACACGACGTGTCCTGTGATTTGGACACGAATCCAGACCGAATCGTGTCGGATTCGCCGGATTCGAGATTCGCAGGGGGTTTAGGACGAATCCGGTTTCCTATTGTGACAGTGACAGATGAGCTACCACCCACAGCGGATGAGGGGCATTTGGTGTTGCAGCCAGAGGCTATTATTGATACCAGGGAGAGGCAGCTACGGAACAGGACAGTCCGGGAATTCTTGGTGAGGTGGAAGAATTTACCGGATGAGGATGCCACTTGGGAGAGTGAGAAAATTTTGCAGCATCCATCACTTTAGTTGCTTGAGGACAAGCAACATTTTGCCGGGGGAGACTATAATATTCCTAATTAGCCATGGCTAATTGGAATATTCGATTTTGCTCAATTTTGCCTTCTATAGTTATTTATAAATAAAAAGGTGAGGAAAGGGGAGACATAACTCACTTTTAGAATAAAGTCACTCCCTAGTAGCACAACGTTGTAACTTAAAGGGGAGCCAAGGGGGGCCAAAGAACCACGTAGAGGAGGGGCCCACGCAGACACTTGGAGGGACTGCGCAGATGGAGAGGAGCACGTGGCAAGAGAAGGAGCTACGTTGGAGGAGGTGAGCCTTGGGGTTGAGAGAGGCCAACGCTATAAAGGAGAGAGGAGCCTCCTCATTTTGTCATTCGATTATGTGCATTTGAGCTAGTCACTTCGACTTGGAGCACGCTGGCTGTTTAGCCTGTCTGCAGCACTGTTTAGTGCATTGAGTGTCTCCTTTCGGAGATCTCACCCTTAGCCCCAAGGGACTTCGAGTGCTTACTCGGGCAAGGTAGTTTTCAGTAGTCTTTGCAGTGAGGATTGATCTTTGGCGTCGTGGAGGAGCTCAGCATTTGAGGACTGCGCAGTCTTGAGAGAGAGGGACGCAGTTCTTTTGGTGTGAGTTCCGGATTGGGGGTTTGTGGAGGATTTGAGCTGGGAGATTGAGCAAGGGATCAGCGCTTGCATATTGGAGGATTTTGGCAGAGTTTCGGGCTGAGTTTTGGAGGATTCTATTCAGTGGCAGCGCAGAGCCTTGAGGGACAGCATAGATCCCCAAGGGGGTGATTTTCCAGGGTCGGCTATTTCAGAAAAGCTTTCTGGGTTTTTCTGGGTTTCTTTAGTAGAGTCTGATTCCAGAGTTTCAGCATTTTCTGAGGAGGGGAATAGCCCCAAATCCTCATTTGATTTCCAGCAGTAGCAGCAGCACGGCAGTTCTCCAGCAGCATCCACGCAGTTCAGAGAGAGGCCATTCCTTTACTATTCTGAGTGTATTTCTTCACTTGCCCGATGCAAGTCGAGGTGCCATCTTTCTGATCACCTCCTGTACTCATTCCATTACTCAGTATAATAAAATGGCTTAGCATTTCTCTCTGCATTTCTTGAGTATCTGCTTATATTTCATGTTTACATTATTATATGTTGCACCACTATTATTTTTATCACTTTGAGCTTCCCGGTTACTATATCATTTGGACGTATTTGGTTGGAGTTTGCTTGGGTTTGAGGGATATCCTGGAAACGGGATATTACAAACTCTGCCGGATTGGGAAGAACTATGGGCAGCTCTTCATCAAGAAGAGATCAGACGGCTGACCAAGGCAGGGAGTAGCGGCAAAGGGGTCAGGATCAAGAAGGAAGAGGAAGAGGATGCGGCTCTAGCATCTGCGGGAAAGCAGGAGAAGAGGAAGAAGAAGGACCTCTCCAAGGTCAAGTGCTTCCATTGTGGGGAACTAGGTCACTATGCGAACCAGTGTCCGAGGAAGAAGAGTAAGGGAGAGGCTTCTGACTCGAAGGCAGTGCCAACGAGGGCAAAGAAAGAAGTCGAGGAGGATGACGATTGTGCCATGAGTGCTCATGTGCCACTTGAGAAGAAGTGGGGAGACATCGAGCTGTAGTCAGGAGGACTACAGGCGATGAGGGGCAAGATCCTTGAGGTACCCAACCTCTTGGATTATACCTTGCTATGGGAGCCCTAAAGAGGAGTAGCAGGACTCGCGGATGCATGAAGAGGCGGATGCGGAAGAAGCAGCAGAGAGTGCTACAATGCAGGAGTCCCCGGGCAACGAAAGGTTAGCAGGCTGCAACAGTGCGAAAGGCACGAGAGAGTTGCAACGGTGCAGGATGGCACAGAGAGGTTTGCAACGGTGCGAGATGCAGGGAGTTGTTGCAACAGCGCAGAGGTCAGTAGAGGGAGCACTTGTTAGCGGCAGAGGGTGCTTCAGCATCATGAGTGTTTCTATCCTGACATGGATGTCAGAAGTTGGGTGGATCAGTTACTTACTTCTCAGTAACTGAGCTTCTCAGTAACTGAGCTTCTCAGTAACTGAGCTTCTCAATGACTGAGCTTCTCAGTAACTGAGTTTGTCAGTAACTGAGTTGCAGTGTAGTAGCAGTATGCAATAGCACAATGCAGCATGATGAGAGGGGGATGCAGTGCAGAGGCAGTGTTGGGAGGATGGACCAGCAGCAGCACGGATGCAAAGGGAGTTGTCGTACGGATGCAGCGATGGCAGTGGCAGGGCCATGGGCAGCAGTGCAGAGGATGTTGGGCAAGGAGGCCTAGCATCAGCACAGGTACCGGTGCCGATAATCAATGTAATGCTCAGTGAGGAGTATTACTAGAGCACAGTCCTTGCTAAGAGGGAGTGTTGATTTGGGGTAGCATCAAATGTGCTCTAGCCATGAAAATTGCTCTTTCCAGCATCTTCACTCCCATTATCCTCCTCTTCCTCTTGGTACTCTTCCTCCTCTTCTCCAGGGTAACCTAATTCACCACTACCCACTTCATCATCTTCG
This sequence comes from Pinus tabuliformis, assembly GCA_031772625.1. NCBI lineage: Eukaryota > Viridiplantae > Streptophyta > Pinopsida > Pinales > Pinaceae > Pinus > Pinus tabuliformis. Next base: position 1,703,869,295 of record CM062819.1, read on the forward strand.
TCACTTCTTTTGTTTCCCAACACCATCATCATAACAAAAAATGGAATCGACAAGATAAGGCTAATCCATATACCCATCATGTTTGTTGAAGCTTGAGAATCTTGCAATAAAATGAGGGAGGAATGGGAAAGAGTAGGAGAAGCGGACATCTAGATTCTAGATTCATTCAACATATAAAAAACACAAATGTTACATGGGAAAAAAATGAATGGGATTAGACCCTACCTCTTTGGCTCTCCAATGGTGGTGGTAGCCTTCAATCTCCCAAGCTCTCATAAATGGTAGCCTTCAATCTCCCTTGCAAGCTCCCACAATCTCCCTTCAATCTCCCACAAGCTCCCGTGCCGGAGTCCCCGGGCAGCGCGAGGCTAGCAAGCTGCAACAGTGCGAGAGGCACGGGAGAGTTGCAACGGTGCAGGATGGCACAGAGAGATTTGCAATGGTACGAGATGTAGAGGGAGTTGTCGTACGGATGCAATAGTGGCAGTGGCAGGGGCCATGGGCAGTAGTACAGGATGCAGTGGTGCAGAGGATGTTGGGCAAAGAGGCCTAGCATCAGCACATGTACCGGTGCCGGATAATCAATGTGATGTTCAGTGTGGACTATTACTAGAGCACAGTCCTCACTAAGAGGGAGTGTTGATTTGAGGTAGCATCGGATGTGCTCTAGCCATGAAAATTGGTGGAGAAGCTAAAGCACATGAGATCTCCAAGACCCAGAAATGGTTTGAACAAATTGTACCCGGTTTGGGAGATATCAAAATAATTAAAATTCTAGATTCATTCAACATATAAAAAACGCAAATGTTACATGGGAAATTAATGAATGGGATTAGACCCTACCTCTTTGGCCCTCCAATGGTGGTGGTAGCCTTCAATCTCCCAAGCTCTCATAAATGGTAGCCTTCAATCTCCCAAGCTCTCATAAATGGTAGCCTTCAATCTCCCTTGCAAGCTCCCACAATCTCCCTTCAATCTCCCACAAGCAATCCCGGCACCGCCAAAACAACTCCCTCAGCCAACTGCGTCAGCCCTCCTAGCCTCTGCGTGAGCCTTTCTCTGCCCTCCTCAGCCTCTACGCTGGCCTCTCTCTGGCCCAAACTGATGACGCAGTCTCTCAGCGTCAACCCTTCCTCTGTCGCTTTTGCAAGGATCAGCTACTATCACTCGGGAGAGCTGATTCTGCTGCAAATGCTCTGCTCAGCTGATGCCTTTAGTTTTCCTGTGATCTGCAACCACGCTCTAATACCATGTTGAATTTTCTAAGACTATCCGTTAGAAAATTAATCTGTATTCTACTGGTTTATTTCTTCTACTAGTAAATTCTGAACAAGTTATTTAAAACATTTAAATACCGAAATCAACACAATACAATCACAACATCTACAGATCATCAACTGAAAAAAAAAAAAAAAAAAAAACAAGCACACAAGTGACACCGTTATTTTTGGACAAATGTCCACGGAAAAACCCAATGCGATAAAACCGGTGCAGCTATTCAGAGGGTTATATTATTATGCAGTGTTTCTGAGTACAACTGAATGCCTAATCGGCTCACCCGACAGAGAAAAATACACGGCAGCATGTTATATACCTAGGGGGGATAATATGGGGTACCAAGGGAGGTACCCAAGGTAATAATGTCATAATGGGAAGGGCCATGGTAATAAATAAGGTGGTTAACCCATATCATGTAAGGGACCACAAGTAGTTAGTAATAATGTAATGGGCCCATGGTATTAGTTTAATGGTATGAGGGAACCATGGTAATGACCCATGGTATTGTATAGAGGCTAGAGACTCCACATCAAGGGAATGTCAAGGATTATTGTATGAACAGGAGTATGGCTTGTGGAGTGCTCTCCTTCCTTAAGAAGTGAATGTATGGTGTTGCCCTACCTTAAGGGTTTGATCAATAAAGAATTATTTCATATTATTTCTAGGTTTATTTGCATTATCTTATATTTTCATATCAGATCTATAATATTTTCATATCAGAGAACCTTTCTTGAGCAAACAGTGGAGAGATTTTTTTTATTTTTTGCAGGATTTCGGGGGCGGCGAGTTTGCAGATCAGATCTGTATGTTTTGGTGCAAGATCTGCAAAATCTAATTGTAGATCTGGATTCTATGTGAAAAAATACCTGATTTCAAAAAAAAAATCGGCTGAATCGGAGTCCGGATGAAGGAGATATCACTGATCTAAAAATCAGTGGTGTTGCAGACAATTTTTCGGGGCAGCGAATTTGCGGCGCAAATCTAGACGTCCTAGCACAAGATCTGCAAAATCTAATTGCAAATCTGAATTCTTTGTGAAAAAACACCCAATTTTAAAACAAAACCAGTCGAATCGGAGTCCGGATGAGGGAGATATTGCTGATTTAAAATCGGCTCTTTTTTGCAGAAATTGTGGTGACAACGGGAGAGTAGCAGCGCAGATCTGAAATTCCAATGTCTAGATCAGGATTTCTATCACATGGGCAGATGCAGAATGGTTGTTCCAGTTCCAGAAACAGGTCATAATATGAATTCTGAGCAATATTGACTAAACTGTGACAATTTCAAATTTTCGCCAAGTAAGTGAATTTTTTCAACTCTCTTCATGGCAGGTCTAGGTTTTACAGGAAAAGATAATGGTCCTACTATTGAAGAATACATAAAAAAACAGAAATCATTATGGAAAAACAATTGGAAATGGTGGGTAGTGGAGCTATTTAGAGAGAAGGCAGCCACATGGTGGGGATTATTTAACAAAACGAAGTGTTACAACCTGCCCGATGAAGAATTTGAAAAATTACTTTTAGACAGACGGTCTCATGCCAGAAAACAAGATAAGGAGAAACATGTGGGGCTATTTCATACTGATATATCCTTATTGCAGGTTCATGGATTGATTCAGAAGGAGAAGATCATTGTTTCTATAAATTCTAGTTGCAAGCATAATTTTATCAATGTTAATTTAGCAAAAAAATTGCAAGTTCCAGCAAAACACATTGAAAACACACAAGTGGATGATGAGGATGTTCAAGTGTATAAGGATTTGAAGATTTCTATGGATAAGTATGTGTTGCATGGTGATTTTTATACTTCAAAGATGGATAATATGGATGTTGTTTTGGGATATCCTTAGATGGAATCTGTGAGTACTATCAATATTAATGTACAGAAGAAATTCCTGAAGCTCTGGTATAAAAAGAAGAAAATTACATTACAGGATATTTCCATTAATAAACAGGTAGAGTCCAAGGAAGCTGAAGGAGAAGATGTTCCAGGGTCTGACATATTAGATGATGAACCAGTGATGATAGACAATCAAACACAAACAGAGGCTGAAGAAAAAAAGGTTACAGGTGCTGATACATCAGAGGAGGGCTCAGTGGTTGAAGTCATATTGGAAAAGAAGACACCACAACAGGCACCACAGCAGGGTGAATTAAAGAAAAAGCCATCGTGGGTTAAAACTTCAACATATCATCACCCACATCACCCCGCAAGACAACCATCAAGATGGAAACCAATTAGCCACACGGACAACCCCTGCATGACAGATAGAGAGGAGCGAAGATCCACCTACTACACATCAACACAGAAGAGCTACCACAGTCAACTTCCATCTCAAGCGAGCGAGGCACCAGCGAGACCGAGGGTTCACCTTTCTCTTGGATGGCTAGATGCACATGCATGGTACCAGTGGACTACTCTTTTGAGTAGATCTTATTATTTGTGTTCTTCCCATGTTTCAGGGACGAAACATACTAAGGGGGGTGGAATGTTATATACCTAGGGGGGATAATATGGGGTACCAAGGGAGGTACCCAAGGTAATAATGTAATAATGGGAAAGGCCATAGTAATAAATAAGGTGGTTAACCCATATCATGTAAGGGACCACAAGTAGTTAGTAATAATGTAATGGGCCCATGGTATTAGTTTGATGGTATGAGGAAACCATGGTAATGACCCATGGTATTGTATGTATGAGGCCTATATAGAGGCTAGAGACTCCACGTCAAGGGAATGTCAAGGATTATTGTATGAACAGGCGTATGGCTTATGGAGTGCTCTCCTTCCTTAAGGAGTGAATGTATGGTGTTGCCCTACCTTAAGGGTTTGATCAATAAAGAATCATTTCATATTATTTCTAGGTTTATTTGCATTATCTTATATTTTCATATCAGATCTATAATATTTCGGGGTTAGATCTATAACACAGCAATACCTCTATATTCAAAAACAGGTATTCGGAAAACTTGTCCCATGAAACCCTCTCCGGCACAACTGAAGCTCAGCATTGGCCCTTCTGGCCTCTGCGTCAGCCTCCTGCTGACCTGTGTCAACCCCAGGACGCTCTGCGTCAGCCCTCTGAGGCACTGCGTAGCCTCTGGGACCCTTTGCGTCACTCCAGCAGCCTCTACATGGATGACGTGGTCCCTCTAGCCTCTGTGATGTCTCTACTGGGCTCTGCATAGCCTAAACTGGTTCCTACTCTCGCTCTCTCTGCTTCTGCGCTAGTCTCTCAGTATTGTCTCTGCCTCTCTGCCTTGTACTCACTGCGCCTCGTTGTTGATCACTGATTCAACTTTGCTTAGCAACCCCGCTCTAGCAAAATGAATGACCGATCACTCTGGTGTGTTCTCCAGCTGTCCCTCAAGCCTCTTCTTGTACTTTTCTCGTTGGTCCTTCAATGGCCGAGATTAAATCTCTAATCAACGGCTAAAATTAGATTTGGTTTGATCGATGACTTTTGGAACCTTCTAACCCAGTTTTATATTAATACCCATTAATATTTTATTTTTCCCCAAGTTTAGACTTAGGAACTCCATTAAAAATATTAATTATTTTAATATCTCCCAAACCGGGTACAATTTGTCAAAACCATTTTTGGGTCTTGGAGATCTCATGTGTTTTAGCTTCTCCACCAATTTTCATGGCTAGAGCACATCTGATGCTACCCCAAATAAACACTCCCTCTTAGTGAGCAATGTGCTCTAGTAATACTCCACACTGAGCATCACACTGATTATCCGACACCGGTACCTGTGCTGATGCTAGGCCTCCTTGCCCAACATCCTCTGCACTACTGCATCCTATACTGCTGCCCATGGCCCCTGTCACTGCCACTGTTGCATTTGTATGGCAGCTCCCTCTGCATCCGTGTTGCTACTGGTCCATTCTCTCAGCACTGCATCTACACTGCAACCCCCTCATCATGTTGCATCGTGCTACTGCCAACTACTACTGCACTACAACTCAGTTACTGAGAAGTAAGTAACTGATCCACCTAACTTCTGACATCCCTGTCAGGCTAGAAATACTCCCGATGCTGAAGCTCTCTCTGCCACTAACAAGTGCTCCCTCTACTGACCTCTGCGTTGTTGCAACAACTCCCTGCATCTCGCACGTTGCAAACCTCTCTGTGCCATCCTGCAACGTTGCAACACTCTCGTGCCTCTCGCACTGTTGCAGCCTACTAACCTCGCACTGCCCAGGGAATCCTCGCGCTGCCTCTCGCACTGTTGCAACCTGCTAGCCTTGCGCTGCCTGGTGAATCTCGCATGGGACATTATTTCACCTTGGGATCTAGAATTGAAGGAGTCTATAGAGTCAATGGAAGACCTTTGAAGCTTTCGTTCACGATAGCAATCATCAAAGTGAGCTATCGCACCGAAGACTAGCACACCTACACTATGAAGCCCTGCCTAAAGTAAGAAAGTTGGTTTTTAAGATGCCCGATGTTTGGGATGTGCTAGAGGAAAGAAGACAAGGGGACCATTCCCCTCCAGCGAAAAAAGGACTAATGATATTCTACAACTCATCCACTCTGACCTATGTGAACCCATGTCTGTGCAATCCCTTGGTGGCTACCTCTATTATATAATCTTTATTGATGACTTCTCTAAGAAAACATGGATATTCTATTTGAAGCATAAGGACGAGGCATTTGACATGTTCAAGGACTTCAAGGCATTGATAGAGAACCAAACAAAGAAGAGAATCAAATTTTTCAGGTCTGACAATGGTGGAGGATATACCTCAAATGAGTTCGTTGACTTTTGTAACGAGGCTGCAATCAAGAAAGAGACTATTGTACCATATAACCCCGAGCAAAATGGTGTGTCTGAAAGAAAGAATAGGTCTATCTTGGAAGCTACCCGAGCTATGTTGCATGATCAAAAGTTGCCAAAGTTCCTTTCGAGAGAAGCCACAAATACAGCAGTCTATGTTCAAAACAAGGCTCCTCATCAAGCCCTGGATAACAAAACTCTCGAAGAAGTGTTTACAGGTGTGAAGCACGATATTGATCATCTAAGGATATTTGGTTGGCCCGTATACTTCCATGTGCAGAAGGACAAAAGGAACAAGCTGGAAGCCATCGGAAAGAAAGGTACGTTTGTTGGATATTGTGAAAATTATAAAGCCTTTAGAATATATATATCTGGTCAAAGGAAATCAAGTTTAGCAGGGATGTAACCTTTGATGAAGATGTTGCCCTTGGAAAAGCAAGGGACCTTCCTCTGCCTCCTCCTGTTGAGAAGAAAGATGATGACATGGACCTACTAGAAGGTCCTTTTGTGTCGAAATCTGAGAAGGACATTGTTGATGATCCCATGGAGCCTATGGACCCCTTAGATCCCTCTCCATGTGATCCCTCTACCACGAAGAGACCACTTTAGCTTCGTGATACATTACAGGACGCTGAGAGACATGTCGCAACCAGAGGAACCTTTAGAAGCAAGAAGCCATGTCGGTATCAAGCATACATTGCAGCTACGAGCACTATCATCTAGGCTGAGCCTCCTACTTTGAAGAAGCAGTGAAAGAGCGGGTTTGGAAGGATGCCATGGCCGAAGAGTATGAATCTATTATGTAGAATGATGTATGGGATGTTGTCCCGAGACCTAAAGGAAAGTCCGACGTAACTTCGAAGTGGCTATACAAGATTAAGCATGGAGTTGATGGAAGCATTAAGTATGGCTAGAGGTTTCTCCCAGAAAGGGGGAAGATTATGATGACATCTTTGCACCAATTGCCCAATATACTACTATCCCTTCTATTGTTGCCCCTGCTGCAAGTCAAGGATGGACCCTTCACCAGATGGATGTAAAGACTGGCTTTCTTCATGGCATACTACAAGAAGAAGTATTTGTTGAGCAACCACAGGGATTTGATGTGAAGGATAAGAAGACTCATGCTTGCAAGTTGAAGGAAACTCTATATGGCTTGAAGCAAGCCCTTAGAGCCTGGTATGCCTGCATTTATAGTTACCTGGTGAAGCTTGGATTCACGAGAAGCAATGCTGACCTGAACCTCTACTTCAAAGTGGTCCAAGATATGCCTTTGATTTTGGTTTTATACGTTGACGATCTATTCTTGACAAGTAGTGAGCCTTTGATGCTCGAGTGTAAGAGGGAGTTGGCCTCTAGATTTGAAATGAAAGATCTTGGCTTGATGCATTACTTCTTGGGATTAAAAGTGTGGCAAAGATCCAATGAGATTTTCCTTTCTCAAGGAAAATATGTCATGAAACTGTTGGAAAGATTTGGAATGGTAGAATGAAAATCCCTGGCCACAACAATGGAGATGAACTTCAAAAAGTTATGTGGAGATGTTATTGGACCTAACTTGGCGAACCCCTCTGAGTATCGACAGGTTATTGGGGCAATTGATGTTCCTTGTGAACATCCGTCCAGACATATATTTTGCAGTTAACACTTTGAGTCAATTCATGATTGAGCCTCTTCATGCACACTGGGTTGTTGCCAAGCATGTGTTGAGATATTTGCATGGGACGGTCAATCTTGGTCTGAGATATATTGCCGGAGATGTGAGGCTACATGGATACATCGATGCTAACTGGGCCGGAAATGTTATTGACAGGAAGAGCACATCAAGGTGTTGCTTTAGTTTGGGGTCTACCATGATATCTTGGATGAGCAGGAAGCAGAAGTTCGTAGCTTTGAGCACGGTCGAGGCAGAGTATATTGTTGCTAGCATGGCTAGTTGTGAGGCAGTATGGTTGAGGAAGCTCTTTGGAGAGTTGTTTGAGCAGGTTTTGGATACGACAGTGATATATTGTGACAACAAGAGTGGGATCTGATTGGCAGAGAATCTCGTGTTTCATGACAAGTCCAAGCATATTGAGATTAGGTATCACTATATACGAGACATGGTGCAGAGCGGAGTTGCTGAAAGGGAAGTTCTTGGTCTTCAAAGAGCAGCTTGGACTGATGGATGTGACCCTCCTGGGTAAGGGTCCCGGCTGATCGAGGACACTGAGCTATGCTCTTCCCCCCTGTTTGAGCTCCCAGGGAGAGGAATTGAGCCAAAGAGCTCCTGGGGTTGAGGGAACTCTAGACAATAGGATAGTTGTGATCCTTACCTCACAGTAAGTAGTATCCTGCCTATTGTCTGGCAATAGGATAGCTGAGATCCTTACCACATGGTAAGTAGCATCCTGCCTATTGTCATCTTTGGGACTTGACAAAGTATACCCTAGTTGGCATCCTACCCACAAGCTGGGCTTGTTGGGATTGCCACCCATCTGGCCAATGGGTGAAGAGACTTGGGATAGTTGTGATCCTTACCTCATGGTAAGTAGTATCCTGCCCAAGTGAGAGGATGCAGGTGTTCTACCACTAACTCTTGAGGGTCAAGTTGGGAAGATCAGCGGACAATAGGATAGTTGTGATCCTTACCTCACGGTAAGTAGTATCTTGCCTATTGTCCTGACGATAGGATAGTCGTGATCCTTTCCTTCCATGGTAAGTCATATCCTATCTATTGTCCTTGGATAGAGGGTGGTAGTTTGAGCTCCACTATGATGTCAAATTCTTCTTCTTTAGATTCGAGAGTGTTCAGCAAATGAGTAGAGATGAGCAGAGATGAGCAGAGACAACATTTGACTTGATGATGACGAGACATTTGAGATGGGAAACATGATGCAATTGGAAATTTCTCTCTCGCTGCGAGGGAGTGTTAATATGGCAGCTCAGGGACAAATTGCCTCCTTTGGACAGCCTTCCTCATCCGGACAAGAACCTCTTTTCCCTTGGAAGAATTTAATTTGGTCAAGGAAAAACATATTTTTAATGTGAAAACCCACATGTGCACAAAAATGCAAGTCGGCCTAGAAGTCAAATTGGGACTCCTCCAATGCCTATAAATAGACCTCATGTCACATCATTTGGAGCATCTCATCACCAGCCCTCTCTTCTCTTCTATGGTTTGTACAGCTCTAAAAATTGCGGGATCTTTTCACATGTGCAAGGAGGAGGTCTTTTTCTATTGACTGAAGTTTGACTTTTGTTTGGGATAATTTGACCAACTTTGACTTGTCATTTTGATTGGATCAATTTTTGGAGGCCACATTCTTTGGCACAAAGATCAAGGTTTTCTGGGCAATTTGACTTATGTTCACTGCATACTTCAACCATAGGGAATCTGAAGTTTGACCGTGGACTTTCTCTCTCCTTTGACCAAATTCATACTGATTGTTTTTTATGGGTTTGACCAATTTTTTAAGGCCAAATTTAATGATGCATTGACCGATCTATTTGGAGGAGTTTGACCATTGAATTGTGGACTGGTAAGGGCATATTTGATTGTAGTTGACTGTGGCAGAATTGCAGACTTTGACTTGTTGACCAGATTTGACTTTGAGGCTCATCTATTGGATATTGGTTGGTTGATCTCTTGGATAGTCAAAGAATTGACTTTGACTTTTTTGTTGATGAATTGAATCATTGTATCTCTCTACTGAACATTTTATGACAATCTAATAAGAAGAAGAATTTGAAAGGGTTCCCCCTTGTGGGGTTTTTCCCTAGTCTTTGACCAAATCTTGTGTCTCTTGTCATTGATCTTGATTGTCTCCTATTGCATCTCGATATATTGTTCTATCTACAAATGCTATTTGTTACTGGAAGATTAAATTTTTTGGAAAGTGATTGCTAATTGAAGAAAGAATTGAGCTAAAGTGATTGTAAGAGAATAGAACAGTGGAAAATTAAAAACAAACATAGGGCTCTCGTACCCGGGATCATGGCCCTTACAATTAGCCTTGATACAAGAACAACTAGGGCTTGGAGTCAACAACTTATGACTACCAATGTACCCTGAACAAGATACACTTGACTTGCTGATGTAGCGCTTCCCCAACCCTTTTAGTCCACGTACCTTGAACACCTCTGGTAGGTCCTTTGCCACCTCTTCTGTTTCTCACAAGTACATTTGTTGCTTCAAATCTACTTATATCTTCAGCTCCTCAACCTACCACTATCAATGATCACTACTCCTTTAATGTCACTGATCTTTGGCCTTCAAACTTCCTTCATCATAACCTCCTTGCAACTCCAAGATGATTGTGCATATGGTCTTCAACTAGCTACCCTCTTATCACTAATATGCTACTCCAAATCACTGAACTAGAGCATCAACAAGTATGCTCTCAAACCATCACTTGGGTGCTCCAAATATGACAGAACTTAGGGCTTAATCAAACTTCCCACTAATAACTTTCTTGCTCCACCAAGAGACTGTACTTAGGGCTTACAAACAAGCAGCCCTTATAACAATGAATTACCACAGCATGCACTGTACCTAGGGCTACTCCAAATCACTGTCCTAAACCAAACATCAATATTACATCACCTTAGCAATCATCAGATAGAAGAACCAATTAGCATACCTTCCAAGACGTCTCCTCGCAACCTTGAAATCTTGGTCTTGTGCACTTATCTTCTTGAGATTTTAGGCCCTCTTTTAGGGCTCCTACACCAACTACAGAGATACCCTAAGCTCGGCCTGAACAACTCCCTTATTCCTGTGCAAACCTCCCTTTGTTGACCCTTAACTTCTGTGTTATTGCCTAAATATAGTTAGGCCCTATATCACAGCTTCTTCATAGGTCATATGACCACCTTTTAGCACTTATATAGGGCTCAGCCCTCCTCCAAATTCCAGACGACCTAATCACAGAGATTTAGCTTCATGCGTATGCCTAGAACCATAAAAATAAACTCGGCTAGCAGTCTCTCTTACTTGTCTAAACCAGAACTTCAGAAAACATAAGCAAACACGTCCTTCTCCACTTGTTGAAGTTTCTAAGTTTACTTAGTTAGAAACCCTCCATGCACTTTATCTGATTTATTCCTACCTACTTGTTATTTTCCTTAACAAGTTATTTACAATGTAAATACTGAAAATAAACACTAGTGCATGCTCAACATATTATAGATCAGCAACTAAAAAGAAACAGAAACAAACACACCATATGACACCATTATTTTTGGACTAATGTCCCCGGAAAAACCCAATGTGGGAAAATCGGTGCAGCTATCTGAGGGTTTTCTTATTAAGCAATATCAGAGTACAATCTGGGTGCCGAAACTAGCCTACCCAACAGAGAATTTCCTTAGCAGTAATACCTCTCCGTTTCTAACAAATCTACTAGCTGAAACCCCGAATAATCCTTCCAGCAACTACTCAGCACCAATCTGCCCCAGAAACCCCAGCGTTTGCCCAATCTAGACTGCGTCAGCCTCTCCTAGCCCAGCGCTGGCCCTGCGTCAGCCTATCTTGGCCTGCGTCAGCCCCAGGAGGCCCTGCGTCAGCTCTCTGAGCCTCTGCGTCAGCTACGCTGGCCTCTCTGGTGCTCTGCGCAGCACTTAGCTGCCTCTGCGTGGCCCTGCATGAGCACTGGCTGCTCCTGCGTCACTCTCTTTGGCTGCTTTGCTGCTCTCCCGGCACTATCTCTGCCTCTCTGTCTCTCTGTACTCAATGCCCCTCAGCTGCAACTCCCGATCACTAATTCTATCTCTCTTAGCAAACCCCGCTCTAGAGAATAGAATGACTGATCACTCTGGTGTATTCTCCAAGTGACCCTCAAGCCTCCTCTTATACTTTTCCTGTTGACATATCAACGACTGAGATTAAGTCCCTAATCAACAGCTAAGATTAGATCTGGCTTGATCCATGTCTTTTGGACCATTCTAACACAGTTTCATATTAATACACATTAATATTTTATTTTCCCTAAGTTTAGACTTAGGGACTCCATTAAAAATATTAATTATTTTAATATCTCCTAAACTGTTTAGAATCTGCCCAAACCCTTTCTGGGTATTGGAGATCTCATGTGCCCCAACCTCTCCACCAAATTTCGTGGCTAAAGCACATCCGATGCTACCCCAAATCAACACTCCCTCTTAGCGAGGAGTGTGCTCTAGTAATACTCCTCACTGAGTATCACCCTGATCATCCGGCATTGGTCCCTGTGCTGATGCTAGGCCTGCTGCCCACCATCCTCTACACTGTTGTATCATGTATTGTTGCTGATCCTTTCTCCCATCACTGCATCTGCACTGCACCTCCTCTCATCATGTTGCATCGTGTTGTCCACCACTGCACTGCAACTCAGTTACTGAGAAGTAAGTAACTGATCTCCCAACTGAGCTCTCTGTTGGGCTAGAGACACCCTCCTGATACTAAAGCTCCCTCTGCCACTGACAAGTGCTCCCTCTCTAACCTCTGCGCTGCTGCAACAACTCCCTGCCTCTCGCACCGTTGCAAACCTCTTTGTGCCATCGTGCACTGGTGCAACACTCCTGTGCCTCTCGCACTGTTGCAGTCTGCTAGCCTCGCGCTGTCTCAGGACTCCTACACTGTAGCTCTCTCTGCCGCTCCATCCGCATCCATCTCTACCCGACTTAGCCAATCCTGCTACTCCTCTTCGGGGCTCCCGTAGCAAGGTCTAATCCAAGAGGCTAGGTACCTCGAGGATCCTACCCCTCATCACCTATAGTCCGCCTGACTACAGCTCAATGTCTCCCCACTTCCGCTCAAGTGGCACGAATGCACTCATGGCACAGTCATCGTTTATCAAAACTTCCTTCTCTGCCCTTACTGGCGCTGCCTTAGTCTCGTAAGACTCTCCCTTACTCTTCTTCCTTAGACACTGGGTCGCATAATGACACAGCTCCCCACAGTGGAAGCATTTGATTTTGGAGAAATCCTTCTTCTTCCGCTTTTCCGGCTTTCCTTCAGATGCTAGGGCCACATCTTCCTCCTCCTGCTTGACTTTGATCCCCTTACTGCTGCTACCCGTCTTCGACTGCTGTCTGATCTCTTCCTGGCGAAGAGCTGCCCACATCTCGTCCCAAGGTGGAAGTGTCCCTTTGCCCAATATACTCTAGACAAATACCTCCCAGTGTTCTGACACAGCATTCAGGGTTGTCCTCACCATCAGCTCCTGATCCGGTGTCGCCCCTATAGCAGTCAATTGATCTCAGATCTCATTCAGTCCTCTGAGGAAGGTGTCAATCAGTTCTCCCTTCTTCATCTGATATGACCTCAACTGATTCTCAAGTAGCATTCTTCTCTGCACAGAAGTATGCTGGTACAGCTTCTTAAGAGCCTCCCAAATCTCAAATGTCGTTTCCTTCTCGGCTATGTGTGGTACTACATGATCTTTGATCCCGTCAAGGATAATGCTCTTGGCCCTCGCCATCGCCTCCTCGTACCTATCATTATCACTGGGGTCGACTGGGACAGCTATTACCTTCAAGGCGAAGTTCTTGACACAATTCCTGTCAAGTATGGATAAGATTTTGGCCTTCCAGACTGCGAAGTTTGATGCTCCATCCAGTCTATCTTGGTCTCTTACTCCGTGTAGTGCCATGATGCTCCTCTACTTCCCTCCTGGAATTTCTCTGTTCGACTCCTCTGAGTCTCTACTTCTCGTCTGGAAGTTCTCTTCTGGACTCCCTCTGAGTCCTGATTTCCCTCCTAGAAATCCTTCTACCACTTGTCGAGATGCCCCCTACTTTGATCATCTTGTGCAACCACACCACAGATCCGGGTTCCTCAGCTAGAAACCCTCGGTAGCAACTCCTCTGGCCTTGCTCCATCAGGTACTATTCTAACTATAGTACCTCACCAGCTCTACTCTGCAATATTCCTGTAGCCTTCTAAACCCCATCAACTACCTATCTGTGGACTGCGTCAGCCCCTCTCTGTCTCACGTTGGCTCTGCGTCACCCCGGATGGGTCTGCGTCAGTCCAGGGAGGCCATGTGTCAACCCTCTGGCCCTCTACATCAGCAACGCTGGCCTCTTTGGGGCTTTGCGCAGCTCCCGACTACCTCTGCATAGCCCTGGCTGGCTCTGCGTCACACTCCTTGGCTTCTGCGCTGCTAGAAACAACTTCTGTCGCCTCGGGAGAGCTGTTTTCTGTTGCTATTGTTCTGCTTGGTTGATGTCTTTTAGTCCTCCTGTGATCTGCAATCACCCTCTGATACCATGTTGAAGTTTCTAAGTTTACTTAGTTAGAAACCCTCTAGGCACTTTATCTGATTTATTCCTACCTACTTGTTATTTTCCTTAACAGAGTTATTTACAATGTAAATACAGAAAATAAACACTAATGCGTGCTCAACATATTACAAATTAGCAACTAAAAAGAAACAGAAACAAACACACCATATGACACCATTATTTTTGGATTAATGTCCCCAGAAAAACCCAATGTGGGAAAACCTGTGCAGCTATCTCAGGGTTTTCTTATTAAGCAATATCAGAGTACAATCTGGGTGCCGAAACTGGCCTACCCAACAAAGAATTTCCTTAGCAGTAATTCCACTCCGTTTCTGACAAATCTACTGGCTGAAACCCCCGATAATCCTTCCGGCAACTACTTAGCACCAATCTGCCCCAGAAACCCCAGCGTCTGCCAAATCTGGACTGCGTCAGCCTCTCCTAGCCCAGTGCTGGCCCTGGGTCAGCCTATCTTGGCCTACGTCAGCCCCAGGAGGGCCTGCATCAGCTACGCTGGCCTCTTTGGTGCTTTGCGCAGCACTTAGCTACCTCTGCGTGGCCCTGCGTGAGCACTGGCTGCTCCTGCATCACTCTCTTTGGCTGCTTTGCTGCTCTCCCGGCACTATCTCTGCCTCTCTCTCTCTTTGTATTCCATGCCCCTCAGCTGCAACTCCCGATCACTAATTCTATCTCTCTTAGCAAACCCCGCTCTAGAGAATAGAATGACTGATCACTCTGGTGTATTCTCCAAGTGACCCTCAAGCCTCCTCTTATACTTTCCCTGTTGACATATCAACGACTGAGATTAAGTCCCTAATCAACGGCTAAGATTAGATCTGGCTTGATCCATGTCTTTTGGACCATTCTAACACAGTTTCATATTAATACACATTAATATTTTATTTTCCCTAAGTTTAGACTTAGGGACTCCATTAAAAATATTAATTATTTTAATATCTCCTAAACTGTTTAGAATCTGCCCAAACCCTTTCTGGGTATTGGAGATCTCATGTGCCCCAACCTCTCCACCAAATTTCGTGGCTAAAGCACATCCGACGCTACCCAAAATCAACACCACTCTCTACCTTAGCTCCTTAGGTCTGCAGCTTCCTCAAATTATTCTTCTCTTGATGATGTGCACTTGTGATGTGCTTCAAATGATCACAACCTCTCCTCTACTTATAATGTCCATGAGAGAATCGATTAGCCCTCAAGGGGAATCACTCAAACCCAAGCCAGTTTGACTTTCTTAGGAAAACCCAACTAACTTAAGAAAAGAGATTTCTTCCATTTGTTTTAGTCACATCATGATGCCCTAGGTGCCCCTTAGCCCGTCAAGGGTGGCCCTCATGCATCCATGAATAAAATAGCATTTTCTTCACTTGGTTTTGTGCCCACAACTTTGGGTACAAAACCCATTGCTTGGGTACACTGCCCACAAACCACTTTTGTGGGTCAACTCCTCACAAACCTAGTACCCCAAGGGTTGTGGGAGTACCTCCCAAGCTACACAAATCAACAATTACAAGGTTATCCCTTACAAGGTCTTTAATGGTGATGGGGACTAGTTAGATCGAAACTTTTTGAAGGATAAGCTTTTTGCAGCCTCGATTTTACGCAAAATGGCAAGTACCCCAAGCTAGATGATCTATCGTGTGATGACCTCAAAAGTGTTTGCATCTACTTACCTTTTTTAATTTCTTCATCAAGAATTAATTAAACTCATTCCAAAATATGTTTGTGAGAGATTCCATTATCGGTTGGAAACCTATCACGTTGCTTAAAGTTGCTTAGAAAAACATGGCTACGGCATTGGCTTTGAGGATTTGTTCAATAGCTAGATATGTGGTGTGATGAGAACAAATTGGTTTTGTGCAAGGGAGGTTCATTCTTGATACTATGGTTTCTGTTTAGGAGGATATGGAATGGGCCAAGGAGTCTAGTTAGTTATGCCTTATGTTGAAAATTGACTTGGATAAGGCTTGTGATCAAGTTGATTGGTCCTTCTCTGAGATGTTGACTTGTTTAGATTGTATATGTCATTGTGTGGCCATAGTGAACACCATTTTCACCAATGCCTTGGCTTTTGTTTCTATCGACAATGCCTTATCCCCATGAATTTCTCTTCATAGGTCTATTTGCCAAGGATCTCCTTTGGCCATGCATTTATATGTGTTGATTATTGATGCCTTACGTTATGTCACCCCTCATTTCAACAAGGTCACATATGGCCTTTTCTTCACCTTTCATAACACCATTATAAGCCAAAGGACACGAGTTAAAGCCTTGTAGACCATGTGAGGTTTTGTATTAAGGTGTGCTAAACTTATTATGGTCAGTGATGGGGAGTCCCTTTGGTTCCCGCTCTTAGCTCCTTTCGTCCTGGACAGGATTTTAGAACTTCAAGTGGATCACACTAGGACTCATGGTTTATGGAAGCCTTTGATTATGTAGGGGTGTTGTAGGGCTAGTCCAGCCCATGTCGTGTGCACCAATGTCTTACAACACGGTCATGTGTCATAGAGTCTTTATGTATCCTTGGCCTCAGTGCAGAGTCTATCAGATAGATCTCAACATGGTAATCTCACAGTTCTTGGCAATTCATGTTTCCCAAGGTAGTGCATGTTTCCCAATGCATGTTCTCCCAAGGTCAAAAAGTCAACATGGTGTTAGATTGCTCAAAATAAAATGTAGATGACATGCAACGAAGAAATTTTTCCAAAAGTGAAGGCATCATCTAGAAAATTGTAGTCAAAGGTGGCTAAGTGACACATCGGGCTCACGGGTGACAAAACAAGATCAAAATTTAGCATGAAGAGACAATCTTTATGTCAAAAGTTATCTAAAAAATTGGCCAAACAAAATACAAGCCGCAGAATCCTCAATTTCTCTTGAGCATTGGAGATCTACATTATAAACAAGGTGACATCCTCCATAATGCCACGTGGGGGGTCAAGAAAGATGTTGCAAAGGTCAAACTAGCTATTTAGAGGTAGTGGAATGTTAAAGATGGACAAAAATACCAAGGATGGACAAGGCATCAAGTCAAAAGGTCCAAAGGCGTTAAAAATCTACCTACATGAAGCAATTTTGACCCCCTTTTACTAGTTGTTTGAGGTAAATGAGTGGAATGTTGAGTTAGTTAAGGGGTCAAAGAGAACATTGGACCTCTTGTGGAAAAATGTAGTCATTGCAAAGTGAAATCATCCTCCTTCCATCAAAAAAAGCTTCCATGGACCAAATCGAGCCAAGTAAAGCAAGTCGAGCCACCTCACCTAGCCATTAGGTCATCATGAGCAAGTCATTGAACATCTTTTTGCTACTATTCATCATTTCAAGCTTCTCCAAGGTCAAAAGAAAGGAAGCATTGCCTCCTATGGGTCAAATCAAGTCAAGTCAAACTCTTCATGTGGACAAACATTGTAATAAAATTATTTTCTATTTGAATTTACTTAGTCTCTAGGTTGTGGATGACAAGTAAAGAATTATTTCCTAAAAGTGAGGTCCAACTAGCCGTTAAAAAGGATTACATGAGGCTAGTCCCTCCTCTCATTTTGGTTGTAGTTGAACTGTGAGATCAAATGCCATAATAGAACTTTTTGTTGCAAACTTTGTGTGCACGTTGTGGATTAATTCTTTCCATTCCATTTTTCCTGAGCGCTTATTGTAATCGGTCTTAATAAGATATACACAAGTAAATCCAAATTACATAGCAGTTGGAGGGTCGATCCATTGAGGGACTACATAGTCACGTGGAAGGGACAACCAAAGCGTTAGTCTTCGTTGTAACCACGTCGGAGGTTGGAGTTATTGGAACCACTAGTTGGATAAATCCTTATCGAGGATATCTTCAACTAGGTGAAGATCTCAAACAACCCCATAGTCGACCCAAATATTGGAGACACTTCACTAAAACTCTCCGCTAGTTGGATCTGAAAACTTGTGGAGCTATCTTAAACAAAGGTGGGGGCAATTAGTCTTCTCAACTCCAAGCTCGTCTCTTGTCCAAATTGCAAGGCTAACTTAAGATTGGTTGTGTTTCGCAACAGCAATTGGAAGGTAATACTTGGCCACAGTAAGCATATCTCAGCAACCATCTTATTTGAAAAGTATTAAAATCTATCATTTTCCTATTTTATAAAAATAAAAACAAAAATATTTACTAGCCTATACTTTCTAAGTTTTTATCTCAAAATAGCTAGTTAATCCTTGAGGTTTTGAGCTACATTTTCATATTCAATTCAAAGAAGAGATATACCTTCTTTTTGGGCTTTAAACAGACATATTTCATGAAGTATATCAAGTCTATTTTGCATATCTGCATTACTTTACAGCAATATACTCAATCCGGCAAATTTCAAAATACAAGGGCCATTTCCAAGTAAGTATATATCACCCAAACCCTTGTATTAGTTTCCAAATTTGTTTCTGAAGTTTAGATCGTTGTTCCGGGGCTATTTAGAGCTTATTCGAACCACTGGAAGGTTAAATTACTAGCTGCAATAATTTTTTGAGTTTTCACTGAGTGGAAATTTGACTCCAAAATTCAAATCTCTACAACAAGTTTCTAGCTTGCTAGAAATGCAAATTTTGTTGTAGATTTGGAGCTTAGGAAAGTCTAAAATTTAAGTTGATACATTATTGGTATCTTAGCTTCCCCCACCCCTAGATCATCAATCTAGAGTGGGCATATGCTTTTGGGTGGCCTCAGAACGGGGTTTACTTTGTTGTTTATGTGTTTTTCAGAGCTATAGTCACAGGATAGCAAGCATAATAACACAGGACAAACCCTTACCAAAGGTACACTTCAAGGATAACTTTTATATTTCGTAAGAATATTAACTGTGTGCTCTTTTGAACTGTTTACAAGTCTAATATCTTGAGTTTAAAATAAATTCCATTGTTGGTCTGCACTATTTTCTGCATAAATATCATTTCCAGATTAGCATAATTAGAAAGAATTAACTCCTCTCTTCATCTTAGACCCCATTTTAAGGCACTAGTCTAATCTCTTGGGTGAAGCAATTTGTATAGAGAATCCTCCTATAGCCATTTAGGTAAGAATTGGGCTTAAAGAGTGGGCAGTTATTCTATGTGTGCTATCTTAGCATCTTGTATGAACCTTGACAAGACTGCTAGTTTGGGTGGTAACAGATTATTTGTTGGAGGTAGCTTGCATTGTGGGGCAGATTAGGGGTATTTTGCTCAATGTTGTGGAGAAGTGCCCCCTCCCTCGGACCCGCTCCTGGAGCACACTCCAAATGGAAGCGCAAAGGGAGCAGCTCAGCCCAAATCACTCCCGTTTGGGAGCAATTTTCAGGAGCGCACTCTGGAAAAAAAATTGTGCTCCATGGTTTCTTCGAGAGCAATCAGGGAGCATCACTCCCCGATCGCTCCTGAATCGATTTTAACGACGGGGAGCGATACGGGAGCAATCGCTCCCACCATTTAATGCCCACGCACAGCCAAGAAAGGGAATTTTTTTGGAGGGAAATGGGAGAGGCCAAAAAGACTAAAAGGCCTCCTCCACTCCCACTTAACATCATTTTATGAGTGTAAGATTGAGAGGGTTTGAGCCTTGAGGAGCTTGTGGAAGATTGAAGGGAGATTGTGGGAGCTTGCAAGGGAGATTGAAGGCTACCATTTATGAGAGCTTGGGAGATTGAAGGCTACCACCACCATTGGAGAGCCAAAGAGGTAGGGTCTAATCCCATTCATTTTTTTCCCATGTAACATTTGCATTTTTTATATGTTGAATGAATATAGAATCTAGATGTCCGCTTCTACTCTTTCCCATTCCTCCCTCATTTTATTGCAAGTAAGAATCTCAAGCTTCAACAAACATGATGGGTATATGGCTTAGCCTTATCTTGTTGGTTCCATTTTTTGCTATGATGATGGTGTTGGGAAACAGAAGAAGTGATGAAGATGATGAAGAAGTGGGTAGTGGTGGATTAGGATACCCTGGAGAAGAGGAGGAAGAGTACCAAGAGGAAAAGGAGGATAATGGGAGTGAAGATGCTGGAAAGAAAACTAAGGTAGACCAAACACCCTTGTGGAAACATGTTACAAGGCTTGGAGGAGAGAAAGGGGGCGGAACCACTAAATTTATATGCCCCCATTGCAAATCTACTTACACATGTTCATATACCCATGCCAGAAAGCATCTATGTGGGAAAATTCCATGGGATGGAAATAAGCAAATAGGAATCAAAACCTGTGCAAATGTGCCAACACAACATAGAGCCAAATTAATAAGGCAAAAGGAGGAAGCACAATGCAAATCAAAAAGATCAAAGGGTGAACATGACACCACTACCACAGATAAAGAAAGAACTCCATCTACATCCACCAATGGTAGTGGATTCGCAACCACAAGCACAGACATCCCTTTAAGGCATAGAACAATATCATAATTCCTTGATCAAGGTTGTAGGGATCTAATCCATAATGTATGCATGAATAAAATAATTCAAAACATAATTTATGCTTAGCCGAATTAGGTGATCTTTAGGTCGATTTTGGTCCTCTCAAAAAGAGGAGTTTAATGCACATATTATCTTGATCATTTGATTTGTTCAATGTGGAATTTGACCCTAGTTGCAAAATTAACACTCCCTCTCAACTAGGAAGAATTCCACCTTTCAATATATGTCAGTCTCTGCTCAAATCTATCTGCTGAAACTTTCTCGGATCTAGAAGAAGAACCAAGGAGCAATCGCTTCCACCCTTATCTAGCAATAGGATAACTCATCATACAGGGGAGTAATGCTCTCAACCCTTGAATCATATCGGGTTCTTTCAACCCATCCTATTGCTTACTGATCTTCCCAACAATGACCCTGAATAGTTATGTGGTAGAACACTCGCATCATAATTGCCTTGGGTTGTAAACCCCCAAGTACACTTTCTCGTTGGCCAGATGAAGAACAGTACTCCCAACAAGCCCGGCTTGTGGGTATGATGCTCACTGGGGTATACTCTGGAAAGACCAAGTTAGGGTGAGCTACAACTCCAACCCTATGGGTAACGGATAGATATAACTCCCTATTGTCCATAGTTCCCGCAACCCCAGGAGCCCTCTCTCTCAATTCCTCACCCTGGAAGCTCAAACAGGGTAGGAAGAGTTAGCTCAGTGTTCTTGATCAGCGTTGCCCCTCATCCAGAGGGGACACATCCATCAGTCGAAGCTGCTCTCTGAAGACCAAGAACTTTCTCTTGGGTAATGCCTTCGTGAGAATATCTGCAATTTGTTCATCTCGATATGTGATGGAGCTTGACAGCTCCTCTCTGTATCATGTCTCGAATGAAGTGATATTGAAACTCAATATGCTTGGACTTGTCATGAAACACGGGATTCTCTGCCAAACGGATCCCACTCTTGTTGTCACAGTATATCACTGTAGTATCCAAGACCTGCTCAAGTAGCTCTCCAAAGAGCTTTCTCAACCAGACTACTTCGCAGCTAGCCATGCTAGCAACAATGTATTCTGCTTCAACTGTACTCAAAGCTACAAACTTTTGTTTCATGGTAAAACCAAGGCTAAAGCAGCATCCAGATGTACTCTTTCTGTCGATAATGTTTCCTGCCCAATCAGCATCAGTGTAACCATGAAGTTGAACATTTCCTGCAGAATACCTCAAGCCAAGTGTAATTGACCCATGCAAATATCTCAATATGTGTTTAGCAGCTATCCAATGTGAGTGGTGGGGTTCGGTCATGAATTGACTCAAAGTGTTTACTACATAGCATATGTCTAGGCGAGTGTTCACAAGGAACATTAGAACCCCAATCAATTGTCTGTACTAAGATGGATTTTCTAAGTCTAGTCCTGCAGCATCTCCACATAGTTTCTTGAAGTTTATTTCCATTGGAGTGACCATAGATTTACATTCGGTCATTCCAAATCTTTCCAGCAACTTTACAATATATTTTCCTTGTGAGAGGAAAATCTTACCAGGCTTTTGCCACACTTCAAGACCCAAAAAGTAGTGCATGAGACCAAGGTCTTTCATTTCAAATTCAGAGGCTAGCTTCCTCTTACATTCAATCATCAGAGGCTCACTACCTGTCAAAAATAGATCGTCAACATATAAAACCAAAATCAATGGCATACCTTGGACTACCTTGAAATAGAGGTTGGGATCGACATTACTTCTTGTGAATCCCAGCTTCACTAAGTAACTATCAATACGTGCATACCAAGCTCGATGAGCTTGCTTCAAACCATACAATGCCTTCTTCAACTTGCAAACATGTGTTCTTCGATCTTCCATTTCGAATCCTTAAGGTTGTTCAACATATACCTCTTCCTGTAACATGCCATGGAGGAAAGCGGTCTTTACATCCATCTGATGAAGATTCCATCCCTAACTTGCAGCAAGGGCAACTATAGAACGAATGGTTGTATATCGGGCTACCGGAGCAAATATGTCATCATAATCTTCTCCCTCTTTCTGAGAGAAACCTCGAGCCATGAATCTTGCTTTATATTTCTCAATGTTGCCATCAATTCCATGTTTGATTTTAAATAACCATTTTGAAGTCACAACAGACTTACCTTTTGGTCTAGGTACAACATCCCATACATCATTTTTCATAATTGATTCATATTCTTCAGCCATAACATCCTTCCAAACTTGTTCTTTTACTGCTTCTTCAAATGTGGATGGTTCGGCATGAATCATAGTACTCATAGCAGCAACATATCCCTGATACCTACATGGTTGTTTCCTTTCTCTGTATGATCTGCGAATGGGGACATTTCTTTCAATATCCTGTAATGTATCTCGAAGCCAAAGTGGTCTCTTCTTGGAGGGAGGATCACTTGGAGGAGGATCTAACGGATCCATAGAGTCTATGGGATCATCAAGCATATCGAACTCAGGTGCAGACAGACCATCCAGAATATCCCAGTCATCATTCCCTTCCTTGGGAGGAGGAGGTGGAGGAAGATCTCTTGCTTTACCAAGAGCTTCATCTTCATCAAATGTTACGTCCCTACTAATTCGACCTTTCTCTGACCAGGAATATAAATTCTATATGCTTTAGAATTGACACAATAACCCACAAACATACATTTTCTGCCAGTAGCTTCCAGCTTGTTCCTTTTGTCTTTCAACATGTGAAAATATACTGGACATCCAAATATACAAAGATGGTTGATATCAGGCTTAATCCCTGTGAATATTTCTTTAGGAGTTTTGTTTTCTAATGCTTGATGAGGCACTCTGTTCTGAACATATACTAATCTGAATCTTGGGGGGAGGCCCCCAAGTCTAAAAAATTGAAATGGATCTTAAGGGGAGAGACCCCCTAGATCTGAAAAATTGAAATGGCAGAAGAAAAGAGGAGAACACAATAACAAAACCACAAAGAATTTTTTTTATTAAAACAGATAATAACTGTAAAAGCTACATTGTGGTGGACAATCTGTCCTTTTACAAAATGCGACTTGTTACTTATAGCCTTTTTCAGTTACAATACCACGGGTAAATTCCATGGGTAAATGAATATCATGGGTGGATGTCACAATACCATGGGTGAATGAATACCATAGGTGGATGCCACTTACAATACCATGGGTAAATTCCATGGGTGGATGCCATTTTCTATTTAGATCATTCCTCCCTCCTTAAGAAGCAATGGTCCCCATTGCGTGAAGTTCCCTCCTACGAAACCTTTGTTGAATACGAAGAGCCACTAAAGAAAAGGGTTTTATGTGGTTAACCCATAAACATGATAAACGAGGATCCGAGGATAGAGATACCCTGTAATGCTTGTGACCAACTGTGATACTGACAATGTGCGACCTAGCAAATGGACTTCGATGAAGTGTGGGTTTGTGGATGACCTATAACCATGATGAACGAAGATCCGAGGATAAAGATACCCTGTAATGCTTGTGACCAACTGTGATACTGACAGTGTGCGGCCTAGCAAATGAACTTCGATGAAGTGTGGGTTTGTGGATGACCCAAACCATGACAAACGAAGATTTGAGGATAGAGATACCCTGTAATGCTTGTGACCAACTGTGATACTAATAGTGTGTGGCCTAGCAAATGGACTTCGATGATAAGGATTTTGTGTGGTTGACCCATAACCGTGATGTTGATTGTTGATGAAGTAGCAGGTGTCTACATAGCCTGAGGTGGCAGGGCACGTTACCAAAGAACCCAAGTCGGACACTGCTATGCTGAAACTGATGAATGTGAAGCAGGTGCCTACTAAAGTGGGGTGGGAGGGCACGTCTCCAAAGGGAACCTGCTCTGAATGTTGCTCCAGATTTAAAATGGACATAACTCGGTCAATATAACTCAGAATCTTTATTATAACCTGTTTTTGGAAACAGAATGACCATTCTGCATCTTCCCATGTGTTGGAAATCCTTATCTGGACACTCTGGAATCTCAGATTCACGCTGCAACTGTTCCACCGTCACAAAAGTTCTGAAAAAATAGCTGATTTTAAATCAGCGATATCTCCCACATCCGAACTTTGATTCGACCCATTTTTTTTGAAATTGGGTGATTTTTCAAGAGGAGCTCAAATCTGCAATCATTGTTTTGAAATTCTGCACAAAAACTGCAAAAATGATAGGAGAGTCGTCGTCCACCAGTTGTCATTAGAAAACATTCTACAACATAGCTGATTTTAAATCAACAATATCTCCCTCAACCAAACTCTGATTCGGCCGAATTTGTTTTTGAATTTTGGTATTTTTTAGCAAGGAATCCAGATCCGTTATTTTTTTTTTTGTAAATTTTGCATCAAATGTTTCAAATCTAATCTGCAAACTCGCTGCCCAAAAAATTCCTGCAAAAAAATGAAAAAACAAAATTCTTCCCGCTTTGCCCAAGAAAGTGCTTTGTGGAGGTAGTAACACGTGCATAAGTTTGTTGAAAATTGTTGCAAAACTTTGAAACAGAAATATGCATCAAACCGTCATTTCCATGGAGTCGTAACCTAAATCTGATACCACTAATCCGAACCTTGGGGGGAGGCCCCCAAGATCTAAAAAATTGAAATGGATCTTAGGGGGAGAGACCCCCTAGATCTGAAAAACTGAAATGGCAGAAGAAAAGAGGAGAACACACAATAACAAAACCACAAAGAATTTTTTTTATTAAAACAGATAATAACTGTAAAGGCTACATTGTGGTGGACAATCTGTCCTTTTACAAAATGCGACTTGTTACTTATAGCATTTTTCGGTTACAATACCACAGGTAAATTCCATGGGTGAATGAATATCATGGGTGGATGTCACAATACCATGGGTGAATGAATACCATAGGTGGATGCCACTTACAATACCATGGGTGGATGCCACTTACAATACCATGGGTAAATTCCATGGGTGGATGAATAACATAAGTGGATGAATACCATGGGTTGATGCCATTTTCTATTCGGATCATATACAGCAGTAGATGTCGCTTTAACCCAAAGTGATTTTGGAACCTTTTGATCATGTAGCATAGCACAGACAACTTCTAGTATAGACTTGTTCTTTCTTTCGGCTAGACCATTATGTTCGGGGGTATATGGTACAATTGTTTCCTTCTTGATTCCGTCTTTCTTGCAAAATGCTATGAATTCTTTTGACATGTATTCTCCTCCATTGTCGGACCTGAAGACTTCGATTCTCTTTCCTGATTGATTTTCGATCAAGGCTTTGAATTCCTTGAATGTTTCAAAGGCTTCATCCTTATGCTTAAGATAATATATCCATGTCTTTCTTGAGAAGTCGTCGATAAAAGTAATGAAGTAGAGATGACCACCAACTGAATGTATAGGCATCGAACCACATATATCAGAATGAATGAGATGAAGAATGTCATGGGTTTTGTTCTTACTTGAGGGAAATGGTCCCCTTGTTTTCTTTCCACTTGCACAACTTGGGCAGACTCCATCATGACAAGCTTGAACATCGAGAATACCAGAGACCAATTTATTCAATTTCGAAAGTGCATCATAGTGAAGATGAGCCAGTCTGTGGTGCCATAGTTCGCTCAAGTGATTGATATTATGAACCAATGCAAAGAGAGGTCTTCCAGAGATTTTATAGAGTCCTTCAAATCTCGATCCTAAAGTGAAGGCATCCTTCATAGGTGAATCAACATGCCAAGTTAGAACTTTACCTTTGATGAAGGCAACCCTCATCCCTTTATCTTCTAATGTGGATACAGATACCAGGTTCTTCATTAAACCTGGTACATACATAACATCATGCAACAGAATTGATTCCCCAGAATTTAACTGAAATTTAACAGACCAAAGCCTTTCACGGGATGAGTAGAGTTGTCTCCAAGAATGATCTTTAACTTAGTCTCCCTCTCTACCAGATCAGAGAGGACTTCTTTATAACCAGAGAAATGATGAGTGGCCCCACTATCAACTAACCAACTATCCCACGAATCTGGTGGAGAAGAACTAGTAAGAGCAGAAATGAGAATGTATTCAGATTTATTCATTGTATTGCTTTCATACCTGGGAGCCTTTGACTTCTTTTGAGAAGGGCGATGTTCTTCACGATCACTTGAGGAGTCTCTTCTGAATCTTCTATCATAGTTCTTCCTTTGAAAGTCTTTTCTTCTTTTGTCATTGTAGTTGCTTCTAGTGTTGTAGTGATGTCTTTTGTTCTTTTCTGGACAGTCACGAGCAAAGTGACCTTTCTTATGGCAACAGAAACATTCAACCTGAGATAATGATTGGTCATTTCTTCTTTTTGAGTTTTGGGTAGGAGGCTTTCGTGATGGACCTCCTTTTGCCTTCTTCTTCTTGTCGTGAGTGATATATGCAGCGGGCTCTCCCTCTTCATGCTTTTGAATCCTTCCTCTTGCTATCATCCTAGATTCTTCTTGCGTGAGCTTTCCAACAATTTCATCAAATGTCGGAAGGACATTGTTGTTGTTGATTGTAGTAATGAAGATTTCCCAAACAGGAGGGAGACCTCTAAGAGTCACAACTACAAGTTCCCTATCTGGCACATTTTCGCCAACCCTCTGCAATTGATCTCTAAGGCGGGAGATCCAAATAATGTAGGATTGAACTGTTTCCCCTTTGTTCATCTTAGTTTCCTTGAGTTGATCTTTCAGAGTGATAATTTCATTCAAGTTGTTAACCTCATACATACCAGCTATCTTGTCATACATATCTTTGGACTTTCGTAAATTCCCAACATAAGCAAGTAAATGATCTTGTAAACCATCAACTATAATTTGCTTTGCTTTGGACTCACCTTTCTTGTACTTGTTCTTGAGAGAAGCGGAAGCATTTTCTGGAGGTTCGGGCATCCTTCCTTGGATGTATTCCAACACATCATTGTTGTCAGCTATGATCTCCAATCTGACTTTCCATGCAGCAAAGTTTGATGCATCACCCAACTTTTCATGCTCCTTGAAGGTAGAGGATGACATCTTGATCTTGAATAGGCGATCTGCTATCTGACGGAGAGGGCTTCAAATCTTGTCTTCTCTTGGGCTTGACTTTCACCTTAGCTCTGATACCATGTTAAATTTTTCAGATTGTTCTATGTTGTATCAGTTACTTTAGCCCAATTTATCTTTTCATTAACAGTGCATCCAATTTGTCAGTAGTATAATCAATCATAAATGTAACTGAAGAAAGAACAACATATGCAGTGATAGAGAAGACAATAGCACAACCATAAGAGACAGCAGATTGGTCCAAGACCAGGGAAAAACCCCACTAGGGGGAAACCCTTTCAAATCTTCTTCTTTAGTAGATCGTCATGAAAAGTTTACAACAGTACAATGAGCCCAATACATATAATTTGCAGTAGAAAACAATAGATCAGATCTATAGATTTACAGATCTGTAATAACAGCAGAGGAACTCAGATCTACCAGATCATTGAAGATGACTGAAGCCAAGATACCAAAAACTCAGATCTGAACTGGGTCACCCTCATCAACATTGTCTGCGAGCGACTGAAACCTCAGGTCGCTCTCATGAAGGCGGTATGTGTGCGACTAAAACTGCACAGTCGCTCTCAGGAGATCATTGTGCGTGCGACCTCGGCCCCGGACTGTAAAAACCCACAGTCACACCCTTAAGGAGTTGTGCGAGCAACCAAGAAGGCCAAAGTTGCTCTCTGGTTGAGTTGTGCCAGCGACTGCACTGTCAAGGTCGTTCTCAGGACTTCCTAGTGTGAGCAACCAGGGACCAGAACCTTCTGAACTCAGAGTCGCTCCCTCTGAACTGTGTGCGAGCGACCAGAGAGCCAAAGTCGCTCTCTTGACCTCTCTGTGCCTGCAACCATGGACGGAAAACTTCTGATCTGTGACAGCGACCGAGATCCAGAATACCCAAACCCAGAGCAAACCTTACGCCTATACTCTCAAACCCAATACGAACTTCTGTCGATGAACCTGTGCGAGCCAAAACAAAATAGAAGAATAAAACATGCCTTGATTGAGTGTGTCCAAATGAGCTTGAGGTCTCTTCCTTTTATAGTTTTTCTTGAGGGTTTACTTGGGGTTAAGATTGACCCAAGCAGTTACTCATGTGGTTAGAGCCGACCCATTCCATAATGTATGCATGAATAAAATAATTCAAAACTTAATTTCTGCTTAACCAAATTAGGTGATCTTTAGGTCGATTTTGGTCCTCTCGAAAAGAGGAATTTAATGCACATATTATCTTGATCATTTGATTTGTTCAATGTGGAATTTGACCCTAGTTGCAAAATTAACAATTATAACTCATTGGTAATGAATTATGAATATGGTGCTTCGTGAAACGTTTCATTTCACGTTTGATATTATGTGTTATAGTTTGGTAATGGTTACAAGCACAACTTTAGTGATGACAAATGTTATATATTGAATTTTGAAACTTAAAGGTTGATGAGAATCGAGATGTTGTAACTTGTGGACCTTTGGTTGATGAAGATTATAACTACTAGATGATTGATGTTATATGGTTTAATCTATGTTTTTATGCTTTTTATCATTAATTCATCATTCTACATGCTTTTGTTGAAACTTGACATATATACATCAAAATATATAAAAATATCTATTATATAAAAAATGCTCTCGGCCTAGAAGCTTCGGAAAATTGTCACTCTCGTTCCTACTTCCAAGCAGCCTTGTTTTGCTCCTAAATGGTTCAGAAATGGTTAACAATCACTTTGCTACTGATTCTCTCCTCTTTGTGTGAGTTAACGAAGATTTTGTTGATGGTTATCTTGCATGCTTAGACACTTTTGCATTGTTTTAGTTGCAGAGGTCAACCCTCATGAAACTGATTTTTGGCTTATTGGGTTACATTCCCCTCCTCAGTGGATCCCTACCGCTTGATCTTATTCACCCCAAAGTCATTGTCCATTATTTGATAGTCCCTTTTGAGATTGGTTTGTTGCCTATGGCCATGTGAGATCAGTGCTTACAAAGGTTGCAAAGCAAGTGACATGTTCGGCATCATAAAGATCTCCCCTTTGCACGGAAGTTGACAATGGTTGGATGCATTCTTCAAGCCTCTCATGTGTTTTATGTTTCTTGTTGGTTCCCCAACAAAGCCCAATTTATCAGCTTGAGTGGATTTTGTGGGTATAATTGTGGTGTAAGTATGGTGGGGAGTGGGATCTTCCTTTGGCTCCTTGGGGCATGTGCAATATGCTCAAGGATGAGGGGGGCCTTAGTTTGATTAACATTGTATCTCAAGGTAGTATTCTTGAGGCCAA
This sequence comes from Pinus tabuliformis, assembly GCA_031772625.1. Classification (NCBI taxonomy): domain Eukaryota; kingdom Viridiplantae; phylum Streptophyta; class Pinopsida; order Pinales; family Pinaceae; genus Pinus; species Pinus tabuliformis. Next base: position 1,703,899,322 of record CM062819.1, read on the forward strand.
ATGGGTGGCCCTATGCCTTGAGGGAATGATGTTCTAGCCAGATTTGTCTCTGCATAAGATGCTTTTAACTGAACATTTGGGTAGAGTTCGAGAGGTCTTTCGTTTATATGATATTATTTCTAAACCCTATTTTTTCAAGGTACAAGCTCTCTTAGCTTCGAAAGCATTTGGTTAGCCTAGAAAGTTGTTATAGGTCTAATCTAGTGGCATTCATAAGGCATTCAAAAGGTTGGGATCTAGCTTGTCAACAAATTTGGAGTTGGAGGTAGTTAGGTGATTGTGTTGTGGAGTAGCCTCACTTCCAAGCATGCAGGCTGAGCAAGAAAGGAAACTTCTTCTACAGAGATTTATGGGATCCTTGTACTTGCTCCAAGGAGGAGTGGCATTATCTTGCTCAAGAGTATGGTCTTCTCACTTCTAATAGTCTTTCCATTATGGAGTTGTGAGTGAGTTGTGAGCTTGTGAGACCTTACTCTGAGTCTAAGCTGTTTAAGATGCCTATGCCATTTTGGAGAGACTATGGGTAGAGCTTTGGTCATTCACATTTTTAGTATGACTCTCATCATATGTACACATCTCTTCATCCAAGACATCCTCTCTCTCCAATCCTTAAGGCTAGTTGGTTATCTAAGGATCCGAACGAGCATTGGATATGTGTTGAAAATAGTAGCAAGAAAGGTTTCTTTCACTTGTGCCTTAGTCAAAGATACCTCAATGAGTTCTTCTTTAGTATGCTCGAGTTCCTATAAGTTAGGAATCAATTCTTATAAGTTAGGATGAATTCTTAAGATTTAGGATGAGTCCCTACAAATTAGCACAAATTCCTATAACTTAAGATGAGTTCCTAAAAGTTAGGACACGTTATGAAGCAGTTAACTAATATGCAAAAGTGGAAGGCCGAGTTTATTGTCTTCTAGTGAGAGTTAATTTGGGAAAAGGATAAGTGATTGAATCTCAAGCTCTAGAATTGAGATGAGACAAGTTGGATGAGTTAGTTAACAAAGTTAACTCGTCAATCACAAAATCAATTCCTAAATATAATTTGCCAGATTTAGCCATTCGAATTGCTTATAAGGACGATGAAGGCACAATTGTAATCATTCTTCTTGAGCACAAGTGTTGTGTGTGAACTTGTAAGAGTGACAAGAACGAGAACGAGCTTGTGTGCGAGAATTCATGGAGGAAGAACTGCCTTGGGAATGTGCTAGGAAATACGAACTTATTTCCTAGGATTTGCGCAAGGATTTCGGAGCTCATCCAGGCAAGGCAAGAAGGCATAAGGATCGGGGGTCTTTCAGGGGTTTCAAGCTTAGTACAAGCAGAGAAAACCAGATTGGTTTCTATTGAAACAAGATAGTTTTTGTAAGAGATCTATTGTTCATTCTTCTATCAATAAAATTCTCAAACAAGCAAAGGGTTTTCCCAATTGGGTTCCCTAGAAAAAAATGAGTTGTTGAATTGTGTGATTGTATATTTATTTCTGTTCCTATTCTGCTGCAAAATAAGTAGAGAAATTCTGTGTCTATATGAAAAGAAATTAGTTTTCAGATCGTTCATAATAGCAGTTGCAGAATTTCTTGGATTTTCTACAATATGTCATCATCAATGTCTCTGGTCTGTTCAGTTAACTTACAAGCTGAGGGATTTTACCCGGTTGGTGATCTATCTAGGGATTCCATCCAAAGCCAAGTTGGCCAAGATTGGTCTCTTGGGTGGCCTCTGTCTAGTCTGCCAACATTCAAAGACTATCAAGCATATCTTCTGGAGTTCCAGTTTGCCAAGCATTATTAGAGTTCTTTTGGGGATCAACATTCTGTGTTACTTCAGGGCAGGATTCACTGGCACATAGCCTTGTTTCAGGATTTCCACTCTCTTGTTCGCGAAGCTTTCATTGGGATTAACATTGTTTGCAGATATCGGCTTTGGTTTTTCTATGGCAACTCAAGTGCAAGTTTGTTTTGCTTAGGAGTCTAGTTGTTTGTCAGTATTCAGTTCTATGTGTAGAGATGTGGCGCACCATCAGTTTTTGGCAGAGGGAGTTATGCTGATCAAATATGCTGAATCTTTGGATCCCACAAAGTATTCTACTTTTATTTCTCCTTTAGTAGCTCTCAGGAAGAGGTGAGGAAGTTCATTGTATATACCCTTCCGCTTTTGGCATTTCTGGTTGCAAATCATTTTTCTGTAAATATAAGACATATTTTTCCAAAAAAAATATTGCATTATACCTAAAGTAATCCCTTTCTCATACACGGCCTGAAAATTTTTTGCATTTTCAATTGCAGATACTTTCCTGTCTGGGCCGAGTAGGAGCAGTCCCTTGTCACTCCGCTCTTATTTAGGTAATTTGTATTCTTTCATGCAATAAGGCCTCGGCTTTCTTGCCCAAACAAAGGCATTTTTGAGGGGGGTAAAGTCTGTTTTCTGGAATAGGGCCAGTCTTGCCATTCAGTGAAGATTATGTGTCAAATGAAAATTTAATCATAAAACAAAGCCATTTGACTTGTGATTCAATGCGGGCTTGCTAACTTATCATTGCTTAACAAAAGCAAGCTTCTCCCACGCAAGCTGTTAAAAAACATAACAAAATACTCACTAAAATAACATAACAAAACACTCACCATTTCTTGGTAACAAAATGCACATTGTGATTGCAACTTACATGATTTTACATCAATTTCAACTTTCCAGCTACTAACGATGACGATGGATTTTGCACCTTGTAAGTTGTTCCGTACTCCAATTTTCCAATAATTTTGTTGTAAATACACTGTTTTCTAATTAGCATGCAAACCAGGAACATATTTGCTATATTGCCTAATAATTATAAATCACTGTACCAGAAAATTTTGAAAAAATAAAATAAATCATTGTACCAATTTTTTTTTAATAATTAAAAAAACAAAGAACAACTAACTATTCACCACCTAAAAATGGGAGTCAACGGCTGAAAATTCTCAGACAGAGGCCGAACTATAGTTTCCATCTGTACTTGTCCGGTTGCATATAGATAAAGTGAATTGGGTCTAACTGCAACAAACAACCTATTGCCTATGTCAACATAGGCAGGTGTTTTGCTCTTAACAAATCATTAAGGAACTCAATTTCACCAGAAGATGTATCTTTTTTAAGAACTGTGGTCTTTCTCACCTAGATGAATAATTTGAAAAGTCACTTTCATGAAAGTGACACAAATTTCATTCAATTACAGAAACAATAAATCAAACCCAGTTACTCATAGACATTTAAACTCTAATAAAATTATATATTATTAAAGCAAACTAAAACCGAAGGTGAATGCACTCCATGGATCGCAATTGTTGCCATTAAGGACATAAGAACTTGAGAGAATGGCTATTTATTTATTTTTATTTTCACCGAGAGTAATAGTAGTTATCTGGCCAGACGAAGAAAAAGAAAAAGAAAACCTACCGTCACAAAGACCATGTCTGCCCCATGAACAGCTGCCTCAACTAGAGCCTTGCTCTCCTCTGCAGCATGGATACCAATATCTGGGTTCCCACCTGCTCCAAGTCCTCTTGTGGACTTCTGACCAATCTGTAATCGGTATTCAGCACTCACAGGTGACATTTTCAATGCCTGAGCATCTGTGTTGATAACCCAGAACTCCACACCCTCCATATGACTCTCAATCATTCTGTTCACAGCATTTGAGCCCCCCCCTCCTACTCCTACAACCTTAATTGTGGCCTCATTGTAGTTTGGAGTAGAAAGCGAGTCTTGCCAGGGACCAGACACCGTGTTTGCATCCTCTTCTTCTCGAAAACCTGCTACATCTCGTCCATCATTCCAAAGAGTTGAAGCTCGAGGATTCAAATCAAAGAGGGAATCTTGGTGACTGTAGGAAGAAAATGGTGGCGATGCTGATCTTACAAGATGCTTACACCTTTGACCATTTCTTAAATGCCCTGCAGCTGCAGAGCTTGCCAGGGACTTCACATTATTTCTTGTAAGTGCTGCATTCTTCTTCATGCACTCTAGATGTTCATTCTGTAGTCGAATACTGACATGAGGACAGAATCCAAACATGATATTCACAGGCTCTACATGGCTCCACAGTTCCATGGATGAATTAACAAGCCTTGGCAAAACATTTGCCAGCTGACATGATTTGGAGTTCAGAGAAGAAGATCCCCTAAAAGATAACAATGAACTTAGTGAATGGGAAGACCAATCTCCTGAAAATACAAAATGAGAAGATCCCTGCGTTACGAACTCATGAGATCTCCTGTTTATGGTGCTTTGGCAAGTGATTCCTCCAGATGGTCGGGAAACTGAACTTATTGAAGATGGTGGCCCAAACTGAAGAGAAAAAGCCATTTTCATGGACATCTAGATTCTAAAGACAATGACCTAAAATTCCAAGTAGCAGCCTCTAACATACACCAATTAAGTTCCACAAGCCCACTCCATCATGTTCTTCTTCTTCGGCAAGAAGGATAAGATTTGTTTACACCACACATGTTTTCAAGCCCACCCAAATTTATTATATGTACATTGGACAAGAAAAAATGACTCCAAAACATCTTCCCCGCAACACTCGCGAGGAAATCTTTTGGAAGCTCTTGAAGCCCAGTGCAGTCGTACCGAAAATACAAGAGCACACACCTGCACAATGGAGATTTTTAAATGAATAAACAGTAAAACACCAAAGGACGCGTTGAAGCCTCTCTTCAATATAGGCAACAGTATATGCAGTAAGTCTTGGACTGGGGTTGCATTGCCAAGGAAATGGGTTCTCAGTTCGACACAATACAGTTCAAATCCTAAAAGACGCAATCCCTCAAAGACGAATAACAATGTACAACGACTACTTCAATTGTACAAACAACAATGCCACTTTGCTCAAGATGCCTACCCAACTGGACCAAATCTGTGAAACCCACCAAGAGTAGCTGATTTCCCATTAAATCTTTAGGGTTAATGTTGCAAGCGTGAATCCACAGTCACATCGAAAGCAGGAATTGATGACAAAGATGCAGAAAGACTCTCGAGACTTCAATGTGAATAAAATAAAATTCATCAAACTAAAGCAACCCTCGGAAATGCAAGAAATGTTCCCAATATTTCAAAATTCTAAATGACATATAATAAAAACAAAATAAATAACTGAATAAATTAACTACTGTACCCTGTGATCAAAATGTAGCAATTTGATAGATCATCTGCACAATTTCTCCGCTTCTACCAGATATTCGAAACTTACTGCAGTGATGTTTTCGAAAATATCTTAGAGGTAACTTGAATTTCTAAGACTTGCAAGAGAGGATGGTAATTACTGTGTTTGAGTGACATGTTTTCGAAAATATCTTAGAGGTAACTCGAAGTTCTAAGACTTGCAAGAGAGGATGGTAATTACTGTGTTTGGAGTGACAGTGTCTGTGCTTATTGATTCGTCTATGGAAGAAAAAATTATGACGAGAAAAGGAGCAACAGTCTTTATAGTATTTGCAGGTGTCGTGATTCCGTCTCTATCATTTTGATTTTATGATATTTTGGTGATACTTACTTGGGTTGCTTTATGCTTCAACTCAAGATATCACACCGACAACTTTAACCACGTTTCTCAAGCCATCCATGTGCAGTAATAATATTGGCTTTTGGGTTTTGTTGGTCGTTCTTTGGTTTTGGTACAGTGATTGAATTGAAATTTTTATAGCTGAGATTAATTAATATATAAATTGATTTTTATATTTAATTTTTTTCTTAATTAATTTTATTTTTTTAAATCTATATGTTTAAGTTATTTTAATTTGCAGAGTCCAGGTGTTTAATGTGTTTTGTTATGTTATGAATGAATTCATATATTCAAAATTTATTTTAAACAATGAGAAATAATAATCTTATTATTATTCTTATTTGGTGTTATATTGTGTTATTTTTAAATTTTTATAATCTTAATTCGCAAAGACATATATAAATTTATTTTTTTAAGTTTTTAAATATTATTTTAATTATTAGTATTAAAAATGTTTAGAGTAATTAATTTGATAAATGTGTGTGATATAAAATTATGTTAGTGATGAAAGTTAATATTCAATTCCCCACTATTTATCTTAAAATTTCTTTAAAAAATGAACCATTATAATATACCAGCTTTACATTTTTAAAACAATAACATAAAATTTTACTTTTAAACTTTTAAAAAATTACTAATATTAGCGCATTAAGAAAACTTACTTTACCATTTGTTATGCACCAAAAATTTTACTTTATTATTTATTATGTAAATGAGATGAAAAATGCACTATTAAATAAAAATAAATGTTTTATTATTATAAAGTAAAAATAGCATTAAATTTTATTTTTTAACTTATAAAAAAAAAAAAATTATTAATATTGTTGCATTAAGAAGATTTATTTTGCCATTTATTAGGTACTTAGAGATTTACTCACTAAATCATTTATTACGTAAGAAAGAAAGAAAAAAGAAATTATTTTAATGTCTACGAGGTTAAAGATAGCCTATGGGACAGATTGCTTCTTCATTTGCTTGATGTATTCGGCCCTTTTCCTGTGAAGCTTCAAAATAAATGCTCCCAGCTTCTCGACAAACCCCTCGCTAAATAGATTATCCCAAGAGCTAGCTACCAGCATATCTGCATAATTTTCCATGTTGTCTTTGAAGGCTTCACATTCTAAAATGAAATGTTTTTTTGTTTCCACTTTTCCGGAAGAACAAAAAATGCATACTCTTTCCTCCCACACTTCTTTTGGCCTTTTCCAGCGCCCTGTTTCACAACGGAGTTGATGAGAATTAGTCCTTAAGTGAGTAATAAGAATTTTGGCTCTCCAAGAGATATTGGCCTCTATGTATGCTTTTGGTTGATGACTATGAGTGGGATTAAACACTTCAATATAGTACTTTTTCTTTCTTCCTAGCTCTTTATCCCAAGTATACTTGTGGAACTTTTCCATAACAAAAGTTTTTATCTCTTTGTTGTTTATGGGACACGCGTTCAAGCAAATACCCCATTTACTAAACCATTTGATATTTTGTTGCATCCAAGTATTTTTTCTCTTGCACAATCTGTCATTAAAGACAACCTTAGGCCATCTACCCTCTTCCATTTGCTCAATTTTTTTAAATACCTTATGACTCGCACCATAGTAATTGCTTCAATAGGAGCAGTCCCTATTTCACTTAACAAGATGGCATAAGGAACTGTGCATTTAATCTTAAATTTGTTTGTAATCAAACGCTTCTAAATTTTCTGAATTTGTCTCCACTGCATGTCGGATGTACTGTTGGCCCATAGTTCACAACCATAGAGAATCATCAGAATCACTAGAAGCCCAAAAAGAGTTTGAGTGGTTTTCCAGTCCCATAACTCTGCCTCACCTATTTTGAAAAGCATAAAATGCTTTCCAACCCCCCAAAGTTCTTTTCTTTCTACACCCATTACAGCTTAGATTTTTGTTGAAGTCAATTCCGAGATATTTGTAATCCGCAACTTCTTCCAGAATGTTGCCTTCAAAGTAGAACTTATGTCGGTTATGTTTTCTTTTCTTAGAGAAAACCACTACTTTCGTTTTGTTGATATTGACTTGCATCCCCACACTTTTACAAAAATGCTCCAAGGATAGTAAGTGCTCTTGCAAACCAAGAGCCGATTTAGCAATCAGAATAAGGACATCCGCATACAAAAGAAGCCTTATAACAAACTTGCCCAAATAGATACCGTCACCCCCTTGCGAATTTAACCACTCCTCAAGCTTGTCGATATATAAACCAAAAAGGGTAGGAGACAGTGGGCAACCTTGCTTGACCCCGATATTGCTTCTGAAACTTTCAGAAATACCTGCTAAAGTTCTAATTTTGACTTTCACCTCTTCATACAGCTTATGCACAGTTGCTCTAAAATGTTTAGGAACCTCAACTTTCTCTATTTTGTGCCCAAGCTTATCCCTAGGAACCGAGTCAAACGCTTTTCTTAAATCAACAAAACAACAAAAGACTTTTTCCTTTTTCTCCCAAACTTTTTTAATGATGTGCCTTAAAGTTATAAATGAAATGAAAAATACACTATTAAATAAAAATAAATATTTCATTATTACAAACTAAAAATAGCATTAAATTTTATTTTTGAACTTTTAAAAAAAATTATTAATATTGTTGCATTAAGAAGACTTCCTTTACCATTTGTTAGGTACCTAGATATTTACTCACTAAATCGTGTATTATGTAAGAAAGATGAAAAGTGCATTATTAAGTGGAATACTTTTTTTTGGTTATAATATAAAAGATATATATAATGATAAAAATGTATGTTTTATATGGATAGTATGATCAAATAAAGTTTTTTCTAATATAAATGTTTAATCAATTTTTTTTATAGGATTATGTTTTAATTGTTTTTATAAATGTAAGTCTAAAAATAAAAAGAGAGATAAAAAGATAAAAAAATATATAATTTTGGGTTTGGAGAATGTTTTAAAATTATTTTTGTTTCGTTAAAAGTTTTTTTAAAGAAATAGGTTAACTATCTGGACTTAAAGAAATAGGTTAACGATCCAATATCCAGAGGCATCTCGCACAAGTGAAAGCCTACCCCCTTGAATAATAGTGATTCCAGGTGACATGGTTTTCCTTGAATAACAATGATGATTCATGTGGCGTGGTTTTCCTTGAATAACAATAATGATTCAGCTCGCATTAGTAGATAGTACCTAGTGATAGTTGTCCCACTGCTGGTTTGGCAGTTGATAGTTGTCCCACTACTAGTTTGACAATTGAGTTATGATAGATTTTCCCACTATTTAAAAAAAAATAAACATATAATTAATTTTTTAGTTTTTAGTTTTATTTAATGAATTTTTTAAAGATAAATTAATATTATATGGTGTAGAATGGATGATGTGTTTTTTATCTAGAAATGTATCATATCCTCTAATGTGGTTTAGGTAATAATTCAAATAGTGGCATTGAATTTGGCCTGCTTATATGCTTCTTGTAATAGAAAAAGAGAGATGTGTCAAGGAGATATATGACTTGCGGTAGAATGGTTCGATGGGGACTTTATTGTAGCACCCTACCTTGTGAAGGGTGTAAATGTTTAAGGATTCCTCGAATTAATTACATTTTCTTTTAGTTAGTTGCAATACTAGGTTTAAACACTACTTACAATAACTGTGTATTGGTATTTGCTCAAGTTTAAAAACTACTTATAATAACTTAATAACTCTCTATTGATATTTGCTTTACTTGAAATAAAATTACTAACATTGAGTGTAACAATAGCTTTATTTTATGCATTATTAAATGGTATGCCTTAAACATTTAAAAGAACATTTGAATGGTCCACAGGGTCTTAGATAGACGATGATCGGGTGCTCTGTTAAGACACTCCTTGATGTGAAGTCACCGATTCAATTCCCCGGCCCGAGCGGGGTGATATATTGAACATGATGAATGTGTAGTCCTGCCAAGCTTACAACAACAACAACAACAAAACATTTGAATGGAAATTCATCTAAGAAAATTAGTAGCATGTTACTTTCAATTTTGGACAAAAAACCATTAAAATTTATTAAGAACAATGATTATTTTACTATTTGAATTTTTCTTGCCATATAATAAGTTCAAATGTTCCAAAAAATAAAAAAATAAATTATAGTCCAAGCAACAAAAGTGCTTCTAAATATTTGTTGTCACTTGCCCATAGTGGAACAATTATCCTCCTTGTCAACTAGGAACCTTATTGACTTCTGACCTCCATGAAAACCTTTGGTTACCTTGCTCTCTATATTTGAACATCGAAGAACAAAATTGATTCATAAACAGTGGACCTATGGTACATCTATCTCTTCAACATGAATCCTCTACATAACAAAAAATTGATCTCTATAGTTTGAATGAGCTCTAGTCAAATCACTTGGATTCACTACTAGTGTAGTAAATGAACTTTTGTTCCCACAGGATCAAACCTAGTAGCGTAGATCTATCAAGTTGAATATTATGTCATGTTATTAGAATTTGCCCACACAATCCCAAGCTCTCCTTACCAACTACATTAATTAATGCCATCTACCCATTCATAACAAATGATCGATATTTATGTATTATGAAGAGGTTCAGATGTTGTGTGTGTGTGTGTGTTCACTTGTTAACTCCACTCCTAAGCCATTAATAGATCATGTAGTGACACTGCAGTCATTCCACAAGTAAGAATACACTTCATTCCAAAGCTCATTCAACATTAAATTGTGACTATCTAAAGCACCATTCTCTAAGCCTTCACACTATATGTAAATCGTTCATTATTGCACTCCTAATCTATCTCAAGTATACATTTTAAATATTAATTTTGAAGAGTAGATAAGACAAACGCACCATTCACTTGAGATAAATTCCAACCAATAAGAAAACAATTTTTAACTCAACCCAATTCTTTGAGAATAACATCCAATTCACATAGCTCGGGAGGTGGACATACAACTAACCCAAAGAATGTATGGGTAGGGGAAAGGTGTATGACCCATCCAAGAAAGAATTGCAGCTAAGCAGGATTTGTATGGCTTAGCCATAAAGGAATTGCAGTTCAAAGGGATTATACGACCAACCAAGGACAGATTGCAACTCAAAGGGATGCATATAGCCTCGTGGGAAATAGAAAAATGCTTAGCATCCCATAACATCCAACAAACCAAAAACAATCCTATGTCATCCAATTTGGCAACTACCTAAATTATTACAATGTTAGGTCTCTATAATACTAGTGTATTCCCTCATTTTTGTTGTCAATGTATCACCCTTATTGTTATTTTTGTGCCCATGTAGTCCCCATATTTTTATTATCGTGTCCCATAGAAGCCCACTATTGTTATCGTTGTGCCCTTACATTATTATTGTTATGTCGACTCTAATTAAATTATGACCCCTTAGGCTCCTATATATAGAAAGGAGGTTTTGTCATTTGAATCATCCAAGAATTGTTCATTTTTGTAATGTAAATGAGGTTGCCCCCCCGAAGAGGCTGATTTTGAAGTCGTTAATCTATCTCTTCTTCTATTTTGTGAGTTGGTTTCATAACATTTGGTACGAGGCCTTTGGATTCTAGGGTTTTGTTGCTTCAAACAGGTCATCGTGGCATTTTCATTGCAACTATTTTTCTACGAATCTTCGAAGGCTAAAATTAAAACCACGTGGACCGAAATCTTGGTAAGCCTCGTGTGTGAATTTCAGATCTTGTCTCGCTATATTTTTGGAGATATGATCCGAGGAAGTTAGGGTTTTTGCAGGCTCCAAAATTCCATCTCAAACAGGTGACATTGGGAAAATTGTCATAACTTTCTCACGGAGCATCAGATTTAAATTTTGTAAAAAGCGAAAGAAAGAGGACGGACTATAGTTTCTTGGGTATCATTTTCAGGTCCTAAGGTCGAAAAAGTGGCACATGGCACTCCGTACAAGTTCACTCTACTGAACTAATCTATAATCAAGCCATCGCTAGAGATTAGGCATAACTCTTTCTTGAAGAATCCAATATCGATCAGAATTGTTGGGTTGCAAAGAGGAATTGAAGGGTTACTACAAGACGAAATTTCAGAACTTGGAGATCCAAAATTACAGAGTTACAATCGTTTCAAGATCGAGCTCCTAAAAGCAAGAAAATGTGTGTGTATTTTTTTTAAATTGCATAACTTTTATTGGTTTGTAGATTTCTATGGAGTGGTTTCTGAGAGGCTGAATTCAGATATTCCACAGTGTTCATCTTTTCATTAGTCGAAGTTTCGAGCCTAGACCAAGACTCATCATCAGGACTCATAACTTTTGTTTGAAAAAACAGTTTGAAGTGATTCAAAGGGCATAGTGAAGCATAGATATCATTGTTTGATTTCAAAATGACTCTAAGCAAGAAAATGGAAACACCTAGTAAGCAACCAAAAATCTCTACTATGACACATGAAGAAGAAGAAGAAATGCAACATGATATATCAAAATTACGAGACCAAGTGCAACAAATTTCGCTCTCACAACAAGTAACCAAAAAAGAAATGGAAGCTAAGATGGATGGTTTGAAGAATAGCTTAAAATCAGACATGGAAGATTTGAATACTGGCATGAAATATAATATGGATGTTATAGAAGCAAAAATGAAAGGAAACATGGAATATTTTAAGAATGGTTTAAAAGCAAACATGGAAGGTTTGACAAAGTTGCTACAAGAAATGCTTCCTAATGGTGAAAAGGTATTAGATGAAACTCATGATGAGAACAAAAGAAATGTTAATCATGATTTTATAGACTCTAACATTGGATTGAAGACCCACCATATTGCAAAGATCGACATGAGAAAGTCTGATGGCAAGGATCTGGTAACAAGGATACTACAAATGGAGCAATATTTTGATCTTCATAATGTGCAACACACACAAAAGGTACGCATTACAACTTTATATTTAGAACCCAATCAGTTTGTATGGTATCGATGGCTTTGTTCTCGTAAACCACTTGTCACTTGGTCAATTTTTACGGAGGAAATGATAGCACATTATGAAGATACAAAGAGCAACACCTTCTTTAGCCAATTGATAAATCTCAAAGAAAAGGTTCAATGGCAGAGCACATTAAGGACTTCCAAAAATTGAATATAAGGGTAAATGATATTCTAGAGGATCATAGGATTGATGTGTTCATGTTGACTTTAAAGGATAACATCCAACATGAGGTCCGCCTTTGGGAACCTAATTCATTGGAGAAGGCATTTAGGCTGGCAAGAAAAATTGAAAGAAAAATTATGGTAACAAGGAAGCCTACCACTCACAACTATAAAGATGGAAGTGTTGTTGCTCATGGCCTTCCACAACCTACATGGTTGACACCACAACAATTGGAAGAAAAAAGAGCAAAAGGGCTTTGTTATAGTTGTGATAGCAAACACACTAAAGGTCATAAGTGTTCTGAGAAGAAATTAATTTACATAGATTGTGAAGAGGAGGAAGAAAAGGAACAAGAAACGTTAAAAGAAGAGGATATACACCAGGAACCAACCCCAAAGAAAGAAGAAATGAATCTGACCATATCTTGTAATGCATTGGCAAGAATTACCACTCCTCAAACTCTAAAGATAGAAGGACATATATAGAAGAAAAAGGTAATAATGTTGATTGATTCAGGTAGTACCCATAATTTTATTCATTATAAGATAGCCAAGAAATTGAATTGCTTCCTATATATAGCACGAGAGTGTCAACGACAGTTGCAAATGGAGGAACCATAAATTTCTCTAGAAAGTGCCATAATATCAAGTTATCCATGGGAGAATATGTATTGAATAGTCCAATGCTTTCCATTGATGTTGTACGAGGAGTCCAATGGTTACAATCTTTGGGTACAATAGCTTTTAATTTTCAAGAACTTTTCTTGAAATTTTGTTGGGAAGGAAAGGAAGTTGAATTAAAGGGTATTGAAGGGAAATTAGGAAATATAATCAACTCTAATGGCATGAAAAACTTCTAAATAAAGAGCAACGAGGCGTAATTGCACAATTATGTTCACCAAAGGTTCAAACATCGAAATCATCTATTTTTCCAGATCTCCAAAAAGTCTTGGACGATCATTCTAAGGTTCAAGCAATGGAAGTTCACATCAAGCATCAACAACAAGTTCTCCAACCCTTAAAGGATAACCTCACTTTGGCGCAAAATAAAATGAAACAACAGGCAGATCAACATCGCAATGAAAGAAGTTTTGATGTAGGTGATTGGGTATTTTTACGGCTACAACCATACAAACAAATGTCCATCAAGCAAGCTAAGAAGGATAATAAATTATCACCAAAGTATTATGGTCCTTACAAGGTGTTGCAAAAGATTGGTACTATGGCATACAAATTGGAGCTTCCTGCATCTTCTCGAGTGCACCCAGTTTTCCATGTTTCATGCTTAAAGAAGGTTATAGGTGACAAGTTGCTAGTTCAAACAATATTGCCAGAACCTGACAAGGAAGGAAAAATCATATTGGAACCTAAAGCAGTCACGGAAACAAGAACTCGAAAGCTATGAAATTGATCAATTTTAGAGTATCTCATAAAGTGGAAGAACTTACCAGCTCAATATTCCACATGGGAGGATGAGAATTTTATACAGAAGGATCCATAGCTACTCAAGCATTGAGGACAACACTTTTTTGAAGGAGAGGGGACTATTAGGTCCCTACAATACTAGTGTATTCCCTCATTGTTATTGTCAGTGTATCCCGCTTATTGTTATTATTGTGCCCATGTAGTCCCCATATTGTTATTATTGTTTCCCATAGAAGCCCACTATTGTCATTGTTGTGCCCTTACATTATTATGGTTATGTCGGCTCTGATTATATTGTGACCCCTTAGACTCCTATATATAGAAATGAGTTTTTGTCATTTGAATCATCCAAGAATTGTTCATTTGTGTAATGTAAAGGAGGTTTCCCCCATGAAAAGGCTAATTTTGAAGTCGTTGATCTATCTATTCTTCTATTTTTTGAGCTGGTTGCATAACATACAATGACTCTCAAATGAAAATCACCAATCTTTGGGACTAATTGGGCATCCAATTATGGAGATTTATTAGTTGTTATTATATCTAACGAATAAGAAAACCTAGAGTATTCATAAATTGATAATTCTAATGATAAATTCCCCTTCCTTACACTTTAAATGCCCAGTAGCAACCATAAGAAAACATATAGAGAGACCCTTAATCATTGTAGTAAGAAAGTTAACACAAAAAATCAAACATAAACAAAGAAAGTGTTTGTAACACCCCTCCCATATTTACCCAATTTCATACAGCTGCCAGGGTAAACTTGAGACGAAGAGTTACTATGACATTACCCAACCTCCAAGCTTTAGTTATGGGAGTGGGGCTGACAACTGGAAATTCACAGACATCCCTCAAGGCTTACAGGACACTTAAGGGCCAAAAGACCACCCCAGGTGACCAAGCCCTAATATGGATTGCTTTTTCACTGATATAGGCCCACAACCACACACACAAACGTGCAAGGGTGCGGTTATGACCCTCCAACCACACGCACAAGCTTCCTTCCTTGCGTTATAGCCCAAAATTGTCAATTCAGAGGGTGCGGTCCCAAGATCTGAGCCACTTTTCCAGGCCACCCTCCATACCACTGCCTAGAACTTCTTATAACTTCTTAGAATGATAAATGACATAATGATAATGTTATTCATACAAAACTTGAGCAAGAATTTGACCTAACTAGGCCAAACCATGACAGTCATTTCATCAAACATATGGTGAATATGTAAACTACAGCTCATGAATGCATATTATCTAAGAATAACGTAAGAAGGTTTAATGCCCTCTCATAATAGCTACAATAACACTTGTTAGCCCATGCATTCATTAACCATAAAATACTTATCAAATCTTGAACAAGTCATAGCTAGAGAACATTATAAATCTATGCTTATAACCAACATATAACCAAATTATTAACACATGAGAGAACATCCATCAAATCACCATAATAACAAGTACAAGTGCTCATAGATTTTAATAGGAAAATAGCTCTCAAAGTTTCTTCACCATTACCTTGAGGAATTTGCCTGTCTCCACCCACTTATCGAGGGCTTCCCAGAAATTAAACCAACTCCACCCCTAACCCTTGGGAATTTTCCTGAGACCACCTCACCTAGTTCCAAAACATTCCACCAATCTAAATCTCAACCAAAAAAGAATCCCATCACACCATGGATATCCAGGAAATGGCATGGCAACGCTGAAACCATTGTCAAACCAGGAAACCCATGCCAGTGAGAACAAATGAACCAAGTAAATCAATGCATGTACCATGCATTCACACATCAGCTAGGAAATTACACATGCAACATGTTACCTGCAAAATCCTCCTATTGAATTTGTTGATCCAAATTGCTCCTAGCCTTCCTTTCACTTTACTTGCTTGTCCTTGTCCTTTTCCTTCCTTTTCTTACTTGCTTGTTTTCTCCTCTTGGTGCTCTCTCTCTCTTTCGCTAATTCCAAAACAAAACTGACAAAAGGTTGTGAATTGATCCTCATAAGCCTTTTTATGATTGAGGCCTCTATTTTCTTCATTTTTCTCTATTTTCCTTCAATTGCCCTCTTATGCAAATTTGTGTCTCTTCACCTTCCTTTTCTCCTATTTTTCTTTATTTCATAAATAAAATTCCAATTATTACCTCTTTGCCTTTGCCCATTTACTTAGCCATAATAAACCGAAGTGACACCCACTAGGATGTTTTGCCCAACATTCAGCTTGGAATACGTGTCCCGTGACCTTGGTCTTATTTTGCCTATGTTAACCTTTCTTACATGAACTTTTAACCCAAGGTTGTTACAGTGAGGTTGTTATAGTGTTGCATATGAATCATTGTTTACCTCGAAAACCTACATGGGAAAACAAACAATCAATTGGTTTCAACAAAGCTCTTTATTTTGCAATAATAAACAAGTTATTGGCTTTTTGGTTTATCCTCATGCTCCACATGAAAGTCTAGGAAACATTTCCTTCACCCTCAACCAAAGAACGCTTCTTCCTTTGCAAGGAAATGATATATAAGGGGATGGATTTGTTTGGGGATAGTGGAACCCTTCAACTTCCCCAAGCTCATTTCACCTCCCTTTCCTCTTGTTGTCCTTGTAGCTTTATATTCCATATCCTTGCCTTATGATTTGAGATGTGTGTGTGTGTGTGTGAGCGAGTAAGTGAGTGAGTGCATGTGAGCGCACGCACGCACACGTGTGTGTGTGTGTGTGTGAGAGAGAGAGAGAGAGAGAGAAGGTGTGATAAGAGGGAAATTAGGGCGAATTTGTTTATTGATGAATTTATTTGCAAGTATGTGGATTTTCTTGAGCCAAGACCCATTTTTTGGGCAACGAATTGCTATTGGAAACCAAATTTGTGGTTCCTTAAATTATTTAAAAGTTGTAGCTTGTAATTAGAGGGTGTTCATAACTTTTAAGAGATATGTAAATGTCTTTTGCTATAAGAATTGAAGGACATTTCTAATTTACTGTTTGTATATTGTTGTGTTTTTTTTGTGCTTTGGAATAGTTTTCTTGTTATCTATTTTTTCCTCCACTTTACTTTTGTTAACCAAAAGTATTCCCTTTTAACCATTTTCAAAACTAATTACAATCCCAAACATCGTGAGAAGTTTCTCATATCAATTTGCATTGATATCCAAAAATGTGGGCACATTTTACAAATTTTATGGAGCTAGTTTTTGCCTTTTTCAAGGAATATCCAACTCACATTTCGTATTGTATTTATTCCTTCCATTCACAAGCAATATCTTATATTTTCATGCAGTATCTCTTTCTCTAAACAAAGGAACCAATTTGCTTTGACATGTGAGTCTCATTTTGAAGCTAAGATAATACTTCCTCCAACATTATACCTTAGTACTACTCCTAGCAAGATTTTATTTATTTATTTTACAAGAATGACGAGAATTTAAATTTTGCACTGGTTTTTACTTGGGTAAAATTTTGCATTTTATTGCCAATAAAAAAATGAGAAATTCCATTGGATATCATTGAAAAAATAGTTGTTTGTTCTCTTCATATCTATCTATATATATATATATATATATATATATGCCAATGCTCATTTCATGAGAAATAAAAAGAAAAAAACATAATGAGTATTCCTAAAATGAATAGTGAAATGTGGTTTACAAATGAGTTTTATGGGCATGATGTGAAGCTTCCTCGTGTGGTCTTAATATTAATTTATTCATACATTGTCTCCATATATAGTTGTCTCCTTAATTAGAGTTTTGCAAATCATAATAATATCCATTCATTGAAGGTCTTGTTTTTCTTTCTTTCGCATGTTGGGAAACTAGTTCCCCATGAACCAAAGCACCCCACCCTCTAGTTTCAACACACCCCCTCCAAAACCTCCTCCAAAACACCAATTAAAAGGAGGTGGTTACTATGTTGACCCAAGTTCCAAGGTGTCATTATGGAAACAGGGTCTAAGAATTTCAGTCTTTTCAACTAACTTAAAACCTTGATTTATCACTATTGTTGTATTCATCTCGTCATGATGATTCCAGCGATATAAAACTTGCTTAAATCCAACCTCTAGATCGAAAGTCATAGCTAATTGAGTTCAAACGAATTAGAAGGTGCATTTCACCCTTACGCCATGTGGCATTCATGTGATGGTCCTAATCAGCCTCTCAACGCCACTTAGCTTGTGCATATTAGTTGTTGACTCGTTCATAACATAGGTTTTACATTCAAAAGTGCTCGCGCACACACACACACACACATATAACTAGTCAACCCATTCGCAATCACCTTATATTAAAATATGCATTCATGCGGTTATTTAACGAGCGTCAATTGTTGGCAACATTCCCATTACCTGAGCTCTATTACCCAACCCTTTCCATTTGTGCATTCAAATTTTTCTCCGGGGGTGGCCTTCCAGGCTGACTTGTAAGGTGGGTTTGCCCCTCGCACCAACGATTATAATATTGGGCTTATGTGTGTGCCACCCTAGCCCAGGCTTATGTCATCCCACTCCATCTGAAGCATGCTTCACCTTTGAACTTCCAGGAACAAGAATATTTGGGCTTATGTGCATTGTGGTCCCATACCTCTCCGCACAACCCTTGCTCAAGACTGGTCCACCGCCCTTTCTCCTGCCGTGACAACCTAACCTTATGTCATCTTAAGCACCTCCTCCACGACTCCTTTGGATTTCCTCCACGAAAAGTCTCCCGGGGTGATTTTTCCCATGGGAACCTCCTGCTCTGAAGCTCCACCAATCACTGCACCTTCCACTGCCAACTCATCCTGGGCTTACATCATCCCGACGTTCTCCTTTGTGTTTGACTTTCTATGGCTTCTGGGATGCAACCCTCCGGGATTACATCATGCCAGATTTCTTGTGAGTCACTGATCTTTTTGCGCTTAATCTCATCCATTCATTTATGCAATGCCCTCTCTTGGTCATTGGTTACAGTTATATGTTGAACATTGGGATTAAGGTAAGGGAAGGTATTAACAATAAGAATTCATATAACGTTCCATTCTGCACACCTTCTAATGCTATAATGGGATGAAATTGGGCTATGATACAGTAAGAGAACCCTACTGCGCTAATGCATAAGTATGCTTGGTTGAGGCTCCAGTGGTACTGTCTGAAGCCTAGATCGCAAAAGCTGCTTAGAGTTGATTCTGAAGATTGACCATGGCTTGGCCATGGTTGTTCTATAGGAGTTTGGACCTGCAATAGAGTTTGATTCTTGCCGTTAGGGTCCTATGAAGCACACATGCCTCCTGATATTTTTGCAAGAATTCCATCTCAGGGTTCTTGATGACAGGGAAACAAGGCTTGGTTCAGGGACTTGTCCATTAAGGCCAGGGACCTATCCATTCAGTCTCTTAGAGTTCTGTAATCCCTCAGCTCCTCAATGCCATACTAAGACATATCGAGATTGGCTATGATATCTACTGGTTTCCTTTGAGAAACAAATAAACATATCAAGCTTTATAAAAGTAGGCGAAAAGCATAGGGCGCCAAGAAGGCCACCAAGAAATCAACATTCCATGAAATAACAAGGAATCCCTCTTTACAGTTCTAATACAGGCATAAACCATATATACACGCACATGATAAACAATATTACAAGCCTAAGAGCATTTCATTCTTAAGAATAGGGATTCCAGGCATAAATCACACAGTTGCATTGAAAATGCTGATAAATAAAATCATAAAATATTCAAGAAATTTAGTTAACAAGACTCATGCAACAATATCATGCAAGATTTTTCTTTAAATTCACAGCTCTCAACTTAGAGCATTTAATTTACAATTCAAAAAAGAAAGACAATTGGAGATGGGACTTTAATTTTCCACCCAACCTTAGACCTATTGTAGCCAATATTACTTACAGAAGTCACCCTGGAGCCAAATCCATGATCTAAGGGGAATTTCTTTCTCAACAGCCTTGTCGAAAGCCTTATTTAGGACAAAGAGGATGGGAAATTATAATAGTGGGTGATTTATCCACTAGTCAATCATGCTAAAATCCATGGTAAGGGTGGTTTATCAGCTAGATCAAGCACTCTAAAAGTGGTTTATCAACCACTGACAAGCAACCTAGGTGGTTTATTAGTTGTGTCAAGCACTCGATGAGTGGTTTCTTAGCCCATAGCAAGCACCCTTATACATGTGGTTTATCAACCCTATCAAGCACCCTAAGTGGTTTATTAGTTGTTTCAAGCACTCCATGAGTATTTTATTAGCCCAAAGTAAGCACTCAATCCCATTTCCGCATTCTCTCCTGGTTACACTTCTTTCTCTCAGGGAAATCCCATTCCCTCAACCCATAGCTCAACTTTGTTCATGAACTCCACCGAGAATAGGTCCAACCCCATATTGTTGTGCATTCTCCTTTTTATTATTTCCCCAAGGGAATCTTCATATTCCTCTTGGACTCTTCCTCTTCTTTTCTTTTTCATTATTTTCACCTTAAAATTAATTTAAGGTGCCAAATAATTGCAGATGGGTTCATCTTTCCTCTTCCTTCTTAGATCATATGGATCTGTGGTCCCAAACTTCAGGCCATTACATTATTACATTACAAAAACCAAGGGAACAACTACCAGGGGTGTTACACTAGTCCCCTACAGGGTAAGGTATTCTTTAGGGCCCGATGCAATTCAATAAAAAGGTCGGAATCCATTATGATAATATAGACAATATGAATTTGTCATGTCACTTGTGGGAATTGAACTTGAGGGAAGAGGAAAACAATCAATTGTCCTAACCACCTAAGATACACCCAATTGCCATGCTGAGATAATTTGTATAGATGTCATGATTGAGATATGGAAATGACTAGTTGGTTTACATGGTATAGATGATTTTTTTTGTAGAGGATTCATAGGTTCTTGAATAGGGCAAGGACAAAGGCCCATTGTAATATGGAAAGAAGGAAGAAACAAAGTAATTCATTTTTTAGTACATTTTGATGCCAACCCTGGTTAATTTAATCAATTAGCTCTAACTAGTCACCTTTTCTTAGGAGGGTATCCAACATTTCCTAGACCTATTATACCTTCAAATGTTCCTCTACAACCTCATCCTAGTATAAGAGATATCCCACAGCCTATGCTTGAGCCAATTAATAATAGGTGAGAGCACAACCAAGTCCAAGTTGCTTTCGAAGTTGAAAAGTGACCTAGAAACCATAAAAAGGCACATGCATCTATTTCTTCTACACACTCTTATGCGCAAAAACAACTAGTAGTAAACCAACATGTGATTGATATCCAATCATTCACCCTCAAACAATTAGCTAATACAGTGAAAGGTAAAAAACTTGTTGGTGTGTCACCTAGTTCGAAATCCTCTTAGTCAACACCCACTGGGTCTAAAGAAATTGTTAAAAAAAAACAACGAAGGATCCAAGAAATAAGTTTCTCACATTGAAATGTTTCCTAAGATATCACAATATTAATATTTATGTTACTATGCTTAAAGAAACATAATTATAGTTTATCTATTTTTTTTTCAACATGAAAAAATTCTGTAATTTCTATTAAGATTAAAAAAGGTAGATTCTTTAATCAATGGGGATATGTTTATATGGATGACATGGAGAACTTTTAAAAATGTTTCTCGGAACTCGTTAACTTTGAAGGACATGATGGAAGGAAGTGAAAAATATTCTTTAATCCCCAGCCCCCCAAGCCTTTTGGTTTTGCAGTTTTCTCCCAACCAACCCAAGGAAGAGTAGAATCTAAAACAGTCCCAGACCAAAAAAAATTGAAACAAATCCTCCAAAGACGTTCCACAACTCCTTTTGGGATCCATGCCAAGGACACCCAATAAATTGGAATTGCCTTTGGGACAGATTTAATGAGCACTACACGACCTGCTCTAGACAACCAACGATGAAACCATAAATTGATGCACTTCTCAACCTTAGTGAATAACCAGTGCAAGTCCTCTCTTTGATAAGAATTGGGTTTAAGCATAAACCTCAAAGATTTAAGACCAACATCTAATTGTAAGCATGTTATTGGAAATATTTCTAAGATACAATGAACAATATCAAGATCCAAATTTGAGATGAGAAGAGAAGATTTATGATAATTAATTATCATCCTAAAGGCCTTCCTAAAGAGACAAATGATGTTTTTCAAAATCACCACTTCACATGGATCACCATTGCAAAAGATGAGGATGTCATCCAAAAATAATAGGTGTGATATGTCCAAAGTACGAGAGACCAAACATCTATGGAAGGATCCATTGGATTTTTCCTCTGCCAAGAGTTGGCTATGGTATCCATTCTTTACTACATGGATAAGGCATTTTCTTATTGTGAAATTGGACATGTCTAAAAGATTAATTCTTATTTTACTTGCTATATGGGGAAACAAGGAGTTTTGTTGACATTTTTAGAAGTTTGCTTATATATGTGTATGTTTATGACTTTGTTATATTAACGTTTGATGATTAAATATTATAATTGGGAGTTACTGATGAATGGGTAATTATATGGGCTCATTTTACCTCCTAACCTAGTCAAATCAACCATTCTCTTAGATTATTGTATGATTTTCTAATTATATTTATGCTTATAGAGTGAGTTGAGTTAGTTATGATGCCATGAGGTCGAATATGTGTTTGATGCAGATTATTGATGATTTTTGTAGTCAAATTCAAGGATCTAGTGGACAAATGGTAGCAATAACTCAAAGTGGACAAAGGAGAGGACTTATAGAAGGTAATCCCCCTCATTTATTACTCCTCACTTCGAACTTCCCTTCATTTAGCGCGGAGTACAAGCAGCCAAGTTGTGCATTAGCAGGCAGCCGAGAAAAGTGGAGGATAACTGATGTTTATCTCGAGTTTTGGGAGCCAAGCCTTGCTGATTTTGAGAAAGCTATTGGGAGCTTCATTTGTATAAGCAGAGAGGCCTAGGGCCTCACTAGGGAGTTGGTCAAATTTTTGTTGAATTTTTGCTGCAGTTTTGCCTATGTAAACTCTGCTCAACTTCGAGCTTATTATTTTGACAGTTCATGTAATCTTGCTATTGTTTTGGAAATAAAGATGGAATCCTTTTTGAGTTAGCACTGAGTTACCTCAGAGGCTCTTGGGTTAGGGCCCAATCCAAGCAGCCAAGCTCCTCTTTACTTGTATTTATATGTTTCATTTCAGTTTGTAGATTAGGTTGTTGTTAGATGCATTCCTTTTATGGTTAAGAATAGGTTGCTTTTGATGATTCAGTAGTTTGCTTCCATTTATGCTTTCTATAGTAGGTTAAGCAGTGATAAAGAAAAGATTCAAAAGGCTAGCAGCAGTGCCTTGGCCTCTCTTCCTCCCTTTGGGACAATGATTTGAGGCAAAGACCCTCTTGTTGCCCCAAAAACACAGATTTTCCTCCTTCATAGGACTTCTAGTGTTTGCAGCCTTCTAGTTGGTTCATAGTCTAGTTTTCTTTGCTTCAGAACTTCTTCATCATGTTCATTTCCTTATTTGAAACAGTCTTCTTTCATGCTTTTCTTTCATGCAATGGTTATCAACATTTTCTTCCATAGATCATAGTTTACTTTGATGCAAAAACTCTGTTTTTAGATGCACTTATTTCCTTGCTTGCTTAATCTCATTGGTTGACTGTCAGTTGTTTATGCAGCAGATATCTTCTAGTAGCAGTCCAGCCTATCAGCCATTCCATCATCCATCTGATCCATGCCCTACAGGTCGCCCAAGTCTCCCCTCAATTCTGCCTTAGTTTCCTGCATTTTCCATAGACTTTCCTCTCTCTCCTTGAGCAAATCCAATCATCTTTCTCTCTCCTAATGATTCTTGGTAGACCCTAGGTGCCCTAACACTTCATTCCAACCTTCATCTACCTTCTCCACCCACTCTCACACCTTCAAAACAGTGAAAACTGCTCTCGGCCTCCTCTTGTAGGCCTCTTGTAGAACATTGTTTTTCCTCCTATAGATTTCCTGTGTCCTCCTGTAGATTTTCCTGTAGGCTTTCTTTTGAAGGCCGAGTGTGGGAAAAACCTCCAGAAGGCCACCTGAGACCTCCTAGGACCCATCCACACCATCCTACATCCTCTCAAGTCCCAAAGCCACCCTCCAACGCCACCTATTCACTGCCACATTCACAAACAAATAAATTACATGCATGACAAATTCACATAAAAATCCAAAAAAATGCTTTTTGTTCATTTGCTTCCAGAAATAGCTTAGGTAGATGTTGTTTACTTCCATGAGTAGATAATGGCATTCTTTTCATGGTTTTCATAGTGTTTTCTACAAAAGTAGGATTAGTGGTTAACTAGGATTTCCTTGGTTCGCTTTACATTTCAGTGTTCCTTTCTGCAAGTAGAATAGCATCAGTAGAGTAATCTCTTTTTCCTTCCATCACATATAAAGCTTCTTCTGGAATCCATAGAAGTTGGCTTGATCTCCTAGTGATCTTACATCGTTTGACCAAGTGACAACCTGCAGTAAGAACTAGTACTTGTGCATACAGCACCGTCGCTTCCAAGTTTGTTACGAACTACCGGGTTGATAAGAGTAAAGTAGGCAGCCCAGGAGTTGCAGCATTATTGCTGCAATACTGGTGCTCACCACTTTTTTTGGCGTCGTTGCCGGGGAAGCGTCAGAGTATTCTGTGATTACTGCTTTCTTCTATTTTCTCTTGCAACATTCTGCTAATAGTTTATTTTAGCAAAAGTAGAATAGACATTTCCTTTCTTTCAGTTATGCATTTCTTTTGCTTTC
This sequence comes from Pinus tabuliformis, assembly GCA_031772625.1. Lineage (NCBI taxonomy): Eukaryota > Viridiplantae > Streptophyta > Pinopsida > Pinales > Pinaceae > Pinus > Pinus tabuliformis. The sequence continues at coordinate 1,703,924,101 of CM062819.1, forward strand.
CTTTTCAATTCTGCAATTTCCATTTTAGCAAAAGTAGAATAGTCATTTCCTTGCTTTCAGTCCTGCATTTCCTTGCTTTCCTCTTCAATTCTGTAAATTTCATTTCAGCAAGCTCATTTCAATTAGTTGCAATTTGTTTGTTCAATCAATTTCAGTTTTGTAGGTACTATCAGTGTGGGGAAAAAGAAACAAAAACCAACCAAAAATATTTCCTTTCATGCCTTGTAGGAATAGAGATAATTCAGGTAAATTTTTGCCCAACACCCCCACTGCTCCACATAGCCAACCTTCTCTCTTCTTCGGTGGCTGCGATCAAGAAGAACCCTTAGGTGAATAGCCCGACATATTTGAAGAACCTATAGGGGAAGAAGAAGAAGAAAACATTCCTTTAGAGCCAATGGCTGAACACAGAAATGCTAGGGGGAATGGAGAAAGAATAGAGGGTACCTTTCCCATACGGGAGACCAATGGGGACACCAAAATGAAGAATATAAGCCCTTTCGCCCTACCTCATTTCCATGGTCTGACTACAGAAGATCCTGACACCTTCTTGTTTGAGTTTGTTGTTATCTGTCGAACCTATGACTATGCAGAAGATGAGAAAAAGTTGAAACTATTCCCTTCTACTCTCAAGGATGCAACATTGCGTTGGTTCATGGGATTACCTGGCAATAGTATCACAACTTGGGCTTAGATGCAGCAAGCCTTTAACAACAAGTATCGAGACTATTGTAGGTCAAAAGATACTAAAGAAGAAATTTTCCGAATGACTATAGGAAGTGATGAGTCCCTGGAAGACTATGAGGAGAGGTTCCAGCTCAGTTACAAAAGGGTCGGGTGTACACTTGACCCTGAGTCTCTGAAGATGGTTCTGCTCAGGGGAATTCGGGAAGATCTTTTAGACACCCTCCATCTACTAGCCGGGGGAGACATCTACCAACTATCATATGAAGACATAAAGATTGTTTTTAGAAACCATTCTAGAGCAGCCAGAAAGAAAGGTAGGGGGAGTCAACCCATAGCCAGTACCTCTTCCTCTAACTCATCCATCAAAGGAGAAATTGGAAACATGTTGGAAGACTTCAAGAGTGAGATGTTGCAGACTCTTGCCATGCAAATGGATACCTTGCATATCAAAAGGAAACAAGAGGAAGCAGAGAGGGATTTGGCCATCTTTTGCCCTAGATGCACCAGGAGGCATCCTAGGAACGAATGCCCATTGAACTCTATAGAGGTTTTTTCAGTTTGTGAAGAAAATCATTCCACAGATAAGTGCCCTTCCTTACCCAGACTTAAAGCTGTATATCAAGGGGCTGAGGGAGTCACTGAATAGCTCTATTACATAAACCAAAGAAGGCCGCATGGACCTAGACCATACCAGCAGGGGATGCAAGGGACATCCCAGGCATACTACCACCCCAACCAAGTCACTTCCATACCTTCTTGGGGTCCCCCTGCTCATCCTTCCTAGTCCACGCCTCCTCCTTGGTCCTTCACATCTCAATATCATGCCCAACCAGCCAACCATTCATTTCAATCCTATGCTCAGCCATCACCTCAATGGAATGCACCTCATCAGGGGTGGAGGCCCCAACACAACTCTCTCCCTGCTCTTTTGCCTCCACCACCTGCCCAACCACAACCGTTACCTCCTGCTCCTCCAAAGCAACCCCAAATGCCTGCCCAGCCGAATCCGAACCTGAACAACAAACAGGCTCAACAAGTGTATAGTGGGGAACCATCATGCCCAACTTATGCTGTGGAGATTCAGGAGATCAACCTGTGATCTAGGAAAGTTCTCCCAGATAGTCAGCCTCCACCTAGGGAGGTTGAGGAAGATAAAGAGGAAAGTGAACCGAAAGAAATTCCACCCTTTCCTGAGAGACTATCCGTGATAGTCCAGCCTACCCCCGAAGAAACTGAACTCTTGGGGGAATTGAAACATCTATGTGTAAAGATACCACTTCTCCAAGCCATAAAGGATGTGCCTATCTACAATAGGTTGATTAAAGAGAAGTGCTTTAGGCATCTAGGAAGGCGCAAGAGAGATGCCCCAACCATCAATGTCATAGGGCAGTTGTCCGACCTGATGTTGGGGCAGGTAATCTGTCCAAAATATCTAGACCCTGGAAGCCCAGTAGTTGATGTCCACATCAATGGCACCATGATTCCACATACTTTGATTGATCTGGGAGCTACCATTAATGTGATGACAAAGGACACAATGCTCAAACTCAACCTTCAGGGCTCCTTGAGGAAGACCACAACCGTGCTACAGTTAGCAGACCGCTCCACTGTGACCCTTGAGGGGATTGTGGAAGATGTGATGGTCTCCATTGATTCTTGGGAGTACCCTGCTGATTTCTTAGTTCTCCAGCCCAAGGCAAAGCTCACTAGGTATCCTCTCATTCTGGGAAGACCCTGGTTGGCTACCGCCGATGCCTACATCAGCTGTCGAGCTGGGAACATGACCATAAAGAACAGGCATATGTCCAAGCAGTTAATCCTATATCCTCCTGCCCAACCTTCGTTAGAACATGATCTACCTCTTTGGTTGGAGGAGGAAGATGAGGATGAAGTTTATTATGCACCGCTTTGTACATTAGAAATCGCCATGGGAGGAAAACAACAAGATGAGGATGATATGATTGAAAATCTGATTCAAAATCCACCTCCCAGTGTATCGCCTTTAGAGGACATAGTAAGAGAAACCCAAAAAAACCCCTCAACTGATCTCTGTGCAACCGACTCCACTTCTCTCCATGTTAAGAATATAGAGTTCAGTCTAGAAAGAACCTTGAAAATCAATCCATCCCTATCCACTTCCTAGGAGAAGGAACTGTGTAGCCTGCTGAGAAAGCACTTAGATGCCTTCGCCTAGAGTTATAAGGAGATGAAGGGAGTGCACCCTTCAGTTTGTACTCATCATATATACATCAAGGAAGGCTGCAAGCTAGTCAGATAGCCTCAAAGGAGGATGAACCTAGCACTTAAAGATATTGTTAAGGAAGAACTGCAGAAATTGCTTGATGCAAGGTTCATCTATCCCATCTCTGACAGTGAATGGGTCTCTCCTTTAGTGCTAGTGCCAAAGAAAAATGGTAAGTGGAGAATCTGTGTCAACTATCGAGAATTGAACAAAGCCACTAAGAAGGACCATTTCCCTTTACCTTTCATAGATCAAGTGTTAGACGATCTGGCAGGGAAAAAGTTTTTCTCTTTCCTAGATGGGTTTAGCAGGTACAATCAGATTCAAATCAGCCTAGAAGACCAAGATAAGACCACTTTCACTTGTCCTTGGGGTACCTTTGCATACCGGGTCCTTCCTTTTGGTTTGTGTAATGCTCCAGCCACTTTCCAAAGAGCGGTACTGAGTATATTCTCTGAATTAGTTCATGATGCGATAGAGATATACATGGATGACTTTACTCCTTATGGCTCTGATTTTCAGGAAGCTTTATCTAACCTAGGAAAAGTTCTAGACAAGTGTATTGAGATGAACCTGTCCCTCAGTCCGGAAAAATGTGAATTTTTTATGACTGAAGGGACCATGCTAGGGCATGCAATATCTCAACAAGGATTGCAGGTGGACCCCGGCAAAATTGCCATCATCCAATGGGTCCCACCTCCTCAAAAGTTTCCTAGGCTTAGCTGGGTATTACCGAAGATTCATTAAAGATTTCAGCAAGCTAGCCTCTCTGTTGTTTGGTATTTTGGGTAAATATGTCGAATTCATATGGTCAGAAAACTGTCAAGAAGCCCTAGATACCTTGAAAAGCAAAATTGTGACTACCCCAATTTTGAGAGGCCCAAACTGGGCCCTACCTTTCCACATTCACATAGATGCCTCGAACAAAGCAATAGGAGTAGCCTTGGGACAAGTCGATGAAAAGTTACCTTATGCCATATACTTTATAAGCAAAAACTTGTCAAAGGCAGAGTTGAACTATATGGTAACCGAGAAGGAACTCCTAGTTGTTGTACATTCCTTAAACAAATTCAGACATTATATCATAGGCTATCAAACCTTTGTGCACACTGATCATGCTGCAATTAGATATTTAATGAACAAACCAAATGTGAATGCTCGCATTATTAGATGGTTGCTTTTACTGTAGCAGTTTGATTTGACCATTGTTGATAAGCCTGGTAAAGAAAATGTTGTTGCTGACTTTTTGTCTAGAATAAATTTGCCTGCAAGTGAAGAAGGAATGGTGGATGATCAAATGCCAGATGAACACCTGTTTGCTATCTCAGTACTCTCTCCATGGTTTGTTGATATAGCAAACTACTTGGTTTCAGCACAGTTCCCACCACACTTATCCTCAAAAGAGAAGAGCAAGATAGTAAGGAAAAGCGCCCCTTTCACCTGGATTGGGGGCAATCTCTTCAAACTTGGCCCAGATCAGATCTTGAGAAGATGTGTCAGGGAGGAGGAAGTTTTTGACATCCTCCTGACCTGTCATGATGGGCCTTGTGGAGGTCATTTTGCAGCAAAAAGAACTGCCTTCAAGATACTGCAAGCAGGCTACTATTGGCCCACTCTTCATCAAGATGTGAGGAGATATACCAGCCAGTGTGATCGGTGTCAAAGGATGGGGAAACCTACTCCAAAGGATGAAATGCCCATGCAGCCTCAAGTGACCTTTGAGCCATTTGAGAAGTGGGGCATGGACTTTGTGGGGCCTATCAGCCCTCCTTCAAAACAGAAGCAATACATCATTGTGTGCACTGATTACCTGACAAAGTGGGCAGAGACAAAAGCAATTAAAGCAATGACGGAGGAAAAAGTAGCTGAATTTTTGAGAGAGAACATATTCTACAAGTTCGGGTATCCAAGAGAGTTGGTCACAGATCAAGGCAGCTAGTTCACTTCTAATCTGATTGAAGACCTGCTCACACATCATAGAATCAAGCACAGGACTTCCACCCCTTACCATCCACAAGCCAATGGGCAGGTGGAGGTCACTAACAGAGCATTGGAAGGGATCCTGACAAAGGTAGTGAGCAGCAGCAGAAAAGACTAGGCGAACAGATTAGTTGAGGCCACTTGGGCCTACAACACAACATGGAAGACCACTACAGGGTTCACACCCTATGAGCTGGTCTATGGGAAGAAGGCTTTGCTGTCAATAGAATTTGAATTCAACACCCTAAGGATGGCAGCTCAGCTGGACCTAGACCTTAGCCATGCACAGAAAGAAAGATTACTCCAGCTTAATGGATTGGATGAACACAGAATGCAGGCCCTTCTCCACACAGAGGTAGTTCAGCTTCAGAGGAAGATATGGCATGACAAAAACATCAAAGAGAAGCAATTTCAAGAGGGAGATTGGGCACTCCTCTATGATTCAAGGTATAAAGATTTCAAGGGCAAGCTGAGGACAAGATGGCTAGGACCCTACACTGTGGAGAAATGCAATGACAATGGTTCAGTTCTGATCAGAACCATTGATGATGAAGCCATCCCCATGCTTTTCAATGGACATCGGTTGAAAATCTACAAGAAACCCCTCTCCAAGTGAGAGTTCATTGAAGGATTGAATAAGTCAGTGATGGTAGTGGAGCATGTCTTAGCCTCCACTTCACCCACTCACTGAAGAAAAAGAAAAAAAAAACAAAAATAATAAGGACTCAAGTGAAAACCTCCATGAGGCGCTTGAGTCCCATCATTGGGTTGAAAACCTCTCCTGAGGCGGCCCAGTGGTGTCAAAAAAGAGAAGAAAGAAAATAAGATCCCTGGGTGAAAACCTCCCTTGGAGGCACCTAGGGCAGGCAACTAGGGTGAAAACCTCCCTGAGGTGCCCTGGTTGTTTTCAAAAAAAAAGAAAAAAAGAAAAAAATGAATTTCCAATTGTATTGCAGGTGCAAGAGGACTACAGGAAGCAACAACAAGTGCCAAAGGAGCTTTGAAACCAACACCAACACCTATCCTATCTTCCCTCGCCTTTCTCCATCATTCTTGACATTCTTTTCACCTCACTGTGCTCATTTTTCGAAAACTATGTTTTCTACAAGAGGCCCTGTGTTTTCTACAGGAGGCTACTGTAGAAATTACAGAAAGCCATAATTGGATTTTAAAGGCAGTTTGAGGAACATGGAAGCTTCATAAAGGGTTCATAAATCCTCCTGCAGTCTTCAAACCTCTCTTCCATCATTTATAGACCTGCATCATATCCCAAGCACCATTCTTCTCCCTGCACAAAAAAAAAAAAAATAACAGAAAAACAAAAACAAACAAACAAACAGTTTTTTAGAAAAAAACAAAAAATAATAGAAAAGAACAGCACCATTCACCTCACTTGAATCCTAACCATTACCTCTCCATCTCTATCTACATTTTTGGCATCGTCATCACAACTCGAAGCACAGAAAAAGCTAAAATTTCAAAGGGAGAAGTAGCTACGGGAGCTCCTATAGGAATTCCTGTAGTAGCTGATCCCATTAAAATCTAGCATTAGCAGCATGAGGGTGCAAATCTGAAGGTTGAAGTAGACACCTGAAGATCAGATCTAGCCAGAAAGGAACCTGCACATAGCACAACCATATCTCAACAAGCATGCATCAAAAGAAATAAAGGCATGCAATAGAAGGAAAGGCCATAACACCTCACAACAAACGCATTCGGATCCCAGGTAAGTGACTAACCTGCTCCTCTGTTTGCATTGGTATAGTTAGAAAGCATGCAACAACAATGAGATGGTTGAGGCTGGTTGGGGTTGAGGTGGCCAGTTAACTTGGCCACCTTCATCTAATTGACTTCACTCATCCGAATATGTCACCACATGTGCACTTAGTCAAACTCAAGAGAGATGTCAAGGACAGGTAGTGGAGGCGATGGGAACTCCGATGCAATCATGAGGGGTGATTACAAGGAAAGGGAAATGATGACAAGGCAGGTGGGGACCAACGGTCCGAATGGGGCCAACGTACACTTGGCCAGCTCACCCTCCATCACTGGAAATATCCATAAAAAGACATAAGTACTCCTCGCTGAAGCACTCTCACCACCTTTCTCCTTCATTCTCTCCTCGAAACTCCACTCCTGCTACCTTCTCGTGCCCCTATAAGCCTTGTACCCATCGTTCTCCACTAATCTCTCCAATATCCCTGCTCTTGACGTTCTACAGGAGCACTTACAGGTTCTACAGGAGAACCTACAGGAATCCTACAGGAGGGCTAGCAGTGTTCTACAGGAGGGCCAGTAAGCTGTTTTGGAGAGGAAAAACACGGTTTTTAGCACAATTCTCGGGTTGCAAAGGTAGGTTCTTGGCATACCTCCATTGAATATCAAAATATGCTAATAGTGGTTTAGTTTTTGAGGAGAAAATAGAACTATTGGGTGGAGGAATTTCATAAAAGAATTGCTGCTTATTTCTTAAAAAAACAGTCTCTGGAGGAATTTCATAAAAGAATTGTTGCTTATTTCTTAAAAAATTTCTCTCCATTTCCATAGTTGGTTTTCCAAGGAAGCATACACAAAATGACAGGAGGTTTTATGAGGAAGGAGCCCACCAACTCCTCCAGGCTCCATGCACACCCCCAAGTAGTGGACATATTCACAAGAGCCAATTGGATGAACTTTTTTGAGAAATTCTGAGGGTTTGATGAGGAAATTGCTCAGGAATTTGCCCACTCTTTGGTCCCTCACTCCAGAACACATGCCACTGTCACTTTTAGAGGCCTTTCCATGGAGTTAACCCCTGAATTTATCAGTAGGGTCACTACCCTTCCTCTTGGGTTGCCTTGGAGCAAGGATGAAAAACCAATTGGCTAGGCTGCCAAGAAGAACTTCTTCCAAAACAATGAAACCCCTATAGAAGATAAGAATGGCATAAGAAGGGCTAGCATACCATACCCTTGGGATGAAGTTAGCTATCAGATAATCAAGTATATTTCCTATGAGGGGAGGTATAACATTGTCTATGGTTACCACTTTAGAATCATGCATGAATTAAGGTATGGCATGGACACTCCAGCCCCTCAGAAGCTCAACATCCCTTACTTCCTCCTGCAGTCCCTCATTGACTCTAGTACTAAAGTAAAAGCAGGAAATCTAGACTAGCTAGCTCACCATGGGTTAATCAAAATTTTAGTGGAAGAAGCCCTCCATACATTTACAATCCCCATAGCATGGGAAATTTTCTGAAACATGACTGTTGAAGATGACATAAAGGCCCTGACCTATGATATTAGCCCCACTGGTAGTGAGGAGGAAGAGCAGCAAGAGGGAGAGGGAGAAGAAACTGGTGATTTAGAGGAACAAGAAGGGAAGAAGAAAGAAACCAAAAGAGAGAAGGAGAAAACAGAGCAAACAGAGACAAAAATAGAGACAGAAGGAGGAAAAGGGGCAGAAAAGACAGAAGTGTCTCCTGAAACCCTAGAAAGAGAGGCAACAGCTGCTCTCACTACCCTCAACACCCCAATTAAACCAAAACAAAAGAGGAAGAGGCAGACCTCAATGTATTTTAGGGCTAGGAAGAGCACAAGGATCAAAATAGGGAAACCCCAGCCTTCTTCTAAAGTGCCTATTGTTATTGAAAATTCACCCTTTGCACAAGGAAAAGAATCCCCTTCCAAGGCACCTATTACTTATGAAAGGGGGACTCCTAGATTTCCCACATGGAAAGAAAAAGTAGAACTATAGGACTCAAAAACAGTGCTACAGGAGGCACATACTGTTCTACAAGAGACCCTGTCAAAACTACAGGAGACCAAAAAACTTGAAAAAAGGGTAGAAGGACAGCCACAGGGGAAGGAGGAAGCAACAGAGGCCCAAGAACCTGACCCCCAGCCTAGTCTTGGCTCTTACTACAATCTTCTTGAGGGGGGGAGAATCATTCCACAAAAAATTGCAATTCCACTATTCTTTGAGTTGGAGAAAGAAAGAATAAGGACCCATAGGTGGATGCAAATAGCCAAATCCAAAGGAGTTGAGGATATTGGCCACATGGAGGACAAACTTAGAGAAATGGGCAGAGAGTTAAGTGCTGTCAGACACAGAGAAGCAATCACAAGAAGTCACTTGGAAACTGAAAATGAATTGCTAAGAAGACAACTGCAAGAGAAAGAGACCCAACTGGCATGCATGGCCAGCTGGTCCATGGAGGCATTGCAATGTAGGACACCAACAAAATCCTATGGCATGTATCTCAAGGACCAATGGATGAAATTTCAGATCAAGACTTTGGCACAAAGAGGCACAATGCCTTTCCAAGATTACAGGCAGTTTATGGACCTGTGTGACCAAAGCACATCAGAAGATAAGGCAAAGATGGCAGAATTCTATCTGCATAACATGGCCCTCATAGACATGAATGTGTGGGACCCCAATGCTAGGCTAGGGGACCTGCAACTAATGGCCATGGCCTCATGGATGAACCATGAAGAGTTAAGGGTAGTAGAAATAAGAAAGTTGATGATAAAGGAGCAGAATGAGCCCTTAATGATCAGAGCTGAGCCATCAGACCCCATGGCACTCATCAGCACACATAACCTGCTTGCACATAATCCTTAGATTTCCCCTAGATATATCAGTGATTAGGCTCAAGCCATTGCACATTTTGAGGATATGGAAGGTTACTTGGGGATGACTGTGTGCATGCTTGTATGAGGAGATGGAACACCTTACCACACAGTCTGCAGATCAGGGAGTATCACTCCCCAATGAGGATGAAAGAGGCATTAAGGAGAGTGCCAATGTACAAGCACTCCATGCAGAGGCTGCAGGTCAATTGGATTGGCCTCAAATTGAGTCCCCCACTGCTGCTAGGAATGCTAGAAGGCAGAAAAGAAGAAGAAGAGCAACAATAGTGGGAAGAGGTAGACAGAAAGGTAGGATTCTATGACAAAGAGGAGGAGACCACATCAGAAGCATGGGATGCTAGGGAGGCCACCAGGGCCATCAAAGATGAGGAGATGGACTAAGTTGCTCAGAGGATGAGCAACACTTTTAGTGGGGGATGATGATGAGCCTCATAAATGGGTAATTATATGGGCTCATTTTACCTCCTAACCTAGTAAAATCAACCATTCTCTTAGCTTATTGCATGATTTTCTGATTATATTTATGCTTGTAGAGTGAGTTCAGTTAGTTATGATGCCATTAGGTCTAAGATGTGTTTGATGCAGATTATTGATGATTTTTGTGGTCAAAGTCAAGGATCCAGCAGACAAATGGCAACAATAACTCAAAGTGGACAAAGGAGAGGACTTATAAGAGGGAATCCCCCTCATTTATTACTCCTCACTTCGAACTTCCCTTCATTTAGCTCGAAGTACAAGCAGCCAAGTCATGCATTAGCAGGTAGCCGAGCAAAGTGGAGGATAATTGATGTTTATCTCGAGTTTTGGGAGCCAAGCCTCCCTGATTTTGAGGAAGCTATTGGGAGCTTCATTTGTATAAGTAGAGAGGCCTAGGGCCTCACTAGGGAGTTGGTCAAATTTTTGTTGAATTTTTGCTGCAGTTTTGCCTATGTAAACTCTGCTCAACTTCGAGCTTATTATTTTGACAGTTCATGTAATCTTGCTATTGTTTTGGAAATAAAGATGGAATCCTTTTTGAGTTAGCATTGAGTTACCTCAGAGGGCTGAAGCTCTTGGGTTAGGGCCCAATCCAAGCAGCCAAGCTCCTCTTTACTTGTATTTATATGTTTCATTTCAGTTTGTAGATTAGGTTGCTGTTAGATGCATTCCTTTTATGGTTAAGAATAGGTTGCTTTTGATGATTCAGTAGTTTGCTTCCATTTATGCTTTCTATAATTGTTAATTTATGGTATGTTCTATGCTTATAACAGTTTACTTCTTTTTCTTATTATATTCCACCGATTAGCAATCACATGTACATAAAGTAAAGTGTAGATAGAACATTAAACGATCGACAGAAAACAAGCCAAGACAAGAGACACAAGATGTGGCGGCTAGCCAGGGACAAACCCCACAATGTGTGGGGAAACCCTTTGATCAAATCTTCTTTTATCTTCAATAATTCAGCAGAGAGAAATAGTACAATAAATCTGATTCATATCAGCAGTAGCAAACCCTAGATCAGTAGCATCAGCATTAGCGACTTAATTATCAAACTAGGGCAGACCATATCTCACAAACCGACAGTCGGATTGACTTCATTCCACCACCAAAAGTTTCGGCTTCCAGAGGAGGTTCAGATGAACCTACAACGTAGTTCAGATGAGGAGATCTTCTAGGCCACACAAGTCAATCTTTACTTCTACAGTTGCAGCTTCAGTTTCAGCAGTTTCCAGCTTCAAACTAGGGCAGTCGATATCTTGCAAACCGTTCGTCGGATTGACTTCATTCCACCACCAAAAGTTGCAGCTTTCAAAGGAGGTTCAGATGAACCTACAACGCAGTTCCAAAGAGGAGATCTTCTAGGCCACGCAAGTCAATCTTTACTTCTGCAGTTGCAGCTTCAGTTTCAGCAGTTTCCGGCTTCAAACTAGGGCAGTCGATATCTTGCAAACCGTTCGTCGGATTGACTTCACTCCACCACCAAAAGTTGCGGCTTTCAAAGGAGGTTCAGATGAACCTATAGCGCAGTTCCAAAGAGGAGATCTTCTAGGCCACGCAAGTCAATCTTTACTTCTGCAGTTGCAGCTTCAGATTCAACAGCTTTCGGCTTCACATGTGTGAGAGAGAGAGACCCATTTCAGCGCAGTAGAGAAGAGACTCATATCTGCGCAATAGAGAGAGAGAGATGTGATGAGATGAGTGAGTCTAAATGAGGAAAAGTCCTCTTATATTTATACACAACGTTGGTGGGTGAATAGATGCGACTGTTGGGCTTCTGAGCCTACATGAGTTGTAGGTCGGCTTGATAATAATTCCATAATCAAAATAAATTCATATCTCCATGAATACTTATCGGAATTGGATGATCTTTATATCAATCCTACACCTCTCGACGAGAGGAATCTAATAAAAACATTATTAGCCATGAATAAGATGACCCACATGAAGTTTTTCCCTGGTTGCCAATTTTAACACTCCCTCTGAACCATGGAGAACTTCATCTGCAATCTGTCTATCGGTCATTACTATTCGTCCATCAAATGCACTGCCTTGTAAAGCCTGACCCTTGCCCTGCTCTGCTCTATTTTGCCTGTTCTGCTTTGTCTTGTTCTGCCCTGCACTGATTTGTACTGATTTGTTCTGTTCTTCTCTGCTCTTGCATTGTTCTGTTCTACTCTGCTTTTGTTCGAATTATGAAGAAGAAGAAATGATCGAGGATGTATCATACTAACTCAAAGTCAGTCTCAGAGTATGTACCACTGGTCCCAGACCAGTCTCAACCAACCCAAAGTCAGCGTCATAGTGAGTACAACTCCAATGGTCCTAGACCAATATCATCCTCCACTGACTCAAAGTCAGTCTCAGAGTATGTACCACTGATCCTAGACCAGTCTCAACCGACCCGAAGTCAGCATCATAGTATGGTACAACTCCTACCACTGGTCCCAGACCAGTATCATTGATCCCAGATCAATGGAGGTCATCCTAGCGTAGGGAGTACGGTAGTTACAACGATGCGTCCATCGGTACTACTATGGTCCCTAACTTCATTTCCCTGCTCATTGATAAGATGAGAGGTACTTCCCATGAGTCCCAGACTGCATGGGTAGGATGCCTCGACAGGAGTACTAATCAATCCTATCCTCACAGGAGAACACATCAATCCTGCTACAATTGCCATGGAGAACACATCAATCCAGGCCGCCATGGAGAACACATCAATCCAGGCCTCACAGGAGAACACATCAATCCTGCTACAATCGCCATGGAGAACACATCAATCCAGGCCTCACAGGAGAACACATCAATCCTGCTACAATCGCCATGGAGAACACATCAATCCAGGCCTCACAGGAGAACACATCAATCCTGCTACAATCACCATGGAGAACACATCAATCCAAGCCTCACAGGAGAACTAATCATCCTGCTACACAAGAGAGCGAATCATCCTGTTCCACAAGAGAGCGAATCATCTTGTCCCACAAGAGAGCGAATCATCTTGTTCCAGTGTGCACCACCAGGGGAGGGTGAGTCACCCTGTGGTCGTATGTTGCTCCAATAATAACCGCAAGCCTTCAGAGCTCCCAGAGCTCAATGTATGCAACATGCAGGACCCTTGTACAAGGGTTTCTTACCGACTCCAAGTCGTTTGGGAAAATCACAGATTAGATCTTTCCTCGGGGCTTTGACAAGGTGTATCAACCTGTACATCATCTTAATGCGATGGAGCCTCCTTGCTCATCAACTTACCATATCCAAAATGATGTCTATCTACTGGAGCAATCGACGAATACGGGATTCCTCAATAATTGAATCCCACCTCTGGTTGTTATAGAGAATCACAGTGGTATCCAATGTAAATCCAAACAACTCACTGAAGAGCTTTCGCAACCAGACTACCTCACACGAGGTTATGCTAGCAACAATATATCCTGCTTCGGCGGTGCTCAAAGCCACCGACTTCTGCTTCCTGCTCATCCAGGATATCGAAGCAGATCCCAAGGTGAAACAGCACCCGGAAGTGCTCTTACGGTCCACCACACTGCCTGCCCAATCAACATCAGTATATCCAAGTAGTCTCACATCTCTGACAGTGTATCTTAATCCATGAGAGATTGTGTCCTGAAGACATCTCAGAAGATTCCTGGCATCAATCCAGTGAGGCTCAACCAAATATGAGCTCACAATGCTAACTGAAAAAAATATGTTCGGACGAAGGTTCACCAAGAACATCAATGCGAATGAGTTTATGAAACTCAGAGGCATTTCCCAAATCTGGTCCGACATCACTACCATATAACTTCTAAAAGTTAAGATCCTCGAGGTAGTCACAGGCTTGCAGTCCATCATACCAAATCTTTCCAATATCTTTACCACATATTTCCCTTGAGATAGGAAAATTTCCCTTGGCTTCTGCCATACTTCAACTCCTAGGAAGTAGTGCATCAGTCCTAGGTCTTTCATTTCAAATTCAGAGGCCAGCTCCCTCTTACATTTGTGAATGAGAGGGTCTGCACCTGTTAGAAAGAGGTCATCCGCATACAATACCAGTATGAGAGGCTTGTCATCTTCAACCTTAAAGTAAAGGTTAGGATCGGCTTCACTCCTAGTGAATCCCAGCTTCATCAAGTAGCTATCGATCCTCTCATACCATGCTCGAGGTGCTTGCTTCAGCCCATAGAGAGCTTTCTTCAACCTGCATACATGAGATTTTCGATCATAAATCTCAAATCCTTCGGGTTGCTCCACGTAGACCTCTTCTTTGATCGAGCCATGCAAGAATGCAGTCTTGACATCCATCTGACGTAGGTTCCATCCTTGTGAAGCGGCAAGGGCTATGATCGAGCGGATGGTCGTATATCTGGCAATAGGTACAAATATCTCATCATAGTCTATACCTTCCTTTTGGGAGAAACCTCGAGCAACAAAACGAGCCTTATACTTTTCCGTGCTTCCATCTGCTGCATGCTTTATCTTGTAAAGCCATTTTGAAGTAACAATTGTCTTGTCCAGGGTCTGGGAACTACTTCCCAGACATCATTCTCCATAATAGACTCATATTCTACGGTCATAGCATCCTTCCATACTTGATGCTTGACGGCATCTGAGAATGACGAAGGCTCATTTTGTATGATCGTGCTCATGATGGTCAGGTATCCTTGATACCTATTAAGTTTCTTACTTTGACGGAAGGTTCCTCAGGGTGCAGCATGTCCTTTAGCATCATCAAGTATCCCCCTAAGCCATGAAGGCCTCTTCCTAGAAGAGGAAGGCTCATGTGGATGAGAATCTATCAGATCCATGGGTTCTTCTACATCAGGCATTGATTCATCATCCTTTTCTTTCGGTTCCCTGGTGTTGGCTTCTTGAGAGCTCCTCAAAGTCGAAAGATTGTTCACCTTGCAGTGAACTTTTCTTTAGGAGTCTTGGAACCCAATGCTTGATGAGGGCATCAATTTTGTACATATACGACGGTGATTGTAGTTTCAGCCCATAGAAACATCAGAAGTCTTTGATCATGTAGCATGGCCTAGACAACTTCCATCATTGTGCGGTTCTTCCTTCCCACCACACCATTAGGCTCAGGAGTATGTGGTGTAGTAATCTCCCTCTTAATGCCAACCTCAGGTATGCCTGAGTGAACCAATTGTAATATATCAGAGGTCTTGCTTTGGCTTGAGGGGAATGGTCCCCTTTTGAGCTTTCCTTCAGCATATCCTGGACATACACCTTCATTCTCTGTTCAGAATTCGAGCATCCCTATCACCATTTGTCTTACACCGAGTATAGCTTTATAATGAAGGGGGGAAAACCTCTAATGCCAAAGTTCGGACTGAAGAGATGTGTCATAAGACATGACACCTAGCAGAGTTCCATCGAACTAATATAATGAATCACTAAACCCAAGAGTAAAGGCATCTTTAACATTATTTTTCCATATACATACCTTGCCATCGCTGAAGGTTACCTTGTAGCCTTTGTCTTCCGTTCTCGAGATGGACACTAGGTTCTTTTTGAGGTCAGGTGCATTTAATACATCCTGGAATTTCTGGCCTTCTTGAATGCTTGTCCTCTTCCTTGATTCCCAGCTCTCCTCTTACCTTTGCTTTTGAATTTGTCATTCCTTTGATTTCCATCAGAGGGATTTTGATCATCGTCCTAGAGTGAGTCCTTTCTATCAGGGCACTCCCTTGCGTAGTGACTAACATCGTCATTTTCTTCTAGCCTTAGGTCCAGCCTTTCCTTTTGATTTAGTCCCGGAATTATTTCTTTTCTTTGCATGAAAAGAAAAGGCAGCAGGAGGACCTTTAGGCATGGGCATTTCTTACACTTCTTCCCTTGTTTCTTCTTGAATGCATCTAGCCATTAATTCCTTGAAACCAGGAATTACATTATAGTTCAGAAGAGTAGTCCTGAACACATACCATTCAGATGGTAATCCTTCAAGAGTTGTGAGTGCCATTTCTCTGTCAGTAATAGTTTCCCCAATAGATAGGAGATCGTTCTTGATCTTGGTGATTCTTAAGAAGTATGCTTGCATACTTTCATCTTTACCCTTCTTGATTTCCCTCAGCTTATTTCTAAGAAACAAAACTTGATTTGCATCATTAACTTTAAATAAACTCACCAGTCTATCGTAGATTTCCTTGGAGGTGTCTAGATCAAAGATGTAGGTCACCAAGCGCTTGTCAATAGAGTCCTGGATGATCTTCTTTGTTTTGACTTCTCCATTTTTCCATTTGTTCCAGGCAGCAGCAGATGCATTTGATGAAGGCTCAATAATATTGCCTCTTACATGGTCCAGCACTCCTTGATCTTCAAGGGTTAGATCGATAGACATCTTTCATCCGTGATAGTCAACTTTCTCACGGAGCTTGTCTTCAGCAGGAAAGAGTGTTGAGGACCCCATAGTTCTTTTAGGATAGCCTTGCCAATCTTTTCTTCAATGATTGCTCTTGCTCTTGCTCGGGCTTTGTCTTCACCTCAGCTCTGATACCATGTTAAGTTATGGTATGTTCTATGCTTATAACAGTTTACTTCTTTTTCTTATTATATTCCACCGATTAGCAATCACATGTACATAAAGTAAAGTGCAGATAGAACATTAAACGATCGACAGAAAACAAGCCAAGACAAGAGACACAAGATGTGGCGGCTAGCCAGGGACAAACCCCACAATGTGTGGGGAAACCCTTTGATCAAATCTTCTTTTATCTTCAATAATTCAGCAGAGAGAAATAGTACAATAAATCTGATTCATATCAGCAGTAGCAAACCCTAGATCAGTAGCATCAGCATTAGCGACTTAATTATCAAACTAGGGCAGACCATATCTCACAAACCGACAGTCGGATTGACTTCATTCCACCACAAAAAGTCTCGGCTTCCAGAGGAGGTTCAGATGAACCTATAGCGCAATTTAGATGAGGAGATCTTCTAGGCCACGCAAGTCAATCTTTACTTCTACAGTTGCAGCTTCAGTTTCAGCAGTTTCTGGCTTCAAACTAGGGCAGTCGATATCTTGCAAACCGTTCGTCGGATTGACTTCGTTCCACCACCAAAAGTTGCGGCTTTCAAAGGAGGTTCAGATGAACCTACAACGTAGTTCCAAAGAGGAGATCTTCTAGGCCACGCAAGTCAATCTTTACTTCTGCAGTTGCAGCTTCAGTTTCAGCAGTTTCTGGCTTCAAA
Source organism: Pinus tabuliformis (assembly GCA_031772625.1). Classification (NCBI taxonomy): domain Eukaryota; kingdom Viridiplantae; phylum Streptophyta; class Pinopsida; order Pinales; family Pinaceae; genus Pinus; species Pinus tabuliformis. The sequence continues at coordinate 1,703,941,324 of CM062819.1, forward strand.
CTAGGGCAGTCGATATCTTGCAAACCGTTCGTCGGATTGACTTCATTCCACCACCAAAAGTTGCGGCTTTAAAAGGAGGTTCAGATGAACCTACAACGCAGTTCCAAAGAGGAGATCTTCTAGGCCACGCAAGTCAATCTTTACTTCTGCAGTTGCAGCTTCAGATTCAACAGCTTCCGGCTTCACATGTGTGAGAGAGAGAGACCCATTTCAGCGCAGTAGAGAAGAGACTCATATCTGCGCAGTAGAGAGAGAGAGATGTGATGAGATGAGTGAGTCTAAATGAGGAAAAGTCCTCTTATATTTATACACAACGTTGGTGGGTGAATAGATGCGACTGTTGGGCTTTTGAGCCTACATGACTTGTAGGTCGGCTTGATAATAATTCCATAATCAAAATAAATTCATATCTCCATGAATACTTATCGGAATTGGATGATCTTTATATCAATCCTACACCTCTCGACGAGAGGAATCTAATAAAAATATTATTAGCCATGAATAAGATGACCCACATGAAGTTTTGCCTTGGTTGCCAATTTTAACAATAATAGGTTAAGCAGTGATAAAGAAAAGATTCAAAAGGCTAGCAATAGTGCCTTGGCCTCTCTTCCTCCCTTTGGGACAATGGTTTGAGGCAAAGACCCTCTTGCTGCCCCAAAAACACAGATTTTACTCCTAGCGTTTGCAGCCTTCTAGTTGGTTCATAATCTAGTTTGCTTTGCTTCAAAACTTCTTCATCATGTTCATTTCCTTATTTGCAACAATCTTCTTTCATGTAATGGTTATCAGAATTTTCTTCCATAGATCATAGTTTACTTTGTTGCAAAACTCTGTTTTTTAGATGCACTTATTTCCTTGCTTTCTTAATCTCATTGGTTGATTGTCAGTTGTTTATGCAGCAGATATCTTCTAGTAGCAGTCCAGCCTATCAGCCATTCCATCATCCATCTGATCAATGCCCTACAGGTCACCCAAGTCTCCCCTCAATTCTACCTTAGTTTCCTGTATTTTGCATAGAATTTCCTCTCTCTTTTCTTGAGCAAATCCAATCATCTTTTTCTCTCCTAATAATTCTTGGTAGACCCTAGGTGCCCTAACACTTCATTCCAACCTTCATCTACCTTCTCCACCCACTCTCACACCTTCAAAACAGTGAAAACTGCTCTCGGCCTCCTCTTGTAGGCCTCCTGTAGATTTCCTGTGTCCTCCTATAGATTTTGCTGTAGGCTTTCTTTTGAAGGCCGAGTGTGGGAAAAGCCTCCAGAAGGCCACCTGAGACCTCTTAGGACCCATCCACACCATCCTACATCCTCTCAAGTCCCAAAACCACCCTCCAACACCACCTATTCGCTACCACATTGACAAACAAATAAATTACATGCATGACAAATTCACATAAAAATACATAAAAATCCAAAAAGATGCTTTTTATTCATTTGCTTCCAGAAATAGCTTAGGTAGATGTTGTGTACTTCCTTGAGTAGATAATGGCATTCTTTTCATGGTTTTCATAGTGTTTTCTGCAAAAGTAGGATTAGTGGTTAATTAGGATTTCCTTGGTTTGCTTTACATTTCAGTGTTCCTTTTTGCAAGTAGAATAGCATCAATAGAGTAATCTCTTTTTCCTTCCATCACATATAAAGCTTCTTCTGGAATCCATAGAAGTTGGCTTGAGCTCCTAGTGATCTTGTGCCGGCTGATCAAGTGATAACCTGCAGTAAGAACTAGTACTTGTGCATACAACACCGTTGCTTCCAAGTTTGTTACGAACTACCAGGTTGATAAGAGTAAAGTAGGCAGCCCAGGAGTTGCAGCATTATTACTACAATACGGGTGCTCACCAGTTACAAGGGAAATACATTTCTTATTCGGAGTTACAAGTAGCATTTATGGTTTAACTAGTGGGACCCCTATTTGTAATAATAATTTTTATTTATATACAACTACTCTAATGATTCCATTCCTCCTACCTATTTCCCGCACCCAAAATGATTGAAAAATTAATAATAGATCATAACTAAGTGAGAGTAATAAATAAAAGAAAGAATCCGTAAGAATGGGAAAATAATTTTATAAGAGGCATGTTGAAGCTTTGAGAGTTGCTACAATTGATTTCCTTATTCATACTTATTATTTCTATGGGTTGAAAACTTTGTTGATAGTACGGTAACCTCTAGAGAGTGACATGAAAGGAAAGTGAGACTGAATTTTTGGCTCTTTTCTCAAGGTGTTTATTAATCTACATTTCTATTTGCACTTATTAGAATCTATGAACATATTTAAGGCTAATGTGTGTATATTTTGTAGAAAATCAATTATGCATTGCATTGTCCTTCAGGTGGTCCAAATAGTTTTATGAAATCTTCATTTGTTTCCATGTAATTTGATATGTTTTGTATGGGTCTTTGGTATCTAAAGCTATTTGATAATTCCTTGGTCCAAGTTCTCATAGGAATTTGTAAAATTTATTAGTTTAAGATTTATTCTTGGTTATTAATAAAGGATGATTGTTAGGTCCCTATAATACTAGTGATTCCCCCATTACTATTGTTATTGTGACCCTTATTGTTATTGTTGTGCCCCTATTGTCCCCATATTGTTATTATTGTGCCCCATAGAAGCCCACTATTGTTATTGTTGTGCCCTGATATTATTATTGTTATGTCAACTTTGATTATATTGCAACCCCTTAGACTCCTATATATAGAAAGGAGGTCTTGTCATTTGTATCATCCAAGAATTGTTCATTTGTGTAATGTAAAGGGGGTTTCCCCCTCTAAGAGGTTGATTCTGAAGTCATTGATCTATCTTTTCTATCTTTTTGTGAGCTGGTTTCTTAACATTTGGTATCAGAGCTTTGGATTCTAGGGTTTCGCTACTCCAAACAGGTCATCGTGGAATTTTCGCTATAACGTTTTTCTACGAAGTTTCAGAAGCTAAAAAAAACCCATTTGAGCAGAAATCGTTCTAAACCTCAAGTCCGAATTTTAGATCTATTCTCGCTTTATTTTCAGAGATATGATCTGAGGAAGTTAGGGTTTTTGCAGACTGCCGAATTACATTCCAAACAGGTGACCTTCGGAAAATCATCATAGCTTTCTCTCTGAGCATCAGATTGAAATTTCATAAGAAGTTACAAAGAGAGGATGGATTGTAGTTTTCTATGTATCTTTTTCAGATCTAAAGGTTGAAACAGTCACACGTGGCACGTTGTACAAGTTTTCTCTATTGAAAAATTATATAATCAAATCTTCTTGGGAGATTGGGCATAACTCTTTCTTGGGGAATGCAATTTTGATTAGACTGGTGGCATTGGAAAGAGGACTCAGAGGGCTACGCAAGAAGCAATTTTAGACCTTAGAGATCTACAATTATAGAGATACAATAGATTCAATATCGAGCTTCTACAAAGCAAAAAAAGGTGTGTAGTATTTTTAGAATTTTTCATATGTTTGGGTTGAAAAATTAGTTTGAAGTTCAAAGGGAATAGTGAAGCATAATTATCATTAATTGATGCCCCGAAGAAAGAAAATGGAATCACCTAGTAAGAAACTAGAAAGCTCTAGCATGACTCATGAAGAAGAGGAAGAAATGCAACATGACATATCAAAATTATGAGACCAAGTGCAACAAATTTCACTCTCACAAAAGGTAACAGAAGCTAAGATTGATGGTTTAAAGAAAGGCGTGGAAGCTAAGATGAATGGTGTGGAAGCTAAGATGAATGGCATGGATGCTAAGATGGATGGTATAGAAGAAAAACTGAAAGGCGACATGGAATATTTGAAGATAGATTTGACTAAGTTGCTACAAGAAATGCTTACTAATGGTGAAAGGGTAGTAAAGGAAACTCATGATGAGAACAAAATAAATGTTAATAATGATTTCATAGACTCTAATGTTGGATTGAAGATCCACCATGTTCCAAAGATCGATATGAGGAAGTTTGATGCAAGGATCTCGTAACATGGACACTACAGATGGAACAATATTTAGATCTCCATAATGTGCAAAACACACAAAAGGTATGCATTACAACTTTATATTTGGAATGAAATCAGTTTGTATGGTATCGATGGCTTTTCTCTCGTAAACAAATTGTCACTTGGGCAATTTTTACTGAAGAAATGATAGCACATTATGAGGATAAAAAAATCAACACTTTTTTTAGCGAAGTGATAAACCTCAAACAAAAGGGTTCAATGATGGAGCACATTGAGGACTTCCAAAAATTGAATATAAGGGTAAACGATATTCCAAAGGAGAATAGGATGATGTGTTCATAAGGACTTTAAAGGATAACATCCAACATGAGGTTCGCCTTTGGGAACCTGACTCATTAGAGAAGGCATTCAGGTTGGCAAGAAAATTGGAAAGCAAAATTATGGCAACAAGGAACCCTACCACTCACAACTATAAGGATGGAAGTGTTGTTTTCCCTAGCCTTCCACAACCTACAAGGTTGACACCCCAACAATTAGAAGAAAAAAGTGTAAAAGGGCTTTGTTACAACTGTGATAACAAATATACTAAATGTCATAAGTGTGCTGAGAAGAAATTATTTTACATAGATTGTGAAGAGGAGGAAGAAAAGGAACAAGAAATGTCAAAGGAAGAGGATTTACACCAGGAAAAAACCCTAGAGAAAGAAGAAATGAATCTGACCATATCTTGTAATGCATTGGTTGGAATTACCACTCCTCAAACTATCAGGATAGAAGGACACATCAAGAAGAAAAAGGTAATAGTGTTGATTGATTCAGGCAGTACCCATAATTTTATTCATTGTAAGATAGCTAAGGAATTGAATTTCTTCTTATATCCAGCACAAGAGTGTCAAGTGATGGTTGCAAGTGGAGGAACCATAAATTTCTCTGGAAAGTGCCATAATATCAATCTATCCATGGGAGAATATGTATTGAGTAGCCCAATGCTTTCCATTCCAATGGGTGGTGCTGATGTTATACTCGGAGTCCAATGGCTACAATCCTTGGATACAATAACTTTTAATTTTCAAGAACTTTTCATGAAATTTTCTTCGGAAGGAAATGAAGTTGAATTAAGAGGTATCACAGGGAAACCAGGAAAGATAATCAACTCTAATGGGATGACAAAGCTTCTAAAGAAAGAACAACGAGGTGTAATTGCACAATTATGTTCGCTAGAGGTTCCCACATCGAAATCATATATTTATCCTCATCCGGATCTTGGGGGGAGGCCCCCAAGATCTAAAAGATTGAAATGGATTTTGGGGGAGAGGCCCCCAAGATCTGAAAAATTGAAATGCTAGAAGAAAAAGAGGAGAATTCCCAATAAACAAAACCACAAAGAATTTTTTTTATTAAAACGGAGAATAACTGTAAAAGCTACATTGTGGCAGACAAACTGTCCTTTTACAAAATGTGATTTGTTACTTATAGTCTTTTTCAGTTACAATACCACGGGTCAATTCCATGGGTGAATGAATACCATGGGTGGATGTCACAATACCATGGGTCAATTCCATGGGTGGATGTCACAATACCATGGGTGAATGAATACCATGTGTGGATGTCACTTACAATACAATGGGTAAATTCCATGGGTTGATGAATAACATGGGTTGATGAATACCATGGGTTGATGCCATTTTCTATTGGGATCATTCCTCCCTCCTTAAGAAGCAATGGTCCCCATTGCGTGAAGTTCCCTACATAGCCTGGGGTGGGAGGGCACATCTCCAAAGAACCCAAGCTGAATGCTGCTATGCTGAAACTGATGAATGTGAAGTAGGTGCCTACTAAAGCGGGGTGGGAGGGCACGTCTCCAAAGGGAACCCATTCTGAATGCTGCTCCATAATTAAAATGGACATACCTCGGTCAATATAACTCAGAATATTTATTATAACCCGTTTTTAGAAACAGAAGGACCATTTTGCATCTTCCCATGTGTTGGAAATCCTTATCTGGACACTCTAGAATCTCATATTCGCGCTGCAACTTTTTTGCCATCACAAAAGAAACAATAGCTAATTTTAAATCAGCGATATCTCCCACATCCAAACTCCAATTCGACCCATTTTTTTTTGAAATGGAGAAAGTTTTCGAGAGGAGCTCAGATCTACAATCACGTTTATGAAATTTTCTTCCAAAATTGCAAAAAAAAAAAGGAGAGCCACCATCCACGAATTGCCGTCAGAAACATTTCTGCAACATAGTTGATTTTAAATCAACGATACCTCACTCATCCGGACTCCGATTCGGTCAATTTTTTTTTGAATTTGGGTATTTTTTCACAAGGAATCCAGATCTATTATTTTTTTTTTGTAAATTTTGCACCAAAAATTTCAGATTTGATCTACAAACTCTCTGCCCAAAAACATTCCCGCAAAAAAATGAAAAAAAGAAAAATTCTTCCTTGGCCCAAGAAAATGCTATGTGGAGGACATGGCACATGCCTGAAGTTTGCTGAATATTGCTGCAAAATTTGAAACTGAAATATGAATCAACCCTCATTCCCATGGAATCATAATCTCCTATGATACCACTGATCAGATCTTGGGGGGAGGCCCCCAAGATCTAAAAGATCGAAATGGATTCTGGGGGAGAGGCCCCCAAGATTTGAAAAATTGAAATGCCAGAAGAAAAAGAAGAGAATTCCCAATAAATAAAACCACAAAGATTTTTTTGTTTTAAAACGGAGAATAATTGTAAAAGCTACATTGTGGCGGACAAACTGTCCTTTTACAAAATGTGACTTGTTACTTATAGTCTTTTTCAGTTACAATACCACGGGTCAACTCCATGGGTGAATGAATACCATGGGTGGATGTCACAATACCATGGGTGAATGAATACCATGGGTAAATTCCATGGGTTGATGAATAACATGGGTGGATGAATACCATGGGTTGATGCCATTTTCTATTCAGATCATCTCCAAATCTCCAAAAAGTCTTGGACAATCATTCCAAGGTATTTGAGACTCCCAAAGGTCTCCCACATATTCGTGATCATGATCATGATATTCATTTGATTCCAAGAAGTGTTCCTCCAAACATCAGGCCTTATAGATATCCATATGCCCAAAAGAGTGAAATTGAACGTATGGTTGCAGAAATGCTAGAGGCTAGTACAATTCAACCTAGTCAAAGTTCTTTCTCTGCTCCAGTAGTGTTGGTGCACAAGAAGGATGGATCATGTCGCATGTGTCCGGATTATAGGGATCTCAACAAGCTCACTATTAAAGATAAATTTCCCATTCCTGTCATTGATGAACTATTGGATGAATTGCATGTATCAATTTACTTCACCAAGTTGGATCTTCATTAAGGATATCATCAAATCAAAATGAAGACTGAAGACATTCTGAAAACAACATTTAGAACTCATGAGGGTCATTATGAATTTTTGGTCATGCCTTTTGGCCTTACCAATGCACTTTCTACATTTCAAGGTTTGATGAATCCCATTTTCAAACCCTTCCTTCGAAAATTTGTGTTAGTATTTTTTGATGATATACTAATCTATAGCAAGTCTTGGAATGATCATGTTCAACATGTTGATAGGGTGCTCAAGCTATTGGAGGAGAAACAATTATATGCAAAAAGCTCCAAATGTTTCTTTGGAGTACAATAGGTGGAATATCTGGGTCATATTGTATCCCATGGACGTGTTAAGGTAAACGCTAGCAAAATTAAAGCCATTAAGGAATGGAAAATCCCCACATCCATAAAACATCTGCGATGATTTCTCAGGTTGACAGGGTATTATCACAAGTTTGTTAAGAATTATGGGAGAATAACAGCACCTCTAACAACATTATTGAAGAAAGATGCATTTTTATGGACTCCAGAAGCAATGAAGGCCTTTGAACATCTTAAAGATCCAATGTGCCAAGCACCGGTTTTAGCTACATCAGAATTCACAAAAACCTTTATTGTGGAATGTGATGCCTTAGGAAACGGAATCGGTGCTATTTTAACGTAAGAAGAAAGACCCATTGCTTTTGAAAGTTGTCCAATCAAAGGAAAGTATTTATACAAAGTTATTTATGAGAAGGAAATGTTGGCAATACTATGTGCACTTAAGAAATGACGACCCTACCTAATGGCAGACACTTCAAGGTAAAAATGGATCATGATAGTCTTAAATACTTTATAGAACAAAGATTATCTTCAAAAGAGCAGCAAAAATGGGTCACAAAGGTGTTGGGTTATGACTTTGAAATCATCTACAAGAAAGGGAAGCAAAATGTTGTGGCAGATGCACTCTCAAGAAAGGATGAGGATGTGGAAGCATTGCTTTGTTCCATTTCTATTATCCAACCAGATTGGATAAACGAAGCAAGGGATGAATGGAAGAATGATGAAGAAGTGTGGGCACTCATTCAAAAGATACAATAAGATCCCAGTACATCTGATACATTTAGCTGGAAAAATGATTCATTATGGTACAAATATCACTTATACCTATGTCAGAATTCCCAACTCAAACAAAATATTCTTATGGAATTGCACGCCTCTCCCTTAGGAGGGCACTCGGGATTTTTAAAAACTTACCACAGGGTTAAGAAGGAATTTTTTTGGGATGGCCTTAAATCTGATATTCAAAAGTTTGTGGCGGAATTTTTGGTTTTCCAACAAAATAAAGTTGAAACAATTAAGACCTCGGGTCTATTACAACCTTTATCCATTCCAAGTTAACGTTGGGAGGAGGTTTCAATGGATTTTATCATAGTTTTACCCAAGTCCGAAGGAAAGAGTGTTATCATGGTGGTAATTGATAGACTTACCAAGTATGCACACTTTTCTGCATTATCTCATCCATTTAAAGCCAGTACAGTTTCTACTGCATTTACGGAAACAATTCAAAAGCTACATGGAAACCCAAATATTATTGTAAGCGACAAAGATCCCATTTTCACTAGAAATTTTTGGATAGAATTATTTTCTTGTCTTGGTACTCAGTTAGCTCATAGCTCATCTTATCATCCTCAATCTAATGGGCAAACTGAGATAGTAAACAAATGTTTGGAAGAATATATTCGTTGCTTTGTATCTGATAAACAGACACAATGGGTCAAATTGTTGCCTCTGGCTGAATGGTGGTATAACACTTCCTTCCATATTGCAGCAAAAATGACCCCATTTATGGCACTTTATGGATATCACCCATCGTCCATCACATCATATTAAAGAGAAAATTCTAAGGTTCAAGCAGTGGAAGATCACATCGAGCATCAACAATAAGTTCTCCAACTCTTAAAGGATAACCTAACTTTGGCACAAAATAGAAAGAAACAATAGACATATCAACATCGCAGTGAAAGAAGTTTTGATGTAGGTGATTGGGTATTTCTACAGCTAGAACCATATAAACAAATGTCCCTCAATAAGCTAAGAAGGATACAAATTATCACCAAAGTATTATGATCCGTACAAGGTGTTGTAAAAGATTGGTACTATGGCATACAAATTGGAGCTTCCTGCAACTTCCCGAGTGCACCCAGTTTTCCATGTTTCATGCTTAAAGAAGGTTATTGGTGACGAGCTTCCAGTTCAAACAATATTGCCAAAAATTGACGAGGAAGGAAAAATCGTATTGGAACCTGAAGCAGTCACAGAAACAAGAACTCTTTAGCTACGAAATTGATCAATTTCAGAGTATCTCGTCAAGTGGAAGAACTTACGCACTGAAGATTCCACATGGGAGGATGAGAATTTTATACATAAGCATCCATAACTACTCAAGCGTTGAGAACAACACTTTTTTGAAGGAGAGGGACATGTTAGGTCCCTATAATACTAGTAATTCCCCCATTACTATTGTCATTGTGGCCCTTATTGTTATTGTTGTTCCCCTATTGTCCCCATATTGTTATTATTGTGCCCCATAGAAGCCCACTATTGTTATTGTTGTGCCCTTATATTATTATTGTTATGTCGACTTTGATTATATTGTGACCCCTTAGACTCTATATATAGAAAGGAGGTTTTGTCATTTGTATCATCCAAGAATTGTTCATTTGTAATGTAAAGGAGGTTGCCCCCTCGAAGAGGCTGATTCTAAAGTCGTTGATCTATCTTTTCTATCTTTTTGTGAGCTGGTTTCTTAACAATAATGTTTCATTCTCATCATTGCTTTTATTTATTGCATAAATAATTTTATGTTTTAAATACATGTTTTGTAAATATTTTTATTCAGGAGTGAATATACATTGTGGTCTATATAAAGGGTTGTTACCAAAAAAAATCTCTCACTTATTTACTACTTTCTCTAAGGAAATTTTCAAAATAGTTATGATCTTTACCACTATTATATACTTTTGCTTTAAAAAAAAACTTTTTTAGCAAGCCTAAGGCTACCTCTAAATTTTAACTCCGAACTTACTCATGTCTTTCTTCCCTGGAAAGATGGAAAAGTACATGTTTTTTATACTCACTTAATTTTAATTTTGTTTTATCGTCGTTATTTTCTTTAATTTCCTCTACGAATATTCATTTATTGTTTACATTTTGTATTCAGATTAGACTAGGATATTTTTATTCATTTTTCTTTTTATAAGGTTGTAAATAAAATACCTTTCCCTAAATTGAGATTTCTCATGAAATCGTTTTTCATGTGAAGTTAAGGCTTAAAACTCAAGATGACAATCTTGTCTACCTCATTTAGCATTGCGAGGTAAGGTGTTTTGTACAAATACTTTATTTGTGTAATCAATAGGCGACAATCCCTAAGGCTCTTGAAATGATTTTGTGAATGCTTCAATAAGTTGTTGTTGTTAACTACTTGTCACTACATCCCTTAAAGTTTGCTTTCATCTCCAACTTATTGCATTCTCCTTGCTACTTTTGTTCTCTAAAAACAACAATACAAGCTTCTTTGTGTTACCAATGATTCTTTTGGATTGATGAATGTTGATGAAAGAGAGTTTAGCTTTGTCCTTATGTGTATTTATGGACCATGCCTTTCCATCATTTATTAGTGAATGTTGATTTTTTCTCCTCCTAAGTATGGCATAACTCATGTATATGTATGGGATTTCTAATATGACTCCACATACATCTAACATAACCACACATGCAACCACAAAGTTATAATTGATGGTTAAATTTAATTTGCATTGTTTGTTCACTCTTAATTCTATGTCTTGTGTTACCCATCTTAGGGGGTATAGCTATAGATGGTCTTGTGTCTCTGGTGAGCCCTGTTATTGCACCAAGAGTGCTGCAATTCCCAAGGGCTCCTCAACTCTATTTATCAACCCAGGGTTCGTACAAACTTTGAGGTGATAGTGTTATATGCATAGTAGATGGGATTCTACTCATGCCACCCTCAACTAGGACATCTAATCAATAGTTCTTCAAGACCATTCCTCCTACTGAATTAGAATGGAATCTAGCTAATTAAGGTGCAATTTAGAAGCTACCTCTAACTATGAAAATGAAAATGCTATTAACTTCAACTTGCAAATGATATGGAAACAATTCATGAAAAGGAAAGAGCTAAACTACTTGCAGAAAGGAAACTACATTATCTTGCAATCATCCATCTAGTTATCAGATCTACTTGTAGAAAAGAAGTTAACCTATCAAACCATAATTCAAGATTTTATGTACCATCTAACTAGCTCACACTTGCATGTAAATCAATGTTCTATTTGTGCCAAATATGTGATAAGGAAACTAACACTATTTTGTTTTTTCAGTGAAGGAAAAGGAGGGTTTGGAGTGGCCTAGGAGCTTCCCTTGATCATGAAGTCACAACTGGGGGTCAACATCCTTCTAAACTAAGTCCAAGTTACAGTAAGGATCAAAACTGGTGAAGAAAAAGGCTGCTATAGGAGGCTACTATAGGTGCCATGTATTACTACAGGAGGGCCTGTAATGCTACAGAGGACTGCCGAGAAAGTTTAAGAGGTGAAAATGATGGTTTAAGGGTATGAAAAGGTGGATGGAGGTTGAGGTAAATGAGTGAAGGGTGGCCAAATCCCCTATCCAATCTCAAAGCCTTTTGAAGGCCTGTTTTGCATTAGGAGGGATGCTCTCGGTGACCCTAGGAAAATGATCTCATGAAATAGATTTTTTGGGTCAGAATTTGGGGTTCATAGGAAGAAGGTGAGGGATTCCAAGATGGAGGTGGTGAAGGTGCCATTGTCTGAATATTCTAACAACCCTACAACCATTACATGCATACATCCATTTGTTACTGACAGGATGAAACAACAAGTAGTGGAAAATATGAGTTGAATTCAAATGCTATCTAATATATGCTAGAACTCTAATCTAATCAATAAACCAAATCCTAAGCTACAAAAAGCACATGCAAAATAAGATGTCTAACACAAATTTCCTTCCAAGAAATAATAAAAACAATACTTTTGGGCTGTGGTTGTAAATCCTTCTATTGATGCTCCCATAAGAGAGGTGAGGTAGAGGTTGCAATCACAAATTTTGATGGATTATTCTCTACTAAAATGCAATAAAATAAGAAGTACTCTAAAACTAAAAGAGATACAAATACACAAGAGATACCTAAGCCACTGGGTTGGGCCCAAACCCAAGAGCCTCAACCCTTTGGAACTAACAATGAATCAACAAACAACTTCTCATTATCATTGAATAAAAGTCTAATACATCAAATAACAGTCAAAATAACAATGCCAAGTTCTTGAGCTCAATAGCTACCTAGCTGAAAACAAAACTCAAATCCTAATGAGCTCTTCTACATGCTTATTTATACAAGAGGGTAGCTACTAGCAACTCTCTAGAAAATAGGAATATTTGTCTCCTACAACTTGTGAATGATGGATCGTGTTCCTCATTACTTTCACTTGCTTGGCTGCCAATGATCTCGAGATTATAAGAGAGAGAATGTTGTGATCTTGGGCTGATTGAGGGAGTTAAAGAGGTGGAAAAGCCCCTATATTTTCTCCTTGTTGTCTACTCCGAACCCTTGCATATAAACACTTCAAAAATTACTCCATTTCCTGCAATTAAGCCATATTAGGCCACATGACATGACAAACATCTTGTATCCTTCTCACTAAGCATAATATAATAAAAAATGTAAATAAATGTGAGAAAGAGATAGTTCTAAAGTTGGAGGATGGCATCATGACACTTATAATGTACTTATGGATGAGCCTCATCGTCACCCCCTATTGAAATTGTTTCTCATCCTCTGAGCAAATCAGTCATACATGTGCATCTCTTTCATGGCCCTGGTGGCCTCCCTGACATCCCAGGGTTCCTCAGATTGTTTTCCCTCTTGGGGATAGAAACCTGCATTCTTCTCTATTTTTGTCCACTCCTTCTGCTCTCTTGCTTCATCTCTTCCTTCTTGTAGGCCTAATAGTAAGGGTGGACTGAGATTGAGTCCTATCCACATGACTTCCAAACTTTGCATGATCCTCTTGTATAAGGGTGTTCTCTCCAAGGCATTCCTTAGCCTTTTAGCGGAGTGATATTCTTTGATCTATAGGTTGTGGGGTAAGGCATGCCATCTCCTCTAGTAGGCTTGCAGGATTTTTGTTCCCAACAACTTGAATGTGTCTTCAAAGTGTAGGATGGCTTGTTCCTAGTTGGAAAGGTATTTAGGTGCTAAAACAACATCATTGGAGATGATGCCATGATTTCTAACAACAACCATTGGGCTCACTAACTCTGCCCTGATATACAATGGTTATTTTTCTTCCTTTGTCATTACTCTTTTCACTTCCTGGTCCCTTGCCTCCTCATGAGTAATCTAAGATGTTAATGCCATCAGTTGTGTATCCCCTAATATTGCATTGGGATCCCAAAAATTCATATATGTTAGAGTGAGGTTGTGTATGTAAAATTCAACCAATTTTGCTTTGTCTTCCATGTTAGCTTGGTTGCAAAATTCAATGAACTATTTGTAATCCTGAAAGGGAATAGATCCATGTTGTGCCAAGGTTTTGATTTGGAATTGAAACCACTATTCTTTGAGAAAGAGGGCATAAGACTTTGATGGTTGTATGCACTACAATGCCTCCATGGAGAGGCTTTCCATGGTGGCAAGTTGTGTTTCTTTTCTTGTGGCCTCTCTCTCAACCTCATAGTTTATGCCTGTAACTTCTCCTTCATTATAGACTCTCTCCTAACTCCATTCTTGTTCTCAACATCCTTTTCTTTGGCAATGAAGAAAGTCTTTTTAGCAGTGACACTGGTGGCTTTGTCCTCTTTGATCCACTTGATCCCTAGAGGTAGGGTTGTTACTCAGCTAATTATTTTAGGGCTAAGAGAGATAACCAACCCCCTCACAATAGTGGTGGAATTGTCCTCTATTTGGGAATTCAGAGCCATGGAAAATTCAAGGGCAAGGTCATCATCATACCCCTTCAGTAACTCAAAGAATCCTAGCCATTGGTGTCTTCTAAAAATGTCTACCATAGGAGTGTGTAGGTGGATTCTCTTAGTATATGAGGGCTCCCTCCTATTAAATCCTCTCCCCATCTCTTCTTTATGTCCTTAATTAAGTGAGGGAGAGATGCTTCTTCTATAGCTTCAGTGTTTAATTTAGTGGCAGCAGTGAGTCAAAAACTCCTTGTCAATAACAATTGCCTATGTTTCAATCACTATACTGCTCAAAAAGACCTTTTAATTGCACAATTATATTGCCACTGTCTGTAGAATTTAAGTAGAATTTGCATGCAATTTGATGGATGGATGAAGGAGATGGTGACACTTACTTCTTTTCAAGTAGTCTGGGATGAAGATGGTAATTTGGAAATCAATTTGAACCTTTGTGGCCCTTTTTCACCTTCTCAATCTTCCTGTAGCAGTCTCTCGGCCCTCCTGTAGCAATTGCAGGTCTGCCTATAGCTCCTTCCTGTTGCAATTGCAGAATGGGGTTCGAAGCTCCTTGGTGGCACACTAAGCTTTTCCTCTCCCTAACTGTTTTTGAAATGAGCGAGTATGCAAAAGAAACCGAGCCCAAGTACATAATATGCCATTTTTGGTTTGAGGCTTGGAGCGTTGTGGTGACCTGGCAATCACACGGGGTTTCCTCTTTTGGACCGTTGTCCCCACTCTGAGTAATTATTTCTCCTTCCCTTGTAATCACCACCCACTATTTGTGATCCCAACTTGGTCGATGTGACATCTCCACGTTGCATGAGTGCTTACCATCACTTTTAGTTCACTAGCTAAGGGTGGCCAAGTTAACTGGCCACCTCCAGCTTATTAAAACATCCCCTCTCGACATTTATACATTTTCATTATTCACACATAGGGAGGAGGTAATATTTTTCCATACCTATGCCTACCTCATGATCAAATTGTTGCAGGGATTTGCATGTTGGAGTTGGACCATATTATTGACATCAAGGGAGTTGACTTGCTGGCTTATTTCTTATGCATTTCTTCATTTCTCCTCATGATACTTGACTATTGTGTTTGATGTGTGTGCAGGTACCTCATTGATGTCCAAGCTGCTGCTGTTGGTGGAAAGTCTTCCTGGGAGTGATATGACTTCTTCATAGTTGTCTCATAAGGTTCCATCATCCCCTCCAATGAGGAAAAAACAAGATCATTGCTTTCTGTGATGTGTGCTTTCTTCCTGTAGTAGACATTTCCTTTTCCCTTCAGATCTTCAATCTGCATGGGGGTGATGAGAGAAATTGTAACAAGTCCTGCAAACAATAATAGGATCATGAGGGAGCAGTGTAGACTTCTCTAAATGAAGATGATGGCTTCTGTGTTTATATATATATATATATATATTTTTTAAAAGGTAGGACAAAGTGGACAATTTGAGTGAATTTGTTTGTGAAGTGAGATGGATGAGTGATGGATGGATGATGGGAAATAATGGGGGAACCTTATTCATCATTTTCAAAGTCATAAGGCTCATGTTGGGATGTCCTTGTCCTTGGATCTCCCTCCTGTAGCTATTTAGAACCCTCTTGTAGCACCACAGGACCTTCTTGTAGCATCATTGGGAGGAGATGAAACTTGAGGTTCAGGCCAATGGGATGGTGGAGAGAGGTGCTCACATGAGTGGAGATTATGGATAGGAAGTGGATGGATGGAGGAATGAAGGAAATATTGAAATTTTTGGCCCTGTAGCCATGAAATTTGCCACTATGTATAACCCTGCAAAATAAAAATAAAAAAAATCAGCAGACATGGTATCAACTATTTCCTTGTGTTTTCTCTTTTTTTTTAATTTCTTTTTTGTTTTTTTCTTGAGACACACATATTGCCTCGAGGAGGTTTTCAACCTGCATGCCTACCTTAGGTGCCTCGAGAGAGGTTTTCACCTAGGGATATTTATTATTTTTTTCTTCTCTCTCTCTCTCTTTTTTTTTTTTTTTTACCTGGGTTGCCTCAGAGAGGTTTTCAACCCAGGAGTTGGCCTCATATGCCTCATAAAGGTTTTCATCTAGGCCTTTCATTTTTTCTCTTTTGTCTTCCTTTTTCTCAAATTTCTAGGAGCTCTGTGCACTGGCATCCATGACACTCCTGATCACATTGACTTCTCTGCTGATTGTACTAATGAGTTTTGCCTTAGACATATGTTTCATGTTTAAATTCAACCTATAACTATTGATAAGCAAGGGGATCCCTTACTCATCAATGGTTTTGATTTGGAGAACTCCATTGTCATGACGTTTTTCTACCAGGTATGGGCCTAATCATCTTATCATTAGTTTTCCTTTAAAATATTTGAACCTAGAATCATATAACAAGGCCTAATCCCCTTCTTTAAAAACCTTTTTCTTAATATGTTTATCATGCCAGACCTTCCTTTGCAAATGTATAACTTCAGTTTGTAGGAGGGATTGCATTCTAAACTCATCCAAGCCATTTAATTGGAGCAACCTTTCTTGTTGTGCTTTGGTGACATCTAAGTGCGTCAAGAGAGGTTTGCCCTAGGTGCCTCAAGAGAGGTTTTCACCTAGGGAACTTTATTATTTTTTTCTTCTCTTTTTTTTTTTTTTCTTGAGAGGTTTTCAACTAGGGATCTTTTTTTTTCCTCCTGGGCTGCCTCAGAGAGGTTTCAACCCAGGAGTTGGCCTCATATGCCTCATAAAGGTTTTCATCCATGCCTTTCATTTTTTCTCTTTTGTTTCTTTTTTTTCAAATTTCTAGGAGGTCTGTGGACTGGAAGCCATGACACTCCCAATCACATTGACTTCTCTGCTAATTGTATTGATGAGTTTTGCCTTAGACATATGTTTCATGTATAAATTCAACCTATAACTATTGAGAAGCAAGGGGATCCCTTACTCATCAATGGTTTTGATTTGGACAAATCCATTGTCATGACATTTTTCTACCAGGTATGGGCCTAACCATCTTGTCATTAGTTTTCCTTTAAAATCATTGAACCTAGAATCATATAACAAGGCCTAATCCCCTTCTTGAAAAACCTTTTCCTTGATATGTTTATCATGCCAGAACTTCCTTTGCAATTGTATAACTTCAGTGTTTAGGAGGGTCTGCATTCTAAACTCATCCAAGCCATTCAATTGGAGCAACCTTTCTTGTTCTGGTGACATCTAAGTCTAATTGGGCTTCCATTCTCAAAGTATTATATTCAAACTCAATAGAAAGCAGAGCTTTCTTCCCATAAACTAAATCATATGGAGTGAACCCAATAGTTGTCTTCCAAGTGGTGTTATAGGCCCAAGTGGCCTCCACTAATCTGTCTACCCAATCTCTCTTGTTGCTGCTCACAACCTTGGTGAGGATGCTCTCCAATTCCCTATTTGTAACCTCTACTTACCCATTTTCTTGAGGGTGATAGGCAGTAGATGTTCTGTGTTTGATATTATGTTGCCTCAGAAGATTCTCAATCAAATGTGATGTGAATTGAGCCCCCTGATCGATGAATATCTCCCTTGGATACCCAAACTTGTAGAAAATATTTTCCCTTAAGAACTCAACCACTTTCTCCTCTGTTGCTACTTTGAAAACCTTTGTCTCAACCCACTTTGTCAAGTAATCAGTGCACACAATGATGTACTTTTTCTGCCTTGATGGTGGATCAATTGGCCCAATGAAATCCATGCCCCACTTGTCAAATGGCTCTAAGGCCACTTGAGGTTGTAGAGGCATCTCATCCCTGGGTGTGGGTTTCCCCATCCTTTGGCACTGATCACATCTGCTGGTATACCTTCTTGCATCTTGATGGAGAGTGGGCCAATAGTAGCCAGCTTGTAAAGCTTTGAAAGTTGTTCTCTTGGAAGCAAAATGACCCCCATAGGGCCCATCATGGCAGGCTGAGAGGATGTCAAGGACCTCCTCTTCCCTAACACATCTCCTTAAAATCCGATCTTGTCCTAGTTTGAAAAGGTTTCCCCTAATCCAAGTGAAAGGGGAACTTTTCCTTACAATTTTTCTCTTCTCCTTGGATGACAAATTTGGAGGAAATCTCCCAGCAACTAGGTAGTTGGCTATGTCAAAAAACCAGGGAGATAGCACTAAGATAACAAATAGGTGCTCATCTGGAAGCTGATCATCGACCATCCCTTCATCACCTATAGGCAAAGTAAGTCTAGACAAAAAATATGCAACTACATTTTCTTTTCTTGGCTTGTCAATGATAGTCAAATCAAACTGTTGTAACAATAACAACCATCTAATGATCCTAGCATTCACATCAGGCTTATTCATCAAATATTTAATAGTTGCATGATCAATATGCACAAAATTTTGGTATCTAGTGATATAGTGCCTGAATTTGTTTAAGGAGTGTACAACAGCTAAGAGTTCTTTTTCAGTGACAGTGTAGTTCAATTCAGCCTTAGACAAATTTTTACTAATGAAATAAATGGCATAGGGTAACTTATCATCTATTTTCCCAAGGCTTCCCCTACAAATTTTTCTGATGCATCAGTATGGATATGGAAAGGCAAAGCCCAATTGGGACCCCTAAGTATGGGTGCAGTGGTCAATTTCTCTTTTAATATTTCAAGGGCCTCTTGACAACTACTTGACCAACAGAAATCTGAGTCCTTGGACAACAATCCAAACAATGGTGAAGCCACTTTACTAAAATCCTTGATAAACCTTCTATAATAACCAGCTAAGCCCAAGAAACTCCTAACATCCCTCTGCTTTTGAGGGGTAGGGACCCTTTTGATGATGGAAATCTTGTTTGGGTCCACCTGTATCCCTTCCTGAGATATGGAATGGCCAAGGACAATCCCTGCATTCATTAAGAATTCACATTTCTCAGGACTCAGTGAGAGGTTCATTTCAATGCATTTTCTCAAGACTTTACCCAAATTAGAGAGAGCCTCCAGGAAGTCACATCCATAGGGAGTGAAATCATCCATGTAGATCTCCACAGAGTCATGAACAAGCTCAACAAAGATGCTCAAAAATTCCCTTTGAAAAGTGGCAGGGGCATTGCATAGATCGAATGGGAGGAATCTATAAGCAAAGGTACCCCAAGGACATGTAAATGTAGTCTTTTCTTGGTCTTCAGGGCTGATCTGGATCTGATTGTAACCACTAAATCCATCCAAGAAAGAGAAGAACTTCTTCCCTACAAGACCATCTAAAACTTGGTCAATGAAAGGCAAAGAGAAATGGTATTTCTTTGTGGCCTTGTTCAATTCTCTGTAATCCACACAGATCCTCCACTTCCCATTCTTATTTGGGACTAAGACTAGAGGGGACACCCACTCACTATTTGAGATGGGTTATATGAACCCTGCATCCAACAACTTTTGTTATTATTCCTTCACTATGTCCTTAAGGGTTGGGTTCATTCTCCTCTGACGTTGGTGCACTGGTTTGCATCCCTCTTTTATTTAGATGTGATGAGTACAAACTAAGGGATGCACCCCTTTCATGTCTTTATAGTCCCAAGAAAAAGCATCTAAGTGTTCTCTCAACATCTTGTGCAATTTCTCTTTTTGTTTGGATGAGAGAGAGGGTTTAATCATTAAGGTTATGGATGGGCCAAACTCTACAAATTTGACATGTTCAGGACTTGGGTCAAATGAGCATAACTCAGTCCTAGGACTATGCTCAGATTCTTTCACTAGCTCATCAAGAGGAATGGTATTGGGGGGTTGGTTCTGAAGGATATGGTCAATGAGGTCATCTTCATCAGGTTTCCCCCCTCCTATAACAACATCTAGGGTATAGATTGGGTAGGGTGTTGTATGATACACTTCATCTTCTTCCTCCTCTTCTAGCCACAAGGGTAAGTCATGCTCAATGGATGGCTGAGTAGGAGGATACAATACCAATTGTTTAGACAAATGTCCATTCTTAATGGTCATGTTCCCAGCCCTGCAACTAATGTAAGCATCAACAATGGCTAACCATGGCCTTCCCAAGATGAGAGGATAGCCATTGAACTTGGTTTTGGGTTGGAGAACCAGGAAGTCAATAGGATACTCCCAAGAGTCAATGGAGACCATGACATCCTCAACAACTCCCTCAAGAGCTACTGTGGATCTATCTACAAGTTGCAACACTATAGTGGTCTTTCTCAAAGCTCCTTGGAGGTTTATCTTTAGCATGGTTTCTTTAGTCATCACATTGATGGCATCCCCAAGATCAATCAGGGTATGAGGGACAATGATGCCATCAATGTGCACATCCACTATTGGACTTCCAGGGTCTAAGTATTTTGGAAAAATTACTCTCCCCAACATCAAATCAGATAATTGACCAACAACATTGATGGTGGGGGTGTCTCTTTTTCTTCTCCCAGGATGGTTGAAAAATTTATCCTTGATAAGATAATTATAGATGGGAACATCCTTAATAACCTGGAGAAGGGGTATTGTAACACACAAATTCTTCAATTCTACCAAAAGTTCAACCTCTTATGGGGTGTGCTGGCTAGGGTGGATCAACCTCTCAGGAAAAAGAGGTGGATTTACTTGAGGGGTACTCTCTTCATTTCCCTCTTCAAGATCTTCAGGTGGAGATGGTGGAAGGTTATTTGGAAGCACTCTCTGAGACCTAAGGTTGATCTCTTGGATCTCCACAACATAGGTAATATAAGATGTCTCTCCACTATAGACCTATTGTGCTTGCTTGTTCTTTTGGTTCAGATTGGGTTGAGCAAGCATTTGATGTTGCTTGGGTGGAGCGGGATTAGTGAGTTGTGGTTGAGGTTGGGGTGGGGGCGGTAAGCAAGAGGTTGGTTAAGGTTGGGGTGGAGGCAGTAAAGCAAGAGGTTGGTTGAGTTGACGCCTCCACCCTTGTGATGGGTTGTTCCATTGAGGAGGCTGCGGAGCATATGGCTGAAATGGTTGATTGACAGGTCAAGGATGATATGGAGGAGCATAGGTCCAAGAAGGAGGTGTAGACCATGATGGATGAGTGGAATAGTAACATGGTGGATTTTGGTTTGGATTGTAATAAGAGTAAGATACACCTTGGATGTCCTATTGGTATGGTCGAGGTCCTTGAGGCCTCCTTTGATTTATAAAGTAGAGTTGCTCAACCCCACCTTCTGCTCCTTGGTATATAAATTTTAAACCAGTCAAATAAGGGCATTTATCTGTGGCATGGTTTTCCTCACAGACTGAGCAGACCTCTATGACATTTAATGGGCATTCATTCCTAGGGTGACTTCTAGTGCATTTAGGGTAGAAAATATCTAGGGCTCTCTCTGCTTCCTCTTGTTTCCTCTTGATCTGCATGGTATCCATTTGCAAAGAAAAGGTATGCAACATTTCACTTTTAAAGTCCTCCAACATGTTCCCAATATCATTCTTGATGGATGTTGTGGAAGGAGAGGAACTGACCAAGCCTTGACTAGCC
Organism: Pinus tabuliformis; assembly: GCA_031772625.1. Lineage (NCBI taxonomy): Eukaryota > Viridiplantae > Streptophyta > Pinopsida > Pinales > Pinaceae > Pinus > Pinus tabuliformis. The sequence goes on from CM062819.1 coordinate 1,703,963,073, forward strand.
CTACCCTTCTTTCTAGCAGCCCTAGAGTGATTCTTGAACACAATTTTAATGTCATCATAGGATAAATGATAGATATCTCCCTCAGAGAACATGTTGAGGGTCTCCAACGTGACCTACTTGATCCCTTAGAGAAGAACTAGTTTGAGTGATTCAGGATCAAGGGTGTAGCTGGCCCTCATATAACTGAGTTGAAATCTCTCCTCATAGGCTTCTAGGGATTCATCAAGTCCAAGAGTCATCATAAAGATTTCTTCCTTGGTTTCTTTAGACCTACAGTAGTCCATGTACTTGTTATTAAAGGCTTGTTGCATTTGGGCCCAGGTAGTGATGCTACCCCCAGGAAGACCCATAAACCAACACAAGGCTGCATCCTTAAGGGTAGAGGGGAATAACTTTAGCTTCTGGTCATCAGAGGCATAGTCATAGGTCCTACAAACAACAACAAATTCAAACATGAAGGTATCAAGATCCTTAGAGGTTAAGCCATGGAAGTGTGGAAGGGAAGTAGGGCTTATATTCTTCATTCTAGCCTCTCCATTAGTCTCTCTGATAGGGAAAACCTCATTGTTCCTATTTTTAACCATAGTTTGGGTAGGTGAAGTGGGTTCTTCTTCTTCCCCAATAGGTTCTTCAAATATTTTAGGTTGCTCACCTAGAGGGTCTTCTAACTCCCCTGTAGTCAGAGAGGGAAGCTGATAGTCACCGAAGAAGAGTGAAGGTTGACTACTTGAGGGTGTGGGGGTTTTTGGTAAGAATTTTCCTTGAGTATCTCTACTCCTACGAGGCATGAAAGAAAATTTTTCTCTTTTTCTTTTATGTTACTTCTTCAAAATTGTATGCAAAACAAAAAACAATGCTTAAGCAGAAATAACATCTACCTAGACACCTCCTTGGCAACAATGCCAAAAAGTGGTGAGCCTTGGTATTGCACCAAGAGTGTTGTAACTCCCAAGGGCTCCTCAAATCTATTTATCAACCTGGGGTTCGTACAAAATTTGAGGTGACAATGTTATATGCACAATAGATGGGATTCTACTCATGCCACCCTCAACTAGGACATCTGATCAATAGTGCTCCAAGACCATTCCTCCTACTGAATTAGAATGAAAGCTAGCTAATGAAGGTGCAATTTAGAAGCTACCTATAACTATGAAAAGGAAAATGCTATTAACTTCAACTTGCAAATGCTATTGAAACAATTCATGAAAAGGCAAGAGCTAAACTACTTGTAGAAAGGAAAATACATTATCTTGCAATCATCCATATATTTATCAGATCTACTTGCAGAAAAGAAGCTAACCTACCAAACCATAATTCAAGATTCTATGTACCATCTAACTAGCTCACACTTGCATGTAAATCAATGTTCTATTTGTGCCAAATCTGTGATAAGGAAACTAACACTATTATGTTTTTGCAGTGAAGGAAAAGGAGGGTTTGGAGTGGCCTAGGAGCTTCCCTTGATCATGAAGTCACAGTTGGGGGTCAAAATCCTTCTAAACTAAGTCCAAGTTGCAATAAGGATAAAAAATGGTGAAGAAAAAGGCTGCTACAGGTGCCCTATATTGTTATAGGAGGGCTGCCGAGAAGGTTTAAGAGGTGAAAATGATGGTTTAAGGGTATGGAAAGGTGGATGGAGGTTGAGGTAAATGAGTGAAGGGTGGACAAAGCCCCTAGCCAAGCTCAGAGCCTTTTGAAGGCCTATTTTTCACTAGGAGGGATGCTCTCGGTGACCCTAGGAAAATGATCTCATGAAACAAAATTTTTGGGACAAAATTTGGGGTTCACAAGAGAAGGTGAGGGATTCCAAGATGGAGGTGGTGAAGGTTCCCTTGTCTGCAGATTCAAACATCCTTGCAATCATTACATGCATACATCCATTTTTATTGACAAGATGAAACAACTAGTAGTGGAAAATATGAGTTGAATTTAAATGCTATCTAATCTATGCTAGAACTCCGATCTAATCAATAAACTAACTCCTAAGCTACAACAAGCACATGCAAAATAAGATGACTAACACAAAGCTTCTTCTAGGAAATAATAAACATAATAATTTTGGGTTGTGGTTGTAAATCCTTCTATTCATTCTCCCATAAGAGAGGTGAGGTAGAGGCTGCAATCACAAATTTTGATGGATTATTTTCTACTGAAATGCAAGAAACTAAGAAGTACTTTGAAACTAAAAGAGATACAAATACACAAGAGATACCTAAGCCACTGGGTTGGGCCCAAACCCAAGATCCTCAGCCCTCTAGAACTAACTCAATGATGAATCAACAAGCAACTTCTCATTATCATTGAATCAAAGTCTAATACATCAAATAATAGTCAAAATAACAGTGCCAAGTTCTTGAGCTCAATAGCTACCTAGCTGAAAACAAAACTCGAATCCTAATGAGCTCTTCTACATGCTTATTTATACAAGAGGGTAGCTACTAGCAACTCCCTATAAAATAGGAATATTTGTCTCCTACAACTCGAGAATGATGGATCTTGTTCCTCATTACTTTCACTTGCTTGGCTGCTAATGACCTCGAGTTGATGAGAGAGAGAGAGAGAGTGATGTGATCTTGGGCTGATTGAGGGAGTTAAAGAGGTGGAAAACCCCCTAGATTCTCTCCTTGCTGTCTACTCCGAGCCCCTGCATAGAAATCATCTCAAAAATTGCTTCATTTCCTGCAATTAAGCCATATTAGGAAACATGACATGACAAACATCTTTTATCCTTCTCACTAAGCATAATATAACAAAAAATGTAAATAAATGTGAGAAAGAGATAGTTCTAAAGTTGGAGGATGGCATCATGACCCTTATAATGTACCTATTGATGAGCCTCATTAGTCTCTAGACCAAGATTTTGAACCAATTGTGCAAATATTGATTTGGATTGTGGATTGGGATCAAACAAACAATATATGTGGATTTTGATGTAGAACATCTTGATTATCTCCTTCTCCTCATTGTGACTATAAAGAATTATTGTATCTTCCTTATGAAGATTCATTCACTTGACCTTCCCTTCTAGGTATGAGGTGTTTTCCACCCTTTCCTTAGCATCCATTTTTAGCAACACTTTCTTCTTCCTTTTCTTTTGGAAATGTTTTGGTGCTTCTTAAGGTGCAATTTCTAACAATCATCGTTAGTGTGTTCCTTGAAATTGTAACCCTTGTAATTTTTGGTAAACAGTATTGCTTGTTATGTTGCTCCTATAATCTTCTTATTATTCAAGTTATTCCTTTTTCCCCTTTTATTTGATGCTCTTATGGTTTTGTTTGCTTGTGCATGTTTGATTGTTTCTTCTGCTTGTTTCCTTCAAGGTATTGTGCTTGAACATTAGCTTCATTAGTCTTCATAGGTTTGAATAACATCAATTTACATTAAATATAAAGTAGCAATGCTCCAAAGTACTTGATCAACATATATGGGCTTTTGAGACAAACACCTAGCTAAATAACTCTCTTCTTGAACTTTGTGGTGAAATCCTACACTAATTGTCCTTGCCTCAACTTGATGTAGTGCCATGCAATCCATTGGACCTGAGCCTAATATTTGATTGGGTATAATTGATCTTTATTCATGTCCTTGAACACTTCCAAATTAATCATTGATGGCTCATTTCTTGTGCTCTACTGCTTTTATCACTCTCCCATTAGGCCAAACCATGGCCTTCAGGCTTCATTTAAGAAAATGTAGTCATTTTCTTACTAGTGACATCATGTATGTTGAAGCACACTTCCATCTTGTAGCCATTATTTTATTATGATGGCATCAACTTCCATAGCATATGGATTGATTTCCACCTTAGATTTTACATGATAATGTACCCATGCTTCATTATACTTACATTCCCCCAACTTAGTCTTGACCTTGAACTCTATCACTACTTCCTCTTCCATATGGTCTACATGAAAAGTCTCCATTGATGGTGTTTCCATACCCTTGTTTGGTAATACTTGTGTTACAATTGACATCATTTTGTAAATTCTTTGCTTTAGCTAATCCAACTTGACCATGGGATATTCTTCCTCATATTATTTGTCTATCCAAATCGACCTTATGATCTTCTTCGTCATCTTCTTCTCCAGTCGAACTCGACCTTGGTATATTTTTCCTCATCTTATTCCCCAATCCAACCTAGCTCTAGGATATTCTTCCTCACCTTCTTCATGATGTGCCCCCTATCATTATTGGAGCTTTTCTACTCTATAACCTTCGCAATAGTTATTATCCAATTCTTTTGTAATCATTATGGGTACTTATCATACACACCTCACCGAGCACATTTGAAATGTGCTCTTATACTATATGATCTTCAAATAATAAGCATATGACCCATCTGTCTCTTTAACACATATCCTCTACGTAACAACAATTGATGTTTGCAATTTGAATGAGCTTTGGTTAGACTTATTGGATTCCTGATTAGTTATAATAAATAAATTTTTGTTTATATAGGACCAAACATAACAATATTTATATGTCAAATTGAAAATTACGATTTTATATCGGAATGTGCCCATGTGGTCCTAAACTCTACTTGACATCTACTTTCATGAACAATATCTATTGATTCATAAGCAATTGATGTCTCTATATTAAAAAGAAGCTTGAATGCAAAAGATATGCCCACGCGCACACGAACACACACATGCGCATGCATACACATATATATACATATGTGCATGCACAAACACACACATACACACATATTTGTGTTTGTGTGTGTGTGCGCACACACACACACACAGAGAGAGAGAGAGAGAGAGAGAGAGAGAGAGAGAGAGAGAGAGAGAGAGAGAGAGAGAGAGAGAGAGAGAGAGAGAGAGAGAGAGAGAGACGTGTGTGTGTGAGATCTTGTCCACAAAAGTGCTCATCTTGTTTTAATCTCCTTGAAGTTATAATTCATCCTTCTATTGTCCATACACAATATCAAATGGTGAAGGAGGTAGGTAGACAAAATAGGTCTTGAAAAGAGTTAACCACATTTGGTCTCTACAATTTGAATGAGCTATGGTCAAACTACATGGATTACTATTAGTTATAATATGTGAATTTTTGTTTCTACAAAACCAAACCTAGCAATGTATATATATCAAGTTGAAAATTATGATTTGCTACTTGAATGTGCCCACATGGTCCCAAACTCTACTTGACAGTGACACTCATCAACAACATCTACCCTTTCATAGCAAGCAATTGATGTCTCTATATTAAAAGAGGCTCATATGCATAAGATGTGCACACACACACACATGTATGTATTCATGTATATATTTGTGTGTGCGTGTGCGTGCATGTTTACAAAAAGAGAGAGAGAGAGGGGTGTCTGTGATCTTGTCCAAAAATGTGCTCACCTTCTTTTAATCTCCTTGAAGCTCTACTTCATCCTTATATTTTCCACACATAATATCAAATGGCAAAGGAGGCAAGTGTCCAAAATAGGTCTTGAAAGGAGGTGTTTTAGTGGAAGTATGTTGTGCTCTTTTGTAGTAGTGTTGAATGTAAACCAATTGTTCATCCCATGTCTTTAGATATTTTCTATCATAACTTCTCAACAATTGTACCACTATCTAGTTGATGACATATTCTTATCCATCTATCTAGGGATGAAATGTAATGGAATATCTCAACTTGGTATCCATTATAGGTTTTAACGTTTTGCAAATAATTGTTGCAAATAGATTCTTAATAAAATAAGAAGGATGGAATGGAAAACACAAATTAACATAAAGATTTTATCTTAAAAACCAAAATTTGGAAAACTAGCAAGATTTTTTAATATATTCTTATTTACAATATTACAATACATACATACATATACATATACATCTCTCTCTCTCTTTGTGTCTCTGTCTCTGTCTGTCTCTCTGTCTGTCTGTCTGTCTGTCTCTCTATATATATATCCAGTGAAATCCATAAACCACCAATCCATTTACCATGGACTAGAACATAATCATGGTTCCTTAACCAAAACTACAAAATTGAGGGAAAAACCACCATAAAACTACTAGTGTGAAAATCAGGTTATGAAAAAAAGCTGAAAGCAGATGCAAAAAACAAATGTTTTTTTTTTTTTCTTCTTCTTCTGCGAAGGCGTTATCCGTAAATCCTCCCCATTGTGCCTAGTGTAATGTACAACACAAGGATAGTCATGCAAAAAATTAACACATACCTAGCATTCTCTCACTTTTTTTCTTTGCACATAGGGAGGTGCAAAAGTTGATCAACAATCTAGGGTAATAATTCCCATTGTTTCTCTACACCAGGAGAACTTCTCAGTGCTCATAGATTTTGTTAATGAATCTGCAACATTCTTCAAAGTGTATACCTTCATCAACAACACCTTCTTTTCCTCAACCATATCTCTCACAAATTAATAATAAACATCAATATGCTTTGTCTTAAAATGGTATGCTGGTTTCTTCGCTAGGAAGAGTGCACTCTTACTATCACAATGAATCTTCACAACTCAATATACCAACCCAATACCTAAACACAATATCTACAACCATATTTCTTCCTTGCTTTGCTGAGTGGTTGCCATAACGTATTCAACATTTGTAGTTGAGAGTGCCACTGTAGTCTATCTCTCACTCATCCAACTAATTTATCTTCCAAATAGGTTAAACACATACCCACTTGTAGATCTTTTATGATTTGGATCTCCATCCTAATCTACATCAACAAAGCCATGTATGTCTAGCACTATACAATGAATGGTATGCTGGTTTCTTTGCTAGGAAGAGTGTACTCTTACTATCACAATGAATCTTTGCGGGATATATATATATATATATATCCCGCGACATCCATATATCACCAATCCATTTACCATGGACTAGAACATAATCATGGTTCCTTAACCAAAACTACAAAATTGAGGGGAAAACCACCATAAAACTACTAGTGTGAAAATCCGATTATGAAAAAAAGCTGAAAGAAGATGCAAAAAACATTTTTTTTCCTTATTTTTTATTTATTATTATTATTATTATTATATATATATATATATATATATATATATATATTTTTAACGGAGGCGTTATCCATAAATCCCCCTCATTGTGCCTAGTGTAATGTACAACACAAGGATAGTCACGTAAAAAATTAACACATACCTAGCATTATCTCACTTGTTTTCTTTGCACACAGGGAGGTGCAAAAGTGCATGATCAACAATCTAGGGTAATAATTCCCATTGTTTCTCTACACTAGGAGAACTTCTTAGTGCTTATAGATTTTGTTAATGAATCTGCAACATTTTTCAAAGTGTATACCTTCATCAACAACACCTTCTTTTCCTCAACCATATCTCTCACAAATTAATAATAAACATCAATATGCTTTGTCTTAGAGTGGTATGCTGGTTTCTTCGCTAGGAAGAGTGCACTCTTACTATCACAATGAATCTTCACAACTCAATATACCAACCCAATACCTAAACACAATATCTACAACCATATTTCTTCCTTGCTTTGCTGAGTGGTTGCCATAACGTATTCAACATTTGTAGTTGAGAGTGCCACTGTAGTCTATCTCTCACTCATCCAACTAATTTATCTTCCAAATAGGTTAAACACATACCCACTTGTAGATCTTTTATGATTTGGATCTCCATCCTAATCTACATCAACAAAGCCATGTATGTCTAGCACTATACAAGCTTGGTCTTCCTTGGTAGCATAATCCATAGCTAGTAGTGCCACACAAATACTTCGAAAATATCTTTGTTATTGTTCAATGCTCCTTCCCTAGTTTTGACATATACCCGCTCAACACTGCCACTGCATGTGCAATGTCCGATTTAATGTAGACCATTGCATACATCAAAGTTCCAACCACACTAGCATATGGACACATGCGACATGTCCTTTTCCTCTTTCTATGTCTCGGGACACTATTCTACATATCACTTTACGACTACAAGAATAAGGACCTTTACCATTTTACATTCTTTCATGTTAAGCCTCCAAGCATAGTTTCCTCTTTTCCTGATCTCTTTTAATTTCTAGCCCCAAAATGAAATTTGCAGCACCAAGATCCTTCAAGTCAAATTTTGAGGACAATTGAGTTTTCACTACCTGGATGATTTCCTTGTCATTTCATGTCAACAACATATCATCCACATATAACACCAAATAAATAAGATGATCACCAAATAATTTGAAATACACATAGTGATATGCTTCACTCCTTGTGAAGCTAAGTCCGAATTTATAAGTATCAAATTTTCGATAATACAACTTGTAGAAAAACCTGTAGATTCACAAGCTAATGCAATTTGCTAAAGCAAGAGACAAGAATCTACTTCTACTCTTTATAGTGGAAGCCCATAAACATCGAGCAAATAATAATCAATAGAGGAAGAGAATCAAAGGCACATAACATAATAAATATATGGGAAAAGCCACAGCTCAAAACCCCATTATCTATTTTGTATTAATCCAGAAAATCAAGATGAAATTGCAATGCTTGTTCTCTCTAGAACAATCCTAGCACTCAACAAATTCAATCTCCAACTCATAAGCAAGCTCAAGTCCAAAGCTTAGCCAATTCACAAGCTCTCCAAGTCTCTATTACAATGTTTAATTCCTATGAAGGATAGCTTGTATTTAAGGGAAATAAAGCCTCTAAAAATAATTCAATCCCTCAAAGATCAGTTCCTGATTGCATGCACTATTAGTGCAACTCAGAAAAATATAAAACAAATAGTACACTATCCCTACACTCTAGTCTCAACTGGGTCTTTCTCAGAATCAACATGCATGAGTTTCTGATGGTGGAATCTTCAGTTAACTAGAGTAGCACTAATTAGGTCACTAGTGTCCCAACTGACTGTTTACTCACTATTAGTTCCTAAAACTGATTGGAACTAATTTAACTAGACTTAAGTCAATAAATTGATTTAACTAATTACAATTCATTCATAACTCATCTTGAACTCCTATCAGTTAGGGAGAACATATACACGTCTTCTAAAAGACTTCCAATTCGAATTTCCTAAGTTAATTAAGTTAGTTAAACTTAATTAATTATTTTCAAATTTCTATGAGAAAAGAAATCTATTTTAATTCATAGTTTAATTCAAGGAAAAATCAAACTGGAATTTCTTGTTTTCATTTCTCAACACTTGCTCTCAACGAGAAATGGATTATCCACTACCCCGATCCTGTCTCTGTGAAACCCGAATTTACATCTTGGCAATGCCTTTGTCAAGATGTCAGCATCTTTCTCCTCTATGGGAATGTAATCTAACAACATGGTCCACCTCAATAAACAATCTCTGAGATGATGATACCAGATATCTATATGCTTGGACCAATCATGAAAAACTGGATTTTCAGAGAGTTTTATACGACTCTGATTATCACAATAAATCACTTGTCGAATCCATCTACTGGCCAAACAAACCAACCAGGATCTTCCTCATCCAGATAGCCTCACATGCTTCTTGAATTGCAACCATGTACTCTGCCTCTACCGAACTGATTGCAACCGATCTTTGTTTCTTGCTGTACCAATAAACTGCAGCTGACCCAATACTAAAGATCCCTCTTGATGTGCTCTTCATGTGAGATGGACTCCCTGCCCAATCTGCATCGGTGAAGCCTTGAAGCTTCACTCCCTCTGTCCATCTGTACCATGACCCAAACTGAGTAGTGCCTCTGAGGTATCTAAATACATGCTTTACTGCCTTCCAATATAGCTTGGTAGGCCTAACCATCGCTTGACTAAGCTGGTTAACTGCATAACACATATCTGGCCGTGTGTTCACCAAATACATGAGTGAACCCACAAGATTCTTGTAAAAAATAGCTTCCACTACTTCTCCTGAAGTAACATCCTCCTTCCTCCAGTTACCAGCTAGAGGAGTCTCCATGGGTTTACTGCTCGCCATATGGAATCTACTAAGTATCTCAGTGGCATACTTTCCTTGAGAAACAAACAACTCCCCATCTCCCTGCCATACCTCCATGCCATACCTCCATGCCAAGAAAGTAATGCATGAGCTCCATGTCCTTCATCTAAAACTCTCTTGCAAGGTCCTCCTTGCAAGATTTGATGAGCTTCTCATCACCTATCAGTATGAGATCATCTACATAAAGTACAATGATCAACAACTTACCGTCCACCGCTATGTGATATAGGTTCGCATCCACTTCACTCTTTGTGAAGCCCAACCTAGTGAAGTAGCTATCCTATCCTGGTGTACCAAGCACGGGGTGCTTGCTTCAACCCATACAATGCTCTCCTGAGTTGACACACATGCTCAATGTACACCTCTTCCTCAATCATGCCATTAAGGAAGGCAGTCTTCACATCCATCTGATGGATCTTTCAACCCATCTGTGCTAATAGTGCCAAAATAGATATGATATATGAGTACCTTGCAACAAGAGAAAAGGTCTCATCATAGTCAATCCCCTCTACCTGTGAAAAGCCACAGGCCACAAATCTAGCCTTATGCTTCTCCACACTACCATCTACAACTTTCTTTACCTTGTAAAGCCAATGGGAGCTCACAACTGACTTGTCCTCCAGTCTTGGGACCACATCCCAAACATTGTTTCGAACTATGGAGTCATACTCCTCCACCATTGCATCAACCCAAACTGACTGCTGCACTACTTCCTGAAAGGAAGATGGCTTTGTCACAACACATGCACTCATAAGTGCCATCTATCCAGTGTACCTCTTTGGTGACCTCCTCTATCTGCGTTGAGAAGTGGGTGCTCCCACATTCTCCCGTGCATCATCCAACAATCTGTCAGCCTCTCTAATGCGTTTTCTTCCCTCTTTGGAAGACTCTGCCTAAGTGGATGTCTCCACTCTCGGAACCTCTGCATGTGGCTGCTCCACATCAATCTGAGGCTCCTCAACCTTAGGAGCTAAAAGCTCCTCATTCGCATGTAGCCCAAGCTTCCTCTCAAGGGATACTCACATGACCTTCTCCTCATCAAACTTGATATCCCTGCGAACCACTGTCATTCGACTGGTTTGCATTTACACCCAATAATTGTGGGGAGTATCAGTGTACCCCACAAAGATCCCCAACTCTGTTGTTGGCTCAAGCTTCTTCCGTGCATCTTTGGTCACATGGCAATAAACTGATGACCCAAAAATCCTGAAGTGACCAACATCTGGACTCTTACTGGAATAAGCTTCTTCTCGTGTTTTACTCTCAATTATCCGATGTGGACTACGGTTCTGAACATAAACCGTTGTGTTGCATGCCTTAGCCCACAAGTGTAGTGGTAGGCCATGATCATGCAATATCGCCCTTGCTTCCCCTACTATGCTCCTGTTCTTCCTCTCGACAACCCCATTCTGTTGAGGGTTATGAGGTGCCGTCAACTCTCGTTTAATCCCTTCCACTGCACAGAAGTTCTTAAACTCATTGGAGACATATTCTCCACCATTATCACTCCATAAATCTTTAACCTTCTTGCCTGACTCTTTCTCTACCAATGCTTTGAATTCACAAAACTTTGTGAATGTATGATCCTTTCTCTGCATGAAAAATATCCAGCATTTACGAGAATAGTCATCTACAAATATAACATAATACCTGTGTTTGGTGGTGGATACTGTCAAGAATGGTCCACACACATCTGAATGGACTCTCTCCAGAATAGACTTTGCTCGACTGTCTCTATCTCCAAAGGAAGACTTGGTGCATTTTCCCAAAGTACAACCCTTTCATGTATCAACTTGCTCAAGTGTACTTTGGGAAGACCGGTAGAGATTTGTTGTAATGTCTTCAAAGCCCCATGATGCAAGTGGCCCAATCGCCTATGCCACAACTCACCAATGTGTCAGCTCAACATCTTTTCCACTTTTGAACTCAAAGAAGCAAAATCCTCTACCTCTATCTTATAGAGATTCTTTACCTGACTCCCTATCTTCTTTACTTGACTCGTGGCTATGTCGAAGGAACGCCTTTCCTTTTGAGAAGATCAAATCATAGCCTCTATCCTAAAGCATGGCGATAGATACCAAGTTCTTTGTCATACCGGGTACATGCAGAACATTCTTCAAGGTGAGAGGAGCTTCATGCTCCCTCTTAAAGGTTATAGTGCCAATACGGGTAACACTATGCTTCCGATCGTCACCCATCTTGATATGCATCTGGAGATCCTTCTCCTCTAGGTCACTGAATAACTCCTTGTTTCAAATCATGTGGAATGAAGCTCCATTGTCAAGGTACCAAGCACTTCCCATCATTAATGAAACCAAGCCTGCAATGAGGGAAAAGTCCAATTCAAATTGTGAGGCTAGTGCCTCACCCACCGCTCCTCCTGAGGACTTTTCTTTGGACTTGTTCAATGGACATTTTGTAGCAAAGTGATCAATCTTGTGACAATGAAAGCATTTAATTTTCATCATGTCCTTCTTCTTACCTCCATGATAAGAATCTGATTTGGAATGAGAAATTTTACTTTTCCCCTTCCTTGCCTTAATTGCTAAGGCACAGTTCTCTTCATCATCAGTCTTTGATGAAAAGCCATCCCTGGTGTTCCTCTTGATCTCATCCTGCATCAAATCCAACCATAGTCATTCCCAATCTGGCAGCTTCTCCTGACCATTGACAGAGTCCTGATAACTATGCCAACTCTTTGGGAGTCCAAGAAGAGCAAGGCTCACCATATCCTCCTCGGAAACTATGATTCCAACACTTCCAAGTTCATCCTGACATTGAGTGAACTTGGTCAAGTACTTTGGAATTGTCTCGCCTTTCTCCATCTTGATTTTACAAAGTTTATCCTTTAGTGCCAACTTCCTTTGATCACTACTATTCTGATACAAGTCCATCAATGTTTTCCACATAGCATGCGGAGTTTCCTTGCCATGGAGACTCGAGACAATGTGGTCTCGAACTCCCTCAAGGATTATCTGCCTTGCCTTTGCCACACACTTCTTCCATTCGGCCAAGTTTTGTGCATCTGTAGCTGCTGGCTTGGGGACTTCTTGATCAATGAATTCCTTCAAGCCATTATCTTCTAGCACAACCTCCATCCTGTCCCTCCAGGCTATAAAATTTGAGTTTCCTTCCAAGGCATACTCAAGCCTCAACCCATGGAATGCCATCTGCCAATCTTGAAGTATGTATGCAAATTTGACTTTCACCTGTAACCCAAAAACTCAAAACTTTGAAATCTCCTCTAGAGAGCTGATTTTAAATCAGCGATATCTCCCTCATCTGAACTCCAATTCGGCCGATTGTTTTTTTGAATTTGGGTATATTTTCCCAAGGAATCCAAATATGCAATTTGTTTATGAAAATTTTGTACAAAAATTCTTAGATCTGCTTTGCAAATTCTCAGCCCAAAAAACAATCATGCTTCGATACCATGTAGAAAAACTTGTAGATTCACAAGCTAATGCAGTTTGCTAAAGAAAGAGACAAGAATATACTTCTACTCTTTACAATAGAAGCCCATAAACATCAAGCAAACAATAATCAATAGCGGAAGAGAATCAAAGGAACATAACACAATAAATATCTGGGGAAAGCCACAACTCAAAACCCCACTATTTGTTTTGTATTAATCCGGAAAATCAAGATGAAATTGCAATGCTTGTTCTCTCTAGAACAATCCCAACACTCAGAAAATTTGATCTCCAACTCATAAGCAAGCTCAAGGCCAAAGCTTAGCCAATTCATAAGCTCTCCAAGTCTCTATTCCAATGTGTAATTCCTATGAAGGATAACTTGTATTTAAAGGGAAATAAAGCCTCTAAAAATAACGCAATCCCTCAAGGATCAGTTTCTGATTGCATGCACTATTAGTGCAACTCAGAAAAATCTAAAACAAATAGTACAATGCCCTTGCACTTTAGTCTCAACTGGGTCTTTCTCAAAATCAACATGCATGAGTTTCTGATGGTGGAATCTTCAGTTAACTAGAGTAGCACTAATTAGGTCACTAGTGTCCCAACTGACTGTTTAGTCACTATTAGTTCCTAAAACTGATTGGAACTAATTTAATTGGACTTAACTCAATAATCTGAGTTAACTAATTACAATTCATTCATAAGCCATCCTGAACTCCTATAAGTTAGGGAGAACGTATACATGCCTTCTAAAAGACTTCCAATTCGAATTTCCTAAATTCATTAAGTTAATTAAACTTAATTAATAATTTTCAAATTGCTATGAGAAAAGAATTCTATTTTAATTCACAGTTTAATTCAAGGACAAATTAAAATGGAATTTCTTGTTTCCATTTCTCAACACATCCTTGGTGATTGCTTTAACCATATAGGGGATTTTTCAGCTTGCATACCAACTCTTTCTTTCCTTTAATAATAAAACCTTATGCCTATTTCATGTTGTTTTCTTCTTCCAGATCCCCATGTAGGAATGTTGCCTTCACATCCTTCTATTATACTTCAAAATAAAAAGCAACAATAACAGATAAAAGGATTCTAATAAAAAACTTGGCAACATGAGAAAAAATATCACCAAAGCCAATTCCGTCTACCTAGAAATAACCTTTTGCTAATAACCGAGATTTGTATTTCTCCATTCTACCTTCTACATTTAACTTATTCTTAAATACCCATTTGTTGCTAGTGGTATTTCTTCCAAACAAAAATTCCACTAGATCCCAAGTCTCAATTCTGTCTAAAGCTACCATTTCTTTAGCCATGGCCTTTTTCCAAAGTTTGCCATCTATCAATCAATTTAATTGATGGCTTTCTAATTTATGCTACAAGCTAGATACAATGCTAATAAACAAATAACTCGAAAATAAATGCCACAAATACTTCTTTGTTGGATGAGAACTTAAAGAAATAATTTTTTCAGGAATAGGAGATAGCCTTTTACTTAGCCTCAGTTATGAGCATTCTTATCTCATTTTCCAAATGAATCTCAAGCCCAAATATTTAATGAAACATATCACATTGTTGTTGTTATAAGAATAAGAAGTATATTCCTGCAAAATGTTAAATCTAAAGAATGATTGCTCACTACAAACAAGAAACTGTAAAATGTAAGAAATAAAGAAATCAATGGGACATTTGATCACTGGGGTATCAACATTGAGTGTCTTCACAACATAGGTTGAAATATTTCATTATGAATTAACAATGTTAATGTAATCAACAAAGAGTTTCAATGCATATCTTGGCCCTTCAATGAACAATATCGTTCTGCAAACACGCATAATTGTAAGATATAAAAACAAATGCCAATCAAAGCAATAAATAAACCATATAATAAAAGGAAATATACTATGCTCTTTTAGCAAATGTGAGAAAGATAATCTATTGTTAAAATGTAAAAGAAACATTCTACAGTTAAACTACATTATAGAACAATGGAACAAAATAGACGTGGGATGAGTTGGTGGGCCCTCCTAATCGGTGTCACACTGCCTAGGAAGCTACAAGATCACGCACAACCCACACCACAACCAATTCTCAGAAGCACCAACATATCATTGTATTAAAATAACTCAAAAAATACATAGTTTATAAATATTCTTACCCCTAGGAATTAGATTGATCACAAATTACATAGGAAAAAACTAAGAACACAATGCTCTATTACTAACAATCGATCAACCCCTACTTAGTTGTGTGGTCATAAATATAGAGTTTTACATTAAAAAAGACAACAAACAGGTTGGCTCTGTGAATCCCATGTTTCGTGTGTGGAGAGTAACGATGCATATCACAATAAGCCAAGAAATATAACACAGTGGATCCCTTAACAAATTTATATTAGAATGAAATCACATGTAGAGAATGATCCAAAAGAGAGGTATAAGAATAGTAGGATGTTGCTATCGCAACTCGTTTTCCCTATTGAACACACCAAATTTGGATTCGTTAACCTAGAACTTTGACCAATGAACAACACATACCTCATTTGAATTGGAATTACTCTGATGAACATGGAAGCATCTTGATATGTCTACAATGAAAACACATGTTATGGATTTTCCTCTAGGAGTATGCAAGCACGCTAACCATGGAGGCAGGTTATCAAATAGTTGTGTGGGTTACAATATCCGACTGTCAAAATTGTCATTAGTGGCAAATAAATTGTTAAGCCCTTTACTTTTTTAAGAGCGATGAAAAAACCAAATAACAACAATTTATCTTGTAGTCCTTTAAGTGACATTTTTCATCAAGAATTTGAAAAAGAGGATAGGACTAGAGTGATGATGGGGTTTTATAGGATTGAAAGGGGGTTAAATGGAAGTAAGAATGATATCAATTTAGAGCCTTGAAATCTCCCCCATTCTTGAGTGTTTGGGTGTACCTATGCAAACAAAATATGTAGTTGGTGTCTTGATATGATCCTATTCGAAATGAAGCAAAATTTTGGTTGTTCTTCATTGTCTCAGTGGGCGTCAATTAAGATATTTAGGTTGCCCATTTTATCTTATTTTCTACAAAAGTTTCCTCTCTAATGTCTTGTCATGTAGTGCTAAGTATTGTTGTCACTTAAGCTACTTGTTAGCAAATTAAATAATTTCTCATTCTTTAATGTATTTGTCAACCTCCTTCTACAATTGGTAATTTCTAGCCTTTAGAATATAATTCTCATTATTTATATATCTATATAAAAATTTTAATTCTTTGATCTCAACCTTTAACTTCTCAAGTTTCCTATTTTTCTTCCTCATCTCATAGGATGAAGGCTTACTCAATGTAGCTTAAGACATAGTTGGATTCATAGATTCAATAATAATCTACGACATTGCCAAAGTCATAAAGCATTGGCATTGATAGTGCATAAGATTTATAGAGATGGTAGCTAGGAATATTGGGCTTAGAGAGTTTGGTCATAGACTCCTTTGGTAGATAGGTTATAAACTCTTTTTGTTGGACATGACTATGTCTATTTGGCATGGGCTCATAAGTGGAACCTTTGGGAGGACAAGGCGTAGCTAGTGATACATGCCTCTTAATTTGTTTTGGGGGTTCTTCCCTGGCTAGAATCACAATAATCTTCTTGGGGATGTTGATGGGTTGTTCATGATTTATTTTTCTTCTTTTGGATTTTTCTCCACCGCGAGTGAAACCCTCAACTTTATGAAGACTAGGACCCTCACTTTTATTCCCATCATTATGCTTAGAAGCTTCCTTAACTTTTCTATATGCCACCTTGGGTGCTTCTCTAGGTATTTCTTTGGCTGCTTCCTCATGTAGATTGCCCCCATTAATGATTTTATTTCGAACTAGGAATGTGTCCCAATTAGCGCCTCTCCTCCATAACTATTCTCAAATATTAATCAAGTCGTGATGGTGGAGGTTACGACTAATGTTTTGAGGGTTTCGTTGAATAGATTTTGCGATTATGTCCAAAATTTTACATAAGCATAAAGAAAAATTCATAAGATCATTTTCTTCAAAGTGGGAGAAGTAAGTAAATTTGATAGATGAATGTAATAGTATACCTTCCCTCGCAATACTTCTATATAACATGTTTCTCCATTTCTCAATGATCTTGTCTCAGGGCACACCCTTCCCCCATTTTGGATTTCTCTCTATGACTCAAGAATTGGGTCTAGACCCCTTTTTTAACCTCCTTATTTTTAAACTAGCATTCCCCTATCTATGGGAGCCAAGTGGATTGGGCCACAAACTCCTTAATCACCACCATCACTAGGTCACTAACTTGGGAAATTCACCCTTCAAACCCTTGTGCAAACGCTTTTGTAATAATGTTATCGTTCCCATGAAACTTTATGAGTAAGGAAATCCACCATGTGGCTCTAAGCATAGGTTTTCTTGCATTGAATTCAAGGTATTCGTCGAAGACCGCTAGCAACCATGGCTCTTGCCTAACAACGCCAAGCTTCCCCATGCTGATACAATGGTCTATCGGGTATGCTAAGGTATTGTATCTCTTAGTAATTTGTTACTACCAGTGAAGGAGTTAGGGTCTTTAGAATGTGGTCAAACAATGTGTAGGTTAAGGAATCATTGCAATTTGATAGGAAATTCGACAAGGAGAATTATTGCGGTGAATGGCCAAGAGGTTGTGCATGTACATAGAACACAAGAAATAATGATTTGCATATAATTAATATTAACTTCTCGTAAGGTGGTTGAGGTGCGATTTAAAATTATTAGCATGAATGGGTATATGGTAAGGTGGGGGTCAGGTAGAAAATTAAAATGATAGTCATAAAGGAGTTGAGTAAGATATAGAGAAGTCACATATTCATTTTACAATAGGCCCAAGATTTTGTTGTTTAGTGATTCCCAAGTTTTTAATGAATAAAAAAAGACTTAAGTTAACTTCGTTACCTCAAATTTTACCTCAAGAAATCAATGTGTGCTTGAAGTTGCTAGGAATAATGATAGGGGAAACTTAAACATAAGGTTTGTAGATAATTGAGTTGAACAATAATAGAGTGTTGAGACCAATGTTGATGTTGAGGTTGAATGTTGTGCTTAAATATGAGACCAATAATAATGTTGAGTGTGGTTGCTTGAGATTGATTATTATGTTGAATTTGGAACCAAGGATGATGAATGTTGTTTATGAAGACCTGAGGAATATAAAGAAAAGAGATTAGAGGTGCTTGGGAAACCCTAGGTTCTCACCTTGAAGCTAGCTGTTACTTATAAATCTTGATTTTGTAAGGTGCATAAAAACAAGCATGCTATAGGTCGTTGTGTCACTCTTATAGTGATCATGTAACTGCTGAGGATGGTGGTCATTAGACTATGTGATGGTTAGAGGAAAGCATGTAGATGTAAAAATATGCTTGCTGAAGCTGTCATTGATTTTGTTTGAAATCAATTATCTATAGAATCATTATCCCTTAATGATAAGCACTAACAAAAACAAATAAACCATAACCTTGCATGCTGAAGATGATTATGATGAAGATATTATGCTGGAAAAATTAATCTATATTCTTGACTTATTAAACAAAATTAATACTAATACAAATACTAGATTCCATAATGATGTTGGTGAAGAATATTTTATTTATTTTTTACTCCATAATGGTGTTGAAGGTACTTTGTTTAAGGGTAATGATGCGAATAAAGTATCTAAAATGAAGATAAATGTTAACTTTGGTGGAAAGAATGGCAAGAATGATGGTCTCAAGCTCTGTGTTATGCTCTTAACCTGCAAGACGATACCGGAATACAGAATATGCAAAGAAATATACCCAGAACATAGAATAGTGAGAACCAACAACAAGTATTTTATTATTCAGAAAGCAATGTTCACTTGCCTCTTCGAGGGGGCAACCTCCAATAGAGCAGAGCTCGATTACAAAATAAGACATGATGCTCCTCGCAGGGAGTCTCTATCCTTTATATATGACTCATACATGCAATACCATGGATCAATACCATGGTTCTTATTAATACCATCTATCTAATACCATGGCCCATTTGCAACTAACTGTGGTCCTGTCATTAATTACGGGTTAACCACTTACAATTATTAATATGGGCTTTATTGACTCCTTACTTAACTATAACTATGACTCGATCCTACTACATGGATAAGGGGGTTAGGGTGGGACCCTAACATGCCCTCCCCCTTAAGAATAGCTTTGTCCTCAAGGCTGAAGTTGCAGAAACTGCTGAAGAATAGTGGCTGGTTCCCAGGTTGCATCTTTCGGAGAGGTGTCTTTCCACTTGACGAGGACTTCCCTGATCATGTGGCCACACAGGTGCCGTTCTCGTGTGTCTAGGACCTGTTCAGGTTGGAGCCAGATTGACCCTTCTTCATCCAATTCAGGTAGACTGGTTTGAATTCTGCAATTGTTCCCAATCACTTTCTTGAGGCATGAGACATGGAAAACTGGATGGATTTTTGCAGTGGGTGGCAAAGCTAGCTTGTAGGCCACTTCTCCAATGCGCTGAAGTACTTGATATGGTCCGTAGAATTTTGGAGATATTTTATGACAACCCTTGTCTTTGAGTGAAGTTTGCTTATATGGTTGCAACCTCAAAAATACCTGATCCCCTTCTTGAAATTGGCACTCTGAGCGATGCTGATCTACCTGTTGCTTCATGCGGTTTTGAGCTTGATGAAGATTCTCTCTAAGATGGGTGAGCATGGTTGTGCGGTTTTGTAGGAGTTGATCCACTGCTTGTACCTTGGAGCACCCCTTGATATAATAAGTAGGGGAAGGAGGGAGTTGACCATAAATTGCTTCATAGGGAGTCACTTTGGTGGTGGCATGATAGTTGGTGTTATACCACCATTCAGCTAGAGGCAACCACTGTACCCATAGATGTTGCTTTTCTGAAGTGAAACACCTAAGGTAGGTTTCCAGACATTTGTTGACGGCCTCAGTTTGACCATTTTTTTGTGGATGATAGGAAGTACTGAGTTTTAGTTGGGTGCCTTGTAGCCTGAAGAGTTCCTGCCAATATTTACTGGTGAAGATCACGTCACGATCAGACACAATAGAAGTTGGCATGCCATGCAATTTGAAGATCTGATCCATGAAATATTGAGCGACTAAAGTCGGTGTAAACGGGTGGGGTAGGGCGCAGAAATGAGCATACTTAGAAAGTCGGTCCACAACCACCATGATGACTGACTTGTTTCTCGACTTTGGAAGACCTGTAATGAAATCCATAGAAACCTCCGTCCATATAGATGTCGGGATGGGCAACGGTTGTAATGTGCCTGGTGCTTTGACTGTCTCCCCTTTGTGGCGTTGACAGACATCGCATTCCGCTACAAAAGTAAGGATGTCCTTTTTCATGCCTGTCCAAAAAAATGATCTTCTAGTGCGAGCATATGTCTTCTGAAAGCCTGAATGTCCTGCAGTGGGGGATGAGTGCAATTCTGCCAAAATGCGGCTTTTGAGGGTGGATGTTGGTGATATTACGACTCTGTCCTTGTAGCGAAGAATCTCATCCTGCCACGAGTAGCCCTTGGTGGAATTTGGATCCACCTACAATTGAGTAATGATTTGGGAGAGCCTGGGATGTGAAAACCATTCCCTGCGAGCCTCTTCAATCCATTTTGGAATGGGAAGGGAAATTGTGAGCAGGGTACTTTCCTCCTTAAATTGGCGAGATAATGCATCTGCTACACTATTTTCATGCCCTTTCTTGTAAATGATCTCATAATCATATTCCCAACATTTTGGCGAAACATTTATTTTGTTGTGGGGAGGATAGGCGTTGCTCCAAAAAATATTTAAGACTGTGATGGTCTGTGTGGATTTGGAAACATCACCCTAGTAAGTAAGGTCGCCAGGTATCTACTGCATGTAAGATGACCATCATTTCCTTCTCATAGGTAGATTGTCTCAGATTCCTCCCACTTAGTTGTTGGCTTGTGAAGGCCAAACGTCGACCTTCTTGCATTAAGACCGCCCCAATACCTGTACCCGAAGCATCACATTCAATGACAAAAGATTTGGTGAAATCAGGTAGTGCTAAGACTGGAGTGGAACACATGGCATTTTTGAGAGCTGTAAATGCTTGTTGTGCATCATCATTCTAGAAGAATGAATTTTTCTTGAGGAGTTGAGTGAGGGGCTTCGCAATGCGACCATAATTGCGGACAAATTTGCGATAATAGCCTGTGAGACCCAAAAATCCTCTCAGGCTCTTCAAGGTCTTAGGTTGAGGCCAATCCTGCATTGCCTGGATCTTTTTGGGGTCCACCTTGACACCTTCACGCCCCACAATGTGGCCCAAATACTCAACTTCTTCCATGCCAAAAGAACATTTGGACATCTTAACAAATAATTTATGCTTGCGGAGCAGTTGCAAGAGCAGATCTACATGCTGAAGATGTGCGGCCCAAGTGCAACTATAGATGAGGATGTCATCGAAGAAGACAAGGACAAATTTCTTGAGATATGGTTTGAGAAGGTGGTTTATAAGGCTTTGAAAAGTAGATGGGGCATTACAAAGACCAAATGGCATGACCAGGAACTCATAATGGCCTTCATGAGTTCTGAAAGCAGTCTTTGGAATGTCAACTCCCTTCATGTGAATTTGGTTGTAGCCTGAGCAAAGATCCAACTTAGTGAAGAATTGATCCCCATTGAGTTCATCCAGCAAATCATCAACAACCGGGATGGGAAATTTATCTTTGACTGTCAACTTATTGAGGGCCCTGAAGTCTGGACACATCCGCCATTCCCCATCTTTCTTGAGCACCATGACCACCGGTGATGAATAAGGACTAATGCTGGGACGAATGACACCTGCTTCCAAAAGTTCCTTGATTATTTTTTCTATTTCATTATTTTGGGTGAATGGATATCTGTATGGGCGCACATTTGGTGGTTGGGCCCCTAGAACCAAGGTGATGCTATGATCATGTTCCCCTCACGAGGGTGGAAGCTCATGAGGCTTGTCAAAGACTGGCAGATGGTTATTTAAAATTTGTTGCATCTCAGGATGAATCGACAGAGAATTGGGTTCGACGGCCTGGATGGCATTAAATTGAGCGATAACTCCATGATGGCCCTTTTTTAGCAATTTTTCCATCCTATGTGAGCTGATGATAGAGGGAGCTCCCGCCTAGAGTCCACGGAGGGTATGTGTGGAGTTGTTCTGCTTAAAGATCATATATAACTCCTGAAAATCCATTGTGATTGGCCCAAGAGTGCGAAGCCATTCAGCACCGAGGACAATGTTGCACCCTCCCATGTGTATGGAAAACATGTGGGTCTTCAACTGATAATCCCCCATTTGAAGTTTGACATTTTCACAGCGACCTTCACATTTCATTGTTCCCGCATCCGCAATTTGGACTTGGAAGTTAGAAACTGCTCGTACAAAACAATGCACTTCTTCCGCGACTTTTTGATGGATGAAATTATGTGTACTTCCACTATCAATCAAGACTACTACTGGGTGATGTTTAATAAAACCTCTGATTTTGAGAGTTTGAGGTAAAGAAATCCCTGCCAAAGCATGCAGCGAAATAATTGGTTCGTTAGGGACATTTTCCTTCTGGTTGTCCTCTTCTACCTCCTCTGGTTCCTCAAGTGGTGGGGCTTCCTCCGATGAGCTGTAATCAGTGGCATCAATTTGAAAAAAATTAGGCTCCTTGCATTTATGACCTGGGGAGTATTTTTCATCACAATAGTAACATAACCCCTGTTTTCTTCTTTCGGCCATTTCTGCAGGTGACACCTTTTTAACCTTAAGTGTTTGAGTCGTGCTGTGAGCCTGTGGGGGCCGACCCTTGGCGGAGAAATTTGGGTGAATTGACTGGGCTGCTAATGCACGTTCCACGTTACGAGCTACCTTAATGCAAGCCTCCGACCATGTGGGAGGGTGGTGTAGTCGGACGTTGGCTTGTATGGCCTCTTTAAGACCGCTGATAAAACATTCCGTGTAGAATGCATCTGAGAGATCCCTAGTGCGGAAAGCTAAGGCTTCAAAGGCTGTAACATATTCATCCACTGTGCCAGTCTGTCAGAGCTTAGTGAGATGACCCAAAAAATAAGATTCCTGGTCAAAGTGCTCTGTAAGAGATTTTTTGAAGGTGGCCCAAGTCATAAAACTTCCATTGCAACATTGATGCCATTCCCACCATTGCCATCTTTCATTGTCCAAGTACATGCTTCCCACCATAAGCTGAGTCTCATTATCTAAGATGTTATTCAGATTGAAATACTGCTCCATTTGTGCTATCCATGCGATCGGGTGAGAACCATCAAATTTATGCATATCCAGCTTGGGAGGTCGCGGATGGGATTGTTGGTGGGTGCCCCAGAGGTGAAGAGAGCGGCTAGACTCACCCTCACTATGTCCATTGCCAATATACGCCTCCTTGCCTTTAGAGAGTGTGTCAGTTAGTCTGTCAAGCTGAGCTTGGATGGATTACAAGGATTGTTCAAGTTTGTCGATCTTCTCATTGGCCATAGTTTGAGCTCTAGTTTCTACCATGCACCGATCCTATGTACCTGAAATTTGGGATCGCCCGAATCTTTTTTTTCACTAACAATTGAATGGTACCACCTTGCTCAGCTCGTCGTCCTGATTCTTATGGGCTATATCATCAATAAGCGCCCCGGGGGGTCTCAGACTAATGGAGTTTTACTCCTTGCTTAGGAACTGCAGTAGCCGAATCCCCAAAATGTCAATGTTGCCAAACGTCTTGCAAAAATCACGCCCCGGTATAGGAACCCCACACAACTACTCAGATCTGGTGGATCTGAGAGATCTGAATGGCTGATCGGATAGCTCTGAGCGGCGGCACCGACTGCTGCTGCGGATCTGATGGATCGGAAAGGCTGGTCTGCTAACTCGGAACTGCGGGACTGATGTCTGCTGCTGCTGCAACCCCACTTGCGAGATCTGATCTGGCAGAGATTATGCGTGATCCCGAGATAGAAAAGGGAACTATGGTCTTGAGGAGTGTTAGGTGCTACAGATCGCAATATACATAAGGGTCTGATAGTAGTACTCGGCCCAATGTTTCAGGGCTCTAACTAAGGAGGATCAACCGTACCCTTAGCCGTACAACCCAACTACCCTATCATACGGGTGAGTAATCTCTTCGAGTGTTGTTCTCGGTGTACTGTAGCAGCAAAACGACTGACGGTTTATCTATGGCGAGGTTTCAAAGGAGCTAGGGGGCTTCCGATATACCCAGAGGGTACTTGGAAGATAGTCCGTGCGCGGTTTTGTCTAATGTGCTACTACTCGAAGGGGTACCCATAGGGGTTACAACGGAGTCCAACAAGCGTGACCACCTCTTTTATTTCTTGCGTGCATGCCTCCCCAAATCCGTAGGTTTATGCGCTCAACGACAGATCCCATGGTTTAAAGACGCTGGAACACATCTCTAGCCAAAAAAAAAAAAAAAATTGCTAAGAAATGGAGATCCCACCGGCCCTGGAAAGAGCTCTGATACCACTTGTTATGCTCTTAACCTACAAGACGATACCGGAATACAAAATATGAGAAGAAATATACCCATAACATAGAATAGTGAGAACCAACAACAAGTATTTTATTATTCAGAAAGCAATGTTCACTTGCCTCTTCGAGGGGGCAACCTCGAATAGAGCAGAGCTTGATTACAAAATAAGACACGATGCTCCTCGCAGGGAGTCTCTATTCTTTATATATGACTCATACATGCAATACCATGGATCAATACCATGGTTCTTATTAATACCATCTATCTAATACCATGGCCCATTTGCAACTAACTGTGCTCCCCTCATTAATTGCGGGTTAATCACTTACAATTATTAATATGGGCTTTATTGACTCCTTACTTAACTATAACTATGACTCGATCCTAGTACATGAATAAGGGGGTTAGGTTGGGACCCTAACACTCTGTAACAAGAAGGCTTTTCACAAACCTAATTTACATTATAGTTAACATCATTGTTAGAAAAAATAGCCACAAAAAACTTCCTCTTTTTGAAACAAACAATCTCATTCTTCTTATAGTTAGAAAACACCTTTTTATTTTGAAAAAAAACGTGTGAATTTTTTTCCTGCCAATTAGCTAGTTTTAAAGCAAAATTATGGGTCAACTGCGCAAGAAGGCTGGTTTTCACAATTGAAAGTTATTTTAATCTTTAATTTTTTTTTTTTTAATAATTTTCAAGGAAGAGAATGAATAAAGGTGAAGTTGTAGTATTTTGTGGATATTCCCTTCCCACTAATTATATCTTGGACTTTTGCAAAACATATCGAATGAATTCTTCTCGACGGATAGGCCTCTGATAGACTTTTAACCTATGCCCGTTAACCAATAAAGAAGCTCCTTTCCCATCAATATTCTTGATTTTCACTGAACCATTGTTGAAATCATCTACAATCTCATATGGGCCTAACTAGCTTGTGGTGAACTTCCCTTTAAATTTTAAATTTTTGAATAAAAGTAGATAGCCCAATCACCTGGTTTGAACTACTTTTTCAAGGTGAATTTTTCATGCCATTTTCTTCTTCGTTGTTGGATGAGGGTGGTCTACTGAATAACTTAAGTTTTCATTATTTCTATGCATCTGACATATCCATAGCCAATTGAACTGTATTCCTAAAGGTATTCACGTGAAATTTTATCAGAGGAAGAACTTATTTTCCATGCACCAAATCAATGTTGTAAACCAGTTCATGTTCCTCCATGTGGTGCTATAGGCCCAAAGTGCTTTGGGAAGCCAATTTGTCGAGTATTTATGGTGTAATTTCACTATCTTGGTGAGAATTGCTTAAAGGACCTCATTGGTGGACTCCACTTGCCCATTGACTTATGGATGGTACAAAGAATATTTCCAGTGCTTGATATGATATTGTTGAGTGGTGGATTACACTAATTTTGATGTGAATTGTGTTCCCTAATAAATTAAAATTTCTCTTGGCACACCAATATGGGTAAAAATATCTTCAAAGAAATAATCTAAAATTGCTTTTCCAGTAGCACGAAAAAAGAGCTTTAGCTTCTACCCATTTTGTTACATAATCAATAGAAACCAAGATGTACCTTTTTTCTTTGGCCAGAGCAATAGGCCCCACAAAATCTAGGGCCCACTTCTCAAAAGGTTTAATAAGTACTTGTGGTTATAAAGGAATCATGTTAAAGTGTACTAGGCAACCCATTCGTTGACAATTGTTTCATCTCTGAATGTACTCCTCGACATCCTTAAAGAGGTTGGGCCAATATTATCCTAATTGAAGAACTTTGTAGGTTGTCCATTTGCTAGTGAAGTTCCCTCTAGATGGCTCATCGTGGCAACCTTTTAGTATGCCAAACATCTCATCCTCACGTACACACTTTTTAATAATCAAATCAAGTCCCCTGTGGAAGAGATATCCTCCAATCCATGAATAGGAGACATTATTTTTATGATCCTCTACTTTTCCCTAGGCAAAATATGTTGTGGCAGTTTTCCTATAGCTAAGAAATTTGACATATTCACAATCCAAGGATATTTTGAAATTGTAGCAAACAAATGTTCGTCAGGAAAACCATCATTAAGGAGCTTCTTGTCCTTTATTATCAATATTTGAAAGAAAATCTACTACCATATTTGTTTTCCGAGTCTATCTAAAATAGTAATTTTAAAATCCTCCAACAACAATAACCACCTTGATCAGGTGCTCAAAAAATAGCTCAAAATTAAAAGTTGTCGGATCGGTGTGGAACCTATATGATCACGTAGTGCTCATCATCCTGAATCTGACGCAACTCATTTCATGCGAAACAGACACCGTCTGCTCCCAAAATCATGTTCTGTTCACTGTCCCAAATAGGCAAATTTTTGTAAAAATTTTAACAACCCAATAAGTAGTCTATACTACTGACATGCCACTACCTGGGCAGGTCTATGTGGTGCTTTGACTAGTCAATGGGCTCAGTGAATGGTATTGTGCCATGTGGCACATTCTTATTGGACGAAATTCAACGTTTTTTTATTGGCTGGATTAGTGGCCAACCATGGGCTGACACGTGGCCCAGCTGGAGGCCGCCACGTGGCAGCCCGGGAGCCACCAAAATTATGGGTTGAATTCTGGGAAGCAGCAACGTGGGTCAACCTCGCGACTTCACAGCACAAATCCAAAGCCTCCACCAATATGCCATACACATAAGTCTTAACATTATAAGTCGTCGACATATATTTGAATTTCACAAACGCGCCATTCGGGGGTAGGGCCAATCCACGGGGATCGACCCTTGGTCGTGCACCATCATATGACCACTATCGGAGGGGAGCAGGGGCCCGACCAGTGGGGGTAGGCCTTTGGCGTTAGCCCCGGGCACATGGCCCCCACGTGCCTAGATTTTTCGGACTTAAGGCCTTAGAGGCTGAGTTAAGGTGCCCATAATGTGCGCTAGATTTTGGGCAAAATGGCGCTCTGTTAGCGCAATTTGGGTCGAAATTGTGGGTTAGGTGCTGAATTTTGGGGAGTTTGTAGAGAGAATAACAACCAAACTTGGGCAAATCATAACTTGATGAGTTTTTGACCAAAAAAGGAGCAGAAAGAGGTTACACAAGCATTTTTGGGCATTTTGGAGCCATTGGAACAAGTTTCAGAGCTTTCTAAGCATTGTAAACTGATGTATTCACATTTTTGAGCATAATAGAGAGGGCAAAGGCATTGGAAGTTGGACCAAGGAGACATAGCCCAAGAGGAGTGAACTCCTTCATCATGTGCTGATGTGATACTGTTTATGGTTATGTTTATGTTTGTTATATGATGTTCATTAGTCATTTGTTTATGTTAATTTTCACATAAAAAATACATCAAAGCACTCAAAAACTCATGTTTTAAACTTGCAAATAATATCTTGAATCCTTAAGCACATTTGACATAATATGAAAAGGAATATAGTACAACAAACTAATTATCCCAATGAGGTCAAGTTTGGTATCAGAGCTCTTGGTTTTCTTTGTGCAAGAAGGATTTAAATGTTTTGCATGTGAATGCCATGCTTACAAGGTTGAAGCTCAAGAGAGGAGAAGGGAAGTTGGGTCAAGGAGAAGGAGTGCAAGGTTGCCACAATCTCCACCACCAGTTCTTCCTCAAATTGCAGTTGAGACTTCAGTGAGCATGTCTCATGAAGGAGAGCCTACAAACATGACATTAGATGAGAAGGTCTTCAGGAAGGATTTCTTTGATATGACAAATATGGTGAAGGTCCTTTATGAAGAGAGGAATACTAGACTGCAGGGTGAAAGCTCCAAGCCTCCCAAAGGAAAAGGTTCTTCAGGAGGAATAGGTAATGGAAATGGAGGTAAAACTCCACCCTCTCCTCCATCTTCTTCATCTTCTTCTTCACAGACATCTTCACCCTCTTCCACTAACACAACCCTTACTCATACTCATCAACATACCTCAAAAGGAATTGGTAAATCACCCTTGTTAAAACTTGATGTTAAATTTGAACTTCCCATGTATAATGGTGAAGTGAATCCAGAGAAGCTTGACAACTGGGTTTGTTAGTTGGAGGTATATTGTAGAATTCAAAACCTTCAAGAGGATGACATAAAGATTCAATTAGCTTCCTTGAGGTTGGAGGGTGCAACACTAGTATGGTGGGAATCAAAGACACAAGAAGAGATAAAAAAACATGGTAAGATCTGAATTTTCTTGGTCTGGTTTCATTGTTGCAATTAAAAGACAATTCTACCCTCTAGCTTATATGCAGAAAACCATCATGAATTGGCAGAACTTTAGAGAAATTAAAGGTCAAAATGTGAAAGTTCACACCCAAGAATTCAGAAAAAGGTCTCTAATGTTAGGTGTAGATTTGCAATCACAAGACACGTTACAGAAGTACATAGGGGGTTTACATAGTATATCCTTATGTTTATTCCCAATAATCTAAATGAGGTGTGTGTGCAAGCCACTCATCTTGAGGCAAGAGGGAAAAATACTCCAGAAGAGGGTAGTAAAAAGCCATTTAAGGGTAAAGGAAAAGCAAAGGGTTTAAAGGAAAGAGAAATAAAAATGCATCTATTAAGGAGGAACGAGAGAAATTAACATGCAAGCATTGTTCCAAAGAGGGTCACAATGAAGTTCATTGTTGGAAGCTTCATCCCGAGATGAAACCAAAGAAATTCAACAAGGGAAAATAAAAGACAACTGCAACCACTCAATAGGATTTGGAATCTAATTCGAGTGATGAAACTAAAATTACAGCCATGGGTATGAAAGGAAAAGAATCCATTTCTATCACTAGTACTTCAAATTCACACAATGAAACTCCAAATGAAAAGAAGAGGATAGAACTTTTTCACATAAGGGTAATCTCAAAACATAGCAAAATTGATACTCTTTTCGACAGTGGCTCTCAAGCCAATCTTATCTCTGAAAACATTGTCAAAAGTTTAAACTTGGAAACCATTCCACATCATAAACCATATCCACTAGGATGGGTGTGTGACAATGCACAATTGCAAGTAACTAGAAAGTGTAAATTGAAATTCGCCATTATTGCAAATTTCATAGATGAAGTGGAGCTTGATGTTGTGCCATTAGACATATGTGGTATAGTTTTTGGCAACCCATATCTCTATGACAGAAAAGCTATCTTCCATAGACATGAAAACAAATACCATTTATTCAAAGATGGAGTAGAATATATTGTGAGAGCTCATATTAAGAAACTAAATCTTTCACTTGTTAATGCGGGGTAGATGAAAAGACTAGTGAATTCTAGCAAGAATTTTGTGCTTCTAATGATCAAACCCAAGAATGATGTTGATAATGAAGCTTTTCAAGGTTGTGATTCAAGATTGAAATCTGAATTGGTTGATGTTGTTAACCAATATGATGAGATGTTTTAGGAACCAAAAGGATTGCCTCCCAAGAGAGGAATCCAACATGAGATACAGTTGCAGCAAGATAGTCCTCTTCCTAACATTGGCATGTATAGGATGTCAGTGATGGAAAGTGCAGAAATTAAAAAACAAATTCAAGAGTTGTTGGATAAAGGGATCATCAGGCCAAGTTCTTCTCCATGTGGTTCACCTATTGTTTTGGTGCTAAAGAAGGATGGAACATGGCACATGTGTGTGGAACTTTCGTGCATTGAACAAGATTACGATAAAGAACTGTTACCCACTGCCTAGAATAGATGATTTAGTTGATCAATTGAAATATGAAAGGTATTTTACTAAGTTGGACTTAAGGAGTGGCTATCATTAAATTTGAATTGCTGAAGGAGACATTTGGAAGACAACATTCAAAACAAAACAAGGTTTGTTTGAATGGATAGTTATGCCTTTTGGTTTATGTAATGATCCTGCTACCTTCACGTGTGTGATGAATGATGTGTTGAGGCCATTTCTTGATGAGTTTGTTATAGTCTACTTTGATGGCATCTTAATTTTCAGTAAATCTCGTGATGAACATGTCATGCATGTGAGAAAAGTACTTGATGTCTTAAATAAAGAACAATTGTATTTAAAGATGTCAAAGTGTGAGTTTGAAAAACTGCTTTAGTTTACTTGGGTCATATTGTTGGAGGAGGTGAGTTGAAAATAGATCCCTCCAAAGTTGATGTCATTTTGAATTGGCCAAGGCCCAAGACAGTTATTGAGGTAAGAAGTTTTTTGGGAGCAACCCAATATTGGAGATTCGTTGCTAGCTTTTCTTCTATAGCAACTCCTTTGCATGCATTGACAAGTGTGAAAAAGGTTTTTCAGTGGGGAGGCAAACAACAAAAGGCCTTTGATGCATTGAAGGAAAATATCAATTCAACTCCAGTACTTTCACTTCTAGACTTGAGACAGTCATTTGAGATCCAGACTGATGCTAGTGACTATGCCATGGGTGCAGTCCTCATGCAACATGGTAAGCCTATCTGTTTTCATTCGAAAACTTTCAATGGTGCAGTGATTAATTATCCTACATATGACAAGGAATTGTATGCATTGGTGCAAAGTGTGAAAAAGTGGAAACACTACTTGATGGGTAAGGAAACAATCATTCACACTAAGCATCAACCATTACAATACTTGCAATCTCAATCTAAGTTTCAACAATCAAGGCACTTTCGATGGATGGGTTTTATTCAACAATTCCACTTGGTAATAAGGTATAAGAAAGGTATCTACAATAAAGTTGCTAATATGCTTTCTAGACCTATTATTAGTGCAACTACTTTACTCAAGCATAATTCTATTTTGCATGAAAGTTATATTGAGTAATATGCATTAGACAATGACTTTCAAGATGTTTATGCAAACTTGAGTCAAGGTAACCAAGTAGAGGAATTGGATTATCATTTGCATGATAACTTGTTGTACCATCTTGGCAAGCTTTGTATTCCACAGGGAGAAAGAGTCAACATCATAAGAGAGGCACATACTTCTCTTATTGCTGGTCATTTCGGTGTAAGTAAGACGGTGGCACATCTACAGAGGTATTGTTATTGGCTTCATATGCTTGAAAGTGTGTCACATTTTATTAAAGGATGTTCATTATGTGCAGTTAGTAAGCCTAACAATAGGAAGTTATGATTGTACACACCACTTCCGATTCCTTCACGACTGTGGGAGAGTGTTTCTATGGATTTTGTATGAGGTCTTCCATTGTCAAAAAGAGGTAATGATTATTTATATGTAGTTGTGGATAGGTTCAATTAAATGTGTATTTTGATGCCATGTAAAAATCAAATTACAGCTGAACAAACTACTCAGTTATTCTTTCAGAATGTATGGGTGCATTTTGGATTGCCCACATCCATTGTTAATCATCGAGATTCTCGCTTTGTTGGGAAATTTTGGTCAGGCTTGTGGGGATTCATGGACACCAAATTGAAAAGAGTACAACATTTCATCCACAAATAGATGGTCAGACAAAGGCAGTGAACATGACAATGATACATCTAATTCGTGGGTATTGCAACAAACATCCTAAGTTGTGGGATGAACATTTGCACTATATTCAACATGCTTACAACTGGGCCAAGCACTCTTCAACTCAAACATCGCCATTTGAATCATATTTGGGATACTTGCCTAAGTATCCTTTGGATTTCATTTTTGGAAAGGATGTTGCTATTGATGGTCATAGTGACATAGACAAAGCAAGAAGGTTCATTGAACAAATCCAATTGGTACACCAAAGAGTTCAAGAATAGTTGGAAAATAGCCAAGGCAAGTACAAAGGAAGGCACGACAAGCATAATGTAGATCACAAGTTCCAAGTCGTTGATGAAGTTTGGCTTCACATTAGCAAAGAGAGGCTCCAAGGAGAAGCTAAAAAGCTAAAACCAATTAGATATGGTCTATTAAGAATTCTAGAAAAGATTGGTAACAATGCCTTTAGGTTGGATTTGCCTTCATATATGCAAATTTATGTTGTTGTTAATGTTGAGAACTTAAGGTTGTATGAGCCTCCTTTGATTGAAGATCAAGGAGAAAATGTCCAAATTCCTTCCATTGAGGATTTTTCTCTTGAATACCTTGATGAACTACAACAAGACACCATTCTTGACAGAAGAACAAGGTCTTCAAAACGAGGGAATGTGGTTACCTTTGAGTGGGGTTCAAAGGAACAAATCCTTCAAAATCCAAATGGATCAAGATTGGAAAGGTGAGGGAACTGTACCCTCACCTGTTGGACAACTGAAAGTGATCTTTGGGGTCCAAAAGGCTTCCAGTGGGGAGGAATGATCAAGTGCTCAAAAAATAGCTCAAAATTCAAAGTTGTCAGATCAGTGTGGAACCTAGACGACCACGTAGTGCTCGTCATCCTGAATCTGATGCAACTTGTTTCACGCGAAATAGACACCGTATGCTCCTAGAATCATGTTCTGCACACTTTCCCAAACATGCGATTTTTTGTAAAAAAAATTGACAGCCCAATCAGCTGTCAGTACTGCTGACGCGATGATGACTGGGCAGGTCTATGTGGTGCTTTGACTGCTCAACAAATGGTATTGTGCCAAGTGTCACATTCTTATTTTGATTGGCTGGATTGGTGGCCAACTACACGCTAACACATGGCCCAGTTGGAGGCCACCACATGGCAGCCCGTGGACCACCAAAATTATGGGTCGAAGTCTGGGCAGCAGTAGCGGGGGTCGAACCCATGACCTCACAACACAAGTCCAAAGCCTCTTCCAACTTGCCATACACATAAGTCTTAACATTATAAGTCGTTGACATATATTTGAATTTCACAAATGCGCCATTCGGGGGTAGGGCTAGCTGCACGAGGGCCGGCCCTTGGTTGCGCACCATCATATGACTACTACCGGAGGGGAGCGGGGTCCCAGTTGACGCGAGCGGTCCGTTGGCCTTAGCCCTGAGCACGCAGCCCCCCACATGCCCAGATTTTTTGGATTTAAGGCCTTAAAGGCCGAACTAAGGTACCCACAATTTACGCCGGATTTTGGGTAAAATGGCACTCCGTTAGCACAATCTGGGGTGAAATTGTGGGTTAGGTGCCGGATTTTGGGGAGTTTGTAGAGAGAATAACAACCAAACTTGGGCAAATCATAACTTAATAAGTTTTTGACCAAATGAGGAGTAGAAAGAGGCTACACAGACATTTTTGGGCATTTTGGAGCCATTGGAACAGGTTTCAGAGCTTTCTGAGCATTGTAAACTGATGTATTCACATTTTTGAGCATAATAGAGAGGGCCAAGCCATTGGAAGTTGGACCAAGGAGACATAGCCTAGAAGGGGTGAACTCCTTCATCATGTGCTGTTGTGATACTGTTTATGGTGATGCTTATGTCTGTTATATGTTGCTGTTCAGTCATTTGTTTATGTTAATTTGCATATAAAAATTACATAAAAGCACTCAAAAACTCATGTTTTAAACTTGCAAATAATTTCTTGAATCCTTAAGCACATTTAACATAATCTGGAAAGGAATTTAGTACAACAAACTAATTATCCCAATCAAATCACATCTAGTTATTCTACCGTTAGTTATAGGTTTGTTCATTAGTTATCTTACAATAGAGTGATCAATATGGATAAAAACTTCATATCCAATGGTATAATGCATAAATTTATTGATTGCATGCATGATTGTCAAAAAATAATTTTCCGTGACTCTATAATTTAATTCAACAAGTGTTAAATTCTTGCTAATGAATTAAATGGCATAAGACAATTGATTTTATTGATAAGAAGTGGTTCCTGGGAAATGAGCTCTTTCAAATCAATTTCATCTTCTTTTTGATATTGAAAAATGCCATGAAAAGATAACTGATTAATGAGGATCCCATGCAGTGCGAGCGAGAGAAGGAAAACTCAAGCCACTGGTAGTGTTCCTCTTATCCAAGTCCAAATGTTGAGCTATGGAAGTGTTGTTTAAGGCAGTAGGGTTGTGATTTGGATCACTCTCACTTTGTGGATAAGTGGCCACAGATCAACTGAGCCAAAATGCCACTTTTGTTTACGGAAGAAATAAAAAACCCATCCTCATAATATGGGCCACATTCTTCATGAGTTGGACATAAAAAACCCCCTTAAGGAGAGTAACCTCATGGCATTGACTTGATGTTCCATATTGACCCAAAACTACTCCAAGGGCTATATATAAGGTATCTATAGATATGGAATGGGAGATACCAATTTTCCTCCCTTAAGATGGTTTTCTTGGTAATTTTTTTTTCTTTCAAATTGTCAAAAGTAGCTTGACAATATTCATCCCAAGAAAAGTTAGTATCTTTATTATGTAATTTAAAGAAAGTATTAACTATTCTTGTAATATTCTCTATGAATCTTATATAAAAACTAACATGGTCTAAAAATCTTCTTACATCTTTTGGAGATTTTAGAACAAGTAGTTTTAGAATGAATTCAATTTTCATCAAATCAACCTAGATTCTTACATCAAATATGAGATGACAAGAACAATATCTATAGTCTGCAAAATATGAAATTTAACATCACTCAAAGGAAGGATAGTTTCTTGGAACCTGTTGCACCTGTTTCCCATAGGCAGTGCTTGGCTACAAAAACTACATCAGGAAACCAACTCAATCAGCCTTTAGGTTCAAGCTGGCCCTTGAACGAGAGGGGCTCCCTTAGGTGTTACGAGGCTTTGTTTAATGTTGTTCACCTGTCACTGAACAACAACCTTTGAAGCACAATGGCCAGATTTATGGTTTTAATTGGGGATGGTTGGCGATCAATGATAATCCCTAATCATGATTAAAGGCCTCTCTCACAGGGTCCCTTCTGAAAGTGTCAGCTTCCAGCCTGATAGAATGACTTAGCTTTTTCAAGAATTATGGTAGAAGAATGTAAGGGGATTCCTAATAATTGAGCAGTCAGACTGACTACTTAACAACTAGGGAAATTTAGATGCATGTAGAAGATTTCTACAACCCAACAAAAACATATTCAAAGGTAACAGAAGGCCAAAGTGAAACCGATTCCAAGAGGAGCTATTTTAGACAGATAGTCTGATAAGTTGATCTCTTTTAATAGATATTAGAAAACATAAAGAAAAAACCAGTCAAAGAGGAGTTATCTTGGACAAACAGTCCAATAAGCTGATCTCTTTCTAAAGGTTATGATTTTGCAGGGAATTACAAAGAGATTAAGACTTAATCTACCTTACCCAGACCTTCCTACAATTGCTTTGAACATATGTAGAAACAAGTTATGAAAACACTAGAAAGACATACGAGAAACACAAAATTCTGTCATAACTGGAGCCGAAAGGCTTTCATTAGAATTATACAAGAGAAGCTATTACATATTTTAAGAGCCTTGGCATCAAAATCCAACACATATTACTTCAATTGATGAAGTATTTATACAATTTCCTCACAAAATATCTTGATAAAAATATCAAGAGCTATTACAAATATCTGAAAACTGTATTACAAAAATAGAACACAAATAAAGGTAACTAAAACTATTTGAAGAGTTCTTGTACTATCCTTGAGGATTTATGTTGATAAAGAAGAGAAATTCAAATTTGATTGCAACTCATATTTGATGAGGTGGCCTCCAAGTCACTAACTGTCTTTGAGCTTTTTCCTCCCGAATTTATGAAAAATAGGGTCCAATCATCCCTTCGAATATCTCAATCTGAGCTAGCTGTGTAAAAAAGAGAGATGTTTTTGTAGTCTAGTATCTTAGGAACAAAAACCTCCTCCAGTTTCCCAAGATTCATCTCTGATTATCCACAATAGTTTCTAAAAAAAGGTGGCTTAAACAGGACATTGCACAGTCGGAAAAATAGGCTAAACATGATGAGAGTGTATCTCCCAACCCCTGACACCTGTATGAAAAGTGAGATAGGATTTTGTATTCTAGAATCTTATGAACCAAAACCTCTTCCAGTTTCCAAATATTCATCTTTTTTTAGTCACAATATCCTCTGCAAAAAGGTGACTAAAACAGGAAATTTATGGAAAACATGCCTTCAAAGATGCATTTTCATCTCCCAAACCATAATAGCCATTAGAAAATTGAGAGAGGTTTTTGTACATGAGGATGTTATAAACAAAAACCTCTTTCAGTTTTTGAAAATTAGTTCTTAGAGGTTGGAAAACCATGTTTTAATTTAATTTATTACTTCATTTAATCATGTTTAAATGCATGATTAACTAAATCAACCAACTAATGAAACTTAAATTTACATTTTGAGGGCGCATTTACTCTTGCAGACCCATTTATTATTTTTAAACTAATAAAATATATTAGATCAAAAAATTTAAATTATCAAAACTAATCATGTTATAACATAACCTAATCAAGATCTTTTCTAGATTCTCAAATGCTTCATAGAAAGAGTCACCATACACAAAGAAGTCATCCATATAGATTTCTACACAAAGGAAAACAATCTGTAGATGAATGTACTCTGAGGGCATGTGAAGGCGGTCTTGTTCGGATCTTCAAGTGAAATATGTATATGGATATAACCATTGAAATTGTCAAGAAAAGAGAAATATTTTTTACAAGATAAAGTATCGAAAATCTAGTCCATAAATGGAACAAGGAAACACTACTTTACAATGGATTTATTAAGTTCTATGTAATCTACACAAATCCACCACTTATTTTTCCTTTTAGGAACTATTACCAAGAGTGAAACCCACTAGCTATCATAGATCGGATAAATGAAATTAACGTCTAATAACTTATGTAGGTCCTCTTTAGCAATCTCTCTCAAGTATGGGTTCATGCATCTCTAAGGTTATCTAAAGGGGTGGGCATCTTACCGAGTGTAGATATGATGTGTACAAGTCTCAAGACGGATGCCTTTCATGTCATGATAGTTCCAATCAAATGCACTAGTTTGTCTCTTCAAAATTTTGATTAATTGTTCTTGTTGAGACTAATTAAGTTTGGAATTTATATGTAAGGTTTTGCCTATACTAATTTCAACGAGAATAGTACAATAGTCTAAAATGTTCATGGCTGATGCAACAACCTGTAGTTTTCATTGGTTTGTTGTATTACGTTTTTTTGGAAAATTGGTATTAAATATATGGTTAAAAGGATTAAGGTTTTGTGGAGATTCCAAATTAACAAGAAAGCTTCAAACCTGATTTTCTTCAGTGGACTCTTTGAATTGCATAATTTTATCATTGTACATATGGGATGATTATTTTCTTCACCATTGTTGATGCCATCAAACCATAAAGAGTCTTCATGGGTGGTTTTTGCGAGAGGATACGAGATCACTATTTTCATGGATAAATAAACAATAAATGTATTTGCATTGGTTAACCATGGAATTACTAGGATCATAGGATGTCCCCCTGAAGAAACTTTAGGTTGTAAAACTATAAAGTCAACCTGGTTCTCCCAAGAGTCTAGGATAACAATTATGTCATCCAATACAACTTTCAGTTTGATATTAGATTGATATACAAACTCTATAATAGTGTGTGTAGGACGAAGATTAGGCACGCATAGTTGTTCCATGGTTTGTCTAATCATTACATTGAATATTGCTCCTAAGTTAATTAAAACATTTGGGACAATGATTCTCTTAATATGGACCAATACAATGGGACTGATAGGATCTATATAATTTTCTATAAAGACTTGTCTTGACATAAGATATGTTGTCTTTCCAGTGAATTGAATGGCTTTTGGTTCCATTTTCTTCCTTTCTGGTTTCTTTAGACAAATTTCCCTAATAGTATTGGCATAGATTGGGATATCCCTTATTGCTTGTAATATGAAACTTCAACAAACATTCTTCAATTATGTAACTAAATCAAATTTAGAGTAGGCAATGAATTTTTCCAAGTTTAACTTCTTCAAATAAGGAGGTAATTGGATGACTTGGGAAGTTTTGAAGTTGAAGCGGTCTATTGTTCTATATTATTATTTATTTGTTCTTGGGTTTCCTCTGATTGTTGTTCAATAATTACAAGATGATTTTTACTAAGCACTCTTCCCAACCTTAAGTACACATATTGTAGTTCTCTTAGGGTGATTCGATAAGTGGGAAAAGGATAAGATTAATGTTGAAAGCAGGATGGGTTAATTTATTTTTTGGGTTATTTATTGGCTAGGTAGGTAACTGAGTTGGTTTCAGAGGTTGAGTGGGTGGAAACTGTAATTGTTGAGGTTGTGGAAGTTTTAGTTGTTGAGTTGTGCCACCTATTGAGTTTGTGCTAGTGTGGGATATCATTGTTGATATTATGGAGGATGGGATTGTTGTAATTATCGTACATGGTATGAGGGTTTTGACTGCATAGGACAATGGTAAGCAAACATGTTTCCATAGCCAAGTCCTCACCATCCTTGTTGCCAAGGATCATTTGGGACATGCTATGGGGGACATGCTTGCCAAGTCATATTATAATTACAACTTGTAGTGAATATTGTTTACCATGATAAGAACTAAATTGAGATACAAGAACTAAAGGTATACTTGAGTTCCTCCATTGCTAGGATCTTCTTGGTGCTAGTGTACACAACTGTTATGTTGCTTGATTCTCCTCTTGGTAGGTTTCCTTTGAAGGAGGTAAAGAGGGACATTGGTCCGCCAAATGATCTCCTGCACAAATAACCCAAATATCAATACTTTCTAGAGGACATTCTCTAAGTGGGCGCTTCTTCCTCCATTTAAGACAAAAAATAGAAAGAACTAACTTTTCATCTTCCCATTTTTTCTTAAGTTGTAAAGTATCTAGTTGTAGACTAAGAGTACCAAGAAGACCAATCTTAAAAATTTCTAGTAAATGTCCTAGTTCTGCTCTAGACACACCACCAGTTGTAGACTTTGTAAATTTCAAAAAGGTATATCTAATTCCCTTACCAGATCTGGCTTGGATTCTAGAGTATCTCCTACAAAGATCAATGATTTCTACAAAATTTAGTTTTGAAACATCTTCAGTCCCCATCAAATTAAGAAGATTAAAAGATT
Organism: Pinus tabuliformis; assembly: GCA_031772625.1. NCBI lineage: Eukaryota > Viridiplantae > Streptophyta > Pinopsida > Pinales > Pinaceae > Pinus > Pinus tabuliformis. Next base: position 1,704,002,836 of record CM062819.1, read on the forward strand.
CATAAAAAACATCTCTTGAGAAGATGGTTCTAATATTTTCTTGGTCAAGTTTTTTCCTTAGATCATTGGAGATTGTACACAAATATTTTAAGGAGTCGTCTAGACTTTCTTCTCCTTTTTGTGTCATTTTAAAGATTTTTTCTCAAATATCTGGCCTTACAATATTCTTGGTCGTTCTTGAGAAAGGTTTTATCCATTACATCCTATGTTCAAATTGTATTTCCTTATAACCCCATAAACCAACATAAGGTTGAATATTAGAGGGTAGCAAGAAATAATTTAAGTTTCTCTACATCATTTGAATGATCATAATTGTAACACCTTCCACCCCTTAAACCATATCAAGCTATGGGAGTGTTACTCTTTTGATCTAATCTCCAAGGTTTGTTATGAATATGGGGTTATAATAACCTATTTTCCTTGAAGCCTTCAAATTCTAAAACTAGTACCACTATCTCATTCAACTTGTTGAGAGCTTTCAAACAATATAAATTTTAGCTCAATCTGAGTCTTAGGTAGAAAGTTATGCCCATTAGAAATTTAACCCATTAAAATGACCACATTAGTAAGAGGCATCTACGTGGCACCCATGTTTCCCCACCTGACACACGTGGTGCCATGAAACCACCATGTGTGGTCCATAGGGCATCCATGCCATCACAGATTGGGTTGCTAAGGTATTAACGTGTTTGTAGTTTGGTCGATGGTCGAAGTGGGGTTCACAAGTCCACGTCATGTCATGTCGACACTCATATCAGCACGTTTTCCCATCCACGTGACTCTCCAAAATCCTAGTGGCTTGAGGGCCCAATATCTCAGTGGGGCCCATGTGCACACATCATATTGTGTTAGATCTATCGACCTTGCTATTTTCTTAACTCTTCTAAAATCCCAATGGATGAAAGGCCCAAAAGCCCAGTGAGGTCCACCATTAGCACACGTCACGTTGGGTAGGTTCATCGATATCGACACACATCCTCTTTAACTTGTCCAAAGGACTAGTAGCTCAATGGATCGGTAAGGTTTGTAAGGCTTACATAATGTTAGGTCAGTCCATTAACATCACTTAATTTATCCATGTACGATAATTAAAAAAGATCCACTGACTAATTATTGAAGGTTAGTGTCAATTCATAGGCATTAGTACTCTCCACACAATGATTCATTCAAGTATTTTGAGGGTTCGATGACCCGATGGGGTCCACTAGTAAGGTTTCAATGTACCAAGGTTCCGCCATTGACTTATTGGTATCATAATCCACTCTACATATATATGTTATACCACATTGTGCCACTAGTACAAAGATTGATAGAAATGTCGAATACTCGAGGTTCTAAAAAACAAAAGGGTGACTGCCCTGGATCCTAATTCTCCATACATTATGGCACAATGGCTCGAGGTCCAGAAACTTAAAATTTCAATGAATTTATATTACAAAAGGGGAAACCCCAAAACTTTAATTTCCTGAATATTAACCAACAACAGGGACAATGACCCCTAACCAAAATGCAACAATTTTAGAGACAAAGAGGGGTAAGGCCCCAAACACGGAATTCATATAATTTATAACCACACCAAGAGAATTGATACCATTCAATTAAACCTTAGTGACATCTTGTAAATTGGTTAAACTTTCTCATAGAATATGGTTACCAATTAATTAAGTACAAACAAACAAGTTCATATTTCAATCATACACATGCTGTTGAACAACAAAATCTAGACACTCATTATAAAAAATCATAGGCATACATGATATCATACTAGTCACAAGCATAACATTGTACACATGCAAATGTAATTTACTTATATGAGTGTTTTAAGATGGTTGGAAACTAAAGGAGGGACTTTTACTCTCCACCCAACCATAGGCCATCCACACCACAACTTTCTTGCATCTGACCACCCATCATCATCAGAGTATCCAACCCAATGTACATGTGGTTTATCTAGTACTCTTCCAACAACAAGCACCAAGGTGGTTTATAAATTGTACCTACAACAAGCAACAGGGTGGTTTATTAGTTGTTCCTAAAAATAAGCACCATGATTACTCACTCTTTCCTCTAATTTAATTCACAAGGATTCATCCAAGTTTTAGATGGGATATTGCTTAGTCTCAAAATTGAAATCTTCTATCCATGTGTTTTATAGCCTCTCTTTTCATAGCAAGAATGTTATGTTAGGCCCCTATACTACTAGTGTAACCCCTTATTGTTATTAGTACAACCCACTTATTATATTTATGTACCCATGTAGTGCCCATATTGTTACTATTGTGCCCTTACATTATTATTGTTATGTTGGCTCTGATTATGTTATGACCCCTTAGACTCCTATATATAGAAAGGAGGTCTTTTCATTTGTATCATCCAAGAATTGTTCATTTATGTAATGTAAAGGAGGTTGCCCCCTCGAAGAGGCTAAATTCTAAGGCGTTGATCTATCTTTTCTTGAGCTGGTTTCATAACATTTGGTATCAGAGCTTTGTATTTTAGGGTTTCGCTGCTCCAAATAGGTCATTGTGGAATTTTCTCTATAACTTTTTTTCTACGATGTTTCAGAAGCTAAAAAAGAACTCATTTGAGAAAAAATCTCACTAAATCTTGGATCCGAATTTCAGAGCTTTTCGCGCTATATTTGCAGAGATATGATCTGCGGAAGTTGGTCTTTTTGCAGACTCTTGAATTACATTCCAAACAGGTGACCTGGGGAAAATCGTCATAACTTTCTCTTTGAGCATTGGATTGAAATTTCGTAAGAAGGTACAAAAAGAGGACAGACTGTAGTTTCTTCTATATATTTTTCAGAGCCAAAGGTCGAAACAGTGACACGTGTCACTTCATACAAGTTCGCTCTTCTGGAAAGGTCTATAATTAGGTCATCTTGGGAGATTGTGCATAACTCTTTCTTGGAGAATCCAATTTGGATCAGACTGGCGGCATTGGAAAGAGGACGCAGAGGGCTACTACAGATCGTAATTTCAGAACTTAAAGATCCGAAAGTACAGAGTTGTAGTCGTTTCAAGATCGAGCTCCTAAAATCAAGAAAAAGCAAGATGAGGAAGTTTGATGGCAAGGATCCGGTAAATTGGATACTTCAGATGGAGCAATATTTTGATCTACATGGGGTACCACTGTTACAAAAGGTATGTAATGCATCTTCATATTTAGAAATGGATCAATTTTTATGGTATGAAGGGCTTTGTTCTCGTAAAAAACTTGTTACGTGGTCAATTTTCACGGAGGAAATGATAGCACATTATGAGGATACAAAGAGCAACACCTTCTTTAGAGAAACACCACAACAATTGGAAAGAGTAAAAGGGCTTTGTGACATAGTGGAAAGTAAAATTATGGAAACCAGGAAGCATACCCCTCACAACTATAAAGATGGAAGTGTTGTTTCTCCGAGCCTTCCACAACCTACAAGGGTTACACCACAACAATTGGAAGAAAAAAGAGAAAAAGGGCTTTGTTACAATTGTGATAACAAATGCACTAAAGGTCATAAGTGTGCTGAGAAGAAATTATTTTACATAGAATATGAAGAGGAGGAAGAAAAGGATCAAGAAACATCAAAAGAAGAGGATATACGCCAGGATCCAACCCCAGAGAAAGAAGAAATGAATCAGACCATATCTTGTAGGCATTGGAAAGAATTACCACTCCTCAAACTCTCAAGATAGAAGGACATATCAAGAAGAAAAAGGTGCAAGAAGTGAAAGATCACATCGAGAAAGAAGAAATGAATCCAACCATATCTTGTAATTCATTGGTCGAAATTACCACTCCTCAAACTATCAAGATAAAGGACATATCAAGAAGAAAAATGTTCAAGAAGTGAAAGATCACATCGAGCATCAAGAAATGAATCCGACCATATCTTGTAAAGGATTTGAAGAAATTACCACTCCTCAAACTCTAGAGATAGAAGGACATATCAAGAAGAAAAAGGTTCAAGCAGAGAAAGATCACATCGAGCATCAACAACAAGTTCTCCAACTTTTAAAGAATAACGCCACATCTGTGCAAAATCAAATGAAACAACAGGTAGATCAACATCGTAGTGAAAAATGTTTTGATGTAGGTGATTGGGTATTTTTACTGCTACATCTCAAACAAGCTATTTATGAGAAGGAAATGTTGGCAATACTACATGCACTTAAAAAATGGCGACCTTACCGAATGGGAAGACTCTTCAAGGATGAGGATGTGGAAGCATTGCTTTGTGCTATTTATATTATCCAACCAGATTGGATAAACGAAGCAAGGCATGAATGGAAGAAGGATGAAGAAGTATGGCCACTTATTCAAAAGTTGCAAAAGATCCCAATTCAAACAATATTGCAAGAAATTGAAGAGGAAGGAAAAATCATATTGGAACCTGGAGCAGTCACAGAAACAAGAACACGACAGCTACGAAATCGATCAATTTCAGAGTATCTCTTCAAGTGGAAGAACTTACCCGCTGAAGATTCCACATGGGAGGACAATAATTTTATACAGAAGCATCAAGAACTACTCAAGCGTTGAGGACAACGCTTTTTGAAGGAGAGGGGCATGTTAGGCCTCTATACTACTAGTGTAACCCCTTATTGTTATTAGTACAACCCACTTATTATATTGATGTACCCATGTAGTGCCCATATTGTTACTATTGTGCCACATAGAAGCCCACTATTGTGCCCTTACATTATTATTGTTATGTCGGCTCTGATTATGTTATGACCCCTTAGACTCCTATATATAGAAAGGAGGTCTTTTCATTTGTATCATCCAAGAATTGTTCATTTATGTAATGTAGAGGAGGTTTCCCCCTCGAAGAGGCTAAATTCTAAGGCGTTGATCTATCTTTTCTTGAGCTGGTTTCATAACAAAGAACCATAGAGGTTTGTAGTCCACTATCCAAGTGGTTTATTAGCTACTCAATAAGCACCACAGTGACTCAAAATTCCTTGTCCAAGTGGTTTTTCAACTATACAATAAGAAAGACAATGATTCAATCAACCACTGAGCCTCCCACTGACCACATAGGCTTAGATAACATAGTATAGTGGCCTCACACAATTTACATGGATTTCACCCAATTTTAGAGGAGTTTAACTCATGCAGAGGGCTCTAAAAATAGTTCAAACCTCACTCTGTCTTTCATTTCCAAATCCTAATCAATTCCACTCTCCATAGCGATAACGAGACACCATTCCACCTAGAGAGTGCTAGGTCAACCCACATGAGAGAGTTTACCAACCCACCAACACCTTTTTCAGTTGTGCACTCCCATATTTTCTTCCCAACCTCCCTATTATGTCTTCAAGAGGTTGTAGATCTATCCCTTCATCTGCTAGGGGAATGGAAACCATCCTCTAGACCATCACCTCCAATCACATCTCTTTAATTTACTATCAGTGAGTAGCTTTCCCCTAGTCATATCACATAATTTCCTTGTCAGTGAGTGGCTCGACTGACCTGCAAACGATGGCTCATTAATTTTAGTAAATGCGTTCAGGGTTAGTGTAACACCCCCTCCCACATTTTACCACTTTTACAAGATCCCCAGGGTAAACATGAGTTGAGTGTCACTATGATATGACCCAACGACCAAGTTCCAGTTATGGAAGTGGGGCAGACAAACCGAACACTTACTGACATCCCATAGGGACTACAAATCACTTAGGAGCTGGACAACCACCCCAGGTGATCAATCCCTAAGCACAAACCATTTTTCTCTGACCTAGCCCCATAACCACACCCTTGAAACTGCATCCATGTGGTTGGAATCCTATAACTGCACTCAGAGGCTTGCTTCCATGTGGTTATGACCCAAATCCTCCAGTTATGAGCATGCAATTTCGAGATCTGTGCCACATTTTCAGGCTAGCCTTTAGACCATTGCCCAAAATTTCCTGTAACTTTCCAAAATGCAATCAAAGGTAATGATAATGTTAATCAATCAAAACTAAAGCAAGAAATTGACCCAAAGATTCCTAATCCATAACAGACATTTCGTCAAATCTATGGTAAACATGTAAGCTACAGGTCATGAATGCATATATGATCATAAATTAATAATATTCATATGAGAATCACCAAGAAGGCTCCAAGCCCTCTCTAGCTAGTTTCAATAACACTTGTTAGCCCATGCATTCATCAACCATTCAAATACTCATCAAAACATGTCAAGAGCCATAGATAGTATACATCATATAACCAACATAGAAACCATGGAAAATCAACCATAATATCACCAACATAATCACTACAAATGCTCATACATCACAATAGGAAAATATATCATATTAACATATAAATATGCCAACCAAGTCAGGGACTTCCACATACCACTTGACCATAGATTGGGTTGAACCAAATATCTATTTCAACCAATCACCCCCTTGCCATATTCCAAGCATGAATGTGAGATGTCTATTAGTTTGGAAGCTTAGTGACAAATTCCAACCATGTGACAAGATTCCTTTTTTCGAGAGGACCAATTTTGACTATTGAAGAGATCAATTTGGATAAGGTAAAGTGTGTTTTTGAAGAAAACCCCACGTGTGCACAAAAGGACAGGTCGACCCTAACAGTAAATTGGACACCCTTAGAAGCCTATAAATACAAGTGGGCTAAATATCATTTGGACATCACCAAGCATATTCTTCTTCTCTTCTTCATTGATTGGTTTGCACATGTCTGAGGTTAGGTCGAGAAGTCTGGTTCGTACAGGTCCAAGATTGCAGGGTTCAAAGCCCGCACGTGTTAAGGTTTTTGGTTTCCAGCCGCAGGCTTGACATAGGCAATTTCTAGCTATAACCATAGGCTTGCAAACTCATCCGTGCGGTTGGAAGTTCTCAACTGCATGCGTACCACTTCCTCTGTATGGTTGGGATCTAGGGTTGCATTTTGACATTTGATCGTAGTTGACCACAAACAGGAAAAGTTGTCTCTAATATGGATTGATGCTGGGAACATATTTCTGAATGTGGTTGGGTTAATTTTTCTAGATGATTTTGTATTAGCTCATCATACTCTCTGTTGAAAATTTTATGACAATATGATATAAGAATAATTGCAAAGTATTTTCCTTGTAGTAGGTTTTTCCCTAGTCATTGACTGAAATTCTGTTGTGTCTTGTTGATTGTCTCCTTTGTCATTGCATTTGTTGTTCTATCATTAATCACTATTTATAATTGGAAATATATATTATTAATGCAATATTGTTAATTGAATAATTGAATTGGGATAAAGTGATTGGAACATCATAGAGCAGTTTGGAATTTAACATGGTATCAGAGCTAAGCTAAAGGACAAGCCCAAAAGGAGACAAGGTTTGAAGCAATCATCTTTAGAAAGTTGAAGGAGCCTATCTAATCAAGTCATGATGTCTTCCTCTTTATTCAAAGAACATGAGAAGTTGGGTGACTCATATAACTTTGTTTCATGTAAAATCAGGTTGAAGATCATAGTTTTTTTTTGTAAGCTTGGTAGGACTACATCTTCATCATGTCGAATATATCACCCGATCGGGGCGGGGAATTGAACTAGTGACTTCACATCAAGAAGTGCCTTAATAGAACACCTGATCACTGTGTATCCAAGACCCCGGGGATGAACATCATAGTTGATAACAATTATGTTTTGGAATTCATTCAAGGAAAAGTGCCTGAGCCTCCAAAGAATGCTTCCGCTACTGCCAATAACAAGCACAAGAAAGGTGGATTAAAAACAAAGCAAATCATAACTAATGGTTTACAAGATAATTCACTTGCATATGTTGGAATTTTGAGGGATTCTAAGGAAATTTATGATAAGATAGCTGGCATGTATGAAGTCAACAATTTGAATGAAATCCTCTCCTTGAAAGATCAACTCAAAGATATGAAGATGAATAAAGGAGAGTCTGTGCAATCCGACATTATGAAGATATCTCATCTTAGAGATCAATTATAAAGAGTTGGGGAAACTGAGCCTAATAGGGAATTGGTGATTTCATCTCTTAGAGATCTCCCTTCCATTTGGGAAACCTTAATTATTGCCATAAGCAACAACAATACCTTCTAGCCATTTGATGAGATTGTTAGAAAGCTCACTCAAGAAGAATCAAGGATGATATCAAGGAGCAATATTCAAAAGCATGAAGAAGGAGATCTTGTTGCAATTGACACTCAAAAAAAGAAGAAGAAAGGAAAAGGAGATCCATCAAATTCAAGGAAGCCTCCTCCTAAAAATCTAAAGAAAAGGAATGATAGAGAATAATCTCACATTGAATGTTACAGTTGTCACAATAAAGGTCATTATGCTCAAGATTGCCCTGAGAAGAACAATGGTCCATGTTACAATACTAGAAGCAACAATAACGAGTTTAATGATCGAAGAAGAAGCGATGATCGAAGGAATGATCATAATGGAAGAGATGAAAGAAGAAGAATAGATTCTCCAAGTGATCATGAAGAAGATCGTCATCCTCAAAAGAAGTCAAGGACTCTAGGAATGAAAGTAATGTTTTCAATCCATCTGAATATATTCTTATTTCTACTCTCACTAGTTCCTCTCCTCCAGATTCGTGGGATAGTTGGTTGGTCAACAATGGGGCCACTTATCATTTCTCTAGGTATAAGGAAGTTCTCTCTAATTTGGTAGAGAGGGAGTCAAAATTTAAAATTATTCTTGGAGACAACTCCAGTCATCTCACTAAAGGCTTTGGGTCCTTGAAATTTAATTTCAATTCTGAGGAATCTGTTTTGCTCCAGGATGTGATGTATGTGCTGGGATTAAAGAAGATTTTGGTATCAATATTTTCTTTGGAAGACAAAGGGGTGAGGGTTGCCTTCATGAAGGGAAAGGTTCTTATTTGTCTTATTGGATCCCCTATGAGAGATGCATTTATGTTGGGATCAAGATTTGAAGGACTCTATAGAGTCACTGATAGAACTCTTCTAGCATTGGTCCATGATACTAATACAAGCGAGCTATGGCACTGAATATTAGCCCATGTAAATTATGATGCTCTTCCTAAATTGAAGAAAATTGTCCCTAGCATTCCCAATGTTTAATCCCAACATGATGGGGTATGTCTAGGTTGTGCTAGTGGAAAGAAGACAAGGGGAAAATTCCCCTCTAGTGAGAACAATACAAAAGACATCCTCCAACTCATTCATTCTGACATATGTGGTTCGATGCCCGTACATTATATTGGTGGTCATATCTACTACATCAACTTCATTGATGACTTCTCAAGAAAGATGTGGATATATTATTTGAAGCACAAGGATGAAGCCTTCGAAATGTTCAAGGAGTTCAAAGCTTTGGTCTAAAATCAAACATGGAAAAAAATTAAGATCTTTAGGTCTGAAAATGGTGGAGAGTACATTTTGAATGAGTTCATCGATTTTTACAAGAAAGAAGGTATCAAGAAAGAGATGAGTGTGCCCTACAATCCCAAACAAAATGGAGCAGCTGAAAGAAAGAATAGGTCCATTGTAGAAACCGCTCTCACGATGCTCCATGATCAAAAGTTGTCAAGTTCCTTTAGGGAGAAGCAACGAATCCTTCCATATATGTTCAAAACATGGTGCCTCCTCAAGCATTAGACAAAAAGACCCCTGAGGAAATGTTCACAGGTGTCAAGCCTGATGTTGGCCATATTTGTTTCTTTGGATGCCCCTTATATTTCCACGTGCCGAAGGAAAAAAAAAAAAAGATCGAAGACACATGAAGAAAAGGTATGTTTGTTGGATATTGTGGAAATTCTAAATCGTTTAGAATATATATTCGTGGTTAAAGGAAGGTTGAAATTAATAGGGATGTGACATTCAATGAAGATGTTCCCCTTGGGAAATCAAGGGACCTTCCTCCACCTCCTCCTCCTGAGAAGAAGAATAATAATATGGATATTTTAGATGGTCCTTTTGTGCCTGAATCTAAGAGAAACATTGTTGATGATCACATGGAGCCCATGGATCGCTTAAATCCTCCTCCATGTGATACTCTTTCCAAGAAGAGGTCACTTTGGCTTCATGACACATTATAGGATGACGAAAAACACATACTCATTCAAAGATCATTTAGAGAAAGCAAGAAGCCATGCAGGTACTAGGGATATGTTGCAGCTATGAGCACTATGATTCAAGCCGAACTTCCCACCTTCGAAGAATCCATGAAAGAACAAGTTTGGAAGAATGTTATGGCCAAAGAATATGCATTAATTATGAAGAATGACATATGGGATGTTGTACATAGACCGAAGGGGAAACCTGTGGTGACTTCAAAATGGATATTCAAGATCAAACATAGATTCAATGGAAGCATTGAGAAATATAAGGCAAGGTTTGTGGCCCAAGGATTCTCCCAGAAAGAGGGAGAAGATTGTGATGACATCTTTGCACTTGTGGTTCTATATATAACCATTCATTCGATAGTATCTCTTGTCGAAAGTCAAGGATGGAACCTTCATCAGATGGACATGAAGACAAGATTCCTTCATGACATGTTACATGAATAAGTGTATGTTGATCAACCACAGGGATTTGAAGTAGAGGACTGAAGGACACATGTTTGCAGGTTGAAGAAGGCATTGTATGGTTTGAAGCAATCCCCCGGAGCATGGTATGCCCACATAGATAGTTATTTGGTGAAGCTAGAACTTAAAAAAAGCAATGTCGATCCCAACCTATACTTCAAGGTTGTACAAGGTATGCCATTGATTTTAGTTTCATATGTTGACGAAATATTCGTGACAGGTAATGAGCCCCTGATGGTCAAGTGTAAGTGGGAGTTATCCTCTGAATTTGAGATGAAGGAACTTGGACTCATGCACTACTTTCTAGGCCTTGACGTATGGGAAAGTCCCAGTGATATTTTCCTTTCATAAGGAAAATATGTCATGAAGCTATTGCAGAGATTTGGAATGACAGAATGCAAGTCCCTGCACACACTAATGGAAATGAATTTCAAGAAGTTATGTGGAGAAGCTACATGACCCAATTTAGTGAATCCAACCGAGTATATATAGTTGGGGCTCTGATGTTCTTAGTGAACACCCATCTAGACATATCCTATATAGTAAACACGTTGAGTTAATTCATGATCGAACCTCTTCATGCACATTGGATTTCTTCCAAAACATTTTGAGATATTTGCATGGGACGATCACCCTTCGTCTGAGATATTACGCTGAAGATGTTCGACTTCATGGATATACTGATGTTGACTGGGCATGAAATGTTTTCGATAGGAAGAGTATTCCTGGATGTTGTTTTAGCCTTGCATCTTCCATGATATCTTGGATGAGTAGGAAGCAAAAGTCCATAGCACTCAGTACTGCTGAGGCAGAGTACATTGCCACTAACATGGCTAGTTGCGAAGCAGTGTGGTTGAGGAAGCTCTTTGGAGAGCTATCTGAGTAGGTCCTAGACACTACAATGATATATTGCGATAATAAGAGTGGGATCGATCTGGTAGAGAATATCATATTTCATGACAAGTCAAAGCATATAGAGATCCAATATCATTTCATTCAAGACATGGTGCAGAGAGGAGTCGTTGGACTCCATCATATATCAATAGATGAGAAGATTGTAGATATTCTCACCAAGGATTTTCCTAAAGGAAATTTCTTGGTATTCAGAGAGAAGATTGGAATGATGGATGTGACCCCTCCTGATAAGGGGCACCACTGATCGAGAACATTGAGCTGACTCTTCCCCCTTGTCTGAGCTCCCTGAGTGAGGAATTGAGATGGAGGGCTTATGGGGTTGAGGGTTCTCTAGAAAATAGGGTATCACCCCTATTTTTTACCCACAGGGTTGGATATGTTTCTCCCATATATTGGTATATGTAGAGTATATGCTAGTTGGCATCATACCCACAAGCTGGGCTTGTTGGGAATATCGCTCCCTGTTTGGCCAACGAGTTGAGAGAGTGCTTGGAGGTGTGTTACCCAAGATGATTATGATGCAGGTGTTCTACCACATGACTCTTGAGGGTCATTATTGGGAAGATCAGGGAGAAATAGGATGGATAAGATACTATAGAGTGGAACATGTTAGCTCCCTTATGCTATGACTACTATTGCTCAACATAGGGTAGAAGATGTTTGCTCCCATATGTGATGACATGAGGTGAGAGTGTCCCATAGAACCTTCCTCATTGTCTTGAGAGTCTAGTAGCTAATGATACCCAATGATTCTTCTTCTTTATATTCGAGAATGTTTCAGCAGATATAGTTGAGCATAGATGGGACATGATATGATGACAAGTTACATATGATTAATACATGATGCAGTTGGAATTTCTCCCTAGCTGAGAGGGAGTGTTAATTTGGCATCTCAGTGATAAATTCCAGCCATCATATAAGATTACTATTTTTGAGAGGACCAATTTTGACCGTTGAAGCGATCAATTTGGATAATGGAAAGTGTATTTTTGAAGAAAATCCCACATGTGCACAAAAGGATAGGTCGACCCTAACAAGAAATTGGACACCCTTGGAAGCCTATAAATATAAGTGACCTCAAGCTCATTTGGACATCACCAAGCATATTCTTCTTATCTTCTTCATTGATTGGTTTGCATAGGTTTGAGGTTGGGTTGAGAAGTCTAGGTCGTATAGGTTTGAGATTACAGGGTCCAAAGCTCGCACATGTGTTAGGGTTTTTGGTGTCCAACCATAGGCTTGACACAAACAATTTTTGGCTATAACCATAGGCTCATATGCTTGTTCATAGAGTTGGAAGCTATTAACCGCATGCATACCTATTCCTTCATTTTGACATTCAACCGCAGTTGACCACAGACAAGAAAAGTTCTCTCTGATCTGGATTGATGCTTGTTACAAATCCATTTGGGCACATCAAATCCCAACATCTAGATCAGTGTTTTAGGGCTCATCAAACCCTAATTTCAGTTGCTACATGTCCTAAACAAGTCACCCTTTTAAATGCCTCCTTCCCAGAAAGTTTCATGACCTAAGACATCCAGAAATGGTCTCTAAAGGGACCAGTGCAGGTAGATACATTGCCAGGGTGCTCTGCAGTGTAGGTAGATACACTGTCAGGGTGCTCTGCAGAGCACCTAAGCCCTCTTTAGGTTGCGCTAGGCGAATTTGAGCGAAATTCAATTGGGGTTTGGGGAATATTCTTATCTCTTGGATTCATCAAGAAGCTTCCGTCAGTTATCTACACCTATGAGCTCGAAAATGGATGAGGAATGAGTTAAGGATCATCCTATCCGCTCATCCCTTCCTCCATGGAACTAATTCTAAGTATGGAAGGCCATTCAATGCCACCATTAATGAAAAAACCTCCTTCATCCTCCTATAAATTGACCACTCATCTAAGTGATCAGGGGCTGGACTATGTTGAATTGTAAGGAGATAATGCTGCTATGAGATTTGGCTTTGAAGCAAGTGTTGTGTTAAAATTGGCAACCAAGGAAAAACTTCATGTGGGTCATCTTATTCATGGCTAATAATATTTTTATTAGATTCCTCTCGTCGAGAGGTGTAGGATTGATATAAAGATCATCCAATTCCGATAAGTATTCATGGAGATATGAATTTATTTTGATTATGGAATTATTATCAAGCCGACCTACAACTCATGTAGGCTCAGAAGCCCAACAGTCGCATCTATTCACCCACCAACGTTGTGTATAAATATAAGAGGAATTTTCCTCATTTGGACTCACTCATCTCATCACATCTCTCTCTCTCTACTGCGCAGATATGAGTCTCTTCTCTACTGCGCTGAAATGGGTCTCTCTCTCTCACACATGTGAAGCCGGAAGCTGTTGAATTTGAAGCTGCAACTGTAGAAGTAAAGATTGAATTGCGTGGCCTAGAAGATCTCCTCTTTGGAACTACGCTATAGGTTCATCTGAACCTCCTTTGAAAGCCGCAACTTTTGGTGGTGGAATGAAGTCAATCCGACGAACGGTTTGCAAGATATCGACTGCCCTAGTTTGAAGCTGGAAACTGCTGAAACTGAAGCTGCAACTGCAGAAGTAAAGATTGACTTGCGTGGCCTAGAAGATCTCCTCTTTGGAACTGCGCTGTAGGTTCATCTAAACCTCCTCTGGAAGCCGAAACTTTTGGTGGTGGAATGAAGTCAATCCGACTGTCGGTTTGTGAGATATGGTCTGCCCTAGTTTGATAATGAAGCTGCTAATGCTGATGCTACTGATCTAGGGTTTGCTACTGCTGATATGAATCAGATTTATTGTACTATTTCTCTCTTCTGAATTATTGAAGATAAAAGAAGATTTGATCAAAGGGTTTCCCCACACATTGTGGGGTTTGTCCCTGGCTAGCCGCCACAACTTGTGTCTCTTGTCTTGGCTTGTTTTCTGTCGATCGTTTAATGTTCTATATGCACTTTACTTTATGTACATGTGATTGCTAATCGGTGGAATATAATAAGAAAAAGAAGTAAACTGTTATAAGCATAGAACATACCATAACTTAACATGTTGTGATGCTACAAGTTTGTCATGCTTTTGATGTGATGTGGATGGGATCCAAGCTGGAGGAATGACTTTGAATCAGAAACTGATGGTTGTAATTCCTTCTTCTATCTAATAAAGTGTTTGAACCTTTTTCCATATGTTGTGTTCCTTCATAATGCTTATATGTATGAATTGCTTATGATTCCTTTCATTTATATTCAATGGATCGTATGCTTTGATCGGTTTTTGTCTTCTGTTGTGTTTACAGGGTACTTCTCAAGCGGATTAAGTACGGGAAGGAGCAACGGAATCGATACAAGGGAGATGAGAGGAAAGAGGAACTATAGGTAGGCCTTCTATCTTTTCATCTTATCTATTGTTTATAGGAAAGTCTAAAACACTTTAAATTGTTGTTCTAGGCACAACTACTTGTCTAGTGAATTAGTGTTTATCCATAGATGCTAAATTATCCAAAACAAATTGGCGACCATACTGGGGAAACTATCACCTTTCCTAGTAGCTTATTCACCTCCTAAGACATTCTTGTAGACCCTACTTGTGTTCATTGACTATATTTAAGCTCTTTTGCATTGAATTTTGGTCAAAAATTGAGGTTAGATGACTCTTGAGTGGCCTCACAAAAATCAGTGCAGGTTTGGTCAGGGGACAATGCTCTGCAGAGCACCCTTGAGTGAGAGACAGTGCTCTGCAACACAGTTAGGCCCTCTTTGACCTGCGCTGATCAACCTTAGGTCAATTTCCCACCTTTGGAAAGTGTTTTTGCCAAATTTTCTCTGTTTGTTTGCTTGCTGATTGATCAATGAATGTCATGTCTCAGAGAACAAATTTTTATCTCCTTTGCCAGCCCTACTTTGATTTGATTGATTAATGTTTCTTTAATGTTTTCTTTGTCATTATCAGTCTATAGTCAAAGTTAGAATATAGTTGATTAATCTTCATTCGAAAGAAAGTGTCATAAAGTCTTCTTTTCCTTCGAAACAGAATTGTCGTCAAAGTCTTTGTTCTTATTAAAGATTGATTGATTATATGTGCATATTTCTTTTTTGTTCATCATAACATTAAGGGATTCGAAAAGTGAAACTTGCATCGTTTATATTGTAGTTTGTGAATGCTTGAAAGGAATAGCTAGGGAAATTGCATTAGTTGTGCTCTTTGCTCTTTGTAAAAGATCTGATTTCTCTATCCCTACTAGCTAAGGATTTTCATTGTTAAATTGAATGGAAAGAATGGTTATCATATTAGTTGCATTTTAGGGATTGAAAACATACATCACGTGGTGAACCTTGAAAGGCAAATTCTAAATAAGATCAACTTAAAATTTATTTGAATTTACCTAATGGAGCATTGTCACCTAACGAAAAACATTTAGAGGTCTAGGCTAGAGACGTGTTCCAGCGTCGTAAAACAAAGTAGCTGTCGCTAACTTGTCTGCAATACATCCTGAGTGTGATACCTCATTCCACATACGTGAGTATATCATAGCTTGTCCACGTACCTTCAGGTATATAGGGCGGTGTTACAATACGTAAAGTATATGGGAATGCTCTTACTGTGCGGTTTTGCATTAGACAGTGCTTATACGGACTGGGCCTCCACGTACCTTCGGGTATATATGGGAGGACAACTCTAGGTTTCTATCCATCCTTAGGTAACCGAGTTGGCCACCTTATACACTGTGATACACCGAACACAGCATTCGGGGAGATTTCCTGCCCATACTTCTCGGTTAGCCGGGAGGTATTCTGCAATTCACAGTTGCTTGGTAAACCTTTTGCCTAGATTATCCATTTTTTTTGTTCTGCTACTTTGATTAAAATAAATTTAACTGACCGTGGATAACATCCTCCATTCTCACTCCTTAGTTGATCTTAGGTTGAAACATATGGTGACAAATCCAGAGTCCACCGATCAAGGAATTTCTTTTGATGCGAATCCTAGTCCTTTTCCTCCTTTCGGAAATATTGGTGCTCCTTATATGGCTATATTTTCCCTTCCGGGATTTACTATTGGCTTGCCAGTATGGTTGTTTTCAACCTCCTTGGTTCAAAATGTCGTGATTTCTCCACAATCGAGTACTCCTCCAACTGGACAAAATCAACCTCCAGTTGATCCTAAAGTTGACCCATTGCCTTCTTCCTCAGTTGTTTCTTCCTCCCCTTCTTCCTCTTTGCCTGGTGAAAGTATTGGTACTAGTAACCAGGTGGCTAAGAAGAAGAAGAAAGGGAAGAAGAAGAAGAAAGGGAAGAAGAAGAAGGGGAAACCAAGCAACCATTGCTTTAAATGCAAAACCTGATGAGAAATTGTCCATTAAGCCTCACAAAGTTTGATATCCATGCAAACTTTGTGCGGGAGATCATCTTCTTCGAAATTGTCCTGAGCAGAGGGGCAAACAAGCAACCATTACTTTAAATGCAACACTTGATGAGAAATCGTCCATTAAGCCTCACAAAGTTCGATATCCATGCAAACTTTGTGCGGGAGATCATCTTCTTCGAAATTGTCCTGATATTCCTTAGATCTTAGAAGAATGGTCTTCCCATTCACATCATCCTGTGTCATCAACTTCTCGAGATCATGCTGGTGACACACCATCAACTAGTGGTAGTAAAGTTCATGAAAAGAAGGGTAGAGTTAAATTTCCCTGTAGGTTATGTGAAGGGAATCACCCCATTCACCTTTCTCCCTATCTGGATGAAGCCAAAAAAGTGTTGGATAACCGTCCTAGTTCACTGCAGTGACTGCCATTTGGTTACAGGAAACTCTCCCTAAATCCTTCACTAGTTGATGAATTGACTGACCAAAATCAATCGTCGATCAAACCCACTCTCTCTGAAAGTGAATCCTATGAGTCTATACTCGACCCAAATCAACAGGTCGAGGTAACAGTTGACCTGATTTCACCTTCAGCTAATCGTACCTTTCTTGAAGAGAGTGAATATGATACCACTCAAGTTCTTTTTGTTTCTTCAGATTCTAATGAGCTTGGGGGCAGTCCTCCTGTTCCATCAAGACAGGAGGAAAATCCTCCCGCTCTCGTAACTCAAGGGGTTAATTCTCCCATTTCTATGATACCCCCTCCAAGTAGTCTGGTCACTTCCTTTGATTGGAATCGACTGGCAGGATTCTATCTTCCTTCTTATGTTCCTTTCCAGATCATAGTACAAGTTTGTAATATGATTGTATCAGGCACTATTATAGATGAAGGTGCATTAGTGAGTATCCTTTCCTCAACTGCTTGGCAAGCGCTTGGTTCACCACCACTTGTGCCAGTTACCCAGAATCTGTTGTCTTTTAATAGAGGAACCAATCAACCATTAGGGATCCTTCCTTAGTTGCCTATTACTTTGGGAGGAAAAATCATTTATCTGAACGTGATGGTAGTCCCAAGCCCTTTAGATTACAATTTACTTCTTGGGCGCGACTATGTTTATGGCATGGGAGCTATTGTTTCAACACTCTTTCGAGTGATTTGTTTCCCACATGAAGGCAGAATTTTCACCGTTGACCAACTTTCATTTCTCGGTCCAAATATGGCTCCTAGTCAACCATCTTCCCTAAATGGTCCTTTTGTACCAATGGTATCATCCCCGCCATGGGTTAATTATGTGGCAACCAGTTCCATGCCTACATCAACTGACGATCAATTCAGTGATGTTGTACATCATGTATTGTTGAAAATGCAATAAGATGATGGAGCTTAGTGAAAAGAAGTCGCCTTCACTAAGTGGGCCCGTAGGCTATTTTTGGCGCAAAGTATATTTTTAGACTATGTCTATTTTTAGACATATGGATCATGGTCTATGAGTTGCAGGATGCTATTTATGGATGATTGGTCATGTTGGTAAAAATAGATGGACCTCTATTTTTAGACATGTGGGCGGAGTCTATTTTTAGACTGTCAGTCAAAAAATAGAACAGTCGAATATTATTAGCTCTTAATAATATTTGGACTATAAACATTATCTTATCCTCTTGCAGCACTTCAGTTCGAGCTACGGATGTGGCACATGCAACTGCCAGAAGGAAATACGCTTTTCCTATGGGTTAGTTGAGCTATTGCATGATGGACTTCAGTTAGAACTCAAGTGATTGAGTTTGGTGGAGTTGATTGAGGAGTTGATGGAGTTGTGTTCAGCTTGACTTAGTTGTATTTAGTCTAACTGCCAAATACACTAGTGATGAGTGATGTGAATTAATTCACTAATTATTAACTCATAAATCAACTAAAGAATACATCAGTTAACTCAGTGCATGGACAGTTCAATGGAGACAAGTGTTAGAGGTGGGTGAAAGGGTGAGACTACTATCAGTTGTGACTATAGCTGTGCATTAGATTTGCACAATCATTGATTGAGATTG
Source organism: Pinus tabuliformis (assembly GCA_031772625.1). Taxonomy (NCBI): domain Eukaryota; kingdom Viridiplantae; phylum Streptophyta; class Pinopsida; order Pinales; family Pinaceae; genus Pinus; species Pinus tabuliformis. Next base: position 1,704,021,658 of record CM062819.1, read on the forward strand.
CCAATGAGGATTGCACAGTATAAGCCAAGGGAATTCAAACTTGGATCTGATCTATTCTCAACATGGATTACACAGTAGAGGCAGGCAAACAGTGGAGGAGATTTGAACCCGTGACTTGTTCAGATCTGAGCTAGTTTGTGTGTAGCATGTGGAGATAGTACTTAGTACTTGTGAGGAGTATTGTACTATGTATTGTTACATGTTCTCTATCATTATAATATATAGATTGTTGGGGGTTTTCAGCTGTATTCTTTCCCCATTACATACTGTGTTGATATGTGTGATTGATGTTTCAATGTGCGCATGTGATTGTTTTTTTAATTCCGCAAATTGATGATCAATGGTAGAGGAGGTTATGTACTATGCATGCATTCCGCAAATAGTGTATAATCAGGATAATCTCTATGAATAAGTGTTATATTATTCAAAATTTCTACATGGTATTGGAGTGAAGTTGATCATTAGATCTATTATTAAGAAAGTGATTACATTTTATTTCTTTAGGCAGAGTCTGTAATCAGGCTAGGTAGCCTCTGGATTCATCCTTCTTTTGGGAGGTGAGATATCTGGTAAATGCCCATACAGTCAATCTCTGTACGAGAAATACTTTGTTCTCACGAATTTTAGATCAGAAGCGGTTGAGTTTTGAGCTGGTGGAATTCGAATTTGCAGCAGTGTTTTCTTGGCGTCGAAGTTGAAATGTCTTTCAACGGATTGCGATTGGAGTATGCCCTTGAAGGCAACTCAAATTATATTGCATGGAAAGATAGGATGGAGGTGGTGTTAGATGACAATGGGTTGAAGGAGTTCATAGATGCTGAGGTCCCAAAGCCTATTGATGCTGCTCAAGTTGAGGCTTGGCAAAAGAAGACAACAAAGTGTCGAAGGATTCTGTTGGAGGGCATGAAGGATCACATTGTATCCAACCTACATGGAAAGGCTTATCCATACTTGATGTGGAAAGCATTGACAGATTTATTCCAAAGCAAGAGCGACCAGAGGAAGTTGGCGCTCAAGGATAAACTCAGAAACATTAAGTGTGAGAAAGGAGACAGTATGCCCAAGTATCTCATGAAGTTCACCCAATGCCGGGATGAGCTAGGAAGTGTGGGGGTGACTGTCGATGATGAGGACTTGGTGAGCTTGGCTCTCCTTGATCTTCTGAAGAGTTGGCATTCCTATCAGGACTCTGTAAATGGTCGGGAGAAATTGCCAGGATGGGAGAGACTTTGGTCTGATCTTGTGCAAGAGGAGATCAAGCGGAATACCAGGGACGGATCTTCATCAAAGGCATCTGATGAAGAAAATTGCGCTTTGGCTGCCAAAGAAAAGAAGGGGAAGAACAAGAAAGCTTCTCATTCTGGTGCGAAAGGCAAGAAGTAGGACATGTCCAAGGTGAAGTGCTTTCACTGTCACTAGCATGGACATTATGCCACAAATTGTCCGCAGAAGAAGAAAAATAAGCAAGCTGCTGGATCTGCAGCGAGAGAGGCCTTAGCCTCACAGTTTTATCTGGATTTTTCGCTGATCGCATGCTTGGTATCAAGTGTGATGGGATCGGTATGGTTCTTGGACAATGGTGCATCTTTTCACATGATAGGAGATCGAGATTTGTTTTCTAATCTGGATGAGAAGGATCTTGGAGTGCACATCGAGATGGGTGATGATGGTAGATACAGTGCGATCAGTATCGGTACCATTTCCTTTGAGAGGGAGTCTAGTAAACCCTTCGTATTGAAGGAAGTGATGCATGTCCTAGGATTGAAGAAGAATCTTATCTCTGTGGCGATGTTAGAAGACAAGGGATATGATGTTGTCTTCAGCGAGGGAAAGGCTTTCCTGCGCAGTAAGACAACTGGAGAAACCTGGAAGATAGGGGTTCGAGTCAAGAACCTTTATCAATTGCATGTAGATGGCTGCGCAACAATGGCATGCAAGGTAGAAGGATTGGTGAGCCGGGATGATGGTGAGTTGTGGCACCAGAGATTGGGCCACCTTCACCATGGAGCCTTGAAGATACTGCAGTAGATTTCTACTGGGCTTCCTAAAGGCACTCTTGCGCAGTCAAATCAGTGCAAGGGGTGTACTTTGGGAAAATTTGTGAAAGCCACCTTTCACGAGAAGGATAGTCACGCCACGACGATCCTTGAGAGAATTCACACAGATGTGTGTGGACCTTTCTCAGTAGCTTCGACAACAAAGCACAAGTAGTATGTGATCTTTGTTGATGATTTCTCTTGAAAGTGCTGGATCTTCTTCATGCAGAAGAAGAGCGAGACATACTCAAAGTTCTCTGAGTTCAAAGCACTGGTCGAGAAGGAATCAGGGAAGAAGGTGAAGGCTCTTAGGAGCGACAATGGTGGTGAATTCATCTCTGGCGAGTTCAAGGACTTCTGCAGCGCAGAAGGGATTCGAAGAGAGCTCATAGCTCCTCATAACCCACAGCAGAACGGGGTTGCTGAGCGGAAGAACAGAACAATCATGGGTGCTGCACGGGTGATGTTGCATGATCAGGGCCTACCCCTTCAATTGTGGGCGGAGGCATGCAATATTGCGGTATATGTGCAGAACCGTTGTCCTCACAAGATACTTGGCATGAGTACACCCGAGGAGGCTTATTCTGGTAAGAGGCCTGATATTTCCCATTTGAGGATTTTTGGTTCTCCTGTTTACATGGATGTGACGAAGGATGCCAGGAAGAAGCTGGAGCTGACCGTAGAGGTTGGGATATTTGTGGGGTACACTGATACTCCCCACAACTATCGTGTGTATTTGCCAGACAGTCGCAAGACTATTGTGCGACGGGATATCAAATTTCAGGAGAAAGCCATGAAGTGTTCGCTTGAGAGGGAGCCACACTTGCATGCAGATGAGGAGCTATTAGTTCCTAAGGATGAGCTTCAGGATGTGGATTAGCCACAAGATGAAGTTCATGGAGTGGAAGAGACCACTCATGCAGCGCCAACCATCAGAGGGCGAAAGCGCACTACAGAAGCTGAGCGACTGGCTCAGGATGCAAAGAAGGTTGTAGGACCACCTACAGCACAGTACAGACAGAGACAATCACTTGATCGGTACACTGGATACATGGCTCTTGTGAGAAAATGTGTCATGACTGAGCCATCCTCTTTCGAGGAAGCTGTGGAGGATCCCGCATGGGTAGATGCCATGGTGGAAGAGTATGATTCGATTGTCAGAAACAGTGCATGGGAGATTGTCCCAAGACCGGAGGGGAAATCAATGGTGGGTTCGAGATGGATCTACAAAGTGAAGCAGGCAGCTGACGGGAGTTTGGAGAAGTACAAGGAAAGATTTGTTGCCCGAGGCTTCTCACAGATAGAGGGGATCGATTATGAGGAGACCTTTGCACCTGTCACAAGGTATTCTTCCATACGGGCGATTCTTGCTCTCTCAACGCAGATGGGGTGGCACATCCATCAGATGGATGTGAAGACTGCGTTCCTCAACGGAGTCATTGAGGAGGAGGTGTACATAGAGTAGCCCGAAGGTTTCGAGATCTTCAGCAATGAGTCACATGTGTGCAGGCTCAAGAGAGCGCTGTATGGGTTGAAACAAGCACCTCGTGCTTGGTACACACGGATAGACAGTTATTTCACTGGACTTGGATTCTCCAAGAGTGAGGCGGATCCTAACCTATACCAGATTGTGGTGGAGGGTAAGTTGTTGATCATTGTACTTTATGTAGATGATTTGATTTTGACGGGAGATGAGCTGTTGATACTTTCATGCAAGGAGGATCTTGCTAGAGAGTTTGAGATGAAGGACTTGGGCCTCCTTCATTATTTCCTGGGATTGGAAATTTGGCAGCGCAGTGATGGACTATTTGTTTCTTAGGGTAAGTATGCTCGGGAGATACTGGAGAAGTTCAACATGCATGGCTGCAAGCCTGTTGATACTCCTCTTCCTGGAGGTTGGAGGAAGGAGGATGCTACTTCAGCAGAGGTAGTGGATGCCACTGTTTATCGACAGTTGGTGGGGTTGCTTATGTATCTGGTCAAGACATGACTCGATATATGCTATGCTGTTAACCAGCTTTCACAAGCTATGGTTAAGCCAACCAAGCTCTTCTGGAAGGCAGGCAAGCATGTATTGCGTTATCTCAGAGGCACATTGGGATATGGATTGTGGTACAGACAGGAGGATGAGGTGAAGCTATGTGGCTTCACGGATGCAGATTGGGCAGGGAGCCCAACGGACAGAAAGAGCACATCTGGAGGGATCTTCAGTATCGGGTCAACAACAATTTCTTGGTACAACAGGAAGTAGAGATCCGTGGCACTTAGTTCAGCAGAGGCTGAGGATATGGCAGAAAGTTTGGCTGCATTTGAGGCTATATGGATGAGGAAGATCCTAGTCGGGTTGTTCGGGTCACACTTGGAGCCTACTGTGATTTATTGTGATAACTAGAGTTGCATTAAACTCTCGGCTAATCTAGTATTTCATGATAGATCCAAGCACATCAACATCAGGTACCATCATATCAGAGATTGTGTGCAGCGGAGAATCATGTTACTTTCATACATTCCCACGGAGGATCAGGATGCTGATATCTTGACGAAGGCGCTCACCAGGAGCAAATTCGAATACCACAGAGGCAGGATAGGGGTTGCAGATAATCCATATCTTGTTGAGAGGGAGTGTTGAAAATGCAACAAGATGATGGAGCTTAGTGAAAAGAAGTCACCTTCACTAAGTGGGCCCGCGACTATTTTTGGCGCAAAGTCTATTTTTAGACTATGTCTATTTTTAGACATATGGATCATGGTCTATGAGTTGCAGGATGATATTTATGGATGATTGGTCATGTTGGTAAAAATAGATGGACCTCTATTTTTAGACATATGGGCGGAGTCTATTTTTAGACTGCCAGTCAAAAAATAGAACAGTCGAATATTATTAGCTCTTAATAATATTTGGACTATAAACATTATCTTATCCTCTTGCAGCACTTCAGTTCGAGCTATGGATGTGGCACATGCAACTGCCAGAAGGAAATACGCTTTTCCTATGGGTTAGTTGAGCTATTGCATGATGGACTTCAGTTAGAACTCAAGTGATTGAGTTTGGTGGAGTTGATTGAGGAGTTGATGGAGTTGTGTTCAGTTTGACTTAGTTGAACTAGTTGTATTTAGTCTAACTGCCAAATACACTAGTGATGAGTGATGCAAATTAATTATTAATTAATTCACTAATTATTAACTCATAATTCAACTAAAGAATACATCAGTTAACTCAGTGCATGGACAGTTCAGTGGAGACAAGTGTTAGAGGTGGGTGAAAGGGTGAGACTACTATCAGTTGTGACTATAGCTGTGCATGAGATTTGCACAATCATTGATTGAGATTGCCAATGAGGATTGCGCAGTATAAGCCAAGGGAATTCGAACTTGGATCCGATCTATTCTCAACTTGGATTGTGCAGTAGAGGCAGGCAAACAATGGAGGATATTTGAACCCGTGACTTGTTCAGATCTGAGCTAGTTTGTGTGTAGCATGTGGAGATAATACTGAGTACTTGTGAGGAGTATTGTACTATGTATTGTTACATGTTCTCTATCATTATAATATATAGATAGTTGGGGGTTTTCAGCTGTATGCTTTCCCCATTACATACTGAGTTGATATGTGTGATTGATGTTTCAATGTGCGCATGCGATTGTTTTTTTAATTCCGCAAATTAATGATCAATGGTAGAGGAGGTTATGTATTATGCATGCATTCCGCAAATAGTGTATAATCAGGATAATCTCTGTGAATAAGTGTTATATTATTCAAAATTTCTACATGTACTGGGGGCATTGGAACCAGATCTCTCTTTCATGACCTCTTATGAGTTGTGATCGAACGACAAGGACAGTTCCTTGTCTTGTGTCAACCTCGTTTAAAAAATGAAACAAGGAATATGAGGATAGTTCTTTTATTGTGTCAACCTCGTTAAAAAATGAAACAGGACTACGAGGACAGTTCCTTGTCTTATGTCAACCTCGTTAAAAAATGAAACAAGGAGTATGAGGATAGTTCTTTTACTGTGTCAACCTCGTTAAAAAATGAAACAGGCCTATGAAGATAGTTCCTTGTCTTGTGTCAACCTCATTAAAAAATGAAACAAGGAGTATGAGGATAGTTCTTTTACTCTGTCAACCTCGTTAAAAAATGAAACAGGCCCATGAGGAGAGTTCCTAGGCTTGTGTTAACCTCGTTAAAAAATGAAACAAGGAATATGAACATAGTTCCTTGTCTTGTGTCAAGCTCGTTAAAAAACGAAACAAGGTACCAAGTTCAAAGTCGAGCCTTTGATTAGATCTCGTAAAATCCCAGTCGAGTCTTTCACTTGATCTCGTATATGAACCTTCATTCCATCCACCTGATAGCCATGAGTAGTCTACTTAGGTGAATGTAATGAAGCTTGGGGGGCATGCACCTAGTGGTAAAGTTAAATTTCCCTGTAGGTTATGTGAAGGGAATCACCCCATTCACCTTTGTCCCTATCTGGATGAAGCCAAAAAGGTGTTGGATAACCGTCCTGCTTCACCGCAGCGACTTCCATCTGGTTACAGGAGACTCTCCCTTTCATCATGTTGGGGGCATGTAAACCAATCTCAAGCATATTTCTTCATTTCAAGCTTGTGTAAAAATGAAACTGAATTCAAGCATAGTTCTTCGTTTCAAGCTTGTCTAAAAATGAAACTGAATCCAAGCATAGTTTTTCGTTTCAAGCTTGTGTAAACATGAAACTGAACCCAAGCATAGTTCCCTATGGTTCAAGCTTGTGTAAAAATGAACCCATTTCCATTTTTAACCCTCGTGATTGCCATTCTATTAGCCTCTTTCGTCAGATGAGCCTTGGTTGTTTTCATCCCATCGCCACCATCCCTTTGGCCGATCATACGCTTTCACTTGGTTTTTTTACCCTTTTTAAGGAACAATTGCAATGAGTGGTCTTATTAGCCAACCTCTTCACATAAATCAACATGTTTTGAGAAGTTCCAACATCACCAGGCACTAGTTTCTACCCTAGACACCACTCATTCCTCAAAGTGGAGTCCTCTTTAAGCTCTTTTCAGACTCTCTAAATATGAAAAGATTGTCGAGCGCTTGTCCTTTCTAGCTCGTTAATAGATTGGAAATGATATCTCTCTTGTATTATTTTACGCTTTTTCAGACTTGAGAGATTAATTTACGAAAAAGAATTTGTGGAGTTTTCTTTTTGTCCCTTTTCAAACTCTCTAAACATGAAAAGGACTGAGTTATCCTTTTCTTTAAACTTGTTAAAACATCAAATAGCGACAAACTTGTCCATCTAGACAAGACCGAGTTTCACCTTCGCTAGACTCGTTAAAACATCAAATAGTGATGGATTCGCCTAAAGGGTGAAATTACACAACAAGCATATGTTATCCTCCTCAAGCTTGATAAAAATAAAGAGGTACTAGTCAACAATGACTGGGGAAAATGGGAAAAAGGGAAAACCACTTTATGGTAGCAGGTCGCTCTTGAACATGACACTTTCACTCCATCACCGTGACTATTTGGGTTGGGTTATTAGCTTGATGGTTATCACACCATTGGTCTATCATACCATCCATCACTTTTTTTGGGTCAATGCTACCAAATCACTTTAGTGTCACCGACATGTTCAAGAGAAGTTATCCAGTCAAAATCCATCTGTTGCAATACCATAAACCTTGATTTTCATGACCACCATTCCTGAACCTTGTGTCATCAGTCAAATTCCATCTCTAAAATCACTACACTCATTTCATGTCATTGATGTGGGATACATCAAGGCCCTCCTACGACGAGTCGCTTCTTGTCGACATCAACACATTATCCAAGAAGTTGACTTAGAAACACCCATTCAGTACCTTGAGGCTTGCATACATCAATGGCAGGCTTCTTGCTTCTGGAGATAGGCATACATCAATGGTCTTCGACCGAAAGACTTTGTATGGTGTTTGACATCAAATCATCCATTCACACCATGTAGAATGTACTGTAGTACCTTGAGGATCATTATCATTATCGGTGATTTCTCTCGCATCTATTAACAACTTACATCATTGGCTGGTAATCAGATGGTGTCTTCCCATGTTCAACTTCAGATCACATATTCACATGGTTAGACTCATACTTGAGCGAATGGTTGAACGAGATTGAAGACCCCGGATCTAGTTTCATCCATCCAGGCTGTGATTTCAGGAGTACTAAATCATATGTACAATGGCTTTACATTGATGGTCATTCCAATCATGGGTCTATATCTATAGACGACTGTTTATGTACATGTAATGAAAGTTTATAAGCTGAGCATGGGTATGCCTTCCCTCAACAATTCATGTAAAATCAAATATCATGATATATGTATTGTAATTGATGCAGGTCACCTTCCACTTCGATACCTCCTCATCACATCGTAAAGCATTTCATTCGACATTGGCATTTTTTTGACTTCATGCTTTAGGGGGCAGCTGTTACAGATCCATTTGGGCACATCAAATCCCAACATCCAGATCAGTGTTTTAGGGCTCATCAAACCCTAATTTTAGTTGCTACATGCCCTAAACAAGTCACCCTTTTGAATGCCTCCTTCCCAGAAAGTTTCATGACCTAAGACATCCAGAAATGGTCTCTAAAGGGACCAGCGCAGGTAGATACACTGCCAGGGTGCTCTGCAGCGTAGGTAGATACACTGTCAGGGTGCTCTGTAGAGCACCTAAGCCCTCTTTAGGCTGCGCTGGGTGAATTTGAGCGAAATTCAATTGGGGTTTGGGGAATATTCTTATCTCTTGGAGTCATCTAGAAGCTTCCCTTAGTTATCTACTCCTATGAGCTCGAAAATGGATGAGGAATGAGTTAAGGAGCATCCTATCCTCTCATCCCTTCCTCCATGGAACTAATTCTAAGTATGGAAGGCCATTCAATGCCACCATTAATGACAAAACCTCCTTCATCCTCCTATAAATTGACCACTCATCTAAGTGATCAGGGGCTGGACTATGTTGAATTGTAAGGAGATAATGCTGCTATGAGATTTGGCTTTGAAGCAAGTGTTGTGATGCTACAAGTTTGTCATGCTTTTGATGTGATGTGGATGGGATCCAAGCTGGAGGAATGACTTTGAATCAGAAACTGATGGTTTTAATTCCTTCTTCTATCTAATAAAGTGTTTGAACCTTTTTCCATATGTTGTGTTCCTTCGTAATGCTTATATGTATGAATTGATTATGATTCCTTTCATTTATATTCAATGGATTGTATGCTTTGATCGGTTTTTGTCTTCTGTTGTGTTTACAGGGTACTTCTCAAGCAGATTAAGTACGGGAAGGAGCGACGGAATCGATACAAGGGAGACGAGAGGAAAGAGGAACTACAGGTAGGCCTTCTATCTTCTCATCTTATCTATTGTTTATAGGAAAAGTCCAAAACACTTTAAATTGTTGTTCTAGGCACAACTACTTGTCTAGTGAATTAATGTTTATCCGTAGATGCTAAATTCTCCAAAACAATGATGGGAACATATTTTTGAAAGTGGTAGGGTTAATTTTGTTGGATGATTTTATATTAGCTTATTGTATTCTCTGATGAACATTTTATGACAATATAATAGAATAAGAATTGCAAAGGGTTTTTCCCTAGTCATTGATGGAAATTTTGGTGTGTCTTGTTGATGTGTTGATTGTCTCCTTTGACATTGCATTTACTATTCTATATTTAATTATTGTTGATAATTGGAAATATTAATTATTGATGAAAGATTGTTTATTGAATAATTGGATTGGGCTAAAGCTTTGAAACATCATAGATCAATATGCAATTTAACAATCTCATGGAATAAACTAAGAAAAAACTGACCAAGGCTTCTAGAGGCGAAACCACTTCAACCCTCAACCACAGTTTTTCCACCTTTACGATCTAGAAATAACTAGCATAAACCACATCGGTCTCTACCCAAGATGTCTAGGGCTCCAGGAACTAGTAACTCAACCCACAACCTTCCATGGATCCAGAGCATTTTTTCCAACCATGGATCCATGGAATAGTAACTCAACCCACCAAGGGCTCTAGAGCGCTTGTCCCAACCAACGACTCCAGGTACTAGTAACTCAACCCAAGCTGTTCTAGGGCTTCTAGAGCGTTTGTTCCAACCCATAGCCATCGAGAACTTGAGCACCAATCTGAAAAACATGTGGAAAAACCCACAAGACTATGGCTATCTAGGAAATGGCAGGGCAAGGCTAAAACCACTTCCAATCTAGGAAAATACCATGCCAATGACAACAAACATAAGCCATAAAACAATGCATGTACCATGCATTTGAATATAGACATGCTAAATCACACATGCACACTGTTACCTGCAATCCACAACTAATCTCTATCCTTACTTTCCGCTGTCCAAGCTTTCTATTGCGCATCCTTGCTTTCCTTGCTTGCTTGTCCAAGTTATTATTCCTTCTCTTTAGTTGATTCTGACCAAAAGATGAACAAAAGTTTTCAATTGATTCTCAAGTGCCTTTTTATCATTGATGTCTCCTTTTTCTTCATTTTCCCTCTAATTTCCCTTGTATGCATATTTGTGTCTCTTCACCTTCCTTTTCTCCTATTTTCCTTTATTTCCATAAATAAATTCCTATTATTGTCTCTTTTCCTTTTTCCAATGCCTTTTCCAATCTCCATAACCATTTGTAAACCATAAGTGATGCCCACTGTAATGTCTTCCCACCATTCATCTTGAAATATGTGTCCCATGACCTTGGTCTTATTTTATTTACATGGAAATTCGACAATAGGATGTTATAGTTAGTTTCATGATATTTCAAGGCACACAAGCTCCCTCAAACATTGGGATCCATAAGATTGTCCCATCCTCCAATCAACAGTCATAATTACCAAAGTCACATGTTTAAAGCATCTCATATCATCTAGTCGTGGCTCATGTGCCCATGCTAGCATTATATTCATATTTTTAAATTACAAAAAATAATTGGGGCTATCACAAACCCCACCTCTTTAATGGAAAATCCTCTTCGACGTTTTATAAACCAAAAATAAAATTTAGCTTTATAATTAAAAACTCTTACATCAATCTATACATTAAACAAAAATGGTTGGAGCTCCCTATTTTGGTCTTCAAATTCCTAAGTAGCTTCATCGGGTCTGAGGTGCTTCCATTGCACCTTAACCTATTGTATTACTTGATAGCAATGTATGGTCCATGATGCACGGTGGTTTGGGTTGGAATTTTCCCTCAGATTCCACCTATATCGTGGACCAATCAATCACATGATTAGTGTCACGTGCATGCTTTTTAAGCAAATAAATGTGAAATGCATCATGAGATTTCATTATGGGTGGAAAGGGTAGTCTATAAGCTATTGGTCCCACTCTTTCCAAAATCTGAAACAGTCCACAAAATCTAGCTACTAATTTAGCACATGACCCCACTTTCAGTGAGTTTTTTCTTGGTCAGATGTGAAAATATAGATGTTGTCCCACTTGAAAATTTTTATGCATTCTCTACTACTCTCCATAAATTTTTTGCCTATCCTAAGCTAATTTCAACTTCTGCTCGATATTAATAACTTCTTGCTCCATTTCTCTTAGCATGTCAGGTCCAAGCACCACTCTATTGACCGAGTCATCCTTGTTACAGGGAAAAGTGTCTATATAGAACTGCTCTATCCCACTAAGGTGTGACAGCTGCCTTAGAAACAAACAGAGAAAAGCTACTTATGTTTTTCCTTTATGAATTATAGATAGAGAGGAATAGAAAGACCAACCTCTGTCTTGCGCTAATCCCTTGATTCGACCCCTCTCTTCTTTGATAGTCCCCAGCTACTTGCTCCCTTGCACGCCCAGCTTCACAAAGTACCTGTAAGATCACAGAAGCATAGCACTATACAAAGACATGGATCTATATTCATAAACAATCTAGGATCAGATGTAAATTGACCATACAAATGTAACAAGCATCAATGATACAAAAGCATGGAGGAAAACTCAAATAGCTTTTATTGATAAACAAGAAAAGATCCAGGAGGAGTTACAACCAGTTGTTCCGACCCAGCATCAACCTCCCAGCAAAGAAGCCCCTCTTCACCTTAAACAAAGCTTAGATCACCCAACAATCTGATGTTTGTCTCTAGAAACCAACAACAATTCCTTACAATATGCAAAATTCCAGCCTCTGGATCTCTGGGATGAGGGATCCATATATAGATATATGTAAGGGGGATGAGTCAGCTTGTGATTTGATTAGTGTCTTCTCTCTGATAGTTCTTGCTTCCACTTGGAGACTGAGGGCCTCTTACTCATCCTTGGTCGAATTCAGTGAGGCAAGTGTCACAGGAGAAGATTCTGGAAGCTTCCATTGCCTCTCCACCTCGCGGAATGACACTGCCATTTGTCATTTCTCGCCCATCGCACCCCACAGAAGGGACTTTTGAAATGCAATGCACCCTCACAGTGTATTTGGGTGAGATGCAACGCACCTAGCCAGTGGAGCAGCTGCAATGATCCTGTTTTGACCAATTCTGAGTAGTTTCTCATGGAGAACTTCTGGGAGAAGCTGTAATCTGTTGACCTTGTTCCTTTAGGGGTTAGAACAACACTTTTAGGGACTTAGGAGCCCTTGGTTTATGGAAATTTCATGCTTGGGGTTGTAGGGCCCAAAAATGTCTATAACAATCCTAGCTAATAGGAGTATTGGATTTTCTACCATATGGTACCTCAAATGGACTCATCTTCAGTGACTCTTGGTACCCATTTTTGTATTCAAAATCAAAAAATGGTAGGAGTTTTTCCCACCTCTTCAACTAATGCAGGATATACATCCTTAACATTTCTTATAGGATTCTATTTACCCTTTCAGTTTGACCATTTTTCTAAGGATGATATGATGTGCTAAAAGCTAGTTGACTCCCAAAGCTTGCAATTAATGCTTTCCAAAAATTTGAAGTGAAACTTGACATCCTGATTTGAAATGATCTTCTTGGGTATGCCATGAAATATGAATATTTCCTTCATAAAAAATGAGTTATGTCAATAGATTTGTGGGTGGAATTAACAAATATAAAGTGAGATACCTTGCTAAATTTGTCCACTACCAACGTAATGGGATCATGTTGTTTGAGTGTATTTGAAATCCCGTGATAAAGCCCTTGGATACGACTTCCCACTTCCACTTAGGAATTGAAATTAGTTGTATTAATCCTACTAGATGTTTGCATTCTACTTTGACTTGTTAGTATTCTAGGTACCTGGAAATATATTTAGCTATTTCCTTCTTCATTCTTGGCTAATGATATAATTTCTTTATGGATGTTATCATTTTTCTAATAACCAAGATGACCTGAATAGGGTATTTTGTGGACATCATCCATTATGGGTTTCTTCAAGTCATTCACAGGCTACGTACCATTTGCCTTTGAATAAAAATGTTCCATCTTTAGTTAGCTTGTATTTCTTGCTTATTGTTCCCTTTGGTTCCCGCTGTAAGCATTCCTTCACATACTAGAAATGGTCATAATGGAACAATGCCTCTTTAATCCTTTCTTTGGTGGCAATTTCATAAGTACTCATGGCTTCCAAGTGAGCTACTCATATACTTCTACTAAGTGCATCTGCTACTTGGTTTTCCTTACCCTTAATATGCTTGATTTCAAAATTGAATTCATTGATCAATGCCAAATATTTGGATTGTATAGCATTTAACTTAGGTTAATCAAACAAATATCTTAGTCCTCTGATGTCCATTGAAATTTAACTTCTTTCTTTCATAAACCTATGATTGGATGTCCAATCTTTGAAAAACCTTGAATGAATCACCAATAATATACAACCAATCCCATCAAGGATCTAACCACTGTAAAATTTTAAGGAGTGGGGCACTTCATTATTTCCTTGATATTATATGGATCCATGAATACTCCTTCCTTTGAGATGACATGTCCCAAATATTGTACTTGTGATTGGAAGAAATCACATTTACTGAGTTTGGCATACAATTTGTGTTCCCGCGGCAATTGCAACATTGCCTTCAAGTACTCTTCCTGTTCTTCTCTAGATTTTTAGTAAATTAAAATGTCATCAAAAAATATTAGCATGAACTTATCCAAATACTAGAATATAATATTATTCATCAAGCACATAAATGTAGTTGGGGCATTTCTGAGCATGAATGGTACCATCACAAAATTGCAATGTCTATATCTTTTCCTAAAAGTTGCCTTGTGAATGTATTTGTCTTTAATTCTAACTTGATGATAACCCAATCTCAAATTTATCTTGGAAAATATTATGCCTCCTCTTGGATGATCAAATAGATCATCAATTCTGGGAAATGGGTATTTATTCTTCACTATATCTCTATTTACTTGTAATCAATGCATAGTCACAATGTGCCATCCTTCTTCTTTACAAACAACACTAGGGATTCCTAGGGCGATACACTAGGTCTGATGTATCCTTTATCCAACATTTCTTTCATATGTAATTTTAATTCCGCCAACTCTAGCATGATCATATGATATGGGGATTTAGATACTGACACAAAACCAAGAGTCATTTTAGTGGAGAAATAAATTTTCCTCCCGGGTGGCAATCCTAACACTTCCTCCAGAAATACATTGCTATACTATTTCAGAATGGGATGATCTTCAATTCTAAGTCCATTGTCCTTTGTTATACTAGTTACTTGAATCATAAACTAGACACATCCTTTGAAACTACATTTCTTCACTTGAGTGTTGAAATTTTTGTTACTGAAACATGCTTACTTATTCCTTGCAATACCTTTTCCTCTCCTACCTCACTGAGGAGTTTTAATGATTTACTATAACATTCGACTTTGGTATTATGGGATGCTATCTAATCCATTCCAATTAAGATATCGTATGAACACAATGGAAAATATTAATTTCAATTGTTGTGGGCATGTTGCTTATCTCCAAGTAGCATGACTCCACCAAATCAATCACTCTCTTTTTGACTCCCATGGCTAGGTAGACGAACCATGATTTGGCATATGGTTTCTTCTACAAGGCACATGTCTCTACAATTTTTGGGTCGAAATAACTGAAGTTAGAAACTGGATCAATTAAAATTGAAATAGGTTAGTTGGCAACCATACCTTCCATTTCGATCATTGGATCTTGATGATCTGCGTGTTTGTTGTCTAATGTTGCATAAATTCAAGGTATGCTTTGAGCCACATCATTTAGTGTTATCACCTCTTCAACATTGTACAACTTCTTGTTGCTCTACTATTGGCAAGAGAAAAATTTCAACATGTGATTCTCTCGACATCCCCAACACTACAAAAAATTTCTCTTAGGTTATTTTGCCTCTTCTCTTTCTAATTTGATATGCTGATCTCTATTTGAAATAGGGAAGTTCCACTAGAACTCACCTTTAGCTTGCACCCTGAGGATTGTGGCCCTTTCCCTTTAAAATTGGTTTTGTCTTTCTTCTAATTTGTTCGAAATTCAAACTTGTGTTTAGATTGATCATAATAATACTTGGCCTTCCTGATAGTGTCCTCTAGTGTCTTTGGTTCATCAAATTCATTTTTTTCTTGGTAGGACTGTGGTAACCCAACGAGGTATCTTTGAATCTTCACCTTATCATCCTTGATGTAGGGTACATATCTCAGTAGTTCCAAAAATCTGTTGGCGTAGGCATCCAAGGTGATCTATCCCAAATTATGCTCATGAAGCTCTTTAGTTTTGTTGTCATAATACCTTTCGGATGGGTACTTTTCTTTTCAAATATTTTGCAAGTCAATTCCTTTTCTTTGATGCCTTTGAAATTTAATAGATATTCCCACCATATGTCAACTTTTCCTTCCAAGTTAAAAATAACTGCCCTGGCATTCCTGTTCTTAGAATAATCATGGACTCTGAAGTGCTTCCTTAAGCCCAAAGTCAGGCTTCTACTTCTTCATTCTTCTTAATCTCTCCATCAAAGGTAGGGGGCTTTGCTTTCTTGAATTCTTCCAACATTGTGTTTTTCTCACTCTTCCTTTATTGATGTTGTCTTCCTGTCGTAGTTGTAGCACTAGATAGTTGGTCATGGTTGTTTGTTTCTCTTTCCAGAGTGTTGAGTAGAGTTCCTCCTCTCATTGTGTCTTCACTTATCTACCTATGTGTATTCTTGGACTTGCTACCTTCTGTCTTATTGGTTTCCAATCCATGATTTTGGATTTTGAATGAATTTTGCTTGGATTTATGCCTGTGTAGATAACAAACACCATGTTCATGTGCCCTTTGTCTTTGCAGATATGACAAGCTCTACAATATCACTACATTCACCTCTACTTTCCTTTCTTGTGCTCTAATATTATTTTCATTGTCATCCTTGTAGCTCCTTAGTTCAACTCTCAAGATTTTGAGGGTGTCCATCCAATCAGGGGAATTTTCTTCTAACCTCCTACCAATTGAGTCTTCTTCCTTGTTAGAATGGGTTTTGTCCATGCTATACTATACCATCATACTGCTCATTCCTTTGTTTTCTGTTGTAGATTATGTCTTCTTATGTGCTGACACACACACACACACACAATTGTCAACTAAATCAAGCATAACCATGTTAATCATAGCCTTGGAATTTCAACACTAAGCATACCAAAATTAAGTTATTCACAAAAATAAAACCCACGTTAGTTACATATTTCCAGAAAAAGAGGACGGATAAGAATTCCACCTCAGTTAGCAATTGCATCAACTACTTGTTTAAACCATCAATTCATACAACAATTTAATTTACTCAACCATATAAAATTAAATTCTAATTTGTGTATGAGCCACTTCAAGTCCAGTGTTGAAACATAGCTTTGATACCAATCATAACACCTTGCACCCCTTAAACTGCCTCAGGTTGTTAGAGTGTTACCATCTTGCTCTAATACTGACTTGTAACACCTCCCACCCCTTAAATCATTCAAGATATGGGAGTGTTATTATTTTGAACCTATCTCCAAGTTCTATTATGAAGGTGAAGTTACAACAACCTATTTTCCTCAATGTATTCAAATCATAAAACTAGTGCCACCATCTCATTCAACTCATGGAGATATTTCTAGTGATATAACTTTTACCTCAATCCGAGTCTTGAGTAGAAAGTTATGACCCTTAAAAATTTAGACCATTGAAAAGGCCATTTAAGAAAGAGGGGTGATTATGGCACCCATGTGGCCACACCTAACACACGTGGTGCCATGCCACCACCTTGTGAGGTCCACAGGGCACCCACGCAATCATGGATCAGGTTGCTTGGCATATTAATGTGTTTGTGGTTTGTCCTAGGGTTGATCGTCAATGGCCGAAGTGGCGTCCACAAGTCCACATCATGTTGGGTTGGTACATCTATCGACATGTTTTCCCATCCACATGAACCATTTGAAATCCTAGTAGCCCAATAGGCCAAAAACCTAGTGGGGCCCATGTGCAGACATCATATTAGGTCTGGTTTATCAACCTTACTATACACTTAACTCTTTTCAATTCCTAATACCTTGAAGACCCAAAAGGATGATGGGGTCCACCTGTGGAACATGTCATGTCAGTTTTGTCCATCAGTATCAACACACCTCCATTTTAACTTATCTAGAGGACCAATAGACTAATGACTTGACAACCTGGTGGGGTCTAGAAGGCTTACATCATGTTGGGTTAGTCCATCAACATCACTTAGTTTATCCATGTACAAGAATTAAATAAGAGCCATTGGTCGATGACTGAAGGTCGGTATCAGTCCACTAGCATCGAGCTACTCCACATGATGATTCATTGTCTTCGGGTTCCGAAGGCCACATGGTGTTTAGATAAAAAAGTTCTAGTGGATCAACGTTTGGTGAACGATAGAAATGTTAAAGACTTAGGATTCTACAAAATAAAGGGGTGATTGGCCTGAACCCCAATTCTTCGTGTATTATGGCACAAGGGCTCGAGGTCCAACTCCTCAAATTTCAATGAATTTATATTACAAAGGGGGAAACCCCATAACTTCAATTTCTTGGGTATTGACCAAAAATAATAGGGAACCATAACCAAAATGCACTAATTTTAGAGACAAAGAGGGATAAGTCCCCAGACAACGAATTCATACAGTTTATATAACCATACCAAGAGAATTGATACCACTCGATTAAACCTTATTGACCTCCTAGAAATTGGTTAAAATTTCTCAAAGACTATGGCTAGGAATTTTATTAAGTATAAACACAAAAATTCACATTTCAATCATAAACATTATGTTGAACGACATAGTCAAGGCACTCATTAACAAAAATCATAGGCATACATGATCTCATGCTAGTCACAAGCATAACATTGTACACATGCAAATGTTACTTATCATAGTGTTTTAAGTTGGTTGACAATTGAAGGAGGGACTTCCACTCTCCACCCAACCATAGGCTAGCTACACCACAACTTTCTTGCAGTTGACTACCTTTGAGTTAGATCCAATGTATGAGGAGGTACTTTCTTAGGGTTTTCACTCCAAAGGCTTGGTTAAACAATTCGAGTATGGAGCCCACTATCTGGCTGGTTTATTAATTTCTCTTCTAATAGCAAGCACAAAGGTGGTTTATTAGTTGCACCTACAACAAAAACTGGTTTGGATTATTAGTTATTCCTAGTAGTAAGAACCATAGCGACTCACTCTTTCCATGAGTGTATTCACAAGGATTCACCCAAGGTTTAGGTGAGTTATTTATCAATCTAAAGAGTTGGAATCCACTATCCAAGTATTTCATCAGTTGTCTTCTCATAGGAAGCACCACAGGGGTTTGTAATTCATTTTCCAGGTAGTTTATCAACTACTCAACAAGCACCACAGTGACCTAGAGTTTCCCATCCAGGTGGTTTATCAAGTATACAGCAAGCACCACACCGATTCAATCATCCACAAGCATCTAATGACCACATAGGTTTAGATAACATAGACTAGTGGCCTCACACAGTTCACAGGGATTTCACACAATTTCATAGGGGTTTAACTCATGCACTGGGTGCTACAAATAATTCAAACTTTACTCTATTTTCCTAACCAAATCCCAACAAATTCCATGCTCTAGTGATATGCAGAGAGATCCCAAATACCATTTTTCCCAGAGAACCAATGCTAAATAAACTCATGAGAGAGAGTTCACCAACCCACCAGTGTCTTTGTCTTCAACTATGTGCTCCTATGTTTTCTTCCCATCCTCCCCACTTTGTCTTTAAGAAGCCATGATCCTGTCTCTCCATATACAAGAGGAATGGCTACCATTCTCTGCCCCACCACCTCCAATCACTTCTCGTCAATTTATTGTTGGTAGGTAGCTCTCCCCTAATATTATCACATAATTTTCCTATCAGTGAGTGGCTCGACTGGCCTACAACTAGTGGCTTATTAACTTTAGTAATTTCATCCAAGGTTGGTTTTGTGGTCTCTCAAGGCACGCGATCTCCCTCAAACATTGGGATCCATAAGGTCATCCCCTCCTTCAGCCTATAGTCATAAGGATCAAAATTACATGTTTAAACCACATCGTATACCCAACCATGGCTGTTGTGCCCATGTCGACATTACAATCATACTTTTAAATTACAAACATAGGTGGGGTAAATGCAAGGGCTGCCACAATAAATATGACATAAGATGTCAAATTCAAAAAGAATTGTATTAAGATCTGTGGAAACCATACCATGAAAATGGGGTATAAATAAATGAGGGATATTCTTCATTTGCAATATTGTAGTAGGGTCCATAATTGGAAACCCAAAAGTTATCTCTTCTTCATGTGTTTCCACCTCCTCATTTAGGTATACCTAAATTTAAACTTTTACCATGTTTCTTCCTCCAAACAAGCTATATTAAGTCTCTAGTGGTGTAGTTGTTGGGTCCTCCACTAAGTTAAAATCTACTTCCAATTATGACTTTTGATTTCGCTCACCCTTTAGTGTTGCTTCCACTATAGGATGGGCTTGAAGGTTCACAAGTTCCATGTTTTTTCTTGCTATATATTTTTCACATGTTGATCTCCTTTCCACAGGTCTTGAATTTGCTTTTGAGGTCATGCTTGTTTGTATTCCTCTTATAGATTTCCCTGCCAGCAAGATAGTATTTGAAGGAATGTTTTTGTCTTTGTCTTTCCCTTTAAATATACCCCTATTATCTTTGGTCCTACTCATACAATACTGGCATTTCTTTAGAAACAAAGAGATAATAGACTCACTAAAATGAATGCGTCAGGTTGTTACATTTCAGAGAATTCCAAAGTGAGGCCATCCTTGCATCTTACCATCATTGTCTCATTGGATCTAGAATGTTACTATTAAAAGAAAAATGAAATTCACAGATAACAATTTTTAAATCTAAAATAGATAGAAAAATAGGACATAAATTCACTAATCTCTTTTAGTATCTTATTAGGCATCAAAGTAAATTGAGAGGGGGGTGATATCATAATTTTTTCACAATTATTTAACCAATCAAATATATTCAACAATACTGCAATGCACCAATCACATAAGACGTTGAAAATAATATATTTACGTGGAAACCAATATGGGAGAAAACCAAAAATATTCTTTTAATTATAGTGTAAATGCAAGCAACAACTTCAATTTACATGAGCTTTTGTAGGTGCCAACCTACAAGAGGCACCAACCCCCTCATAATTGCAAGCGCCAACGTGTTGGAGGCATCAACCCCCTGATCTTTACAGGCACCAACCTGAAGGAGACTCCAATCCCTTGATTTGCAAGATCCAACCTACAACAACCACTTAGATCCCCTTTTCATCTCATTTTCAAACTCAGATACATGGATATTAAAATGAATTTGAACAAATTGTCTAATCCTCACATCTATTCTCACTTTTCTGTAGAAACCTTTCTTCCTTTAAATCAATGATCCAATTCATTTTCCTTCATATTTCCAATCCTCAACTTCCGCAATTGTAGTCCCCCCTTCTTCTCTTCATCTAGATTTAACTGTGTATTCGTCTCCGTGTGAGTAAAACTACTTATTTCAATTTTTCATGGGAATTATGTTTTCTTATGTCGTTTGATTTCCTTTTGTAGATGACATGCCTTTAATTTTTCCTTCAAAACAAACTTTAATCACTTAACTATATTTTGGCGCCCAAACACCAAATTTACTTTGGAAACCCTTTATGGTTAGCTCCCAGATGCACATGACTATTGGTCCGAACGATGAGCTTAAGCCCAAAAGGCGCTTAACACTATACCATTCACTAGTTAAAGCTCCAACATATCTAGATATGCACCAAGTTCTTTGATTTCGATCGATGGTTGAAATGTCACCATAGGCCCCACCTGTCTATATGAAAATTAACAAAAGGGGGGGGGGGGGTTCATGATTTGTCACATATGAAATTAAATGAACTCCACATTTTTTGAGTGTGCCAACTAATGCTATGAGCGAGTCAGATCTAACAACATAGAACTCACTTTGCCCCCCTACCTTTCTAAACTTTACCGGGGGTGGGGGGGTCGATGTTCTATTACTTGAAAAATTGTATTTGATGGGAAGATATTCATATGTAGGCCTTTGTTTACTGGCTATTTCTCTACTATCAACTGTTGGCTACCCATTGCTTATACTATTCATACATTTCGATGGATGGAATCATCACCTAAGGGTGCTATACTTCATGGAAAATTCTCTATATGCTACTTCACTACTCTCTGCTTGGTTGCTTGTTGCTAATGCCCAAACATTCTATTCAAGAGGTGGGTAATGGTTTTTGGGCCCAAAACTTCTCAAAATATATTAGCATGGTGGAGCCTTACAAAACAAATTTGCGTCTAGAATCCTGAAGCTTTACCACCTCATCTGCTATGTCACTATTCTCCATGTGTCATGCTATGCCACTTCCATGTGTCACTCATAAAAGGGGCACTTGGCCACCCAAAAAGTTCAAATCCATCTACCACGTGTTATTGCCTCAATATGTGACACCATTTTTCTATCACCACCACTTGTACTAGGGTCCACATTGGTTTATTTCTAGATAATCCAAATCCATGTCATTCAAAAACTGACATATCTACTCCATGTGTAGAGGCTCAGATACCTAGATACCTCTTCTCACGTTCTTTTGCCCTTCCACTTCATTAACCTAGCTTAACTGCCAACTCTTTTGAGCTAACCAACCAAGGTCTGCGATGTGTCATCTCTGCCACATCACTACTTGTTCAAGAGATATAGTATCCTATAATTTAAAATACTTGGATGGTCAAATACCCTTGAAGCCCATATAAATTTGGTTGCCTTGACATTTGCATGCTCCAACTATTTGAGGGTGGGAACACCCCTGGATGTCATGAATACCCAAATTCCTTGGTTCATTCTAGATGGGTATGGATTCCCAAATGTTCAGATGAATTTGGATGCCCTAGATGTTCAGATGAATCTAGATGTCTAGATGAATACATCATTCACTATTTTTTTCCAAGTTCCAACTAGTTCCTTGAATCCATTTATGCCTACTCACCTTGCCTTCACTTCAAACCATGTTTTCTCCTCATTCCTTGGGAGTTTGACCAAGTGCCATATACCATTGGAAATCCATTTGAGAGGGCTATCTAACCAAGAATTTTTCATGTGCTTTTGAATTTGTTATATGAAAACACAATGCCTTCAAATATAATCTCCCCCTAAAATTGTCATCACTTGATATCAATAAATAGGGTTGACATCAATGAAGACAAATGCCAACTTGATAAAAAATCTCCCCCTTGGCATTGCTAGAAAAACCACCAAACATTGCAGTTCATTGATGGAAACACCACCACTTGGAAACACTGCCCCTATCAGACTGAAGAAACTTATACTGTTTTCTCACTCATCCCCTTTGATTCCGAAGAGCCAATAACTGATCACTCTCCCCTTTGTGCACTCTCCATATTCAATATTTTTGTACACATTTCATCTCATCTCTAATATTTTATCACTCTCCCTCTTTAACATCAATGGTATGGGGTTATGGTTGCTATAGCTTCACAATCAACTCACTCTTCCTTGTGATACTAACTTGATTTGTTGCTGCTCAACTGAAAAGATGCATACTAATAGATGTTCCAGGACCCAAATTCTCCCCTTGAACACATGCTACATCACTTAATCATGTAGCTCCCCTGAGCATGATACTAATTACATATAAAATTTCCATTTCATCAATCTTCTCCCACAACTTACTATTTAAAACTTGACATGAGATGAGTAGCTACCAATCCCCATACTAATAGAATCAATATGATGAAAGAGATATCACTCCCAATTATTGTCTTAGGTACTCAAATGGACCTCTAGGAAGCTATTTGGTGAATATACCTACATTTTCCTCATTAGTGGCAACATATTCAAGCCAAACAGTCTGATCAACAACTTGGTCTCTTAATAAATGATATTTAATAGGATTTTTGTTTTGTTTTGTTTTTGAATGCATTACAAGATTCATGGAGATACTAATAACACTAGTATTATCACACATAATGGGAGTAGGATCAACATATTCAACCTTGATATCCTTGAGATTTTTTTTCATCCACAGGATTAAGCCTGAGTACAAAATGTAGTTGTTGTTATATACCTAGCTTCATTTGTAGACAAAGAAAGAGTTTTTCTTTGTGCTTATCCACGACACTAAATAGTTACCCAAAAATAACGTTGCACCACTTGTGTTCTTTCTATCATCAACATTTCCTGGCCGAACTACATCCGTTTATGCTATTAGACTGAAATTTTTACCTTCTTGCATACCATTGACCTTAATCATTTGTGCCCTTTAGTTATTTGAACATTATTTTCACTGCATTCACATAGCTCTCCTTAGGGTTTGATTTGAATCCAACAAACAATCCTACAACTTGCATTATTTCAAGCCTTGATGTTATTAAATATAGAATAATTCGAATCATTGATCTATATGTAGTATGATTTGCAATAGGGGATTTGTCATCCTTAATCAATTTGCATCTTGTGACCATGGGTGTACTGACAGGTTAACAACCTTTCATGCCAAATTTCTTCAAGATTTCTTTTAAGTATTTAGATTGAGAAATAAAAGTACCTTTGTCTAATGTAGAAGCTTGTAAGCCAAGGAAGAATGAAAATTATCCCAGCATGGACATCTCAAATTCCTTTTGCACATCTTTTGCAAATTGTTGACCCATTTGATCCACATTACTTCCAAAAGTGATATTGTGCACATACACCACAATGATCAACACGTTTTCATTATCAGATTTAATATAAATATTATTGTCTATTGCTCCCCTTTTGAATCCTTGATATTTTAGATATCTATCCAACTGTGAGTACCAGGTTCTTGGTGCTTATTTTAATCCATGTAGTGCCTTCTTTAGTCTGCATACCTAATCTGCATCTTTTGGTAGTTGAAATCCCTTTAGTTGCTCAATGTACACTTCTTCTTTTAGATGACCATTTAAAAAGTATGACTTGACACCAATTTGGTATACTTTGAATTCTTTGTGGCAAGAAAATGCCAAAAACATTCTTATTTCCTATAGTCTAGCTATAGGGGCAAAGGTTCAAGATCAATGCCTTCTACTTGTGGATACCCTTTGCATACTAGTTTGACTTTTATTTCTCACTACTTGTCCATCTCCATTTAGCTTTTTCTTAAGGACCCACTTGGTGTCAATGAAACTTTTTCCTTTTGGTATATGATCTAGTTCCGCATCCATTGCCTTAACCTAATGCTTATCTTCACTAGCTTGATTAAAACTATTGGGTTCTACTTGGGATAGTAGTGCCATATTTGCATGTCTGGGAATGCCAACAAATTTCCTTCTACTATGAACTCTCAATTCTTTATGTCCAAGTATTTTACTTTCAGGATGAAATTTTTGCACATGCATGGATGGATTTTTGTTGTTGTTGAGGTTCCATTTCTTCTTCTTCTTTTTCTTGCTCTTCATGTTATTCATACTCTTTAAAGTGATTTGGTGTCTCATTTAATTTTTCATCGTTGAGATTCTGATGTTTATGAAAATGATTCATCTATCCATACATTAATACATTCCACTATCTTTCTTTATATTTTGTTTTAAAACTTGTAGCCTTTGCTTATGAATGAGTAGCAAGAAAGATCCCTTCATCGGATCTAGAGTCAAATTTTCCTAGATTGTCCTTTTTTCTCTTTATATAGCACTTGCTTCCAAAAGCTATTATATGTTTGACTAAAGGTGATCTACCTTTTCGTAGCTCATAGTGGATCTTATCACTATTTGGTCTAAGTTGAACTCTGTTTGATAAATCAACAGTTCTTTGAGCTGCTTCTCCCCAAAAAGTGTTTGCAACCTTTGCTTCATCCATCATAGATCTTTCCATCTATATGTTATTTCTTCCCACAACTCCATTCATTGAGGGGTTTTGGATACTAAGTTTTTTCTTCTAATTCCATGCTTCTCACAAAATTTCTCAAATTCGTTGGAGGTAAATTCTTGTCTTTTGTCACATCTCAAACATTTTATCTTCTGTCACTTTTCATTTCGACTTGAGCCTTGAATACCTTGAATTTACTAAGAGTTTCTATTTTTCCTTTAATTAGCACGATCCATGTTTCCCTTTTATAATCACCAATAAAATGAATGAAGTACCTATCTCCTCTTAATGTTTTAGTTCTTGTAGGACCACATATATGTATATTAACTAGCTCTAGCCGTTTGGATGTTGAGTATTATTTTGTCTTGAAATGAACTCTTTCTTCCTTTCCAAACTAACATGATTTGCATATGGAATCATTTGTATTTGATAAATATGGCATGCCTCTCACTGCTATTTCCTTCCTTATTTCTATCAAGTTTTTAAAGTTTACATGTCCCGTTCTTCTATTCCATAACCAATTTTCATCCATTTTACTCATGCAAAATTTTTCATTGGCTCTTTTAAAGACATATATGTTACTCAGGGTTCTGTTTTCCTTAGAGATCACTTTACCAAAATTTCTTTACTTATTTCACATTCCTTAGAGAGAAATGTGAAATCATAGCCTTGATCACACATTTGACTTACAATCAGCAAATTGTGCTTTAGATCATCAACATATAAGACGTTTTGAACCTTAGTCTTTTCATTTAGACTAAGAATTTCCTTTCCTTTTATCTTGGTTGTTGCATTACTGTTGAACATGAATCTTCCTCCTATGTCTTCCTTTAAAGAAAGGAATTTAGTATGTTCCCCTATCATGTTCTATGAGCACCGACTGTCAACATACCCTCTCTTTCTTGGTTGTAAGCATATAATTCAAATCCACATTCCTCAGGCTTTTCTAGTTTGTTCTTCCAACTCTTTGTGTTTCTTGGTGTTGAGATGGTTTAGGAAACTACTTCCTTCCTATGAGACTTGAAGAATCTTCTTCGACATGATTTGTTTCCAAAAATATTACAATTAAAGCAATCGATCTCATTCATGAGGGGAGAAAATGCATTTTTTTTTCCAGCATAGGAATCCTAGATCTAGAAATTGAAAGCTGACTGGATATAACATTTTCATTTCTGATAGATTTATTGGCTCTATAATTTATAATCTTATGACCAAAATTATGACATGAGCAACAATATCCATAGAAAATATTTGGGTACCTGAAGATGTATTTCATTTGTGGAGGGGTAGTTTTGTTGAATCTTTTCTTCCTATCTTGTTGAATCTTTGATTTTCCTTGAGGATTAATCGTGGACCTAATGTGATCAATTATTTTTTAGTTCTTCTTTTTCTTAGTGTATTATTTTACCTCATTGGATATTCCTTTGAGTGAACTTGCATAACTTATGGATTCTTCTTTTCCTAGGGACTTTGTGCTTGAATCACCTTTCGAGATCTCATGGGGATCTTTGTAACCCAAACCCTTTTTAATTGATGGTGATATTTGGATGTTGAGGATGTTATTTAGTGTTTTTTATTCGTTATAAAATCTGATACTTAGATTTTTTTTGGCCTTGGTTTTCTCTAAATGTTTTCTTGGAGAAACAACCTCTATTTCTAACTTTTGACAATTCGTCTCCCATTATGTCAGTTGATTTCTGAGGACCTCCTATTTTCTGTGTGCATCTTCAAGATGGGTTTTAAGAAGGATAGTAACTTATTCATATTTATTTGGATCTCTCTTTTCAAGCTTCTTAAATAAATCCTATTTTAGAGATGTATTCTCATTTACTAATCTATAATGGCTCTTTTGCTTATCCTTTAGTTGTTGTAGAATAATTTCTTTCATTTTATTTGCTTCTTCTAATTGGATATTTTGAATATTAAAGGATTCTTCATCAAAATATTTATTCCCTTTTTCTACGTTCAAAAAATGTTCCTTCAACTGTCTATTCTTCCTTCTGGTCTTCTTCAGTGCATTTAGAGGACTAATTAATTCTGCCTCAAGGTCATCTACCCCTTCAACTTCTTCCTCAATGTTTGAATTATCTTTATAACTGTATTCAGTTTCTATGGTCTTGAGTAGACATTCTTCATACTCTTCATCAGGTGTCTGTCCATTGCTCTCTTCAGATGAACACCTATCTTTTTTGGTATAAAATCTCTTCTTTGTCTGATACTTTCCCTTTTGGTATTTGTGATATCTACTGCTACTCTTTTGATCTCTTTCCATTTCTTGATTTTTTGCTTTAAAGCAAGGACATTTAAAAGTAAAGTGACCAATTCTACCGTAATAAAAAAACTTAAGATGTAACATGCCTTTATATTTACCAGATCCCCTTTTAAGCTTCCTCACAAATTAAGCTACGTCTGGATTTGACTCATGACTAGAGCAATCCTTATGTTCTTTAGTTTTCTTTTAGAATTTAAAGGCAACCTCTTTTAGTTCTGACCTCTCTTTTTCAATCCCCATTTCATATGTGTGAGGATTCCATGTAGTTCTTCCACTGTGAGAGTGTCCAGGTCCTTCATATCCTCAATATTCGAGATAGTGGCATTGAATCTCATTGGAAGAAATCTCAATACTTTTTGAACAAATTCTTCATCCTTCTTTTCATTAAGGCCTCTAATGGTGTTAGCTACTTTATCAAATTTCAAAACTTAGAATTCTGCAATACTTTCATCCTCGTTCATCTTTAGACTTTGAAAGCTCATTTTATGTGTTTGAAGTTTAGATTTCTCTACCTTAGCATCTCTTTCATATATATTCTTGAGCTTATCCCATACCTCCTTAGAATATTTACAATGCATTTCCTTTACTATTTCTTATTGATTAAAACCAAACAAGAATGCATTACTTGCCTTTGCATTTTTTGAGAAGGCCATTGTTTCATCTGGATATGTTGGAGGAGTTGTTGGGATTGTATATCCAACTTCAATATATTTCCATACATTAACACTAAGATAAATTAGGTAAGCTTCTCTCCTTATTTTCCAGAATGTGTAATTTGTCCCATCAAATATTTGTGCTCTGTTTGAGAAGAGTCCATCATGATTGGCCATTGATTCCCTTTAAACCTACCTTCCAACTATTAAATTGTTCTTAAAGTAACCTTCTTTGATAAAAATTATTTGGAATCAAAGTAATACTGAGAGGGAGGGGGTGAATCAATATTATAACAAAATTCACAGTTATTTAACCAATCAAATACAATCAATAATATAATAATGCACCAATCACATAATATGTTGAACACAAGATATTTACATGGAAATCCATAGGGGAGGAAAGCACGCATATTCTTTTAAGTATAGTGTATATTTTAACCACAACCTCAAATTACATAATCTTTTGCAGGCACCATCCTACATGAGGCAACAACCCCCTCGGATTGCAAGAACCAACTTGCTGAAGGCACCAACCCCTTGATCTTTATAGGCACTAACCTGAAGAAGAATACAATCCCCTGATCTACAAGCTCCAACTTGCAGTAGCCGCTCACATTCCTTTTTCATCTAATTTTCAAACTAAAATCCACGGACATTAAAATGATTATGAAACAATGGACTGATTCTCATAATTTCTCTCACTTTTTTGCAACAACCTTTATTCCTTTAATTCATTGTTTCACTTAATTTTCCTTTAGGTATACAATTTTCAACTTATGGAGTTTTAGTTTCCCCTTCTCTTCATCCAAATTGAGTTGGTTGTTCACCTTTGTGTCAACAACAACTACTTCTCTTATTTTTGCATGGTAATTATGTTTTTTATGTCATTTGATTTCCTTTTATAGATGTTGTACCTTTAATTTTTCCTTCAAAACCACCTTTAATCACTTAACTGCATTTTGGTTCCCGAATGCAAAATTTCTATTCATAGCCTTTTATGGTTATCTCCCAGGTGCACATGACCAAAAGCCCAAACCATGGGCTTAAGCCCAAAATGCGCTTAGACTTGTACCATTCACTAATTTAAATCTTTGGCTGCTGCTCGCCACTCTACCACTCACCACTGGCTACTCGTTGGTTCTGCGATTCATGCAGTTCAATGGACGAAACTGTTACCTAACAATATTGTACTTGACAAACAAGTCTTCATCTACTGTTTCACAACTCACTGCTTAGCTACTTAGCTGCTTGTCACTTATTCCCAAACATTATATCCAAGGTGTCGACAATTCTCGATGGCTGTTGGGTTTACAACTTTTCAAAATCTATTAACACTTTTGAGCCTTACTAAACAACTCCATGGATCAAATCCCAAAGCTTTGCCACCTCATTTGCCACGTCACTATTTGCCATCTATCATGTTGCATCACTGCCATGTGTCTTCTCCTCAATCTTCCATGTCATCTCTTTGCCACTTGTCTTGCCATGTCACTACCATGTATCAATCGTAAAAGGGCCACTTAGCCACCCAAAAAGGCTAAATATATCTGTCACATGTCATTGCCTTAGTATGCCATCTCATCATATGAAGCCACACCATCTTTTTGTCACTGCCATGTGTACTAGGGTCCACTTCAGTTCAGTGCTGGATCCATATCTAGGTCATTCAAAAACTAGAATATCTACTTTATGCCTAGAGGCCTAGATACTCGAATACCTCTTCTTGCAGCCTATTTCCTTTCCACACCATCAAACTAGCTTAGCTGCTAATTTATATAAGCTAACCAACCAAGATTTTCCATGTGTCATCTCCACCACATATTTGCCACACCACTGCCTATCTGACAAATCTAGTATTCAAATTTTTTCTTAAGTGGTTGCCTTAGGTAACCTCGTATAATCGGATTCCTAGATACCCTTGAAGCTTGGATAAATATGGTTGATCAAACATCTGCCCTTTCTAATTGTGTGATGGTGGGTGTACCCTTGGATGAACCAGATGCTCGAATGCCTTGGTGCATCCTGGATGGGTCTCGATGCCCAAATGTATGGATGAACGTGGATGCCTTAGAAGTCTAAATGAAGATAGAATCCACCTGTTTCTGCCAGGCACCAACTGGTTGTACCTCAAATGACTAGGATGCACAATTTCCTTGAATCCATTTCTACCTGCTAACACTACCTTCACTTCAAACCAACTTTTCTCCTCATTCCTTGGGATTTTGACCAAGTGCCATATACAATTTGAAAGTTCTCTAAGAGGGATATCTAACCAAACACTTTTCATGTGATTTTGAAGTTGTTACATACAAACAAAATTCTTTTAAAGATAGGTTCCCCATGAACTTGTCATCACTTGACATCAATGACTAGAATTGACATCAGTGACAACAACTACCAACTTTCTCAACATATCTCCCCAACAATGATGCCAAAAATTCGAGTCAATTTAATTGACATAAATCCTATACATTTAATATCAATTTAGGGGTATAGAGTTGCGAGATACTGACATCTTATGCGTAGAGTTTATGGTATTAATGGATTTCAAATTTGTGCTACAAGCTATAGTTAATGCTAATAAACAAATAACTCCTAAACAAATGCCACATAGACTTATTTATTAGATGAGAACTAAGAGAAAGAGTTTTTTTAGGAATGAAAGAAAATATTTCACTTAACCTCAGTTATGAGCATTTTGATCTTGCTTGCAAAATGAGCCTTAATCCCAAATCTTTAGTGAAACATAAAAAACTATAGCTATTATCGACAAGGGAAGGATATTCATGCAAAAGATTAGATCTAAGAATGGTTTCTTTCTCAAAATAATCAATTGTAAATGAAAGAAATAAATAAATGAATGAGACATATGATCATTAGGGTATCAACACAAAGCCCCTTCATAACACAAGTTGCAATATTCTACTATGAATTAACAGAATGTTCATGCAATCAACAAAGAGTTTCAATCTGTATCATGGCCCTTCAATGAACAATCTTGTTTTGCATATAGGCACAATTGTAAGCTATAAAAAAATTCTAATCAAAGAAATAAATAAACGATATACTCCAAGGAAACGTACTATGATCTAACTACAAATGCAAGAGAGATAATGTACTACCAAAATGTAAAAGAAATATACTACAATTAAACTACATTAAAAAGCAATGGAATGGAACATACGTGGGTTGAGTTGGTTTCCCTCCCAACTAGTGTCACGCTACCTAGGAAGTTACACAATCATGCATAGTCCACACCACAACTAGTTCTCAGAAGCACCAACATATCATTTTATTAAAAACGTCTAAAAAATACATAATATACAAATAGGGTTAGCTCCATAAATCAAATCGATTTAAAATTACACAGATAAACACTAAGAGCATGATGCTCTATTGCTAACAATAAATTGATCCCAAAATATCTGTGTGGTTAGAATATATAAAGTTTTACATTAAAAAATACAACGAGCATGTGGACTCTATGGATAACCTGTTTTGTGCATGGGAAATAACGATGTATATCATAATAAGTTGATAGTACAATGGATCCCTTAACAACTTTATATTATAATGAAATCACATGGAGACCATGACCTATAAGAGAAACATGGGAATAGTAGGAGGTTGTTGCCTTAGTTTGTTTTCCTTGATGAAGGCACCAAATTTGGACCCATTGACATGGAACTTTGACCAATGAACAACACATCCCTCAGTCAACCTAAAATTGCTTTGATGAAGATGGAAGCATCTTAACAGGTCTAAGAGAAAACCCACGTTGTGGTTTTTCCTCTGTAGTGCGTAAGCATGCCAACTATGGAGGAAAGTTACCATATCCTTATGTGGGTTACAAGACTTGGCTAGAAAAACTAGCATTAGTGGCAAATAAAATATTAAGTAGTTTAATTCATTTGAAAATAGAAATGTCAAAAATTAACAAAAAATTACCTTGTAGTCCTTTAAGTAATATTTTCCATTGGGAATATGAGAAAGAGGATAGGAATCAAGTGAAAGGGGGTTAACTAGCTTTAAGAATGGCAAGAATTCAGAGACCTAACAAAATTCTCTGAATCCATTGCCTCCCTAACAGTTCCAGGATCATCATTAGTAATAAAGAAAGAAAATTAGGAATGGAAATCAAGTGGAGTATACCTTTTTGGATTCCTTCTTTCTCGAACCAATCTCCTCAATACCAGAGTATGTGGTTCTTGTTCTTTCGATTTGTTTTCTTTTGTAGAGTCCGATTCATCATATTTCAATGCAAAATCTATATTTTATGGTTCTTTCTCCTTGGTAGGACTTCACATTTGACAACATATTTGACTTCTCTAAATACTACATTTTGATTAGACATTACCTTCTTAATTTTTTGGTTGCAAAGCTTATAACCTTTCAAACCATCTTTATATCCAATAAAGATATATTTTTCATCTTTCTTATCCAAAATACCCCCATTCTCCTTTGGAATGTGGAAATAAGCATCATAACCAAATACCCTGAGATGTTTAAGAGAGGTTTCTCACATTTACCTACCTCATGTGGAGTCTTGTTATCTAGCGCTAATGAGGGTGGTCTGTTTACCAGGTAACATACAATGTCCACTGCCTTTGTTGAGAATTCCTATCCTAGCCCAACACCACTGATCATGCTCCTTTCTTTCTCTATCAACATCTTGTTCATCCTTTATATAACTCCATTATGCTAAGGTGTGTATGAGTAGTGCTTTGCCTCGCTATACCACACTTCTTACATAATTATTCAAATAAATTGGTGTATAATTCTCCACCATTATCTATCCTCAACACCTTAATTTTGTTCTATGTTTAATTTTCCAAACGATCCTTAAACTCTTTGAATTTGTCAAAGACCTTAGATTTCTTCCAGAGAAAATTATTCCATGCTTTCGTTAAGAAGTATATATTTACCTAGTGATGGAATTGACACAAGTTCAAACACATCATTGTGAACCAATTGTAATATTCCCTCTAACCTCATAGCATTAGAGGAGAATCTTACCCAATTTTACTTCCCATATAAATAATGTTGATAAAAGTAAAAAACTAGAGAGAAATTAGACATATATTCTACCATACCATTACCATGTAGTACTTAGAGTCCCTTCTCTCTAATATGTCCCAATCTTTGATGCCACAACATAGTCTTTTATCGAGAGGCTATAAGAGTTTTTCCTTCTTCTGCTCCACTCTCAGGAACAATGGAATTGTTGCAATCATCACCAATAGTGCTTCTAAATAGTTTATATATATTTCCAACTTGAACTCCCTAATAAATTCAATTTCTCATTGAACCATCCTACAAGTATCCTTTTTAAACATTGATTTTACACCTGCATCACTCATTTTGCTTACGTTAATCAAAATTTTGGCCAAGTTTGGAATGTGAAGAACACCTGGGAGTGTTCTAATCCTTCCACCCATGAGTTCCAACTTGAATTTTCCCCATCTTATGATTTTCTATTTCATGTCATATCCTAATAAAACATCACCACCATCATATATTTCGTACTCACAGAACCAACCCATATGAGGAGTCCGCATATGAAACAATGCACCTGAGTCGATCAACCATGCCTTATGATCTACATGTGTACTTGAAGAAGAAAAATAAACACCCGCCCCTTCATCTAAGGAAGTTTTCACTTTTTCAGGAGCATCATTAGATCACTTCCCTTTATTACCAGTTCTAGATTTATAGTCTTTCTTGTAATGACTTTATTTTCCACATCTCCAACATACCTTTACAAATTGTCCTACAGATTTAGATCTTCCTCTAGATTTAGATCTCCCACTTAAGGACTTATTTTTATTTTTATTCTGGGAGTGTCCTCTTACAAACAAGGCATCTACGATCCAAATTTCCATATTTTTCTATCTCGTCTTCTCCAATAATAAGGATGAGACTATATTCTTGAAATTTAAATTATTTGAACTACTACCTATGGCAACAACTAAACTGTCCCACGAACTTGGTAAAGAACACAACAAACTGATATACTTATCTTCATCTAAAATTTAATATCAACTTATAATATCTGACTTACCACAATATTGAAGGCGTTCAAATGCTCTATCACCAAGTCCCCATCCTTCATCCTTAAGTTATACAACTTTTTTTGTAGGAAAAATTGGTTCACCTGGGATTTCGATTGATACAAAGTCCCTAACTTGTTCCATAATGCCTTTGTTGTAGCTTCTCTTGAAACATTCAATAATACAAAATCTAATAGACACAACTATATCGTGTCTTTTTCTTTCATTTTAATTTGGTCCAGTCTTCTATTGACATCATTGTTCGCGTAGTTCTTGGATCTATAGTGATCCATTGGTCTTTGTCCACCAAAAAATATTCCATTTTGAGTTTCCACAGCGCAAAAATCTACCCATATAATTTATTTATCTCTATATTTAAATTTATCGCTATTTCCTTTCAGCTTCAGAATTTATTTTGTAGATCTCCCACTATAACAAGGTTTACCATAGACTCCAAAAAAACCCCTTAGCCACAAAAGGTCCCGTTGAAGCCAAAATTGTTTTGATACAAAATGTAGGTTTTAACCCTATATAATTAATTACTATAAATATATTCTTAATAAAGTATAAAATATGTAATGGCATGTGAGCAAATACACACATGCTAACGTAGATATTTCATCCTCGAAACCCAAGTTGGAAAAACTAGCAAGATTTTTCAATATATTATTCTTTACAATATTATAATACAATAAATATTCCATGACATCCATAAGCTATCAACCCATTTACCATGGACTATAATACAAATTTAGTTCCTTAACCAAAGCTACAAAACCATGGGAAAACCACCATGCACCACAAAATTGTTAATGTCTGAAATTGTGTACTGAAATCTGAACACCACCAAGCAGAAGCAAAAATTCACCCAAATATTTTTTAGAGGTGTTGCGCC
Organism: Pinus tabuliformis; assembly: GCA_031772625.1. Taxonomy (NCBI): domain Eukaryota; kingdom Viridiplantae; phylum Streptophyta; class Pinopsida; order Pinales; family Pinaceae; genus Pinus; species Pinus tabuliformis. Next base: position 1,704,056,914 of record CM062819.1, read on the forward strand.
TGAACCCCTACACAGGGGGATTTTGCCCCGCTGCTATGCTTGGATCAATTTTTAGTGTGTCGGGATAGTTTTGCAAAGAATATAACACATACCTAACATCCATCCTCCCAAAGTATTATCCAAAACTTGCCTAAGAAACTACTATATTGATGACATATGTTGGAGCTTCACAATCCAAAATGTACCCAAGCATGGCTAAAGAATAGTTTAACTATCTCTCTTCCAAGGGTCATGATATTCTTACAAATAATGAGAACATACATGATTCTAAAGTAAAATACCGTGTTGATAAGTAGTCATGACCTCTACATGATATGCTAAAACCTCCAACAAAGTCCATGGAGATACTCTCCCAATGCCTACTTCATACTGGAAATGTCATGTATATCCTAAGCATTTGGTTGCTAGGATTTCTACTATTGAAAATAATACAATCTATAACAAATTTTACTACCTACTTTTTCATCTTTGGCCAATACACATACTGCAACAAATTTGCCACTATCTTCATCATACCAAAATGCCTAGCGACTCTAGTAGTGTGAGTTTCTCTAATCAACAAAATATTTTTTCCTATAGCGTGCACAAGTTTTCTAACTTATATATAACCCATTTCAAGGTTATACTCATTTCCTTCCATGGTAATTAGTAATATATCCTCTGATTACCTATATACTCCTATAAAAGCTTCATCTTCCTCATAGTATTTATTTAGAAGATAATGAGTGAAGGGATAAAGTTGCATTATCACGTCAATTGCTGCAATCCTCTTCAATGGTGGTTGATAAATCATGTATGCTAGCTTAATTATGTCTCCTTTCATGTACTTGATCAATAGATGAAATTATTGCAAGGATCCCAACCATTTATAATGCCTCAACTACTGCATCTTGCTTTAGATTTGTAGTTATTGAAGGGGATGATGATTCATGTATATGATAGTCTCTTTTCCCATGAGATAATGCTTCCACTTCTTTAGTGTTTGTATAATCACAAATATTTCTTTATCAACAAGGTGTAGTTAAGTACTACTCCATGAAACAACTTCGAATGGTAACATATCGATCATCCTCCCTACTGAGAATGGCCCATAATGCATACGAGCTAACATTTGTCTCTAACTCAAAAGGTTGCTACAAATTGTGCAAGGCTAAGACCAAAGCGTCATTATTGTTCTTATTTAGGTCTTAAAATGCTCATTGTTGGGGCTTACCTTAGTGAAAGCTCTTTCCTTTCACCATAATGGCATGTAATTGTGTTGTTACTATTGAAAAGATTACAATGAATTTTCTCTAATATTATATTGCTCCTTTGAAACTTCTAATCTCTATAATGTTGGTGGAAATAGGCCATTGAGTGATGGCTACAATATTTTTTTGAATCCACCCTTATTTCTCCTCCACAAATAATGTGTCCAAGATATATCAAGAGTGTCTTTTCAAACTCACATGTTTGCAAATAGTTTGCCACATGTGAGAGGTACTCTACTACATATTATTGAAAATTAATATGTCATCTAAATATACTATTATAAATGAGTCAATAAAATGGTTTAGCACATCATTCATCAATATCATGAAAGTTATAGGTTCATTAGATAAATCAAAAGGCATCACTAACCACTCATAAAAACCTTGTCTTCCACACAACTTCTACTTTAATTATCACATGATGGTAGCCTAATTTGAGGTCAAGCTCCATGAAGAACTTGGCTTATTGCAATTGATCCAATAATTCATTAATACTTATCAAGGGATATTTATTCTTGATGGCAATTTTGTTTAGGGCATGATAGTCAATGCACATTCTCTAGCTTCTATCCTTCTTTGGCACCATGATTATAAGTAAACTAAATGGTGATGTATGAGGTATAATGAATTCTTTCTCTAAGAACTACTTTAGTTGCTTCTTCACTTCACATTCTTTGATGACGAACTACCTATATATCCCAATTCTTGGCAATACTGACTTCAACAATAATTGTATCACTTGCTCAACCTCTTGCTTGGTTGGTAGACCTCTAGGCCCTTCAAACACTTCATTGTAAGGTCTAAAATAGTCATTATAGTTGTATGTGTTACTGACCACTACATCCTTCAAGGGAGGCCTTCATCTCAAAATTATTACTTTCTCCTTGCTACTTTCCTTCTCCCAAAATAATAAGACAAGCTTCTTTGTGCTATCAATGATTCTTCTAGCTTGATGAGAGATACTTATCAAAGAGAGTGTTGCTTTGTCCTTTTTGTTGAGTTACACAATGGGTATGTATTTACTCTTAATTCCATCACCTTTTTCCTCTTTTCTTATCTCTTTCATATCTTGATACGCTAACATATTGATGGATTATGATAAGAAACGAATAAACTACTCTCGATTAAGATTTAGCCACCGTAACTAACTCTTATTCCTTTTTATGCAGAGAAACGATGAAAGGAACAATTGTTGTTCCCTAGAGATGGAACAACATAAACCAACAAAGGAAGAATGAGGCGCATCGGTTGCGGTCAGGTCGGAGGATGAATCAGGAGGATCAACGCTAAATATGAAGGGTGTCAGAAGATAGCATTCAGTTGTGAATCCCTTAGGATCTCCCGATCCTGAGGGATCACATTTATCTTTTACCTCTTTTTGACTATAAAAGTAAAAACTGTAGGAGGAAAGGGATCGATTTTTTTGTTCATTTCAAATTGTAATTTTACAGTACAGACTCTTGCTTTGGAGGAACACGACCATATTGTAATGAGAATTGAGTTCAATGGTTAATATATAATTTACGTTGCTATTCATTCGTATTCTCTGAAGTAGCTCAGCAGTATTCGCTGGTGGCTAAGGGCTCGACCTCTGGTGGATCAAACTGCTATCCTTTGTGTTATATATTTCTAATTCATGCAAGTTTGATTGGTTTGATATTTTTCCCATTTTCTGTGAGTTTATCTTATTTTCTATTTACTAATTTCCTATATTGAATTTAGTACATTTTCTTTACATGTTTCGCAGCATTGTCATTTGATTCTATTTATGCTTATTGTAGATTAAATTAATTAGCCGTTAAGACAGTGAACCTTATTGATTTAATCAACTGAAAGAGTTTGGTTACTGCTATTGAACTCTCGGTTGACATCATTTCCATTTGAATTGCTTAATTGAGATTGAGTGTGATTTATATAGAATCAGCTAGAAGAGATTGGTTAATGCTACTACGCTCTCGGTTGATGCTATTGTCAATTGAATTGCTTGTTTGAGATTTGATTACGATTTCAGTTGAGGATGAAGTCTTGATGCTTAGATGTAATATTTCCTTTAACAGTTGCAATTTGAGTTTTATAAATGCATCCGTTTACTCTTGTATCAAAGGTTTATACTTCATTTTAAGAAACATTACTCTCTGGATTCATAGCATGCACATATTGTGTACACTCTTGGAATAAAAGGACTTGCCTGGGTTGCTGATTTTTTTTTTCTAAGTAAGTTTAATCTATTAATATGATAGAAAAGAGGATTACAGTGAGGCTCGACCACAGAGGATCTGAGCAGCATTCATCACACAGTCAAAATAACTATTTTTGACTGCCCCAACAGAGGGGAAACCAGTCTAAAAAAGTATGAGTCCAAAAATATCCCACACAGGGGTAACCAGTTTTATCACAGCATAACAGAAACATTTTAACCAAATCATAATCCTAACCAGAACACACAAAATACTGAACAATAATTGAACCGTCAGCATGACAAAACGTCCACCTGGCTAACTCGACACTTGGCACTCAGTCGTCCGGGGCTGGTTCCTCCACAATCAGACACACGTACTTGTCCGGGTCATCATCCTCGTCCAACGTGCCACGTCCATGTGCTGGTTGGCCTCCCTCAATGCTGCATGCTCCTACACGCGGTCCTGATGTGTCTCCTCGGCGACTACCAGAAGCCTGCGTGTAACTGAGCTTGCCCTTTTCAACATGCTGACTGCCAGCAACTGCTTTGCCATGCAAGGTGGCTCGACCTTCATCAGCTTCCCGATCACCAGTGTTGTCTCGGATCCTACTGCTCGGTCCTGCTTTGGTCACCTCCTCAGTGTGATCAGCCAGAGGAGCTGGCAGCTCAATTTCTTCCGTGAAGGTAATTGAGACGGTGGCGATGATTACTAGGCGATTCAGTGAGCTGCGAAATCGGAATTGCATGGTGTGAGGAGCAGGGTGCGGAGGAAGGGGAAAGGTAGCAGTGTAGATTGCTGCATCTCCATGACCTGTGCCATGGAGCCAGGCTCTACCTCTGCTGCTTTGGGTCTCTAGGTATCGCCCCGCGAAACTAAGCGGGTTGGGGTTATCGGCTGAGGAGGTAGGGGAAACCGAATCGGGGCTAGGCATTGCAGGTGAGCGAGAGCTTCCACCTCTTGTGCCCCCTCTTCTACTGTGCATACGATGGCAGACCATGATGGGGATGGAAACAGGGGAAGAAGCAGTAGGGATTGTGGATGAATTGACAGAGGAGCAGTGCGGGGAAATTACAGAGGAGTTGTGGACATGAGCAAGATTGCAGAGGTTGGTGTGGGAATGGTGGAATCCATTACCCAGATCGATATAGCTTAATAGCCAGCATCTACTACCAGTGACGGTGCGCACATTAGGCTCTCCCGCCTGTGGAGGACAAGCATAATGAATCAGGGGGGGAGGAATAACAGAGAAATTCGCAGGCTCCATGGTTATGTGGGAATTGGCTCTGCCTCAGCCTGTGCAGTCATTTAATGGCTCCTGCAAGGTGCCATGAATGCCATTCAGAGTGGCATGGGGGAAGTTGCAGGGGGCCATGTGGCCAACCCATCTGCCGCCTTGCCGTCTTGTCATGTTAATGCCTGGGATGAACACCCACATCCGGGTGCGTTTCTTCTTCCTGAACCATTTCAATCTGCACCAATTCATTGTATTCCTGTAGCTGAGAAGTAGTGGCCATAGTATTAAGTGTGCCTGCATGAAAAGTCCTTCCACTATCTACCCCAATGTTAGCTAGAAGGTCTGCTACTTTGTTTCCATCCCTGCGAGAGTGTTTAAGATTTACAGCTCTATGGGTTGAGAGCCAGTGTTCAATGAGCTCAAGTCGCTCTACTAGTCTCCAACTACTTCCCACCTTGTAGGAGGGCGTCCCTTGCAGGATCTGATTAACCATGTTGATGAGAATCTGGGAATCCCCTTCAATTATAAGTGGGAAGAAATCATGGAGTTGTGCTAGGAGAAGCCCCTGCCATAGCCCTTCTAATTCTGCCGAGTTATTTGTATCCTAGCCAATTGAACCTAAATAAGTTAGAAGCGGAACGCCCTTGTGATCTCTGAAGACTCCTCCATATCTTGCTTTGCTTGGATTACCCTTAGACGCCCCGTCAAAGTTGAGTTGAATCATGTGCTGGGGCGGAGGGGTCCATCTGTCTGCTGTCTTTCCTTGCGAGGAAGTTTTACCCTGATTTTCTTGTATATGCTTCCATTGAAGGTTCCAGTTTTCCCAGATAGTCTGTTCCTGAGGGATGGCGGGATAATCTTCTTCTGACCAGGCTTGAAGCATCAAGGTTTCTCGAAGGTTTTGACCTATATTATTCCATAGAACTTCTGAAGAGGAGGACCGGTCCTTGAAGATGCGACGATTCCTTTCTTTCCAAACATTCCACATGAGGAATCCTGGGATTAGTTTCCATAGTGCATTTAACAGTTTGCTTTTGTAAGGATTGTTTGCCCAAGTACGTATAGTGTTAGAGATATTCTCCTTAACTCGTCCGTCTTTTTGGCATCTGAAGCTTACTTTTTCCCAAAGTCCATTTTCCAATGGGCAGGAATTTATTAGGTGCTCAGTGGTTTCTTCCGCCTTTTTGCAGTTGGGACACATAGAAGGCCCATGAAAGCTTCTTTTTCGTAGGTTGTCCCAAGTGAGAATTTTATTTTGGCATAGAAACCAGAGGAAAGTGGAGACTTTTGGCCAAATGGTGGGGGCCTAAACTTTGTTCCATAGTGGGTCTTTGACTATTTGGGTTCTTATTGTTAAATTGTAAGCTTCTTGTGTAGAGAAGGTTCCTTTTGCTTCATAACCCCATCTGATTTTATCCCTCTTATCAGAGTAGCGAATTTTCCTGTTTGAAAGCTCTGTTTCCAGACTGTCCTTGATGAGCTGAGTGCCTTGCCTGATGATGTGATCCGAATTTATCCATTGCCTGTATCCTTGAGCGTGGGTAGGCGTCCAGTATTGATTTACCTTTGCCATCAGTTGCCCTTCCCAGTCCTGTATGTGTTGAGGTTCGACTAGGTCTTTCAACTTGGGTCTTTGCTGCCAAGAATCTTCCCAAAACCGAGCATTATTACCATTCCTAATTTCCCAGAAGCTGTGCTGTTGAATTACATCCTTGTGCTGTTTAGCTGCATTCCAGATGAGAGAACCTGATCCTACTTCTGTGAGTCTGATTAAATCATCAACTGGTCGGTTATTGGTGTATTTCGCTGTCCAAAGGATAGCCCAGGGAGTATGTGGCTTCGAGATCCATTTCCACCAGATGCGAGCTCCCATGACCACATTACTATGCTGAGGATCATGAAGCCTAGTACCTCCATAAATTTTTGGGAGGCACACTGTGTCCCATTTTACCAGGGCCCATTTTCTCTTTTGGCCTGTGTTTCCCCACAAGAAAGATCTTTGAAGATTTCTAATTTCTTTGAGGACCCATTTTGGAGCTGCCATAACTGAAAAAAGGTAGAGTGGCATGGATTGCAGCATGGCTTTGATTAGGACTAGACGGCTAGCCATGTTTAGCATACGGTAAGTCCAGGAAGAGAGATGGGCTTCTAATTTTTCCAAAAGTAATTTCCAGGATGAGTGCTTTAAAGCAGAGTCCATCATGGGAGCTCCCACGTATTTGGAGGGTAGAGCAGCTATTGAAAAACCCAGGATTCGAGCAATTGAGGCTTTGGTTGTAGCAGGGTTATGAAAGAAGATTTGGGATTTGGTCTTGTTAATGCAAACCCCAGAGGCATCTGAAAAATCAGACAAAATGGTTTTTAATTTGAGAGCTTCCTGGATTGAGGGATGGCCAAATAGCATATTATCATCCATGAATTGTTGGTGGGTGAAGATCGGGGTGTTGAGAAAAGAAAGACCTCTTAATTGCTGGGAATGAAGTGCTTCTTTGATGCATCTTCCCAGTCCTTCCGCCATTATAACGAAAAGGAAAGGGGAGAGGGGATCTCCTTGCCAGATGCCTCTAGAGGGGCGAAAGGGAGAGGAAGGGATCCCATTGATCAGAATGGAGAAGAAGGAAGAGGAAATAAGACTCATGACCCATCTGACCCAGGGCGGGGGGAGAAGCCAAAGGCTATCAGCATTTTGTGTATATATTTCCAGCTTAAACTATCAAAAGCTTTGGAAAGATCGATTTTTAGGAGCATACCTGCCTTTTTGAATTGCTTCAAGGAGTGTATAATCTCGTGAGTGAGAATGATTCCATCCGTGATTTGCCTTCCTTCCACATAGCCTAATTGCTTGGGTGATATGAGTAGAGGGAGTAGAGGTTTTAGTCTGGAAGCAATTACTTTGGAGATGATTTTGTATATGACGTTACATAGAGCAATGGGCCTAAATTTGTTCGGAGTCTGAGAGTGATCTTCCTTGGGGATGAGAGCTAAAAAGGTTGCATTCAGAGAGGGAAGTAGCCATCTATTAGTTTTGGATTCCTCCACAACTTGCCAGACCTCGTCTTTGATAAGATCCCAAAATCTGTGGAAGAAATTGGAAGTAAAGCTATCAAGGCGAGGTGCTTTCCTTCTTTGAGATGTTGCACGACACTCTCCACTTCCTGTAAAGAGATTGGCCTGAGGAGGAGCTGATTGTGTTCCTCAGTTATGATCTTAGGGATATTCTTGGTTATTTTTTCAATAGCCTGTAGTCTATCTATCTGAGGTTCCTAGTGTACCTTCTTAAAATGAGTAATGAACTCTTGTTCAATGTCCTCATGTTTTTCCAACCAATCCCCCTACGGATTCTGAATATTAGTGATGTTGTTATGCGTTCTTCTTTTGATAGTAGTGTGATGGAAGAACTTTGTGTTTCTTTCGCCCTCTTTAAGCCATATGATTCTAGACTTTTGCTTCCAAAGTATTTCTTCTTGCTTGGCTCTTTCGGATAGTTGTGATTGCAGGTGTTTTTCCAGCTCTGAGGTGTCTTCAGACCGTCCTTCCGTGATGATTCTCTGCTGTAGTTGTTTCATTTCTTGATCTAGACCACGTTGTGCTTGGAAGATATTGCCAAAGGTATTCTGATTCCATTGTTTAATGTTGTTCTTGAGATTTTTAAGTTTTTGCTGGAACTGATACATTTTTGTACCATCCGGAGGTTTGAAATTTTTCCAAACCGCCTGAATCAGATTGTTGAAATCTGGGTGCAGCATCCAGAAAGACTTGAAGTGGAAAGGCCTGCGAGTGGCGTTACCCGGCCTCTGCCATTGAAGCGCGATAGGCCAATGATCTGAACCTGTGATTGGTAAGATCGACGCCGTGAAATCCCCACCTATATGGATTGCATTATCTGAAAGCAGGAACCGATCCAATCGTGAGGCGATTTGATGTGCTCCTGCTCGTTTGTTATTCCATGTGTATACACCATTGTTGGATGCCATATCTATGAGACAGTTATCTTGGATGAAGTTTTTGAAGTGAATGCTTTCATTTTCCAATCTAGCCCTACCCCCTCTTTTTTCTTCCAACCTTGTTATTATATTAAAGTCTCCTCCTGTGATCCAGATTGGATATGTTCTTTCCGAGTTGATCAAGGCTAAGGTGTTCAGTATGTCTATCTTATTCATTGCTTCCTGGGGGAAGTAGACATTGGTTAGATGACCATGTACATTTGTCCCTATAATATGGAAGGTGGCTTGTATAAAATGCTTACTCGCATGAATATTATCAAGTGTGATAGCTCGTTCATCCCATATTATGGCTAGTCCTCTTGATGCACCAAAAGCATCCACTGCTACTACTTTGCTGCCTGGCCATGCTTTTGCAAGTGTCTGGTCCAGTATTGTAGAGTTACATTTGGTTTCTTGTATGAAAAAAATTTGGGGTTTCTCCATTTGAATCATGTTTTTTATCAGTCTGTATTTTCCAGGGCTGTTTAGCCCTCTGATATTCCATGAGATGAGCTTCATGGTGCACTGCTAGGAAGGGGGTTGTAATACTTTGTAAGCTTGGAATATCTTCTCGATTCTACCAGCATTTCCCCAATGCGGATGGTTCTCTGTAGATTGGTTTTCCTGCCTCTTTTTTATTGTCTTTAGTAGTATTTTTACCATCCCATTGACTCCCAGGTTGGATGCCTAAAGATCTTTGCTGCTGTGCTCTGGAGAGGATGACTTCTAAGCTTTCCAGTTGCCTCTCTGGGATTTTTTCGTATTCCTTTTTCTTACAAGCTTGCTCTAATCCCAATATATCCAGATCTCCAATGTCGAAGCTCTCCGACTCCTCTTCCATGTGCTGGATCTCACTTCGTTCTACTGCTGTTTCTACTATAGTTGTGATTTCCTGTTGCATATTGTCAACCTCCATACCTTGAATATTCCATTTCGGTAAGAGACTGGGGGCGGCTGAGGTAGGGTCTGTGGATTGTACAGATTTTTGGGTAATCTTAGAGCTCGAAGGGGTGGAAAGAGGAGTCATCTTGGGGATGTCCTTCGATTGATCAGGGATTTCATAGGTGTTCTGTTCCATCTGATTCAGGATCTCAAAGCTGTTGCTTGTGGAAGGCATTGAGGCATTGGCTACAGGCTTTTTAAGGCCAGCTGAGGGGTTCTTGTGATTCTTTCTACGGTTGGTGACTTTGGTAAAGCCATTTGAGTCAGATTTATCCACATTGGAGGGGTTCGAGGCTTTCAGGTTTGAAGGGAAATCTTGGAAGAGATGACCAAGGATATGGCATTTCCTGCAATGGAATGGAACATGCTCATAATCTATTGGTTGTATCCATTCAAAATCATCATGGTAAAGACTTACCGCGTCCGGGAGAGCTTTGATTAGATGCATGTATACACAAATTCAGGCATAGGAGGTGTATCGCCTGAGTTTCGTCTCCTTTGCAATTTTAATGAACTCCCCTAAGCCATTCCCAATAACTTGCAGTGAGTCCTCATCCCAATACTCCAAAGGGAGGGAGTAAAGGCGAATTCAAATTGGTGCCTAGCTTAAATCCTCTTTGTCAGGGTTGAATTGTTCTATCCAATCTCTCAGATATATGTTAGAAATAATACTGAGAGGGGGGGGGGTGAATCAGTATTATCAGATCAATATAACTTTTCACTTTCCATATTAAGATTCATACGTGATGCAACAAGTATATATCCAGTAAACATATGATTCAGTTAGTTGATCTCTAATGAGTGAATTAGAACATTATTAACCATATGAGTAGTAAACCGGAGCAGTAAAATAGAACAGATCATCGCACACAAGAAGCACACATGAACACCATGACATAAGGTGGAAACCCAATGTGGGTGAAAACCACCTGCTGCAAGTTGTCTCTATCTTCCTTTAATAAGAAACTTCATTTTACAATCTTTTGTACCAGTGCAGTCTTATACCAGTACGCAGGCTACAACCTGCAGAGGGCTACAACCCTCTCTTGTTTTCCAAACTCTCTTGGATGGGAGCTACAACCCCCTTAGCTCTTGTACTAGCTGATGTACTAGTACGTAGGTGCCTGCCTACAATCTCCTTTCATCCTCCAGGGACCACATTTCATACATTTTCAGACTAGATACTCCTGAAGCACAACAATATAATCTGAAGGCCACGTTTCATCAAATTTTCATACTGGACCCATAAATATCGTTGAAGCTCAAAACAATCAATACTAGCATCATCAATTTCTGAATCACTGAAACACTGAAACCATGTCAACAACACAGTCACCAGAACACAGAGCAGACACAGAACTCTGGAATAACAATCAGAACCAACTGTATCATCAAAATCCTGCATCAGAGTGCATACGCTACTTGGAAGTGCAGAACCAGCGTGTATACGCAACTTCACCAAAGTGAACTAGCGTATATGTCATTAATTACTTATTCATAACTTCGTTGCACTTACTGACTTCAGACATACCCAGATCATTACATATACACGGATAATATGTGTGTTAGCACCCAGATCTAGTCCATCAGATCACATAAATATGAGTCATTATGATCCTGATCCAATATTAGTTCTCATCCATCAATACTGAAGCTAAACACAATCAACCAAACAGGATATGTAGAATATTGTCATCAGAACACATCAACAACTAGAACCACCTGTAACTTTAAACATCATAGCTCAAATGGTATACACTAATACTATGAACCAAACCTGCGTACATACGCGCTTTCACCAAAGCCAACTCGCGTACAAATCTATAAATATTCAATCATGACTTGCAGCGATTTCAAACTTAAGTTATAGCCAGTTTAGATCATTATAAGCGTCAGTATATAGATCTAGAATAAGCATAATCAACTATATAGAGATAGTTCATTTCAAACCATTTGATCCCGATCTATCTTTAGATCTTGTTCTCCATCAACCGGTGAGATCCCTCTTTAGCTCAGATCCAGATCTGCACCATAACCCAATCACAGTATTCCAGATCTAGCAATTTATCAGATATTCAATCATTCCGAAGATGCCTTGCCAAATGATCTCCTTCCTCTTTTATAGTCTTAGGCCTTCCACAATACCACGGTCCAAAACCATAACAATTCAATACCATGGACCCAATACTTGGGATCAACACTTTTGGATGCAATACCACGGACCAAAACCATAGGATCAAAAATTGTCGGACTAATACCATGAACCAACCATGAAAGTGCGTGAACTTTTCTCTGCATGAAGGGAACTTTTCTCTGCATGAAAGTGCGTGAACTTTTCTCTTCATGAAAGGAACTTTTCTCTGCATGAAAGTGCGTGAACTTTTCTCTACATGAAAGAAAATTTTCTCTGCATGAAAGTGCGTGAACTTTTCTCTACATGAAAGAAACTTTTTCTCTACATGAAAGTGCATGAACTTTTCTCTACATGAAAGAAAATTTTCTCTGCATGAAAGTGCGTGAACTTTTCTCTACATGAAAGAAACTTTTCTTTGCATGAAAGTGCGTGAACTTGAAAATAACTTTGCTGCACTATAATTTATCATCTGTGTGATTTTCCATCAAGGAAAACACTTGTCTGATAATGCCAACAATCTCCCCCTTTGGAATTGATGGCAAAGCTAACTTGTCATACTGAGAATTGTCATCTGATTCCTTTGAGCTGTCCTGCATCCTATGTATTTTGTCACATCTGATATCTCTTCCATAGATTCATCTAGATATATATAAGTGATTTGATCTTCTACGAGTTGGTTGCCATCAAGTACAACACATGCATCATAATGCCAACAATCTCCCCCTTTGGACTTGATGGCAACAATACCAAATCACTCTCCCCCTTTGACATCAAGGGCAAAGGGCGGACCAAGATATTCTCTTCCTTTGCTGTCCATACTGGCCCTGAGTGCCTGCTGAAATTTCTGAATGAGCTCCCCCTTTGTATATGCCAAGGTGTACCAATCTGTCCATGCTCTCCTTGAGTACATGCTGAAGTCTCTGCTCTGCTGAAGTGTGCTGTTCATGCCCCCCCTGACTATAAACAAGGTCTGCAAAAAGATGTTTTACAAGAAGAACATGACTCTATCATAAATGACCTTCCTATCACCAAGGACTCATACATACATCCATTTCCCAACCAAGTGGGGATATACTAGAATTGACTCGTCCACCCAACCAAGTGGGGATACATCAAAAGTTTACACATGATAAAACAAGAACATTACATCTTCATCCCAGGCATAGTGGGGAAACCAAGATAGGCCGTTACATGACCTTGACACCATAAAAGAGATACATGAGATAGAGACGAAATATCTAGAGCAAGACTTATGAAAGTCACCAATAACTGATAGCAGCAACTTCTGTCAATCACCATTCAGATCAACAACCATGATTTCCTTCTGTTCTCCTTCTGCACCTGTTCTAACCAAAACAGCTTGTGTACATGAACCAAGAGCTTCTAAGGTAATGCCAACAATGCATTATTAGAAGTTAATCTGCTCCCCCTGAACCTGTGCCAGATGGTCTTTGTCAGACCCATATCAGACTCTTCTCACCCAGAGTCTAGCCAACTGATTTTATTCAAACCAACATATACGCGACTGTATCCACAGAAACATGCGTATATACGCGGATACTCCTTATGAAACTCACGTACAGACAATTCCAGATCAGCAACCTGTAAATGTCCTATGACAAGGTATGTCTGCAGATAGATATCAACTCATCATCATAAAATAATTCACATTATATCATATGTGTAAAACATCATAGTCATCTTATCAACAAGATCATCCATGTATCATCACTTGGGAATATCTGCATCAATCAACATATGTAAGTATGAACCTATCAACATATAGGTAAGAGCTCATCATTATCATGTCTCCAACAATGCAACTTTGAGTAATCATCCATGTATCCAGCCAACAATCCTCATCCATATATGTGCCAAGAACAATAGGAATCCTGCATCATAGCTGTAATATATGATCTTTATGCATATGACGATAACAACATATGAGTGACTCATCATCAAGTAAAGAAGATGTGAATTCAAGCTATGTACTTCTCCTTATCCTTATGAAGATCACCATTAGAGAATCAACCATAAATCTGATCGAAATATCAACTAAGTAACCCCAAGAATCATATGAACAACTCATAACCATATCATAAGATGAATCATTTATCCATATAAGCATCATCACCAAGGACTATTAACCATAATGCCAACAATGCATTAAAAGCATATGCTCCCCATAAACCTGTGCCATCTTGGTTACTGTCAGATCTGATCATGCATATCAGCAAGAAGTATCAAGACATCATCATTATCATGTTAGAAACAAAACACTTCTAACCATTAAGTCATTTCCACACATCATCAGCAAATTGTAACCATTATCAAACAACGCAAATAGTAAACCGAATCATAACTGATCCTGTACCTGTCCCTACTGCCTTTCCTCAAACAATCATATACGCGACTATGCCATAACCAACTCGCGTATATACGTGACTTATCTTTAAGAAACTTGCGTATGAGATTCAGGACACTGAGGTTTTACACTTCCAGCTCCCTCTGATTCTGTTATGTCTGTATGTTGTGCTATGCCGCCTCTTTCTGACTATACTTCTTTCTTCTTCCACATCTTCAAGTGTGATGATGATGTTTTCTCCTTTTGGTATGGTGCCCATACTTTGTTCCTGAATTCCTTAGCTATATGTCCAAGCTTGTTACATGTGTAACATCTTACATGTCTCATATTTCTTCTATAGCAATCAACAGCTCTGTGACCAAACATATTGCAAGCAAAGCAATATCCATTAAAGTACCTTGAGTGTGATGATCTTTCTGCATGATGGTCTTGAACCCTTCTTCTTCTACATTTGGCTGCAACATGTCCAAGATTATGACATACATAACATTCAACATTATTCATAGGAGGAGTAACAAATTTTCTTTGAAGAATTTCTTTCCTTGGTTGATGATGAGATTGACCTTTCATCTCCTTATTGAGCATTTCAGATTTTGCAGTCGAGTCCCTTGTCTTACTTTGTGAACTAGATTCACCTTCAATAGATTCATGAAAACCAAGACCAGTTTTGATAGCAGGAGACCTTTGACTATCAAGAATATCATCCAAGACTTTAATACTATCTTGAAATCGTAACAGTTTATCCTTTTCTTCTAATTTATCTTTTAGAATATTTACCTCAACTTGACGTTGCTCTTCCTTTTCAAGATATTGCTTCTTCACATTTTCTTCAGCATTTCTTTCTTCTTCCAACTGACGTCTTAGTTCAAGAACTTCATTTTCATGAGATTGGAGTAGTTCTTTATTCTGCTTCTTTGATTCTTCAAGATCTTCTTTTAGCGAGCGGATCGTGGCTTCAAGACTTTCATAGTGACTGGATCTATCTCTGAGTTTCTTGATGGTTGTGCTTCTTTCATTGACTTCATCTCTTAGTGATGTTACTTCATCCTACAACTTTTGATATTTGTGCTTGAATAACTTCCTTACCTTGTTTCCTTCCTCCAGTTGAGCTTTTAGTTTGGTAGCTTCTTCTTTGAAGACACATTCCCTTTTGTTCAATAGATCTTGTTGATCTCTAATTTTGTCTGTAAGCCTTTTAAATTCTGCCTCTATTTGATATCTTTCTTGCTCACCCATAAAAGCAAATTTAGTTGTTTCGCTATCACTTTCATCTTTTCCAAATGGATAGATACCTATATCACCAGAGGATAACAAATTCATACCTGATAGATTTTGTTCATCTTCATCCTGAAGTGATTCTGAATCTGAAGTGCTTCTTCCACATAATCCCCAATCGATGCTCCCACTGTCATAGACTTTGTGAGATGTCTTCTTCTTCTTAGATGCTTTCTTCTTAAGCTTCTTTCCCAAACATCATAGCTCAAATTGTATACGCTACTACAATGAACCAAACCTGCGTACATATGCGCTTTCACCAAAGCCAACCCGCGTACAGATCTATAAATCTTCAATCATGACTTGCAGCAATTTCAAACTTAAGTTATACCCAGTTCAGATCATTACAAGCGTCAGTATATAGATCTAGAATAAGCATAATCAACTATATATAGATAGTTCATTTCAAACCATTTGATCCCGATCTATCCTTAGATCTTGTTCTCCATCAACCGGTGAGATCCCTCTTTAGCTCAGATCCAGATCTGCACCATAACCCAATCACAGTATTCCAGATCTAGCACTTTATCAGATATTCAATCATTCCGAAGATGCCTTGCCAAATGATCTCCTTCCTCTTTTATAGCCTTAGGCCTTCCACAATACCACGGTCCAAAACCATAACAATTCAATACCATGGACCCAATACTTGGGATCAACACTTTTGGATGCAATACCACGGACCAAAACCATAGGATCAAAAATTGTCGGACTAATACCATGAACCAACCATGAAAGTGCGTGAACTTTTCTCTGCATGAAGGGAACTTTTCTCTGCATGAAAGTGCGTGAACTTTTCTCTTCATGATAGGGACTTTTGTCTGCATGAAAGTGCGTGAACTTTTCTCTACATGAAAGAAACTTTTCTCTGCATGAAAGTGCGTGAACTTTACTCTACATGAAAGAAACTTTTTCTCTACATGAAAGTGCGTGAAATTTTCTCTACATGAAAGAAACTTTTCTCTCCATGAAAGTGCATGAAATTTTCTCTACATGAAAGAAACTTTTCTTTGCATGAAAGTGCGTGAACTTGAAAATAACTTTGCTGCACTATAATTTATCATCTGTGTGATTTGCCATCAAGGACAACACTTGTCTCATAATGCCAACAATCTCCCCCTTTGGACTTGATGGCAAAGCTAACTTGTCATACTGAGAATTGTCATCTGATTCCTTTGAGCTATCCTGCATCCTATGTATTCTGTCACATCTGATATCTCTTCCATAGATTCATCTAGATATATATAAGTGAGTTGATCTTCTACGAGTTGGTTGCCATCAAGTACAACACATGCATCATAATGCCAACAATCTCCCCCTTTGGACTTGATGGCAACAATACCAAATCACTCTCCCCCTTTGACATCAAGGGCAAAGGGCGGACCAAGATATTCTCTTCCTTTGCTGTCCATACTGGCCCTGAGTGCCTGCTGAAATTTCTGAATGAGCTCCCCCTTTGTATATGCCAAGGTGTACCAATCTGTCCATGCTCTCCTTGAGTACATGCTGAAGTCTCTGCTCTGCTGAAGTGTGCTGTTCATGCTCCCCCTGACTATAAGCAAGGTCTGCAAAAAGATGTTTTACAAGAAGAACATGACTCTATCATGAATGACCTTCCTATCACCAAGGACTCATACATACATCCATTTCCCAACCAAGTGGGGATATACTAGAATTGACTCATCCACCCAACCAAGTGGGGATACATCAAAAGTTTACACATGATAAAATAATAACATTACATCTTCATCCTAGGCATAGTGGGGAAACCAAGATAGGCCGTTACATGACCTTGACACCATAAAAGAGATACATGAGATAGAGACGAAATATCTAGAGCAAGACTTATGAAAGTCACCAATAACTGATAGCAGCAGCTTCTGTCAATCACCATTCAGATCAGCAACCATGATTTCCTTCTGTTCTCCTTCTGCACCTGTTCTAACCAAAACAGCTTGTGTACACGAACCAAGAGCTTCTAAGGTAATGCCAACATTGCATTATTAGAAGTTAATCTGCTCCCCCTGAACCTGTGCCAGATGGTCTCTGTCAGACCCATATCAGACTCTTCTCACCCAGAGTCTGGCCCACTGATTTTATTCAAACCAACATATACGCGACTGTATCCACAGAAACATGCGTATATACACGGATACTCCTTATGAAACTCGCGTACAGACAATTCTAGATCGGCAACCTGTAAATGTCCTATGACAAGGTATGTCTGTAGATAAATATCAACTCATCGTCATAAAATCATTCACATTATAGCATATGTGTAAAACACCATAGTCATCTTATCAACAAGATCATCCATGTATCATCACTTGGGAATATCTGCATCAATCAACATATGTAAGTATGAACCTATCAACATATAGGTAAGAGCTCATCATCATCATGTCTCCAACAAAGCAACTTTGAGTAATCATCCATGTATCCAGCCAACAATCCTCATCCATATATGTGCCAAGAACAATAGGAATCCTGCATCATAACTGTAATATATGATCTTTATGCATATGACGATAACATCATATGAGTGACTCATCATCAAGTAAAGAAGATGTGAATTCAAGCTATGTACTTCTCCTTATCCTTATGAAGATCACCATGTAAGCACCATTAGAGAATCAACCATAAATCTGATCAAAATATCAACTATGTAACCCCAAGAATCATATGAACAACTCATAACCATATCATAAGATGAATCATTTATCCATATAAGCATCATCACCAAGGACTATTAACCATAATGCCAACAATGCATTAAAAGCATATGCTCCCCCTAAACCTGTGCCATCTTGGTTACTGTCAGATCTGATCATGCATATTAGCAAGAAGTATCAAGACATCATCATTATCATGTTAGAAACAAAACACTTCTAACCATTAAGTCATTTCCACACATCATCAGCAAATTGTAACCATTATCAAACAGCACAAATAGTAAACCGAATCATAACTGATCCTGAACCTGTCCCTACTACCTTTCCTCAAACAATCATATACGCGACTATGCCATAACCAACTCGCGTATATACGTGACTTATCTTTAAGAAACTTGCGTATGAGATTCAGGACACTGAGGTTTTACACTTCCAGCTCCCTCTGATTCTGTTATGTCTGTATGTTGTGCTATGCCGCCTCTTTCTGACTGTACTTCTTTCTTCTTCCACATCTTCAAGTGTGATGATGATGTTTTCTCCTTTTGGTATGGTGCCCATACTTTGTTCCTGCATTCCTTAGCTATATGTCCAAGCTTGTTACATGTGTAACATCTTACATGTCTCATGTTTCTTCTATAGCAATCAACAACTCTGTGACCAAACATATTGCAAGCAAAGCAATATCCATTAAAGTACCTTGAGTGTGATGATCTTTCTGCATGATGGTCTTGAACCCTTCTTCTTCTACATCTGGCTGCAACATGTCCAAGATTATGACATACATAACATTCAACATTATTCATAGGAGGAGTAACAGATTTTCTTTGAAGAATTTCTTTCCTTGGTTGATGATGAGATTGACCTTTCATCTCCTTATTGAGCATTTCAGATTTTGCAGTCGAGTCCCTTGTCTTACTTTGTGAACTAGATTCACCTTCAATAGATTCATGAAAACCAAGACCAGTTTTGATAGCAGGAGACCTTTGACTATCAAGAATATCATCCAAGACTTTAGTACTATCTTGAAATCGTAATAGTTTATCCTTTTCTTCTAATTTATCTTTTAGAATATTTACCTCAACTCGACGTTGCTCTTCCTTTTCAAGATACTGCTTCTTCACGTTTTCTTCAGCATTTCTTTCTTCTTCCAACTGACGTCTTAGTTCAAGAACTTCATTTTCATGAGCATGGAGTAGTTCTTTATTCTGCTTCTTTGATTCTTCAAGATCTTCTTTTAGTGAGCGGATCGTGGCTTCAAGACTTTCATAGTGACTGGATCTATCTCTGAGTTTCTTGATGGTTGTGCTTCTTTCATTGACTTCATCTCTTAGTGATGTTACTTCATCCTGCAACTTTTGATATTTGTGCTTGAATAACTTCCTTACCTTGTTTGCTTCCTCTATTTGAGCTTTTAGTTTGGTAGCTTCTTCTTTGAAGACACATTCCCTTTTGTTCAATAGATCTTGCTGATCTCTAATTTTGTCTGTAAGCCTTTTAAATTCTGCCTCTATTTGATATCTTTCTTGCTCAACCATAAAAGCAAATTCAGTTGTTTAGCTATCACTTTCATCTTTTCCAAATGGATAGATACCTGTATCACCAGAGGATAACAAATTCATACCTCACAGATTTTGTTCATCTTCATCCTGAAGTGATTCTGAATCTGAAGTGCTTCTTCCACATAATCCCCAATCGATGCTCCCACTGTCATAGACTTTCTGAGATGTCTTCTTCTTCTTAGATGCTTTCTTCTTAAGCTTCTTTCCCAAACATCATAGCTCAAATGGTATATGCTACTACAATGAACCAAACCTGCGTACATATGCGCTTTCACCAAAGCCAACCCGCGTACAGATCTATAAATATTCAATCATGACTTGCAGCGATTTCAAACTTAAGTTATACCCAGTTCAGATCATTACAAGCGTCAATATATAGATCTAGAATAAGCATAATCAACTATATAGAGATAGTTCAGTTCAAACCATTTGATCTCGATCTATCCTTAGATCTTGTTCTCCATCAACCAATGAGATCCCTCTTTAGCTCAGATCCAGATCTGCACCATAACCCAATCACAGTATTCCAGATCTAGCACTTTATCAGATATTCAATCATTTCGAAGATGCCTTGCCAAATGATCTCCTTCCTCTTTTATAGTCTTAGGCCTTCCACAATACCACGGTCCAAAACCAGAACAATTCAATACCATGGACCCAATACTTGGGATCAACACTTTTGGATGCAATACCACGGACCAAAACCATAGGATCAAAAATTGTCAGACTAATACCATGAACCAACCATGAAAGTGCGTGAACTTTTCTCTGCATGAAGGGAACTTTTCTCTGCATGAAAGTGCGTGAACTTTTCTCTTCATGAAAGGGACTTTTCTCTGCATGAAAGTGCGTGAACTTTTCTCTACATGAAAGAAACTTTTCTCTGCATGAAAGTGCGTGAACTTTTCTCTACATGAAAGAAAATTTTTCTCTACATGAAAGTGCGTGAACTTTTATCTACATGAAAGAAACTTTTTTTTGCATGAAAGTGCGTGAACTTTTCTCTACATGAAAGAAACGTTTCTTTGCATGAAAGTGCGTGAACTTGAAAATAACTTTGCTACACTATAATTTATCATCTGTGTGATTTGCCATCAAGGACAACACTTGTCTCATAATGCCAACAATCTCCACCTTTGGACTTGATGGCAAAGCTAACTTGTCATACTGAGAATTGTCATCTGATTCCTTTGAGCTGTCCTGCATCCTATGTATTCTGTCACATCTGATATCTCTTCCATAGATTCATCTAGATATATATAAGTGAGTTTATCTTCTATGAGTTGGTTGCCATCAAGTACAACACATGCATCATAATGCCAATAATCTCCCCCTTTGGACTTGATGGCAACAATACCAAATCACTCTCCCCCTTTGACATCAAGGGCAAAGGGCGGACCAAGATATTCTCTTCCTTTGCTGTCCATACTGGCCCTAAGTGCCTGCTGAAATTTCTGAATGAGCTCCCCCTTTGTATATGCCAAGGTGTACCAATCTATCCATGCTCTCCTTGAGTACATGCTGAAGTCTCTGCTCTGCTGAAGTGTGCTGTTCATGCTCCCCCTGACTATAAGCAAGGTCTGCAAAAAGATGTTTTACAAGAAGAACATGACTCTATCATAAATTACCTTCCTATCACCAAGGACTGATACATACATCCATTTCCCAACCAAGTGGGGATATACTAGAATTGACTCATCCACCCAACCAAGTGGGGATACATCAAAAGTTTACACATGATAAAACAAGAACATTACATCTTCATCCCAGGCATAGTGTGGAAACCAAGATAGGCCGTTACATGACCTTGACACCATAAAAGAGATACATGAGATAGAGACGAAATATCTAAAGCAAGACTTATGAAAGTCACCAATAACTGATAGCAGCAGCCTCTGTCAATCACCATTCAGATCAGCAACCATGATTTCCTTCTGTTCTCCTTCTGCACCTGTTATAACCAAAACAGCTTGTGTACACAAACCAAGAGCTTCTAAGGTAATGCCAACAATGCATTATTAGAAGTTAATCTGCTCCCCCTGAACCTGTGCCAGATGGTCTCTGTCAGACCCATATCAGACTCTTCTCACCCAGAGTCTGGCCCACTGATTTTATTCAAACCAACATATACGCGACTGTATCCACAGAAACATGCGTATATACGCGGATACTCCTTATGAAACTCGTGTACAGCCAATTCCAGATCAGCAACCTGTAAATGTCCTATGACAGGGTATGTCTGCAGATAGATATCAACTCATCATCATAAAATCATTCACATTATATCATATGTGTAAAACACCATAGTCATCTTATCAACGAGATCATCCATGTATCAACACTTGGGAATATCTCCATCAATCAACATATGCAAGTATGAACCTATCAACATATAGGTAAGAGCTCATCATCATCATGTCTCCAACAATGCAACTTTGAGTAACCATCCATGTATCCAGCCAACAATCCTCATCCATATATGTGCCAAGAACAATAGGAATCCTGCATCATAACTGTAATATATGATCTTTATGCATATGACGATAACAGCATATGAGTGACTCATCATCAAGTAAAGAAGATGTGAATTCAAGCTATGTACTTCTCCTTATCCTTATGAAGATCACCATGTAAACACCATTAGAGAATCAACCATAAATCTGATCGAAATATCAACTATGTAACCCCAAGAATCATCTGAACAACTCATAACCATATCATAAGATGAATCATTTATCCATATAAGCATCATCACCAAGGACTATTAACCATAATGCCAACAATGCATTAAAAGCATATGCTCCCCATAAACCTGTGCCATCTTGGTTACTGTCAGATCTGATCATGCATATCAGCAAGAAGTATCAAGACATCATCATTATCATGTTAGAAACAAAACACTTCTAACCATTAAGTCATTTCCACACATCATCAGCAAATTGTAACCATTATCAAACAACGCAAATAGTAAACCGAATCATAACTGATCCTGAACTTGTCCCTACTGCCTTTCCTCAAACAATCATATACGCGACTATGCCATAACCAACTCGCGTATATACGTGACTTATCTTTAAGAAACTTGCGTATGAGATTCAGGACACTGAGGTTTTACACTTCCAGCTCCCTCTGATTCTGTTATGTCTGTATGTTGTGCTATGCCGCCTCTTTCTGACTGTACTTCTTTCTTCTTCCACATCTTCAAGTGTGATGATGATGTTTTCTCCTTTTGGTATGGTGCCCATACTTTGTTCCTGCATTCCTTAGCTATATGTCCAAGCTTGTTACATGTGAAACATCTTACATGTCTCATATTTCTTCTATAGAAATCAACAGCTCTGTGACCAAACATATTGCAAGCAAAGCAATATCCATTAAAGTACCTTGAGTGTGATGATCTTTCTGCATGATGGTCTTGAACCCTTCTTCTTCTACATTTGTCTGCAACATGTCCAAGATTATGACATACATAACATTCAACATTATTCATAGGAGGAGTAACATATTTTCTTTGAAGAATTTCTTTCCTTGGTTGATGATGAGATTGACCTTTCATCTCCTTATTGAGCATTTCAGATTTTGCAGTCGAGTCCCTTGTCTTACTTTGTGAACTAGATTCACCTTCAATAGATTCATGAAAACCAAGACCAGTTTTGATAGCAGGAGACCTTTGACTATCAAGAATATCATCCAAGACTTTAGTACTATCTTGAAATTGTAACAGTTTATACTTTTCTTCTAATTTATCTTTTAGAATATTTACCTCAACTTGACGTTGCTCTTCCTTTTCAAGATACTGCTTCTTCACGTTTTCTTCAACATTTCTTTCTTCTTCCAACTGACGTCTTAGTTCAAGAACTTCATTTTCATGAGCTTGGAGTAGTTCTTTATTCTTCTTATTTGATTCTTCAAGATCTTCTTTTAGCGAGCGGATCGTGGCTTCAAGACTTTCATAGTGACTGGATCTATCTCTGAGTTTCTTGATGGTTGTGCTTCTTTCATTGACTTCATCTCTTAGTGATGTTACTTCATCCTGCAACTTTTGATATTTGTCCTTGAATAACTTCCTTACCTTGTTTCCTTCCTCTAGTTGAGCTTTTAGTTTGGTAGCTTCTTCTTTGAAGACACATTCCCTTTTGTTCAATAGATCTTGTTGATCTCTAATTTTGTCTGTAAGCCTTTTAAATTCTGCCTCTATTTGATATCTTTCTTGCTCACCCATAAAAGCAAATTCAGTTGTTTCGCTATCACTTTCATCTTTTCCAAATGGATAGATACCTGTATCACCAGAGGATAACAAATTCATACCTGATAGATCTTGTTCATCTTCATTCTGAAGTGATTCTGAATCTGAAGTGCTTCTTCCACATAATCCCCAATCGATGCTCCCACTGTCATAGAATTTGTGAGATGTCTTCTTCTTCTTCTTAGATGCTTTCTTCTTAAGCTTCTTTCCCATTGTTCCATGGATCTCCTTCAAGCGATCAAGCTTCTACCAAAGTACCTGCTTTGATACCAATTGTTGGAAATAATACTGAGGGGGGGGGGGGTGAATCAGTATTATCAGATCAATATAACTTTTCACTTTCCATATTAAGATTCATACGTGATGCAACAAGTATATATCCAGTAAACATATGATTTAGTTAGTTGATCTCTAATGAGTGAATCAGAACATTATTAACCATATGAGTAGTAAACCGGAGCAGTAAAATAGAACAGATCATCACACACAAGAAGCACACATGAACACCATGATATAAGGTGGAAACCCAATGTGGGTGAAAACGAGCTGCTACAAATCGTCTCTATCTTCCTTTAATAAGAAACTTCATTTTACAATCTTTTGTACTGGTGCAGTCTTATACCAGTACGCAGGCTACAACCTGCAGAGGGCTACAACCCTCTCTCGTTTTCCAGACTCTCCTGGATGGGAGCTACAACCCCCTTAGCTCTTGTACTAGCTGATGTACTAGTACGTAGGTGCCTGCCTACAATCTCCTTTCATCCTCCAGGGACCACATTTCATACATTTTCAGACTAGATACTCCTGAAGCACAACACTATAATCTGAAGGCCACGTTTCATCAAATTTTCATACTGGACCCATAAATATCATTGAAGCTCAAAACAATCAATACTAGCATCATCAATTTCTGAATCACTGAAACACTGAAACCATGTCAACAACACAGTCACCAGAACACAGAGCAGACACAGAACTCTGCAATAACAATCAGAACCAACTGTATCATCAAAATCCTGCATCAGAGTGCATATGCTACTTGGAAGTGCAGAACCAGCGTGTATACGCAACTTCACCAAAGTGAACTAGCGTATATGTCATTAATTACTTATTCATAACTTCGCTGCACTTACTGACTTCAGACATACCCAGATCATTACATATACACGGATAATATGTGTGTTAGCACCCAGATCTAGTCCATCAGATCACATAAATATGAGTCATTATGATCCTGATCCAATATTAGTTCTCATCCATCAATACTGAAGCTAAACACAATCAACCAAACAGGATATGCAGAATACTGTCATCAGAACACATCAACAACCAGAACCACCTGTAACTTTAAACATCATAGCTCAAATGGTATATGCTACTACAATGAACCAAACCTACGTACATACGTGCTTTCACCAAAGCCAACCCGCGTACAGATCTATAAATATTCAATCATGACTTGCAGCGATTTCAAACTTAAGTTATACCGAGTTTAGATCATTACAAGCGTCAGTATACAGATCTAGAATAAGCATAATCAACTATATACAGATAGTTCATTTCAAACCATTTGATCCCGATCTATCCTTAGATCTTGTTCTCCATCAACCGGTGAGATCCCTCTTTAGCTCAGATCCAGATCTGCACCATAATCCAATCACAGTATTCCAGATCTAGCACTTTATCAGATAGTCAATCATTCTGAAGATGCCTTGCCAAATGATCTCCTTCCTCTTTTATAGCCTTAGGCCTTCCACAATACCACGGTACAAAACCATAACAATTCAATACCATGGACCCAATACTTGGGATCAACACTTTTGGATGCAATACCACGGACCAAAACCATAGGATCAAAAATTGTCGGACTAATACCATGAACCAACCATGAAAGTGCGTGAACTTTTCTCTGCATGAAGGGGACTTTTCTCTGCATGAAAGTGCGTGAACTTTTCTCTTCATGAAAGGGACTTTTGTCTGCATGAAAGTGTGTGAAATTTTCTCTACATGAAAGAAACTTTTCTCTGCATGAAAGTGCGTGAACTTTTCTCTACATGAAAGAAAATTTTTCTCTACATGAAAGTGCGTGAACTTTTCTCTATATGAAAGAAACTTTTCTCTGCATGAAAGCGTGTGAACTTTTCTCTATATGAAAGAAACTTTTCTTTGCATGAAAGTGCGTGAACTTGAAAATAACTTTGCTGCACTATAATTTATCATCTGTGTGATTTGCCATCAAGGACAACACTTGTCTCATAATGCCAACAATATAAACCTGTTGCATTGAAAAAATATGGTCTTCCATCGAGGACTCTGTTTTGGTCTTCGATACAGTTGAAAATTGATGTAAAGAAGCCTTTAGGCCCTAGTTGCAAGGTAATGTGCCCTTTTGGTTTCCATTTGGCTGCTATCCAGCCATGCAAGGCTTTCTCTGTGGGTCAGAAGCCTCTAAATTTCCCAATCAGCGCATGATCCTTCATGTACTGGATTTGATTGTTGATCCGATGGCTTGGGAGCTCAATCTTTGGTCTTTCAGCCGTGACGGGCTTACATGTGGCCAATGTCACCTTGGGTGCTTCATTCTTGTTCGCATTTTTTGGCAAAGTGTTTGGAACTGGTCCAGCTTCATCCTAACATCTTCAACGACAGTTTGGTAAAGGAAAAGACCTGCAAAAATGCCACCAAGCAATCCTTGATCTCATCTCTCCCTCCTTGGGACCATGAGCTGAGACCAAGGCATACTTGCTGCCACAAAAACATTGTTTTTCCTTTCCATGCAAGTGTTAGATTTTTAGTTAGGGAAGTTGATACCAGTTGTGATGACATGCTTAGATATATTCTTGCTCGGTTTTCATAGTTGTCTTACATGATTTTCTGCCAATAAACTTCTGTCCACCATGATTTCTGGTTTTTAGGTCAGAATAGGTTAAAGAAGATAGATCTATGATGTTTTTAGTCTTTCTTTGATTAGTTTGGAGAAATAGTGTGCAGATCACCTGTAATCCATCCCTACCTATCCTTCCTTCCTCACACCACCTACTCCAACCCCAGATTCCGGATTCCTTCCCTTCATTCACCACACTCTGCCAGTTTGACCTAATTTCTTCATTTTTGTGCAACATTGGTCCCTCCATCCTTGAACAAATCCAACCGTCTTCATCACCTCCTAGCCTCATTTACCTGGTCCTAGACATCTTCACAGCCTCATCTAACCTCCATTTCCACTTTCCCACCGGTTTTCCTCCATCAATCCTCAAAAATCCTCTCTCGGCTCTTCCTGTAGAACATTCAGTAGAACCCCTGCAGACTTCCTGTAGAAGATCACGTGGGTAGTTTCTCGAGATCTGATCAATGTGAAACTCTCTGGAAGGGTGATAGGGACCCTTTAGGCCTTCTTCTCACCTTCCCAACCTCCTGCAAGTACCCGCTCCATTTCCTTTCGCCAATCAACCTCTGCACAATAAAAAATAGTTAAAGCACATGCGTAATAATTCTGCAAAATTACTCAAAAATACAAAAAGATCTTTTTTTCCAGATTTTACTTCAGAAGTAGCTTAGACACATGCATTTTACCTTTCAAGAGTTAATGGCATCCATTTAAGCAGCTTTCATCTCTTTTCTTGCACTAGTAGGGTTAATCGGTAAAACTAGGGTTTGCTAGGGTTTGCATTTCCTTTCAGCTTTTAGTTTCTTTCTGCAAATAGATTAGCCTCCTTAGAGTTAGCTTTCATCCATCACAGTTAAAAGCTTCTTCTAAGAGCTCATAGAAGTTGGCTTAAGCTCCTAGCGGACTTGTGCCAGTTGATCAAGTGACAGCCTGCGACAAGAGCTAGTACTTGTGCATATAGCACCGTCGCTTCCAAGTTTGTTACGAACTACTGGGTTGATAAAAGTAAAGAAGGGAGTCCCAGGAGTTGCAGCATTATTGCTGCAATACTGGAGCCCACCATCTTTTTGGCGCCATTGCTGGGGAAGCGTCAGAGTATTTGTGATTGCTACTTTTCTTCTATTTTCTACTACAACCTTCTGCTCAGTAGTTTATTTCAGCAAGCGTAGAGTAGTTGTTTCATTTCCATTCTGCAATTTCATTTCTGCAAAAGTAGATTAGACATTTCCTGCTTTCCTAGACTAGCATTTCAATTCTGCAAGCGTAGATTAGCATTTCCATTCTGCAATTTCAATTCCGCAAGCATAAATTAGCATTTCAATTCTGCAAGCGTAGCTTAGCATTTCCTTTCTGCAATTTCATTTCAGCAGCATAGATTAGTCCTTTCCTGCTTTCATTTCAATTCTGCATTTTCATTCCAGCAAGATAGATTTTAGTTAGTTGCAGTTCAATCCATTTTAGTTTTGTAGGTACAAGCAGAAAAAGCAAAAATCAACCAAAAATATTTCATTTCATGCCTCGTAGGAACAGAGACCATACAGGAAAATTCTTACCCAACACCCCCACCACATCACTAAGTCACCCTTCTCTCTTCTTCGGTGGCAGGGATCCAGAAGAACCTATAGGTGAACCTCCAGAGATATATGAAGACCCTATAATAGAATAAGAGCAAGAAAACATTCCTCTTAACACCATGGCTGAATACAGGAACGGTATAGGGAATGAGGAAAGAATAGAACGTGCCTTTCCCATCTGAGAGACAAATGGGGACACAAAAATGAAAAGCATAAGTCCCTCAGCCTTACCTCACTTCCATGGATTGATCACTGAAGACCCTAATACCTTCTTGTTTTAGTTTGCTGTCCTTTGTTGAACTTATGACTATGCAGATACCTTCTTGTTTTAGTTTGCTGTCCTTTGTTGAACTTATGACTATGCAGAAGACGAGCAAAAGTTGAAACTCTTTCCATCTACCCTCAAGGATGAAACACTACGCTAGTTCATGGGGTTACTTGGAAAAAGTATCACAACTTGGGCTCAAATGCAGTAAGCCTTTAACAACAAATACGGGACTACTGTAGGTCAAAGGAAATGAAGGGAGAAATCTTTTGAATGACCATGGGAAGTGATGAGTCTCTGGAAGACTATGAAGAAAGGTTCCAACTCAGTTATAAAACGTCCAGGTGCACACTTGACCCCGAATCTCTGAAGCTGGTTCTGCTTCGAGGAGTCCCTAAAGACCTTCTAGATACCCTCCATTTGCTAGCTGGAGGAGACATCTACCAACTACCTTATGAGGAAATAAACACTGTGTTTAGAAACCATTCTAGGGTAGCTTGGAAAAGAGGTAGTGGGAATCCACTTTCAGCTAGTGCAACCTTCTCCAAACATGAGTTTACAAATTAGATGGAAGACCTTAAAAGTGAGGTGAGACAGACCATTACCATGCAACTGGATACTTTCTGAATCCAACAGAAGAAAGAGGAAGCTGAGAGGGCTTTGGCCATCTTTTGTCCTAGATGCACAAGGAAGCATCCTAAGAACGAGTGTCCATTACACTCAGTAGAGGTATGTTTCGTTTGTGAGGAAGACCACCCTACAAACCAGTGCCCAACCTTACCCGGACTTAAAGCTGTGTACCAAGGGGCTGAAGGAGCCACTGAACCACTCTACTTCCTCAACCAAAGGAGGCCACATGGATCCAGACCTTACCAGTAGGGGATGCAAGGGACATTCCAAACATATTACAACCCCAACCAATCCACTCCCATACCTTCTTGGGGTCCCCCTGCTCATCCTTCCTGGTCCGCACCCCCTCCTTGGTCATATCCACCTCAATACCATACTCAACCTGCTGCTCATTCGTTTCATTCTCATGTTCAGCCACAACCTCAGTGGAATGCATCGCAACAGGGGTGGAGGCCCCAGTACAACTCTCCTCCCGCCATTTTGCCTCCACCACCTGCTCAACCACAACCATTACCTCCTGCTCCTCCGAGACAACCCCAGATGCCTGCTCAACTGAACCCGAACCCCAATAACAAACAGGCCCAACAGGTATATACTGGAGAGACAACATGCCCTACCTACGTTGTGGAGATTCAGGAGATCAACCTTCGATCTGGGAAGGTCCTCCTAGATAGCCAACCTCCTCCTAAGGAGGATGAAGCAGAGGAACAGGAAAGTGAACCCAAAGCCATTCCACCCTTTCCTGAGAGACTAACTGGAAACACGCAACCAAACCCAGAAGAGACTGAACTTCTGGGAGAACTTAAACAGCTGTGTGTAAAAATACCACTTCTCCAGGCCATCAAAGATGTACCAATCTATAACAAATTGATCAAAGAGAAGTGTTTCAGGCACCTAGGCAGGTGCAAGAGAGATGCCCCAACTATCATTGTCATAGGACAACTGTTTGATCTAATGTTGGGACAAGTAATATGTCCAAAATATTTGGACCCTGGGAGTCTTGTAGTGGATGTCCACATCAATGGCACCATAATCCCCCACACCCTGATTGATCTAGGGGCTGCCATTAATGTGATGACCAGGGACACTATGCTCAAACTTAACCTTCAAGGTTCCCTGAGAAAGACCTCGACAGTACTGCAGTTAGCAGACCGCTCCACCGTGACTCCCGAAGGGATTGTGGAAGATGTCCTGGTCTCTGTTGATTCTTGGGAGTACCCTGCGGACTTTTTGGTCCTTCAGCCAAAGGCAAAACTCATTGGATACCCCCTCATTTTGGGAAGGCCTTGGTTAGCTATTGCAGATGCTTACATCATTTGTTGAGCTGGGAGCATGACCATTAAAAATGGCCCAATGTCCAAAGAGCTAGTCCTATATCCTCCTACCCAACCTTTGCTCGAACATGACTTACCTCTCTAGTTGGAGGAGGAAGATGAGGATGAAGTCTACTTTGCACCTGTGTGCACTGTGGAAGCCACCAGGGGGGGTCCTCAAACCGAGGATGACCTTATTGAGAATTTAATCCAAAATCCACCTCCCAGTGTGCTGCCATTAGAAGAGTTGGTAGGAGACACCCAAGCCAGTGCTTTAGGGGATCTCTATGTGGCTGATCTGACCTCTTCCCAAGTTAAGAATGTGGAATTTGGCCCTGAAAGAACCTTGAAGATCAACTCATCCCTATCTCCCTCTCAAGAGAAGGAGCTGTGTAGCTTATTGAACCACCATTTGGATGCTTTTGCTTGGAGCTATAAGGAGATGAAAGGAGTCCACCCTTCAGTCTGTACCCATCACATTTACATCAAAGAGGATTGTAAACCAGTCAGGCAGCCTCAGAGGAGAATGAATCTAGCCCTTAAAGACATTGTCAAAGAAGAATTGCAAAAGTTATTGGATGTAGGATTCATCTACCCCATCTCTGACAGCGAGTGGGTTTCTCCTCTAGTGCTTGTGCCCAAGAAAAATGGGAAGTGGAGAATCTGTGTAGATTATCGAGAACTTAACAAAGCCACCAAGAAGGACCATTTCCCTTTGCCTTTCATAGATCAAGTGTTAGATGGGCTGGCAGGGAAGAAGTTATTTTCTTTCCTAGATGGGTTTAGCGGGTATAATTAGATCCAAATCAGCCCAGAAGACCAAGATAAGACCACTTTCACTTGTCCATGGGGTACCTTTTCCTACTGGGTCCTTCCCTTTGGGTTATGCAACGCTCCTACCACTTTCCAGAGAGTAGTACTGAGCATATTCGCTGAGCTGGTTCATGATTCGGTGGAAATCTACATGGATGACTTTACTCCTTATGGGTCCAACTTCCAAGAAGCATTGACTAACTTGGGAAAAGTTTTAACCAAGTGTGTTGAAATGAACCTGTCCCTCAGTCCTGAAAAATGTGAGTTCCTGATGACTGAAGGGACCGTGCTAGGTCATACAATTTCTCAGCAAGGCTTACAGGTGGATCCCAACAAGATTGCTATCATCCAAAGGGTTCCACCTCCTCAAAAGGTAAGGGATGTTCGAAGTTTTTTAGGCTTAGCAGGATATTATAGAAGGTTCATTAAAGATTTCAGTAAGCTAGCCTCTCCATTGTTTGGTCTTTTGGGGAAAGATGTTGAGTTTATGTGGACTGACAATTGTCAAGAGGCTCTGGATGTGTTGAAGGATAAGCTGGTAACTGCCCCAATCTTGAGAGGTCCAAACTGGACCCTACCTTTCCACATTCACACAAATGCCTCGAATAAAGCCATAGGAGTAGCCTTAGGACAAGTTGAAGAGAAGCTACCATATACCATATATTTCGTCAGTAAAAACTTGTCCAAGGCAGAATTAAACTATACTGTAATCGAGAAAGAGCTCCTAGCTGTAGTCCATTCCCTAAACAAGTTCACACACTACATCACTGGTTATTAGACATTCATACACACTGATCATGCTGCAATTAGGTATTTGATGAATAAACCTGATGTAAATGCTCGTATCATTAGATGGTTACTTTTATTGCAACAATTTGATTTGACCATTGTTGACAAGCCAGGTAAGGAAAATGTTGTTGTTGATTTTTTGTCTAGACTAGATTTGCCTGCAGGAGTGTTATAGACATTTTTGTGCCTTACAACTCCAAGCATGAAATGTCCATAAACCAAGGGCTCCTAAGTCCCTAAAAGTGCTGTTCTAACCCCTAAAGGAACGAGGTCAATAGATTACAGCTTCTCCCAGAAGTTCTCCACCAGAAACTGCTCAGAATTGGTCAAAACAGGATCATTTCAGCTGCTCCACTGGCTAAGTGCATTGCATTGCACCTAAATACACTGTGAGGGTGCGTTGCATTTCAAAACTCCCTTCTGTAGGGTGTGATGGGCGAGAAATGACAAATGGCAGTGTCATTCCGCGAGGTGGAGAGGCAATGGAAGCTTCCAGAATCTTCTCCTGTGACACTTGCCTCACTGAATTCGACCAAAGATGAGTAAGAGACCCTCAGTCTCCAAGTGGAAGCAAGAACTGACAGAGAGAAGACACTAATCAAATCACAAGCTGACTCATCCTCCTTACACATATCTATATATGGATCCCTCATCCCAGAGATCCAGAGGTTGGAATTTTGCATATTGTAAGGAATTGCTGTTGGTTTCTAGAGACAAACATCAGACTGTTGGGTGATTTATGCTTTGTTTGAGGTGAAGAGGGGCTTCTTTGCTGGGAGGTTGATGCTGGG
Organism: Pinus tabuliformis; assembly: GCA_031772625.1. NCBI lineage: Eukaryota > Viridiplantae > Streptophyta > Pinopsida > Pinales > Pinaceae > Pinus > Pinus tabuliformis. The sequence continues at coordinate 1,704,089,816 of CM062819.1, forward strand.
TCGGAACCACTGGTTGTAACTCCTCCTGGATCTTTTCTTGTTTATCAATAAAAACTATTTGAGTTCTCCTCCATGCTTTTGTATCATTGATGCTTATTACATTTGTATGGTTAACTTAAATCTGATCCTAAGTTATTTATGAATATAGATCCATGTCTTTGTATAGTGCTCTTCTTCTGTGATCTTACAGATACTTTGTGAAGCTAGGCATGCAAGGGAGCAGGTAGCTGGAGACTACCAAAGAAGAGAGGGATTGAATCAAAGGATTAGCGCAAGACACAGGTTGGTTCTTTCTATTCCTCTCTGTCTATAATTCATAAAGGAAATACAAAAGTAGTTTTTCTCTGTTTGTTTCTAAGGCAACTGTCACACCTTAATGGGATAGAGCAGTTCTAAATAGACACTTTTCCCTGTAACAAGGAGAAGAAGGGGTGGTGGATGATCAACTGCCAGATGAACACCTGTTTGATATTTCAGTACTCTCGCCATGGTTTGCTGATATAGAAAATTACTTGGTTTCAACACAATTCTTGCCACACCTATCCTCAAAAGAGAAGAGAAAGATTGTGAGGAAAAGTGCCCCATTCACTTGGATTGGGGGCAACCTGTTCAAACTTGGCCTAGATCAGATTTTGAGGTGTTGTGTCAGGGAGGAGGAAGTTTTTGACATCCTCCTGACCCGTCATGATGGACCTTGTGGAGGCCACTTTACAGCAAAAAGAACCGCTTTCAAAATTCTACAGGCAGGCTACTATTGGCATACTCTTCATCAAGATGTTAGAAGATACATCAGCCAATGTGACCGATGTCAAAGGATGGGGAAACCGACTCCAAGGGATGAAATGCCCCTCCAACCTCAGGTGACTTTCGAGCCATTTGAGAAGTGGGGCATGGACTTTGTAGGTCCTATCAACCCTCCTTCAAGACAAAAGTCTTACATCATTGTGTGCACAGACTACCTGACAAAGTGGGCAGAAATGAAGGCAATCAAGGCAGCAACAGAAGAAAAAGTGGTTGAGTTTTTGAGGGAAAATATCTTCTATAAATTTGGCTACCCAAGAGAATTAGTCACAGATCAAGGAAGCCAGTTTACCTCTAACCTGATTGAAGACCTGCTTGCTCATCACAAGATTAAGCACAGAACTTCCACCCCTTATCATCCGCAAGCAAATGGGTAGGTGGAAGTCACTAACAGGGCTTTGGAAGAGATCTTGACTAAAGTGGTGAGCAGCAGCAGAAAGGATTGGGCAGATCGCTTGGTTGAGGCCACCTGGGCCTACAACACTACTTGGAAAACTACAACAGGTTTCACACCTTATGAGCTGGTCTACGGGAAGAAGGCTTTGCTGTCCATAGAATTTGAATACAACACATTGAGGTTGGCAGCTCAGCTAGACCTAGATCTCAGCCATGCACAACAGGAAAGACTACTTCAGCTGAATGGACTAGATGAACAAAGAATGCAGGCCCTCCTCCACTCAGAGGTAGTCCAACTTCAAAGAAAAATATGGCATGACCGACACCTTAAAGAGAAGCAATTTCAACCAGGAGATTGGGCACTATTATATGATTCAAGATACAAGGATTTCAAAGGGAAGCTGAGGACAAGATGGCTGGGACCATATACAGTGGAGAAATGTAATGACAATGGTTCAGTCCTTATCAGGACCATTGATGAAGAAGCCATCCCCATGCTTGTCAATGGGCATCATTTGAAGATCTATAGGAAGCCCCTTTCTAAGCAGGAGTTCATTGAAACTCTGGATAAATCAGTGCTGGTAGTGGAGCAGGTCCCTGTCTCCACCCCATCCACATTCTGAGCACCAAAAAAAAAAGAAAAAAAAGAGAGGAAAAAACAGAAAAAGAATAAAAATATCCTTGGGTGAAAACCTCTTAGAGGCGCCCGGGGCAGACAGTGAGGGTGAAAACCTCCTAGAGGCGCCCCAGCTGTCTCTCAAAAAAAAGAAAAAAAAAAAGAGAAAAAACACAGAAAAATCAACCTGACTTCTGTTGAAAAATTTGCAGGTTGCAAGAAGGACATTGCAGGTTAGGAGGATCGCACAAAACAAGGACAGAGGTTGGCACCAGGCTACAAGCATCCCTCACAAACAATTCCTCCATGACCACTCCCCTTTCCTAAGATTTGATCTCATTCGGGCCAAGATTTCACCTTCTACAGGAAGTTCTGTGTCTTCTACAGGAAGATCCTGTAGAACCCACAGACAAGCAAAATTGATCTCAGAAGAGAATCCGAAGGTTGGGAATCTGCTTATGGGACCTGCCAACACCCCTGTTTCTGGCCATCACCATATGTCACCCTTTTTCATCTCTTTACACCTCCGTTGCACTCATCCTATTATTTGTTACGGCACAGTCACACAAAAAAAAAAACCCTGTTTTCTTCATACTGCTAGCAAGAACTTCTAGTGACAAATCAAGCAGTAGTGTGTCGCTCACCATACCTGTCAATCTCCATCTAGACACCTCATCAGCCGAACCCCTCCTCAGCAGTATAGCCCTGCTCATTCTAGCATTGCATTCCAGGAGGAGAAGCAACTACAGGACATCCTACAGGAATCCTGCAGCATCTGATCCCTCTGGAAGACATACTCTGGAGATAGGGACAGCCAAAAATGACAAAGGAGACATGTAAAGGGCTCTCTTTGAACGTGAAAATATCAGTAGCAGCCAAAGCTAAGCAAAACCCGTGCATGCAGCATCAACGAATGAAGGAATGGGTTCCAAAACCTGTGCATGAAGCAACAGCAAATGAAGGAGTGGTTCCAAAACCCGAAGTCTGCATAACGCGACCGTGATCACACAGGTAAGTGCCTAAACTCATTCTTCAATTGTATAAATTATATTTTAAAAGCTGCATGCCTATGGGAATGGTTTAGATTGAGTGGAATCGGTGGCCAGTTACATATCCTGGCGAGATCCAAACGAGCCCCGTTACATTCAAAATTGCCAACGAAATGTGAAACCAGCATGTGTGGAGCGTCCATTCCGGGATAAATCGATGAGACTGGTAGTGGTGGTGGCAGATAACTGTAGAAAGGAGGTTATGGCGGTCAGAAACACGCAGAGAAATTATGGCTGTGACGTCGGATCAACGGTCCAGTCCGGCCACCTCATCCCCTCACCATGAATCACACCGTAGTTAAAAGATGCCCGGCTGAAACTTACACCACCTTCTGTTCATCTTGCACTTGCAACGTCCTCGACTGGAGTACGCGTCCTCCGCTTCCAAAAACTATTAACCAGTCGTCCTCCATTGGTTTTCCTGCTTGTTTTCGAAAATCTCCCACATATCGGGCTCGCTCAGTAGCACAGTGACATTCTACAGGAACCGGGGGCCTTCTACAGGAAGGGTTCTACAGGAAAACCTGCACAGCTTTTCGGAGCAGGAGAACCTGGGATTTTTCGTCGAATTTGGAGCTCCAAACGAGGTAGGCTCGAAAAAATCCTCTATGCATGATGTGTTTGTGCAAGGTGGTGAATTGAACGGCATCAGATTGGAAAATCAGAGAAAAAATCTACCTGTGTATTGGAAGTAAAATGTTTGCCTGCGTATTGCACTGAGTTTCCCAGTTTTCTGCATCAAAATTCTCCTCCACGTTTCCTTTTTGAATTCTCCTGTAGGGAAGATATATGCAGCCGTGGGGGCCAGCCTGTGTGTGTAAAATTTTTTGAATTTGCATATCTGTCTGTGTGCTGAGAAGAAAACTTGATCCTTGTGCTCTGTCTGTAAAAACCAAATTCGTCTTTTCATAAGCAGACAGTCGAGTTCTGGGTGACAACAGTCTTAAAACCAAAGAATTGTTGCTAGTTGATATTGGACACTCGAGAAATTCCTTCTTGGGTTCAGGGGAAACCATAAAAGGAATTTCCTTTTCTGATTAAAGCATAAAAAGAGTAGTTTCACCATGCCAGGAGGATTCATAAGGAAAGAACCATCAGACTCTAGCAAACTGCGTGAGCATCCTGAGGTGGTGGACCTTTTCACCCAAGCAAATTGGATATCCTTCTTTGACAAAATTCAGGGTCATGATGAGGAGATAACTGAGGAGTTTTTAATGTCCCTAAGACCACAGTGAAAAACAAATGCCACGGTTAGTTTTAGGTGTTTGACCTTGGAACTCACCCCTGAGCTCATCAGTGCAGTTACTAGTCTATCATTGGGGCTCCCTTGGAGCAAAGAAGAGAGATCATTGGGCCAAGTTTCCAAGAAGTCATTCTTTCTGCCCATGGAGCGACCTGTAGAAGACAAAAACAGGGTTAGAAGAACCAGCTTGCCTCCTCTCTGGAGTGAAGTCAGTTTCCAAATTATGAAATACATCACATGTGAAGGAAGGTTTAGCATCATCTATGGATATCATTTCAGGTTGCTGTGTGAACTAAGGCATGGGATTGATTTGCCTCCAGCCAACAAACTGAGCATTCCCTATTTTCTTCTTCAGTCACTAATTGAATGTGGTACAAAATTAAATGAAGGGATCCCAGATCATTTGGCCCATCATGGGCTCATCAAACTATTGGTGGAAGATGCTTTGCACACCTACACTGTCCCCATATCTTGGGAGACCTTCTGAAACATGTCCAGGGATGACAATATCAGAATTCTGGTCGAAGACATCACCTCATCTAGCAGTGAGGGGGGAGAACACACTGAGGAAGGTGACAAAACCAATGGTGAAGGAACACAGGACATTCAAGCACAAAAAGAACAGAAAGAAAAAGGGGAAATGGGCTAGATTGCTGAGCCTAAAATAGGGGAAGAAACAACAACAAAAACACCACGGGAAAAGAGGATGCAGAGTAGAATAGAGAAGGCCGAAAAATCCCAAATGAAGGCTGCCACAGCCAAAGCAGGCACACAGAAACAAAAGGAAAAGACACACCCTGAAATCTTAGCAACACAAACAGAAACAGTTGACACAGGGATTTCTACAGGAAGCATCTAATGAATAGCAGAAAGGGGACAAGCTGTAGGCTGAGGTTGAGGCACTAACAAAACTGCTACAGGAAAAGGAGTCACAGGCAGCAAAGGAAATACAGTCCCTAAAGCAACAGGTGCAAGAGAAAGAGGCCCAACTAGCCTGCATGGCTAGCTGGGCAGTAGAAGCCTTGCAATGTAGGCAACCTGCTAAATCATATGCCTTATATCTTAAAGATCAATGGTTGCAATTCCAAATTAACACCTTGGCCCAAAGGGGCACCATTCCATTTCAGAATTACCATCAATTCATGGCTTTGTGTGACAACAGCTCAGCAGAAGATAAGGCCAAGTTATCAGAATTCTATTTACACAACTTGGCCCTTCCAAACATGAATCTGTGGGACCCCAATGCTGCATTGGGAGATGTGCAACTCATGGCCATGGCCTCTTGGTTAAACCATGAGGAAAAGAGGGCAACAGAAATTTGGAATGTTATGGACAGGGAGCTATGGGAGCCACTCATGATCAGAGCAGAACTAGAAGATCCCTTAGCTTTAGTGTATACCCATCAGCAACTTGCCAACAACCCCCAGGTTCACCCAGATTACATTGAAAGACAAGCTCAGGCCATTGCTCACTTTGAGGACATGGAAAGACTGTTGGGGGATAACTACATTCATGCTTGCACAAGGAGATGGAACACACTATCTCACAGTCTGAAAATCAGAGAATACCACTCCTCAACAAGGATGAGGGAGGCCTTGGCAAGAGTATCACTCTATAAACAGTCAATGCAAAATCTGCAGGCCAACTGGATCGGACTAAAGTTTAGTCCTCCATTGCTTTTAGGATCGCTGGAAGGGGTCAAAGAAGAAGAAGAGCATAGGCAATGGGAGGAAGTAGAGAGAAAAGCAGGGTTTCATGACCAAGAAGAGGACATCACCTTAAAGGCCTAGGATGTTAGAGAGGCAGTCAAAGCAATCAAAGATGATGAGCAGGATTAGTTGCTCAGAGGATAAGCAACACATTTAGCAGGGAGGTGATGATGAGCCCCAAAAATGGGTAACTTATTGGGCTCATTTTGCCTATTATTCTCGATTAATCCACCATTCTTCATAGTTTATGCATGCTTTTGAGTATATTTATGTTAATTGAATGAATGAGAATAGTCACTTGACCATGAAGTCTAATACGTGCTTATTGCAGATTTTTGGACATCTTTTGGACCAAGGTCAAGCATTTATGAGCCAGTTGATAGCCAAATACAAGGGAACAAGGCTGAGGATTTGTAGGAAGGGTGTCTCCTACACTAAATGGCCCCTTCCTCGAGTTCTCCACCATCAGCTCGGAGTTCAGCAACCCACTGAAGATGATCCCCAAGGGCAGTCGAGCAGCTTTTGTGAAGTGGCTGATTACTTGCAGTTTTGAGCAGCCAAGCCCCTTGAGTTAAGGAGGGCTGTTGGAGGTCCTTGTGGTGATAAGTAGGAAGGCTTCTAGCCTTCATATTTTAGCTCTTGAACAGTTGTATTTTCGCACTTTAGTGCTGCTCTTCCTTTCAACTCATTTTCGAGCTTTTGCTGTAAACCTTTTTGTGACATGGTTATTTTTTGAGTAATGGAGATCAGTTTCACTTTGCATCAGCTCTGAGCTTCTTTTAGGAGGCTGTATCTCTTGGGGTTGGGCCCAACCCAAGTGCCAGTACCTCCTCTTGTGTACTTTTATATGTTTTTGCTGCATTCCTAGAATAGTTTCTGCTACTTAGATTAACATATTGCTTTGTTATTTAGGTTGCTTTTGATGATTGAAATAGATTTTCATGCTTCAGGTTGTTTTGATAGTTTGGTAAAGGAAAATACCTGCAAAAATTCCACCAAGCAATCCTTGATCTCATCTCTCCCTCCTTGGGACCATGAGCTGAGACCAAGGCATACTTGCTGCCACAAAAACATTGTTTTGCCTTTCCATGCAATCGCAAGTGTTAGATTTTTAGTTAGGGAAGTTGATACCAGTTGTGATGACATGCTTAGATCTGTTCTTGCTTGGTTTTCATAGTTGTCTTACATGATTTTCTGCCAATAAACTTCTGTCCACCATGATTTCTGGTTTTTAGGTTAGAATAGGTTAAAGAAGATAGATCTCTGATGTTTTTAGTCTTTCTTTGATTAGTTTGGAGAAATAGTGTGAATATCACCTATAATCCATCCCTGCCTATCCTTCCTTCCTCACACCACCTACTCCAACCCCAGATTCCGGATTCCTTCACTTCATTCACCACACTATGCCAGTTTGACCTAATTTCTTCATTTTTGTGCAACATTGTCCCTCTATCCTTGAAAAAATCCAACCGTCTTCATCACCCCCTAGCCTCATTTACCAGGTCGTAGACATCTTCACAACCTCATCTAATCTCCATTTCCACTTTCCCACCGGTTTTCCTCCATCAACCCTAAAAAATCCTCTCTCGTCTCTTCCTATAGAACATCCTGTAGAACCCCTGCAGACTTCCTGTAGAAGATCACGTGGGCAGTTTCTCGAGATCTGATCACTGTGAAACTCTCTGGAAGGGTGCTAGGGACCCCTTAGGCCCTCTTCTCACCTTCCCAACCTCCTGCAAGTACCCGCTCCATTTCCTTTCGCCAATCAACCTCTGCACAGTGAAAAACAGTTAAAGCACATGCGTAATAATTTTGCAAAATTACTCAAAAATACAAAAAGATGTTTTTTCCAGATTTTACTTCAGAAGTAGCTTAGACACGTGCATTTTACCTTTCCAAGAGTTAATGGCATCCATTTCAGCAGCTTTCATCTCTTTTCTTGCACTAGTAGGGTTAGTTAGTAAAACTAGGGTTTGCTAGGGTTTGCATTTCCTTTCAGCTTTTAGTTTATTTCTGCAAATAGATTAGCCTCCTTAGAGTTAGATTTTGTCCATCATAATTAAAAGCTTCTTCTAAGAGCTCATAGAAGTTGGCTTAAGCTCCTAGTGGACTTGTGCCAACTGATCAAGTGATAGCCTGCGGCAAGAGCTAGTACTTGTGCATATAACACCGTCGCTTCCAAGTTTGTTACGAACTACCGGGTTGATAAAAGTAAAGAAGGGAGTCCCAGGAGTTGCAGCATTATTGCTGCAATATTGGAGCCCACCAGTAGTAATTGAGCAAAGGACACCCAGTGTCCCAGATCAAGGGAGTGCTGTTAGGATCATTCCCGCCTCTTCTAGATATCCTAGGGACAACTCTCTAGCTCCAGAGATCCCAGAAGGGTACTGACATATCTTTGATCAAATGGCCAATAATCCACAAACACCCCAGACCTCTACATTACAGTATCCTATTGTTCACACAGTTGTCAATGCCCCCATGAAAACTATCCCTCTACAAAATATTCCCACCTTTCATGGACTCACTTCAGAAGATCCGGATGCATTCCTGTTTGAATTCGACGTCCTATGTCGGGGTTATGATTACACCACCGACCCCAGAAACTGAAGCTGTTTCCCTCCACTTTAAAGGGAGCAGCCTTGTGTTGGTCTATGGGACTGTGTGGAGGCACCATCAATGATTGGGACCAAATGAAAATTGCCTTCCTTAAAAATATCAAGATTATTGTAGATCTAGAGAACTAAAAGATGAGATATTCCAAATGGTAGCAAGGCCTAGTGAAACTTTGGAAGAGTATGTGGACCATTTACAATATAACCTCCAAAGGTCTCCCTACGCAAATCTACCTGATAATGTGCTAAAAACCACGATGATTAAGGGGATGAAATACTAGTGGATAGGGACACTAAATATCATGGGTAAAGGTGATATCTATCGAGAAGACTATGCTAACATTATTGATTTGTGTATCAGGTGCTCGAGGGGCAGTACAAGACTGAAATCGGATGAACGCGATACGATCACAAGGGACAGAAAAATCTCTGGCGGAAGCATTACTCGTACTGAAATTGGCAACCTGTTGGAATATTTCAAAACAGATATCTTGGGAACCTTGACAACACAATTATACATCATGCAAGGCAAGCAGAAGTAGGTCGAAGCAGAACAAAACCTGGTTATTTTTTGCCCTCGATGCAGGAAGAAACAGAGTCATAAAGAATGCCCACTGGATATGGTACAAACTTGTGTCATATGCACTAAAGAACATGCCACAGAGAATTACCCATCGCTCCTAGGATTAAAAGCGGTCTTCAAGGAGGCAGAGGAAGAAGTGGAACCAGTCTACCTGTTAAACCAACATCGCTAATGGTAAGCACGCCAAACATGTATGCCTACCGACCCATCTTCATTCTTTTAGCCTTCACAATATAATTCTTAGCAATACACAGGAGCTACATGGCAGAACCAGCCACCTTTTCCTAATTGGGCACCACAAGAATTTTCTATGCCACCCTTGTCCAATCAGTCAAATCTAAACAATAGTTGGCCAAATTCCTCTTATTTTCCATCATTCTGGCAGAACAATCCATATCCATCTCAATGTTCCCCCTCCACTTCACAAAAACAAAACTGGAAATCAAGCTGGCAAAGACCTATGAACCAGCCAGTAGGGACGACCCCCCTGCCTCAACCTATGCTACCAGCACCTTACACGTTGCAGCAGAATCCTCAACCCAATATATGACCGCAGCTCGCAGCCTAGCCCAACCCAAATCCTAACAACAGACTAGTCCAGTCGGTACAAATTATTGAAGGTTTGGATCCGGAAACCGAGTTGAGAGAATGTAATGAACTCAAATTGAGGTCTGGACAAATAATCGTGCTAGAGGATGATAAAAATATGCAATTGGAAGAACCACTACCTGTAGAACAAACACCTCAAAGGGAGAATACAGTCAAGCATAAAAGCCACGAATAGAATATTACCTCTTCTCTGCCATTCCCAGAAAGATTGATTATACCTCGCCCAATCGAATATCCCGACTTCGATCTCCTGGGAGAATTAAAAAATCTTTGTGTAAAAATACCCCTCCTCCAGGCTATTCAGGACATTCCAATCTATGCAAAAACCATTAAGGAATTGTGTACCAAAAAGCCTACGAGGAAAATAAAGGTAACACCAACTGTCCACGTAGTCGGAACTTTGTTTGATTTATTATTAGGCAGAGAGATACCGGTGAAATATGAAGACCCAGGAAACCCTATTGTCACAGTACAAATAAATGGATGCTCCTTTCCCAATGCGTTAGTCGATCTAGGGGTAGCCATTAATATTCTCACAACAACAACCTGTCAGAGACTTGGCATCACAGCCTTAGATCCAACTACGACCTTGTTGGAACTTGTTGACCGTTAAATTATTAAACCAGAAGGGACATTACATGATGTGATGGTGTCTGTAGATTCTTGGGAGTACCCAGCAGATTTCTTGATTATTAATCCTAGAAATCGGTTAGATGGACATCCTCTAATATTATGAAGACCTTGGCTAGCGACCACAGATGCTTATATAAGCTGTCGAACAGGCAGTATGACTATAGCCAGAGGAAATGATGTGAAGAACCTAGCTTTATACCCTCCAGCTCAGCCAAGCTATTACAGGGAAAAGTGTCTACACAGAACTGCTTATCCCACTAGGGTGTGGTAGCTACCCTAGAAACAAACAAAGTAAAGCTACTTTCGTTTTTCCTTTATGAAATATAGATGAGAGAAGAACAAAGAAGACCAACCTCTGTCTTGCGCTAATCTCCTAGTTCGATTCCTCTCTCTTTTGATAGTCTTTCGCTACTTGTTCCCTTGCACGCCCAGCTTCACAGAGTACCTGTAAGATCACAGTAGCATAGCACTATACAAGAACATGGATCTATAATCATAAAAAATCTAGGATCAGATGTAAATTGACCATACAAATGCATAAAAATATAAATGACACAAGAGTATGGAGGAAAACTTGAATAGATTTTATTGATAAACAAGAAAGAGCCAAGGGGAGTTACAACCAGTTGTTCTGACCCAACATCATCCTCTCAACAAGTAATCCCCTCTTCATCTCATACAAATCTTAGATCACCCAACACTCTGATGTTGTCTCAAGAAACCAACAGCAATTCCTTACAATATGCAAAATTCCAGCCTCTGGATCTCTGGGATGAGGGATCCATATATAGATATCTTTAAGAGAGATGAGTCAGCTTGTGATTTGATTAGTGTCTTCCCTCTGATAGTTCTTGCTTCCACTTGGAGATTGATGATCTCTTACTCATCCTTGGTTGAATTCAGAGAGGCAAGTGTCACAGGAAAAGTTTCTGGAAGATTCCATGCCTCTCCACCTCGCGGAATGACACTGCCATTTGTCACTTCTCACCCATGACACCCCATAGAAAGGCTTTTTGAAATGCAACGCACCCACACAGTGTATTTAGGTGAGATGCAACGCACTTTGCCTATCGAGCAGCTGAAACGATCCTGTTTTGACCAATTCTGAGCAATTTTTCATGGAGAACTTCTGGGAGAAGCTGTAATCAGTTGACCTTGTTCCTTTAGGGGTTAGAACAACACTTTTAGGGACTTAGGAGCCCTTGGTTTATGGACATTTCATGCTTGGGGTTGCAGTGCCCAAAAATGTCTATAACAGTTGCCCCCTAAAGCATGAGGTCGTTAATCTTTTGATGTCGGGTGGAATGCTTTATTATGAGGATCCGAAGTTCTTTCAAGCTGGGAGGAGACCTGTAATAAGATACAATACAATACATTATCTTCATAATATTTTCATGATCTAGCTGAGGTGGGCATTCCCATGCTCAGCTTTATAAATTCATTTTCATGTACATAGGACAGACAATCGTCTGAGTGTAGACTGATGATTCTGGTAGAGTCATCATCCCTTTGATTGGATGATTATCTGTGCAGCAATAATGTACATTTGATGTCTTTATTTCCATGAATATATATCGCAGCCCGGATGGATGAAACTAGATTTGGGGTCTTCAATCTCGTTCGATATTCACTCGAAGTACACGTCTATCCATGTGAGAGATGTTCTGGAGTCGAACATGGAAAGACATCGCCTGATTACCAGCCAATGATGTAAGCTGTTAACAGGCGCGAGAGGAATCACCGATAATGATAATGACCCTCAAGGTACTGCAGTACAATTCACGTGGTGTGAATAAAGGACTTGGCGTCGAACACCACGCAAAATCTTTCGGTCGAAGGCCATTGATATAAACCTGTTGCCGGAAGTGAGAAACTTGCCATTGAGGCATGCAAGCTTCAAAGTACTGAATGGGGTGTTCCTAGATCGAATTATTGGATAATGAGCCGATGTCAACAAGAAGCAATCCATCACAGGAGGACCTTAATGAATCCCACATCAATGACACGGAACGGAGAAAATGATTTTAATGGAGGTGAAAACAATCTGATGACATAAGGTTCAGGGTGGCAGTTATGAAAGAATGGAGTGTAAATGTATTGTAGCGGGTGAGACACAGGTGAATTCTCTGAATGACTTCTCTTGAACATATCGGTGACACTGACGTGATGGATTGGTAGCATTAACCCCAAATGTGGATGGTGTGATGAGACCATGGTGATGTGACCAGTGAATGAAACAACCCAACCTGACTTGGATGCGGAGTGAAAGTGTCATGTTCAAGAGCGACTTGCTACCAACAAAGTTTCTTCAAGTTTTCTTCCCAATTTTCCCCAGTCATTGTTGACCAGTACCTCTTTATTTTTGTCAAGCTTGAGGAGGATAACATATGCTTTTTCTATAATTTTCCCTTCGGGCAAACCCATCGCTATGTTTTAACGAGCCTAGCGATAGTGAAACTCGTTCTTGTCTGCTATGGACAAGTTTGTCGCTATTAAGTTTTAACGAGTTTAACGACAAAGATAACTCGGTCCTTTTCAATTTTAGAGAGTCTTAAAAGGAACGTAAAGGAAACTCCAAAATTCCTTCTTCGTCATCTAATCCCTTAAGTCCGAAAAAGTATAAAACAATGCAGAAGGGATGAATTTTCGATAGGAGCCGAACAAAACAAGCGCTTGATCTTTTTGTGTAATAATCCCTCAGGTCCAAAAAGATTAAAATTTAGAGGAGGGATAGCACTTCCGGTCCCTTTAACGAGCTGGAGAGGCCAATGGCTCGACAATCTTTTCATATTTTATGAGTCAGTTGAAAAGAGCTTAAAGGAGACTCGTCTTTTGAGGAACGAGTGATAAAATTGGGTAGCAGCTGATTCCAGGTAAGGTTTGGAATTTTCCAATCACGGCAGTGTTACAAGGATGGCTAGTGAGATCACTCTTCGCAGCTGTTCCTCAAAAGGGGTAAACAATCAAATGGAGGTGAATGATCGGCCAATAAAGAGTGGAGGTGATGATGAGAACACGACCAGGGCTTTAAAGGCTGAGGTATTACATTCACGATGGTTATTTACCGGACATCGGTTCATTTTTTTTTATTGAGCTTAAACACTGGGGGAAACATTTGCTCATGACTTATGTTTATTTTTTAACGAGCTTGAACTATGTGCTAAAACTGCTCGATTAATCTAGTCGTATAATAAGAATGTCTCATTTTAAAAAGGCAATTTTTAGAGTTTTGCCCCACATCCTTTCTTTATGCAAGTTAGGAAACGACCAATCCTACGAGTTTAAAGGGTTAGAGGACCTACAAATTTAAAAAATAAATAGTCGCTCTTTGCTTGTACGCCAAAAGGTTTGCATGCCCCCAGGTATAAAATAAAGCTTCAAGGTCACCTTTCATTCTACCGACAAAACATTTGTTTTATCAGGAAAGGTCTACCTCTTTTAGGTTACCAAAGATTGTTCTATTCACACCGCAAACAAAAAACTTCTTCGGCGATGTCTACCGAAATAGACAAAGGTGAGACAATCCACTCACATAACTTTGACGAGGGAATCTTATTCCAGTCTAACCCCCTCTTCCAACCACGGATGGGAGTACAGTCTAGTCATATATCTCTCGCGGAAACCTACCCTATACCCGAAGTTTTCCTGCCGAAGCAAACCAGGGTGCATGCCGCCTGGGTTCCAGTCACTCTCCCGAATCACTTGCGCTCATCGGGCGGACGGACTGGGGATTGATGAGACATTCCTTGTGTGAAAAGACCATTTAGGGATGGTATATGACTATTTGCTATGCGTGATCCGGGAAATGAAAGCTGGTCTACGAGCTTGACCACTCTTCCTTCGTGCGGAAAACACATTACTCTAAAGAGTGATGAGACAATTGCTCCCATGCAATAAATATAGTCTCGTCCAAGGAGTAGATTATAATCCAGGGGTCCTTGAACTACCATTACATTCATGTGAATGGTTTTCCCTCTCAATGTTATGGGTACATTGGGAAGGATCCCTAACGGTCGACTGGTTCCTTTGTCAAAGCCTGTTAGATTTCTCATCTCAGGCAAAAGCGATGGCGAACCAAGCGCTTTCCAAGCAGTCGAGGAAAGGATACTCACAGAAGCCCCTTCATCTATGATGGTACCAGCCATAACCATTCAATATACTTGAGCAATGATTTGGAATGGTACACTAGCTGGTAAACGGGGTCTGCCTAGTTGATTCTAGTCGAAGGAAACAACTAGGTTGCTTGGAGGTGGGACCGAATAGACGGCCGGGTATGACTCTGACGAACTTCCTTCCTGCGATAAAGGAACGGGTAAATTGCCCCCATGTTCATCAGAGTCTGTGCTTATGAAAAGAATTTGGACGGTGTCATCCTTATTCTCTTCTGTGACTGTATCATCTGAAGATGGAACCTCTGAAGGCAAGACCGGGTCAACTGCCACCTCGACCTTTTGACTTTCGTCTGGTATGGGTTCAGATGGTTTGTCTTCAATGATAGATGCTTCAGCCGACCACCTGGGCGGGTCAGCCGGATTTTCAACTAATGACGGACTCGGCAAGAGTTTTTTATATCCAGGAGGAAGTCGTAACGGTGATACCGGATGATCGTCCAAAACTCTTTTAGCCTTGTCTAAGAAGGGACAATGGTGGATGGCATGATCACCTTCGCATAGTTTACAAGGAAATCTATATTTCCCTTTTTGTCCTGGGGCTTCACTTTCACTAGTCGACGGTGTGTTTTCAACATGATCATCAGAGGTTGACGACACCGGGTTGTGCAAACGAGGAGACCAGTCCCTTAAGATCCGAGGGATGCAAGGACAATCTCTATGATAGTGGTCTCCTTTGCAAATGACACATGGCGATTTAGGCCTGGTCAGTGCAGTGTGTGGATTTTCGCTAGATGACGCTTGGTTGCCCCCTTTCGCTTTTGGCTCCTTCTTCTTCTTCTCTTTCTTCTTCTTTTCCTTCTTCTTCTCAGGTACTTGATTTTTGGCTTTACCAACCCCATCAAGCGAAGAAGAAGGAGGAGAGGAAGAATTGGAGGAAGTAAAAGGTCGGTGGGTAACTCTGGATTCGTCTAGTTGCTGACTCAATTGTTCAGGAATTGCGGTGTTCTGAACGACAGAGGTTGAGAAGAGCCATACAGGCAAGCTGATTGTCAATCCTGGAAGCGAAAATGTGGCCATATGGGGTGCACCAACATCTCCCCATGAGGAGAAGGGACTAGGATTTCCTCCAAGGGGAATTCCTTGGTTGGTGGGTTCCATTTTCTCAACCTAAGATCAACGTAGGAAAGGGTGATGATTATTCAGTTTAAAATAAATTTTAGACGCTTTGACACAACTTGTTTTTTCAATTTTAAAGAGTCGAGAAAAAACAAAAGATGACTCTAGTTGCCTTCGATTTCTAATGAGCCTGAAGTGACAAGTGCTCAGATGGACCTTTTCCGTTAAGGAGTCTGAAAAGGAACGAAAAGGACTGCTCTGGAAATCTAGGTAGAGGGATTACCAAACCAATGTCAAAACTGCAGAATACTTTTTACGGTATGGCAGTCAATCTTCCCGAACGTTGTGTTCAGTGCATTGCGATCGATAGGGCGGCAGACACGGCTTCCTATGGATAAAGGATTAAGCCTATTGTGGTCTCCCAAAATATACTCGACGGTACGTGGGAGCACAAGTCCGTACTGGCACTTATCATCTCAAAGTGGAGGAATCACCCAACCATCAGTGAGAACAACAGTTACCAGGCTTTACAACGCCGGAATACGTCTCTAGCCTAGACTTCTAAATGTTGTGCGTTAGGTTCCAAAGCGTTGTTAGATTCATTGAATTTATTTTATAGTTGATATTGTTTATGAAATTTTCCTTTCAGGTTCACCGCGAGATGTAGATGTATAATTCCTAAAATGCAATCTAAGATGATAAACAATCTTTTATCTTCTTTGTGCAATGAAAATCCTAGCTACTAAGGAAAGAGAGACTATATTCTTTCACAAAGAGCAAAGAGCACACACTAAATGCACAGTCCTAAATCAAACCAATCAAACAGTCTAAATGCAAAAGAACATGCATGTATTTGTTTTCGGCTTTCTTAGTATGTGAATGGTAAAAAGAAAGCTAATGCACAAATTTGAATCACTTTTCAAGTGACAATTATTAACAAGTTTCTTTTCAAAATAAAAAATGGAGACAATCACAACATTTTACGATTTGGAAATGAATACTTGTTTTTGACACTAGAAAAACTACAAATTCAGACCAAATACAATAGTAACAGGATAATCAACTATCAATAGCAACCAAACTCTTTCCTATGACTGAAAACGACACTTGTGACACTTTCAAATCAAAGGACGACAGTACGATTACGTTACTTTTTGCAAAGGAGAACTGAAAATGACTCAACAAATACACAAAAACATTTACAGTTCTTTTGCACTTTTGAGGCGGAATAACAACAAGGAAAAGGGGTTTCAAATAGAGATATACTGATTACAGGCAGCAAAATTCATGAATAGAACTGAAAAGAATGAATCACAGAAACCAAAACTGAACAATGCCTGGTCTGATCAGCGCACCTGTAACACAGGGAATTTGAAATGCAGCGCACTTACTACACTCGGGAAGTGCGCTGAATTTTAGATTCACAGAACAGTACCTGCGCTGGGCTAGAGATGAGACTTTGCTTGGGTTCCGGGTCACAGTTTGCAGTTTAGTTCATGGGTTTTGGCCGAGCAAATGGTAATCAGTAATGCAACAATCAGGGGTAGATCTAAGGAGGTTCTAAGAGCTACCACAAGGGGCAATCAGAGAGTTTGTAAATCAGTTGTTTAATTTATAAACAAATCCCAGAGATTGACTGAAGCGACATTTATCTACTTTGCATTTGCATAGCAAATGTAGTTCGAAAGCTACCTGGCTCGACTTCAGGCTCCATCTGTAAGTTCATAAAATAGACAACAAGGAAGATAAACAAACAAACTAATTCGTCCCCAGCGGAGTCGCCATTTTGTTACAGGGAAAAGTGTCTACACAGAACTGCTTATCCCACTAGGGTGTGGTAGCTACCCTACAAACAAACAAAGTAAAGCTACTTTCATTTTTCCTTTATGAAATATAGATGAGAGAAGAACAAAGAAGACCAACCTCTGTCTTGCGCTAATCTCCTAGTTCGATTCCTCTCTCTTTTGATAGTCTTTCGCTACTTGTTCCCTTGCACGCCCAGCTTCACAGAGTACT
Organism: Pinus tabuliformis; assembly: GCA_031772625.1. Lineage (NCBI taxonomy): Eukaryota > Viridiplantae > Streptophyta > Pinopsida > Pinales > Pinaceae > Pinus > Pinus tabuliformis. Next base: position 1,704,107,314 of record CM062819.1, read on the forward strand.
TGTAAGATCACAGTAGCATAGCACTATACAAGAACATGGATCTATAATCATAAACAATCTAGGATCAGATGTAAATTGACCATACAAATGCATAAAAATGTAAATGACACAAGAGTATGGAGGAAAACTTGAATAGCTTTTATTGATAAACAAGAAAGAGCCAAGGGGAGTTACAACCAATTGTTCTGACCCAGCATCATCCTCTCAGCAAGTAATCCCCTCTTCACCTAATACAAAGCTTAGATCACCCAACACTTTGATGTTGTCTCAAGAAACCAATAGCAATTCCTTACAATATGCAAAATTCCAGCCTCTGGATCTCTGGGATGAGGGATCCATATATAGATATCTGTAAGAGAGATGAGTCAGCTTGTGATTTGATTAGTGTCTTCCCTCTGATAGTTCTTGCTTCCACTTGGAGATTGATGATCTCTTACTCATCCTTGGTCGAATTCAAAGAGGCAAGTATCACAAGAGAAGTTTCTGGAAGATTCCATGCCTCTCCACCTCGCGGAATGACACTGCCATTTGTCACTTCTCGCCCATCGCACCCCATAGAAGGGCTTTTTGAAATGCAATGCACCCACACAGTGTATTTAGGTGAGATGCAACGCACTTTGCCTATGGAGCAGCTGAAATGATCCTGTTTTGACCAATTCTGAGCAGTTTTTCATGGAGAACTTCTGGGAGAAGCTGTAATCAGTTGACCTTGTTCCTTTAGGGGTTAGAACAACACTTTTAGGGAATTAGGAGCCCTTGGTTTATGGACATTTCATGCTTGGGTTTGCAGTGCCCAAAAATGTCTATAACACAAGCCTAACCATAATAAAAACTAGGAAGCAACCTGTAACATATTTAACCGAAAATATTCGATCACCACTAACTGTAATAGATGCTCTTGAATTTAAGAACCAAACAGAAGATGATATTATTAACACTTACATTAACCACCTAGCTGCTGTATCTAATCTAAAATGTCACATGATTGAAGCAGTCCTTGATAATGAAATTGAAGAATATCCTTTAAAAGATATAAATGACCAAACAATACTAACAACAACTGTCTATAACAACAAACCTATTGAAATTGAGCCAGGGAAAGTCCTTAACATTAACAAAAACTTGAGTGATGACCAACAACAAAAGCTTATTCAAATCCTTAGGAAATATAAAGGGGCTTTCGCTTGGGATTACCCAGATATGAAAGGGATTTACCCCCAATAATGTATGCACCACATCTACACCGAAAAAGATGCGAGATGCATTCGACAACTTCAGCAAAGATTAAACCGTCACCTAAAGGATGTTGCGAAAGACAAACTACAGAAATTGTTAGATGTAAATTTCATCTATCCTATATCTGATAGTAAATGGGTTTCTCCATTAGTTGTGGTTCCTAAAAAGAATGGGAAGTGGCGTATATGTGTTGATTACAGAGAGCTTAACAAAGCAACGCAAAAAGATCATTTTCCCCTTCCGTTTATCGACCAGGTTCTAGACACATTGGCAGGTAAAAAATTCTTCTCTTTCCTGGACAGCTTCAATGGCTACAACCAAATCCAAATTGCCCCTAAAGACCAAGATAAGACTACCTTCACCTACCCCTAGGGGACGTTTTCTTACAGGGTATTACCTTTCGGACTATGCAATGCACCTGCTACATTCCAGAGAGCCATACTCAGTATTTTTTCAGAATTGATAAACGAGGGATTAGAGGTGTACATGGACGATTTTACACCTTATGGAGATGACTTCGATTAGGGATTACAGACACTGGAGAAATTCTTGGAAAGATGCATTGCTACTAGGCTCTGCTTAAGCCACGAGAAATGCCACATGATGATGACAAAAGGCATGATCCCGGGTCATTACATCTCAGCAGCTGGAATTCAGGTAGATCCAACAAAAATTCAGGTAATCCTCTTACTACCTACCCCCTGCACTCAAATAGAGGTACGTAGTTTTTTGGGATTTTCTGGATATTATCGGAGATTTATAAAAAACTTCTCCCAAATTGTTGCACCATTATATGCTTTGACAGGAAATATCAATTTTATATGGATTGACAAATGTGACATTGCCTTTGTAGAATTAAAACGACTAGTATCAACAGCCCCAGTACTACGGGGCCCGAACTGGGATTTACCATTCTAGATTTCATCCGATGCATCAGATACAACCATTGGAGCAGTTCTCGGCCAAGAAGAAGACAAGAAACCCTATGTGATATACTACATCAACAAAAATTTAACTCCTGCTGAGTTGAATTACACAGTGACTGAGAAAGAGTTTCTAGCTGTAATCTATGCTATTAAAAAATTCAGACACTATATAACAGGATACCCTGTGGTCCTGTATATTGATCACTCTGCTATCAAATATTTAGCTAATAAACCTATTACGAATGGAAGAGTGACACGATAGTTAATCCTTTTACAGGAATTTGACATAACGATTAAGGATCGACTAGGAAAGGAAAATCTGGTGGTAGACTTCCTCTCACGTGTGCCAAGAATAGACGACACAGTGGCAGTAGAAGACCAGTTCCCCGATGAGCACCTATTTGCTGTGACTATGAAAACACCATGGTACGCAGATGTCGCGAATTACTTAGCAGTGGGAAAACTACCCAAACACCTGACGCCCAGAGAAAGAAAATTAATAGTGCAATGCAGCACTTGGTTCTCTTGGATTAGAGGATACCTCTTTCACATAGGAGCCGATATGCATATCCACAGGTGTATCAGGGAAGATGAAATCTACGATATCCTAAAAGCCTGCCACGATGGACCTTGCGGTCGACACTTTGCAGACTGCAGGATTGGACATAAAATCTTACAGATGGGCTATTATTGGCCCACGATTTTTAAGGATGCCAAGAAATTTTTCCAGGCATGCGACAATTGCCAAAGAATGGGCTGCCCTGGCCAGTCTGATGAGATGCCCCTACATCCACAGTTAGTCATCGAACCTTTTGAATGCTGGGCGTTAGATTTCGTTGGCCCAATAAATCCATCATCTAATTAAAAGTCATATATACTGGTTGCAACAGAATACGTGACTAAATGGGTGGAGGGCAGTAGCATTACTAAGAGAAACAGAGGACACAGTAATCAACTTCCTTTTCAAGTTTTTCGTGCATTATGGCTTGCCCAGAGAAATAATTACGGATGGAGGGCCACAATTTGTAGGCCATAAGATTGTTGCTACACTAAAAAATCATCACATTTTGCACATAATCACATCTCCATGCCACCACAAGAAAACGACCAGGTAGAAAGTACCAACAAAGTAATCGAGGCCATTCTAGCAAAGATAGTTGCCTCGCATAGACACGACTAGGCTACCCGATTGCCAGAAGCCCTGTGGGCATACCGCATGACTTGGAGGACTACCACAGGATACTCCCCATATCAGCTGGTGTTTAGTAAGGAACCTATCTTCCCCATAGAATTTGAAATCCAGACATTGAGGATAGCCCAAGAAGTAGGGCTTGATTTGAATGAAGCACAGATTAACAAATTACAACAAATAAATGAATTGGATGAAATCTGGCTATTGGCCCTTTAGCATACTGCACTTATTCAACAAAAAAGAGCAAAATGGAATTATGCCCTCATCAAGAAAAATATATTCCATGAAGGCGACTGGGAACTTCTGTACGATTCCAGGTTCCAGAATTTCCTAGGAAAACTCCAGACTAGATGGTTAGGTCCCTATGAGATAAAAGAGGTGCACGATAATGGCACCCTTACATTAGCCACCATTGATGGGTCTGGATACTCTTTTAAAGCAAATGGGCATCAGGTACGCCTCTACCACAAATTACTTACAAGGGAATCTTTTTTCCAACAGATACGCGAAGATTATACGATACAAATTCTCGCTGAAGAAGGCAACTCTTCGACTGCACCAATCTAGTAAAGAATTTATTTTTGAAACCTGTACATACAATTGTTTTTCTATTTTCTTTCTATTCGATTGTATTTGCTTAGAATAGTAGAGATGATTGTTTGTTGGTTTTTTTCCTGTTTTCCTTTGCTGTTCCCTACAGGGAACAACACTTTTCGTGTGCATTTTCCTTTGCTGTTCCCTACAAGGAACAACTGCTGTTCCCTATAGGGAACAACACTTTTTGTGTGCATTTTTCTTTGCTGTTCCCTACAGGGAACAAAACTTTTCATGTGCATTTTCCATTGCTGTTCCCTACATGGAACAACTGCTGTTCCCTATAGGGAACAACACTTTTTGTGTGCATTTTTCTTTGTTGTTCCCTACAGGGAATAGCTGCTGTTCCCTATAGGGAACAACACTTTTCGTGTGTATTTTTCTTTGCTATTTCCTACAGGGAACAACTGCTGTTCCCTATAGGGAACAACACTTTTCGTGTGCATTTTCCTTTGCTGTTCCCTATAGGGAACATCACTTTTTGTGTGTATTTTTCTTAATTGCTGTTCCCTTTAGGGAACAACACTTTTCGTGTGTATTTTTCTTTACTGTTCCCTACAGGGAACAATTGCTATTCCCTATAGGGAACAACACTTTTCGTGTGTATTTTTCTTTGCTGTTCCCTACAGGGAACAACTGCTGTTCCCTATAGGGAACAACACTTTTTGTGTGTGTTTTTCTTTTCTGTTCCCTATAGGGAACAACACTTTTTGCGTGTGTTTTATTTTGCTGTTCCCTTCAGGGAACATCACCTTGTGAGTATTTTTGAGAACACCCTTTCTTCCCCTTGCATGATCATTCCTAGCCCATCCCAGTTCACTCTTTATGATCCTCTTTATGGCATAAAAGTACAATACATATATAAGGAAAATAAGTATGGAGTCTACTAAAGCAGGCGAATATCTTGAATATTATCATCTTTAACAAGATTTCTTTGTGATGATTGAGAAAGAAAGGACACAATTATCTATATCACTTCACTATCCTCATTTCCGCTATAAATGAAACTGATTGATTATCTTTACCATGCTGGTTCTCCTCCGTCTTGTATAATTCTCTTTATTTATTATCAATAAGATTATGGGTATATTTTTTTCTATTGATATGTTCAAACTTCTTCCGCCATCCCTACTCTTAAGGAGTACTGAGCCACCCTCTATATATAAAACGGGGAGTGTTTAAATATATATATATATATATATATATATATTCACTAACAATTTTATGATATTTTCCACAGATGGAGGATAGGGGGTCTCATCATGAGCCAACCTACCATGATCATAGGGAAGGAGCGAAGTGGCATTCCCACTATGGCCACCACACCAAGGATATGATCCAATGGATGCATCAAGAAACAAAGTCCTTGGAACATGAGGTCTCATCACGAGCCAGCCTGACCACTTTCACTACTTCCCAGTGAATGGCAATGTGTTCATCTGGTTACCATGCCAGCACATTGGTCTCTACTATGGACATCATAATGCACTTCCCCAATTATACATAGAGGACCATGGCTCCTAAGGGTTAGAAAGAAACTCTGTTGAGGCTATGGATGCCTGCAGGCAACAAAAGCTCTGCTTATGGTATTGAAGTTTTATTTTCTACATCAATAATTATTACAATGCCCTCTTCTTATTTTTCTAATTTTTTCTAAGGAGAGATTATTTCCATAACTTACCTTGAACCTTTATGCATGAGTTAGTCTTTCAAAATCAATCACAACATTTTCAAGTGGAATAATGGCGATAAAGTATCATCTCCTGCGTATGCTGTCCTTTTTCTTTATCGTATCACCTCATGACATCTTATCACGTATTAATAATTCTCATTACACACATTGTTTTCATTACTCCAATATCCTTTTGTGATCCTTTCATTAATATACATACCCTGCCACTTTTATTACCCAATGCATCACCCCTGTACTTCGCCACTAGCACGTCATCTTTTCATCCATTCGGTCATAGGCGACCTATCATTTCTAGAGGAGGCGAGGACCTCCAGTATACTCTTGCATGAACTGTCATCTTTTCATTTGATTTTGTATAATAATACGACATCCCATAATCACAGAGCATGTGGCATTATAACAGTCCTCGATAACGATATTTGTGGTTATAAAACATCACCTGATAGAGCCATTACAACCATTTGTTGTTCCATCTCTCGGCTCTGCTCGTTGCTGTGCTTTCTCCACTACACTAATTGTTTGCAGAAGTCAAGCATCATGGGAGGAAAAACAGTGCGCTGAGAACCTTTAACACTGGCTATCTCCGATGAAGCTAGGGAAATTCTAGCTCACGTAGGATGGACAACATATTTTACAAGATTTCAACACCCCAATGAGGAAATCACCATTGAATTTTTACAACATCTATAGAATGGACAATCCTTGGTGAGAGGTAGACAAATCACTGTAATAGATGCTATGATAGCAGAGGTGTCTGGATTTCCGGCAGAAGGACCAGTATGGGCTGACAAGCGATTAAGGCTACATGACGCTATGGAGATTTTTAGGGACGAAGGACAAGAGCTAATCAAGACTATGACAAAGAATGAGACTTTTGACAGGTGTAGAAAGGCGGAAGAAAAAATGGAGAAGATCAAGTTCAAGCTAGACAGAGTCATAAGTCAGACAAACACCATCTGCTCATTGTATTCGAATGTCCTGACATGCAGGTCTCCCGCCACCAATTATGCCTTGTTTCTATTAGAATGGTACCTGTTATTGAAAATCAAAGCCGTAAGAGCTGGTAAATCAATTGAATTAAGGACAATTGAAGATTTTATAAATTGCTGCAAGCAACATGGTGTAAAGGTCCAAAGGCTTCTTTGTGAGTTTTATCTGCACAATTTCATATTAGAAAATGAGGTGGAAAATAACCCTAACCCTTTTGTAGGAGATTTTCAATTCCAGGATTTTATTTCATTTGCAGTTACCCAACTCAAATGTTTTAAAGCTTATAATGCATTTCAAAGACAAGAACATGGATTGGATCTTTGGTTGAGAAGTGAACCTAAACACCCCTTACAAATGTTTGCCAACCATAAGAGTCTGATGAAACGAGAAGGGGTGATTAAAACTTTAGGGCCCATACATAAGGAGATTGTGTAGAAAGGAATATCATATTTCCTCTCCATTCAAGAAAGATCTCTGGCTGCATCTAAGCTCAGATGGACGATCTCCACTAATAGTGTGAAAGATAGGGAACCATTTAATTACAAAAATTTTAAAGTTACTGTGGCCCGTATGGTCACCTACAACAATCTTATTTTGAGAGAAGGACCTTATTGGTTAGGATGCTGGTTTCGGAGCCCCATTATTTGGTATCCCCCTGAAGGGTATCAGGCTGACTACGAATTGCTTGAAGGAAAGGAAGGGCCTGCCTTTGCGCTTCTAGCTCAACATCATGGTTTTAGACCAATTTTTGATGCTTTCTCTCCAGCCTACTCTTTAACTGCGCTACGTAAGAACTATTTACTTTTCATGAGGACATGAAACAGGGTAAGCAGGGGAGTATGTTGAGTTACACAATGGGTATGTATTTACTCTTAATTCCATCACCTTTTTCCTCTTTTCTTATCTCTTTCATATCTTGATACGCTAACATATTGATGGATTATGATAAGAAATGAATAAACTACTCTCGATTAAGATTTAGCCACTGTAACTAACTCTTATTCCTTTTTATGCAGAGAAAGGATGAAAGGAATAATTGCTGTTCCCTAGAGATGGAAGAGCATAAACCAACAAAGGAAGAATGAGGCACGTTGGTTGCGGTCAGGTCGGAGGATGAATCAGGAGGATCAACGCTAAATATGAAGGGTGTCAGAAGATAGCATTCAGTTGTGAATCCATCAAGATCTTCTGATCCTAAGGGATCACATTTATCTTTTACCTCTTTCTGACTATAAAAGTAAAAACTGTAGGAGGAAATGGATCGATTTTTCTATTCATTTTAAATTGTAATTTTACAGTACAGACTCTTGCTTTGGAGGAACACGACCATATTGTAATGAGAATCGATTTCAGTGGTTAATATATAATTTACGTTGTTGTTCATTCGTATTCTTTGAAGTAGCTCAGCAGTATTCGCTGGTGGCTAAGGGCCCGACCTCTGGTGGATCAAACTGCTATCCTTTGTGTTATATATTTCTAATTCACACAAGTTTGATTGGTTTGATATTTTTCCCATTTTCTGTGAGTTTATCTTATTTGCTATTTACCGATTTCCTATATTGAAGTTAGTACATTTTCTTTACATGTTTTGCAGCATTGTCATTTGATTCTATTTATGCTTATTGTAGATTAAATTAATTAACTGTTAAGACAATGAACCTTATTGATTTAATCAGCTGAAAGAGTTTGGTTACCGCTATTGAACTCTCGATTGATATCATTTCCATTTGAATTGCTTGATTGAGATTGAGTGTGATTTAGATAGGATCAGCTAGAAGGGATTGGTTAATACTACTACACTCTCGGTTGATGCTATTGTCAATTGAATTGCTTGTTTGAGATTTGATTATGATTTTAGTTGAGGATGAAGTCTTGATGTTTAGATGTAATATTTCCTTTAACAGTGGCAATTTGAGTTTTATAAATGCATCTGTTTACTCTTGTATTAAAGGTTTATACTTCATTTTAAGAAACATTACTCTCTGGATTCATAGCATGCACATATTGTGTACACTCTTGGGATAAAAGGACTTGCCTGGGTTGATGACTAATGTGAGGTAATTAGGAGTTTTGTGGTTCTATTTGCTTGTTTGTGCATAACTATTGTTTCACTTGTCTCCTTCAAGGTACTATTAGGTTTGAATTGCATCAATTGATGCTAAATATAAGGTGTCAATGCTCCCATGTGCTTGATGATCATATCTAGGTTTTTGAGAGAGGCACCTAGTTAAATAACCTTTTTCTAAAATTTTATGGTGAACTCTTGTACTAATTTGCCTTGCCTCCATCTAAATAATTTCCATGCAAATTTTTAGTAATGTACATATTTAATTGGATAGAACTAAAATTTTATTATGTCCTTGAATACCTCATAATTGGTTACTAGTGGCTTATTTTCTAGTGCTTGTTCCAATGCATCACTTTCCTACCATGACAAAGCATGGCCTTCAATCTTCTACAAAGCAAGTGATTTCATGTGCACTAAAGTACATATCTATGTGTTATAGCCACTAGTTAAATTTGATGGCATCAACTTCCCTAGAATATGGTTATGTCCACCTTCACCTCCATACATAGAAAGGTACTTGTGTTTTGTTATAGATACCTTCTCCCATCTTTTTCTTAGTCTTGCAATTTATATTTGGTTTCTTATCTTTCTTGGGGTCTACATGATAAGTCTCTATTAAGGGTGATTCCACATCTTTCACTATCAACAATTATGTTAACATCAACATTAATATCAATGTGGCATTGTTCTAATCTAGCTAATCCAACCCATCCCTAGGATATTCTTCCTCATCTTCTTCATGATGTTCCCCTCTCATTATTTGTGCTATGCTCATCTGTAGCCCTAGAGACAATTCTTGCCCACTTATTTTGTAGCCATTGTGAGTGCTTAGTGCACAAGTCTCATCAAGTATATTTAAACTTTTGCTTCGATACCATATGATCTATAAATAGTAGGCCTATGGTTCGTTTATATCTTCAACATAGATCCTCTACATAACAACAATAGATATCTACACTTTGAATGAGCTATGATTAGATTACTTAGATTCACCATTAGTTATAACAAACAAACTTTTATTCCTAGAAGATCAAACCTAACATTGAATATTAGTCAAGTTGAATACTATGCATTGCTATTGGAATGTGCCTGCATATTCCTAAACATCTACTCATTCATAACAAGGAATCAATATTTTTATATTACGAAGAGGCTTAGATACAATGCATGTGTGTGTCTATATATATGCATGTTGCATACACTTCACTAACAACACCTATGCTAACATTGACATCAATGTGGTAATGCTCTACTCTAGCTAATCCAACATGACCCTAGGATCTCCTTCTTCATCATCTTCATGATGTCCCCTCTCATTTGTTGTGCTTTATTAACAATGTAAACTATCAAATGGAAACTGTACCGAGTACTCATTTTTTTGAGGTAGCAAAAAATCATTCGATTTTGAAAAGAACTGATTCAAAATACATCTTTTTTTTAGCATATTTTTGACACTTTAAATTTTCTTATGTATCAAGTATGAACATTATTTTTAAAATGTTAGTGATTTTCATGCTGATTTTGAAAAATGTCGATGCAACATCAACCCTTTTTTTAAAAGACTTATTTTCGACATTTTTATTTTTTCTAATGTATTAAATGTGGACAATTATTTTTTAAATTTAACAATTTTTGAAGTAGTCGTCTTCTTCTTCCCAAATATATATATATTTTAAAATGTTTTTCAAGTTTGTGGTTTTTTGTTTTTCTTTTCATTTTTTTTAGCGAGATCTTCATTTTTATGCATAGTATATTTTAAAGTTACGATTTTCTATATATTATCTATCATTAATTAATAATATTTCAATGCATATCAAATAATTGTCACTAAAATAGCAATTTTTTTTAACATTTGACATAAAAATACACATTTCGAGAATATATATATATATATATAACAAAAAAAATACACATTTTGAGATTTTTTTTTGCTAAAAATGACATGTCGAATAAACAATTTTATGGGAAAATTTTAACAATTTTTTTTTTTTTAAATAGAAATTTCTATTAATTTTATATCAAAAAATAATAATAATCACAGTTTTTTTCAAAAGATAATGATTCACATAAAAATTAAAGTGAAAATCACATAATACAAATATTAAACATATAACAACAATAATTGAATACTTATTCTTCTCATAAAATCTCAAAGTCAAAACATTACATGTATAACTAATGAATAGTTCCAAAAAATGAGCTTGATTTGTAATCATAACTTAAATTTAATCAACAATATCATGTAATCCATACTCATCATCTTCTAGAGTTTCATTATTGTCTTCTTCCATAATATTTTTTGCTTTACTTTGGTCATTTTCCTCTTTTGATGAATATCTGATGTTCACAAATCTCCCAAAGTATCATTTTCCAATCATTCCATCTAACGGTGGTTGATGTTCCTTTGTCTTTTTTGCCACACGTGATTCATTATAATATCCTTTCCTCAAACCAACTTCTTGCATTACATCTAAAATAAATTGAATAGCATTAATTCTTTGCTGAATAAAATTGCATTGTAGTGAGTCTTTTTCAATGACAATGCAATTTATTCATTTTTGTAGGCAACATGCTAGTGTTGTACCTAATCATCAAGTACAAAATAAATAATTAAGTAAATTGGTATAAACATATAAAAATTAAAAAAGAAAATGTTGAAATTCAATTTTATATAATAAAACTTACCTGAACCTGAGAATAAATCCAAAACACAATCTCCTTCATTTGAACATAAATCTATAAGATAGTTAATCAATGACTGTGGTTTTTGATAAATGTTAACTATCTCTCCTTTTGCTTATTTATCTTCATATGTTAGTTTTTTTACAACAACATCATGAACCAATACTTGGCTATGACTTTTTCCATCTACCCGATTTAGAAGCATAAGCTTATAACTATCATCTTTTGTCCAACATTCAACATGAATGAACTCACAATCACTTATAATTGGCTGATCTCCACAACCAATAAGATTTGACTTTTTCCTGTAACATGAAATAGTAAAAGTTCAATTAACTTGTACATAAATATTTTTTTAAACATTAATAAAACATACAATTTCAATGTCTTATCATGTAAGTTTCATCCTTGAGTTTGCTTTTCCCTTGAAGCTTGTTAATAACATTCCAAATTGTGTGTCTGAATGAAATGTCACAAATCTCCAAAATGGTGATGTTGTGACTTCTAGAAATCCCGTAACCACTTTACTAAAATCTTGATAAGTATAAGGCTCACTATCATATTCAATGTTTGGGATATTGAAACCATGAGGAATATCTGCAATAACTAGGGAATAATCCCTTTTAGGTATGAGTTTTGCAATGTCTTCACAATCACCTTGTATTATTTGATATTGGATAGTGTCGAGCCCATTCCAAATGAAATGATTACGACTAGGATCAAGTTCAACATTCTTAAGGCACCGCTTTCTCAACCTTTCCAACTTAATTTTTTCAATAAAGCTTTTGAAACTATCTGGTGCTCCATTTGCATCCTTCTTCAACATTTTTAATGAAATAAAAAAATATATGTATAAATTACAAAATGAAAGTAGTATATATATAAATAAAAATGAATGTATAAATAAACATACTTTTTTAAATGCAAGATAAAATCTTTTTGTGTTGATGTAGAACTTCAAACTGGGTAGTTGCATACAACATAATCTAAACTATCTCCATTCAACAATTTAACCATCTATTCTTGTATTTTCATATAAACCTTATGACTAAATAGATAGAGTAAAAAATGTTAATATAATGATATGTATAACAAATACTATGAACAACAATATGTTATATTTAAAAGAAAATTATAATCCAAAAATAAGTAAAAATAATTCCACAAACTTTTGAAATTCCTCACACATTTCATCCAATGATAATTCACTTGAATTCACACAGGATAATATTGATTTGATAAGTTTTCCATCCTTCACTCCTTGCATTGTTCTCCAAGGTGTGATAGTCATATCATCTAGAAGGTGCTTCATTTCAGGACTTGATTTACTGTGACTAGATATCACCGGTTTTAAAGGCTTTTTAACCTTCTTGTTTTTTATGGCAATGTTCTCCCACATGTCAAAAATATCATTAATCAATTCTCATATCTCTCCAATTCTAAATGCCAACTAGAAAATGTTATCCATACCTTTGAATATCTCTGAATTTACTTTGCCACATTTTGAATTGATTTTTTCTTCAATTTGATAACAAATTTCCATACAACATTCCTTCCGAAATGCTAGACTAACCTTTGTCTTATCCCTACCACATTTTTCTTCAAATTCACTATGAATAAATATAACCCTTTAGATGAAAGTCATAGAGATCCTATACTCATTATATGCATTATGATCCCATGCCAATAAATTTGCTTCTGCATCTGTTAAACCAACATAAATGATACATCTCACTGTTTCAAAACATGAGTTATTGGGATATTCCTCCATCAATTGTCTTCTAGCCTTTGCAGAATGGTTCCCCCCAATTACATAATATTTTTATTCAAAACATTTTGACTTCTCAAATGCCTCTTTGTTGGGAACTTGAATTGGATCAACAAGAACCACATAATCAACCACATGTGCATATGGATTGTACCTGAACAATGTTTTCAAGTTATGAACATGCAAGTGGTATGGATTTCTAATTTGATATTTAGATTGTCCTTCATTTTACTTATAGAATTGTCTCACTTTAAGTTGAAATGTATGACCACCCTCAATTAGGTTTGTCTTTGTCAACCGACTTTGAATGACATTTTGTTTTTTTTCATAATGCCATCCTCTAAATCAACACCTAGTGTTATGATTTCCTTTGAGCTTTCACTTTTATCTTCACTACTGCCCATGATTTTTTCAGAATGACCAGCTTTTGATTTCTTCCTTCTATGGGTTATCATATTTTCTTCTACATAAGAAATCTCCTCATCATCAACTAGAATAGAGACGTTACTAGGCATTTTTTGTTGTTGTTGTTGGTCTTTTATGACTTTTCTTTTTTCCAACATTAGTTATAATATCATTCTCAGTCATGGCAACATATTCTTCAACTTCATCTTCCTCATCTTCAAAATTAACATGTCTACCTTGACAAGATTTATCCACTATTGGCATTCTTTGCTGATCACATATATGTAGTTTTGTAGCATCATGAAGTAATTTTTTTGCTTCTTTCTCAGATCTTCTTTTGACTCTATGTGGAAACCACTGACCACATCCATAATATCTCACTCCATAAAATAAATTCCCCCTAGCATAATTGGAAGACCCTCATAAAATCCTATCAAACAAAATATAACATGTTAACAATAAGTAAGTTATAAACGATATAATGATACAATTACAATAATGCAAAACACATAAATATAAATAAGAAAATTTACATTTTTTTGTGCAATGTTGTTTATGATTTGTTTACATATCTTTGTAGAATTTTCATCCGTGTCATACATCGACAATGCAAAACGATATCTAATCTTCTCATGTGACTTGGGCGGTTTTGTAAGTACATAAACAACTTTTGTATTCAACACCAAACATATGTCTAGTACTTTTCCCAACACCTCATAACTTCCACCATCGTAAATCATACTAGCATATAGATATATTTGCAGATATTCTTCGCCTTCTCTATCTTTCACATACCATGAAAATTTTGTACAACTCATTTCTCGTGATTTCATCCAATATGAAATCATCTTCTTTTCCTTTGAGGAGCCACTTACTAGATTTTTACCATGTGGAATAGGTCGGTTTCATTCAATAGTATTCATTGAGGGTCCACCTGCAAATTTAGATGATGTAATTGTTGCCTTTGGTCCATAAAGATTCATAGAGACCTTCCTTGATCGCATTTTCCTGCAAAAAGAATATATATATATATATATATATAACTCATATATTAAGTAAACAAACAAAACAAAAATAAAATTAATTTTTAACTTTTATAATTTTTTCACCCAAGTCGGGAATGCCCACCCGTAGGAATGCCCACCTGCCCACAGCACAATGTCCCCCTAGCAGGAATGAGGCCAAGGACGGGGCGTTCCCATGACACAAAGGCAGGCAGGGTGCCATTATGCCGCAGTCATGCCCCACTAGAGTGTGCCCATGACATAGCGAACCCTTGGCAAGCAGGGGGCCACTGTACCGCAGGCATGCGCTACCCGGGTGTGCCCATGACACAACGACCCCTTGGCAGGTAGGGGGCCGATTCCTAATCGCTGTGCTGTGGGCACACCCACCCACGAGCGTGCTCATAGTACAACGACCCCTAGGGGGGTAGGGGGCCACTGTGCGGGGCGGGGCATGCTTGTGACACAATGACCCCCTAGGGTGGGGGCGGGCGAGCTTGACCTAGGTGTAATTTTTTTATTTTGAAAAAAAAGATTCTATTTCTTTAAATAATTTTTTTTTTTTGATGGAATAGGGTTTTTTTTGGTATCTTGGAGGATCTTAGCAGCTTGCTTGACACATAACTACTAGTAAACCTTTGGCAGTTTACGACCTATACAGAGTGGGATTTGAACTTAGGTTTTCCTTGTTTCAACAATTTCCTCAATTTCGAATTAATGAATTGAGCTGCTCCCCATATATATATATATATATATATATATATATATCTATATATATATATATATATATATAGATATATATATATATATATATCTATATATCTATATATATATATATATATATATATATATATATATATATATATATATATATATATATATATATATTGTTGGGATGGGGTCCCTTGGGTTAGTTTGGGGTTAAGATAGCCCAAATTTTGGTACAATTTTGTAAATGATGTAAAGTCTCCGCGATTTGTGGATGCGGAGCGCGTAGATGAATAAGAGTCAAAGGGGCTTAGCCCCTTGTTTTGGATAAGTTTTGAGTCAGTTTTGAGATTCACCCATGGTCCGTGGACCATGGCATTGTATGAAAAAAGTCTATAAATAATGAGTCCTAGCGTAAGGAAGAGGAAACTAGAGGAAAAAAGAAGATAGAGAATTGGGTTGAAGGGCCTTGGGTAGGAGCTAAGGCAGGAAGGCTCTGCTTCCTGTGCTTAGATAGAGAAAGAAAGGCTCCACAGTTGAGTGCGTAGAGGCCTAGGTAGAGTCCATAGCTGAGTGTGCGAACCCCTGCAGCTGTGTGTGTAGGTTAGTTTGAATCTGTAATATGTGAATTGAGATCAATAAAGACAAGTTTCTGAAGAATTATTGAGTATTTCTGTTCATGTCTATTTATGTTATATGCCGCTGATGAATGACTTGTTTTTATGAAATACTGGTTGAATGCTACACGATTATCCTGAATCTATCTTAACACTGTATGCAATGCATGCTTAAACACTTCCGCGAAGTTTCTGGTAATTTTTCTTATGTTTTATGACAGATTAAGTAGATCTGTGAGAACGCCAATTTAGGATTACTTTCTGATGCGTGTAAGTAGGTAAATTAATCGTTAGAGGTCTGCAAGGACTGATCGTGGACCTTCTTGAAGGTCTGAAGGCTATTTTAACAGAGTTGCAGCAATGTGCCCTAAGATTTTATTGATCTGTGCGAAGGTAGATCTAAGGCACTGAAAGACATCCAACTAGTCTATGGATGCAGAAACTTAGTTCTTGCATCCCCCCATACTGCTTCAGGTGAGACTGCAGCCTGTGCTACATGGGTTGTTGTTGAAATGGCCAGTAGTGTAGGGTTTTTTTGATTAGCGCAACTAACTCTGAACCTGGGTTAGGACCCCCTAAGCCAACAAATGGTTCTGTTGCCAGGACTGGGATCTACTTGAAAGATATGTGTGATATCGCATCATTGGAACCCGACCAAGAAAGAAATTGAAAAGTGGTTGGATCAGAAGATTCACAAGTTCGCGATGCAAGAAACAAGAATACACGTCTGTCAAAGGAAGAGTGGTTGAACATGTATCTGTATACAGAGATACATGAGATATTCTTCTGCACCTTTCCCATTGAATTATACGAGTGATTAGCCAAGTTGACAAATAGTCAAGGAAGGTGGAAGCTCGATAGTCCTATAGTGTGGACTCCATAATTAGTGTGACGACTAGAAGCCTCTGAAAACAAGATCGCGTGGGCTGTCGATCATTGGATCGATTGAATTCTAGGAGGATTTGTTACAGAATTTGCAGTTGATACCTCAGTCAGCTATAGTGAAGCGGAGCGATGATTCTTCAAAGGACCGCGAGGTAAGTATTTAAGATCATTGAATACTTAGATTAAAATGTTGTTATGTGAAAAGCGGGTGATGCCATTACCTTGATGTTCAGAGCTACATGGAGTGGACGATTCTTTAGAAATCGTGAAGGATCCGGACCAGAGTATAGTCCATTGATTGGACCTCCTTCAAGAGACGACAAAGAGGTAGGGCAGACTACGCTGTGAACCATTATTCAACTAATCACTCAGGGGATTCCTTGGACAAATCATCCATCCACTCCACCTCCACCTCCACTGCATACACCTTCGTCCAAACCTCCACCTCCACTACCACCTTTCAACATGGTGAATGAAATGAAGATGCCGGTCTTCAAGGGCATAGGAAGTGAAAACCCATAGTAGTTCTAGTTTGTTGCAAACGTTGTATGGACAGTGCAATAGAATACTTATGACAATATAAAGAAGGCACAATTGGTTACCGCTTTGTAGGATCACGTGCTAACCTGGTACATTCTGATAATCCTCTTGCAACGTTAGCATAAACTAAGACGACTTTCAATAAAGAGTTTAGTAAACCTAAATCTGACTCATAGTCAGTAATTGGATTTAAAGAAATCATGATGAGGGCTGAGGAGATGCCCTGGGAATTTGATCGGAGGTTGAAGTGTCAAGTCAGAGAGGCTAACATGCAGATCACAGATAGACAACATCGCGAATGGTTTATAGTGTCGATTTTGCCCCATTTGAGAATTGCTTTGTCACAACAGAAGATAGAAACAAAGGTAGAAGCCTTGGAGATCGCGATGACGCTGTATGTGTCACCTATTCAGAATACGAACCTGGGAGTACAGTAGATCCACTCACACTTAAAAAACTTATACTTAGAGATACAGAGTTTGAAGAAAGACAAGGAGATTAAACCAGAAGCATGTGCATAAGTCAGGTGTTTGAAGTGCAAGGGCCATGGGCATGATAAAGATAATTGTCTCATGTACACGAATTATATTACAGGAGGGGGGCCAATTCCCCTAAAGCCAGAAGCCCCAGCAGGGCCGAGCACGGGGGCTGTGCTGTGGTGCACCATTTGTCAAGTTACTAGGAAACATGCGACGGATAATTTCCATTTACTTCAAAAGTTCGTTTAGACAGCCGAAAATTTGTTCTATAATTTCTGCAAATCCTTGGGCCACACTGAGCGCCACTGTTGAAGCTATGAGCTGATGATGGAAAGAACACCTACGTACTGGATGCAAGCAGAAACTCGGCCTCCAGATCAAGGTGCCGGAGGAGCACACAAAGGTTATCGGGGTCGAGGATGGGGCCGAGGAGGAGGAGGACTCGGTAGAGGTCACAGTTAGATCATATGCTACAAATGCAGATAGCTGGGACACTATGCATGAGACTTCCAGAATCCTACACACCCGTCATGTCAATACTGTAGATAGTTCGACCATACTATACAAGAATGCCCAGTGCTAATAGCTAAAATGAAAGAGAAGAAAACACAACCTCAACAACCAACGTAGAATCTACAAATGATGAGGGATGAGCCCCGCGAAGAAGATCAAAGCATTAATATTGTGCTAAGAAGTGGAATGAAGACTAGCATTGATAAAGGTAAATAACCTGAAGAAGAAGGATGGATCCGCAAAACGCCAAAAAAAGAAGTTGGATTTGACCTAGACCGCACTAAGGAAAATTTTATGGAAGCCAAGAAGAGCTTCGCAGAGGCCTCCACCTCAAGAAGCTAGGGCAAGATACAAGAACTCAGTGCGCCTGCAGATGTTGATCCCTCTATACTCACTACGTTTTTAGAGACATGCATGAATCTATTACATGATAGAAAGGCTGTGGAAGGCCTGGATGAACTAATAAATAAATGTGCTAGCAAGGAAAAGGCCCCCAATGGACACCGCGTGGTTAGGAAAATTGGCAAGCATAAGGCACGAACAGGGTGAGAGATGAGGTTAACAACGTAGATAGGTGATTATGAGATGGACCAGGTCATTTTGGATTTGGGGTCCGACGCGAACGTATTACCGAAATAGACATGGGAAAGGATGGGGAGAGCTGCGCTGCAGTGGTCTCTGATTCAGCTTAGGATGGCGAACCAACATAAAATCATCCCCATGGGACGGTTATATGGAGTAACAGTTGATATAGAAGGTGCGAGCATGTTGACAGACTTTGAAGTTATAGAAATTGTTGACGACAATAATCCCTACCCGGTGCTCCTGGGAAGCGACTGGGCTATTGATACGAATGGGGTCATCAATTTAAAGAAAAGAATGATGTCATTTGAAAGAAAGTCACTGAAGGTTATAGCGCCTCTGGACCCTGCAGAAGGGGCGCGCTATACTGAACCATTCCGTGATTATGAAGAAAGTGACGATGAATTGGATCATATTTACAAGATAACAACACGAGATCAAGATTGGATCAATCTGACGGCAGATGGGTGGATTGCATGGGACCGAGAGAGTTCCTGCACCTCTAACTCAGATGAGGAGTTAAAGCATGGGCATAATCACTTACATGAAGTTTCTACATTACGATGCAATATGATGACAAAGGCACTGCATTGCGTTTCATTGGAGGTAAGAAAATTACCTTATTATGATGGTTTATCTGACATAGATATGTTTTTATATGAATTTGATCGTGAAGTCCCTGAAGACCACTACTTCCAAGCATTAGAGTTGGCACTGTGCGCTATGCTTGCAAAATGGTGGGGTACGCATAAATATAGTGTTGCTGGATGGCAAGATTACAGAAGAATGATGAAGTTACGATTTGGGTGTGCTAACACTAGAATAACTGAGAAGTATAATGGAAAGGATGATCTGTGCGATCACCTGGAAAAATGGACTAAGGCATGGGGCACATAACCACAGCCGGAGTGGGTACACATGTTTTTTGATACCTTGGACACAATTCCAATGAACTGGTATTTGGAAACGGAACTCCGCCATGACAATACAGAGTGGGATGTATTGAAGGAAGGGTTCTTATTGACTTTCAACTTTGAAGATGAATTTGCAAGCATTGATGAAGCGCTGCAAGAGATTAAGGCAGTTATCTTCAGAACGCCGAAGGAACCTAGGGAATGGACACAACCAGACTGGAGAACCCGGCTGTGCCATGCATTGGAATGCTATAATGTAACTATTGAAGAGGAAGATGAAGACCTAAGGAACATCAATATTCCAGAGGCAGAAGGACATCGCGAAGTCAAAGGCCCACAACTAGAAAACCCAGACATCTCCGCACCTTTAAAGACAAAGCAAGTAAACATTGGCACGAAAGAAGAACCGAAGTTCTAAAAAATTGGAAATTACTGGGATGACGTGATGCAGGAGCATGTGACTTAGAGGTAAAAATCTTCAAACATATTCCAAAAATTCAAAAAAGTCTATAGGCAAGGGAGTGGGGTCCTTTAGCTAGCAATTTTCATGCTTTCCTAGTTTAAGATAAGAGTAGAGTTAAGAATAAAACATGCTAATTATATCGCTTATGGATAAGCTATAACAAAGCTTTACGCTTTAAATCACTCTATGTAAAAGCATGCTTTTGTAAAGGATAATGGCCGAGAAGGCTTTATCTATTTTTTATAAATAAGAAACAATGGGACTCTCAGAGCAGGTTGAGCCTGGAAGCATTATCATTTTGCAAAACCTCTCTCTGTTCATCTGAATTAATGACTCTCTGTTAATTGGTATTTTACGCATGTATCAGTTCTGGTTCTGTTGTTTTCCGTGTTTATGAATGGTGATTCAGTCTTTATTTTTCAGTCAACACTTAAGCGTAGGCCTGTTGGGTAGTTTTCCTTCACATCGGCAATTGTAGGCTCCTTGAATCATTTTATAGAATTCCACGGCCAAAGTCCTGTTTACATAGAGGAATCGTGAAATACTTAGTCTGGAATGAGTTTCTGTACCTGAAATATTATTAAGTCTAGTTTACATCTTCATCGGGTCCGAACCCTTTATCGCATCGCATAATTGCAAGAGGAGCAGAAAGGGTTGTGGAACTACCGAAGTCCGAAACCCCGATAAGCTCAAACTCAAAATATTATAGAGAAGAGCAGAGAGGGCTGTCGGGTCCGCAAGGAAGATCGCATCGTAGGACCTTAAGTGGAGCGGAAGACCATTGAAAGCACCGAACTCCCATAGCGCGACACTGCTAGATCCGAAATTCTATAGGAAGACTTTAATAAATTATTAGGTCCGCGATTGTTATCGCATCGCAAGGTGGGAGTAGGAAGATCTAGGCCTTTGGAACAGTGGAGTCGCTGATTGCGATCTCCGATATATACATATATATATATATATCTATATATATATCTATATATATATATATATCTATATATATATATATATCTATATATATATATATATATATCTATATATATATATATATATATCTATATATATATATATATATATATATATATATATATATATATATATATATATATATATATATATATATATATATATATCGTGTCGGAAGAAGGAAGGAGGAAGGGCCATTAAACGCGCCGATAGTGTTAATTCTTCGGAATTAACATAAAGATTGTTTATAGGCCGCGACCGTGGTTCTAAAGTGCCGATAGTATATTCTGTTCCTTTGGAACAAAACCCCGCCGATCATGTATATTGCATTATAAATGCGTTTTCACTTGTTTAAAAGGAACGATAGTGTTTTTGGGTAATTCCTTTGGAATTACAGTCCCGGTAGAGAATAAGGGCTCTGTGTGAGAAATACTACCGATAACAAGTGTTGGGGTGATCGGAGGAGAATCCATGAGGCTGTCAGTTAACTGTAAATGGCTGATACATCAATTGAAGGAGAAAGAGAAAGTTGGCCTGATATTGAAGAAATTTCGGACAAATTTGCGAGGCTATCTATCTCGCCTGCACCCAAGCCACCACGACGCTACAGTAGATAAAGTTGTTGAATTACTCTGTGAATATCAAGATCTATTTCCCACTAAGTTTTCAGATCTAAAGGGAATAATCAATGATTTTGGCATTATGAAGATCACATTGAAACCAAACGCGAAGTCCATTAAACAGAGGCCTTATTGACTTAATCCCAAGTATAAGGAAAAGGTTCGTCAGGAGCTAGATAAGATGCTGGAGGCAGGCATCATAGAACTGGTTGAAGAATCTAATTGGGTGAGTCCGATGCTGGTTCAAGAAAAGAAAAAAAAAGGTGAAATAAGGATTTGCGTAGATCTATGGGAGCTTAACGATGCATGTGTTCACGATCCATTCCCAACTCTGTTTACAGGCGAAGTATTAGACAATGTTGGAGGGAAAGAGGCCTATTCTTTTACTGATGGGTTTTTCGGGTATCATCAGATCAAGATCGCACCAAAGGATAGGAGAAAATTACCTTTTCAATGGAGAGGGGTTGTTTTTAGTACACTAAGATGCCATTTGGCCTCAAGAATGTGCCTGCGATATTTTCCCGCATAGTCATAGTGTTGGGTTGTGTTATATTCTTTCCACGACTAGCCCCAACAATTGAACCGGGGGGTTAGAGGGGGGGCGGAGCCCCCCTTCATTGCGCCAATGCGCAGTGGGGGGGTCATAGGGGGTTTGAGGGGGGCAGTTAGCCCCCCTCTATGGGGTCTAGGACAGTGCCCCAAGGATTTTTTTTTTTTTTTGGATTCATGGTTTTGTGCATGGTTTTGGGTACGATGGTTTTCAGTTCATGGTATTGGATGCTTCGGCATGTATATATATGTATTGTAACATTGAAAGGAACGTAATGAAAAATCAATCTGGTAGTCCTGATTTTGGGATCTAGGGGAAAATCTTTGTGTATATTTGTTTTATGTGTTATGCTCTAGCTATTGTTTATTTTTTGTGTTTTAGAATTCGTATGCAGGTAATTTTTGTACGGGGTAACCTATATTTGGTATCAGAGCTGTTTTGGCTTCAAGGGGATGCCTTTGTTGCTGAGGGGTTTTGCTCAGGCCTGTCGTAGACCTTGTTCAGTGGGAGATCTGCGGGATCGATTTTGGTGGTGAAAGAAGATGGCGAGCAGTGGAAAGATAGATATTGAGAAATTTAATGGTCAGAGTTTTGAGTTGTGGAAACTCAAGATGGAGGATCTGCTGGTGGACAAAGATCAGTGGATTGCGGTGGATCTGGGTACTAAACCAACAGGAGTGTCTGATGAAGAATGGAAGAAGTTGGATCAGAAGGCAAAAAGCACAATACAATTGTGTTTCTCAGATTCAGTATTGCCGAATGTATCAAAGGAAGCTATGACAAAGGATTTGTGGAACAAGTTAGGGACTTTGTACCAATCTAAGTCTCATATGACTGCATTTAATACTATGGTAAGTCAGTTATTATCTGTTAATATTAAAATTTCAGATGAAGATAATTGCATCAGTCTGTTGTGTTCTCTACCAAATTCGTGGATAGTTTGGTTGTTGCAATAGGTAGCAATGCAACTGCCTTGCAGTTTGATGAAATAGTCTCAGCCTTGTTGATGGAGGAGATGAGACGAAAAAATGTGGAGATCCAGAATGGTGACGCCTTGTCTGTACGAGGATGGTACTAGAAAGAAACAAAAATAAGTCATTGAGTGGGAGATCTAAATCTAGAGGGAGATCTAAATCTCCAGGAAAATTTGTAAAGGTGTGCTAGAAATGCGGAAAGGAAGGGCACTACAAAAGGGACTGTAAATCTAAAGGTCTTGAGAAAGGAAAGGTATCTGATGATGTTCCTTCTGTAGAGGCAAAAACCACCTCAGATGAAGGTGGGGATGTGTACTTGGCTTCTTCTTCAAGTACACATGTAGATCATGAGGCATGGTTGATTGACTCAGGTGCATCCTTTCACTTCACTCCCCATAGAGAGTGGTTCTGCGAGTATGAGAAATATGATGGTGGTGATGTCTTCTTGGGGGATGACAGGAAGGCTAGAATCATTGCACGCGGAATAGTCAAGTTGAAGTTGCAAGGTGGACGGATTAGAACACTTCCGGGTGTTCTGCAAATTCCGGCATTAGCCAGAAATCTGATTTCTGTAAGCAAGCTAGATGATGCAAGTGTAAAAATAGTGTTCGAGAAAGATACTTGCAAGATGGTTCGGGGAGCACTGGTATCGATGCCAAGAGCTTGGATTGGAA
The DNA here is from genome assembly GCA_031772625.1 of Pinus tabuliformis. Lineage (NCBI taxonomy): Eukaryota > Viridiplantae > Streptophyta > Pinopsida > Pinales > Pinaceae > Pinus > Pinus tabuliformis. The sequence goes on from CM062819.1 coordinate 1,704,131,357, forward strand.
CTCTGTACAAGCTGCAAGGTAGCACTATTGTTGATGTGTGCAACAGTTCCATGGTTCCTGAAAGTGGAGCAGAAAATATAGTGGTCTCTGGAGAAAAGAACATGCTATGGCATCAAAGGCTTGGACATATTGGAGAGAAGGGCCTTCGAATACTTCATGGTAAAGGTATGGTAGAAGTTATGACTAATAACTCTCTGGATCTTGATTTTTGTGAAAATTGTGTATATGGGAAGCAAAATCGGGTGAATTTCCCCTCTAGTGGTAAGAGGGCGAAACATATATTAGAGCTTGTGCACAGTGATGTGTTTGGGCCTGTGAAGGTTCCATCACTGGGTATGTCTGTGTACTATGTATCATTTATAGATGACTTCTCAAGGAATACATGGATATATTTCATTAAGAAGAAATCTAAAGTCTTTGACATGTTTAAAGAATTTAAGGCTCTGGTGGAAAACTAGATAGAGAATAAGATAAAGGTGCTGAGGACAGATAACAGTGGAGAGTTTTGCAAGAAGGAATTTGAAGAATTCTGTAAGAAGTGTGGTATAGCACGGAAAAATACTACTCCACACACACTTGAGCAAAATGGAGTTGTAGAAAGAATGAACAAGACGTTGATGGAAAGGGCAAAAAGCATGCTCAGTGGTGCTGGGTTAGGATAGGAATTCTGGACAGAGGCGGTGGAGACAGCATGTTGCCTGGTCAACAGATCACCTTCATCAATGTTGGAGGATAAGACCCCACAAGAGGTATGTACTGGTAAGAAACCCTCTCTTTCACATCTGAGGGTATTTGGATGTGATGAATATGTACATGTTCCAAAGGAGAAAATAACAAAGTTGGATAGTAAACCTAAAAAGTGAATCTTTATTGGGTATAAGGATGTTTTAAAAGGCTATAAGATTTGGAACCCAGTAACAAGGAAGTTTGTGTACAACCGAGATGTAGTGTTCATAGAGGTGAAAGATGTTATTAAACATGAAGTCCCATCAAAGGAACCTGAAAAGATAGAGTTTGAGCTAAAGGAGGAAGAATCAGACTCTACAACAGAAGAGGAATCATAAGATGAAGAGCCACAAACTCTGGGTGTGAGAAGATCAGTTCGAGAAAGAAGGCAACCAGAAAGGTATAGCCCATATGCAATATATTCAAATTTTGCTTTATCTATTACTAATGTTGATCCCTCAACTGTGAAGGAAGCAGTAGATTCAGAGGATGGAAAACTCTGGAAAGAGGCCATGGTTTATGAAATGTCATCTTTGCACAAAAATGAGGCTTCGGATTTGGTGGAGTTGCCAGCTGGAAGGAAACCCATTGACAACAAATGGGTGTTCAAGAATTAAACAAATGCAGAAGGAAAGGTGGAGAAATACAAAGCTCGGTTGGTAGCAAAAGGTTATTCCTAGGTGTCAGGAATTGATTTTGGTGATATTTTTTCTCCTGTTGCTAAGGTAGCTTCTATTAGATTACTTTTATCTGTTGTTGCTGCTTTTGATTTTGGGCTAGAACAAATGGATGTGAAGACATCATTTCTTCACAGGCATCTGGAAGAAGAGATCTACATGAAGCAACTTGAAGGCTTTGCGGTGAAGGGTAAGAAAGAACTGGTATGCAAGTTAAAAAGGTCTCTGTATGGGTTAAAACAATCACCAAGGATGTGGTATCAGAAATTTGATACATTTATACAGGGACTTGGCTTCACTAGAAGCAAAGCAAATCACTGTGTGTATTTTAAATTAATTGGGGATCGTGTTATTTATCTGGTCTTGTATGTGGATGATATGTTGCTGGTTGGAAATGACAAAGAAATTATCCAGGATTTGAAGACCCAATTGTCCTCCAAATTCGACATGAAAGATCTTGGTGCTGCAAATTATATTTTGGGCATGGAAATTAAAAGAGATCGGGCAAAGAGGAAGCTCTGGTTAAACCAGAGGAAGTATGTCGAGACAATACTGCAGAGGTTTAATATGCAGGATAGTAAACTGATGAAGGTTCCTATTCCTGTAGGTGTAAAGTTATATGCTGAACAATGTCCCAAGACATAAGAAGAGGAAGAGGACATGTCCTGTGTCCATATGCAAGTGAAGTCAGTAGCCTGATGTATGCGATGGCCTGTACTAGACCATACATTGCACATGCAGTGGGAGTATTGAGCAGGTTTATGTCAAAACTAGGGAAGGAGCATTGGATAGCAGTGAAGCGGATTTTGAGGTATTTGCATGGCACTAGTGATTATGGTTTGTGCTACCAAGGAAGACCAGGATTGGACAGTGTTTTGGATATCCATGGCTTTGTTGATGCAGAATGGGCTGGAGATCTGGATCAGAGAAGATCTACAAGTGGGTATGTGTTTAACCTATTTGGGGGTGCAGTCAGCTGGATGAGTAAGAAGCAATCTGTAGTGGCACTATCAACTATAGAGGCAATATACATGACAACCAATTATGCAAGCAAGGAAGCAGTTTGGTTGTAGAGATTGTGTTAAAGTATGGGGTTAGTACATGGAGCTATAAGGATAGACTGTGATAGCCAAAGTGAAATTTTCTTGGCAAAGAACCCTGCTTATCATTCAAAGACAAATCACATTGAAGTTTAGTATCACTTTGTGAGGGATACGATAGAAGACAAAAAGGTGTTGCTGGTAAAGGTGGACACTTTGAAGAATACTGCAGATGCATTGACAAAATCTATGAGCTCTGAGAAGTTCTCTTGGTGTAGAGAAACAATGGGCATTGCAAGGCTGGATAAATGACTAAGCTCTCATGTAGAAAGAAAACAACAAGTGAGAGAATGTTGGGTTGTGTTATATTATTTCCACGACTAGCCCCAGCATTTGAACTGGGGGGTTAGAGGGGGGCGGTTAGCCACCCTCTATGGGGTCTGAGGCAGCACCCCAGGGATTTTTTTTTTTTTTTTGGACCCATTGTTTTTCCCATGCTTTTGTGCTTGGTTTTTGCACATGGTTTTGGGCACGATGGTTTTCGGTCCATGGTATTGGATGCTTTGGCATGTATATATATGTATTGTAACATTGAAAGGAACATAATGAAAAATAAATCTGGTAGTGTCGGTTTTGGGATCCAGGGGAAAATCTCAGTGTATATTTGTTTTATGTGTTATGCTCTCGCTATTGTTTATTTTCTATGTTTTAGAATTCGTATGCAGGTAATTTCTGTATGGGGTTAAAATCTACACATAGCAGCGTTGAAGGAGTTCATTCATAAGTTTCTGGAAGTATAATTTGATGAATGGATGATGTTTGGAATAGTGAAGTGCCATGTAGCAAGTCTGCTCCTGATGTTGGATACATGTTGCAGATACCAAATCGCACTGAATTTGGAAAAATGCATATTCTGTGTTCCTTTTGGGATCTTATTGGGTCATGTTGTGTGCAAGCAAGGATTGATGGTGGACCCTGCAAAGATTGTGGTAATTGTGAACTTGGAGGCCCCTAGGAATGTCAAGAAGTTGCGCGCAACACTAGGACATATGGGATACTATAGAAAATTTATCAAAGCTTATGCTCAAATTATTGCGCCCATGGAGAAACTGCTAAAGAAGGACGCGACATTCTGTTGGGATGAAGAATGTCAGCGCAACTTAGATGTGTTGAAAGAAAAGATGGTCACTGCACCGATCTTGGTATTCCCTGATTGGAAAAAGGAGTTTCATGTACATGTGGATGCCTCTTGCATTGCATTGGGTGCAGTGCTAACACAGGCTGGTGAAGGAGAAATGGACCATCCTATAGCCTTTGCAAGTAGGAAGTTATCGAAGGCCGAGAAAAATTATTCAACAATTGAGCGCAAAGGGTTGGCCATGGTGTACGCGCTGTAAAAATTCAGGCATTATATGTTAGGAGGGAATTTCAAGATGTACACAGATCATTCTACCTTGAAATACCTGGTCAACAAGCTTGTGTTGGGGGGGAAGATCTATAGATGATTGCTATTATTTCAGGAGTATGACTTTGAAGTCATCATGAAGCCGGGGAGGTTAAATGCTGGACCTGACCATCTGTCGCAAATTGAAATAGGAGAAGAACCTAATAATTTGGATGGAGGGTTTCCAAATGCACAGCTCTTTGCGGTGCACATAGTGGATGGCCATTTTGCATACATTATTCACTTCTTGACTAGGGGGATGGCACCAGAAAGATATACAAGTTAGCAGAAGAAGGAATTAGTAGTGCACGTGACCGATTTCTCAGTTATTGTGGGACATTTGTATAAAATGGGTGCATATGAAATATTGCGAAGCTATGTGCGAACTTTGAGCAGGACAACATTCTCACTGAAGCTCATGGGGGAGATGTGAGAGGCCATTATGCAAGAAAGGCAACTACGCAAAAGATTTTGCGCGTAGGTCTATGGTGGCCAACATTGCATAAATATTCCAAAGCATACTGTAAGGCGTGTGATTCTTGTCAAAGAACTGGAAGATCACCGCGAAGAGATGAGCTACCACTACACCCTTAGGTATCTTTGCAACCCTTTGAGAAGTGGGCGATTGATTTTGTGGGGCCAATTCAACCCCCTGGAAAGAAAATGGGTGCACGCTATATTATCACTGCGACAGAATATCTAACCAGATGGGTAGAAGCACAACCGGTTAAGGATTGTATAGGGGCTACGACAACAAAATTCTTGTTTGAGTATGTCTTAACCAGATTTGGATGCCCAAAAGTATTGATGAGTGACAGGGGTACGCACTTTCTAAAAGAAATGATCAGCACGTTGATTGAGGAGTTTCAAGTCTACCATTAGAAGAGTACACCATATCACCCACAGACAAATAGAACTCTTGAAGCCTTTAACAAGATCTTGGAGACAACGTTGACAAGGATCTGTAATGCACAATGAAATGACTGGGATGTGCGCATACCTGCTGTACTCTGGGCTTATAGGACTACTTGTAAGAAGCTGACAGGGCAAATTCCATTCAAATTAGTATATGGGGTCGAAGCTGTAATGCTGATGGAATACATCGTGCCTAGTCCGTGCATAGCAGCTTTGAGAGACATGGAAGATCGTGAGGCCTTGGAAGAAAGGCTTGCGCAACTGATGGAGCTCGAAGAACAATTTTTGGCAGGATTCCATCAACAAGTACAGAAGAAATGCGAAAAAGCATGGCATGATCGCCATATCAAGCTTCGCACATTCAAGGTAAATGATCTTGTCCTACTATATGTTAGTAAATTCACTAATTTTTCGAGTAAATTCCAGATGCATTGGTTAGGGCCCTATATTGTCAAAGAAATTATAGATGGAGGCGCATTTCAGCTCGCGAAGCTGAATAGCGAACCCTTCTCGGGAAGAGTGAATGGGAGCAGGTTGAAGTTGTATATAGGGGATCCTACGCAATGACTATATGGCAGCAGGATAGTCTTAGTGCTCTAGGCAGTTGCAAGGGAGTGTGGGACTATAAATTACACTGCCCAGTTTGAAGGACAAAGCAGCGAGCAGGCTGTGCAGAGAGTGGCGAAGATGCAACAAATGAAGTTGTGCCATGGGGAAAGGTATCAGACTAGCAGGAAAATGACCGTTGGAGTTACTATTCATGACTTCACAACTAGAAGACAGTTAAGTGGAGTGGCGTGGTGACAATTAAGACAAAAATATTTGAATATCTGCTGCCAAAACAACATTTATTATTCGAATTTGGGGGGAGCGGTCAGATTGGAAACCCCTATAAATTACGCATGCTGGTCCAACAGAGAACACTTTGCACTCTAAGACTTGTTGCTGAATTTTGCTGTCTGTCGCCTATGAGCCGAGTGTTTTGGGAAGATTTAGTTGTGAGCCCAATGTTTGCCAAATTGTCTAAGATAAAATGAAATATTATCCTTGAGAAAATGTCTGCAACAAAACCTGTTAAAACTGTTAGTGTTGGAGATGTTGTCTCTGACGCAGCAACCCCGAAAGTTGTAAGTATGGAAGCTCCAAATACTGTGCCTATGGCGCCAAGGTTTCCTAGGCTGAAGCACACCGCTACCAAAGAAAGCCAAAACAACCCACTAAGTATAAGCAGAAGAAGGTGTCGGTGCGCACATCACCAAGGAAGCATACCGAAACATAGGCAAAGCAGAAGAAAGATAAGTGGCTAGAGAGAGTAGTGGATCTGGAGGCGGAAGAATTCCAGGGAATGGAGGATATTGATGCTGTAGGGGTGGAACCCATGACGAGGCTGCCAAAGTATATCCCTCCATGAAAGAATTTCTGGGTTCCACTTTCTTCTTACTCGCTTTTGGTTTTACTCTTTTGTAATATTTCCTTTTTTAGATAATAATGAAAGCCAGTAATTGTATTAATAGTTTTTCTTTTGACAAGTTATTTTGTGTTTTTATCTTCAACTCCAAAAAAATTTCTAAGTCTAAAAGTTTCAAATTCTCTCAAAAACTTGTGCGACAGAGGTAACTTTGCATTTGGATTGGAGTTAGATCTCCACTTTGCCTTCTTGGTGTAGGTTTTAACGCTATACAGAAATTACCTGCAGATGAATTCTAAAAACCAAAAATAAACAATGACGAGAATATAAAACAAATACACATATATTTTCCCTTGGATCCCAAAACTGGGACTACCAGATTGATTTTTCATTATGTTCCTTTCAAAGTTACAATATATATATATATATATATATATATATATATACATGCCGAAACATTCATAAACCCTGGATTAGAACATAACCATAGTTCCCTTGACCGGATCTACAAAATACTATGGGCAGAAAACCATCATGCCAAAAACCATGTACAAAACCCATGCACAAAACCATAGGTTGGTCCGCCCACCTAATATAGGGTCCAATTTTTTTTTCCTAGGGCACTTCCCCAGACCCCGTGCAGGGGGGTTATCATCCCCCTATGACCTCCCTGCACAATGAACAGGGGGGCTATTGCCTCCCCTATAACACACTCAACATTCTCCCACTTGTTATTTTCTTTGCCGCACAGGGGGTCACAGGAAAGCTTAGTCATTGGTCTAGCCCTACAACACCCATTGTTTCTCAACACCAAGAAAACTTCTCAGTGCTCACAGACTTCATCAATGCATCTGCAACAACCTTCAAAGTGTCCACCTTTACCAACAATGCCTTTTTGTCCTCAACCATATCCCTCACAAAGTGATACTGAACATCATTGTGATTTGTCTTTGAATGATAAGCAGGGTTGTTTGCGAAGAAAAGTGCACTTTGGCTGTCGCAATCTATCCTTATAGCTAGATATACTAACCCCATACTTGAACACAATATCTACAACCAAATTTATCCCCTTTCTTGCATGAGTGGCTGCCATGTATTCTACCTTTGTAGTTGAAAATGCCACTACAAAATATCTCTTACTCATCCAACTGATTGCACCTCCAAATAGGTTAAACACATACCCACTTGTAGATTTTCTCTGATCTAGATCTCCAACCTAGTCTGCATCAACAAATCCATGGATGTCCAAAACTTTTTCCAATCCTGATATTCCTTGGTAGCACAAACCATAATCCCTAGTGCCACGCAAATACCTAAAAACCCACTTCACTGCTGTCCAATGCTCCTTCCCTGGTTTTGACATAAACCTGCTCAATACTCCCACTGCATGTGCAATGTCTGGTCTAGTACATACCATTGCATACATCAGGCTACCGACTGCACTTGAGTATGGAACATGGGACATGTCATCTTCCTCTTCTTGTGTCTTTGGAAACTGTTCAACAGATAAGTTTACACCTACAGGAATAGGAACCTTCACCGGTTTACTATCCTTCATATTAAACCTCTGTAGTATTGTCTCGACATACTTCCTCTGGTTTAATCAGAGCTTCCTCTTTGCCTGATCTCATTTAATTTCCATGCCCCAAATATAGTTTGCAGCACTAATATCCTTGATGTCGAATTTGGAGGAAAATTGGGTCTTCATATCCTGGATAATTTAAAATACACAAAACCATCCACTTTGCTTCTGGTGAAACAAAGTCCCTACATATATGTATCAAATTTTTGATACCACATCCTTGGTGATTGTTTTAACTCATATAGAGACTTTTTTAACCTGCATACCATTTCTTTCTTTCCCTCCACCACAAAGCTATCAAGTTGCTTCATGTAGATCTCTTCTTCCATGTCCCCGTGAAGAAATGTTGTCTTCACATCCATCTATTATACCTCAAAATCAAAAGCAACAACAACAGATAAAAGTAATCTAATAGAAGCTACCTTGGAACCATGAGAAAAAATATCACCAAAATGAATTACCGACACCTGGGAATAAGCTTTTTCTACCAACTGAGATTTGTATTTCTCCACCTTGCCTTCTGCATTCATCTTCTTCTTAAACACCCATTTTCTTCCAATGGGTTTCCTTCCAGCTGACAACTCCACCAGATCCCAAGCCTCATTTTTGTCCAAAGATGCCATTTCATCAACCATGGCCTCTTTTTAGAGTTTTCCATCCCTTGAATCCACTGCCTCCCTAACAGTTCTTGGATCATCGTCAGTAATAGATAAAGAAAATTTTGAACAGAAAGCAAATGTACTATACCTTTTTGGTTGCCTTCTTTCTCGAACAGACCTTCTTAAAGCTAGAGTTTGTGGCTCTTCATCTTCTGATTCCTGTTCTACTATAGAGTCCGATTCTTCCTCCTTTATATCAAACTCTATCTTCTCAGGTTCCTTTGGTAGGAATTCATGCTTAATAACATATTTCACCTCTCTAAACACCACATCTCGGCTATACACAACCTTCCTTGTTTATGGGTTCCAAATATTATAACCTTTTAAACCATCCTTATACCCAATAAAGATGCACCTTTTAGATTTACTATCCAACTTGGTTCTTTTCTCCTTTGGAACATGTACATATGCACTACATCCAAATACCTTCATATGTGAAATAGAGGGTTTCTTACTAGTCCATACCTCACGCGAAGTCTTATCCTCCAATGCTAATGAAGGTGATCTATTAACCAGGTAACATGCAGTCTCCACCATCTCTGCCTAGATTTCCTATCCTAACCTGACACCACTGAGCATGCTTCTTTCCTTTTCCATCAACGTCCTATTCATTCTTTTTGCAACTCTATTTTGCTGAGGTGTGTATGGAGTGGTCTTATGCCATGCTATACCACACTTCTTACATAAATATTCAAATTCCTTCTTGCAAAACTCTCCACCACTATCTATTAAATTGGAAACTAGGGCCAAAATCCATGTGGGTCAGCTTATTTATGGCAGCTGATATTTTTATTGGATCCCTCTCGTCGAGAGGTGTAGGATTGATCCAAAGATCATCCGATTCCGATAAGTATTTATGGAGATATGAATTTATTTTGTTTATGTAATTATTATCAAGCCGACCAGCTCTCATGTAGGCTCTAGAAGCCCAACCGACGTGTCTATTCATCATCCTCGTTGTGGTATAAATAGATGAGGATTTGATATCATTTACACACTCATTCTTGAGGTGATCTCCTCCTCTCCACGTCTTGGGTTTTTGGAACAGGAGAGAGACACCATGAGAATGAACGTTGGCTTATGATGCCCTAGTTCTAACGCATAGCAATACACCATAAACATGATGCCATATACTCAGCCTCGAAAGCACCTGTACATATGATATATATATATGCTGCTCTTTATGTGCAAGGTATAGAAGCTGTAGTGGAGCCGCAGTCATTCATGGGCAATGACACAACGCAACATGTAGAGATAATACATACAGGTGGATACACAGCAAATATATGCACATAATTACATGCAGGTTTTCATGGGCTGTCATAGTTACATATGTATTTACGCTGGAAATGAGTTGCAGTAATAAAGTAGTATTTACACGATGTTCTTGATCAGGACATCTATCCACATGACAGATGGTGACCATATCCACGCAGTCATGAAGTCCTATCACGCAGATCATGGAATCACATAACGCAGTCAATGGAAGAAGTCTCAACGCTGTCAGCATGAGGAGACATATACGCAGCGAAAGGATGATCCACGTAGGCATATCCATGCAGCAGATGAGGCTGTAATATTCTCGGATCTGGCAGCGTACTTATAACGCAGTCAAAGTATATGGAACTACGCTGCTCATTGAAGACCTAGCCGCAGTCATAACACAGCCGCAGTTATCTAAGGACCTAGCTACGATATTCATAAAGCACCCATATGCAGGTCAATGGGACATAGATACTATACACTGGTCAATGAAACAGTGATACCCTGTGTATTCAATGAAACATAGATATGCAGTCATGTACACAGTCATGAAGACTCAGTTTCAATCTTCTCCAGTCTCGGTGATCTCCGTCATCACTGAAGCAATTACAATCTAGACATACCTGAAATGCAGTATCCCAGATGGACAAAGAAGACTGTGTATATATATTGCAAAAAGAACAAGGGTTACATCTCGGCTCTATATTCATATCTGTCTAGACATATCACAACGAATATATGTGATACTCAGTATACCTGTGATTAAAGGAAATATCTGCGGATGTATAAATCTAGGAATATATATGAACAACATCTTGTCAACCTGCAAGTGTTTTCATCAAACAGATGAAGCTGAAGGATTTGTCCTATGATCAAGGATCTCAGCATACAATTTATATTAACCTGCATACCTTAGTGTGCACTGCAATTTGATATCTCTCGATGGGTATTTGAAATAAAGTTCCATGGTTGCAATCACAGTTTAGACACACATGGAGATCTAACCTTCAGGTAGACTTCATGGATATGATAAGGAAGCAACAGTGAGGGTCTCAATGATGATGAAATAATGGTGCAGCAATAAGGACAACCTCAGTCTCAGCGCTGGAAGTCTGGGCATAATTACATTCATAGCAAGGTCAAGATCTCAATGAAGCAGTGATGAATGATGATGAAAAATGCGACACTGTGGGCGAAGTAATCATGGGCAGCATGATGAAGATCATGGGCAACACAGTGATGTATGAGAGCATGAGCAGCATGATGATCATGGGCAGCATGATGGTGCTACACAGTAAGGTGTAGCAAATGGACGAGATGCAGCACGATGATAGGTGAAGGAGTCACCTTGAGAATCAGTTGAAGCAGAATGTCTTCAACTGATTTCATCATGATATGAAATGATCTATGCTAGATCTAGATAAGTCAAAGTATTGACTTCTGTTGTAAATGTACTCTCTCTCTCTCTCCTTCTCTGCTGAACTTTGAAGATAAAAGAAGATTTGATCAAAGGGTTTCCCCACACATTGTGGGGTTTGTCCCTGGCTCGCGCCATATCTTGTGTCCTCTTGCCTTGGCTTGTCTTCTGCGTTTTATATTTATGTTCTATCTGCAGTTTATCGTAATGCTGATGTGATTGCTAACTATGAAAATTTTATAAATTGCTCTAGCATAGAACATACCTAATCTTAACACTATCTGTCCTCAACACTTTTATCTTCTACTCTATCTAGTTTTCCACCAGAGCCTAAAATTCTTTAAACCTATTAGAGACTTCAGATTTCTTCCTGAGGAAATATATCCATGTATTCCTTGAGAAGTCATCTATAAATGATACATAGTACACAAACTTACCCAGTGATGGAACCAACACATGTCCAAACACATCACTATGCTCAAGCTGTAATATTCCTTTCGCCCTCTTAGCACCAGAGGGGAAACTCACCCGATTCTGCTTCCCATATACACAATGTTCACAAAAATCAAAATTCAGAGAGAAATTAGACATACCTTCTACCATGAAGTATTTGAAGGCCCTTCTCTCCAATATTTCCAAGCCTTTGATGCCATAACATGGTATTTTCTCCATAGACCACTAGATTTTCTCCTCCATAGAACTGTTGCACCCATCAATAACAGTACTACCCAGAAGCTTGTATAGAGTTCCAATGCAAACTCCCTGCACTAGTACCAATGCTCCTCGAACCATCTTGCAGGTATCTTTCTCGAACACAATTTTGACACCCATATCATCCATCTTTATTATATAAATTAGATTTCTGGCCAATGAAGGAATATGCAGAACACCTGGAAGTGTTCTAATCCTTCCACCTTGCAACTTCAGCTTGAATTTTCCGCATTTGACGATTCTAGCCTTCCTGTCATCCCCTAATAAGACATCACCACCATCATATTTCTCATACTCGTAGAACCACTCCCTATGGGGAGTGAAGTGAAAGGATGCACCTAAGTCAATCAACCATGCCTCATGATCTACATGTGTACTTGAAAAAGAAGCCAAGTACAGATCCCCACCTTCATTTGATGTGGTTTTTGCCTCTGCAGAAGGAGCATCATCATATCCCTTTCCTTTCTCAGGAGATTTATATCTACAATCCTTTTTGAAGTGCCCTTCCTTTCCGCATTTCCAACACAGCTTTATAGATTTTCATGGATATTTAGATCTCCCTCTAGATTTATATCTCTAGATGGAGGACTTATTTTTGTTTATGTTCTGGGACCATCTTCGTACATACAAGGCATGTCCATTTTGGCCCTCCATATTTTTTTGTCTCATCTCCTTCGAAAGAAAGGCTGGGACTATTTCATCAAACTTCAGGGTAGCTGTATTGCTACCTATTACAACAACCAAACTATCCCATGAATGTGGTACAGAACACAATAAACTGATGCACTTATCTTCATCTGAAATTTTAATATCAATAGATAACAAATGGCTTACCATAGTATTAGAAACACTTTTTTCACCAGAGACTTAGATTGGTACAAAGTCCCTAACTTGTCCCACAAAGCCTTCGTTGTAACTTCCTCTGATACATTCAATAATAATGAATCTGAGATACACAACCGTATTGTTCTCTTTTCTTTCTGATCCAACTTTGCCCAACCTTCACCTGACATTGTTTTTGGTTTAGTACCTAGATCTAAAATGATTCAGTGATCTTTATCCACCAGCATATCCTCCATATTAAGTTTCCACAACTCAAAACTCTGGCCATTAAATTTCCTGATCTCTATATTTCCATTGCTAGACATCTTATTTCACCAAAATAATTGATCCCGTAGATATCCCACTGAACAAGGTCAACCGCAGGCCTGATCAAAACCCCTAAGTAGCAAATGTGTCCCCTTGAAGCCAAAAAAACTCTGATACCAAATGTAGGTTTTAACCTGTACATGAATTACCTGCAGATGAATTCTAAAAAATAGAAAATAAACAATGATGAGAATCTAAAAAAAATACACATAGATTTTCCCCTAGATCCCAAAATAGGACTACCAGATTGATTTTTGATTATGCTCCTTTCGATTTTACAATACATATATATGCATTGTGAAGAATTCATAAACCCCAATTCATTAACCCTGGATTAGAACATAACCGTAGTTCCCTTGATCGAATCTACAAAATATGATGGGTAGAAAACCATCATGCCCAAAACCATGTGCAAAACCCATGCACAAAACCATAGGTAGGTCCGCCCACCTAATATAGGGTCCAATTTTTTTTCCTAGGGCATTTTCCCGGACTCTGTGCAGGGGGGTATACCACCCCCCTAAAACCCCTAGACAAGAGGGACTTTGCCCCCCATGTGACCCCCCTACTGTGCTTCATGCAACGGGGGGGCGGGGTGGGGGGGGGATACCCCCCCACGCATGCGACTAGTCATGGAAAAAATATAACACACACCCAAAACATGGAAAGCATAAATTCTTCCCTAATGACTTTACTATTATAGGGAAAGTCATAATTTTATCAAAGTGTAAATTCAAAAGTGATAGTTGATGTTTTTTGGAGGAAAATTTTCAATTTAGTTGGAGTTCAAAGTTCAAACTTCGCTCCAAATATTCTCTATTGAGGATTTTTATTTCACTAACATGAAAGATGATGTTTGAAATGTCAAAGGACATTTGACACTTCAATAAAAATTTAAAGAATGGATTTAATGATGCCAACATGTAAATTATTCATTGCCAAAGAATTAGTTCTTCACCATCGATAAAGCGTTAGCAGGGTCATCCCCAAACTTTCTCTAGAATTATGATATTGCTTTCTCCTCCATGCAAAGCAATTTTAACCACCATTAAAGGTTGTTCTTTAAATATAATTTTTAGGTCTTAGTGGAATGAAAGTTTAAATTTGGGCTACCACAAGTTCAAAATTGGCCTACTAACTATTGAAACTGAAAGTAATGATGTCATTTCATAATAAGGAATCTGCATATTAGAAAGATTGATTGTCCAATCTAGAATTTATGGGATTTAATGCACCAAATTGTTTTCAATATTTGGTAAAAAATATCATGATTTTACGTATTTGAATCATAATTCCATTTAAACACTAAATAACATGCATTTATTTTCAAGAAAAACAACTTTGGCAAAGAGTTTTTCATAGTGGAGCAAGCTAGAATATTGAGCATCCATGATTTCCTTTTAACGGAGCAGGTTCAACTCTTTGCTATAGTTTCATTGTTAGAAATAACTAATATAGGTAACTTCCCTAATGCTTAATCTCATTCATTTGCATTGCTAATTCATTTTGTTAAAGGATAGCTTGAAAGGTTTTATTGAATTGTTAATGATGTATACTTTTGATAAGAATATGTTCTAGATTTTTTTTTGATAGATATAAATTGTTAGACAAAGCTTGGTTTGGTTTGAGTAAAGTTTACATGTTAATAAAAAATTAATTCAATTTTGAATTGCATACAACATGGCATGAAGGAAATCTACTCCCAAAACTCCAAGTCGATTCCCAAAAAAAAACAAACCAAAACTAGTTATAGAAGTTTCTCAAACTGTAAAGCTAATTTTAGTGTCATGGAAGTTAATCTATAGCATTACATACTTGTGATTCAATTGTCTAAACCTTTCATAGGGACAATTAGGCACATTTTCAAAGATACTAAATAATTTATTATTCCTCAATTATTTTTTCTTGGATAGGGTGGCGTATGTAGAAAATTCAAAGAGGATTGCACTGATGTTATCCATATTAATGATATAGTAATCAAGAATATAAACAACTTTGTTTTCTTCAATATCAAAAGGTCCCACTAACATACTACTGTTGGAAAATGTTTGCTTATTTCCAACCATTTGAATTGGAAATATATTATATATTTCATTGACCTAAAAAATACACAATCATTGGATTTTGTGGAGCAATTTCATTAGGGTCATGATGTTAAAATGATTTTAGCTAGTTGGTAGGTTGAGCATAAAGAAATTATTTTCGAAGAAATATGATTTATAAACGATATCTAATTTAAGAGATTTTATATTTATACCATGAATTTGATGTGTAAAATATACGGGGAAGCAAGTTGTACCCACTTTAAGGATTATTAGGACACAATTTTTGATAACAAGTGGTTTTGTATTCAATTCAGTTGCAATTTTATCACATGTAAGAAAAGAGGCATAAAGAAGGCTAAAATTCCAATTGTTGAGATACTCCCAACTTTGTACATGCATTCTTACTTTTTTTATATTGTGTATGCAAGCAACCTTTTTTTCATATCTACATTTGAACTAGAATATATCTAGAAGTCATGTTCATGTTTAGTGCTAACACATATGATAAAACAAATACAAAAGGAATTATGCACAATTGTGTGATCACTTCTTTACTATACTGTACAAACTGATATTTCTAAGTAATTCCCATGGTTGACTCAAAAATCTATGATCCTATTGAGAAGCATTGAAAGTCAATATTCAAAACAATAGCACATTTATCTTGAGGTATATGGAGTGACCACCCCTCCTCATCTTTTGTCTAAGTATGTCCCAAATAGGTTGGTACTAGGAAAAATAGCTTACCATACTGTCCTCTATGGTTTAAGTGCCTCTTTAGCAAAATATTACAAGAGAAAATACATAATTCCTAACAATACCCCCCTCTCTCTCCCCCCACACACATACCCCCTCTCTCTCCCCCCACACACATATGGATATGTATATGCACATATAGATATACATTTTCATCACTGGAGAAAGAGAAAGTTGTTCATATGTATGGTGGGATATGGATTTTTTTGTAACTTATCTTAATCATGTGGATGTTTCGTGAGAAAATTGTTTATTTATTTCATACTATTAAGTATTATGGACATTTCTTTTCTCATCAAATCTAAGTTATATTATTTGAAATTAAGTTCTCTTATTTAAGTTAAGACTCTTGTTTTATTAAATATCTATTTTTTCCTAAAAACTTTTTCTTTTATTAAAATATCTATTATTTCATTTGGATAATTTCTATTGAACTAATAATCGGATTTCTTAAACATAAAATGATAGTTATTTTGTGGCTTGTGAGTCAATTCTCAGGGTTTTGTATTGGTTTTAGGTATTTTTAAATAATTGAGTTCTTTTTTATTTATTAAATCTCATTAAAAATGGTAAAAAAGGAAATGCAATAAACCTAAAGTTGAATTAAAGGTTTTTATCCATAGTTTTGGAGGTCTTTTTTGTACCAAACATAAAAGAATATTATGGGGCTCTTTTCTAGTTTGAACTCCTTGTTAGGTCCTTATAATACTAATGTAGTATTGTTGTGTCCCACGTAACCCCCATATTTTTACTGTCATAGAACCCCATTATTGTTATTTTTGTTCCTTTACATTATTATTGTTATGTAGTCCCTGATTATATTCTGACCCTTTAGACTCCTACATATACCAAGGAGTTCTTGTCATTTATATCATCCAAGAATTGTTCATCTATGTGATGTAAAAGGACGTTTCCCCGTCAAAGAGACTTATTTTGAAGTCATTGATCTATCTTTTATTTTATTTTTTGATTTGGTTACATAAAATTTGGTATCATAGCTCTGGATTGGGTTTTGCTGCTTCAAACATGCCATCTTGGTATTTTTTCTATAACAATTTTTTGCAATGATTCTAAACTTGAAAATTTTACCACACGAATTCTAAATCTCGATGAAATTTGTGTAAAAATTTCAAATCTTGGTTCACTATATTTTCATAGATATGGTCCAAGGAATTTAGGGTTTCTCATGCTCCAAAATTCAATCTAAAAAAGGAAACCTAGAGAAAAATGACATAACTTTATCTTCGAGCATCAGATTCGAATTTGGTAAAAAATATTTGAAAATGCAGAAACTTTGGTTTCTTTAGGAAAAATTTTAAGGCCGAAGGTTGAAATAGTGACACATGGAAATCCTTACAAGTTTTTTATACTGAATCAATACATAACCAGGTCATCATGGGAGATTTGGCATAACTTTGCCATGAATAATCCAATTTTGGTGTAACTTATGGGGTTGGAAAGAAGACACAAAATTATATGTTAGAATGATTTTTAGAGGTCCTTGGGAGGTTGAAATTTCAAAGATATAATAGTTTTAAGATCAATCTCATATAAGCAAGAAAAAAATGTGTATTTTAAAAAAAATTTCATAACTTTTTGTTTGAAAAATAGATTTGAAGTGATTGAAACATAGATATCATTATTTGGTTCTAAAATGCCTCAAAACAAAAAATGGATACACCCAGTAGGCTAACATAAACCTATATTATGACATATGAAGAAGAGGAATAAATGTAACATTATATATCAAAATTACGAGACCAAGTGCAACAAATTTCGCTCCCGCAAAGAGTAGCCAAAAATGATTTGGAAGCAATGATGAATGTTAAGGTGAATGATTTACAAGGGAACATGGATGGTTTAGAAGAAAAAATAAAAAGGGACATGGAAGGTTTGAATGATAGTTTAAAAGTAGAAATGGAAGGTTTGAAGGAAGGTTTGACAAAGTTACTACAAGAAATGATTCCTAATGGTGACAAAGCACTCCATGAAACTCATGATGAGAACAAAAATAATGCGAATAATGATTTTTTAGACTCTAAATTTGGGTTGAAGACCAACCACATTCCATATATCGATATGAGGAATTTTGATGGCAAGGATCTGATAACATGGTTACTACAGATGGAGCAGTTCATTGGGTTGGACAGTTGGTAGTGCCTAGATGGCTAGTGGATGCAAGTGTGTTGGCATTGATGTCAACAATCATGATGGGAGACGTGTTGGGAAGTTGGTATTGTTTGAATTTTGGCAAGAGCGTTGGCATTGATGTCAACTGGACTAGCATGGTGATTGGGAGTCCAAGAGGAATCCTATGATAGTTGCAGGCTTCTGGTAGAGAATCATCACAATAGTAGGGTTATTGGAAAAGTCATAAAATGATGACTATGGTGATTGGGAGTCTAGGAGGAATCCCATGGTTTTTGCAGTGCTCTATAGAGAATCATCATAGTATCAAGCTTATTGGAGAAGCCATAAAATGATGACTATGGTGGTTGGGAGTTCAGGATTCCAGGCACAAGAAGAAGAGTCAAGGAGAAAATAATGGCAAAGAGTTTGCAGCCATTTTGTAGGTAGAATATGGGCTCAAAGCCTACATCGGACCCTCTCCATTGGAAATTTCTATGAAAGATCTTTCCAATGGTGTGTGGAAGTTTGAAAATGACCTCCTGGATCAAAATCTATGGTCTGCCGAAGTCAAGGTCTTGAAGTCCTAAACAGGCTGAAATAATGGAGGTCAGAAAAGCGGAAGGAGGAATATCAGAGATCAAAATATCAGAACCTCAAAGCAGATCGAAGAATTAGAGCAGGCTATATTGGAGGTCGGAGACTATTATAACCTCGGAGCAGGTCATATCAGGATATTGGAAGCTAGAGGCCATCTGAACATTAGAACATTGGAGGTTGGACCGTATCGGAATATCGGAACCTCGTAAGTCCTTATGATTGCAACTCATTAAAAGTGACAAGGTTTGCGAAGGTGTATAAATACAAAGGTTTTTGTTACAAAACCAAGGCTTGACGAGACCCCTTCTCTCTCCTCTAGTAGGACACATAGCAACAAGTGATTGGTCTTTAAGAGATGAAGCAGCAACTGACGTCAGCATGACATGACAATACAATGGACACATGGTAGATTGTTTTGGCATTTTTGGTGGCCCAATGGGGCAAATCAGGGTGACACGTGTCACCACTTAGGAGATTCCACATGGAGAAATGGTAAAATCATGATGTCATCTTAAAGGTAAGAATATCATAGGATGAGGACATCGTAACTCCTCTGCAAATGTCGTTTCAAAAGGTTACGATAAAAGGGGCTCCGATATTATCTAACACATGGTCATGTGGAGACGAAAGAAACTAAGGGCTAAGTAGAGGGAGCTAAAACACAATCGGGACTTGGAAAAAGTTACGATATGTAGGGGCTCCGATATGACGCTAAAGTGGTAAAGCTAAGCCGATGGTCACAAGCCCAACCTTATGAGAAAGAAAACGATCAGAGGGCTAATCACAAAGGGGCTAAAGGTATAGAAGCTGTGTGATATCATAATGTTTATTTTGTATGAAGTTATGATATGTTGTGGCTCTGATATAACTGTACAGAGAATTAAAAGATTGGATGGGTCGACAACTAGAGATTAAATAAAAATCAGCAGAGTTGGTTTATGAAGTCAGCGAGATGTGTAGAAAGCGGTGAGACAAGGCAATGAGGAAAACGATCCACTGAGCAAAACTGATGAGATGAAGAAATCCATCTCCTACTTCCTGTGCACATCTTGTAGATTTAAATAAGGAACAAAGTGGCCATTCCTGAGTACTTTTCAAGATCTGTGGAGCAATGAATAAGCATGGGAAGTCTCGGTAGAGTGTGAAGGCTGATTGAGATTAAATTCTCAGTATATAGGATTACACAGGGAGTCAGTGAAGAATGTGGTATCCCATTCTTATGTTTAATTACATGACAAAGTTCATCCAGTAGATGCAACAAAAATAGGAGGAGCCATACTGAGGTACATTCAAGTAGTATGGACATAGGCAGCAGAGACAACTTTGTGTAGTGTGGATCAGAGGATCAAAACCATTGATCACCATTGAGAAAAGTGGGGAAGTGTGTTTTGTTGGAGTGCTGAGCAGTGAGAGAAGAGCTGAGAAGTGAGAGAAGAGTTGAGTAGCAAGAGAAGCAAGAGCAGAGAGAGTGGTGTAAAATGAGAGTAGAGTTGAAAGAGGCACAACAAAGAGACTGTGTGAGAGAAGGAAGAGGGATTATAATACACTGTTCAGAGCAGAAGATAGAGTGCTACTGTATGAGACCAAGGGAGTGTATGAAATGGTAGAAGATTGAGAGAAAAATTTGTTTATGCAACCAACCAGTTTGGTATTTTTCCATAATTGTATATGCCCCTGTTTTTAGTTTGAAAATTGTATGAAATAGTAGAAAAGTGGCAAGAGAAGGTTGTAGCATGTATTTAGAAGAGGTTGGTGCCTCTTGGAAAGTAGGTGCTTGCTAACCTAAGGGGGTCAGTTCCTCCTGTGAGTGGGTGCTCACAAAAAAATTGATGTAATTAATTAGGTACTTAATTTGCATCATAAACAATCAACAATTTGGTGGTTTTTTCCCTTTGGGTTTCCATGTGAAAACACTGGTGTCAAAATGTGTATGCTGCTCATGTGATTGGTTGTATGAACATATGAATGCTTAAAATTGTTGCTCAATTTATTTATGAATGAATTCTCTCATAAGTAACAAAAAATAAAAAGGACTAAAAAAATATTCAAGAAAAATATTGAAGAATATCATTATTACTGATTCACCCCCCCTCAGTAATTCCTTATTCCAAAAATTGGTATCAGAGATAGGTTCCTTCAGGAACAATCTAACCATTGGAAGGTAGATCTATAAGGAATTATGTCTAGGCAAGAGAGTCAAGAGGCTTACTCAAGTAGAATACTAGTCTTTGATGGGACAAACTATGCCTTTTGGAAAGTAAGGATGGAAGCGTATCTTATGTCCCTGGGAGTATATGTTTGGACTTCAGTGCTAGTAGACTATAATGTCCCTGATATTCCTCCCACTGATGCAGATGGTAAAAAATTATATGGAAATAATTCTAAAGCCAAGAATGCCATTCTCTTTGGCCTTAGTCAATAATAACTTGTAAAGGTTATGCACTATAAGTCTGCTAAGGAAGTGTGGGTAAAGCTTAATCAGAGTCATGAAGGAGATGAAAAAGTCAAGCAGGTGAAACTTCAAACCTTTAGAATGAGGTTTGAGAGCTTGAGAATGAGTGAAGATGAAAGATGATCCAGGTGGATATTGGTGGCCACCCATCAATTCAACTTGGACCCCCACCATTATTTCTTTCAGTTTTTCAGTTTCCTTATTTGTAGCACAATTTACTATTTTTGGCAGTTTTTCAGGTCTTGAACTTCCGGAGTCGTTTTGAGGCCCTAAACGACGTTTTTTGGGAAAAATGAGAGAAACATGGGTCCATGGACTGATGTTGCTCCTCTCAAAGTTGTATTCCTCAGATAGATCTTTCTAACAAGGTATTGTGTGCGACAAACAGAGATCATATGCCAAAGTTATGACCTCGGGAAGTTGATGTACCAATTTACCCAAAACGGGGCCCATAGTTTGATGCTTCATCTCCTAGGGTTAGGGTTTTCCAGGGTTTCTCAACGATAAATAGGCCTTCGAGCCTCATTGTAAGACAGTTCAGAGGCATGTAGCCACCACATCTCTTCTCAGAGATAAGCTACCATTGCCTAGCTAGTTTATTTCCATTTCTGTTTGTAAGCATATTTCAGTATTTCATATTAATGAAATGAAGTATTATTTCTGCTGCATATCTGTATTTATGGATATATCTGTGATTTGTTGCATTCCTGTTTAAATCCGGATCAGTAGTATCAGAGTGGTATGCTCTTTCTCTGTTTTTCTTTGCATGTCCCCAACGAGGTCGGGATATAAGGAGTTAGGGCTTGAACTGGTCGAACCTTTGCAAGACCAACCTTGCAAATCCTGATGGCCTCCCATGGCGGATGAAAATAAAGATGAGGGGGTAGGAGATCTTATCAAAATCTTTCTCAAAGAAGCCCTTGAGTAACAAAGGAACACGATGATGGACAACTTTGCCTAGATCCTTCAGCGGTTACCTCGGGGCGACACATCTACTTCCAGTAGCTACTCTGGAAGCGCCACACCCTTTAAGGTACAAGTTAACTTTGACATTCCCATATTTGAGGGTCAGATAGATGCAGATGCTGTAGATAAATGGTTAAATCTGCTAGAAGGATATTTTTTCGTTCATGATTTTTCCAGCCGGGAAAATATCACTTTTGCACTTCTCAAAGAAGCCCCCCACGTCAAGGACTGGTGGGAAACCTACTATGAGCAGAAGGATGAAAGTATGAACTCACTATTTTCAACCGCACCCACTTGGAACTCATTTCGGGATGCCATCAAGGAGCAGTACTACCCTGTTGGGAGCTACGAGGATCAATACTTAAAGTGGACAATGCTGCAACAGGGAAGGGACCAAGACATGCCGGAGTTTACCAATGTTTTTCATACCCTTTGCACAAAGTTGGGTATCAAGGATTCTGAGAATCATTTGGTTCTCAGGTACCACTGCTGCCTGCACAAGTACATCCAGGACGAAATAGAATTCCTGAACATCTCCTCACTTAGCATGGCATACCGATATGCCGTTAAGATCGAGAAAAAGTTTAAATAGAAGAAGCAAGACTTTGGATATGTGAATCTGAAGCAAGGGAAAGGTTCCCCCAAACCGCAGAACAAAGGACAAAGCCAAGGCAGGGCGGCCTAGGAAAACCTGCCAAATCCATAAGCAAAGAACAATGCTGCTAAGCCAAAGAAGGACATAGGAAAGTGGTGTGAGTTCCATAAGAGCTCCACTCACAACACAAGTGAGTGTCAGGCCAAGCAGTCACTGGTGGCCGAGCTAAAGGCTTCAGAATTAGATGCATGTTCCAACTCTGAGTCAGAACCCGACAAGGGAAATGACAAAGGGAAGCAGATTATCGATGCGAAGCCCAACACCACCGTTGCCACCACGAATATCCAGAAGGAGGAACCCAAAGATCCAGAGGAGGAGGAGAGCCTCTTCCACTCCCAGATGTGGTTAAACGGTTCCTCGCTATAGTTCATTGTCGACAGCGGGAGCCAAAAGAACCTCATTTCGACAGAGGTTGTGAAGCGGTTGGGCTTACCAACCACATCCCATCCACAGCCGTACACCATTGGGTGGCTTCACCAAGGATGGGATCTTCGCTTGAGCTAGCAGTGTTGCCTTCCATACAACATCAAGCCCTTCACGGATGAGGTATGATGTGACGTTGCTCCCCTTGATGTTTGTGATGCATTATTAGGCCAACCATACTTGTGGAAGTGATATGCTGTGTATGAGTCAAGGCCTCGTGCTGTTATTGTTACTTTGGGAAATAAGTTGTACAGGATATTGGAGGTAGCACTGCCTACCACCATCTCTTTGGTTACTGCAAAACAATGCAGTAAGCTCATTTCCAAAACCGGGAAATTTGTTTTCCTGATGATACACCCTCAAGGAAAGATGAAGACAGTGGCCAAAACCTCTAGACATGTCCCCTATGCATGACAACAACAGATGAACAAGGTCATGAAGGAGTACAAGGACATCTTCACCTCCCCCGCAGGGGTGCCTCTGCATTTCCAGGTCAAGCACTCCATCGATATGACCCTAGGTGCACCACTGCCCAATGGAACAATCTATTGGTGCTCCGTTATGGAGAATGATGAAATCAAGAGGTAGATTCAGGAACTGCTGTAGAAAGGTCACATCCGATTGAGTTCATTACCCTGTGAGAGCCCGATCATGTTGGTACAGATGAAGGATGGGACTTGGAGACTATGCATTGGCTATCGGGCGTTGAACAAGATCACTGTCCGGAATAGGTACTTGATCCCATGAATTGATGACCTTCTGGACCAACTGAAGGGGGAAAAATATTTCAGCAAGATCGATTTGAAGTTTGGATATCACCAGGTACCGATCGAACCCTCTGATGTGTGGAAGACTGCCTTCAAAGCCAAGGAGGGCTTTTTCGAATGGTTGATTATGCCTTTCGAGTTGATGAATGCTCCTACAACCTTCATGAGGCTGATGGATGACATCTTGCAGCCATTCACCAACTAATTTGTAGTGGTATACTTGGATGACATCCTAATCTTCAACCAGAGTTGGGAATAGCACCTCCATCACATCCGACAGGTTCTCCAAACACTGCGGCAACACAATCTATGTGCCAATTTGGAGAAATGCACTTTTGGCATGACCCAAGTTTAGTATTTGGGATACATTATTGATGAACGGGGGGTGCATGTGGATCCAGCTAAGATCCAAGTCATTCGGGATTGGCTAGCTCCAACCACTATGACAGAGCTCCGCAGCTTTCTGGGTCTTGCCAATTTCTACCGCAGGTTCATGTTGGGATGCTCTCATATCACTTGACCCTTGAGTCAAGTCACCAAGGGAGGAGTGAAAGCAAAATTCTTTTGGTCTGAATCTAAACAGAAGGCATTCACAGAGTTGAAACATCGCCTCTGCTCGACACCAGTGCTCCCATTACCAGACTTGCAACAACCATTTAAGGTCGAGACAGATGCCTATGACTATGCTATTGGGGTAGTCCTTACTCAACACGGGCATCCAGTGGCATATCATAGTGAGACACTTTTAGACATAGTTCGGAAGTATCCCACTTATGACAAAGAGATGTATTCCATTGTGCAGGCCTACAAACAATGGAAGCATTACATTTTGGGGAAGGAAATGGTCATCCACACAGACCACCGGTCCTTGCAGTTCATACAGATGCAAGGGAAGTTACAGAATGATCGCCATCAGAAGTGGTCCACATACCTGCAACAGTTCCATTTGAATATCAAGTATAAGAAGGAAAACACCAATAATGTTGCAGATTGCCTCAGTCGACCACCGATCATGGCATTAACCACTGTGCTCAACTCTTTTGGGCATGAGACTTCTGACTGGCCACTTCTCTACAAAAGCGACCCAAAATTCGGCCACACATACCAGACACTCTTGGAGGGTCAGCATGTTCCAGATTTTCACCTCCAGGATGCCCTGTTATGCCACTCGGGTCACCTTTATGTTCCTTCAAATGAGCATGCCAAGATGATTTGGGAAGCACACTACAGTCAGGCTACTGGTCATTTTGGGGTCGAGAAAAAGGTAGTAGTAATGCAATAGTATTTCTATTGGCAGAATCTTTGACAGGATGTCGGGAAGTACATTAGATGTTGCACTGCCTGTGCCATTGCCAAACCAACCATCAAGAAGCAAGGCCTCTATACTCCGTTTCCTACCCCTAATTGACCTTGGGAATCCATCTCCATGGATTACATGTCAAGACTCCCTTCTACTAAGCATGGAAATGACAATATTTTTGTGGTCGTCGACAGGTTCTCAAAGATGGCCATTATGGCGGTCTGTAAGAAGAATATCGTAGTAGAAACCACTGCTAAACTCTTCTTTGAACGAGTGTGGGTACACTTTGGGATCCCACAGTCTATCATCTCAGATCGGGACAACAGGTTCCTCAGTACATTTTGGTCCAGTCTCTGGTCGATGCTGGACACCAAACTCACTAAGTCCATAGCCTTCCATCCCCAAATTGATGGCCAGACAGAAGTTGTCAACATGATTATCGTACACATTCTGCACATGCACAACTCAAAGAATCCATGCACATGGGATGAGAGCCTCCCTTATGTTCAATACAACTATAAATGGGCTCTCCACAGCTCGACTGGCCACAACCCTTTTCAAGTGGGCTTGAGATTCCAGCCACTACGTCCCTTTGATGTGGCCATGCCATTTGCAGCTACTCAGGAAGATTTGGCTAATGTCCAATTCGAAACAAATAATGCAAATAGCTTCATTGAGCATATCCAACATATCCACCAGCAGGTCCACGACATTATGGAGTACTCAAATGCCAAGTACAAGTAGCGACATGATCAACATTGGGTGCCACACAAGTTTCAAGTGGGCGACAAAGTTTGGTTGCATTTGCAAAAGGAACGCCTTACCGGAGCCTATCAGAAACTCAGAACACTCCGATATGGTCCTTACACCATTACCAAGGCTATGGGAGACAATGTATTTGAGCTCAACATTCCCCCATTCCTTGGCCTGCACCTAGTGTTCAATGTGGACTGCCTTCGGCCATACTTTCCACCATTAATAGACACATATGACATTGCAGAACAACTCACACCAACAGAGTTAAATCCAGATTGCATGGAACATGCTACAACTGATCGAATCATGGACATGTAGATCAAGCACACTCGCCAGCAGAAGATCCAACTGTATCGATTTGTCAAAGCATGCCAACTCCTTCACTAGGGCAAGTGGCTCACCAGGGACCAAGTTTAGCAGAAGTTTCCTCATCTCATGGAGGAACTCAACGTAATGGGGACCATTGCTTCCTAAGGGGGGAGGAATGATCCAAGTGGATATTGGTGGCCACCCGCCAATTCCATTTGGACCCCCACCATTGTTTCGTTCAGTTTTTAAGTTTCCTTATTTGTAGCACAATTTCCTATTTTTGGCAGTTTTTCGGGTCCTGAACTTCCAGAGCCGTTCTGAGGCCCCAAACGACGTTTTTTGGGAAAACTCAGAGCAATGTGGGTTGATGGACTGATGTTTCTCATCCCAAAGTTGTATTCCTCAGATAGATCTTTCTAACGAGATATTGTGCATGTCAAATGGAGATCATATGCCAAAGTTATGACCCCGAGAAGTTGATGTACCAGTTTACCCAAAATGGGGCCCATAGTTTGGCGCTTCATCTCCTAGGGTTAGGGTTTTGGATGTTTAGGGTTTTCCATTGTTTCTCAACAATAAATAGGCCTTCGAGCCTCATTGTAAGAAAGTTCAGAGGCATGTAGTCGCCACATCTCTTCTCAGAGATAAGCTACCATCGCCCTAGCTAGTTTATTTCCATTTCTGTTTGCAAGCCGATTTCAATATTTCACATTAATGAAATGAAGTATTGTTTCTGTTGCATCTTTGTATTTATGGTTATATCTGTAATTTGTTGTGTTCCTGTTTAAATCTAGATCAAAAGCATAGCATAATACTTCCTCAAAGTTGATGAAGTAACCAATATGATTAGGGGACTTGGTGAAGAGGTCAAGGAAGAGATGATTATTAAGAAAATCTTAAGATATCTTCCCATGAGATTTAATGCCAAATTCTCTGCTGTTGAAGAAATGGCTAATTTAAAGGATCTCAAGTTGAACCAGCTGCTTGGTTGTTATGAAACCAGCTCAAGAAAAGATAGAAAAGAAAGATCAACGCCTTAGAATTCAGCCTCTTCGAGGGGGCAACCTCCTTTACATTACATAAATGAACAATTCTTGGATGATACAAATGACAAAACCTCCTTTCTATATATAGGAGTCTAAGGAGTCACAATATAATCCAGCCGACCTAACAATAATAATATAAAGCCACAAAAATAATAATAGAGGGATTCTATGGGGCACAGAAATAACAATATGTGGGTAATAGGGGCACAACAATATAAATAAGGGGTATAACTACAATAGTAATGGGGTAATCACTAGTATTATAGGGACCCAACATGCCCCTCTCCTTCAAAAAAGTGTTGTCCTCAACGCTTGAGTAGTTCTGGATACTTCTGCATAAAATTCTCATCCTCCCATGTGGAATCTTCAGCGGATAAGTTCTTCCACTTGATAAGATACTCTGAAATTGATCGATTTCGTAGCTGTCGAGTTCTTGTTTCTGTGACTGCTTCCGGTTCCAATATAATTTTTCCTTCCTCGTCAAGTTCTGGCAATATTGTTTGAACTGGGAGCTTGTCGCCTATAACCTTCTTTAAACATGAAACATGGAAAACTGGGTGCAATCGAGAAGCTGCAGGAAGCTCCAATTTGTATGCCATAGTACCAATCTTTTCCAACACCTTGTACGGACCATAATACTTTGGTGATAATTTATTATCCTTCTTAGCTTGCTTTAGGGACATTTGCTTATATGGTTGTAGCCGTAGGAATACCCAATCACCTACATCAAAACTTCTTTCACTGCGATGTTGATCTGCCTGTTGTTTCATTCTATTTTGTGCCAACACGAGGTTATCCTTTAAGAGTTGGAGGACTTGTTGTTGATGTTCGATGTGATGTTCCACTGCCTGAACCTTAGAATTTTCTCTTAAATATGATGTGATGGATGGTGGTTGATACCCATAAAGTGCCATAAATGGGGTCATTTTTGTTGCTGTATGGAAGGAAGTGTTATACCACCATTCAGCCAGAGGCAACCATTTGACCCATTGTGTCTGTTTATCAGATACAAAGCAACGAAGATATCCTTCCAAACATTTGTTTACTATCTCAGTTTGCCCATCAGATTGAGGATGATAAGATGAGCTATGAGCTAACTGAGTACCAAGACAAGAAAATAATTCTGTCCAAAAATTTCCAGTGAAAATGGGATCTCTGTCACTTACAATAATCTTTGGGTTTCCATGTAGCTTTTGAACTGTTTCCATAAATGCAGTAGAAACTGTACTGGCTTTAAATGGATGTGATAATGCACAAAAGTGTGCATACTTGGTAAGTCTGTCAACTACCACCATGATGACACTCTTTCCCTCAGACTTGGGTAAACCTGTGATAAAATCCATTGAAACCTCCTCCCAACGTTGGCTTGGAATGGATAAAGGTTGTAATAGACCCGGTGTCTTAATTGTTTCAACTTTATTTTGTTGGCAAACCAAACATTCCGCCACAAACTTTTGAATATCTGATTTAAGGCCATCCCAAAAAAATTCCTTCTTAACCCTGTGGTAAGTTTTTAAAAATCCTGAGTGCCCTCCTAAGGGAGAAGTGTGCAATTCCATAAGAATCTTTTGTTTTAGCTGGGAATTCTTACAGAGGTATAAGCGATCTTTGTACCATAACGAATCATTTTTCCAGCTAAATGTATCAGAAGTACTGGAATCTTGTTGTAGCTTTCGAATAAGTGCCCACACTTCTTCGTCATTCTTCCATTCCTCCTTTGCTTCGTTTATCCAATCTGGTTGGATAATAGAAATGGCACACAACAATGCTTCCACATCCTCATCCTTTCTTGAGAGTGCATCTGCCACCACATTTTGCTTCCCTTTTTTGTAGATGATTTCAAAGTCATAACCCAACATCTTTGTGACCCACTTTTGTTGCTCTTCAGAGGATAATCTTTGTTCTAAAAAGTATTTAAGGCTATCATGATCCGTTTTTACCTTGAAGTGTCTTCCCATTAGGTAGGGTCGCCATTTCTTAAGTGCATGGAGTATTGCCAACATTTCCTTCTCATAAATAGCTTTGCTTAAAAACTTTCCCTTGATTGGACGACTTTCAAAAGCAATGGGTCTTTCATCTTGCATTAGAACAACACCAATTCCATTTCCTGAAGCATCACATTCCACAATAAAGGTTTTTGTGAAGTCCGGTGTAGCTAAGACCGGTGCTTGGCACATTGCCTCTTTAAGATGTTAAAGGCCTTTGTTGCTTCCGGAGTCCATGAAAATGAATCTTTCTTCAATAATGTTGTTAGAGGTGCTGCTATTCTCCCATAATTCTTAACAAACTTGCGATAATACCCTGTCAACCCAAGAAATCCTCGCAGATGCTTTATGGATGTGGGGATTTTCCATTCCTTAATGGCTTTAATTTTGCTAGGGTCTACCTTAACTCCTTCATGAGATACAATATGACCCAAATATTCCACCTCCTGGACTCCAAAGAAACATTTGGATCTTTTTGCATATAATTGTTTCTCCTCCAATAGTTGTAGCACCTTGTCAACATGTTCAACATGATCCTTCCAAGACTTGCTGTAGATTAGTATATCATCAAAAAATACTAACACAAATTTTCTAAGGAATGGTTTGAAAATTGAATTCATCAAACCTTGAAATGTTGAAGGTGCATTGGTAAGGCCAAAAGGCATGACCAAAAATTCATAATGACCCTCATGAGTTCTAAATGCCGTTTTCGGAATGTCTTCAATCTTCATTCTGATTTGATGATATCCCGAACGAAGATCCAACTTGGTGAAGTAAATTGATCCATGCAATTCATCCAGTAATTCATCAATGACAGGAATGGGGAACTTATCTTTAATAGTGAGCTTGTTGAGCTCCCTATAATCTGGACACATGCGCCATGATCCATCCTTCTTGTGCACCAATACTACTGGAGCTGAGAAAGAACTTTGACTCGGTTGAATTATACCAGCCTCTAGCATTTCTGCAACCATACGTTCAATTTCACTTTTTTGGACATATGGATATCTGTACGGCCTGATGTTTGGAGGAACACTTCCTGGAATCAGATGAATAGCATGATCATGATCACGCATAGGTGGGAGACCTTTGGGAGTCTCAAATACCTTGGAATGATTGTCCAGGACTTTTTGGAGATCTGGAGAAATAGATGATTCCAATGTGGAAACATCTAGCGAACATAATTGTGCAATTACACCTCTTTGCTCCTTTTTTAGAAGCTTTGTCATGCCATTAGAGCTGATTATCTTTCCTGGTTTCCCTGCAATACCCCTTAATTCAACTTCCTTTCCTTCCACAGAAAATTTCATGAAAAGTTCTTGAAAATTAAAAGCTATTGTACCCAAGGATTGTAGCCATTGGACTCCTAGTACAACATCAGCACCTCCCATTGGAATGGAAAGCATTGGGCTAGTCAATACATATTCTCCCATGGATAGCTTGATATTATGGCACTTTCCAGAACAATTTATTGTTCCTCCATTTGCAATCATCACTTGACACTCTGGTGCTGGATATAGGAAGCAATTCAATTCTTTTGCTACCCTACAATGAATAAAATTGTGGGTGCTTCCTGAATCAATCAACACTATTACCTTTTTCTTCTTGATTTGTCCTTCTATCTTGATGGTTTGAGGAGTGGTAATTCCCGCCAATGCATTACAAGATATGGTCGGATTTATTTTTTCTTCATCTAGGCTTTGTTCCTGGAATATATCCTCTTCTTTTGACCTTTCTTGCTCCTTTTCTTCTTCCTCTTCACAATCTATGTAGAATAATTTCTTCTCAGCACACTTATGACCTTTTGTGTATTTGCTATCACAATTGTAACAAAGCCCTTTTGCTCTTTTTTCTTCCAATTGTGGTGTCAACCTTGTAGGTTGTGGAAGACTATGGGCAACAACACTTCCATCTTTATAGTTGTGAATGGTATGCTTCCTAGTTGCCATAATTTTGCTTTCCATTTTTCTTGCTAACCTGAATGCCTTCTCTAATGAATCAGGTTCCCAAAGGCGCACATCATGTTGGATATTATCCTTTAAAGACCCTATGAACACATCAATCCTATGCTCCTCTGGAATATCTTTTACCCTTATGTTCAATTTTTGGAACTCCTCAATGTGCTCCATTATTGAACCCTTTTGTTTGAGACTTATCAATTGGCTAAAAAAAGTGTTGCTTTTTGTATCCTCATAATGTGCTATCAATTCTTCCGTAAAAATTGCCCAAGTGATAAATTGTTTACGAGAACAAAGCCATTGATACCATACAAACTGATTTGGTTCCAAATATAAAGTTGCCATACGTACCTTTTGTGTGTTTTGCACATTATTGAGATCGAAGAATTGCTCCATCTGTAATATCCATGTGGCGGGATCCTTGCCATCAAACTTCCTCATATCGATTTTTGGAACATGGTGAGTCTTCGATCCAACATTAGAGTCTATGGAATCATGATTAACATTTCTTTTGTTCTCATCATGAGTTTCCTTTAGTACTCTTTCACCCTTAGTGACCATTTCTTGTAGTAACTTATCCATCTTATCATCCATGCCATCAATTTTAGCGTCCATGCCATTCACCTTAGCTTCCATGCCATCCATCTTAGCTTCTACACCTTTCTTTAAACCGTCCATCTTAGCTTCTACATCTTTCCTTAAACCATCCATTTTAGATTCTGTTGCTTTTTGTGCAAGTGACATTTGTTGCACTTGTTCTTGTAATTTTGATATATCATGTAGCATTTCTTCTTCTTCTTCATGAGTCATGCTAGAGCTTTCAGGTTCCTTACTAGGTGTTTGCATTTTCTTTCCTCGGGGCATCAGTTACCGATAATAATTCTCTAATATGCCCTTTGAATTCCTTCAAAATAAATTTTCAAACCAAGCTTAAGCAAAAATTAAAGAAAATCTACACACCTTTTTTCACTTTGTAGGAGCTCAATATTGCCTCTGATGTATCTCTGTACTTTCTGATTATCTAGTTCTGAATTTATGAGCTGTAGTAGCCCTCTGTGTCCTCTTTCCAATGCCACAAGTCTGACCCAAATTGGATTCTCCAAGGAAGAGTTATGCGAAATCTCCCACAGTGACTTGATTATAGACTGGTTCAGTAGAGTGAACTTGTACGACGTGCCACGTGTCACTATTTCAACCTTTGACTCTGAAAAATATATAAAAGAAAACTACAGTCCGTCCTCTTTCTGTACCTTCTTACGAAATTTCAATCCGATTGTCAGAAAGAAAGTTATGACGATTTTCCCCAGGTCACCTGTTTTGAGTGTAATTCAGGAGTCTGCAAAAAGACCAACTTCCTCAGATCATATCTCCGAAAATATCGCGCGAAAAACTCTGAAATTCTGATCCAAGGTTCAGCGCGATTTCTTCTCAAATGGGTTTTTTTTGCGACTTCTGAAACATCACAGAAAAAAAGTTATAGCGAAAATGCCACGATGACCTATTTGGAGCAGCGAAACCCTAGAATCCAAAGCTCTGATACCAAATGTTATGAAACCAGCTCAAGAAAAGATAGAAAAGAAAGATCAACGCCTTAGGATTCAGCCTCTTCGAGGGGGCAACCTCCTTTACATTACATAAATGAACAATTCTTGGATGATACAAATGACAAAACCTCCTTTCTATATATAGGAGTCTAAGGAGTCACAATATAATCCAGCCGACCTAACAATAATAATATAAAGCCACAAAAATAATAATAGAGGGATTCTATGGGGCACAGAAATAACAATATGTGGGTAATAGGGGCACAAAAATATAAATAAGGGGTATAACTACAATAGTAATGAGGTAATCACTAGTATTATAGGGACCCAACATTGGTACTCTCATGGCATATGAGATGAGAGTAGGAAGAGAGAAGTCTGAACCTAAGGAAGTAGCATTCAAAGTATCCAAAAAGGCCAAGGAGCACAAAGATCATCAAGACTGCTCCAACTGTGAATATGATTAGGAGTTGGCTCAATTAGCTAGGAAACTAAAGCGTGACTCAGGAAAATATAAAGGGAAGTTTCCCTTTAAATGTTTTGACTATGGAAGAGTTGGACATTTTTCATCCAAATGCCCTTACAAAGAAAAGGTTGAAAATGAAGATGATCAGAAACTTGGAAACAAGTCTTAGAAACATCAGAAGAAAAAGTTCTATAAGAAAAAGGGGTTCTACTCCAAAGAGGATAGATAAACTCCAGAGTCAGATAGTGAAAGCTCTTCAGAGGATGATTCAGATAAGTAGTTACTAATGGGTTTTGGAATAGACTCCAAGAAACAAAGTATTATGGACTTTGAAGAGGAAGAAGAAGAAGGAGGAGGAGTGGACTTTGAAGGGGAATTCATGAGTGCTCTTGATGAGTTAAGGAAATCAAGGAAACATAATAAGAAGTTGAAGGAATAACTACAATGCACTGAAGAAGGTATGTATAACTCTAATAATGAGGAGTTTGTTTATAAAAAATAAAATCTTGAAGAAGCTATTAAGAGAAAATATAGTTTAGTTCTTCTACTAGAAGAAAAAAAAGGAACATGTGAGAAACTAGAAGAAGAGAACAAGCAATTAAAATAGGAGTTTCTCAAGATAAGGAAAGAAACAATCTAAAAAAATTTCAAAGATGAAATTTTGTCTTTGAAAGTTAAACTAGAGGAAGCTAAATGAAAGGAAGAGGTTCTTCAAGATTTGATCCATGAATGGGAAGAGAACTGCCAGAGTCTTGAGGCAGAGGTTGTCTCTTTAAGAACAAACCTTGAGGGAATAAAGACCGAGAAGGGTTTAAATGAAAATTTTGTAGAAGGCACAAGGAAAGTAGATCAGATTCTAAATAGAAAAAGGCCCTCGGGAATCAAAACAGGTCTGGGATACTCAAAGACACATGAATATTCTATGGAAAAGATAAAATTAAGGTCCACAGGATTCAAAGAACCATAGAGCTATGTGAAGAAGCATCAAGGAATAATCAATGAAGACAAAAGAGTAGTAGGGCCAAGAGGAGACCATCAATGGAGAATAAATCAACAATCCAGATAACCAAGGTACCTTCATGCAAAAACTCATAAGTATTCCAACAATAGGCATGCCTATTTATTTTATGGTCATTGTTATAAGTGTCATATGTTTGGACATAAAGCTGTTGATTGTAGAAGGATTGAAGTTGAAAGAGAAGATATCCTAGATATAATAAGTATAATAATTTTAGATCTCAAAACTTTCCTCTCAGAGATCAAAATATCTTCTCTCCCCTGTTAAGCGAAGTAGAATGCTTCAAATGTAATAATTTTGGGCACAAAGAAAGTGAGTGCAGAAGTAGGTTTGAATACCTATCTAAGTTCCAAAATATTAGACAACCATCTATCCAAAATGATAAGGGGAGATAGAAATGAAAGACTAAAAAGAGAATGCAGTGTGGACTAACTCTATTAGCGCATAATGAAGAGAAAAAATGGTATGTGGATAGTGGTTGTTCCAAGCATATGACTGGGGATAAAAGAAAATTTATGTCGCTAAAAGAAAAGGATAGAGGAAACAATGTCACCTTTGGAAACAATGCTCCAGCAAGAATCAAGGGTAAAGTCATAGTCAGTCTTGATCAAAAGACAAAAGAAAAAATGTGCTGTATGTGGAAGGTCTCAAGAAAAATCTTCTTAGTGTTAGCCAAATGTGTGATAATGGCTATGATGTGACCTTTCGATCCAAGGACTGTGAGATTTGCAACATGAAGAATGGAAATCTGGTGGGAAAAGCAATCAGAACCCACAATAATGTATATGTGTTTGATGATTCCATAGTTAACTGCTATTTAAGAAAAATGAATGAAGCATGATTGTGGCACAAGAGGCTTGGCCATATGAATTTTGACAGTTTGATAAAAGTCAACAAGCTAGGAGCTGTGAGAGGATTACTGAGACTGTCAAGGCCTAATAAATCAGTATGCAAGTCAAGCCAATTTGTCAAGCAAACTAGGACTCATTTCAATTCAAAAGAGTTATCCTCATCTAGAACACTAGAGCTCATTCACAGATATTTGTGGCCCAAATAGAGAAAAAATCCCAAAAGGAGAAAGGTATTTCATGTTGCTCTTTGATGATTTTACCAGGGATACTTGGATTATGCTCTTGAAAGAAAAGTTTGAAGCATTTAATTTTTTTTAAAGATCAAGTATAAAGTGAGAAATACTTAAAGATAAAATGCTTAAGATTAGACAGAGGAGAGTACACTTCAAGCGAGTTCAAATAATTTTGTGAAGGACATGGAATTAGAAGGAAGTATTTAGTGGCTAGAACTCCACAACAAAATGGAGTAGTGGAGAGAAAGAACAGAACAATCCAAGAAATGGCTAGAGAAATGTTGGATGAAGTAGATGTGTCTCACATCTTTTGGGGAGAAGCAACACAGGCATCAATGTATTTGTCAAACAAAACTCAACTCAGACCTAATAGTAATAAAACTCCCTATGATTTGTGGAAGGGAAGACTTGCATCAGTTAAACACCTCAAGGTGTTTGGGAGCAAGTTCTTTATCAAAAGGAATGATAAGAATCCTGTAAAGTTTGACTCTCGCGTTTATGAGGGAATATTACTCGGGTACTCTGCTTGAACTAAAGGATATAAGTGTTGCAACAACCGGAAAGAAGATTGAGGATTGCATTTATGTGATAGTAGATGAAATAGCTTCACAACCCGAGTCCTCTAAAAGGAATATGAACTCAGATGGTGAAGAAAATCCAGATATGAGGTCCGCATATCTAGAAGAAACAAATTCATATAGTGAAGGCGAGGAAGCATGCACAACTCCAAGGCCAAAGACACCTTCCAGGTATGTACAAAGAGAACATTATGAGAGTTAGATACTTGGAGATCAAATACATGGTGTTAAAACCAGGGTAAAACTTGTTAGAAATTCAAGTTGTGCAAATCTGGCTTTGTTGTCACAAATTGAGCCCAAGAATCTCATCCAAGCAAGTGAGGAAAAGTTCTGGGTAAAAGATATGAATGAAGAACTTGACTAGATTGAAAATAATTACACTTGGGAGCTAGTTCCAATACCTAAAGAGAAGAATTTCATTGGAATAAAATAGGTTTTCAAAAACAATGTGAATGAGCGGGATCAAATAATTAGAAACAAGGCGCGATTGGTCTGCAAAGGGTATGCCCAAATAGAAGGGGTAGATTTCAAGGAAACCTTTACACCAGTAGCTATACTGGAAGCTATTTGAATTTTTCTTGCCCTTTCCAGTCATAAAAACATCAAGATATATCAGATGGATGTGAAGTTCGCATTTATCAATGGAGATCTGGAAGAAGAAGTTTACATTGAGCAGCCAAAATGATTTATGCTCACCACAGATGAAGGGTTTGTATGTAAACTAAAAAATTCCATATAGGGAATCAAACAGGCCCCCAGATCTTGGTATATAAGGATGGATATATACCTTCAGCAACAAGGCTCTAACAAAGTTATTGTTGATAACAATTTATACATAAAACATGAAGGCGACTATCTACTAATTATAGTAATATAAATGGATGCCATAATCTTTGGCAATGACATGGAACAATTGGGGCATCAATTCACAAAATGTATGCAGTCAGAGTTCAAAACTTCCATGATCATGAGCTATCTTTCTTCTTGGGATTGCAAATCTCTCAGTCACCGAGTGGAGTGTTTATCTCCCAATCCAAACATCTTCGAGAAACTCTAAAGAAGTTAAGAATGGAAGATTGCAAGATAGTGAGCACACCTATGGTTACAGGCTGAAAATTGTGTAAAGAGGATGAGACACCACTCGTAAATCAGATTGAATATAGATCCATGATAGGAAGCTTGTTGTATCTTACAACTTCAAGGCTAGACATCATGCAAGTTGTGGGTCTTGTGTTAATTTTTGCAACTTTAGTCAAATTATGCCTTAGACAAATCAAATGACCAAGATAATGATTGCATTAGATTCCTCTTTTCAAGAGGACCAAAATCGACCTAAATATCATCCAGTTTTGTCAAGCAGAAGTTGAGTTTTGAATTATTTTATTCATACATGTATTAAAGAATGGGTCGACCCTAACCACATGTGTAATTGCTTGGGTTAGCCTTAACCCCAAGTGGCCCCTCAGGAAATCCTATAAATAGAAGAGACCTTAAGCTCATTTGGACACATTCGATCAAGTTATCTTCTCTTATATTTTGTCTTGGTTCGCACAAGTTCGATGGAAGGAGTTCATACAAGGGTCCGAAATCACAAGAATGAGGTTCGTTTTAAGTTAGAGTTTTCTAGTTTCTAGACGTTGGCACAAAAGAAGGAATTTTAGTCCCTAGATACTGGCACACAGTGGTCATGACAATGTCTAGAGAGCCTTGGATGCTGACACAGAGGCTTATGGAGTGTCAAGGGATTCAGAGATAGATCTGGAGGTGTCAATCCCTGGACACTCGCACAGAGTGATCCTGAGAGTGTCCAGGCTGTCCCAGACACATGCACAATAACTACATGGGAGTTTCCAAGGGTTTTTGGGTAGATCTACTAAGTTGGTCCTCGAACGCATGCAGATAATGGCCTGGGAGCTTCTTGGCTACCATAAACTCTCACACAACTCCTCCTCCATGTGTCCGAAACTCAAATATGAAATTTCTGTATTCTGAAGTTTCTGCTCAGTGATAGCAGTATTCAATAGTGTTCGGCATAGTGATAACAATATGTAATAGTTGACTTCAGTCTGTGACAACACATTACAACCATCGGTATGCAGGTTTTTATTTCAAGCATGATTAGATATGTTTCATGGATATCATAGTTGTTTTGTTACATAGATAAAGTTATGGATCATTATACTCTCTTTTGATGTATCATTTGATGATGATCTAAGAAGAAGAATATTTGCAAGCGTTTTCCCCATAGTGGGTTTTGCCCTGGTCTCAGGCCAATCATGGTGTCTCTATGTGTGTGCATGCTTTTCTTCTACTGTTCCGTTTAGTTCTGCTGCATTGATGATGATGACGATGTTTTTCTTTCTATATAATTGCATATGATGATGAATAATGGTGTAGATTTAAATAATGTAATGATGATATCGGGTGAAATTAATGTATTAATGATGACATGAAATTATCAAAGCAAAGAACAATACAACCCTATGAAAAATTAACATGGTATTAGAGTTGGGATGAAGAAAAGCCATGAATATCACCCTGATGTTGACACCTTTGATGGAAGATAGAAGAGGATGGTGGAGACCTAAAAGAATTCTAAGGTTTGAAGAAAACCCTAGGAAACTTGATTATTAGGGTTTGATGGATTCTATGAGGTTAGGGTTTGAGAGAAACCCTAGATTATGGAACAATATGAGATATGAAACCTAGCTGGTCAATGTGAAGATGCTCAAGCATTTGTGGGAGATTTGATGAAGCCCTAGATGTGATAATCCCTAACAAACTTGGTTGGACAACTGAAGGCAACATTAGTATATGGACCATGGACATTGATGACTCTTGAAGGTTGGTTCAAGTGGGAGAGGATCACCTCTCATTGAAGATAAGTATTTCTCGACTTATGATGCCTCTTACTTTTGTTTAGATTCGTGGATCTGATTATTATGATTATTGTTTGTACTTCCTGTTAGCGCTTGGAATTCACCTAGTCTGAGATAGACAAACTCTCAAGGCTACATCAAACCATTTCACCTCGTAGCTAGCCCTACGAGGTATGAGAAGGCTCTCTCGGGTAAGATTCGATAGATCTTTCAATATGATTAGGCTGACCAATTAATAATAAAGATTTTAGGCTAGTAAATTGATAAGGGGGTTGATTTAATGATTTTTTGGGGTTTTTGGTGGCAATTGGTGGAAGTGCAATTCAAGGTGCGGGGATTGAGCACAGTTTTCATAGGGGGATCTAAGGGGCAAGGTAGGAATGAGTGCTGATGCCTTAATCTGAGATGGATGATCAGAGATGATAGAGGAGAAGCTAAAGAGGGCAAACACACAATTCGAATCCTCTCTAGACAGTAGAAAACATTAAAATTGAACAAACTAAAAAGCTGAGCATGTCAAAACATGAGTTCAAACTTTACCACTTCATCTGTCCAATTTAGAAGCATAAGAGAGATGTGAAACACATAAACAAACTTACAAGAACATGTAGAGAACACACCATCAACAATCAGATCCACAAGAATCCTCAAAGATGTCTGTAAAACCATGGCTTTCTTTGCCTTCAATTGCAGAAATAGATGCACAATATACAATAAAGCTTCCTTACACAAGAGTCCAACCATCAAAATGAGAAGGAGAGAGCATAATATAGACCATTTAGACCATCTAACTCCTTTCCCCACCTCTAGGGGTCGAGCTCAGCTTTCTAGGAGCAGTTTGAACAAATTCTAAACTAAGAACTAGAAAATAGGCAGCCAAACAACTTGCCTCTATTACTTAGCTAACTCATCCATGCATTAATTTTTCACTTTTTACATCATGGAAGCTTCTAGAAGGGTAAAGAAAGATAAAATCTACCAAAGTGCCATGAAAATATTACATTCATCCATCATCTACAAGTAAAAATGGTCAACCATAGTCAAAACAGTGTTTGTTGACCGAAAATGGCAATTCTGGCAAATCTGGAAGTTCTGGTCGCGCCCCTGGAAGTTCTGGTCGCGCCCCTTTACAACTGTTTTTGAGTGGGTTCAACTGGTCCAAATCAGGTGCAAGATGGCTCATTGGAAAGCTTGGCCTGTCTACTTTCCATCCCAAGTAGAATTTCTGAATTTGGTGTTGATTTGACCCCTCAAAAATCATTTCTCCCAAGGTCACTTTCTGCAACTCAAAAAGTGGGCAGAAAGTCATTTTTTAGGTGTATTTTGAGCTTTTGGAGGCTCAAAACTCAAAATCAGGCTTCTCCCAAGTATTGGTAATTTTTCTTTTTGAATGCCCTTTCCAAAAATGCCAAGTTTGCAAAATTCCGAGCAGTCCTCCAAAATGGTCTCAGCCGGGGTGAGACCAAACCGTGGGAAAAACCTGTAATTTTACCAAAAATTTCCAAAATGCTCCAAAATTCTCAAAATTTTCACATTTTGATGCTAGATCAAGGCTGATCAGTACCATGATGAGTGAGGGAGGCTTCAGCCAAGATACGGAGCGGATTTGTCCTTTTCCTCCTCTTCCGGGCCTCCGATAGCTTTCTTTGGAGAATTTTCATTCTCGCCTTGCAAACATGTAATCTTGCCCAGTAGTGTGTCTTCATGTTTCGGAGCAGCTCTTTGTCACGGTTTGCCTTGTCTAACAGTCCCTCCAAGCGCCAATTTGCTCGGATGAGCAATAACTCTCTATCCTTGGGCAGTGGGTCCCCAGGCCTCCTGCGGTTGATGTCTCGGTCGGTTCGAATCTTCCATAGCTCTTCCAACTCTTTCTCTGTCTCCAGCTGTTTGGTCCGCTGCTCTAGATAGGTGATGGCCCACTGAGCCATCTCCAGCTTCCGCTGCAACACTAAGTTCTCCTCCTCTCTCTTCCTGATGAGCTCATAGAAATCTGAAGAGGAAGGAGAATGAGCATCACGACCAGTGAAATCATCATGTGCCTCGCCAACTGCCTCATCCTCAACCATGGGCTGCTTGCCCTCTCGTACTGCCTGTGCCGATGAAGAAAGCGAGGCCCCTTCCACCTGGTGTGGAGATAACACTCGCTGCTCTGATGATGAAGACGAGACCCCTTCCACTGGCTGTAGAGAAAGTACTCGTCGGGCTGCTGCAAATAAGGTCCTGTGACCTCTCTGATATGTGACCCGAGGAGAAGAAGCCATGTGTCTCGGAATGCTGGTCTCGGGCTGATGTGATGGCCCTCCCTCCTCATGAACTGCCTCTGGCTCTGGCTGTGGCTGTGTGAAGAACTCACGGGAGATAAAATCTGCCCAAGAAATGCCCTGCTGGCTCAGCTGATGAGAAACAACCAACTGGATAAGACCATGATGACATAGGCTCCGAAGCTGCTGTGCTGGGGTCTGTCTCCGAAAGATAGAGACCATCCTCTAAGTGTCGTGAAATAAGTATGCCGAGATGTTCATCATCCTCACTCTGGTGAAGTGCATCAGCATGCGGATATGACAAGAAAATACCCGTGAGAATCTCCCCTCGCATGTGAGGTAGTGCATAATGAGTTTCATGATATCTATATACTCTGCTCGGAGGAACTTGATAGGAAAGTTCCTTGACAAGTTATGCACATGGATAGGCCTGACATATGGCTCATAGTATACTAGGTCCAGCCACTTGCGCTTCGGCCACACCTCACCCACATTGGGTATCCCGATAGCCTCTGTGATAGCCTCTGGAGAAAACACAAAATTCACCCCTGCAAGGGTGACCTGCCTGTCATGGAGATGTAGGACAAACAACCGGGCCAACTCTCTGTGATGCTGAATGTGTGACAGCCTCTCACAAAACTGATAACAAGCCATATGCTAAAAACAAGCCACTGCCAATGGGCAAGCCTGCAACTCTGTCAATAATGTGGGCTCTTCCCTCCTATGGTGACCACCCTTGCCTCCCCTACGAGGTCTCTGCTGTATCTCAATCTCAGTAGATGATGATCGGTCATCACCTTGCTCATTAGTCTCGGTGGTTGACATGGTGTTATTGAGCAAGGTGGAATAAACAAGTCAAAATGACCGCTGCCCTGCCTGCAAAATGCTGTGAAGTATGCTGTTTTCAAGGGGAAACATCATGAGGGATATGTTAGGGGAGGGAATTTAAAATATAGGAAAGGGAAAAAATATATATATAAACAGGGAATTCTGAAGGAAAACATCACATAATGCTAAACATGTCATTCCATATTTCAACATTTGCAAATTAATACCTTATTTAGGGAAACTGTGATTTTTTTAGCACCAAGGGAAAGGACAATAAAAATCATCATGATGGAGGGGAGGATGTCATAAGCATAGGGGGATAGGGCAGCATCATCCATGTACAAGAAACAGGCAGCTCATTTTCAATTTGTTTTCACTGTCATTGAGGAGCACACTTTGTTTTTCATAATTTCAAAATGACCATTTGATGCTTTGGGAAACAGGGATTTAGGGTTTCTGATTGTAAGAGGAAGGGAAGGGGTTGTTGTGATCATTTTACAGTGGAAGGGAGAGGGGATTGTATCTGGGAATGAGGGAAAATAGAGGATATTAGGGACTAGGTTTAGAGGGACAACGGAACCCTCAACAAAGTCTGCTGCCAATCAATTTTTGTAACAGCAATTTATTTAAAACAGAGGCAGCCTTATTTTTTCATTTGCCATGAGTAATTAAGGTTTCACTGTGTGATTTGATCATAGGGAGGGATATTCAATTGCCTAGGAAGTTTAACTGAAGGGACAAGCAATTGAATTAGGGTTTACATAGGGAATTAGGTAGGGGAAAAAGATACCATGTTACTGCAAACCCTAACCACTGCAAGTCTGATTTCTTTGATGACTATGCAAATGAAATTTTGTCATGACCTTATTTGATCTTTGAAGTCTTTGACATATACACAAGATGACATTTTCCTTTATTTTTCTAAGGCTATGCAAAATGGCAAATTTCACTGTTTTTACAATTTTTTGAGTGCATGCCTTGTCATCACTTTTCTATTTGTTTTTTACCATGTTTTCTTTTCATTCACTGCTGTACATTTACATAGGCATTTTGCTGTGTTACTAGTGCTTAGGGTTTGATCATTATACATGGGGAAAAGGTAGGGTTTATAGGGTTTGAAAGGACTAGGGTTTGCAAATGATTTAGGGGTAGGATTTGTATAAGATTGGGGGTAGGGTTTGAGTATTGTTTGCAAATGAGATTAATGATAATGACATTTTAACACCTGTGATTAATCATGGGAAAATGAATGGAAGGGAATAAGGAATAAAACACCTTGAATAACAAACAAAACTACCAAAGCATATGCTTGCAAAAACCTCAAGCCAATTTAACCTATTCTTACATTGACTTCTTGCATGAATTTTATGACCATAATCCACCTTTGAAATCATGACACATTTCAAAACGATGTGATGGAGGCATACCTTCAAACCCACGAGCAAAATTTGGTGAAATTCGGGAGTTTGGGTGAGTTTCTGGGCAGACAGAGTTTTTGGTCGCGCACGCTCTGAGAATGGTCGCGCTCCTCCGTTTGGTCGCGCCCGTGTTATTTAACACTGTGCGTTGGCCTCCGTTTGGTCGCGCCCACCCAGGTGGTCGCGCACACCTGTGGTCTGGTCGCGCACCTTCCCAAGTGCTGAAACTTGCAGAAAATTGCCACGAATTGCCTCCTTAGCCTCTAGCACGAATTTTTGACTTTCATTTGCACAATAAGAGTGACTAGAGAGGGAAATTAGCTTTTATAGGTTCATTTTAAAAAAAAATTAACTTTAGAACCCACTTTCTAATGTTTTGAACTTGCTTTTCTCTTTAACACTGTTTAGAGTCTTTCTGTCTTGAAATAAGCTCTTTGGATGCGTTTGACTCCGTTCTTTTTGCAGGTTGACCGCCTGATGGACTGTAGTGAAGGAACCAGGGTTGTTGCCGGCACTTTTACAAATTTTTGAAAATTTCTTTATTTTTTCAAATTCCACATGGCCTTGGACTTAAAAACAGGGTTTTTTAAATCCAAGGCATAAAATGAGCTGTAGCTGAAGGATAATGAAACATATGTACAAAACTCCTTACGGCTTGCTGGGCACTTACTGACCATGACTCATGACCTTGAAATGATTTTGACTCATAACCCTAGACCTAAGACCATGGGACCTCAAGACAAAAATAAGAACAAGCATGACTCAATTACATTGTTATATGACCTGATCCAGCAAAGCCAAGAAGGGGACCAAGACCAGCTCCTCCATTCAGTGTTATGGCATGCCTAGCGGGATGCAAAACTGACACTGATGAGACACCTATAAATGCATATGCAAAGAGTTATTGATCACTGATGGAGGGCTCAAGACCGACACTAACATTGGCTCCAATGGGGATGGTAGCTCCTTAGAGGTGCCAAGAACCTCAGACCTCTAGGGAGAGCAGACCAGTGCTTTATTCATTGGGCAACGGAGTCAAGTAGTACAAAAATAACCATACTCAAAAGACTTTATTTGACTTTGACCATAAACTGAAAACTTTCAAAGGACTATGACTCAAACAAATTGACTTTTTGCAGAAAATAAACAAACTGAAATCCCACACCAACCAATCTTCATGCTTGGAATTATAGCCTTCACTTCGGGCCCCAAACCAAGAATGAAAGATCAGTTCACGCTTGCTGTAGTAAAGTAAAATGATATGTACAATGAAGATGATTTAGAGCAGCGTTGTTCAAACATGATATCTCTTGAGAAGCCGGCCATTCACCGACCCACCGGGACATTCATCGCCATTCAACTCCTTAAGAAGGAAAGCATTAGGACCACGATATGCAGCAATCTTAAAAGGACCTTTCCACAGATTATCAAACTTACCGTGTTTACCTTTGTCCTCGTTTCGAGCATCCCATCTCAAAACAACATCTTCTAGCTGAAAATTTTCTGATTTTGCCTTCTTATCATAAATCTTCTTGATACGTTCTTGCAGCTTCAAAGAGTTTTGGAGGACTTCTTCCCTTGTCTGCTGTAGGTGGACCATTTGACTGATTCTCCGTTGCATTGGATCCATGTCTTCTCCCGTTTCTTGGATTAACTTTGCGACCGATACACTAAGTGAT
Source organism: Pinus tabuliformis (assembly GCA_031772625.1). Lineage (NCBI taxonomy): Eukaryota > Viridiplantae > Streptophyta > Pinopsida > Pinales > Pinaceae > Pinus > Pinus tabuliformis. The sequence continues at coordinate 1,704,176,248 of CM062819.1, forward strand.
GTAGGAAAAACTGCATCAACCCCGTAAACAATCTCAAATGGCGACATTCCTATTGATCTCTTTTGGCTCACCCGATCAGCCCACAGTGCATTGACCAACTTCTTGTGCCAACTTTTCTTGTTGATCTCCAGCATCTTTTTGATAATGTTTACTAGTGATTTATTTGATGATTCGGCCAGCCCATTACCTTGCGGATGATAAGCGGTGGAGTGACCCAAACTGATATTGTACTTATAACAAAAATCCACCATCTTATTTGACTTGAAAGCAGCTGCATTATCCGTGATCAATTTGAATGGACAGCCAAAACGGGACAAGATATTAGTTTCAAGAAAGGAGATAATTACCGAGTCTGTGGCCTGCCGAGTAGGAATTGCTTCTATCCACTTGGTGAAGTAGTCGGTAGCAGTCAAAATCCATCTATGTTTCCCGGATGAAGCTGGGTGTATTTCACCAATGAAATCAAGGCCCCACTGCTGAAAAGGTGCACTAATTTCCACCGGCTTGAGTGGCAATGGCTGCAATCTTTGTTTCCCTTGAAATATTTGGCACTCATGGCAGCTCTTCACCGCATTGTATACATCAGAAAAAAGGGATGGCCAATAGAAACCAGCTCTCAAAATCTTGTTGGCTGTAGTTTTCCAAAATAAATGACCTCCACAATCACCTTTATGGAAGTCTTCTACCGTTGCTTTCGCTTCTTCTTCAACCAAACAATTCAGTAGGATGCCTCCGGGATCTTTCCAATACAATGCTGATTTCATGATGCAAAACTTAGCGGCCTTCAATTTCAAAGTCCTTGCTTTGTTCTTTGACATTCCAGGAGGCGCGGACACATTCTGAAGTACATACACTATATCAGCATACCAAGGAGAATTAATGAAAATGTCTGATACCTGAACCGCTGAATTTTCTCCTTCACCATCGGACAAGGCTGCAATCAAGTTGATGTCAAGCGCATGTAGGTTTGTTTCAGCCATTAGTTTAGCAAGTCCTTGTCCTTTAACTAGCTTGGTTGGCTTGATTTCAACATCATACTCCAAGAGAGCAGCAATCCACTTGCCTCTCCTACCTTCCGGCTCTATTTGTACCAAGACATCCTTTACCACTGCACTAGGAACATAAGCTAAGACATGAGAATGAAGAATATAAACCCGGAAATCTTTCAATGCCTTAATCAGGGCCAGCGCTTGTTTCTCAATGATGTTATATTTTAATGCCCCATCTCTAATGATCCGGCTGAAAAATGCAATTGGCCTTTCAACACCCTCTCTTTTTTGCATCAAAACTGCTGCTAGTGTATGCTCGGAAGCGAAAGAAAACAATATGAAATCCTGAGTATAATCAGGGCTGATTAAGGTCGGGGCTGAAGACAAGATTACCTTGATTAAATTGAAGGATTTGACTGCCTCTTCAGTCCATTTGATCTCGCTGTCCTTCCGAAGCATGTTGGTCATTTCTCTTAAGTGCTCTGCAAGATTAGGAATGAAGCGACGCAGAAAATTCAATTTACCGTTAAAAGATTGTATCTCCTTCTTATTTCGGGGCTGTTCTAACTGCTGAATTGCCTCCACTCTTGCGGGATCAATACGTATACCATCTTTGGAAATGATATGTCCCAACAATTTACCTTCACTCATGGCGAAGAGACTCTTTTTTGGATTTAAAGAGATGCCATATTTTCTGCATTTTTGAAAAACTTTCGTCAAATGAAAAAGATTCTCCTCATCGGATTTAGAAAATACCGTTAAGTCATCAAGATAAACAACTAAAAATATGTCCTTTTCATTTGCAAAAGCCATGTCCATAGCTTGCTGAAATGTTGCACCTGCATTCTTTAAACCAAAAGGCATTTTAGCATAATGAAATGTTCCCCAAGGTGTAGTGAAGGCTGTCTTATCACGGTCATCCTCATGGACTAGGATCTGATTGTAGCCGGAGTATCCATCCAACAATGACATCTTGGAGGCACCTACTACTCGCTGCAATATGTGATCCATCTTTGGCAGCGGATAGTTATCTTTGAGAGATACCTTGTTCAAATTTCTAAAATCTATGCATAACCGAATCTCACCGGTTTTCTTCCTTACTGGCACTAGATTAGAAATCCAATCTGAAAAGCGAACGGGAACTATAATTCCAGATTGATAAAGTCTATTTACCTCTTTTTCAATCAAGGGCAGCAACTTGGGATTGATCCTCCGCAACTTCTGCCGAAAAGGTTTCTGATTTTGTTTGATTGGAATAGTGTGTTGGATTATGCTTGTATCATAAGTCTTTAGATCTGAATAATCCCAAGCGAATACATTAGTAAATGATGACAGCAATCTAATGTATTGATTCTTTACCTTGGGTGGCAGGGCCTTCGATAATTTCACCATCTTTGGATGTTCCACTGTCCCAAGGTTGACATTTTCCATACCTTCTTCGGTTGGCATCAAAGTTGGCTTGCGAGCCACATCGTCTTGATCAAAAAGCTCTTCTAAAGGAATCAGCCCCTTTGGAATATGATTGTCTTTCAGCTGCAAAACATCCATTTGATTTATTCCTTCAGGCTCCATGTCAATTGAGATTTCTTCAAACTTACCTTCTCCATGCAAGAAGTCTTTGATTTCCTCATCATCCTGAAAGACTTGCCAATTCCTTTGGTTGTCCGGGATTGTGGGGCGGTGTTTTACATAGATTTCAAACTTGTTACTCGAATTCATTGGTATCTTTAAATTGCTTGCTGCCTTAGCCAAAGCATCGGCAACTCCATTTTGTATCCAGGGTATGCATGTTAAAGTATGCTCTGAAAACCGCTTCAAAATGTCTAGAACAACATTGCGATAAGCCCGCATACGAGGATGTTTAGCTTGAAATTCCCCCTTTACTTGTTTGATCACTAACTCGGAGTCGCCATAAATTGCTATCTTCTTTGCTTTTAATTTCCGGAGGATTTTCAAACCAGCTATAAGGGCCTCATATTCAGCTTCATTATTTGAACAATCAAAAGCCAATTTATAAGAGCAAACTTGTACCTTACTTGGAACTTGTTTAGAGACTGAAAATGGGCTGCGGATCCATACGCCAATGCCTGCTCCATCGCTGCCCACTGCCCCGTTGAAATCCATGGTCCAAAGACCATCTTCATCATCATCCAAGGGCTGTACTTGTGATGTTGTTTCAGTCATGACTTGCTGTCCATTTATCTCAGCAATTGACTTTATGACAGCAGCCTTTTCTTTGCTTTCCGTTCTCAATACTTCTCTAACATCTTCAGCAATGCCTGGGATATCTTCTATCTGAACTAATTGACTATTTACTTCATTAAAACTATCAGCAAATAAAACATAGGACTCTAGATCTGTCTGTACATAGTTTACAGGATGATTTACCGGTTTTTCCTTGCTTGTAATCATATACTTCATCTTTTGCTCTCGATAGACTTTCCTCATTTGTCCAAACACCGGAATAGTGGCATATGAAAAGTCCAGCTGTAAAGTGCCTTTGAGTTTTGACCCCCATGACCTTGAAAGAAGCATGCCAAACCTTGGCGGAATGTCCGCTACTACCACATCCATCAAGAGATTCTTTGCGGGAATTTGATCCAAGCTAACAACTAAATCTTTAATCAGATCGATGCATCTAACTCGGCTGGAATCAAATGAGTATAGATCATGGTAGTTACGAGTTATATCAAGTCCCAACTTCTCCATTATTGCCTTGGGCATTAAATTGTGTGATGCTCCCGAATCGAACATAGCATTATGAAGCACATAATCATGAATTCTCAAGCTGATATAGAATGGCGGGACATCGCTTTCCGGTGACTCACCATTGAGAGCTGGCCCAAAGATCAATTCCGGCTGATCATCCTCCACATTAACCGCATCTAACATTGGATCAGTATTGAACATCTTAGAAATTTGTGCTCTGTAAGTAGTGTTCTTCATGACTTCTGTAAGTGGAATGGACAATTTCAATTTTGAGACTTCATTCTCAATGCTGAATGCTTGACTTCTCTCACTTTCTTTGGCCGGATTATCTCTTTTTTCTGCTCTATCTTTAGGTACATTTGATGGCTGATCCATCTTGTTTGCTGGAGCTGTTGGGGCTGATGAAGAATCCATGACTTCTTTACCCTTTCTTTGTGGAACAGCAGCACCATTCTTTGCCGCATTTTCTGCCTTCTTTTGAAGTGGATGTATAGGTACTGTTCGGTTTCTCAGCTGTCTCTCTTTGCCTTGTTGAGCTGATAAGGCATGTAGATAACCTCTTTGATATTCCTCAGACTCATCTTGAAGTGCCACATCATTAGATAGAATGTAATGCTCATCTTGAGGTGCATAAGCATTACTTACCAGCTCATCTTCTTCCGTGATGAAAGTGGGCATATCATCGGGAGTGAAAAAATGATTTTCTTCACCGGGACCTTCACCCTCATCTTCAGATTCTTGAGTGACATAGTTTTGCTGAAATGGGGGTTGGATCGGTTGCTGTACTGCCACCTCTTGTCCTCGTGGCTCCCGCTGTTTTATCCTATATTGGGGCTGCTGTTGTTGGCCTCTAAAGTTCGGATTTCGAACTTGCGGTTCCGGTTTGCCAAGACTGAGATTTTGGAGTGCCTTTGAAATATCTTCAACTTTCCGAAGAACTTGAGAAGTAGATGGAATATCCTCCTTGATTGTGACCTTCTTTTCCGCTTTCATTCTTGCCCGTTTATCATTCAGATTAGCCTCTACACTTACCGCAATTTTTTGCATTTCCTCCAAAGAAGGAGGATCTCGGTCCCGTAGCGAGTAGGCCATTTCCGGATCGAAACCATCCAGGAACTTCAGCAAGGCAGATTTTCGAGATGGCTTAAGATCATCTGGTATAGCATTATACACTGCATTAAATCTTATGATGTAGTCTTGAACGGACTCGCCCGGATTTCTCTTAAGGTTGTTATATTCGGCATTGATTTGCAGCGGATCCTTTCTGATTTCCCATCTGTCCAAGAATTGTGTTTGAAGTGCTTCCAAAGAGACAATACTATTTGCTCTCAACCCTCTGAACCATTTCCGGACCTCTCCTCCAAAAGTCTGAACGAACAACCTCATGGTAACATCTTCCTCATCCAATTCATACAGATCAAAAAAGGTAGTCATCCGGTCAACATGCTGCTGAGCTGGGACACTCTGTGGAGTGCCATCAAACATTGGTATCTTGCTCTGGTAGTCAGCTGGCATGTCATGAAGGTTTGCAGGGAGAACAAGGGGAGCAAATCGGGCAGCCATGACTCTAGGCGGGGGAGGTGGAGGAGTAGAAGGAGTATGAGGAGGAGGAGGTGGAAGTATAATAACAGGGTTTGTGATAAGGGGAAGGGATGTTTGCGGAGATAAAGGTGATGATGGAGTTTGAGGTGTAGATGGAGGTGAACCAACAGGGGTATCGGGAAGTGTAACTATAGGTGAAATAGGTGAAATAGAGATGAAAGGAGGGAAAGAAGCTTGATGAGCCGTGAGGGAAGTTTGAAGATTTTCAGCTTGATCAATAGTAGACCCAATATGATCAGATATGTTTTCAATAAAATCAACAAGAGTTGAAGCATGTATACTACTTTGAAGATGCCGCAAAATATAAGATTCAACCACTTTGTTATGCCTTTCGAGGTCAATCACAGCTGCAAAGTCAGGATCAAGAACCAAAGTATCGAGTGCACTTTCAGATTTAGATTTAAACAATGACAATTCAAAATCCTCGTCGAAATCAAGATCTTCAAAATATTTAATTACAGCAGGCGATGAGTTAGATCTAACAATCAATTTTGAATCAGAAGCCAGCTTGTAAATACAAATAAACGAGGAAAGGAAAAAAAAAAAAAAAAAAAAAACTCAGCCAAATGGAAACGCTTAGCTTATCATCTGAAACTTAGAGTCCATAATGATACTGGGATAAAGATGTCACTGAAGCGCTATGTTCACAAATCCCACGGAGATAGACTGAAGCGGCGTTTATCTACTAACGCTGATGTAAAACAAGAGCGTTTTCGAAGGCTTCTGGCGTAACTTCAGGCTCCGTCTAAGACTTATGAAACAACACACTCAATGAGCAAAGATTTAGATGTTCTACCCCAGTGGAGTCGCCAATATGTTAGCGCTTGGAATTCATCTAGGCTGAGATAGACAAACTCTCAAGGCTACATCAAACCATTTCACCTCGTAGCTAGCCCTACGAGGTATGAGAAGGCTCTCTCGGGTCAGATTCGATAGATCTTTCAATATGATTAGGCTGACCAATTAATAATAAAGATTTTAGGCTAGTAAATTGATAAGGGGGTTGATTTAATGATTTTTTGGGGTTTTTGGTGGCAATTGGTGGAAGTGCAATTCAAGGTGCGGGGATTGAGCACAGTTTTCACAGGGGGATCTAAGGGGCAAGGTAGGAATGAGTGCTGATGCCTTAATCTGAGATGGATGATCAGAGATGATAGAGGAGAAGCTAAAGAGGGCAAACACACAATTCGAATCCTCTCTAGACAGTAGAAAACATTAAAATTGAACAAACTAAAAAGCTGAGCATGTCAAAACATGAGTTCAAACTTTACCACTTCATCTGTCCAATTTAGAAGCATAAGAGAGATGTGAAACACATAAACAAACTTACAAGAACATGTAGAGAACACACCATCAACAATCAGATCCACAAGAATCCTCAAAGATGTCTGTAAAACCCTGGCTTTCTTTGCCTTCAATTGCAGAAATAGATGCACAATATACAATAAAGCTTCCTTACACAAGAGTCCAACCATCAAAATGAGAAGGAGAGAGCATAATATAGACCATTTAGACCATCTAACTCCTTTCCCCACCTCTAGGGGTCGAGCTTAGCTTTCTAGGAGCAGTTTGAACAAATTCTAAACTAAGAACTAGAAAATAGGCAGCCAAACAACTTGCCTCTATTACTTAGCTAACTCATCCATGCATTAATTTTTCACTTTTTACATCATGGAAGCTTCTAGAAGGGTAAAGAAAGATAAAATCTACCAAAGTGCCATGAAAATATTACATTCATCCATCATATACAAGTAAAAATGGTCAACCATAGTCAAAACAGTGTTTGTTGACCGAAAATGGCAATTCTGGCAAATCTGGAAGTTCTGGTCGCGCCCCTGGAAGTTCTGGTCGCGCCCCTTTACAACTGTTTTTGAGTGGGTTCCACTGGTCCAAATCAGGTGCAAGATGGCTCATTGGAAAGCTTGGCCTGTCTACTTTCCATCCCAAGTATAATTTCTGAATTTGGTGTTGATTTGACCCCTCAAAAATCATTTCTCCCAAGGTCACTTTCTGCAACTCAAAAAGTGGGCAGAAAGTCATTTTTTAGGTGTATTTTGAGCTTTTGGAGGCTCAAAACTCAAAATCAGGCTTCTCCCAAGTATTGGTAATTTTTCTTTTTGAATGCCCTTTCCAAAAATGCCAAGTTTGCAAAATTCCGAGCAGTCCTCCAAAATGGTCTCACCCGGGGTGAGACCAAACCGTGGGAAAAACCTGTAATTTTACCAAAAATTTCCAAAATGCTCCAAAAATCTCAAAATTTTCACATTTTGATGCTAGATCAAGGCTGATCAGTACCATGATGAGTGAGGGAGGCTTCAGCCAAGATACGGAGAAGATTTGTCCTTTTCCTCCTCTTCCGGGCCTCCGATAGCTTTCTTTGGAGAATTTTCATTCTCGCCTTGCAAACATGTAATCTTGCCCAGTAGTGTGTCTTCATGTTTCGGAGCAGCTCTTTGTCACGGTTTGCCTTGTCTAACAGTCCCTCCAAGCGCCAATTTGCTCGGATGAGCAATAACTCTCTATCCTTGGGCAGTGGGTCCCCAGGCCTCCTGCGGTTGATGTCTCGGTCGGTTCGAATCTTCCATAGCTCTTCCAACTCTTTCTCTGTCTCCAGCTGTTTGGTCCGCTGCTCTAGATAGGTGATGGTCCACTGAGCCATCTCCAGCTTCCGCTGCAACACTAAGTTCTCCTCCTCTCTCTTCCTGATGAGCTCATAGAAATCTGAAGAGGAAGGAGAATGAGCATCACGACCAGTGAAATCATCATGTGCCTCACCAACTACCTCATCCTCAACCATGGGCTGCTTGCCCTCTCGTACTGCCTGTGCCGATGAAGAAAGCGAGGCCCCTTCCACCTGGTGTGGAGATAACACTCGCTGCTCTGATGATGAAGACGAGACCCCTTCCACTGGCTGTAGAGAAAGTACTCGTCGGGCTGCTGCAAATAAGGTCCTGTGACCTCTCTGATATGTGACCCGAGGAGAAGAAGCCATGTGTCTCGGAATGCTGGTCTCGGGCTAATGTGATGGCCCTCCCTCCTCATGAACTGCCTCTGGCTCTGGCTGTGGCTGTGTGAAGAATTCACGGGAGATAAAATCTGCCCAAGAAATGCCCTGCTGGCTCAGCTGATGAGAAACAACCAACTGGATAAGACCATGATGACATAGGCTCCGAAGCTACTGTGCTGGGGTCTGTCTCCGAAAGATAGAGACCATCCTCTGAGTGTCGTGAAATAAGTATGCCGAGATGTTCATCATCCTCACTCTGGTGAAGTGCATCAGCATGCGGATATGACAAGAAAATACCCGTGAGAATCTCCCCTCGCATGTGAGGTAGTGCATAATGAGTTTCATGATATCTATATACTCTGCTCGGAGGAACTTGATAGGAAAGTTCCTTGACAAGTTATGCACATGGATAGGCCTGACATATGGCTCATAGTATACTAGGTCCAGCCACTTGCGCTTCGGCCACACCTCACCCACATTGGGTATCCCGGTAGCCTCTGTGATAGCCTCTGGAGAAAACACAAAATTCACCCCTGCAAGGGTGACCTGCCTGTCATGGAGATGTAGGACAAACAACCGGGCCAACTCTCTGTGATGCTGAATGTGTGACAGCCTCTCACAAAACTGATAACAAACCATATGCTGAAAACAAGCCACTGCCAATGGGCAAGCCTGCAACTCTGTCAATAATGTGGGCTCTTCCCTCCTGTGGTGACCACCCTTGCCTCCCCTACGAGGTCTCTACTGTATCTCAATCTCAGTAGATGATGATCGGTCATCACCTTGCTCATTAGTCTCGGTGGTTGACATGGTGTTATTGAGCAAGGTGGAATAAACAAGTCAAAATGACCACTGCCCTGCCTGCAAAATGCTGTGAAGTATGCTGTTTTCAAGGGGAAACATCATGAGGGATATGTTAGGGGAGGGAATTTACAATATAGGAAAGGGAAAAAATATATATATAAACAGGGAATTCTGAAGGAAAACATCACATAATTCTAAACATGTCATTCCATCTTTCAACATTTGCAAATTAATACCTTATTTAGGGAAACTGTGATTTTTTTAGCACCAAGGGAAAGGACAATAAAAATCATCATGATGGAGGGGAGGATGTCATAAGCATAGGGGGATAGGGCAGCATCATCCATGTACAAGAAACAGGCAGCTCATTTTCAATTTGTTTTCACTGTCATTGAGGAGCACACTCTGTTTTTCATAATTTCAAAATGACCATTTGATGCTTTGGGAAACAGGGATTTAGGGTTTCTGATTGTAAGAGGAAGGGAAGGGGTTGTTGTGATCATTTTACAGTGGAAGGGAGAGGGGATTGTATCTGGGAATGAGGGAAAATAGAGGATATTAGGGACTAGGTTTAGAGGGACAACGGAACCCTCAACAAAGTCTGCTGCCAATCAATTTTTGTAACATCAATTCATTTAAAACAGAGGCAGCCTTATTTTTTCATTTGCCATGAGTAATTAAGGTTTCACTGTGTGATTTGATCATAGGGAGGGATATTCAATTGCCTAGGAAGTTTAACTGAAGGGACAAGCAATTGAATTAGGGTTTACATAGGGAATTAGGTAGGGGAAAAAGATACCATGTTACTGCAAACCCTAACCACTGCAAGTCTGATTTCTTTGATGACTATGCAAATGAAATTTTGTCATGACCTTATTTGATCTTTGAAGTCTTTGACATATACACAAGATGACATTTTCCTTTATTTTTCTAAGGCTATGCAAAATGGCAAATTTCACTGTTTTTACAATTTTTTGAGTGCATGCCTTGTCATCACTTTTCTATTTGTTTTTTACCATGTTTTCTTTTCATTCACTGCTGTACATTTACATAGGCATTTTGCTGTGTTACTAGTGCTTAGGGTTTGATCATTATACATGGGGAAAAGGTAGGGTTTATAGGGTTTGAAAGGACTAGGGTTTGCAAATGATTTAGGGGTAGGATTTGTATAAGATTGGGGGTAGGGTTTGAGTATTGTTTGCAAATGAGATTAATGATAATGACATTTTAACACCTGTGATTAATCATGGGAAAATGAATGGAAGGGAATAAGGAATAAAACACCTTGAATAACAAACAAAACTACCAAAGCATATGCTTGCAAAAACCTCAAGTCAATTTAACCTATTCTTACATTGACTTCTTGCATGAATTTTATGACCATAATCCACCTTTGAAATCATGACACATTTCAAAACGATGTGATGGAGGCATACCTTCAAACCCACGAGCAAAATTTGGTGAAATTCGGGAGTTTGGGTGAGTTTCTGGGCAGACAGAGTTTTTGGTCGCGCACGCTCTGAGAATGGTCGCGCTCCTCCGTTTGGTCGCGCCCGTGTTATTTAACACTGTGCGTTGGCCTCCGTTTGGTCGCGCCCACCCAGGTGGTCGCGCACACCTGTGGTTTGGTCGCGCACCTTCCCAAGTGCTGAAACTTGCAGAAAATTGCCACGAATTGCCTCCTTAGCCTCTAGCACGAATTTTTGACTTTCATTTGCACAATAAGAGTGACTAGAGAGGGAAATTAGCTTTTATAGGTTCATTTTAAAAAAAATTTAACTTTAGAACCCACTTTCTAATGTTTTGAACTTGCTTTTCTCTTTAACACTGTTTAGAGTCTTTCTGTCCTGAAATAAGCTCTTTGGATGCGTTTGACTCCGTTCTTTTTGCAGGTTGACCGCCTGATGGACTGTAGTGAAGGAACCAGGGTTGTTGCCGGCACTTTTACAAATTTTTGAAAATTTCTTTATTTTTTCAAATTCCACATGGCCTTGGACTTAAAAACAGGGTTTTTTAAATCCAAGGCATAAAATGAGCTGTAGCTGAAGAAAATGATAATGAAACATATGTACAAAACTCCTTACGGCTTGCTGGGCACTTACTGACCATGACTCATGACCTTGAAATGATTTTGACTCATAACCCTAGACCTAAGACCATGGGACCTCAAGACAAAAATAAGAACAAGCATGACTCAATTACATTGTTATATGACCTGATCCAACAAAGTCAAGAAGGGGACCAAGACCAGCTCCTCCATTCAGTGTTATGGCATGCCTAGCGGGATGCAAAACTGACACTGATGAGACACCTATAAATGCATATGCAAAGAGTTATTGATCACTGATGGAGGGCTCAAGACCGACACTAACACTTCCTGCATATGTATTTGAGTATATGGATGTGACTAACCTCCTTGATGAGCTGTGATGAGTAGATATTTCTTGAGGATCATTTTAAATGCAAGAAGGATGGCTAGAGATGGAAAAGGTTAAGAGGCACTAACTACCCATGTCTAATGAAGATGCACAGGTATTTGAATACCACAAGATATGCATGGTATGTTGTATCTTAGCTATTGACTTGGTAAGCCCTAAGGTATGATAATAATGTCTCTTTCTTTGATGGCTTATACATGGATATGAAAGCAACTTGGATCCATGTTTTCTATAGTGAAATGATGCACCTGGTGTTGAAAATTTTGATCTTCTTGAATTATATGAGGCTATCTAAGGCAGATACATTGATGTACTTGATGTTTGGCTAACATCTATTTGTTGGATATCTTGATCCTATAAAAGGCTAACACCCTGAATCTAGTAAATGATACTCTTGATACTTGTCATGATGGATTTCATAAATAAGGATAGATCATTGAATCTTATACATGACACTATTGGTAATTCTTATGATAATCATGAATAAAGCATATGGAAAGAGAGATTGACACTCTCGCTACTTTGGTAAAGTTTTATTGAATGACCTAATTGATCATGAAGAGCATGGTAACCTTGATTCTAGAAGTATAAGTGTAAGATTGATATCTAGATCTCTTAGTAACTATGGACATGTCTTGATGAGATGAGTAACTATGGCTTCCCTAACTTGATGGAGTGACTTGATAGAAAGTGTTATTGTGTTCATAATATCTGAGATATGATGTTGCATCTATCTATGGCTTTGAGTCTAACCTTTGATGAAATATTGATGTCATGATGCTGATAGCCATGATAGATATATGTTTATGATCTAACAGATCTATGTAGCTTGACTCTAGTAGAGACAGGTTGATTACATGGATGAAGATGAACGAAGTAGATTCCCAATCAGAGGAAGAATCTCTTCTCAATATTCCTTCTCATATTTTCATTATGTACTGTTGAAGTATGATTTATGTGCATCAGACATTGCTGACCTGTAGCAAAGTCTGAGATCTAAAGCCTGTACAGAAATTAGGGTTTTTGCTCCAAACACAGGCATACAACTAGGAGATTTTGTCCCTGGATGCACACATGCTAAGGCCCACATAGCATCCAGGCAGATAAAGACGCTCCCATGCTAACCTGAAGGGAGCATCCAAGGGTTTGACTACAATAGACCATCATCTAAAGCTTTCTGAAGCTATCTAAACTCTGAATCAAGGTGTCTCTGACATATTCTGCCTCTGTAATATGATTTCTAAAGTTGTTGGGTTAAATTGTTGATCACAAAAAAAATGTAGTATTGTGCATGATATCAGATGTTCACCTGGAATATGTCAGTCCTTCAGATGTGTGGCAGATAATAGCTAGATCTGCAAGCTGGAAAAGGTTGAATGTTTGTCATAATATGAACATGCAGACTGAACTTGTGTTTGCAGGTGACCGAGACATACATATAGATATGTCACTATGTTTGTACTACTAGAGGTTGGCATGATTTGACTGATTGATATAAATGAGAAGTGTTCAGTGTTATGCCATGATGATTGACAATAACTTAGAACTGATAATTGAGATATGCTTTGACTATAGATCTCTCTATGATAGAAAATTTGGACTTGACCTGATGTCTAATGATTTTACTTGACAATGCTATGTGGGTACAATGACTTATATTAAAAAAAATTATTTTGTATTGGCCTCCTTGTTCCTAGCACAATGATTGAGGTACTGATAGTTGTGATTCAACATGAAATTGGAACCTACATGAATCATCCTTAGTGTATGCATTTGCACCTAGAGACAAAAATGACTTATGTTATGATTATGAGAATGACTTAATAAAGTTCGGATTAATAAAGCAAGGTTGATGAGAACTTGTTGGTATGATAATTAATGAAGTCACGACTTGATATGAGCTCTCCCTATCACCTGATTGAAAGTATTGATACTATGATAATGATGACTTTGATAATGGTCTAACATTGATTTATGTAAAGCTGATTATGCTGGCTTAGCAAGGCATTATGTTTAAAGCATTGCATGAAGCAAGCTCCCTGATCCTGACGTGTCTATATTTGATAGTTATCTGATGAAGTTAGGATGACGAGTTCCAACGTATGAATTGATTTTGATTATGGTTTTGGTTTTATAAAATCATGGTCTACTTTTGACACGTGATGAGCCTCTAATGATATAAATCAGAGGGAGATATCTTATGAAGCTTGAAATCATGTATCATGGCCTAATGGATTAATTTTTGGAATTTGGAAAAGAAATTCTATATTGCATAGATATTGATTTTTTTTTTGAATAATGAAAATGAAAATCCTTGGATACTTCGATTTGAAGTTCTAAATGTTGTTGAACTTGACATGGCATTCAACTATTGATTGAAGCATTGATGTTCCGTTTTGAACATCCATATGTATATATATGATGTGCATAGAACCTGAATGAATTCATGAGTGAGTTGCTTCACTCACATAGAGTTGTCACCAAGCATCCTTTGAAATATCTGCATGAGGTGTTCTATTTTTGAGAATGAGATATTTCTCCTATGATATGTGACTGCATAGATGTATTGCTGACATTTGAGATTATTGCTGATAAGCACATTTGGATGCTGCTTTAGTATGATATTTTCCATGATATCTTGGATGAGAGGTCCATAGCATGACCGAGGTTGATCATGATGTTGCTAGCATGGCTAGCTGTGAGGCAGGATACAGAAGCTCCTTAGAGAGATGTTTGAGCATGATCTGGATATGACATGGGTACATTGCGATGACAAAGAATCCCATATATATATATATATATATATATATATATATATATATATATATATATATATATATATATATATATATATATATATATATATATATATATATATATAGTTGGGACTAGGATACTCTCATATATTGAGACAGTGCAGCTGTTTGAAACAAGCTCAGGCTTGTGGTTGGAACCTCCTTGAGAGGGAGGATGATTATGGTATCCTTTTGTGATTTATATGATTATTTATGTTATGACATGATATTTTATTTGATGTTCTTTGTGAACATGAAACAACTGTTATTGAGACAAGCTGATACCAGATATGAGTATGATGAGAGAAATGCTGATCAAAGACACTAAGCCAATTCTTCCCCCTGTTTGAGCTCCCAAGGTGAGGAATTGAGGGAGAAGGCCTCCGGGGTTGAGGAAACTATGGATAATAGGGAATGACCCCTATCTGTTACCCATAGGGTTGAGGGTGTGTTGTAGTGGCTACAACCACCCTCCAAAATTTTTGCCTGCACTCAATTTCAGAGCCTCCCTTGAGAGTTTCGCTTGATGACTGCACACACTCAGGTTCACTCCGTAAGCTCGTGTGAGTCCTTGCATCCGCCTTTCTTGTTCATTTCATTCAAGTTTCTACATGTTGGTGTTTGAGTCATGCTTGCGACCATGTTATGATTATACTCAAAGTTTTCACTTCGTGTGTACTTGTTGTGTTTGCTATGAAAGCATCTGTCACACTCACACAAGGAGTCACATTCACTGTCACACAAGTGCCGTCACGTTTGATCAACGATCAATCACGAGTGTGTTATAGAAATTTTTGGGCACTACAACCCCAATCATACATGTCCATAAACCAAGGGCTCCTAAGTCCCTAAAAGTGTTGCTTCACACCCTAAAGGAACAAGGTCAGCTGATTACATCATCTCCCAGAAGTTCTCCACAGAAAACTGCTCAGAACTGGTCAAAGCTAGACCATACAGACTGCCCAGTGTAGAAGGTGCGATGCATCTCACCTGCTCAGTGTAAAGGGTGCGATGCATACTGGAAAGCCCTTCTATAGGGTGAGATGGGTGAGAGTAGACAAATGGCAGAGACAATTTTCAAGGTGGATCATCATGGAATCTTCCAGAAACTTCTCCTGTGACACTTGCCTCTCTAAATTCGCCCAGGGATGAGTAAGAGATCATCAGTCTCCAAGTGGAATCAAGAACTATCAGAGAGAGGACAATAATCAAAATCCCAGAAGCTGACTCACCCCCCTGCAATCATCTATATATGGATCCCTCATCCCAGAGATCCAGAGGCTGGAATTTTGTATCTTGTAAGGAAGTGTTGTTGGTTTCTTGGTGGAATATCATAGTGTTGGGTGATCTAAGCTTTTCATGAGGTGAAGAAGGGCTTTCATGCTGGGAGGATGACACTGGGTCAGATCAATGGGTTGTAATCCTCTCTTCTAATCTTTATATCAATAAAGCTATTCAAGTTTTCCTCCACATTATTGTATGTCTGATAGTATATGCATTTGTGTGGTCAATATATATCTGGTCCTATATTGTTTATGATTGTAGATCTCTGCACTTTGAAGGTATTATGCTGCTTTGACTTTATAGGTACTCTTTAAAGCAGAGTGGTCAAGGGAGAAGCGGCAAAGGCCTGCGGTGAGGAGAAGGAACAAGCGAAGAACCGAGTGAAAGATCGAGGTTGGTATTCTTTGATCCTCTCCTATCTACTTCTCATAAAGGAAAACGAAAGTAACTTTAATATGTTTGTTTCTAAGATAACTACCCGTATTAGTGGGACTAGCAGCTCTGCATAGACACTAGATTTCCTGATAACAAAATGGCGACTCGACTAGGGAGCGAATAGATTGTTTGCTTGTCTATATTTGTTTGCTTTATAAACTTACAGACAGAGCCTGAAGTTAAGCCAACTAGCCTTCGAATTGCATTGGCTATGCAAGTGCAAAGTAGATCAATGCTGCTTCAGTCTATCTCCGGGTTTTGTTTATAAACTTAACGATCGATTTGAAAACATCCTAATTTCCCTAGTGGTGGCTCTAGTAACCTCATTAGATCAGCCCCTATGATTTCTATTTACTGACTACCATTAGCTCAGCCTAAATCCCTGAACTAAGCTGCAAACTGTGACCCAGAACCAAGTTGAAGTCTCGTCCCTGGACCATCGCACTTTCTCCTCTTGGGAATCTGGATGCATCACACCTCCCATGTGCAGTAGGTGCGCTGCATCGCACTTTCCCTGTGTTGCAGGTGCGCTGATCAGATAAGACCTCTTCTGCTCTCAGATTTTGGTTTCTGTGTTCACTCTCTTCAGCTTTATTCAGGAGTTTTGCTGTCTGTGATCAGTATACCACTGTGGAAACTCCCTTCCTTTGCATGATTCTGCCTCCATAGTACAAAGAATTGTGAATGTTTTTATGTATTGTGCGCCATTTACAGTTCTCTTTTACAAAAAGTAACATAATCAAACTGTCGTCTTTTGATTTGGAAGTGTCGCAAGTGTCGTTTTCAGTCAAAGAAAAGAATTCTATTGTTCTTGATGGTCGATTATACAGTTACTCTTGTATTTTATTTGGATTAGTAGTTTTTCAAGTGTCGAAAGCAATTTTCAATTCAAAATCGCAAAGTGTCGTCATTATCTTCCTTTCGTTTTTGAAGAGAAATTTGTTAGTACTATCGCTTTGAAAAGATAATTCAGATTTGTACTTAGCATTCTTCTTGTCATTCACACATTAAGAAAGTTGAAAACAAATACATGCATGTGCATTTGCATTTAGACTGCTTGTTGGTTTGATTTAGGACAGTGCATCTAGTGTGTGCTCTCTGCTCTATGTTGAAAGAATATCATCTCTCTTTCTTTAGTAGCTAGGATTTTCATTGCAAAAAGAAGATCAAACGATTGTTTATCATCTTAGATTGCATTTTAGGAATTGTATATCTACATCACGTGGTGAACCTGAAAGGAAAATTTCTTAAGAAAGATCAACTGTAAAATAAATTCAATGAACATAAAAACGCTTTGGAACCTAACGCACAACATCTAGAAGTCTAGGCTAGAGACGTATTCCGGCGTCATAAAGCCTGGTAACTGTCGCTTTCATTGTTGGTTGGGTGATTCCTCCTCTTTGAGATGACAAGTGCCAGTACAGACTTGTGCTCCCACGTACCATCGAGTATATATTGGGAGACCACAATAGGCTATATATTTTATCCATAGGAAGCCGTGTCTGCTGCCCTATCGATCGCAATGCACTGAACACAGCATTCGGGAAGATTGACTGCCGTACCGTAAAAGGTATTCTACAATTTTGTGATTGGTTTGGTAATCCCTCTGTCTAGATTTCCAGAGTAGTCTCTTTCATTCCTTTTCAGACTCCTTAAAGGAAAAGGTCCATCTAAGCACTTGTCACTTTAGGCTCATTAAAAATCGAAGGCGACTAGAGTCATCTTTTGTTTTTTCTCGACTCTTAAAAATTGAAAAAACAAGTTGTGTCAAAGCGTCTAAAATTCATTTAATTCAGAATCATTTTCCCCTTTATTTTTAGTTGATCGAGTAATCCACAATCGTGGAGGAAAGTCAATTGAAACCCCATCATTCGTGGAGGCTTACGAGTCAACCGTCTTTGTCTCCTGAAACAAAACTATTCCGAACAAAGCAAACTTGTTTAACCGGATCAAAGTCCCTTGGTTTGGTTGGAACAAGTGTTCCGACACCTTCGGAGACTCCAGTTACTCCAAACATTTCTGGTATCCTTACTTCTATAGAAGAAGTTCCGCAGCCACTAGAGGACAATAGAACTGATCCTTGTGTGAAGGTAAACACTTCTATTCTTGAACCGGCTCCACTCACAGCTGATTCGGAAGGTGTTATTACCCAAACAATTGTCACTGACAAATCTATACCTTCTTTGGCACCGGAAATATTCTACGGACTTGACGGTCTACCTCTTCCACTTGGGTTGATTGCAATAGAAGAGATTGTGGAGGATCCCCCATCTAGAAATCCATCGCATTCTGGAGTTGGGATCACCCTATATCCTTCTTCGTCAGAAATTAGTCTACCATTATCGGAAGTTCCTGTAGAATCGCTAGGAAATCTTTTGGATAGACTAGATATGTCTGAACAACCATCGACATCTAGGACTGTGTCATCTGACACAGCAGCGGCAGAACTTCCTGCTGTCACTCCAACAATGTTCGTCGGCGTACCGTCTATCGCAACTAGCTCTCAAGCACTGGGTGGAATTCATCCAGGGGCTGTTTCGACAGTATGGTCTATTCCCGTTTGTTCGTCCGGAATAATATCTGGAATCTCTTATGTTGAGTCTCAGCAAATTGATCCTTCACAATGTCAATTTGGGCAGTCCGGTCCTCAAAGGTAGATCATTCCTTTAAGTACTGGATTACCACTGTATGGGGGGCAATATACCCTTTCATTGTCTCCTATGGGAGAACAAACATACGAGAGTTCACAATAGAATTCAGGTTATGTTGGAATTACATCTAGCGGTTAGGTGCCAATACTGCCTCAACAACCAAGAGTTGTATACTCAATGCAACAAAGTCTACCTATGTCAAATATCCCCACTACACTGGCTATTGTGATGGTGTCGCAAGTACAAGTGTTGCCTATTGTATGCCAACCTCAAGTCTCTTAGGTCGCAAGTCAACAACCTCTTGTCTCTATGACGCCACCACAATCATCGATTAGTGGCTCCTTAACTGGAGTGACCCAGGCTCAAACGGGTACCATTACCCCTCATCTTGGTCAAACAACCAGTATTGGACAACATCAAATGGTTTCATAACCATGGCTGGTGCAATATCAAAAACCGCAATTCCAACAAGTCTACCAAGGATCTGAGCACCAAATCTTTGCAAGTAATGGGCAGTTGTATATTCAAAACGGTCAACATCAACCATTTCATAATGGTTATGCCCATCAACCTTACCAAAGTTATTAGCATCAAATGCACTATGCTGGTATGCAAATACCCACTGCTAAGGCAATCCCATCTTATCCAGGGTATGCTTCGCCGAACCTTAATCAACAGTTGCCCTTCGTGGCAACTTTAGAGTTACCAGATCTAAATCGGTTGACAAACGATCCAATCGCTTACGCACCTTGGTGGCCAGTGATTCCTCATAAACTTCCGTCAGATATTCCTAAATTTAATGGAAATCTAGGTGAAGACCCATCGAATCATGTGATGACCTTTCATCTGTGGTGTTCATCTAACACTCTAAATGATGATTCAATTAGGCTTCGCCTCTTTCAACGAACGTTAACTGGTCCGGCAGCAAAATGGTATATCGAATTGCCTAGAGCTTCGTTTGATAACTTCAGTACCCTAGCCACAACCTTTTTAACCCATTTTCAGTTACCCATAAGGTATGAAACGGGAACAGAGCTTCTTACCAATTTCAAGCAAATGACGGCCACTCACATATCCGATCATATTCATGAGTGGCGATGTCATCGTAGAATGGTAAAAACATATGTTCCTGATCAGCTGTTGGCTGAATGGTTTATTAAGTCATTGTTACCTTCTATTACAGAAGATGTGGCAAAGGGAGGAGTCGTCACTGAAGAGCAAGTCATTGCTCGTGCACAATATTTAGATTTGATCTATACTCAGTCTGGCATGCTCTATGATAAAATCCCTGATGCTCCTAGACCGGAAATTTCCGTTCCTCCCTCTCCTAAATCAAACAAAGACTCTCATGCCAGCGATGGCATGATAGGTGCAACTAGCACGAAAACCGTAAAAGCTACACCAAAAAAGGCCCGTACGGTTTCAAGTCAAAATGCAAATGATGAACTTCTCGCCTCGGAGGTTAATGCCGTGTCGACTGACAAAGGCAAAGAACCGAAGCAACCAAGAGGCAAGAAGAAAATAAAGGGAAAAAGAAGAAGCAGGATAAGTCATCTCTTGAAAAACCTTCTACAAACCCTTCTGGGCAAAGGAAACCCCCTGCGGGGTGTCAGATATGCGATGAGGATCATCGGACGAGAGATTGTCCACATAAAGCTGAGCTTAGGAAATTCTTCAAGAATTCAAAAACCTCAGCGATATTGATTGATCCGTTTCCAAACCCGGCAACCAATCTGGTTGCTAGCGATAATGCTTCCCCATCCCAAGTGCTTATGATGTCTATTTCGAAACAGCAAAATGATGCTTTGATATCGACAAGGAATAAAGATTACGAGAATCCACAGCTGTCGGACAACAAGGCTAATGATCAACCTAGTAGTTCAACAACGACTTCGACCAAAGTTGTGCCACCCATCATTCTTGAACTAATGATAAAGTCGCCAAAGGGAGTAGTACACAAATCGACATTTAATCCTCGTGCCAGAGTAGCACAACATTATAATATAGTGGAGGATCTGGCCCAATCGCCATCCACTATGTCGACACTTGAGGTATTGCAAAATTGCCCCTCCCAAAAGTAGGATTTATTATCGGCGATAGGTGGGATTGACCCAACAGATTCCAATCTTGTGTCCTTTAATCACAAAGGATATGACCCTCAGTTACCAGCTCAACTAGCTTTCCTTATTCAAGTGAAAGCCCTCAACAAAACTGTTCATCGAACAATTATTGATGAGGGGGCATCTACATGTATTATGTCAATGAGTTGCTGGAAAACTTTAGGATCTCCACCCTTGTCATGATCTTCGACGACATTAAAAGCATTTGATGGACGAACATACACCCCATATAGGATTTTAAGTAACTTGCGAGTCGAACTGGGGGGCAAAACAGTAGAAATTAATGTTGAAGTTATCGATGGAAACCTCGATTACAACATCCTACTGGGAAGGCCATGGATTTATGCTATGGCTGCTGTTGTGTCGACATACTTCAGAAAGATTGCATTTCCTTTTCAAGGAGGGATTACAATCGTCGACCAACAAACCTTTCTCCCCAACAGTTCACAAGTTACGGGAAGCATTTCAATGATCCACTGAAGCAATCATCCACTTCAAAATATCGGAGTAGGCCTCCTAAAAGACCCTGCCTTAATGGGTACTTTCGCCCTACCGCCTCCAAGTAATCTGGCAGAAGTGGCCACGGTGGAAAAGTGTAATATGATACCTTCTATATCTAAAAGATTCAGAAGATTCCTAAACATTTTGAAAACATGGATCATCGCCATTTTAGAAATATTGTAGCAATCAATTTTCTTGGCCTGGGGGGAAAACCCAAATCAACACTCATCGAGTGTTTGGATAGATAGGTCTAAGGAATATGGCACCTCTTCAAATCCTTGGTCGCATGTAGATTCTACAGACGAAGGAATCAATCCGTCAATGATGATAGGAGAGGCACCATGGGAAGATTACCACCATCATTCCCATCTTCCGGATTACCACGAAGATTATTCCAGCAACCTTAATCATCCTTCATTTTTTGATTTTCTATCAAATACTGTAAATACGGTGGATTATGAGGATAGTTCTTTTACTGTGTCAACCTCATTAAAAAATGAAACGACTCCCTTTCCAAATCGAGTCTTTGATTACGATCTCGTAAAATCCAAGTCGAGTCTTTCAAAGATCTCGAAGGTAAACCTTCATTCCAACCACTGTGTTGAATGCAATGAAGCTTGGGGGGCATGCACCTCGATTTGCGTTATTATGCTGGGGGCATGCAAACTTATCATGAGTAGTGTTACCACAGGGTTCAAGCTCATTAAAAAATAAACCCGCCACAAGCAGTTTTATGCAAAGTTCAAGCTCGTTAAAAATTAAACCTGGCAATGAGAAAATGTTCCACCAGAGTTTAAGCTCATTAAAAAATGAACCAATTTCCAGTAAATAACCATTGTGAATGCATTATCATCAGCTTTTGAGCCTTGGTCGTGTTCTCATCATCACCTCCACTCTGTTTTAGCCGATCATTCACCCCCATTTGATTGTTTACTCCTTTTGAGGAACAACTGCAAAGAGTGATCCTGTTAGCCATCCTTGTGACACTGCCATGATTGGAAAATTCCAAACATTACCTGGAATCAACTGCTACCTGAAATTATCACTCGTTCCTCAAAAAATGAGTCTCCTTTAAGCTCTTTTCATCTGACTCGTAAAATATGAAAATATTGCCGAGCAGTTGGCCTCTCCAGCTCGTTAAAGCTACCGGGAGTGCTATCCCTCCTCTAGATTTTAATATTTTTGGACCTGAGGGATTATTACACAAAAAGATCGAGTGCTTGTCTTGTTCGGCTCGTTAAAACTATCGAAAATTCATCCCTTTCGTATTATTTTATACTTTTTCGGACTTAAGGGATTACATGACGAAAAAGGATCACTAGAGTTTCCTTTCCGTCCCTTTTCAGACTCTCTAAAATTGGAAAAGGACCGAGTTGTCTTTGTCGTTAAACTCGTTAAAACCAATAGCGACAAACTTGTCCATGCAGACAAGAACGAGTTTCACTGTCGCTAGGCTCGTTAAAACATAGTGACGGGTTTGCCTGAAGGGAAAATTATAGAACAAGCATATGTTATCCTCCTCAAGCTTGATAAAAATAAAGAGGTACTAGTCAGCAATGACTGGGGAAAAATTGGGAAGAAAACTTGAAGAAACTTTATTGGTAGCAAGTTGCTCTTGAACATGACACTTTCACTCCGCATCCGAGTCGGGTTGGGTTATTCCGTTCACCGGTCATATCACCATTGGTCCATCGCACCATCCATATTTGGGGTTAACGCTACCAATCCATGTCAGTGTTGCCGGTATGTTCAAGAGAAGTTGCTTAGAGAATTCACATGTGTCTCATCCGCTGCAATACATTTACGCTCCATTCTTTCATGATCGCCACCCTGAACCCTGTATCATCAGATCGTTTTCACCTCCAAAATCATTTACTCTGTTCTATGTCATAGATGTGGGATTCATTAAGGCCCTCCTACGACCGGTCGCTTCTTGTCGACATCAGCGCATTATCCAAGAAGTTGACTTAGGAACAACCCTTCCAGTACTTTGAAGCTTGCATGCCTTAATGGCAAGTTTCTCACTTCCGGCGACAGGTTTACATCAATGGCCTTCGACCAAAAGATTTTGCGTGGTGTTCAACGCCAAGTCCCTTTTTCACACCACGCGAATTGTACTGTAGTACCTTGAGGGTCATCATCATTATCGGTGATTCCTCTCGCACCTGTTAACAGCTTTCATCATTGGCTGGTAATCAGGCGATGTCTTTCCATGTTCGACTCCAGAACATCTTTCACATGGATCGACTTGTACTTCGAGTGAAGATTGGACGAGTTTGAAGACCCCGGATCTAGTTTCATCCATCTGGGCTACGATATATTCGGGAAAATGAAGACATCAAATGTACATCATTGCTACATAGACGATCATCCGAATCAAAGGATGATGGCTCTATCAGAATCATCAGTCTGCCACACAGATGTTTGTTTGTCTTATGTACATGAAAATGAATTTATAAAGCTGAGCATGGGAATGCCCACCTTAGATAGATCATGAAAAATATTATGAAGACAATGTATTGTATTGTATCTTATTATAGGTCGCCTTCCAACTCGAAAAAACTTCGGATCCTCATGATAAAGCATTTCACCCTACATCAAAAGATTAACGACCTCATGCTTTAGGGGGCAACTGTTATAGACATTTTTGGGCACTGCAACCCTAATCATACATGTCCATAAACCAAGGGCTCCTAAGTCCCTAAAAGTGTTGCTTCACACCCTAAAGGAACAAGGTCAGCTGATTACATCATCTCCCAGAAGTTCTCCACAGAAAACTACTCAGAACTGGTCAAAGCTGGACCATACAAACTGCCTAGTGCAGAGGGTGCGATGCATCTCACCTGCTCAGTGTAAAGGGTGCGATGCATACTGGAAATCCCTTCTGTAGGGTGCGATGGGTGAGAGTAGACAAATGGCAGAGACAGTTTGCAAGGTGGATCGTCATGGAATCTTCCAGAAACTTCTCCTGTGACACTTGCCTCTCTGAATTCACCCAGGGATGAGTAAGAGATCATCAATCTCCAAGTGGAATCAAGAACTATCAGAGAGAGGACAATAATCAAAATCCCAGAAGCTGACTCACCCCCCTGCAATCATCTATATATGGATCCCTCATCCCAGAGATCCAGAGGCTGGAATTTTGTATTTTGTAAGGAAGTGCTGTTGGTTTCTTGGTGGAATATCATAGTGTTGGGTGATCTAAGCTTTTCATGAGGTGAAGAAGGGCTTTCATGCTGGGAGGATGACGCTGGGTCAGATTAATGGGTTGTAATACTCTCTTCTAATATTTATATCAATAAAGCTATTCAAGTTTTCCTCCACATTCTTGTATGTCTGATAGTATATGCATTTGTGTGGTCAATATATATCTGGTCCTATATTGTTTATGATTGTAGATCTATGCACTTTGAAGGTATTATGCTGCTTTGACTTTACAGGTACTCTTTAAAGCGGAGTGGTCAAGGGAGAAGCGGCAAAGACCTGTCGGTGAGGAGAAGGAACAAGTGAAGAACCGAGCGAAAGATCGAGGTTGGTATTCTTTGATCCTCTCCTATCTACTTCTCATAAAAGTAACTTTAATCTGTTTGTTTCTAAGATAGCTACCCGTCTTAGTGGGACTAGCAACTCTGCATAGACACTAGATTTCCCGATAACAGAGTGTCGCGCTTGTCATTTGCACCATCGATCAGTTAGGTTGAACATGTGTGTTTGGGTGGTTTGAGTCATCTTGTCATCAAGTCATGAGAGCATGTTTGCATGATCACTTATGCATCTTTCGATTGTTCACACACTTAGTCATTTTTGCTAAACTTCTGACGACTAGACCCCCCTCTAACAACCGAACCATCACCTCACCATCGACTCGATCGAATGTCACCCAGAACAATGCATAAGGACCAAGCAAGTATTTCCAAGTTGCACTGATTGCAAGAAATTCAATCAGCTCTCATGCTGCCCACCCGGATAGTCGGACCCAACAGCCACCCCAGGACTGAGTCCCCTCACAAATTGCATAGAGGCTGTTGACCTTGCCCGCTCTGCTAACTGAGGAAATTGTGTAGACATGCTAGATAGACACCAAGTGCCCATCCATGTCTCCCTCAGAAAATTGCGCAGTTTTCACAGTCAATCCTCCCGACAGTCGACCAACTGCTCATCCAAGAAATTGTGCAGTTTTCATGAGCAGGACTTTTGGTGGAAAACAATCTTCTTAGCTCAGAAACTGCGCAGAGATGATCAGCAGGCCAACCTGTCAGCCTCAGTGCATTTTTTCTCACCAGCATCTCCTAGCAGCAAACTGCTAGTTCCCTCTAGGAATTACGCAGTTTTGGCTGCCAATGACCTAGCATCCAACTACCAATTCCCTCTAGGAATTGCACAGTTTTGGTTGCCAGGCTCTTGGGCAGTTCCTCCAAAAAACTGCGCAATCTCTGCCTACTGACCCTTCTTGCAACTCGACCTATTCCTCCATAAAATTGAGCAAATTTGGCCTTCTACTCGCTCGTTCCGGAAACTACGCAGATCTTGCCTACCTTGCCTTCCTATAACCCGGACTGTTCCTCCCAAAATTTGCACAATTTTTCCTTCCAGCCATGTCAGACCTTGCATATAGTCACTGTCGACTTGGATCACCCATCTCCATCATTCGGTGACTCTTGCGCAATTTTCATTAGCAGTGCCCGGACCCATCATCCCGCTTCACAACCTTGCTGCCTCTCCTAGTCACCTGCATTCGAAATGATCATGTGTCATGGTAGACTAGGAGGTTTTGGATTTGATGTCATCTCATCATGAGTGACTACAGGTACAGGTACACCAACAAACATGGTGCGATGATGAATGGGATGAACGAAGGGAGCACATGCAGAAGGACAGGTTCACCAATGGACGAACGAACGATGCATGCGAAGAGATGTGCTCATGAATGGATGATCATGCAAAGATGTGTTTGTGGACGAATGGACAAGAAAACATGCAAGATGTGCTCACCAACAGATGAATGAATGAACATGCACCTTTGCAAATAGATGAGCCTGTCAAGCCTCCAACCATGTAAGCAAATAACAACATGCCAAAGCTTCATCAAGCAAACCAAAGACCATCGAAGACTCCGCGAAGTTCACCATGCGGAGGTGAAGCTTTGATACACCATGAAGACATCCATCACCCAACATCACTGTAGCTCAACATACACTCCAGCAGCAGAATGAATGTACTAGCACTGTCATGTCGAGTCATGTTGCCCACATCTCTACTATGGGCTATGTTGTCAATAAATGTAATGTAACGTGGATGTCCAAGAGACCTACTTGTTGTACAAAGAGTCATGTAAATTCGAAAATTCATGGAAGTCAAACAATCATGAGGGTAGTCAAACAACCACAAGGGTCAGTTTCACCCTTGGCTATAAATACCCCCCTCATTTGTACATGAAGGAATTTTCACCTCAGCTTCTCCACATAGCCAAGAGAGTCTGTAATCTTTCCTTTGAGGAGTAAGTAGTGGCTCTAATGCCCTCACACGAGGTAAGTGATGTATGGTGTAACGATGTGTCTTGGAACTTTCGCTTAATTCAGAAGCCTGCTAACATGCCAACACGTTTTCACACATGTATTGTAATTGTTGTAAGGCTAATTTTTAACACTTTTGATGCTTGTTTCTTTAACCTGTGTTCTACATTTGAACTATTTCACTTGTTTTAATACATAACCTATTAATGGAAATGTGTCATATATGCTATTAACAATGTCTCTCCCATGTAGACTGCTCTCTCGGACATCAGAAAAACCTTTCACATAAAACTTGTTGTAACAACCGTTGCACTTGTGTGGACTCATCCGCTGAGTGTTGTACGTGTTATCTTACCTTGTGTGTTGTGACTTCCACATCCGTGTGGATTGCTCCTCCGGAAGCTATGCACGTGGATTCACTACCACCCTCTCCCTCTACATGTGAAAGAGCCATTGACACAAGTGAAACTTACTCTCACTAGGCATGCGAACCTCACTTCTTGAAGACAAAGCAGACCACTCTCCTATGCTAACAAGCAAGAGTTGAGGAAAATCCTTAAGATCATGGCAACCGGGCCATCTTACTGCATGGGACTCCCACACCAAACTATGTGAGGTCTAGTTGGTACTTCATACCGGGGTGATCCCCTGAATTTTGATGGATCTAGCACCGTCAACATTTCTGAAGCTAGAAGGAGGGAAGCCAGTTGTATATGGCTGAAATTCCCCTCATACTCATTCATCAACCATCTGGTCAAGGTAGTAACTCGCACTCCCTCTCACTTACATGTGACTATGCAGTTGGTTATTCCCCACCTCCTAGAATTGAACACGAGATTCCATATCATCATCTTCGCTCTGTTCATCCCATCACTCACTAGTTTGCGAAAGCATTCGAACTGATCCCAGACAGACAACATCTTCCACGCGCATCTAGGAAGCTGAAAGCCAATCCCACAAGAGTTGTTGTATCATCGATGGAAGAAGCAGTCCTTGCCACACTTGAAGGTCTAGGAGAAGATATTAAAGACGGAGTGAAACCTCTGATCTTCTGGCGAGGCGAACAAGACACTCTTGTGATCTTGGGATCAAAATTCAGTACAGGAGGTGGAGGGGAAGGTAGCGGAGGCGGTGGAGGTAGAGACGAACCAACAGAGTCTAAGCCAGAACCATCAGACTCCGAGAGAGAGGAAGAGGACAAAGAAGAAGAAGAGATGGTTGACACAAATCTTGAATTGATGACTCAGGGACCATTGGCTCTCCTGACCATTCTGCACAAGATGCCAAGGCGAGTAGAGAGAATGAACATCTAGTTTGATCCTGACAGCACGGTGAATGCAGAAGACCACTTAGACAACTTCTACCTACAACTGCAGACCCTTGAGGTACGTTATGATGATGTAACATGTATATTGTTCCCATGTACCTTGGATGGTCACGCAACTGCTTAGTATCATACCCTTCCACCAAACTCTATACAGAACTAGGTTGCATTCAAACGCATGTTCCTTGAGAAGTTCGCTGATGACAAGACCCCAACCATGCTACTAAAAGAGTTGGGAAGCCTCAAGATGGAGGGAAAAGAGAAAGTAAAAGATTTCAATCATAGGTTTACATGTATATTGAATAAGTTCACAACAGACACTAAACCTCATGACTCCATCACCATTGGTTACTACACGTCCACACTACCGACCAGCATCACGCAGTTCATCAAGCGAGCTACGAAACCAATAGTGTTGGAAAACTGTGAAGAGGCCATCATTGTTAAGAAAGACCTACGTACAGTTGGAGTCATCAAGGATGACGAATCAACAAAAGGCTCCAAGGATCTGAGTAGGAAGTCCCAAGTAGTGGCGAGTAAGGGCATAGACAAGGAAGCAACTAATATTGAGACCCTCACTTGTCTTATCAAGAGCTTGACCACTGAAGTGTCCAAACTCAAACAACTCAAAACAGATACATTTGCAAGTAGTCACCAACCCAGGTAGAGACAGGCAAGAAACTCATCAAGCACCAACTAGTTTGTTTTGAAAACTGCATAGAATCCTGTGTTCCAGCTCGAACAATGTGCAGATCTGTTGTGGGGAAAAATGCCTATACAGGACGATCCTATCCACCTAAGG
This sequence comes from Pinus tabuliformis, assembly GCA_031772625.1. Classification (NCBI taxonomy): domain Eukaryota; kingdom Viridiplantae; phylum Streptophyta; class Pinopsida; order Pinales; family Pinaceae; genus Pinus; species Pinus tabuliformis. The sequence continues at coordinate 1,704,205,222 of CM062819.1, forward strand.
TGTGACAGCGCCTTAGCAACAAACAGATACAGCTATTATGATTTCTTCCTTTATGAAATGTGAAAGAGGGGAAATCGGTAGACTTACCGTTGTCTTCCGGTTGTCCCTCGATCTAAATCCTCTTCTCTTTGGGTGTCCACAGCTACTTGCCTCCTCGCTTGCTCAAGAGAACAGCTACTTGATTCCCACGAGATCACAAGAGAACAACTACCTGTGAAAAGAGAAAAACTACCTGTGACAAGAGAACAACTACTTGCGACAAGAGAAGAACACCAAACAAAGGCAAATATTCTTATTCATAAATGATTCAGGATTAGAAGTAAATCAAATATACTAATGCAAATCATACAAAATACACCAGCATATAGGAAAGAACCAAGATAGATTTATTGATTGATAACAAGGTTCAGGAAGAGATACAACCCATAGGGCTCCAATCCAGCATCTCCTTCCCAGCAGAATGGAATTCCTTCTTCAGCTCCCTTCAAAGCATTAAGCACCCAATGATCCAACCTCAAACCAACAGCAATTCTTTGCAATAACAAAATTCCAGCCTCCTTTGACCTCATGGAGAGAGATCTATATATAGGAGTTTTGGAGAGAGGATGAGTCAGCTTGAGGCTGGTATGAAACTGACTAGTGTCCTCTCCCACTTCAGTTCTTGAGTCCACTTGGAGGTTCTTGCTTCCACTTGGAGATTTGGAACCTCTTACTCATCACCAGTTGAATTCCTTGATGCAAGTGTCATTTTGGAAGCTTCCTGAGCATTGACACCTTGAGAAATGAGCCTGCCACTTGTCCAGTTACGCTCAGCGCAGGTAGCCTTTGTTGCAGTTGACATTCAACGCAGGTAGACAGTGGAGCAGTTGACATTCAGTGCAGATGCTCAGTGGAGCAGTTGACATGATCCAGAATTGCCTTGTTTTTGAGTGTTTTCAGGTGGAGAACTTTTGTGAATTGCTGTGGTTTGCTGGCCTTGTTCCTCTAGGGGTAGGAACAACATGTTTAGGGACTTTGGATCCCTTGATTATTGACATTTCATGCTCAGTGATGCAAGGCACAAAAATGTCTATAACAGTTGCCCCCTAAAGTATGAGGCCGTTTATCGGGTGAAATGCTTTATCCAGGAGGGTCCGAAGTCCATCCATTTGCTGGGAGGAGACCTGTAATAAGATACAATACAATACATTATGATTCATACTGCTTTCATGATCTGGCTGAGGCGGGCATTCCCATGCTCAGCTTTATAAATTCATTTTTGTACATAGCACAGACAATCGTCTGATGGTAGACTGATAATTTTGGCGAAATTATCATCCTTTGAGTAGGATGATCATCTGCTGTAATGATGTACATGACAAATGTCTTTATCTTTCCTGAATATATATCGCAGCCCGGATGGATGAAACTAGATCCGGGGTCTTCAAACTTGTTCGATCTTCACTCTAAGTACAAGTCGATCCATGTGAGAATTGCGCTGAAGTCGAACATGGAAAGACATCGCTTGATTACCGGTCAATGATGTAAACCGTTAACAAGTGCGAGAGGAATCACCGATAATGATAATGACCCTCAAGGTACTGCAGTACAGTTCACGTGGTGTGAATACAGGACCTGGCGTCGAACACCACGCAAAATCTTCTGGTCGAAGGTCATTGATGTATACCTGTCGCCGGAAGTGAGAAACTTGCCATTGAGGCATGCAAGCTTCAAAGTACTGAGGGGGTGTTCCTAGATCAACTTCTTGGATAATGAGCTGATGTCGACAAGAGGTGATCCGTCAAAGGAGGGCCTTAATGAATCCCACATCAGTGACACGGAACGGAGCTAATGATTTTAATGGAGATGAAAATGATCTGTGACATATGATTCAGGGTGGCGGTCATGAATGGATGAAGGATAATGTATGGCAGTGGATGGGACCCGGTTGACTCTTTCTGAACGACTTCTCTTGAACATATGGTGACACTGATGCGATGGATCGGTAGCATTACCCCAAATATGGATGGTATGGCGAGACCATGGTGATGTGACCGGTGAATGAAACAACCCAACCCGATTGTGGTACAGAGGAAAAGTGTCATGTTCAAGAGCGACTTGCTACCATCAAAGTTTTCTTTAGTTTTCTCCCAAATTTTCCCCAGTCATTGCTGACCAATACCTCTTTATTTTTGTCAAGCTTGAGGAGGATAACATATGCTTGTTCTATAACCTGCCCTTCAGGCAAGCCCATCGCTATGTTTTAACGAGCCTAGCGATAGTGAAACTCGTTCTCGTCTAAAGACAAGTTTGTCGCTATTTAGTGATTTTAACGAGTCTAACGACAAAGACAACTCGGTCCCTTTTCATTTTTAGAGAGTCTGAAAAGATACATAAAGTTAACTCCAAAATTCCTTTTTCATCATCTAATCCCTTAAGTCCGAAAAAGTGTAAAACAATACAGAAGGGATGAGTTTTCGATAATTTTAATGAGCTGAATAAAACAAGCGCTCGACCTTTTTGTGTAATAATCTCTCAGGTCCAAAAAGATTAAAATCTAGAGGAGGGATAGCACTTCCGGTCCTTTAACGAGCTGGAAGGCCAAGACTCGGCAATCTTTTCATATTTTACGAGTCAGTTGAAAAGAGCTTAAAGAAGACTCGTCTTTTGAGGAACGAGTGATAAACAGTGTTAGCAGCTGATTCCAAGTACAGGTTGGAATTCTCCAATCACGGCAGTGTCACAAGGATGGCTAGGTGAAATCACTCTTCGCAGCTGTTCCTCAAAATGGGTAAACAATCATATGGAGGTGAACGATCGGCCAAATGAAAAGTGGAGGTGGCAGGTGCAAACACGACCAAGGCTTTTATGGCTGATAAATTTACGATCACAGTGGTTATTTACCGGGATAGGTTCATTTTTTATTTAAAAATGAGCTTAAACACTGGAGGAAACATTGCTCACTGCTTTTATTTATTTTTTAACGAGCATGAAGACCGCGTTAAAACTGCTCGGATCTTGCGTTTATTTTTTAACGAGCATGAACTTTATGCAAAAACTGCTCGATTATCCAGTCATAAGATAAGAGTGTCTCATCAAGATTCTATTTTTTATGGAGCTTCATCTCACTAAGCTTTGCTCCCCATCCTTTCTTTATGCAAGTTAGGAAACGGCTAACCCAAAAAAAACAGATAAATAACCGCTCTTTGCTTGCACTCCAAAAGGTTTGCATGCCCCCAGGTATAAAGTATGATTTCAAAGCTACCCCTACTTCAATTCCATCGAAACTTTCGTTTCACCGGGAGAGGCTTACCTCTTTCAGGTTACCCAAAGATTGTCTCGTTAATCTTTCAAACAAAACACTTCCTCGGCAATGTCTACCGAAATAGACAGAGGTGAGTGATGACCCCCGCCCTCTCACATAACTTTGACAAGAGAATCTTATTCTAGAACAACCCCTCTTCCAACCACGGACGGGGTACGGACTAGTCATATTCTCCCGCGGAAACCTACCCTATACCCAAAGTTTCCCTGCCGAAGCAGGCCAGGACGCATGCCCCCTGGGTTCCAGTCATATCCTCCCGGATTACTCGCGCTCATCAGGAGGACGGACCGTGGGTTGAGACACTTCTTGCGTGAATAGACCATTTAGGGATGGTACATGACTATTTGCGATGCGTGATCCGGGGAATGAAAGTTGGTCTACGAGCTTGACCATTCTTCCTTCATGCGGAAAACACATTACTCTAAAGAGTGATGAGACGATGGCTCTCATGCAATATATATAGTCTCGTCCAAGGAGTAGGTTATAATCCAAGGGTCCTTGAATGACCATCACGTTCATTTGAACGGTCTTCCCTTTCAATGTTGTTGGCACATTGGGGAGGATCCCTAAAGGGCGACTGGTTCCCTTATCAAAGCCTGATAGATTTCTCATTTCAGGCAAAAGCGCAGGTGAACCAAGCGCTTTCCAAGCAATAGAGGAAAGGATACTCACATATGACCCTTCATCAATAACTGTACCAGCCATTACCATTCTGTATATTTGGACGATAATTCTGAATGGTATGCTAGCTGGCAAGCGGGGTCTGCCTAGTTGGTTCCAGTCGAAGGACACAACCAGGTTGCTTGGTGGTGGGACCGAGTATACGACCGGATATCGCTCTGATGAACTTCCTTCCTGCGATAAAGGAATGGTGGCATTGCCCCCTTGATCATCAGAGTCAGTGCTGATGAAGAGAACTTGGACGGTGTCGTCTTTATTCTCCTCTGTGATGGTGTCATTCGAAGATAGAGCCTCTGAAGGCAAAACCGGGTCAACTGCCGTTTCAACCTTTTGACTTTCGTCAGGTATGGATCCAGACGGTTCATCTTCAATGACAGGTGCTTCGGCTGACCACCTGGGCGGGTCAACCGGATTCTCAACTAGCGAGGGACTTGGCAAGAGTTTTTGATATCCAGGAGGAAGATGCGCTCGTAAAATCGGGCGATCTTCCAGAACTCTTTTTGCCTCGTCTAAGAAGGGACAACGGTGGATGGCGTGATTGCCTTCACACAGTCTGCAGGGAAATTTAGCTTTCCCATTTTGTCCTGGGGCTTCACTCCCACTAGTTGACGGTGAACAGTCGACATGGTTATCAGAGGTCGATGTTATCGAATTGTGCAAACGGGGGGACCAGTCTCTTAGTATCCGGGGGATACAGGGACAATCTCTATGGAAGTGGTCTCCCTTGCATATGACACATGGCGATTTAGGCCTTACGAGTGCTGTGTGTGGATTTCTGTCAGATGACACTTGTTTGCCCCCAGTCGCCTTAGGCTCCTTCTTCTTCTTCTCTTTCTTCTTCTTCTCCTTCTTCTCCTTAGGAACTCGGTTTTTTGATTTACCAGTTCCGTCAAGTGAAGAGGAAGGAGGAGAAGAAGATGAAGTAGAAGGCTGGGAGGCAACTCTTGTCTGATCTAACTGTTGACTCGACTGTTCAGGAATGGTGGTATTCTGAACGACATTGGTTGAAAAGAGCCAGACTGGTAGGCCAATTGTCAATCCTGGAAGCGACAATGTGGCCATGTGGGGCGCACCAACATCTCCCCAATAGGAGAAGGGACTAGGATTTCCACCAAGGGGAATTCCTTGGTTGGTGTGCTCCATCTTTTCAACCTAAAGATCAACGCGGGAATAATGAGTGATTGTTCCGTTTAAAATAAATTGTTAACGACGCTTTAGACACAACTTGCTTTTTCACTTTTAAAGAGTCGAGAAAAAGCTAAAGATGACTCTAGTCTCCTTCGATGTTTTAACGAGCCCGAAGTGACAAATGCTTGGATGGACTTTTTCTGTTATAGAGTCTGAAAAAGGCCAAAAGAAACTGCTCTGGAGATCTAGGCAGAGGGTGTGCCAAACTTTTCGCAAAACCACAGAATACTTTTTACGGTACGGGTGGTCGATCTTCGTGAATGCTGTGTTCACTGCATTGCGATCAGTAGGGCGGTCGACACGGCTTCCTAAGGATAAAGGATATATGCCTATAGGGGTCTCCCAATATATACACGACAGTACGTGGGAGCACAATCCGTACTAGTGCTATCGTCCCTCAGGAGGAATCACCCACCTTCTACGAGATCGACAGTCACTAGGCTTAACGACGCCGGAACACGTCTCTAGCCTAGACCTCTATGTTGTGCGTTATGTTACAAAGCGTTGTTAGGTTCATTCAGTTTATTTTAGGTTGATCTTTTTAAAGTTTGCCTTTCAAGGTTCACCACGAGATGTATGATACAAATTTCCTAAATGCAGTCTAAAGATGATAAGCAAGCTTTATAATCTTTTCAACTTTGAAAATCCTAGCTACTAAGGGAAAAGGAACTATCTTTTCTCAAAGAGCAATCAGCACACTCTAATGCACTTTTCCTAATTCCCAACATGCAAACTTATCAAATGAAAATGCACAATGCAGGTGTTTGTTTTCCACTTTCTTAGTATAAATGTCTACAAAGAAAGCTTTTTGCACAATTTTGAATTTGCTTTTAAAATGATCAATACAAACAAGTTCACTTTTTCGAGAACAACAAGGGTAGAAGAGATTACAATCACTTTGCGATTTTCGAAATAAAGACTTGTTTTCACACTTAAAAGAAACAAATTCAAACCAATAAGCAAAAGTAAATCTATAATCAATCTGCAAACAGCCAATGAACTCTCTTCCAAGATCACAATCAATCAGATCTGAATCAAAGGCTACAGGATGACCACTTTACTCATGCAAAGGAAAACTGTAAATGACTCCACAAACACATAAAAACATTCACAGTCTTTTTGTACAAAAATGAGGCGGAATCTAAGCAAAGAACAGAGGTTATCAGACTGGTACCTATGCTGGTTAAAGGCTGCAAAAAAACAGAGATCAAAACAGGGCAACAAAGGACAGAGAACCCCAGCTGCACAAGGCTAAACTGGTTCAGCGTAACCTCAACACTGTGGAGTTGACATTCAGCGCAGGTACCCTTCACGGGACCTGCGTTGAAATGCAGACTGCCTTCACAGCAGTTGCGCTGAAAGAGAAACTCTCGTTTCCCTTGGGTTCTGGGTCATAAAATGCTCAAAAATCAACTGTTTCAGGCCAAATCAGAAACACAAGCAAGGTATAAACAGAGGGATGCTTTGAGAGGGTACTAAAGACTATCACAAAGGATCATCAAATCATTTGTGGATCTAGTTTATATCATAGACAAGTCCAGCAACTGGATCAAAACAACAACTTTCTACTTTGCATCCGGGAAAGATGCATTTTAATAGTTGCTGTCAAGTCTATAAAGTAAACAAATGACGGAAACACAAATGAAATGAATAAACAAGTTCCTCCCCAACGGAGTCGCCAATTTGTTGTGGGGAAAAATGCCTATACAGGATGATCCTATCCACCTAAGGTGTGACAACGCCTTAGCAACAAACAGATACAGCTATTATGATTTCTTCCTTTATGAAATGTGAAAGAGGGGAGATCGGTAGACTTACCGTTGTCTTCCAGTTGTCCCTCGATCTAAATCCTCTTCTCTTTGGGTGTCCACAGCTACTTGCCTCCTCGCTTGCTCAAGAGAACAACTACTTGATTCCCACAAGATCACAAGAGAACAGCTACCTGTGACAAGAGAACAGCTACTTGCGACAAGAGAAGAACACCAAACAAAGGCAAATATTCTTATTCATAAATGATTCAGGATTAGAAGTAAATCAAATATACTAATGCAAATCATACAAAATACACCAGCATATAGGAAAGAACCAAGATAGCTTTATTGATTGATAACAAGGTTCAGGAAGAGATACAACCCATAGGGCTCCAATCCAGCATCTCCTTCCCAGCAGAATGGAATTCCTTCTTCAGCTCCCTTCAAAGCATTAAGCACCCAATGATCCAACCTCAAACCAACAGCAATTCTTTGCAATAACAAAATTCCAGCCTCCTTTGACCTCATGGAGAGAGATCTATATATAGGAGTTTTGGAGAGAGGATGAGTCAGCTTGAGGCTGGTATGAAACTGACTAGTGTCCTCTCCCACTTCAGTTCTTGAGTCCACTTGGAGGTTCTTGCTTCCACTTGGAGATTTGGAACCTCTTACTCATCACCAGTCGAATTCCTTGATGCAAGTGTCATTTTGGAAGCTTCCTGAGCATTGACACCTTGAGAAATGAGCCTGCCACTTGTCCAGTTACGCTCAGCGCAGGTAGCCTTTGTTGCAGTTGACATTCAACGCAGGTAGATAGTGGAGCAGTTGACATTCAGCGCAGATGCTCAGTGGAGCAGTTGACATGATCCAGAATTGCCTTGTTTTTGAGTGTTTTCAGGTGGAGAACTTTTGTGAATTGCTGTGGTTTGCTGGCCTTGTTCCTCTAGGGGTAGGAACAACATGTTTAGGGACTTTGGATCCCTTGATTATTGACATTTCATGCTCAGTGATGCAAGGCACAAAAATGTCTATAACAAGATCCTAGGTTTTGTTCCTTCCACAAAGAGCATCACCCCGAAAACTCTTGTTTGGACTGGAAGTGAGTCACAAATGCTTTTTGCAGTCATACACTCGATGCGGGAAGTAATAGGCAGGAGCAGGCAGAAGACATTGATGATGACGAAGAGGTTTCACCTGATGAGCCATCAAGCTATAGGCATGTGGTGAATGCGTATTAGTTCTCACAAATGACGTCAAAGATGAACACCGAGAAGCAGCCCCGAAAGCAAACTGACCATTACAATATTAGAAGTAAAGGGGCTCCCCTTACACTTATGGAGATGCAAGAAAAGGTCAGACTGCTGATAAGGAAGGCTGATCCACCGGCCGCCCCAAAGTAGAAAACCCAAAGCAAGTCTGGGAAGACAACAACGGACAAAAGCGCATCCATGAGAAGCAAGTTGCAAAACACTCCACCAGACAACACAAACACCCTTTCCACCCCAGACACCTTGGTAAGTATATCACCTCTAGACTACAATATTGTTGATGACATGAAGAAAACTCGAGCGGACATCAATTTGTTTGAGTTGGCTAAAATCCAAAGTCAGCGAGATATCCTACTGCGCGCATTGGGATAGACAACAACAGACGGTGTAGCCTCTACCAGCAAGGGAGCAAGCACACTTCCCAGATAACTTTCCACGGTGCTCAATTCACTCCAGATGGAAGAAGAAAACTCAGGTTGCCCTCAATTCCTACTTTCATTTGAAGTTTTCAACTGCAATGTTCACAAATGTTTGGTTGATTTTGGCGCAACAGCCAATGTCATGCCTCTCTCCATTGCTAAGAAGATCAATGCACAATGGAGCGAGACGTCCGTGTGAATCATCCAACTTGATCAAACATCAGTACCAACCATTGGTGAACTATGATATGTAATCATCCGACTATCCTGTGACAGTCGAGTCCACCAATGCATCAACATAGTTGTTGTGGACATACCAGAAGCATATGGTCTATTAATTAGTAGAGACTGGTCCAGCAAGCTAGATGGATATTTTGCTATAGATTGGTCTCCCATGTGGCTTCCGTACAAGGGCAAGTGCAACCAAATCTGGGTAGAACCAAAGAGGTACATGAAACATAATGCCACTCCCATCAATAGAGAGAATGAACTATTGGCCTTCGCAGAACTCATGTTCGACAATTGCCTCCTTGAGACAACATTGGGGTGTTATCCTACGCAGCGAGCTCCAACCTCACCAAATGCGCAATTGGGACTCCTTCCTTGCCGAACTGATGGTAATGAAACTTTCACAACACACTGTACCAATAGTAGCAGTAGTAGCAGCAACAACAGTAGTAGTAGTACTAGCACTTCAAGCGGTCCATGTACAGATGAGCTGTGGACCATGTACTTTGATGGATCAAAGACGCAGGACGGCTTAGGAGTTGGGTGTGTTCTGTTCGACCTTTGCAACATGAAGCATCTGGTATCAAGTCGCTTAGAGTTCGAGTGCATGAACAATGTAGCAGAATATGAAGCACTTGTGTTGGGCTTGCAGAAAAGCATCAACCTCAACATGGTCATACTCAAAGTGGTAGGTGATTTAGAGATAGTGGTATGGCAGGTATGTAACACCATTCACTGTTTATCACCGCATCTCAAAAGTTACCAACAATAGGTATGGCGACTAATATCAAACTTCCAAGCATTTAATATCACTACTGTACCACATACGCGTAATGCAGCTGCCAATGCACTAGAAAATGCAACCTTGAGAATGTCACCAATTAGGGATAGATTTACTATTGAAATTTTGTACAAACCATCTATCCCAGACAATATAACTAACTTATGCGTGTTTCATGATGATCAACAGATACTGCATTTCATGGCCAACACTGACGTCTTCAAATATGCAGCGATAGACGATGATGAGCACGAGCGCTCTCTGCAAGCGGAAGCTAGTAACATGAAAGGCCATGTTAAGGCCTAAATCTACCTCAGGCTGAGAAAGGCAGGTCTTGGGTAACATCAAACCACGCTTAACCTGGTAGCTAGCCCTACTAGGTCGGGAGAGGGCTCTCTCCTTGTCAATCTCAGGAAAATATAGCAAGTGAGGCTTGAGATGACTGATGTAAGGACTAATTTTCGGCTAGGTATATGCTCAAAGAAGTTTGATTGAGTTTTATGGTTGTTTGCTAGATCAAATGTGAAAGGCAGTTTTAGGTCCAGGGAATGAACTCAGTTTTGCAGAGGTTTCTGTGGGGCGAGGTAGGCAAGTGCTTTATTACTTTGAATTAAGTGAAATGGAGAGTCTTAAGACTGGTGAGGAGTTGGAGAGGGCATGGAAATGTCATGAGTCCTCTTCAAATAGTAAAAAACATGTAAAACGAAAGAAACCCTAAGGTAGAGCACTGCAACATCAATGAATTCCACCTTTAAACTTGATTCATTTAGTTAAGCAGAAGAGAGAGAGATAATGGCACACATAAACACATGATAACTTGAATTGCAGAAGGAAAAACAATACTAAGTCACCTTGACACAAGAATCCCACAAAATGCTGCAAACCCTGGTCTATTTCCTTGCCAAACTACAGAAATGATGTACAATAGTGCTCAAAGCATCCACAAGAGTCCAACCCTGACAAATGACTAAGAAAACACATGATATAGACCTCCAAACCACCTGTGCTATCCATCAGGGGTCGAATCCATGAGAAGAGGAGTGGTTTCAACCATATCTAAACTAGGAACACAAAAATAGGCAGTGGAACAACTTGCCTCTAAAACTTAGGAAACTGATTCATTCAACTCAAAACCACCTACAACTGATGTATCTACCTCCATGAGTCAATTTTTATCATTTTTACATCATAGTACATGAATTTACATCATATCACATCATGAATTTGACCATGAGAGAGAAAAATTCAAACTGGAAGAAAACTAGGCAAAATTTTGAGCAAACAGGCAAAATTGGCACTTTTTCATCCTGTGCATAGCGCCATTTTTTCTGTGCGTAGTGCTTTTTCCAAGCTGCTTTTGGAAGGCTTCCTGAGGTCCAAATCAGGTGCAGGATAGCTTGTTGGAAATCCTGGTGAGTCTAATTTCTGGAACAACTTGAATTTTTTGATTTGGAGTCCATTTGCCCCTCCAAAATTGCAATCTCCCAAGACTGCTTCCTGTGTGGCCAAAAAGTGGCAGAGAGGGCATTTTTTGGGTGTTTTTGGCCCTTTTGGAGGCCCAAAACTTGTCAAAATTTCCTAGAAATTTCTGAGCATGCATAAATTTTCATGAGGAATCCAAAAATGCAAAGTTTTCTTCAAATGGAGGTCCCCATCTCATGCGTAGCGCCGGTGGCGCTATGCACCTGCCGGAAAAACCTGTTTTTTGCCTGAAAAATTCAAAAATGCCAAAAATTTCACCAAATTTCTTGAAATTTGGCATGAGTGATCTATGTTAGGTGCTATTCTAGGCCAATGAAGCTTTAGCCAAGATCTTGAGCTTATCATTCTCTTTCTTGCTCTTCAAAGTTCTCCTTAACTTGGCTTTTAGGCTTCTTATCCTTGTTTTACAAATTTTGTTCCAGGCCAAATAGTGATAAGCCATGTGGCGCAACATCTTTTTCTCCTTGTTGGCTTTCTCAAGTAGCTTCTCCAAGTGCATATTCACCTTCTCCAACACATATTCCTGGTCATTGTCCTTTTGCTCAATGGATGTCAACTTGCCCTTTGCCCTCTTGGACTTTTGCCGGTTTTCTTTAATGACTTGCAGCTCCAGGAGTTCTTGTTTGTCAGTAAGTTGCTTGTTTTCTTGCTCAAGGAAGTTGATAATCCACTTAGCCCTCTCAAGGTCAAGTGATAAGGCATGGATGTCAGCTTCTTTCTCTCTAATGACCTCCTTGAGCCTTGAGCTTTGGGAGCCCAAATCAGTATCCTCCTCCTGAATCAAAACAAAATCTCTCTCCTGACCTTCAGAAGGCCCTTCATCATGAAATGGTTGCTTCCCTTTATCTGGTACCTATACTACTGAAGAAGAAGGAAAAGCCCCTTTCACCCCAGGTGAAGATAGCATTTGCCTGTGGTCTGATGAAGGAAATGAGACCCCTTCCACCCCAGGTGGAGATAATACTCGTTTGGCAGCTGCAAATAGTCTCCTTGTGCCCTTTTCATAAGTGACAAATATTGGCACACCTGTAGTTTGAGTCTCATGAACCTCTGGCTGATTTGAAGGCCCTCCTTCCTCTTGAAACACTGATGGGGTCACTTGAGGACTTTTGAAAACCTCATGTGAAATGAAGGTATCCCATGAAATGTTCAACAAGCTCAGTTGATGCAAAACAACAATTTTGATCAATGAAAAATGATAAATGCTACTGAACTACTGAGGAAGAGGTTTCCTTTGCACCAATGTAGCCATCTTCTCAATATTTTTGCATATGAAATAGGGGAGGTTCATCATCCTCACTCTAGTGAAATGCATCAATAATCTAACATGGTAAGTGTACAAGCGAGAAAACCTCCCTTCACAGGTGAAATATTTGATAATGAGCTTCATGAGTGGAGCATAACTGTCTTGTAGGTATTTGAAAGGAAAGACCCTACTGATTTGCTTTTGATAACTAGCCTTGATGTAAGGCTCATAATGCTCTTTGCCCACAAGCTGTCCTTTGTTCCACTGTTCACCCACATTTGGCATACCTATTGTTGTAGCTATGGTTTCAAGTGTCAAAGTGAAGGAAACACCTGCTAAGTTCACCTGGCCATTGTGAAGATGAAGGACAAATAGCCTAGCAAGTTCATGGTGATATTTCACCCTCTCCACCATCTCACAAAACTGGTAGTAGGACTGATGTTTAAAACATGTTACTGCAAGAGGGCAAGCTAGTAACTCTGTGAGTGTGGTGGGCTCCTCCCGAATGTGTTTTCCTCCCTTATGTGGTTTTCTTGGTGCATGTACTTCTTGGGAAGAATCACTCACAGTTTCCTCATCCCTTTCATAAGCTGAATCTGTTTCCATATTTGCAAATGTAGAGTGTAGAATGATGAGTATGAAGAGATTTTCTTAAGTATAGGTGACTGTTGTTTTCTTCTTTGGGATTTGATGGGTTGACTGATAATATAAATGCAAAGGAGGGTTTTGATGATGGCTGTAGGGTTACTAGGGAATGATAGGGTTTGGGAAATGAAAATTAGGGTTTGGGGAATAGTGGGAATTAGGTATAGGGCTTAGGGTTTGGTGATAGGGGGTAAGGTGAGTGTCAATGGGAGAGGGAAAGGGGAAGGGAATTAGGGAAATTTAGTGCAGGGGGATGGGATGTGGGAAAATCATACAAGGGAGTAAAAACAACAAGAATGACAAAACCCTAGACAGTTTTGCAAGACAACTTTGAAGCAACTAGGGTTTGATTTTTCACCATTCAAATCACTATGATGGATGACAAAAGCTCTTGCTATGGCAAATGGGAGGGTGTACTTACTTGAAGAGATGATACTTGCAAATTTAGAGGCTTGGAAAATCGATGGAAAGAGTTTTTGAGCTCGGTTGACAGGTGCACCGCACCAACGCCCAGGTGCGTAGTGCCCGTTTAAAATCCTTTGCAAATCCTGTGCCCGATGCATAGCGCCTAGCAGGTGCGTCGCGTTAGTGCCCAAGTGCGTCGCGTCGGGATAAAACTTGAAATTTGCTACAACCTTCCCTTATTTCTCCTCAAATACGATTTTTCCTCTTTCTCTCTCTCTTTAGCACAAAATGAGGTCTTCTAACACAAAGGAGCACTTTATATACCTTTGGACTCTAATTTTTTAGTTAGAAAAAACCCACTTTCTAAAGTTCCCTTTCACTTTGCTTTTAAAAAAACCATGTTTTTTGCAGTTTGGCTCTTTTTGTTATTTGATGAACTGATGCTTGGATGTTTTTTGTTTCTTTTATAGTGGCTGGAGTGCTGGAGTTTGGCAAGGTGACCAAGGGTTGTAGCTGAAGCCTTATTACATATGAAAACAATAAAATTACATAAAATTTGTACATGAAATAGAAAAACTCTGTTTTCAATATGGAGCAAATCAACAGTAAAATTTGTGATTTTATGAACTTATTAAACATCCTCATGTGGCTACTGACCTAATGAGACCTAAAAACCCTAAAATGACTTTTGCAAATGGAATGAAATAAAAATGACTGTAAATGACCTGAACTTGTGAAAATAGGCCAGTAGGTAAAGACCAGGAGGGAAATTTGATAATGAAACACTACCATCAGTTGATCCATGACCTAATGGAATGCAGCTGATCGGACGTGACACCTAAAATGCATGCAAAAAGAGAAATTTACCGACATTAACAGGCCACATTATCACAAAAGGTGTGGCATCATTGGAAAAGCTATATGACTTGCAAGAATAGTTCTAGGGGCCAAGGAAAAACAAGACCCAAAATTCCACCATGAGGCATGAATTGATAAACTCAGGAACAGAATAGGATTCGAAGTTTGTCAATCTTGGTACATGTTGTACACAACAAGAGCGACAAGCCTTTATCCACTTGTTCAAACAGTACCGAGATGTGTTCATGTGGACGTATGATGATCTGAATACTGATGACACGGGGATCATCCAACATATCATCCCAATCAAAGAAGGGGTCAAGCCATATCAACAGAAGCTGAGGAAAGTACATCCGTCACTTGAACCCCTCATACAGAAAGAGCTTACTAAGCTGTTGGATGCACGGATCATATACAAAGTTCGACATTCCACATGGGTCTCCAACCTTGTTCCTGTATGAAAGAAGTCTAGGGAAATCCGCTTGTGTGTCGATTTTTGGAACGTAAACCACACCTCAGACAAAGAAAACTACCCCGTGCTATCCATGGACCATATTTTGCAAACAGTATCTGGGGCACATATGTTTTCTCTTCTTGAAAGTTTCTTAGGATACAATCAGGTTCTGGTAGAAGAACTTGACAGGTTCAAAACTACTTTTCGTACCAAGTGGGGTACGTTCGCTTATAGACGAATGCCGTTTGGGCTTGTAAACGCAGGCACAAAATCTATGCACAGTAATGGAGTTTTTCTCAGGTGCCTGGAGGCACATGAATAAGAGAAGGTACTTCAAGATCTGCATGACAGACCTGTCAGGGGTCACTTTGTGGGAAATAACACTACACACTAATTTATGCGAGTTGGTTTTTACTGGCCCACATTGTTCAAGGATGCACATGCTTATGCCCACAAGTACCCGGTCTGTCAGTGATGTGCCGACAAAACACGAAGATCAGTAGCCCCACTACACCCTGTTGCAGTGATTGAACCATTCCAACAGTGGGGCTTGGACATCATTGGGGAAATTTTCCCTCATTCGTCAAAACAACACCACTATATCCTAACAATAACTAACTACTTCACGTGGTGGATAGAATAAGTTCCGCTCAAGCAAGTGAATGACCAGGAGGTCATCAACTTCCTCCAATATAATATCATCTCACGCTTCTCGGTATCACTTGTTTTTGATAATGCAACTTATTTTTCATCTTTGAAACTCTATGACTTTGCATTACAGAGTGGTATTGTGCTAAAGCATTCATCGAATTACTACCCACAAGGAAACGGTCTAGCAAAATCCACAAATAAAAACCTCATCCGTATAATCAAGAAGACCATTTTCTCTGAGTAGCATAACTGGCATACCTCCCTGATGAATGCATTATGGGTTGACCGTGTAACACCCAAGTCGTCTTTGAATACCTCACTGTACTTCTTGGTTTATGGTAATGAAGCCATCCTTCCGCCAAATATCTACTTTCCTACACTTCAACTTTCCCACGAATCCCAAGGCAAGCCTTGCCAGCTAGTTCAACATAGGATGGATGCTCTCCAAAAGCTTCGGGAAGAAAGGATGAAAGCAAAGAAAAATTCACACTCCACTAGAACTATATGAAGAGATGGTTTGATAAGAAGTTTGCAGGGAAAGCTAACTTCGATGTGGGTGACTTAGTTCTGAAATGGGATAAGCCCCATGAAGACAAAGGAAAAAATACGAAGTTCCAGTCCCTGTGGATTAGCCCGTACATAGTCCACAAGAAGCTTGGCCCACATACGTATCGTTTGTGATCACTTGACGGGAGGATTGACAACCTTCCTATCAATGACCGAGATCTCAAGAATTATTTTCTGTAGGCCGGTCCGTGCCCATGCCATGTACATAGTCTGCTTGCTGCTTGTTGTTTTCATCTTGTTTTATTCGCTTATTATCTTTGCTTTTACCTTGTTTGATTTTGATTACTATTTTTGTTCAAATTCGTTTTGTTTGTTTGATATATTACTATTTTTGTTTCCAGAAATAAGTGCTGCCAACTACTACGTTATGTCTTTTGAATAAAGTATGTGGTTGAAGTTTGAAGATACTTGTAACACTGCAGCACTTGGCCAGTCTTATGTCCGTCTTCTTTATGCTTGGTTGTAACCTTCGGCCGATGAAGTCTTGACGAAAAATATGAAATGTCTGCAAGGGAAGTTTTGGTCCAACCATGAACCTATGTCCTCACTGGGAAGCCCCATGCCTATACTTAGCCTTCTGCTCCGTGTATTCAAGCTCATCCAACTAGTAGAAATGGAGAAGGGGAAAATCTAAACGAGCAGACCTATGTCAGAGGTCTTACATGCTTCTCTGAAGGAACAACCTCTTCTGCTCTCAATAATTTGGGATCCCTCTTCTGCCCCAAAAATAAATAAGTGCCTATGCACAATCTTCTTGAAAAATACAAAGGAAAAATAAGAGAAAGGATTCTTGCGTAGAGAGGTGAAGCATGCAACTCCATCGGGGTATTGACCAAGCTCGCTGGAAGTGGAGCAATGTGTGTGTTCCTGCATGACTCCATCGGTGTACTTTCTAGGCCTGCTGGTAATGGAGAAACACCAAAGATGAAAGCTTATACTCTGAAAATATTCAACTCGTGAGCTAAAATACCCTTCCCAAATTCGAAACACTGAGATCAAACTGAACTTTTGATTGTGTTTGACTAAGTTGGAAAAGGGTAAACCATGTATGTCCATGGGGTAAGTGGGGAAGCTGGAGTAACTCGCACAACAATTCAATATTCCCTAAAAGACCAAGGCCCTGTGCTAGCAATGAACTGAAAAGAAGAAGTTTGAATTCTAACAGTGTGTCGCCAAGTGTTGTAGCGGCTACAACCACCCGCCAAAATTTTGGCCTGGACCCAATTTCAGAGCCTCCCTTGAGAGTTTCGCTTGATGACTGCACACACTTGGGTTCACTTCGTGAGCTCGTGTGAGTCCTTGCATCCGCCTTGCTTGTTAATTTCATTCAAGTTTCTGCATGTTGGTGTCTAAGTCATGCTTGCGACACTGTTTTGGTTATACTCAAAGTTTTCACTTCGTGTGTACTTTTTGTGTTCGTTATGAAAGCATCTGTTACACTCACACACAGAGTCACATTCACTGTCACGCAAGCGTCCTCATGTTCGATCAATGATTAATCACGAGTATCGCGCTTGTCACTTGCACCATCGATCAGGCAGGTTGAACAAGTGTGTTTGAATGGTTTGAGTCGTCTAGTCGTCAAGTCGAGAGTGTGTGTGTTTGCATGATCACCTTTGTATCTTTTGATCGTTCACACACTTAGTCATTTTTTTTGAAGTTCTGATGACTGGACCCCCCTCTAACAGCCATACCATCACCCTGCCATCGACTCGATCGACTGTCACCCAAAACATCACATAAGCACCAAGCAAGTCTTTCCAAGATGTGCTGATCGCAAGCAATTCAATCATCTCTCATGTTGGCCACCTGGACAGTCGGACCCAGTAGCCACCTCGGGATTGACTCCCCTCCAAAATTGCATAGAGGCTACTGACTTTGCCTGCTCTGCTGACTGAGGAAATTGTGCAGATAGGCCAGACATACACCAAGTTTCCGTCCCTGTCTCCCTAAGAAAATTGCACAGTTTTCCCAGTTAGTCCTCCCGATAGTCAACCGACTGCTCATCCAATAAATTTTTCATTTTTCATGAGCAAGCCTTCTGCTGGACAATAGTCCGCTCAACTCAGAAACTATGCAAAGATGATCAACAGACCAACCTATCAGCTTTAGTGTAGCTTTCGTCACCAACAGCTCCTAGCAGCAGACTGCCAGTTCCCTCTAGGAATTGCATAGTTTTGGCTGCAAGTGACCCAGAAGCCAACTACCAGTTCCCTATGGGAATTACGCAGGTTTGGCTGCCAGTGACCCAACAACCAACTACTAGTTCCCTTTGGGAATTGCATAGTTTTGGATGCCGGGCTCCCGGGCAGTTCTTCCCAAAAATTGTGCAATCTCTGCATGCTGACCCTTCTTGCAGACCGAACTATTCCTCTAGGAAATTGCACAAATTTGGCCTTCCAGCCCCTGCTTCCCTCTCGTTCCGGAAACTATGTAGATCCTTTCTATCTTGCCTTCCTGCAACCCGGGCTGTCCCTCCCAAAATTTTCACAATTTTTCCTTCCAGCCGAGCTAGAACTCGCAGATAGTCACTGTCGACTTGGATCGCCCATCTCCATCACTCAGTGATTCTTGCGTAGTTTTCATCAGTAGTGCCTAGAGCCATCATCCTGCTTCACAACCTTGCTGCCTCTCCTTGCCACCTGCATCCAAATGATCATGTGTCATGGCAGACTAGGAGTTTTTGGATTTGATGTTGTCTCGTCATGAGTGACTGCAGGTACAGGTACACCAACAAACATGGCGCGATGATGAATGGGATGAACGAAGGGAGCACATGCAGAAGGACATATTCATCAATGGATGAATGAACAATGCATGTGAAGAGATGTGCTCGCAAACGGATGATCATGAAAATATGTGTTCATGGACGAATGGACGAGCAAACATGCAAGATGTGCTCACCAATGGATGAAAAGACGAACATGCATCGTCACAAACAGATGAGCCTGTCAAGCCTCCCAACATGAAAGCAAGGAACAACATGCCAAAGCTTCATCAAGCGAACCAAAGACCATCGAAGGCTCCACATAGTTCGCCATGCGGAGGTGAAGCTGTGATACACCATGAAGACATCCATCACACAACATCACTGTAGCTTGACATACACTCCAATAGCAACACAAATGTACTAGCACTGTCATGTCGAGTCATGTCACCCACATCTCTACTATGGGCTATGTTGTCAATCAATGTAATGTAACATGGAAGTCCAAGAGACCCACTTGTTGTACAAAGAGTCATGTAAAGTCGAAAAGTCATGGAAGTCAAACATTCATGAGGGTAGTCGAACAACCACAAGGGTCAGTTTCACCCTTGGCTATAAATACCCCCCTCATTTGTACACGAAGGAAATTTCACCTCAGCTCCTCCTAGATAGCCAAGAGAGTATGTAATCTTTCCTTTGAGGAGTAAGTAGTGGCTCCAATGCCCCTCACATGGGGTTAGTGATGTATGGTGTAACGATGTGTCTTGGAACTTTCGCTTAATTCAGAAGCATGCGAACAGGCCAAAACGCTTCACACATGTATTGTAATTGTTGTAAGACTAATTTTTAACACTTGTGATGCATGTTGCTTTAACCTGTGTTCTACATTTGAACTATTTCACTTGTTGTAATACATAACCTATTAATGGAAATGTGTTGTATATGTTGTTAACGCTGTCTCGCTGGTGTAGACTGCTCTCCTGGACATCAGACAAACCTTTCACATAAAACTTGTTGTGACAACCATTGCACTCGTGTGGACTCATCCGCTGAGTGCTGTACGTGTTATCTTACCTTGTGTGTTGTGACTATCGCATCTATGTGGACTGCTCCTCCTGAAACTATGCATGTCCTATTGTGTTGTGTGTTCCTAGCCGAGTTGGGACTTCATCCCAATCAACTTGGGACTCTCACTCCCACCCTCTCCCTCTACATGTGAAAGAACCATTAACACAAGTGACACTTACACTCACCAGGCACGCAAACCTCACTTCTTGAAGACAAAGCAAACCACTCTTATGTGCTAGAAAGCAAGAGTTGAGGAAAATCCTTAAGATAATGGCAACTGGGCCATCGTACTGGATGGGATTCTCACACCAAACTGTGTGAGGTCTATTTGGGACTTCATACCGGGGTGATTCCCTAAATGTTGGCGGATCCAACACCGTCAACAGGCTGCTACTCCCCTGTCTGGTATTTAAAAAGTATATCCTAGTTGTCATCATACACATAAGAAGGGCTTGTTGTGAATACCTCTCCTCGTCTGGCCAACGAGTTAAGAGTGTACTTGGGGTGTACAACCCAAGGTGATTATGATGTAGTTGTTCTACCACATGACTATTCAGGGTCATCGATGGGAATATCAATAGGAAATAAGATGGGTTGAGAAAACTCGATGTGATTCTAGGTTGAGGGTGAGCTCCCCGATGAGATTCCAGGGTAGAGATGTGCTTCCCTGTGTGATTGGATATCCTATTGCTAGAAATGGGGTCATAGTAGTAGCTCTCCCATGAGATTCCAGGTTGAGTAGTAGCTCCCTGATGTGGTTCCATGTTGATATGTGCTCCTTTATGATATGCTCTCTGATGATGATGCGGGTTGTAGATCTGACTCCCCGTTGATATTTCCAAGTAGTAGCCCACTGATAGAGAATCTAGGTAGCAAACTGATGGATCGAGGTTGGTAGCTTGAGCTCCCCTCCGGTAAAAAAATATTCTTCTTCTAGATTCGAGAATGTTAAGCACAGAGCAAGAACAATCAAGAGATAAGCATGAATAAGCAAGAGATAGGTCGAGATGTACATTGACAATTCGAGATGATGAGATACTTGAAGTTGGACATGGCATGGTGACTACATGACAGATATGATCCGTGGTGATACATGATGACACTTGAAGATACTAGAATGACATATTGATCGATGGACATACATTGGCAAGTGGAATTCTCCCTAGTTGAGAGGGAGTGTTAATTTTTGCAAACGCAGTCAAATTCCACCTTGGACATCTCAAATGACCAAGATGATGATTGCATTAGATTCCTCTTTTTGAGAGGACCAAAATCAACCTAAATATCACCCAATTTGGTCAAGAGGAAGTTATTTTTTAAATTATTTTATTCATACATGTATTAAGGAATGGGTTAACCCTAACCACATGTGTAACTGCTTGGGTCAACCTGAACCACAAGTGGCCCCTTAGGAAAGCCTATAAATAGAAGAGACCTCAAGCTCATTTGGACACATTTGATCAAGTTATCTTCTCTTATCTTTTGTCTTGGTTAGCATAGGTTCAATGAAAGGTGTTTGCGCAAGGGTCCGAAATCACAAGCATGAGGTTTTCTCTGAGTTAGGGTTTTCTAGTTTCTAGACGTTGGCACAAAACAAGGAATTTTAGTCCCTAGACATTGGAACACAGTGGCCATGACAACGTCCAGAGAGCTTTGGATGTTGGCACAAAGAATTATGGGAGCATCTAGGGTTTCAGAGGTAGATCTGGAGGTGTCGGTCCCAAAACGCTCGCATTGAGGGATCCTGAGAGCATCCAGGTTGTCCCGAACGCATGCACAGTCACTACATGGGAGTGTCCAAAGGTTTTTGTGCAGATATGGTAAGTTGGTCCTTGGATGCATGCACAAAATGGCATGGGAATGTCTCGACTGCCATAGATGCTCGCACAACTCCTCCTCCCTATGTCCGAGACTCAAAGATGAAATTTCTGTATTCTGAAGTTTCCGCTCAGCGACAGTAGTATTCGACATAGTGAAAGTAGTATACAACAGTTGACTTTAGTATGTGACAACACATTACAACCATCAATATGAGGGTCTTTATTTCAAGCATGATTAGATCTGTTTCATGGATATCATAGTTATTTTGTTACATAGATAAAGTTATGGATCATTGTACCCTCTTTTGCTATATCTTTTGATGACGATATAAGAAGAATAAGATTTGCAAGGGTTTTCTCCATAGTGGGTTTTTCCCTAGTCTCGGACCTATCCTAGTGTCTCTATGTGTGTGCATGCTTTTCTTCTACTGTTCCTTTTATGTTTCACTGCATTGATGATGATGATGACGTTGTTCTTTCTATATAATTGCACATGCTGGTATATAATGGTGTAGATATGAATAATGTAATGATGATATGGGGTGAAATTAATGTATTAATGATGAAATGAAATTATCAAAGCAAAGAAAAATATATGCCTATGAAAAATTAACAACTCGTGGCCATATTTTAGGCCTTCCCTTGTGAAAGCCATGTTGTTGTTGTCAAAAGGATTTTTAAATATCTTCAACGAACAATAGAATATGGACTGTGGTATGCTAAGAGAAAAAGAATTTAAGTTGAAGGCCTACATTGATGTTGATTGGGCTAACAGTCTTGATGACAGGAAGAACACCTCAGGTGCAACCTTCTTCTTGGGGAAATGCTTGGTGTCATGGGTCAGCAAGAAACAAGCCTCCATTTCTTTATCAACTGTTGAAGCAGAGTATATTGCTGCTACTACCTGCTGCATGAAAATTCTATGGATGAAGCAAACTTTAAAATATATTTAGGTATATTTGAATGATCCTATTCCAATTATGTGTGATAATACAAGTGCCATCAATATCTCTAAAAATCTTGTCATGCATTCGAAGACCAAGCATATTCCTATCAAGTTCCATTTCTTAAGGGAACAAGTTGCAGCCAATGTTGTCAGACTTGAATACGTGGCCACTAAAGATCAACTTGCAAATATATTTACTAAGCCACTGGCAAGAGAACCCTTTGAATATCTCAAGCAACAGATAGGAGTTATGACTCCTCCTTCTAAATGACTCCATTTTGGTAGGTGTTGGCAGCTACTCAGCATGTGGGATCCATGGAAGAGTAGGCTACAATGGTTTAGGGGGATAATTCAAGAAGTATTCTTTTCCATTGATTCCAAAGGGGGAGAAGATTACTAGGGCATTAGATAATACCATGACTACCTTCAAGGGGAGCTTATGGTGTTGCCATCAATGCCAAAGGGGGAGATTGTTGGACAATTGGTAGTGTCTGGATGACTAGTGGTTGCAAGTGTGTTGGCATTAATTTCAACTATCATGCTGGGAGATGTGTTGGGAAGTTGGCATTTTCTGACTGTTGGTAGGAGAATTGGCATTGATGGCATCCAGATTAGCATGGTGATTGGGAGTCCTTGAGGAATCCTATGATAGATGTAGGCTTCTAGTAGAGAATAATCACAGTAGAAGGGTTACTGGAAAAGCCATGAAATGATGACCATGGTGATTGGGAGTCAAGGAGGAACCCCATGGTTACTGCAATGATATGCAGAGAATCATCATAGTAGCAAGCTTATTGGAGAAGCCATAAAATGATGACTATGGTGGTTGGGAGTTCAGGATTCCAGGCACAAGAAGAAGAGTCAAGGAGCAAATAATGGTAGAGAGTTTGCAACCATTTTATAGGTAGCAGATGGGCTCAAAGCCTACATTAGACCCTCTCCATTGGAAAGTGATCTGAAAGAGCTTTCCAATGGTGTGTGGAAGTCTAAAAATGGCCTCCTGGATCAAAATTTATGGTCTACCGAAGTCAGCGTCTTGAAGTCCTAAGAAGGTCGAAATATCAGAGGTCAGCAGAGTGGAAGGAGGAATGTCGGAGATCAGAATATCAAAACCTCAGAGCAGAACAAAGCATCTATGCAGGCTATATTAGAGGTCAGAGAATATCGGAACCTCAGAGCAGGTCATATAAGGATATTAGAAGCTAGAGGCCATCAGAACATCGGAACATTGGAGGTTGGACTATATTGGAGTATCAGAACCTCATAAGTCCTTAAGATTGTAACTCATTAAACGTGTTGAGGTTTACGAAGGTATAGAAATACAAAGGTTTTTGTTGCAAAACCAAGGATTGATGGGACCCATTCTCTCTCCTCTGGTAGGATACATGGAAGCATGTGATTGGTCCTTAAGAGTTGAAGTGGTGACTGACGTCAATGTGATGTGAAAGTACAATGGACACATGGTAGCTTGTTTTGGCATTTTCGGTGGCCCAATGGGGAAAATCAGGTTGACACATGTCACCATTCAGGAGACGCCACATGGAGAAATGGAAAAAGCATGATGTCATCTAAAATGTCAGCATATCGGAGGATGAGGACATCATAAATCCTGTGCAAATAGTGTTTGAAAAGGCTACGATAAAAGGGGCTCCGATATTATCTGGCACATGGTCGTGTGGAGACTAAAGAAACCAAGGGCTAAGAAGAGGGAGCTAAACTGCAATTGGGACTTGGAAGAAGTTACGATATGCATGGGCTCTGATATGATGCTACAATGGTAAAGCTAAGCTGATGATCACAGGCTCGATTTTACGAGAAAGAAAATGCTCAGGGAGATAAGTGCAAAGGTGTGATATCGTAACATTTCTTTTGTATGAAGTTATGATATGTTTTGGCTCTGATATAACAGTACAGAGAATTAAAATATTGGATGGGTTAGAAGCTAGAGATTAAATGAAAATCATGGGAGTTGGTTTGTGGAGTCAGCGGGACGTGGAGAAAGCACTGGACAAGGCAACGAGGACAACAATCCATTGAGTAGAGCTGATGAGATGAAGAAAAGCATCTCCTACTTCCAGTGCACATCTTGTAGATTTAAATAAGGAAAAGAGTGGCCTTTCCTAAGTACTTTTCAAGCTGTATGGAGCAATGAATAAGCATGGAAAGTCTCGATAGAGTGTGAAGGCTGGCTGAGATTAAATTCTCAGTATGGAGGATTACATAGGGATTCAGTGAAGAATGTGACAACCCATTCTTATGTAATTCCATGACATAGTTCATCCAGCTGCCATAACAAAAATAGGAGGAGCCATACTAAGGTACATTCAGGCAATATGGAAACAAGCAATAGATACAACCTTGTGAAGTGTGCATAAGAGGATCAAAACCATTGATCACCATTGAGAAAAGTGGAGAAGTGTGTTTTGTTGGAGTGCTGAGCAGCAAGAGAAGCGCTGAGTAGTGAGAGAAGTGAGAGTAGAGAGATTGTTGCGATACGAGAGCAGAGCTGAAACATGCACAACAGAGAGCCTGTGTGAGAGAAGGAAGAGGGCTGAGAATACATTGTTTTGAGCAAAGGATAGAGTGCTGTTGTATGAGACCAAGGGAGTCTGTGGAATAGTAGAATACTGAGAGCAAAAGTTTTTTTTGCAACCAACCAGTTTGGTATTTTTCCATAATTGTATATGCCTCTATTTTCAGTTTGAAAATTGTATGAAATAGTAGAACAATGGCAAGAGTAGGTTTTAGCCTACATTCAAAAGAGGTTAGTGCCTTGTTATAGTGGCTACAAGCACCCTCCAAAATTTTTCCTATGCTTCTTTTTGGAGCCTCCCTCCTCAAATCACAACAACTCATCTTACGTTGTCCTAGGTACTTGTGCTCTACTTGAGTTTTATCTTTTGCTTACAACTTGTCTTTTCTAACTTGCTTTGCTGTCTAACCTGTAAGCCAATCCCTTGACTTGGTCACAACCCGGTTCCAGGCCTACCTAAGTGAACTATGAAATCCTTGAGGGAAACCAGCCTTTAGTCCAAGAATTGTGTAGTTGAAGCCCGTAGTGAGCCTTCGGCTCCAAAACTGTGCAAAGCCAGCTGACAACTTTCCTTTAGCTCAGAAACTGCACAGAGCATGAGCGGTAGCCCAAGCCATTCAACCTAGAAATTGTGGGGAAGCTTTCCCTCAACAACTGCCTGATGCATGAGCTAGTGAGTTGTCCAGTTTCCTCGGGAACTGCGTAATATCTCCATGCATGCATGGCATATTTTCCCGAAAAATCAAAAAAGAAAAAAGAGAAAAATAATCCCTAAAAAATAGGGATCTATTTTTAGCAGTCAGAGTTACACTTGAGTTATTTTTGGAAACATCCACCATGTGTCACTTTTTCCGATATTTTTGGCCTTCGCATCATAGAACCTAAATTGACTAAATCTATTTAATGGACGTCGTGAGATCTCATTTGCACATTCAATCTTGGAGCTCTAGCATTCTAGAGGAGATCTAGGAACCTTCAGCACAGTCATCGTAATCTTCCGAGGTAAGTCTTGCTTTTCAATTCTTTTGCTATTTTTTCTATCGCTTTTGTTTGCTTGGATTGTGAGAGTGTTGTTTTACTGATTTATTGAAAGACCGTTGGAGTTTTTATTTGTTTTAGCTTGTAGAAGTTCAGTTTTAAGTTCTGTATTTTTTTCCCAAGTGTCACATGCATAACCCAGTTTTTGCACTAACGGTCGTCGTTGCGGTGACTCTCTCCACATGCTTCATTGTTCTTCAGTTTGATTGATTCCTACACTCGTTTTGTTTGCATGCAGAATCATTCACTCAGATATGAACCCACCTCCACTTCCACTTCCAGATCTACTCGTTTTCATGTTACCATTGGGAAGATCTAGGATTCCTTGGCCCAATTCTAGCTCTTACTAGGCATGCACTGCGCATTACTGGATCTCAAGGCTTTACCTTGGCTCCAGGAATTGCGCAGAGGATTTTAAGGTCTGGCTCTAACTGCACACTGCGTATTTCCAGGAGCCAGTCCTGAGCCTTGGTCACTGGGATTGCGTAATGCATAGTCCTAGCTAGACTTAGCATGAACTGCACATTGCATAGTTCCAGTCAGCAACACCTCCCCATTGGTAGATGGGACTACACAATGCGCAGAACCAGCTAGCAGTCAATCACCTCTGAGAGCGGGTATTGCAAAATTCTTCCTAGCAGTTGCCTAGTTTGTTGTTTGGTCTATTCTTGAAGTGCTTTTGGTTTCACACTAATATTTGCATGCCATGAGTGTCCTCTCTGTCTCCAGGTACAAAAATTGTTGAGCAACTCTCCATAGTTATAGGTAACATGGCTTCTAAGAGAGATGTCTCAAAGGACACTATTGAAAGTAGCACTCAGGACGGAGTTGAGCAGGTGTCAGTGAATTTACCAGTTTATGCAGACACTCAACTGTTCATTGAGAAGGGCATAAAGTTAACATGGAAGGAAATCAAAGATATCTTTTCAAGGGACTTCAAGGAAGATCTAGAGGATCAACAAGTGTATGTCAATAATCATCGGTCAGGCTTACATAAGGTTGCATGCAGGTACCCAACCTTCCTTTGTATGGACATCATCCACTAGATTGTCTCACACATAGATCCTGAGACAATGACATTGAGCAGTGCCAATAGAAGACAACTTGCTACTTTCAGGATGAAGAATTACCATCAAATGTATCACTTACCTCAACTAGTGAACCACATGGATGAAATTTTCTATGCCACCCACAACTATGCAAACAATAGGGATATTATAAATCACTAGGTGAAGGAGTCGTCAAAGTTAAGATCCATTTCCAATCATGTTTACAAGATGAATTCAATCAGAAAGGCTTACCAGTTCTTGATCATCCTCGCATACAGATTGTATGGTCAAGAGAGCACAAAGGCCTTTCCACAAAATTGGGTGGTTGTGTTGGACCAGTTAGTGAATGATGGAAAATCATTTAATTGGTCAGATTTGTTGGCTCATCAGTTGAAATTCCATGTGACTAAAAACCAGAATCTTCCCAAGGATGAGCAAGTGAGATTCTACATGTTCGAGTATTTACTTGATGCAATCTGTGCCCAACATCAATTTTCTAGCATTGGTTGGATGTGGACACGACAGGAGCATGCCATCAATATTTATTGCAATTTTCTTTCCGAGTGTAGCTACCGAGGAGTTATAGCGAGGCCTAGCTAACCATTTCATCACCCCATTATACAAGCTGATGTTTGAGCAAGATCCACCTTGCATGTCCCAAGAAGTGATGGAGGCATTACTTAACATTGCAAATTGGTATGCCTCACCCGGTGGCACCTTGATTAGGATGTTTGGTGGAGAGAAACCTCTGCATGTTCTACCAAGGTTTTCCACGACAAGTTGGTCATGCAAGAGGTTGCATATCACATCTCCATAGGGTTATCAGTAGGGTTGCATAGGAGGAAGAAGGCACCATGGCCTGCTCTTCCTTTGCGGATTGGATTGTATGATATTAAGAGCTTGAAAGACATGGATGTTGAAGCCAAGGAGATAGCAAAGTGTGACTTCGGCACCAGAGACTACAATTCATATGATCCCCATGAGATTTTCAAGAACAACTGTGCGAAGGTGTATTATCCATGGATCCACAGGGCATGTCATTGGGCAGAGGAGGACCCTTGGAGGTATTGTTATAACCACTCCAAGCTCAATGAACTAGTCAACATAGCCATAGAATGGAAAGCTGCTCTATAGGTAGCGACACCAAAGGAAGCAACAACAACAACAACAATAAGCAACAAACCAATGCAGGATAAGGGTAAGAGGAAGATTGCTGAGAACCGAGAGGCTGAGCAAAGATACAAGTTCATAGAAGATCCTCTCATTGAGAAAGAAACTTTGGTAGAAGAGGAAAAGAGGCAACAACGCATAAAGAGAGAAAAACAGAGGAAGAGAGAGAAGCAAAATTTGGAGGAAGCAGAAAGGAAGTTGCAAGAAACAAAGAAGAAATTGAAAGAGGAACAAGAGCTAAGAAGGAGAGAGAGGGAAGAGAAGCAGAAATAGGAACAGGAGGAAGTGCAAGGTGCAATCATAGAGAAAACTTCGCTCAAATAGGATGAGGAGTTAGAACAACCAGCAAATGAAGAGGAGGGTGAGTAGATGCAGGATTGGGAGCTTTCTCAATAGATTGAGCAAATGGTTGAAGCAACGGACATGGAGTTTGGACATGACCCACATGACCAAGATATTGACCTCATGCCAAGAGTGTCTAAGGTCACCCCTCAGTCTCCACCACCTCGAGCATTAGAATCAGTCTCGAGCGAGCAAGGAGAGGCTGTTCTCCTTCATGATGATCTGATATTGGATGTTTACAATCTATCATTTGATAAGTTGCATTAGAGGATTGCATAAGTGTAGAGAAAGCATTTCCTAGATGATCACATGTCACCTATATTTATGAAGGAAAAGGTGATAGTGATAGATTTCAGGAAGCATCCAGTCGCAATGGCCGTTGCCACTATGGCTTATGCAGGAGCCACAAGCTCAAATGTCAAGTTCTTGTTAGCAGAAAATGAACAGATGGCTAAGAAATTTAAAGCGACAAGGCATAATGTAGAACAATCTACAGGATCCACAATGGTAGAAATGAGGAAGGCGATACTTGCTGAAGTTTATCTCTTGATGCCACTACGTAAAAACTTTATGAAAAATTTGTCACCATGCATAAGGCAGTTTTCTATCTATTTGGTTTTCAGCGGCGGAGCAGAGAGATTGTCCAAACTCTCAGAGACATACACACTACTATTGCCAATGTGCAAGTATGGACAATGAGATACAAAAGAGCCCCGCTTCACTTGCCCAAGATGAGGAAGCCGCAGGCCGAACTAGACAAAGAAAAGATCCAGATGCAGATCTAGAACTATGAGCAACTTTCCCCATTCGTCAGCAACATACAGGTTTCATATGCTCGGTTGTTCAAGAGTTTAGATGTGATGGTGAGGACACACAGGATCCCATCAATCGGTTCCATCACCATAGCCAGGGAGAAGAACCATGTCTGACTAGATATTGACAGGTACATGGAGAAGCTCAGGCAAGAGGCCACCAGTGATGACTTGGAGATGGGTGCAAAAAACATGCAAAAGTACATCGGTGGTCTTGCCATAGTCAAGACCATGCCACACATGATTCAGGATTAGTTGGACAAAGGTTTCCATATCATATACCCACAAGGTATGGAGGCAAGAGTTCGCTTCCAGAAAGACACCATCAAGTAGTATGGGGACACAATAGCACAATACCAAGCTTGGTATCAGTACGTTACCAAGAGTCATTAGGTGGAGCTTGTTGAGTTGGTAATTCCCCAGACTTTTGAGTCATAGTGTTGTGTCTTTTCCTACTGTCTCTAGCCTATTTTGTCTCACATGGGTACATGTGGAAATTGAATATTATTTGCAAATATGTTGTAAGTGAAATTCCAAGTGGCATCAGTGGAATGTGTACAATCACTATGTAATGTAATGAGTTATTTATAAAGAAGTTGAAGAGTCATGAGGGTAGTAAAAGAGTCAAAGGGGAATATCAAGGGTCACCCCACCCTTTGTTATAAATAGAACCTCATAACTCATAGAATGGGCTTTTGGGAGCCAAGATTTTGGCTAGGCTTAGGCTTAGAGAAGGCTTGGGAGTATTGTGACGAGCCTTGGCTTCTCCACAACGTAGAGAGAGTATACTTCTTTGGAGGAGTAGGCGGTATTGACTGTAATGTTCCACTATTGGAGCTAGTGGCTGTCAATGCTGTAAGTATGGATGAAACTTTCACTTCTAATAATAATAATTGAGCCAACACGTTTTCATGCATATGTTGTTATTGTAGTTGGACTTTTATGGTTGCTTTAGCAATGTATGTTGTTTAACTTATGAATTTTATTATGAACTATTTTGTTTGTAATTGTATGAATCTAGTTGAATCCATGTTGTTGGATTAACCTGTCACTTTGGTTTGTGGACTATTCTACTTCCATCTTCTGATGTCATTCCACTCGTGTGTTCCTTTTAGGCTGCGTATTATTACAGGCTTCTAAGGGACACACTTCCTTTTCCCCTTCATGTGTTAGAACCCCCATGCATCTCACCTAACTCGCTACAAGGTCATACACTTTCTTCTGACCAAAGGCATCATACTTGTCTCTGCGTGCTACCACGATCAAGGCACTACATTACCACCCATTGCTTGGACTCCTACTCCAAATAGTCTGAGGTCTAGTTGGGACTTCTTATCGGGGAGATCCCCTTGAATGTTGAAGGGTCCAACACCGTCAACATTTAAGGCGCTAGAAAGAGGGCCAGATGACAAGCTGAGTCCTCAAAGTCTGTTTTTCATCTTTGCACATCATTCATGAATTGCATCAGAATCTCAACCTTGACATGTTTTTCTCACGCTCATGATTTCGAAGTGTCAGAGGATGTTATCGATGACTTGTAACAAATCAAATATGATGGTGAAGGTGGAATAGCCTCGTTACGACACAAATCTTCCTTTGTGGGTTTCTATGACAGGAATGAAGTCCCCTCGGACGACATTGCCTGTGGAATGTTCGCTTACACGTTCGAAAGTCAAGTTAAGCAATGGTGTCTCACATTGCCCGCAACCTCTATTCACTATTTCAATCACATGATCAGAGAGTTAGGCTATGCTTTCTTTCAATATGACCATAAAGCACTTAATAGAAAGATATTAAAATTACGAAAAGCATATGATGAATTTGTTGTGCAATTTTACAATGCTTCCGTCATCTCGCTTTTGAATTTTCAGAAGATGAAGTTGAATGGGATTTTATCATAGAAAGGTTTAAGTACCTTCTTCACATATCTAACAATCCACATGAATTATAATGTTTCAAACCCCTCCCGAATCCAGCCGATCTCTCATATTTCAATTCTAGAAATTCAGAGGGTGAAAATTTTTGTTTCTCATCATCGCCTCTTTCTGATTCGTTAGATCATGAGGATTCTGTTTTCCATCTCAAATTTTCTGACCGTGGTTGTCATGATATTTTCAATCATTCATTTGATCATGATTCTAATTCATCTGCTGTTATTCTTTCTAAGCCACCGAGCTTTGATGATCCATATTTTGATGAGGTGGAAACCCCTCATGCTATTGAGGCACTTCAAATTGAGTTGATAGTTATGTCAGGTTCTCATAGTCTCAAGGATAGTTTCACTTCTGATAAGAAATCTATTGAATCACCCCAGGCTCCTCATCACTCTCTCATTCACAATGAAAATCAACATGATGTACAATTCTCTAATCCTCCACTAGAATCACACGATCCTATCACTCATGCATTGGAGGATTCATATGTATCAAGCACTATGGAGAATTTTTTTTTTCTTCCCTTTTCATGTTTTCTCGTGTGTCACGTTCCAAAGAGTGTACATCCCTGTTGTCCACATGCAATGTGACACAACACCATCATACGTCTACTGGGTGCCCTTCATGTGATTTCAATCTTTTCTTTTCTGTAGATGCATTCAAACTTCAAATGTTCTAGTTTGCGTTGTTTTATCTTTCTTGTTTATTGATTGGCTTGGATATCTTTCTTGTGGGTCATGCCATCACTCACATGGGTCAACCAATGTGCCGATGGCTACATTGGAAATATCACTTCACGTGAGTAGGCCCATGTTCTGCTTAGCCTAGGAGTAGGAGTAGTTTTTGCTTTCCTATTTGCATCTGCATACTTGTTTTTCTTCGTTTTACTTATTTCCTTTGCTTGCTTGTTTGTTTATGCACCCATACTATTAGCTTTCCCATGAAATCATGTTTGGCTTCTTGTGACAAGCAAGGTGAAATAAAAGAGGACTTGTACAACTATCAACATTTGGTTATTTGTTTATTCCCTCTATTTATGAAGAATTTGAGGTTTTTTTAGTCGATGATACAATGTTGGAAAAAAGGTTCCTTTCAGAGTGAATTACTAGTGAAATCACAACACTTTCACTTTTAACTAGTACCTCCTACTCTAATTGGTTTCCTATATTTGGTTAACCCTTGTCAACTCAGTCAAGTAGAGCAAGGTGAGGGGGAAAAACTTACCAAGTATGTCAGAAGTGTATATAAACATCCTTCTCTGAAGGGAAAACCTCTTCTTCTCTCAATAAGTAGGGATCCCTCTTCTGCCTCATGAATTAAATAAGTGCCTATGCACAGTTCCTTAAAAAATGAAAAAAAAAAAATGAAAAATAATAAAGGTGAAAGAAGAGAAAGGCTTCCCATGTAGGGAGGTGAAGCAAGTAACTCCGCCGGGGTATTGTCGAGGCTCGATGGCAGTGGAGCAATGCTTATGTTCCTAAAGTGACTCTGCTGGGGTATTGTCTAGCCCTGCTGGCACCAGAGCAACACTAGAGATGAAACTAAAACTCTTACAATCTATATTACTTGTGCATCAATATACCCCTCATCCCAATCGAAATAACTCAGTTGACTTGGCTTGGTATGTGTGTTTCCGATAGAGAGAATGGTAGGGACTATATTTTTAACTCAAGACAATGAATAAACCATGACGATCAAAGAATCAAACAATACTTCTAGAAGAGTTAGAGTCGCTTACACGAGACAAGGTCCATACAGAGAGATGGATTTCTACCAGTGTGTCACCAATGTTGCAGCGGCTACAACCACCCTCCAAACTTTTTCCTATGCTTTTTTTGTGAGACTCCCTTCTCAAATCATAGCAACTCATCTTACGTTGACCCGGGCACTTGTGCTCTACTTGACTTTTATCTTCTACTTACAGCTTGTGTTTTCTGAATTACTTTGCTGTCTAACCCGACAAGATGATATCTTGACTTGATCTCAACCCAGTTCGAATCCCGCCTTAGTGAACTGTGCAATCCTTGAGGGAAACCAACCTTTAGTCCAGGAATTGTGCAGTCCAAGCCTGTAGTGAGCCTTCGGCTCCAAAA
Source organism: Pinus tabuliformis (assembly GCA_031772625.1). Taxonomy (NCBI): domain Eukaryota; kingdom Viridiplantae; phylum Streptophyta; class Pinopsida; order Pinales; family Pinaceae; genus Pinus; species Pinus tabuliformis. The sequence goes on from CM062819.1 coordinate 1,704,238,662, forward strand.
CTGCACAGAGCTAGTTGACAACTTGCCTTCTACTGGGAAACTGCGTAGAGCATGAGAGGCAGTCTGAGCCACTCAACCCAAAAATTGCGCAGAAGCTTTCCATCAGGAGCTGCCCGATGCATGAGATATTTATTTTTCTAGTTTTCCCAGGAACTACGCAATCTCTCCATGCATGCATCGCATATTTTTCCTGAAAAAGAAAAAAATCAAAATGAGAAAAAGCATCCCAAAAAAATAGGGATCTTTTTTTAGAAGTCGGCGTTACAATTGAGTTATTTTTGGAAACTAACGCCATGTGTCACTTTTTCCTATATTTTTGGCCTTCACGTCATAAACCCTAAATCGACCAAATCTATTTAATGGACACCACCAAAGCTCATTTGCACATTTGATGTTGGAGCTTTGGCATTCCTAAGGAGATCTAGGAACCTTCAACACAGTCTTCGTAACTTTTTCGGGTAAGTCTTTCTTTTGTAGTCTTTTACTGTTTTTCTGTCACTTTTGTTTGCTTGGATTGTGAGAGTGCTATTTTACCCATTTTATTAAATAACCACTGGCATTTTGATTTTTTTTAGCTTGTAGAAGTGCTATTTTAAGTTTTTCATTTTCTTTCCCAAGTGTTGCATGCATAACCCAATTTTTTCACTAGCGGTCACCATTGAAGCAACTCTCTCCACATGCTTCATTGTTCTTCAATTTGATTGATTTCTAGACTCATTTTGTTTGCATGCATCATCATTCACTTAGATCTACATCCACCTTCATTTCTACTTCTAGATATGCTTTTTTTCATGTTGCCGTTGGGCAGATCTAAGCTTCCTTGGCCTGGATCTAGCTCTTCCTAGGTATACACTACACATTTCTAGCTCTCAAGGTTCTACCTTGGCTCCAGGAATTGTGCAGAGGCTGCCAAGGAATGGCTCCAACTGTGCACTCTGCAGTTCTAGGAGCTAGTCCCGAGACTTGGTCACTGGGATTACGTAATGCACAGTCCCAGCTGGCCTTAAACTGACAGAACTGTGCATTACACAGTCCCAGTCAGTAGCACCTCCCCACTGGTAGCTGGGACTATGCAATGCATGGAACCATCTAGCAGGTAGTCACCTCTGAGAGCCAATATTGTGCAATTCTTCCTAACAGTTGCCCGGTTTGTTGTTTGGTCTGTTATTGAAGTTCTTTTGGGTTTCACAATAATATTTTCATGCCATGAGTGTCCTCTCTATCTCCAGGTACAACATTTGTTGATAAAATATCCATAATTGCAAGGAACATGGCTTCTAAGAGAGTTGCCTCAAAGGATACTATTGAAAGTAGCACTGGGGATGCAGTTGAGTAGGTGTCAGTGAGTTTACCAGTTTATGCAGACACTCAGTTGTTCATTGAGAAGGGCATGAAGTTAACGTGGAAAAAAATCAAGGATATCTTTGCAGGGGACTTCAAGGAAGATCTAGAGGATCAGTAGGTGTATGTCAATATCCACTGGTCAGACTTACACAAGGTTGCATGCAGGTACCCAGCCTTCCCTTGTGCCAACATCATCCATAGGATTGTATTACTGATCAGTTTCTTAAAATTACGGTCAAAAATAAAAGTGTGAGAATCTTGTCAAACTCATCTTCAGATTGAATAGCTCGCCATTTTGAATCCAACAGTGCAAACTGCACTCAAATCAGAGTTCGTATGCAAAAGTTAGAGTAAGTCAAAGTTCAAGTTTGACTTGTCTATGTGGCAGGATTGGATGACATGGCAAGGGTCCCAGTGAACGGGGAAGCGCTAAGTGACAGGTTTCCACTGGGTTCCGCATATCACATATTGGGGAAAAACAAAGGATGCAGGTTAAAAATCGGCCTCCGACAGGTTGGGTTGCGATTTGTGATAATCACAATCACATATCGCACCCAAAACCTCGCTATTATTGTTGTTACCACCGATAAAGTTCTGATTGCGATGACTTCCTAGACGCGATACTTTATTGTGTTGCAGTTTAATGTCTAGGCAGCTCTAGAATATCACATCGCAACATTTTGATGTGTTAAGAGATCGTTGCCGTTTGTCGATTGCGATGAGCGATAAGACCCCGGACGCGAAAATTTTATATGTCATAGTTTAATATCTAGGCGGGTCCATAATACCACAATTGCAATGTTTCACCGATTAACAAGACCTTTGGACTATTGAACTTTGCTAATTGTGATGAGCGATGGGTTCTAGACACAAGATTTTATATGTTGCAATTAATTATCCTTGGTGGGTCCGCAATATCACAATCACAATGTTTTGTCGTTCCATAAGAGCCTGCAACACTTGCCGATTGCGATTTGCGATATGGCCGACAGGATATAGCCCACTGTGGTGAATTTCTTGCTCCGTTAGTAGATTTTGGAATGGAAATTGGGTTTTTGTCCTTGGAGCAATTTGTGGAACAAATAGTGGGAGAACTAGGAGAAGTCATAACTTTTTCAATTCTTATCCAACGGGGATGCAAAAAGAGAGGAGATGACCATTTTTGAGTATTCTGAACTTATTGAGACATGTTTCAGAGGCATTTGAGCATTCTAAACACACTTTTGTTGTAATTTGAGCATAATAGAGAGACTTAAGCCATTGGAAGCTAGACCAAGGAGATGTAGCCTAGGAGGGGTGAACTCCTTTATCATGTGTTTTCTATGTGTTGTAATTTTTGATGTTCTTTGCTGGTATTTTTGCTACTATTCAACATATATTTTTATGTTAAATTGTTTATAACATTTACATAAGAAACTCTCATGGGAATTAGTTAATTAAGCGAAAGTATTGAATCCTTAAGCACTTGATAAGAAAATGATAAGCATCTTGGGTTTTATTTCGAATGGGGAATTAGCACAACATTACTAATATACTCCATTTCAAATCAAGTAGGTATCAGAGCACTTGTTTTTTCTTACTAGATTTTCTTTGCGAAAGAAGGATTTAATTGTTTGCAAGTTTATGTCATGCTTACAAGGTTAAATCTCAAAAGAGGTGAAGGAAAGCTGGTTGAAAGCCCTGAAATTGGGTCAAGTGGAAGAAGATCAAGGTTTCTAAAGTCTTCTACACCAGTACATCCTCAAGTTGCAGAAGTTGCATTGAGTCTACAGAGATCAAGTCTCATGAAGGAGAACCTATCATGACAGAAGATGAGAAGACCTCCATAAAGACTTTCTTTGATATGACAGAGATGGTTAAGTTCCTCTATGAAGAGAGGAATAGAAGGATGCAAGGAGAAATTTCTAAGCCTCCCAATGGAGAAGGCTCTTCAGGAGGAGGTAATGGGAATGGAGGTAAACCTCCACCATCTCCACCATATCCTTCATCTTATTCTTCGAAATCATCTTCACTCTCTTCCACTAATACCATCGCTACTCATACTCATCATCATTCTTCGAAAGGAACTGGTAAATCACCTTTTCTAAAGCTTGATGTTAAATTCGAGTTGCCTATGTATAATGGTGAAGTGAATGCAGAGAAGTTGGATAATTGGATTCATCAGTTGGAGGTGTATTGTATAATTCAGAACCTTCAAGAGGATGATATCAAAATTCAATTGGATTCATTGAGAATGGAGGGTGCAACACTTGTATGGTGGGAATCAAGGACTCAAGACGAGATCAAAAAACATGGTAAGATCTCTATTTCTTGGAATGATTTCATTGTTGCTATAAAAAGACAGTTCTACCCTTTAGCTCATATGCAAAAAGCTATCATGAATTGGCAAAATTTCAGATAGTTAAAAGGTCAAAATGTGCAAGAGTATACTCAAGAGTTTAGGAGAAGAGCTCTTATGCTAGGAGTAGACTTACAATCATAAGATACCTTGCTGAAATACATAGGAGGGTTGCATAACTATCTTCGACATACCATTCTTATGTTTAGTCCCATGAATCTTGATGAGGTCTGTGTTCAAGCTACACACCTCGAAGAAATAGGGAAAAATGTACAAGAAGAAGCCATTTCAGAGTGGTAAAAAGGGGAAGAAATTAAAAGGAAAGAAGAAGAAAAATGCTTCTGTTAAGAAAGAAGGGGAGAAACCCATGTGTAAGAATTGTTCCAAAGTGGGCCATGATGAAGCACATTGCTGGAAGCTTCATCCAGAATTATGATCGAAGAAATCTAACAATAAAGGGAAACATAAGACAAACGTTGTTGCACAACAATACTTGGGTTCTGACTTAGGTGATGAAACTAAGATTGTAGCCACAATCACAAAAGGGAAAGACGTGGAAAATAAAATCAAAGAGGAAGCCGTGGAAAGCACCAACACAGCAAATAACTCTAACAAAATTTCAAATAAGAAAACAGGATAGAGTTATTCCATATTAGAGTTATTTCCAAACACACCAAGATTTATACGTCGTTTGACACTGGATCTTAGGGAAATTTAATTTCTACAGATTTGGTCAAGAATTTGAATATGGAAACTGTGCCTCATCATAAACCGTATCTATTGGGTTGGATAACCAAGGATGCCAATTTGTAGGTCACAAGGAAATGCATTTTTAGTTTTGCAATTACTGCCAATTTCATTGATGAAGTCGAATTAGATGTTGTGCCATTGGATATTTATGGGATTGTGTTGGTAAGCTTGTATCTGTATGACAGGAAAGCTGTTTTCCACCGATTTGAGAACAAGAATAGGGGAAATGAAGCGACTAGTCAATTCTAGCAAGAGTCTCGTGCTTCTTATGATCAAGTAGAAGAATGACACAGAGCAATAATCCTTTGCACGGTGTGACGTGAAGCTGAAAGTTGAATTGGTTGATGTGGTCAATCAATATGGAGACATGTTTCAAGAACCAAAAGGATTGCAACCAAAAGGAGGAATTCAACACAAAATTCAGCTACAACAAGATTTTCCACTCCCAAACATCAGTATGTATCGAATTTCAATTTTGGAAAGTTTAAAAACTAAGAAACAAGTCCAGGAATTGTTGGATAAAGGTGTAATTCGTCCCTTGACTTCGCCATGTGTTCACCAATTGTATTGGTACCCAAGAAAGATGGAACCTGGCACATGTGTGTAGATTATCGAGCTTTGAATAAAATTACAATAAAGAATCGATACCCATTGCCTAGAATAGATGATTTGCTAGATCAATTGAAAAATGCAAAATATTTCACTAAATTAGCCTTGAGAAGTGGATATCATCAAGTAAGAATAGCAGAGGAGGATATTTGGAAGATTGCTTTTCAAAACCAAACATGGATTATTTGAGTGGCTGGTTATGCCTTTCGGTCTTTGCAATGCTCGAACTACATTCATGAGAGTTATGAATGATGTTTAAGATCATTTCTTGATGATTTTGCAATTGTCTATTTAGATGATATTTTGGTATTCAGAAAATCACGAGAAGATCATGTCAATCATGTGAAGAAAGTTTTGGATGTCATGAGAAAAGAACAATTATTTCTGAAGATGTCTAAATGTGAATTCAGGAAAAATTCCTTAGTGTATTTGGGCCACATAGTTGGAGGTGGTGAGCTGAAGATTGACCCCTCTAAAGTTTCGGTCATTGTGAATTGGCCAATACCCAAATTAGTCATAGAAGTAAGGACTTTTCAGGGAGCAACGCAGTACTGGAGGAAGTTTATTGCTAACTTCTCTTCCATAGCAGATCCACTACATGCTTTGACTAGCATGAAGGTTGTCTTCCAGTGGAGAGGAAAATAGTTATTTATGAAGATGTCTAAATGTGAATTCAGGAAAAAATCCTTAGTGTATTTGGGCCACATAGTTGGAGGAGGTGAGATGAAGATTGACCCCTCTAAAGTTTCGGTCATTGTGAATTAGCCAATACCCAAATCAATCATAGAAGTAAGGATTTTTCTGGGAGCAACGCAGTAATGGAGGAAGTTTATTGCTAAATTCTCTTCCATAGCAGATCCACTACATGCTTTGACTAGCATGAAGGTTATCTTCCAGTGGGGAGGAAAATAGCAAAAGAAATTCGATGCTTTGAAACAAAAGATCAGTTCAGCCCCAGTTTTAGCATTGCCGGATTTGAAACAACCTTTTGAAATACACACAGATGCAAGTGACTACACCATGGGTACAATTCTTTTACAACATGGTAAGCCCATTTCATTTCATTATGAGATTTTTAATGGTGCCGTTATTAACTATCCTACATATGATAAAGAGCTTTATGCATTCATACAAAGAGTGAAGAAATGGAAGCATTACTTGATGGGAAAAGAAACCATTATTCACACCGATCATCAACCTTTGCAATATCTGCAATCTCAAACCAAATTGTAGCAGTCAAGGCACTTTCATTGGATGGGATTTTTACAGTCATTCCACTTGGTAATTAGATACAAGAAGGAATTTATAATAGAGTTGCTGATATGCTTTCTAGACCATTTATTAATGTATCCATTTTACTCAAGAATTATTCCGTTATGCCTGAAATTTATGTTGAACAATACGCACACGATGCTAACTTTCAAGAGGTATATTTAAACTTGATTCAAGGCCACCAAGTTGAGGAATTAAACTACCATGTACATGATAATCTGTTGTATCATTTGTGAAAAATTTGTGTTCCACAGGGAGAGAGAGTAAATGTCACAAGGGAAGTGCACACTTATCTTATTGCTGGACATTTTAGTGTAAGTAAAACAATGGCAAATTTTCAGAGGTATTTTTACTGGCCTCGTATGCTTGAAAGTGTGTCACGTTTTGTCAGAGGTTGTTCATTGTGTGCAGTTAGTAAACCTAGTAATAGGAAGCTAGGATTGTACACACCACTTCCAGTGCCTTCATGACCATGGGAAAGTGTTTCTATGGATTTTGTAGGAGGTCTTCCTTTATCAAGGAAAATTCATGATTAGTTGTATGTAGTTGTGGATAGGTTCAGAAATATGTGCATATTAATGCCTTCTAAAAGCCAAATTACATCTGAACAAACAACTCAACTTTTCTTTCAAAATGTATGGGTTCATTTTGGAGTGCTTACTTCTATTGTAAGTGATCGCGATTCTTGATTTGTTGGGAATTTTTGGTCAAGTTTATGGAACTTGACGGACACCAAGTTGAAGAAAAGTACAACTTTTCATCCGCAAACAGATTGTCAAACTGAAGTGGTTAACAAGACAATTATTCATTTGCTAAGAGGATATTGCAACAAACATCCTAAGTTGTGGGATGAACAATTGCATTATATTCAACATGCTTACAACTGAGCAAAACACTCTTCTACTCTAACTTCGACTTTTAAGGCATGTCTTGGTTATTTTCCCAAATCAACTTTGGATTTCATCTTTGAGAAAGATGTATTTGTAGATGGACATAGTGACATAGACAGAGCAAAGAAATTCATTGAGCAAATTCAGGTGATTCACCAAATAGTTCAAGAATAACTAGAAAAGAGTCAAGGAAAGTATAAGGCAAGACATGATAAGCATCGTGTGGATCATCAATTTCAAGTAGATGATGAAGTTTGACTATACATTAGCAAAGAAAGGCTTCAAGGTGAAGATAAAAGGTTGAAACCAATTCGTTATGGTCCATTTAAAATTCTAGAAAATATTGGTAATAATTCTTTCAAGCTTGATTTGGTTTCATATATGCAAATCTATTCTGTTGTTAATGTTGAAAATTTGAAATTGTATGAACCTCCTTTGATTGAAGATCAAGGAGAGAATGTTCAAATTCCATCTATTGAATACTTTTCTCCAGAATTCCTTGATGTGCTTCAACAAGACACTATACTTGACAGAAGGACAAGGACAACTAAAAGGGGAAGTATTGATTATCTTCGAGTGGGTCTCAAAGGTACACATCCATCAAAGGCCAAATGGATTGAAGTGGGGAAGGTGAGGGAAAAATACCCTCATCTATTCAATAACTAAATATAAATCTTTTGGGGTCCAAAAGGCTTCCAGTGGGGAGGAGTGATCAGGTGCTCAAAAATCAAAGTGTTAGAATCTTGTCAAACTCAACTTCAGATTGAAGAGCTCGTCATTCTGAATCCAACGATGTGAACGACACTCAAATCCGAGTTCGTATGCAGAAGTTAGAGCAAGTCAAAGTTCAAGTTTGACTTGTCTATGTGGCAGGATTGGATGACATGGAAAAGGTCCCAGCGAATGGAGAAGTGCCAAGTGGTAGGTTGCCACTGGGTCCCACATATCACATATCGAGGAAAACCAAAGGATGTAGGTTAAGAATCGGCTCCTGGTCGGTTGGGTTGCGATTTTTGATAATCACAATGGAATATTGCACCCAAAACCTTGCTATTATTGTTGTTACCACTGATAAATTTCCCATTGCGATGAATTCCCGAATGTGATACTTTATTTTGTTGTAGTTTAATGTCCTGTCGGGTCCATGATATTGCATCACAACATTTTGCCGTGTTAAGAGACCGCAGCCGATTGCCATTTTCGATGAGCGATAAGATCTAAGGCGCGAGAATTTTATATGTCATAGTTTAATATCCCGACGGGTCTGCAATACTTCAATCACAGTGTTCGAACAATTAACAAGACCTTCGAACTACTGAACTTCACTGATTGCAATAAGCGATGGGTTTCAGACGCGAAATTTTATATGTTGCAGTTAATTGTCCCCGGTAGGTCCGCAATATCACAATCACAATGTTTTTCCTATCCATAAGAGCCCCCAACACTTGTCGATTGCGATTTGCGATATGGCCAACAAGATATAGCCCACTGTGCAGTGAATTTCTCGCTCTGTTAGTAGATTTTGGAGCGGAAATGGGGTTTTTGGTCGGTTTTGGAGAAATCTATGGAATAAATAGTGGGAGAACTAGGAGAAGTTATAACTTCTTCAGTTCTTATCCAAAGGGGATGAAAAAAGAGAGGATATGGCCATTTTTGAGTATTCTAAACTCATTGAGACAGGTTTCAGAGGCATTTGAGCATTGTAAACACACATTTTTTGTAATTTGAGCATAATAGAGAGGCCCAAGCCATTGGAAGTTGGACCAAGGAGACGTAGCCTAGGAGGGGTGAACTCCTTTATCATGTGTTTGCTGTGTGTTGTATTTTTGATGTTCTTTGCTGGTATTTTGATACTGTTTAACATATATTTTTATGTTAAATTGTTTATAACATTTACATAAAAAATTCTCAAGGGAATCAGTTAATTAAGCAAAAGTATTGAATCCTTAAGCACTTGATAAGAAAATGATAAGCATATTGGGTTTTATTCTGAATGGGGAATTAACACAACATTACTAATCTGCTCCATTTCAGATCAATCACACACATATCCCGAGACGATGACATTGAACAGTGCCATTTGAACACAACTTTCTACCTTTAGGATGAAGAATTATCATTCGATGTATCACTTACCTCAGTCGGTGAACCACATGGATGAAATTTTCTACGCCACCCACAACTATGTAAACACTGTGGAAATTATAAAGCATTGGGTGAAGGAGCCATCAAAGTTTATATCCATGCCTAATCATGTTTACAAGACAAAGTCACTCAGAAAGGCTTACCAGTTCTTGACCATCTTCGCATGCAGATTGTACTGTCAAGAGAGCATGGAGACCTTTTCGTAGAATTGGGTGGTTGTGTTGGAAAAGTTGGGGAATGATGGAAAACCATTTAACTAGTCATATCTGTTGGCTCATCAGTTGAAAGTCCATGTGACTAACACCTAGAATCCGCCCAAGGATGAGCAAGCGAGATTCTACATGTCCGTCTATTTACTTGATGTAATCTATGCCCAACATCAGTTTTCTGGCATGGATTGGATGTAGACACCACATGAGCATGCCGTTAATATTTATTGCAAGTTTCTTTCCAAGTGCAACTACCAAGGACTTATGACGAGGCTAGCTGACCATTTCATCACCCTGGTATACAAGTTGATCTTTGAGCAGGATCCACCTTGCATGTGCCAAGAAGCGATGGAGGCATTACTTAACATTGAAGATTGGTATGCCTCACACGGTGGCACCTTCATCAATATGTTTGGCAAAGAAAAACCTCCACATGTTTTACCAAGGTTTCCACGAACAAGTTGGTCATGCAAGAGGTCGCATATCAAATCTCCACAGGGTTATCAACAATGCTGCATAGGAGGAAGAAGGCAACATGTCCTACTCTTCCTTTGCAAATTAGATTGTATGAGATTAAGAGCTCGAAAGATATGGGTGCCAAAGCCAAGGAGATAGAAAAGTATGCGTTCGAACTAAAGACTACAATTTGTATGATCCCCATGAGATTTGCAAGAACCACTGTGCGAAGGTGTATTATCCATGAATCCATGAGGCATGTCATTGGGCAGAGGAGAACCCTTGGAGGTATTGTTACAACCAGTCCAAGCTCAATGAACCAGTCAACATAGCCAAATAATGGAAAGATTTTATGCAGGTAGTATTACCATAGGAAGCAATAAAAACAACAAAAATAAGTAGAAAACCAATGAAGGATAAGTGTGAGAGGAAGATTGATGAGAACCCAGAGGTTGAGCAAAGCTACAAGTTGAGAGAAGATCCTCTCATTGAGAAAGAAGGTTTAGTAATAGAGGAAAAGAGGCAACAACACATAAAGAGAGCCGAATGGAGGAAGAGAGAGAGGTAAAGGTTCGAGGAAGCAGAAAGGAAGTTGCAGGAAATAGAGAAATTTTTTAAAGAGGAACAAGAGCTAAGAAGGAGAGAGAGGGAAGGGAAGCAGAAACAAGAACATGAAGAAGGGCAAGGTGTGATCATAGAGCAAACTGTGCCCATACAAGTTGAGGAGTTAGAACAACCAGAAGATGAAGAAGAGGGTGAGAAGATGCAGGATCGAGTGCTTTCTCAACAAATTGAGCAAATGGTTGAAGCAACAAACATGGAGTTAGGACAAGAGCCACATGACCAAGATACCGACGTTATGTCAAGAGCATCGAAGGTTTCCCCTTGGTCTCCACCACCTCCAGAATCAGAACCAATCCTAAGCGAGAAAGGAGAGGCTTTTCTCCTTGGTGATGATCCGGTGATGGATGTGTACAGTCTATCATTTGATGAGTTGCAACGGAGGATTGTACATGCGTGGAGAAAGAATTTCTTGGATGATCATGCATCACCTGCATTTACGAAGGAAAGGGTGATAGTGATAGATGTTAGGAAACATCCAATCGCCATGGCCAATGCCACTATGGCTTATGCAGGAGCCACAAGCTCAAGTTTGAAGTTCTTGTTAGCAAAAGATGAATAGTTGGCTAAGAAATTGTAAGTGGCTGGGAAAAAATCAAAACAATCCACAGGACTCATAATGTCAAAAATGAGGAAGGTGATACTTGCTGAAGTATTAGCTCTTGAGGCCACCATGTGGAAAAATTATGACAGATTTGTCACCGTGCATAAGGTGCTTGTCCATCTATTTGGTTTTTAGCGGTGGAGTAGAAATATTGTCCAAACTCTCAGAGACATACAATCTACTATTGCCCATGTGCAGGAATGGACAATGAGATACAAAAGAGCCCCGCTTCACTTGCCCAAGAGGATGAAGCCACAGATCAAGCTAGATAAAGCAGCGATTCGTATGTAGATCCAAAACTATGAGTAGCTCACCCCGTTTGTCAGCAACATACAAGCTTCATATGCAAGGTTGTTCAAGAGTTTGGATGTGATGGTGAGGATGCACACAATCTCGTCAATCAGTTCCCTCACCGTAGCCATGGAGAAGAACCAAGTCCGACTAGATATCGATAGGTACATGGAGCAGCTCAAGCAAGGGGCCACTAACAATGACTTGGAGATGGGTGCAAAAAACATGCAGAAGTACATCGGTGTTCTTGCCATAGTCAAGGCCATGCTGCACATGCTTTAGGATGAGTTGGACAAAGGTTCCCAGATCATATACCCACAAGTTATGGAGGAAAGAGTTCACTTCTGGAAAGATACCATCAAGTAGTACATGGACACAATAGCACAGTACCAAGCTTGGTACCAATACGTCACTGAGAGTCATCAGGTGGAGGTTTCCAAGTTGGTATTTTCCCAAACTTCTGAGTCATAGTGTTGTGTCTTATCTGGTTGTCTCTAACTATTTTGTCTCACATGGGTGCATGTGGAAATTGTATATTATTTGTAAATATGTTGTAAGTGAAATTCCAAGTGTCATTAGTGGAATGTGAATAGTCACTATGTAATGTAATGAGTTATTTGTAAAGAAGTTAAAGAGTCATGAGGGTAGTCAAAGGGTCAAAGGGGAATGTCAAGGGTCACCCCACACATTGTTATAAATAGAACCTCATAACTCATAGAATGGGCTTTTCGGAGCCATGCTTTTGGCTAGGCTTAGGCTTAGAGAAGGCTTGGGAGTATTGTGACAAGCCTTGGATTCTCCACAACATAGAGTGAGTATTCTTCTTTGGAGGAGTAGGTGGTGTTGATTCTAACTTTCCATTATTGGGGCTAGCAGCTATCAATGGTGTATGTATGGATGGAACTTTCACTTATAATAATAATAACTGAGGCAACACATTTTCATGCATATGATGTTATTGTAGTTGGACTATTTTGGTTGCTTTAGCAATGTATGTTGTTTAACTTATGCATTTTCTTATGAACTATTTTGTTTATAATTATATGAATCTGGATGAAGGCGTGTTGTTGGATTAACTCGTCACTTTGGTTTGTGGACTATTCCACTTCCAGCTTGTGATTTCATTCCACTCATGTGTTCCTTTTAGGCTACGTAATATTATATGATTCTAAGGGATACACTTCCTTTTCCCCTTCATGTGTTAGAATTCCCACACATCTCACTTAACTCGCTGCAACGTCACACACTTTCTTTTGACCAAAGACATCATACTTATCTTTGCATGCTGCCATGGTCAAGGCACTATATTACCACCCACTGCTAGGACTCCTACTCCAAATGGTATGAGGTCTAGTTGGGACTTCTTACCAGGGAGATCCCCTTGAATTTTGGCGGGTCCAACATCGTCAAAATTTCTGGTGCGAGAAGGAGGGCCAGATGAAAAGCTGAGCCCTCAAAGTCTATTTTGAATCTCTACACATAATTCATGACTTACATCACAATATCAACCCCGACATGTTTTTCTCACGTTCATGATTTCTAAGTGTCGAAGAATGTTATCGATGACTTGTCACAACTCAAATATGATGGTGAAGGAAAAATAGCCTTGTTAAGGAACGAAGTTGCCTTTTTGGGTTGTTTGGTTACACGTTTGAAAGACACGTTAAGCAATGGTGTCTCACATTGCCCATAAAATCTATTCAATTTTTCAATCACATGATCAGAGAGACAGGTTGTTCTTTCTTTCATTATGACCGTAAAGCACTTAATAGCAAGATCATGAAAAGTACTTGATGAATCTATTGCACAATTTTTATCAACGCTTCTGTCATCTCGTTTTTAAATTTCCAGAAGATGAAGTTGATTGGGATTTTCTCACAGAAAGGTTTAAGTATCTTCTTCACATATCTAAAAATCCACATGAATTAGAATATTTCAAACCCCTCCCAGCATACCTCGGTGTTAGAGCTTCTAAATCTGAGATGGGCAAGGTTGTTGTCACAAGTGACTCTTCATCCTCTTCTCATCAAACAACTCTAGCTCCACAGGACGAGGTGGGAGAAGTTGTAAATCCACCTATTGAATTGTCACCTCCTCCCACCCCACCTGATCTAGATTTCTGCGCAGATATGGACTGCAAGTATGATGGTTTTCAGGTGGTCTCATCTCCTCGACCTCTATCTTATGGTTCCTTTGATCCTATGGATTTTGATGTGTTGTGTTCATCTGTCCCAGACTTCACATGCGATGTTCACAAGGATCAAGTTATGGATGGAGTTGGTATTGAGAAACTAACCTACACTATCATCTTTGATTAGTATGTGTGGGAATCTGAAGAATAAGTTGTGGTGAAGGATGACCTCCTTCTGCTCGCACCTCATCTGCTTTATCTTAACATCTTCTTCGATTCTGCCATTTCTGATTTTTCTTGTGAAAATTTATCCCCAGATGTTTCTACTTCTGATCATTCACAGAATGCAGAGGATGTTAGTTTGTCATTTGATTGCAGAGATGACAAATATTTCTTCTCGAATCTACCTGATGTCTCATCTTTCATTTTTGGAAATTTAGAGGGTGAAATTTTTTGTTTCTCATCACCTCCTCTGTGTAATTCGTGAGATTATGAGGATGCTGATGTCCATCTCAAATGTTCTGATCATGGCTATCGTGATCTTTTCACTCATTCATTTGATCATGATTCTGATTCACCTGTTGTTGATATTTCTAAGCCATCGGTCTTTGATGATCCATCTTTTGATTAGGTGGAAACCACTCAAGCTGTCGAGGCACTTTAGCTCGAGCTGATGGTTATGTCAGGTTCTCGTAGTCTTGAGGAAAATTCCACTTTTGATCAGAAATCTGTCAAATCATTTGATGCTCCTCATCACTCTCTTGTTCACATTGAAAATCAATATGATCTACAGTTCTCGCATCTTGCACTATAATCACATGATCCTATCACTCATGCATTGGAGGCGTCATAAGTAGTAAGAACTATGGCGAAATGAAACTTTTCTTCATTTTTCATGTTTTCTCATGTGTCACGTTTGAACGAGTGTACATCCTTGTCAACTACGCATAATGTGACACAACACCATGATACATTTGCAGGGTGACTTTCATGTGCTTTCAATCTTTTCATTTCTATAGACGCATTCAAACTTCGAATGTTCTAGTTTGCATTGTTTTATCTTTCTTGTTTATTGATTGTCTTGAATATCTTTCTAGTGAGTCACGCCATCACTCACATGGGTCAACCATTGCACTGGTAGCTGCATTGGAAATATCACTTCACATGTGTAGGCCCATGTTCAGGAGTAGGAGTAGTGTTTGATTTCCTATTTGCATCTACTTACTTGTTTTTCTTCACTTTACTTCTTTCCTTTTCTTGTTTATTTGTTTATGCACCCGTAGGATTATCTTTCCCATGAAACTGTGTTTGGCTTCTTGTGATAAGCAGGGTGAAATATCAAAGGACTTGTACAAATATCAAAATTTGGTTATCTATATATCCCCTCTTTATGAAGATCTTGATTTTTTTAGTCGATGATACCCTGATGGAAAATACGTTCCTTTCGGAGTGGGTTACTGTTGAAATCACAACACTTGCACTTTTAACTAGTAGCACCTACTCTAATTGGTTTTCTATATTCGATTAACCATTTTCAACTCAGTCAAGTAGAGTAAGGTGAGGGGGAAAACCTTAATGAGTATGTCAGAGGTATATATAAACATCCTTCTCTGAAGGGACAACCTCTTTTGCTCTCAATAAGTCAGGATCCCTCTTCCGCCTCATGAAATAAATAAGTGCCTATGCATAGTTCCTTGAAAAATGAAAAAAAAAATGAAATGAAAAATAATAAAGGCGAAAGAAGAGAAAGGATTCCTGCGCAAGAAGGTGAAGAAAGTAAACCTGTCAAGGTAATTTCCAGTCTCACTGGAAGCAGAGTAATGCTTGTGTTCCTGTAGTGACTCCATCGGGGTACTGTCCAGGTCTACTAGCAACAGAGCAACACCAAATATGAAACTAAAACTCTAATAGTCTATATTATTTGTGCATCAATATACCCCTCATACCCAATCAAAACAAATCAGTTGAATTGGCTTGGTATGTTTGTTGCCGATAAAGAGAATAGTAGAGACTATATCTTTAACTCAAGCTAGTGAAGAAACCATGACGATCAAAGAATTGAACAATACTTCCATAAGCGTTAGAATTTCTTTACACAAGACAAGGTCCATATAGAGAGATGCAGTTCTACCAATGTGTTTCTAATGTTGTAGCGACTACAACCATCCTCCAAAATTTTGCCTATGATTCATTTTGGAGCCTCCCTCCTCAAATCACAACTCATCTTACACTGAACCAAGTACTTGTGCTCTACTTGAGTTTTATATTCTACTTACGGCTTGTGTTTTCTAACTTTATTTGTTGTCAAACCCGCAAGCTGATCTCTTGACTTGGTCTCAACCCGCTTCTAGGCCTGCCTTAGTGAATTGCACAATCCTTGAGGGCAAACAGCCTTCAGTATAGGAATTGTGAAATCCAAGACTGCAGTGAGCCTTCAGATACAAAACTTCTTAGAGCTAACTGAAAGCTTTCCTTCAGCTGGGAAACTACAGAGAGCATGAGAGGCAGCCTAAGCCACTCAGCCCAGAAATTTGCACAGAATATTTCCCTCAGCATCTACCCGATGCATGAGCTAGTGAGTTGTCCAGTTTCCCTAGGAACTGCACAATCTCTCCATGCATATATGACATATTTTTCCCGAAAAAGTAAAAAAGAATCCCAAAAAAATAAGGATCTATTTTTAGCAGTCAGATGGAAGCTTGAGTTATTTTTGGAAATTTCTGCCATGTGTTGCTTTTTCTTAGATTTTTGGCCTTCACGTCATAAACCCTAAATCTACCAAATCTATTAAATGGATTTTGCAAGAGCTCATTTGCACATTCGATCTTGGAACTCTGGCATTCTCGAGGAGATCTAGGAACCTTCCACACAGTTGTCGCAACTTTTCTGGGTAAGTCTTGCTTTTCCAGTCTTTTGCTCTTTTTTCTATCACTCTTGTTTGCTTGGCTTGTGAGAGTGTTTTTCTACCTATTTTATTGAACGACCGCTTGAGTTTCGATTTGTTTTATCTGGTAGAAGTTTTTTTTTAAAGTTTTGTGTTGCCTTTCCCAAGTGTTGCATCCATAACCCAGGTTTTGCACTAACGGTCGCTGTTACGATGACTCTCTCCACATGCTTCATTGTTCTTCAGTTTGACTGATTCTGGAACTTGTTTTGTTTGAATGCATCATCATTCACTCAGATTTGCACCCACCTTCACTTCTACTTCCAGATTTGCTCATTTTCATGTTGCCATTGGGCAGATCTAGGCTTCCTTGGCCCGATCTAGCTCTTCCCAGGGATGCACTGCACATTTATGGATTTCAAGGCTTTGTCTTTGCTCCAGGAATTGTGCAAAGGTTACCAAGGCCTGGCTCCAACTGCGCACTACACAGTTCTAGGAACCAGTCTTGAGCATTGGTCACTGGGATTGCGCAATGCGCAGTCCGAATTGGCCTTAGCCTGACTGAACTGCAAATTTCACAGTTCTAGTCAACAAAACCTCCCCACTGGTAGCTGGGACTTAGCAATGTGCAAAGCCAACTCACAGTAAGTCACCTCTAAGAGCCAGTATTGCACAATTCTTCCCAGTAGTTTTCGAGTTTGTTGTTTGGTCCATTCTTGAAGTGATTTTAGGTTTCATGCTAATATTTTCATGCCATGAGTGTCCTCTTTGTCTCCAGGTACATTAGTTGTTGAGAAAATCTCCACAGTTATACGAAACA
Organism: Pinus tabuliformis; assembly: GCA_031772625.1. Taxonomy (NCBI): domain Eukaryota; kingdom Viridiplantae; phylum Streptophyta; class Pinopsida; order Pinales; family Pinaceae; genus Pinus; species Pinus tabuliformis. The sequence goes on from CM062819.1 coordinate 1,704,256,026, forward strand.
TGGCTTCCAAGAGAGATGCCTCAAAGGATATTGTTGAAAGCAGCACTGGGGATGCAGTTGAGCAGGTGTTAGTGAGTTTACTAGTTTATGCAGACACTTAGCTATTCATTGAAAAGGGCATGGCATTAACATGGTACGAATTCAAAGATATCTTTGCAGGAGAATTCAAGGAATATCTAGAGGATCGACAGGTCTATGTCAATATCCACCAGTCAGGCTTACACAAGGTTGCATGTAGGTACCTTGCCTTCCCTTGTGTGGACATCATCCACTCGATTGTATCACACATAGATCTTGAGACGATGAAATTGAGTAGTGCGAGTGGAACAAAACTTGCTACCTTCAGGACAAATAAATATCATTAGATGTATCACTTACCTCAACCAGTGAAACACATGGATCAAATTTTATGTGCCACCCATAGCTATGTAAACACCAAGGAAATTATAAAGCGCTGGGTGAATGAGCCGTTAATGTTCAGATCCACACCCAATCATGTTTACAAGACAAAGTCACTCAGAAAGGCCTACTAGTTCTTGATCATCTTCACATTAAAATTGTAAGGTTAAGAGAGTACATAGACCTTTTTGTAGAATTGGGTGGTTTTGTTGGACCAGTTGGTGAATGATGGAAAACCATTTAATTGGTTAGATCTGTTGGCACATTAGTTGAAATTCCATATTATTAATGCATAGAATCTGCCCAAGGATGAGCAAGTGAGATTCTACATGTCCGTAGATTTACTTGATGCAATCTGTGCCCAACATCAGTTTTCTGGCATGGGTTGGATGTGGACACCATAGGAGCATGCCGTTAATATTTATTGCAAGTTTCTTTCCAAGTGCAACTACCAAGGAGTTATGATGAGGCTAGCTGACCATTTCATCATCCTGGTATACAAGTTGATCTTTGAGCAGGATCCACCTTGCATGTTCCAAGAAGCGATGGAGGCATTACTTAACATTGAAGATTGGTATGCCTCACATGGTGGCACCTTCATCAAGATGTTTGGCAAAGAAAAACCTCTACATGTTCTACCAAGGTATTCCATGAACAAGTTGGTCGTGCAAGAGGTCACATATCAAATCTCCACAGGGTTATCAACAGTGCTGCATAAGAGGAAGAAGGAAAGATGTCCTACTCTTCCTTTGCAAATTAGATTGTACGAGATTAAGAGCTTAAAAGATGTGGATGCCGAAGCCAAGGAGATAGAAAAGTATGAGTTCGGCACCAACGACCACAATCTATATGATCCCCATGAGATTTTCAAGAATCACTGTGCGAAGGTGTATTATCCATGGATCCATGGGGCATGTCATTGGGTAGAGGAGGACCCTTGGAGGTATTGTTACAACCACTCCAAGCTCAATGAACCAGTCACCATAGCTATAGAATGGACAGCTACTCTGCAGGCATTAGTACCATAGGAAGCAACAACAACAACAACAATAAACAACAAATCGTCATGGGATAAGGGTATGAGGAATTTTTCTGAGAACCCAGAGGTTGAGCAAAGATACAAGTTTAGAGAAGATACTCTCATTGAAAAAGAAGCTTTGGAAGCAGAGGCAAAGAGGCAAAAACGCATAAAGAGAGAAGAACAGAGGAAGAGAGAGAAGCAAAGGTTGGTGGAAGTAAAAAGGAAGTTGTAGGAAACAGAGAAGAAGTTGAAAGAGGAACATAAGCTAAGAAGGAGAGAGAGGGAAGAGAAGAGGAAATAGGAACAGGAGGAAGGGCAAGGTGCGATCATAGAGAAAACTATGCACATACAGGTTGAGGAGTCAGAAAACCAACAAATGAAGAAGAGGGTGATCAGATGCAGGATCAGGAGCATGCTCAACAGATTGAGAAAATGGTTGAAGCAATAAGCATGGAGTTGGGACAAGAGCCACAGGACCAAGATACCGACCTCATTCCAAGAGAATTCGAGGTTGCCCCTTAGTCTCCACCACCTCCAGCATCAGAAACAGTCCCAAGCAAGAAAGGAGAGGATGTTATCCTTGATGATGATCCGGTGATTAATGTGTACAGTCTGTCATTTGATGAGTTACAGTAGAGGATTTTACAGGTGTGAAGAAAGAATTTCCTAGATGATCAAAAATCACTTGCATTTATGAAGGAAAGGGTAATAGTGCCATATGTCAGGAATCATCCAGTCACCATGGTTGATGCCACTATGGATTATGCAGGAGCCACAAGCTCAAATGTCAAGTTCTTGTTAGAAAAAACTGAACAGATGGCTAAGAACCTGCAAGTGGCCAGGAAGAAAACAGAACAATCCACGAGATCTGTAATGGCAGAAATGAGGAAGGCGATACTTGCTGAAGTATTAGCTCTTGAGGTCACCATGTGGAAACTTTATGACATATTTTTCATTGTGCATAAGGTGGTTGTCCATCTATTTAGTTTCAGCGAAGAAACAAAAAGTTTATCCAAACTCTCAAAGACATACACATTGTTATCACCCATGTGCAAGAATGGATAGTGAGATACAAAGGAGCCCCACTTCACTTTCCCAAGATGATGAAGCTGCAGACTGAGCTAGAGAAAGCAAAGATCCAGATGTATATCCAAAACTATGATTAAGTCACCCTTTTATTTAGCAACATACAAGCTTCATATGCACGCTTATTCTAGAGTTTGGATGTGATGGTGAGGATGCACAAGATCCCATCAATCGGTTCCCTCACCATAGCCAGGGAGAAGAACCAAGTCCGACTAGATATCGATAGGTACATGGAGCAGCTCAGGCGAGTGTCCACTAGTGATGACTTGGAGGTGAGTGCATAAAACATGCAAAAGTACATCGGTGGTCATGCCGTAGTCAAGACCATGTTGCACATGCTTTAGGATGAGTTGGAAAAAGGTTCCCAGATTATATACCCACAAGCTATGGAGGTAAGAGTTCACTTCCAGAGTGACACCATCAAGTAGTATGGGGACACAATAACATAGTACTAAGCTTGGTGTCAGTACGTCACTGAGAGTCATCAGGTGGAGGTTGCTGAGTTGGTTTTTCCCTAGACTTCTGAGTCATAGTGTTGTGTCTTGTCTGGCTATCTCTAGCCTATTTTGTCTCACATGGGTAATGTGGAAATTGTATATTATTTGTAAATATGTTGTAAGTGAAATTTGAAGTGTCATTAGTGGAAATTGAACAATCACTATGTAATGTAATGAGTTATTTATAAAGAAGTTGAAGAGTCATGAGGGTAATCAAAGAGTCAAAGGGGAATGTCAAGGGTCACCCCACCCTTTGTTATAAATAATACCTCATAACTCATAGAATGGGGCTTTTGGGAGCCAAGAGTTTGGCTATGTTGAGGCTTAGAGAAGGCTTGAGAGTATTGTGACAAGCCTTGGCTTCTTCACAATGTAGAGCGAGTATACATATTTGGAGGAGCAGGCTATGTTGACTTTAATGTTCCACTATTAGGGCTACTGGCTGTCAATGGTGTATGTATGGATGGAACTTTCACCTATAATAATAATGATTGAGCCAACACGTTTTCATGCATATGTTTTTATTGTAGTTGGACTATTATGGTTGCTTTAGAAATGTATGTTGTTTAACTTACACATTTTCTTATGAAATATTTTGTTTGTAATTGTATGAATTTGGTTGAAGGTGTGTTGTTGGATTAACCCATCACTTTGGTTTGTGGACTATTCCGCTTCTGGCTTGTGATGTCATTCCACTCGTGTGTTCCTTTCAGGCTGTGTACTATTACAACCTTCTAAGGGACACACTTCTTTTTCCCCTCCATGTGTTAGAACCCCCATGCATCTCACTTGACTCGCTTAAGGGTCACACACTTGCTTCTGACCAAATACATCATACTTATTTCTACGCGCTACCGTGGTCAAGGAACTACAGGACCACCCATTACTGGGACTCCTACTCCAAACAGTCTGAGGTCTAGTTGGGACTTATTACTAGGGAGATCCCCTTGAATGTTTGTGGGTCAAGCACTATCAACATTTCTGGCACTAGAAGGAGGGCCAGATGACAAGCTGAGTCCTCAAAGTCTGCTTTGAATATATGCACATCATTCATGACTTACATCACAATCTCAACCTCGACATGTTTTTATCACACTCATGATTTTGAAGTGTCGAAAGATGTTATCAATGACTTGTCAGAACTCAAATATGATGGTGAAGGCGGAATAGCCTTGTAAAGACACAAATTTTCCTTTTTGGATTTCTATGACAGGAATGAAGTCCCCTTGGATGACATTGCCTATGGGCTATTCACTTACACGTTCGAAAGGCGCGTTAAGCAATGGTATCTCACATTGCTCGCAGCCTTTATTCACTCTTTAATTCACATGATAAAAGAGTTAGGTTGTGATTTATTTTGTAATGACCGTAATGCACCTAATATCAAGATCTTAAAATTACGAAAAGCACCTCATGAATCTGTTGCACAATTTTATCAACGTTTCTGTCATTTCTCTTTTGAATTTCCAGAAGATGAAGTTGATTTGGATTTTCTCACAGAAATGTTCAAGTATCTTCTTCACATATCTAACAATACACATGAATTATAATCTTTTGAACCCCTCCCAGCATACATCAGTGTTAGATATTCTAAATCTAAGATGGGCAAGGTTGTTGTCACAAGTGACTCTCTGTCCTCTTCTCATATAATAGCTCTAGCTCCGCAGGACGAGGTGGGAGAAGTTGTGAATCCACCTGTTGAACTGTCACCTCCTCCCACCCCACCTACTCTAGATTTCTGTGCATATTTGGACTGAAGCCTGATGGTTGTGACTTGGTCTCATCTCCTCGACCTCTGTCTTCTGGTTCCTTTGATCCTCTAGATTTTGATGTGTTGTGTTCATTTGTTCTAGACTTCACTTGTGGTGTTCACGAGGATCAAGTTATCGATGGAGTTGGTGTTGAGCAGCCAACCTGCGCTATCATCTTTGATGAGTATGTGTGGGAATCTAAAGAAGAAGTTGTGGTGAAGGATGAACTCCTTCTGTCCATACCTCGTCCGCTTTATCCTGACATCTTCTGCGATTCTGGCATTTCTAATTTTTCTTCTGAAAATTTATCCCCAGATGTTCTTACTTCCAATAATTCGCGGAACACACAGGATGTTAGTTTGTCATTTGATTGCAAAGAGGACAAATATTTCTTCCCGAATCTACCTGACATTTCATCTTTCATTTCTAGAAATTTAGAGGGTGACAATTTTTGTTTCTCATCACCCCCTCTGTATGATTTGTGAGATAATGAGGATGCTGATGTCCATCTTGAATTTTCTGATCGTGGCTATCATGATCATTTCACTCATTCATTTGATCATGATTCTAATTCACATGTTGTTGATCTTTCTAAGACATCGGTGTTTGATGATCCATCTTTTGATCAGGTGGAAACCCCTCAAGCTGTTGAGGCACTTCAAGTTATGTTAGGTTCTTGTAGTCTTGAGGACAATACCATTTCCGATCAGAAATCTGTTGAATCACCATAGGCTCCTCATCATTCTCTTGTTCACATTGAAAATTAATTTGATCTACAGTTCTTGCATCCTCAACCAGAATCACATGATCTTATCGCTCATGCATTGGAGGAGTCATACATAGCAAGCACTATGGTGAAACAAAAAATTTCTTCCTTTTTCATGTTTGCTCATGTGCCATGTTCAAAAGAGTGTACATCCTTGTCGTCTGTGCATAATGTGACACAACACAATGATACGTCTACAAGGTGCCTTTCATGTGATTTCAATCTTTTCTTTTCTTTAGAAGCATTCAAACTTCAAACGTTCTGGTTTGAATTGTTTCATCTTTCTTGTTTATTGATTGTCTTGAATATCTTTCTTGTGAGTCATGCCGTCACTCACATGGGTCAACCTATGCTCCGGTGGCTACATTGGAAATATCACTTCACGTGAGTAGGTCCATGTTATGCTTAGATCAGGAGTAGGAGTAGTGTTTACTTTCTTGTTTGCATCTGCTTACTTGTTTTTCTTCATTTTAATTCTTTCCTTTGTTTGTTTGTTTATACACCCGTAGGATTAGCTTTCCCATCAAACTTTGTTTGGCTTCTTGTGACAAGCAGGGTGAAATACAAGATGACTTGTACGACTATCAAAATTTGGTTATCTGTCTATTCCCTCTCTTTATGAATATCTTGAGGTTTTTTTAGTCGATGATACCCTGATGTAAAATACGTTCCTTTCAGAGTGAGTTACTGGTGAAATCACAATGCTTGCACTTTTAACTAGTGCCGCCTGATCTAATTGGTTTTCTATATTCAGTTAACCCTTGTCAACTCAGTCAAGTAGAGTAAGGTGAGGGGGAAAATCTTAACAAGTATATCAGAGGGATATATAAATTTACTTCTCTAAAGGGACAACCTCTTCTACTCTCAATAAGTTGGGATCCCTCTTCCGCCTCATGAAGTAAATAAGTGCCTATGTACAGTTCCTTGAAAAATGAAAAAAAGTGAAATGAAGAATAATAAAGGTGAAAGAAGATAAAGGCTTCCTACCCAAGGAGGTGAAGCAAGTAACTTCACCAAGGTACTGTCCAAGATCGCTGGAAGCAGAGCAATTCTTGTGTTCCTGAAGTGACTTCGCTAGGGTACTGTCCAGGCCTACAAGCAGCATAGAAACACCAGAGATGAAACTAAAACTCTGATAGTCTATGTTACTTGTGAATCAATATATCCCTCATCCCCAATCAAAACAACTCAGTTGACTTGGCTTCGTAGGTGTGCTACCGATAAAGAGAATGGTACGGACTATATATTTAACTCAAGCCAGCAAATAAACGATGACGTTCAAAGAATCGAATAAAACTTCCAGAAGAATTAGACTCTCTTTACACGAGACAAGGTCCATATAGAGAGTTGGATTTCTACCAGTGTGTTGCCAATGTTGTAGTTACTACAACCACCCTCCAAAATTTTTCCTATGCTTCGTTTTGGAGCCTCCCTCCTAAAATCACAACAACTCATCTTACATTGACCCAGGTACTTGTGCTTTAATTGAGTTTTATCTTCTGCTTACGACTTGTGTTTTCTAACTTTCTTTTATGTCTAACTTACAAGCTGAACTCTTGACTTGGTCCCAACCCGGTTCCAGGCCTGCCTTAGTGAAATATGCAATCCTTGAGGGCAACCAACCTTTAGTCTAGGAATTGCACAGTCCAAGCCCACAGTGAGCCTTTGGCTCCAAAAATTCACAGATCCATCTGATAACTTGCTTTCAACTGGGAAACTATGCAGAGCATGAGAGGCAGGCTGAGCCACTCAACCCAAAAATTGCACATAAGGTTTCCCTCAATAGTTTTTCGATGCATGATCTAGTGAGTTTTCCAGTTTCCCTGGGAACTATGCAATATCTCCATGCATGCATGGCATATTTTTCCCGAAAAATAAAAAAATAAAAAAGAGAAAAATCATCCCTAAAAATTAGGGATCTATTTTTATCCGTCAGAGTCACACTTGAGTTATTTTTAAAAAGTGTTGCCATGTGTCGCTTTTTCCTAGAGTTTTGGCCTTCGCGTCATAAACCCTAAATCGACCAAATATATTTAATGGACACCACCAGATCTCATTTTCACATTAAATCTTGGATCTTTGGCAAGGAGATCTAGGAACCTTCGGCACTGTCGTCACAACTTTTTCGGGCAAGTCTTGCTTTTCTAGTCTTTTGCTATTTTTTTCTGTCGCTTTTGTTTGCTTGGCTTGCGAGAGTGTTATTTTACCCGTTTTATTGAACGATCACTGGAGTTTTGATTTGTTTGAGCTCATGGAAATGTTTTTATAAGTTTTTCATTGCCTTTCCCAAGTGTCGCATGCATAACCCAATTTTTGCACTAACGGTCGTCATTGCGATGACTCTCTCCACATGCTTCATTGTTCTTTAGTTTGATTAATTTTTGGCTTTCACGTCATAAAACCTAAATCAACCAAATATATTTATTGGACGCCACCAAAGCTCATTTTCACATTCGATCTTGAAGCTCTGGCATTCTCGAGGAGATATAGGAACCTTTGACACAATTGTTGCAACTTTTCCGGGTAAGTCTTGCTTTTTCCTTCTTTTGCTATTTTTTTTGTTGCTTTTGCTTTCTTAGCTTGTGAGAGTGTTGTTTTACCCATTTTTTTGAATGACCATTCGTGTTTTGATTTGTTTTATCTTGTAGAAGTGTTATTTTAAGTTTTGCATTGCCTTTCACAAGTGTCACATGCATAACCCAATTTTTGCACTAATGCTCGTCGTTGCGTCGACTCTCTCCACATGATTCATTGTTCTTCAGTTTGATTAATTCCTACACTTGTTTTGTTTGCATGCATAATCATTTAGTAAGATATGCACCCACCTTCACTTCCACTTCCAGATATGCTGGTTTTCATGTTTCCATTGGCTAAATCTGGGCTTCCTTGGATCAAATCTAGCTCTTCCCAGGTATGCACTGTGCATTTTTGGATCTCAAGGCTTTACCTTGGCTCCAGGAGTTGTGCAGAGGTTGCCAAGGCCCAACTCCAACTATGCACTGCACAGTTCCATGAGCTAGTCCCGAGCCTTAGTTATTGGGATTGTGCAATGTGCAGTAGTTGGCCTTAGCTTGACTCAACTGCACATTGCACATTCCCGTTAGTAGCACCTCCCCATTGGTAGCTGGGACTGTGCACTATGTAGAATCATCTAGCAGTCAGTCACCTATGAGAGCCATTATTGCGCAATTCTTCCCTGCAGTTGCCAATTTTGTTGTTTGGTCTGTTCTTGAAGTGCTTTTGGGTTTCACGCTAATATTTGCATGCCATGAGTGTCCTCTTTATCTCTAGGTACAATAGGTGTTGAGAAACTCTCCACAGTTACAGGTAACATGGCTTCCAAGAGAGCTGCCTCAAACAATATTGTTGAAAGTAGCACTAGGGATGCAATTGAGCAAGTGTCAGTGAGCTTACCAGTTTATGTAGACACTCAACTATTCATTGAGAAGGGCATGAAGTTAACATTGCAAGAAATCAAGGATATATTTGTAGGGGACTTCAAGGAAGATCTAGAGGATCAACATGTGTATATCTATATCCACCAGTTAGGCTTACACAATGTTGCATGCAGGTACCCAACCTTCCCTTGTATGAACATCATCTACTAGATTGTATCACACACAGATCCCGAGATGATGACATAGAGAAGTTCCAGAGTAACACAAATTTCTACCTTCAGGATGGAGAATTATCATAAGATGTATCACTTACCTCAGCTGGTCAACCACATGGATGAAATTTTCTATGCCATCCAACACTATGTAAACACCAGGGATATTATAAAGCACTAGGTGAAGGAGCCGTCAAAGTTCAAATCCATGCCCAATCATGTCTACAAGATGAAGTCACTCAAAAATGCCTACCAGTTCTTGATCATCTTGGCATGCAGATTGTACAGTTAAGAGCGTGCGAAGACCTTTCTGTAGAATTGGGTGGTTATGTTGGACCAGTTGGTGAATGATGGAAAACCGTTTAAATGGTAAGATTCGTTGGCTCATTAGTTTAAAGTCCATGTGATTAATGCTCGAACTCTGCCCAAGGATGAGCAAGAGAAATTCTACTTGTCCTTGTATTTAGTTGATTCAATCTGTGCCCAACATCAGTTTTCTGGCATGGGTTGGATGTGGATACCACATGAGCATGTCGTTAATATTTATTGAAAGTTGCTTTCTGAGTGCAACTACTGAGGAGTTATGGCGAGGCTAGCTGACCATTTCATCACCCCAGTATACAAGTTGATATTTGAGAAAGATTCGCCTTGCATGTCCCAAGAGGCGATGGAGGCATTACTTAACACTGCAGATTGGTATGCCTCATCCGATGGCACCTTCATTAGGATGTATGGTGGAGAGAAACCTCCGCATGTTCTACCAAGGTTTTCCACAGACAAGTTGGTCATGCAAGAGGTCACATATCACGTCTCCATAGGGTTATCAGTAGGGCTGCATAGGAGGAAGAAGGCACCATGGCCCACACTTCCTTTGTGAATTGGATTGTACGATATTAAGAGCTTCATATATGCAGATGCCGAAGCTAAGGAGATAGCGAAGTATGAGTTCGAAACCAGAGAATACAATCCGTATGATCCCCACGATATTCTCAAGAACCATTGTGCGAAGGTGTATTATCCATGGATCCATAGGGCACGTCATTGGGAAGAGGAGGACCCTTGGAGGTAATGTTACAACCAATCCAATCTCAATGAACCAATTTTCATAACCACATAATGGAAAGATGCTCTGCAGGCAATAACACCACAAGAAGCAACAACAACAACAACAATAAGCATTAAATCGACACAGGATAAGGGTAAGAGGAATATTTTTGAGAACCCAGAGGTTGAGCAAAGCTACAAGTTGAAAGAAGATCATCTCATTGAGAAAGCAGGTTTGGCAGTGGAGGCAAAGAGGAAATAACACATAAAGAGATCAAAAAGGAGGAAGAGAGAGAAGAAAAGGTTGGAGGAAGAAAAAAAGGAAGTTGCAGGAAACAGAGAGGAATTTGAAAGATAAACAAGAGATAAGAAGGAGAGAGAGGGAAGAGAATAAAAAATAGGAACAGGAGGAAGGAAAAGGAACAATCATAGACCAAACTGCGCCCATATAGGTTGAGGAGTCAAAACAACCAACACATGAAGAAGAGGGTGAGTAGATGCAGAATCGAGAGCTTGCACAATAGATTGAGCAAATGGTTGAAGAAATGAACATGGAGTTGGGACAGGAGCCACAGGACCAAGATACCGACCTCATGCCAAGAGCATCTAAGGTTGCCCCTCAGTCTCCACCACCTCCAATATCAGAACCAGTCTTGAGCGAGAAAGGAGAGGATGTTCTCCTTGATGATGATCTGGTGATGGATGTGTACAATCTGTCATTTGATGAGTTACAATAGAGGATTTTACAGGCACGGAGAAAGAATTTCCCAAATGATCAAGTGTAACCTGCATTTATGAAGGAAAGGATGATAGTGCCATATGTCAGGAATCATCTAGTCACCATGGTCGATGCCACTATGGATTATGCAAGATCCACAAGCTTAAATGTCAAGTTATTGTTAGTAGAAAATGAACATATGGCTAAGAACTTGCAAGTGGCCAGGCAGAAAGTAGAACAATCCACAGGATCTGCAATGGCATAAATGAGGAAGGAGATAGTTGTAGAAGTATTAGCTCTTGAGGCCACCATGTAGAAACTTTATGACAAATTTGTCATCATGCATAAGGTGGTTGTCCATCTATTTGGTTTTCAGTGACGAAGCAAAATTTTTATCCAAACTCCCAAAGACATACGCATTGTTATCACCCATGTGCAGGCATGGACAATGAGATAAAAAGGAGCCCCGCTTCACTTTCCCAAGAAGATGAAGCTGCAGACCGATCTAGAGAAAGCAAAGATACATATGTAGATCCAGAACTATGAGCAAGTCACCTTGTTCTTTAGCAACATACAAGATTCATATGCACGGTTGTTCAAGAGTTTGGATGTGATGGTGAGGATGCACAAGATCCCATCAATCAGTTCTCTCACCATAGCCAGGGAGAAGAACCAAGTCTGAATAGATATCAACAGGCACATGGAGCAGCTCAGGTGAGAGACCACCAACGATGACTTGGAGATGAGCACAAAAAACATGCAAAAGTACATCGGTGGTCTTGCCATAGTCAAGACCATGCTACGCATGCTTTAGGATGAGTTGGACAAAGGTTCCCATATCATATACCCACAAGCTATGGAGGCAAGAGTTCGTTTCCAGAAAGACACCATTAAACAGTATGGGGAAACAATAGCACAGTATCAAGCTTGGTATCAGTATGCCACCGAGAGTCATTAGGTGGAGGTTTCCGAGTTGGTCTTTCCCCAAACTTTTGAGTCATAGTGTTGTGTCGTGTCTGGATGTATCTAGCCTATTTTGTTTCACATGGGTACATGTGGAAATTGTATATTATTTGTAAATATGTTGTAAGTGAAATTATAAGCATCATTAATGGAATTTGAACAGTCACTATGTAATGTAATGAGTTATTTATAAAGAAGTTGAAGAGTCATGAGGGTAGCCAAAGAGTCAAAGGGGAATGTCAAGGGTCACGCCACCCTTTCTTATACATAGAACCTCATAAGTCATAGAATGGGATTTTGGGAGCCAATATTTTGGCTAGGCTTAGGCCTAGAGAAGGCTTGGGAGTATTGTGATGAGCCTTGGCTTCTCCAGAGCATAGAGCGAGTATAATTCTTTGGAAGAGTAGGCGGTGTTGATTGTAATGTTCCACTATTGGGGCTAGTGGCTATAAATGGTGTATGTATGAATGGAAATTTCACTTATAATAATAATAACTGAGCCAACATGTTTTCATGCATATGTTGTTATTGTATTTGGACTATTTTGGTTGCTTTAGAAATGTATGTTGTTTAACTTACGCATTTGATTATGAACTATTTTATTTGTAATTGTATGAATATGGTTGAAGGCATGTTGTTGGATTAACCTGTTAGTTTGGTTTGTGGACTATTATGCTTCCATCTTGTGATGTCATTCCGCTCATGTGTTCCATTCAGGCTTTGTACTATTACAGGATTCTAAGGAACACAATTCTTTTTCCCCTCCATGTGTTAGAATCCCCATGCATCTCACTTGGCTCGCTACAAGGTTACACACTTGCTTCCAACCAAAGAAATCATACTTATCTCTAAGCGCCACCATGGTCAAGGGACTACATTACCACCCACTGCTAGGATTCCTACTCCAAACGGTCTGAGGTCTAGTTGGGACTTCTTACCGGGGAGATCCCCTTGAATGTTGGTGGGTCCAACACCTTCAACATTTCCAGCACTAGAAGGAGCGCTAGATGATAAGCTGAGCCCTCAAAGTTTTTTTTGAATCTTTGCACTTCATTCATGACTTACATCACAATATCAACCCCGACATGTTCTTCTCATGCTCATGGTTTCAAAGTGTCTAAGGATGTTTTCGATGACTTGTCACAACTCAAATATGATAGTGAAGGTGAAATAGCCTTGTTAAGACACGAAGTTGCCCTTTTGGGTTTCTGTGGCAGGAATGAAGTCCCCTCAGATGAGATTGCCTGTGGGATGTTCACTTACACATTCGAAAGGCGAGTTAAGCAATGATGTCTCACATTGCCTGCAACCTCTATTCACTATTTCAATCACATGATCAGAGAGTTAGGCTGTGCTTTCTTTCGTTATGACCATAAAGAACTTAATAACAAGATATGAAAATTATGAAAAGCACCTGATGAATCTGTTGCATAATTTTGTCAACGCTTCCGTCATCTCTCTTTTGAATTTCAGGAAGATGAAGTTGATTGGGATTTTATCACAGAAAAGTTTAAGTATCTTCTTCAAATATCTAACAATCCACATGAATTATAATCTTTCAAACCCCTCCAACATACCTCAGTGTTAGATCTTCTAAATTTGAGACGTGCAAGGTTACTGTCATAAGTGACTCACCATCCTCTTCTCATCAAACAACTCTAGCTCTCAGAATGAGGTTGAAGAAGTTGCAAATCCACCTGTTGAAATGCTACCTCCTCCCACCCCACCTGCTCTGTATTTCTGCGCAGATCTAGACTGCAAGCCTAATGGTTGTCACGTGGTCTCATCTCCTCAACCTCTTTATTTTCGTTCCTTTGGTCCTTTGGATTTTGATGTGCTGTGTTCATTTGTTCCAAAATTCACATACGGTGTTCACGAGGATCAAGTTATGGATGGAGTTGGTGTTGAGAAACCAACCTGCACTATCATATTTGATGAGTATGTGTGGGAATATGAAGAAGAAGTTGCAGTGAAGGATGACCTCCTTCTATCCGCACCTCGTCCGATTTATCTTGACATCTTTTGTGATTTTTTGATTTCTGATTTTTCTTGTGAAAATTTATCCCCACATGTTTCTACTTCCAATCATTCACATAATGCACAGGATGTCAGTTTGTCATTTGATTATGGACAGGAAAAGTTTTCTTCCCGAATCTACCTGATCTCTCATCTTTCATTTCTGGAATTTCAGAGGGTGAAATTTTGTTTCTCATCACGCCCTTTGTATGATTCGTCAGATCATGAGGATGTTGATGTCCATCTCGAATTTTCTAATCGTGGCTATTGTGATTTTTTCACTCATTCATTTGATCATGATTCTGATTCACCCTTTGTTGATCTTTATAAGCCACTTGTCTTTGATGATCCATCTTTTGATGAGGTGGAAACCCTCAAGCTGTCGAGGAACTTCAGCCCGAGCTGATGGTTATGTTAGGTTCTCGTATTCTTGAGGATAGTTCCACTTCCAATAAGAAACCTTTTGAATCGCCCCACACTCCTCATTACTCTCTTCTTCACATTGAAAATTAATTTGATCTACAGTTCTCGCATCCTCCATCAGAATCACACGATCATATTGCTCATGCATTGGAGGAGTCATACTTAGTAAGCACTGTGGCAAAACAAAAATTTTCTTCCTTTTTCATGTTTTCTAGTGTGTCATGTTTGAAAGAGTGTACATCCTTGTCATCCACGCGCAATATGGCACAACACCATGATATGTCTATAGGGTAGTTTTTTTGTTGTTGTTGTTGTAGACACAATCTAACTTTGAAATTTCTAGTTTGCATTGTTTTATCTTTCTTGTTTATTGATTGGATTGAATATCTTTCTTGTGAGTCACACCATCACTCACATGGGTCAACCAACGTGCCAGTGCCTGCATTAGAAATATCACTTCACACGAGTGGGCCCATGTTCGACTTATCTTAGGAGTAGGAGTAGTGTTTGCTTTCTTGTTTTCATCTACTTCCTTGTTTTTCTTCGCCTTACTTCTTTCCTTTGCTTGTTTATTTGTTTATGCACCCGTAGGATTAGCTTTCCCATGAAACCATGTTTGGTTTCTTGTGACAAGTAGGGTGAAATACAAGAGGACTTGTACAACTATCAACATTTGGTTATTTATATATTCCCTCTCTTTATGAGGATCTTGAGTTTTTTATAGTCGATGATACCCTGATGGAAAATACATTCCTTTCAGAGTGAGTTACTAGTGAAATCATAACGCTTGTACTTTTAACTAGTACTACCTAGTCTAATCGGTTTTCTATATTTGATTAACCCTTGTCATCTCATTCAAGTAGAGTAAGGTGAGGGGGAAATCCTTAACAAGTATGTTAGAGTTATATATAAACATCCTTATCTGAAGGGAAAATCTCTTCTACTCTCAATAAGTCAGGATCCCTCTTCTTCCTCATGAAATAAATAAGTGCCCACCTACAATTCCTTGAAAAATGAAAAAAAATGAAATGAAAAATAATAAAGGTGAAATAAGAGAAAGGCTTCCTATGCAAGGAGGTGAAGCAAGTAACTCTGCTGGGGCACTGTCTAGGCTCACTGGCGGTGGAGCAATGCTTGTGTTCTTGAACTGAATTTTCCAGGGTACTGTCCAGGATTGCTGGTAGCAGAGCAACACCAAAGATGAAACCAAAAGTATGACACTCTATATTACTTGTGCATCAATACACCCCTCATCCCCAATCGAAACAACTTAATTGATTGGCTTGGTATGTGTGATGTCGATAAAGAGAATGGTAGGGACTATATCTTTAACTCAATCCAGTGAAGAAACTGTGACGATCAAATAATCGAACAATACTTCCGGAAGAGTTAGAATCACTTTACTTAAGACAAGGTCCATACAGAGTGCTAGAGTTCTACCAGTGTGTCACCAATGTTGTAGCAGCTACA
This sequence comes from Pinus tabuliformis, assembly GCA_031772625.1. Taxonomy (NCBI): domain Eukaryota; kingdom Viridiplantae; phylum Streptophyta; class Pinopsida; order Pinales; family Pinaceae; genus Pinus; species Pinus tabuliformis. The sequence goes on from CM062819.1 coordinate 1,704,271,790, forward strand.
ACCACCCTCCAAAATTTTTACTATGCTTCATTTTGGAGTTTCCCTACTCAAATCACAACAACTCATCTTACACTGACCTAGGTACTTGTGCTCTACTTGAGTTTTATCTTCTACTTACGGCTTTTGTTTTCTAACTTGATTTGCTGTCTAACTTGCAAGCCGATCTCTTGAATTTGTCTCAACTTGGTTCCAGGCCTACCTTAGTGAACTGTGGAATCCTTAAGGGAAACTAACCTTCAGTCCAAGAATTGCATAGTCCAAGCTCGTAGTGAGCCTTTAGCTCAAAAACTGCACAAAGCCAACTGACAACTTGCCTTCAGATGGGAAAGTGCGCAGATCATGAGAGGTAGTCTGAGCCACTCAACCCAGAATTTGTGTAGAATCTTTGCCTCAAGAGCTGTCTGATAAATGAGCTAGTGAGTTATCCAGTTTCCTCGAGAACTACGCAGTCTCTCCATGCATGCATGGCAGTTTTTTTATCGAAAAAGAAAAATAGAAAAAAGTGAAAAAAAATCCCTAAAAATAGGTATCTATTTTTAGTAGTCAGAGTTACACTTGAGTTATTTTTGGAAAATTCTGCCATGTGTCGCTTTTTCCTAGATTGGCCTTCGCGTCATAAACCCTAAATTGACCAAATCTATTTTATGGACGTCGCTAGAGCTCATTTTCACATTCAATCTTGGAGCTCTGGAATTCCCGAGAAGGTGTAGGAACCTTCGACACATTCGTCGCAAATTTTCTGGGTAAGTCTTGCTTTTCTAGTCTTTTGTTTTTGTTTTTGTTTTTTTTGTTTTGTTTTGTTTTTTGTTTTTGTTTTTGTTTTTGTTTTTTGTTTTTTCTTTTGTTTTTGTTTTTTGTTTTTTGTTTTTTGTTTTTTGTTTTTGTTTTTGTTGTTTTTGTTTTTGTTTGTTTGTTTTTGTTTTGTTTTGTTTTTGTTTTGTTTTTGTTTTTGTTTTGTTTTGTTTTGTTTTTGTTTTTGTTTTTTGTTTGTTTGTTTTTGTTTTTGTTTGTTTGTTTGTTTGTTTGTTTTTTTTTGTCACTTTTGTTTGCTTGGCTTGTGAGAGTGTTTTTTTACCTATTTTATTTAATTACCACTAGCATTTTGATTTGTTTTATCTTGTAGAAGTTTTGTTTTAAGTTTTTCATTGCCTTTCCCAATTGTCGCATGCATAACCCAGTTTTTGCTAACGGCCGCTGTTGTGGTGACTCTCTGCACATGCTTCATTGTTCTTTAGTTGGATTGATTCATGCACTTGTTTGTTTGCATGCATCATCATTCACTCAAATATACACCCACCTTCACTTCTACTTCCTTATCTACTCATTTTCATGTTGCCATTGGGAATATCTGAGCTTCCTTGGCTCGGATCTAGCTCTTCCCAGGAATGCACTATGCATTTATGGATCTCAAGGCTCTGCCTTGGCTCCAAGAATTGTGCAAAAGCTACCAAGGCTTGGTTCCAACTGCACACTGTGTAGTTCCAAGAGCGAGTCCTAAGCCTTGGTCACTGGGATTGCGCAATGCACTTTACCAACTAGCCTTAGCATGATTGAAAAATGCATTGTGCAGTTCCAATCAACAATACCTCCCCACTGGTAGCTTGGACTGTGCAATACACAGAACCAGCTGGATGTTAATCACCTATGAGAGCCAATATTGCACAATTCTTCCCAACAGTTTCCCAATTCATTGTTTGGTCTATTCTTGAAGTAATTTTGGGTTTCACGCTAATATTTGCATGCCATGAGTGTCCTCCCTATCTGCAGGTACAACAATTGTTGAGAAAATCTCCACAGTTACAGGTAACATGGCTTCCAAGAAAGTTGCCTCAAAGGATACTATTGAAAGTAGAACTGGGGATGCAATTGAGCAGGTGTCAGTGAGTTTACTAGTTTACATATACACTCAACTGTTCATTGAGAAGGGCATGAAATTAACATGGAAAGAAATCAAGGATATCATTGTAGGGGACTTCAAGGAACATCTAGATGATTGAAAGGTGTATGTCAATATCCATCTGTTAGGCTTACACAAGGTTTCGTGTAGGTACCCAACCTTCCCTTGTGTGGACATAATCCACTGGATTGTATCACACATAGATCGCGAGATGATGACATTGAGCAGTGCCAATGGAACAAAACTTGCTACCTTTAGGACGAAGAATTATCATCAGATGTATCACTTACCTTAGCCAGTGAACCGCATGGATGAAATTTTCTACCCACAACTATATAAACACAAGGGATATTATAAAGCGCTGGGTGAAGGAGCCGTCAAAGTTCAGATCCACACCAAATCCTGTTTACAAGATGAAGTCACTAAAAAATGCGTACCGTTTCTTGATCATATTCACATGCAGATTGTATGGTCAAGAGAGCACGAAGATCTTTTCGCATAATTGGGTGGTTGTGTTCAACTAGTTGGTGAATGATTGAAAACCATTTAACTGGTCAGATCTGTTGGCTCATCAGTTGAAATTTCATGTGACTAACGCCTAAAATATACCTAAGGATGAGCAAGAGAGATTCTACATGTCTGTGTATTTACTTGATGCAATCTGTGCCCAACATAAGAGTTATAGCATGGGTTGGATGTGGACACTGCAGGAGCATGCCATCAATATTTATTGCAAGTTTCTTTCCGAGTTCAACTACTAAGGAGTTATAGCGAGGCTAGATGACCATTACATCATCCCCATATACAAGTTGATCTTTGAGCAGGATCCAACTTTCATGTCCTAATAAGCGATGGAGGCATTACTTAACAGTGCATATTGGTATGCCTCACTGTTTTCGGGAAAAGTGTCTATTCAGAACGACCCTATCCCACAGGGTTGTGACAGAGACCTCAGAAACAAACAAGGAAAACTACTCTTGTATTCTCCTTTATGAACTATAAACGAAGATGATTAAGATGAACCGACCTGTGTCTTGCGCTAGTTGTTCAATCCAATCTTTCTTCTCTTTGCCAGCTTCCACCAATCTGCTCCCTCACTTGCCCAGCGTCACCAAGTTCCTGCAAGTTCAAAGAAGAGAGAAACTACACAAAGACATAGATTTATGTTCATAAAAAGCTTAGGATCAATTTTAAACTAAACATACAAATATAACATACATCAGATATACAAGCATGTAGGAGAAACTCAAGTAGTTTTATTGATAAAACAAGAAGATCCAGGAGGAGTTACAACCGATGATTCCTGATCCAGCATCAACCTCCCAGCATAGAATCCCTTCTTCACCTCCAACAAAGCATAAATCACCCAATACTCTGATATCTATCACAAAACCAACAGCAATTCTCTGCAATGTACCAAATTCCAGCCTCCGGATCTCTTGGTGAGGGATCCATATATAGATGTATGCAAAGAGGATGAGTCAGCTCATGAATTGATTAGTGGCTTCTCTCTGTCAGTTCTTGCTTCCACTTGGAGACTGAAAGCCTCTTACTCATCACTGGTCGAATTCAGTGAGGCAAGTGTCATTGGAGAAGATTCTGGAAGCTTCCATTGTCTCTCCACCTCGCGGAATGACTCTGCCACTTGTCATTTCCCGATCAACGCACCCTGGTAGTGCATTCAAGTGCGTTGCAACGCACCTAGCTAGTGTATTTGGGTGCTTTGCAACGCAGTTAGCTAGTGGAGCATCTGAATTGATCCTGATTTGACTAGTTTTGAGCAGTTTTTGGTGGAGAACTTCTGGGAGAAGCTGTAATTTGTTGACCTTGTTTCTTTAGGAGCTGGAACAACACTTTTAGGGACTTAGGATCCCTTGGTTTATGGACATTTCATGCTTATAGCTGTAAGGCACAAAAATGTCTATAACAGTTGCCCCCTAAAGTATGAGGCTGTTTATCGGGTGAAATGCTTTATTAGGAGGATCCGAAGTTCTTCTAATGCTGGGGAGGAGACCTGTAATAAGATACAATACAATACATTATTTTCATACTGTTTTCATGAACTAGCTGAGGCGAGCATTCCCATGCTCATCTTTATAAATTCATTTTCATGTACATAGGACAGACAATCGTCTGATCGTAGACTGATGATTCTGATGAAGTCATCATCCTTTTGGTAGGATGATTATCTGTGCTGCAATGCTGTACATTTCAATGTTTTTATTTTTCCTGAATATATATCGCAGCCCGGATGGATGAAACTAGATCCGGGGTCTTCAATCTCGTCTGATCTTCACTCGAAGTACAAGTCGATCCATGTGAGAAATGTTTTGAAGTCGAACATGGAAAGACATCGCTTGATTACCAGTCAATGATGTAAACTGTTAACAAGCGCGAGAGGAATCACCGATAATGATAATGACCCTCAAGGTACTGCAGTACAATTCACGTGGTGTGAATAAAGGACTTGGCGTCGAACACCACGCAAAATCTTTCGGTCGAAGGTCATTGATGTATACCTGTCGCCGGAAGTGAGAAACTTGCCATTGAGGCATGCAAGCTTCAAAGTATTGAAGGGGTGTTCCTAGATCAACTTCTTGGATAATGAGCTGATGTCGACAAGAAGTGATCCGTCAAAGGAGGGCCTTAATGAATCCCACATCAATGACACAGAACAAAGCAAATGATTTTGATGGAGGTGAAAACGATCTAGTGATATATGGTTCAGGGTGGCGGTCATGAAAGAATGAAGTATAATGTATGGTAGTGGATGGGACACGGGTGACTTCTCTGGATGACTTCTCTTGAACATGTCGGCGACACTTATGTGATGGATTGGTAGCATTTACCCCAAATGTGGATGGTATGGCGTGACCATGGTGATGTGACCGGTGAATGAAACAACCCAACCCGACTCTGGCACGGAGTGGAAGTGTCATGTTCAAGAGCGACTTGCTACCAATAAAGTTTCTTTGAGTTTTCTTCCCAATTTTTCCCCAGTCATTGCTGACCAGTACCTCTTTATTTTTGTCAAGCTTGAGGAGGCTAACATATTCTTGTTCTATAATTTGCCCTTCGGGCAAACCCATCGCTATGTTTTAACGAGCCTAGCGATAGTGAAACTCGTTCTTGTCTAAAGACAAGTTTGTCGCTATTAATCCTTTTAACGAGTCTAACGACAAAGATAACTCGGTCCTTTTCCTTTTTAGGGAGTCTGAAAAGGTACGTAAAGATAACTCCGGAATTCCTTTTTCGTCATCTAATCCCTTAAGTCCGAAAAAGTATAAAACAATACAGAAGGGATGAATTTTCAATAATTTTAACGAGCCGAACAAAACAAGCGCTCGATCTTTTTGTGCAATAATCCCTCAGGTCCAAAAAGATTAAAATCTAGAGGAGGGATAGCACTTCCTGTCGCTTTAACGAGCTGGAAGGCCAAAACTCGGCAATCTTTTAATATTTTACGAGTCAGATGAAAAGAGCTTAAAGAAGACTCGTCTTTTGAGGAACAAGTGATAAAATGGGTAGCAGCTGATTCCAGGTAAGTTTTGGAATTCTCCAATCACGGCAGTGTCACAAGGATGGCTAGTGAAATCACTCTTCGCAGCTGTTCCTCAAAATAGGTAAACAATCAAATGGAGGTGAATGATCGACCAATGGAAAAGTGGAGGTGATGGTGCAAACACGACCAAGGCTTTAATGGCTGAAAATGTTTCATTCACGGTGGTTATTTACCGGGGGATAGTTCATTTTTTAATGAGCTTAAACGCGGATTGAAACACTTGCTCGGTCTTATGTTTATTTTTTAACGAGCTTGAACTATGTGCTAAAACTGCTCGATCAGATGGTTGTTTTGATTTTTTACCATAAACAGCTTCGTCTTTTCAAAGATAGTACTGTATTTTCAACTGCTTCATCAAACTAGTTAGAAATGAACAACATTTGCTTGAAAATGAGATTAAAACGCTAATATTTTACTTTGAACTACGTAAAAAGCAATTAAAAAGTGTTTTTACCTCTCATTTTACCACTTCATTTGAACTTGGTTTGTTGGAGCTTTGGAGGTGCCTTTTCCCCCTTGATTTTCATTAGCTGATTTCGGGAGATTCTGTGGACAATTCTCGGCGCCGTTTGGACTAGGTAGGAGCTAAACCCGAGCTCTTTCATTTCATGGTTTCCTTTTTGCATTCTGTGCTTCATTCTCTGCTTTTCTGAGCCCCTGGGGTTTGATGGGTTTGTTCTGCCATCAACGCACCCTAAGTACATCGAAACCTGCGCTGAATGTTGGCCAGCATGAAGGCAGTTTGACATTCAACGTAGGTGGAACACTGCTGCAGGTGCGTTGGGCGCAGAAAAGGAATTTGTTGCACAGTTATTTATGGAATTTTTCCCTGTTTCTCATCAAAATCAGGATCTAATCTCCTCTCTTGTTTGTTTTTGTAGAGATATTGGAGAAAAATGACCCTTACATGGCGAGAGCGAGAACATGAAGAAGAGGACATGATTGCCCTACATGATCCTGTTACAGTGAACGTGCTGCGGAACTGTGGCTTGCTGAAGTTCTTCCGCATCTCTAGCATGAGACAACAGATCAACCTGCTGCAGTATTTGCTTGATGCTTGGGATCCTATCAACCAAGTTTTCCAGATTAGGGGCAAATCTATCCCCTTGACTGCAGTAGACATTTACTTCTTGACTGGCTTGTCGAGGCCGGGTGCCCCCATCTCTTTGTCAGGTTCGGCCTGAGGAAGTGACTTTGTGAGAGATTATGTCTGCCAGTATTGCAGGGAAGGATCTCAGCCGAGTAAAGACGGCAAGATCATCATCCGTGATGTCACTGACAGGTCCCTTAGGTCTATCCTGTTTACTTTTGGTAGGATGGCCGGTAGTGCGTCTCTTCATGTAGCCAATAGATCTTATATGCAGCATGCCTTGGAATGCCTCCAACCGAAAATATTCAACTGGTGCGATGCAGTACTTCTTGTGATGAAAAGTCAGTTGACCAAGATAAAGGACGAGAGGTTGAAGAACTTTGGGTTCGGTTCTATTTTGACCGCCTTTGCCTTGGAGAAGATACCATTGATGCAGCCGCAGTACATTGCACTTGACTTACCTTCTCCTACTGAACCACGTATGCAGAGATGGGTTGACCATATGTCTAGGCATGCTGGCCAGTCTCAGATTTCGTTTTCTGATACCTTCTTCAGGTGGTTTGATTGTCAGGAGATGGTTTATGCCGAGTATCCATATGCTGGCATGGACTTCCGGGGTGATCCAGATTTAGTACTGCCGGATGGCGAGCAGTGGGGTGATATTGGTAAAATCTTCGACCATATCACTGTTTATTGTTTTTATTTATAATGTCCTTGTGCTTTATTCTATCAAGACTTTAATCAAACTCATGTGTACATGCAGATGTTGGTCCTGTTCGTCCAGTAGTTCGCCTGAGAGTGCCAGCCATTGCCCCAACATGAGAGGCCGCCGGGAGGGTTATTCTTCGTGACCTTGATGTGGCCGAGACTCTCACAGCTGTGCAGGAGCAGGTTGAGAGCCTTACTCTTGGTATTCCAGATGTGAGGATCGACGAGCTACCTTTGCAGTTACAACGACATACTACTGGTGTGCCCAGACGATGGACTCGTCTCTTACGCATGATCGCACAGGCTGTGACTTGCTATCACGAGCATCATTAGACTAGGGTGCCCCCTAGCATTTTGAGTTTTTGGGTCGTGTGACCGATTTTGTCTTGGTTACAGAACATTATGTGTAAACCATAAACAACTATATATGTATTTTTGATTTTTGGAGTTTTATTCTGGTTAAGTTATGTGATCCACATGTAAAACATTGATGGTGTGTTTCTTTTTATAAATGTTGCAAATGTCTATCTAACACATAGTTCGCTAATGAGTCGGTTAATGTGTTTAAGTTTCTGGAAATATGCTGGTATTGAATAAGATCAAATTGTCTTTCCAAAATCTTAACCCTTAGGAACATGCGATAAATAGCTGGGTTTCGGACGGAATATATACCATTGAGTTGCAGTATTACGAGCTGTGAGTCTAGCCTGACGATTAGCCGGCGTATACCATGAGTGATGGCATCAGAGAGAAGTTCTATCAACGCACTATATTCAGCGATATTGTTTGTTGATTGACCAATACATACACCTCTGAAACTTACTAACTCGCCGCTTGGATCAAAAATGGCCCAGGCTACGGAGGACAGGTTCCGCGAACTATGACTTGCTTCGTCAGCATATCCAACACATGGTTCCAATGGGTTTGACATCTGCAATAAATGTAAAAAGGTGGATTACTCGACCAAAACAAACACTCTTAGCGAAAACAAAAATATAACAAAAGCACATTGGTTACTACTAGGCGTAGTAACGCTTGAGGTACAACCCATTACGGGGTTGCGCCAGTGGAATCCCGTCGTAATCCATCAACTCATAGGCTCCTTTCGCTAACACTCGTTTAACAATATAGGGGCCCATCCATAAAGAGTTAAATTTACCTGCTCCCAATTTATCGGATTCTTGGTCGTAAAGCAGGACCAAGTCACCTTCCGAGAAGACACGGGGTTTGATATTTTTGTCGAACTGTGCCTTGACTCATTTCTTATGGGCTTCATTAGCCAACGCGGCGTCACGACGGGTTTCATCCAATTGGATTAATTCCAAGAAACGAGCTTCTTCTTCTGAAGTTCTGGGGAGGAGGTCGATTGCGAGTTTGAGAGACGAGATTTCACACTGGACTGGTAAGACTGCTTCCAGGCCATATACCAGTTGGAAGGGTGTGAACCCGGTCGCATTCCTTACTGATGTTCGGTAAGCCCACAAAGATGAGTACAGGATTAGGTGCCATCTTCTTTTGTGAACTCCGATCATCCTTTGCAGCATGCGCTTCAGGACTTTGTTGATTGCTTCAACTTGTCCGTTGGCCTGCGGATAATATGGAGTAGAGCTGTCGTGAGATAGCCCTAGTTTGGCAGCTAATTCAACCATCATGTGATTGCGAAAATGTGATCCACGATCTGCGACTATAGCCTGTGGTACGCCGAATCTGGCGACTACATGATTGAAAAAGAAAAGGGCAGCTGTTTCACCAGTATTATCTAATGTAGGCATCGCCTCGGCCCATTTGGTAAAATAGTCTACTGCGACTATAATATACCCATGCCCCCCGGTTGAGGTGGGGTTACATGTCATGAAATCGATGCCCCATTTGGCGAATGGCCCAACAGCAACTATTGGCTGTAAAGGTGCGGGTGGTCTTCTGGTTTTGCTATCAAAAATTTGACAAGCATGGCAACTTCTAACTGCGGTTATGCAATCTTTGAACATGGTTGGCCAGAAGTATCCTGCTCATAAGATTTTTTGTGTTGTAGCATATCCAGATTGATGCCCCCCACACACGCCTGAATGACAGTCATTCAGGGCTTTTTCGGCTTCCTCATGGGTGAGGCACCTCCTCAAAACTGTATCAATACCACGACGGTAAAGTGTATCACCGACGATCATGTAGTCTTTTGCTCGGTATCGAATACGTTTTTGTTCAGAGTGAGAGGTATTCGGCCTGAATTTTTGGGTTTGGAGATAAATGATTATATCTCCATACCACTCATTGCTTGTAGATATCAGAAACAAACTTTCATCCATGATTGATTCTTCAGATGTTTCATCGTTGGACGACGATGAGAGATCGCATAATAATTTTGCGAAAACTAGAGCTTTCTTTGACTTGGATTTTACAAATTCCAGATCAAACTCTTGAAGGATCGCTATCCATTTTGAATATTTGCCCCCCAGCAACTGTCACGACAATATATAAGTCATGGGGTTGCAATCTGACAGAATGGTAGTTTTTCGAAAGAGGACGTAGTGTCGAAATCTTTGTATCGCTTGAACCGCTGCAAGCGCTAGTTTTTCAACATAAGAATATTTTCTTTCTGTATCATTTAAGTTCTTACTTAAATAATAAATAGGATGTTCTATTCCATTGACTTCTTGAACTAAAACCATTGGATGGTTGTATCTGCTGCAGCCAGATACAGGTTAAAGTCTCTTTGATAATCAGGGGCGTACATTAATGATGCTTTCATTAGGGAATCTTTTAAAGCATCAAAGGAAGCTTGCGTGACCTGATCCTAGTTGAAGGGTACCCCCTTTTTCAAAAGACGCGTATAACCTTTAGCAAGTTCGGCGTAATTTGGAATGAACCTCCTCAGAAAGTTTGCTTTCCCTTGGAGTTTCTGAATTTGAAGCAAATTCGAAGGTGGAGGCAAATTTATGATTGCCTGGACCTTACAAGGGTCGAGACGAATCCCATCCTTGGAGACTACAAAGCCAAGTAACCGACCAGAACTGACGCAAAATACACATTTGTGTGGATTGAGTCGTATCTTGTAGTGTCGGCAACGTAGAAATATTGCTCTTAAATGCTGCGGATGATCAGTCCGCTTTCGCGAATGAGCCGGAAGGTCATCGAGATAAGGTTGAACGATGCTTTTGATGTCATGGAAGGCATAATTCATTGCCCTCTGAAACGTCGCTCCTGCGTTCTTTAGACCAAAGGGTAATTTTCGATATGCGAATGTGCCCCACAGACAAATGAATGCAATCTTTGACTGGTCCTGTGGGCGGATATTTATTTGATTATACCCGAAGAATCCATCCATGAATGAGAAGAGTTCACATCCGGCGCATTCATCAATTATCTGGTCAATGAAGGGTGTAGGGTAGTTGTATTTTGGACAATCTTGATTTACATCCCTATAATCGACGCACACTCTAATTGTCCCTTGTTTTTTCATAACCAGGACAATATTCGATACCCAATCGGTTAGCGGAACCGGGTAGATGAAACCAGCATGGAGGAGTTTTTCAACTTCTGCCTTAATGGCAGCGGCTTTCTTGGGGTGCACCTGCCTCATCCGTTGCCGTACCGGTTTAACATCTGGATACATCTTAATTTCGTGTTCAACGATACTCGAGTCGATGCCTGGCATTTCGCTGTATGACCAAGCAAAGACATCTCTGAATTCGCGAAAGAGAGCGTTATATATTTCCAGTTCTGAAGGAGAACAACATTTGCCGACATAAATATTCTCTACAACATTTGTTTTGGTCAAGATATTTATGGCTATAGTCTCTTCAATATTGGATAAGTTTCGCTCGGAATCCACCGTGTTTACAGTATTTGATAGAAAATCAACTACTGAAGGATGGTAGAGGTCATTTTGAGGATCTTATTCATAATTCGGAAGAAGAGAATGATGGTGGGAATCATTCCATGGTGCTCCTTCATCTACCATAGCTTGGAGAATTCCTTCGTCGGTGTCATGCACTTGCGACCAAGGATCTGAAGGAGTACCATATTCTCTAGACCTATCCATCCAAACGCTTGATGAGCATTGATTTGGGTTTGCCTCCCATGCCAGAAACATTGATTGCTATAATATTTCTATTGGGCTTGGGGGCAAAACCATCGCATGATCCATGTTTATATCGTTTTCTAAGATCTTTGTGGAAGATATCATGTTGCAGGTTCCTATCGACGCTACTTCCGCTAGATTGATTGGAGGTGGAAGAGCGAAAGTTCCCATTAGTATAGGATCTTTTAGTAGGCCTACTCCGATATTCTAAAGTGAATGGGGGCTTCCATGGATCATGGGAATGCTTCCCATAACTTGTGAACCATTGGGGAGGAAGTTTTGTTGGTCGACGATTGTAATCCCTCCCTGAAAGGGAAATGCAATCTTTCTAAAATAGGTCGACACAACAGCTGCCATGGCATATATCCACGGTCTTCCTAGTAGGATGTTGTAATCAAGATTCCCATCGATGACTTCAACATCTATTTCTACTGTTTTCCCTCCTAGTTCAACTTTCAAGTTATTCAGGATACCGTACGGGGTATACGTCCTTCCGTCGAATGCTTTTAATGTTGTCGCAGATCGCGACAAGGTTGGAGATCCTAAAGTTTTCCAGCAACTCATCGACATAATACATGTAGATGCTCCCTCATCAATAATCGTTCGGTGAACAGTTTTGTTGAGGGCTTTCACTTGAACAAGGAAATCTAATTGAGCTGGTAACTGAGGATCGTACCCTTTGTGGTCGAAGGATACAAGATTGGAATCCTTTGGATCAATCCCACCAATGGCTGATAACAAAGCCTGCCTTTGGGATGGGCAGTTTTGTAGTACTTCAAGAGTTGACATAGCGGATGGCGATTGGGCCAAATCTTCCACTATGTTATAATGCTGCGCCGCTCTAGCGCGAGGATTAAATGTCGACTTGTGTACTACTCCCTTCAGCGGTTTTATTGTCAATTCAGGGATGGTGGGTGGTACAACTTCTGTTGAAGTTGTTGTCGAACTACTTGGTTGATCTTTATCCTTGTTGTTTGACAGCTGAGGATTCCCGTAATCTTTGTTCCTTGTCAAGATCAAAGCATCATTTTGCTGTTTCGAAATCGACAACATTAGCACTTGAGACGGGGAAGCATTTCCACTTTCAACCAGATTTATTCCTGGATTCGGAAACGGATCGGTTAACACTGCTGAGGTCTTCGAACTTTTAAAGAATCTCTTAAGCTCAGCTTTGTATGGACATTCTTTCGTCCAATGATCCTCATCGCATATCATGCACCCTGAAGGGGGTTTCCTATTTCCAGGGGGGTTTGAAGAATATTTTTCGGGAGATTGCTCATCCTGTTTCTTCTTCTTCCCTTTTCCTTTCTTCTTGCTTCCTGGTTGTTTGGTTTCTTTGCCTCTATCTGTCGATACAGCATTTACTTCCGAAGCAAGAAGTTCGTCTTTTGCATTTTGACCTGAAACCTTACGAGCCTTTTTGGATGTGGCCCTCGTCGATTTCGTGTCTGTCGTGCCAATCACGCCATCACCGGCATGAGAGTCATTGTTTGATTTAGGAGGAGGAGGAATCGAGGATTCCGGTCTAGGGGCGTCAGGTATTTTGTCGTAGAGCGTGCCGGATTGAGTGTAAATCAAATCCAGATATTGTGCACGAGCGATCACTTGCTCTTCTGTTACGACTCCCCCCTTTGCCACATCTTCCGTGATGGAAGGCAGTAATGACTTGATAAACCATTCAGCTAATAGCTGATCGGGAACGTACGTTTTTACCATCCTATGACGACGTTGCCACTCATGTATATGATCAGATATGTGAGTGGCTGTTGTCTGTTTAAAGCTGGTAAGCAGTTCTGTTCCCGTTTCATACCTTATCGGTAATTGAAAATGGGTTAAGAAGGTTGTGGCTAAGGTGCTGAAATTGTCGAACGAAGCTCTAGGCAATTCAATGTACCATTTTGCCGCTGGACTTGTTAATGTCCTCTGAAAAAGGCAAAGCCTTATCGAATCATCATTTAAAGTGTTTGATGAACACCATAGATGAAATGTCATCATGTGATTCGATGGATCTTCACCCGGATTTCCATTAAATTTAGGAATATCAGATGGAAGCTTGTGTGGAATCGTTGGCCACCAAGGGGCGTAAGCAATTGGATCGTTTGTTAGCCGGTTTAAATCAGGTAACTCTAAAGTTGCCACGAATGGTAACTGTTGATTCAGGTTGGGTGAAGCATACCCAGGATACGATGGAATCGCCTGAGCAATTGGTCTTTGCATACCGGCATAATGCATTTGATGCTGGTATGTTTGGTAAGGTTGGTGGACTTGACCATTATAACATGGTTGATTTTGACCGTTTTGAATGTACGACTGTCCACTGTTTGCAAATATCTGTTGCTCAGCACCTTGGTATACTTGTTGGAATTGTGGTTGTTGGTATTGCACCAGCCATGGTTGTGAAGCCATGTGCTGTTGCCCGATACTAACCGTTTGACCAAGGTGAGGGGTAATTATACCCATCTGGGCCTGTGTCGCCCCACTAGTTGGCAATTGTGGTTGAGTCGCAGGGTCAATGGGCTGTTGCATTACAACCTGAGAAACTTGAGGTTGACACACAACAGGAAGCGCTTGAACTTGCGACACAGTCACAATAGCTGGCGTAGTGGGTATGTTCGACACAGGTACGCATTGTTGCATCGAATATACAACCCTTGGTTGTTGAGGTAGTATAGGTACCCAACCACTTGAGGTAATTCCAGTATAACCTGAATGCTGTTGTGAACTCCCGTATGGATATCCTCCCGGAGGTGGTAATGAAAGGGCATACTGCCCCCCATACGGTGGTAATCCAGAACTCAAGGGAATTGTTTGCCCTTGGGGACCGGACTGCCCAAATTGACCTCCAAACGGATCAATTTGTTGAGACTCAACATAAGAGTTTCCGGATATAATTCCGGATGAACAAACAGGAATGGACCAGACTGTCGAAATAGCCCCTGGATGGGCTCCTTCTAGAGGTTGTGAGCTAGTCGGGACAGACGGTATGCCGGCGAACATTGTCGGAGTGACAGCAGGGAGTTCTGCCATCGTTGTGTCGGAAGACACAGTCCTAGATGTTGACGGTTGTTCAGACATTTGTAGTCTATCAAAAAGATTACCTAGTGATTCTACAGGAACTTCCGCTGGTGGTAGACCAACTTCTGATGTCGAAGGAAATAGAGTGATCCCGACTCCAAAATGTGTTGGAGTACTTGCTTGCAGATCTTCTACAATTTCCTCTATCACAATCAGACCAGGTGGAAGGGGAAGACCATCAGGTCCGTAAAATATTTCTGGTGCTGAAGAAGCAGTGAAAGATGTTTGAAAAGTAAGACTCTCTGAACCGGTTATGGATGGAACTGGTTCAGTAACACAAGTGCTTGTTCTCAAACTAGGATCAGTATCACTGTCCTTCTGTGGCTGTTGAACTTCTTCTGTTGAGGCAAGGATTCCAGAAATGTTTGGAGTAACCGGAGTCTCTGATGTCGTTGGAACACTTGTTCTAACTTTGATTGGAGACTTGGATCCGGTTAAACGAGTCCTCTTTGTCTGTACTGGTTTCGCTTCTGGAGACAAAGACGGTTGGCTTGTAAGCCTCCGCGAACGACGGGGTTTCAATTGACTTTCTTCCACGATTGCGGATTACTCGATCAACTAAAATAAAAGGGAAAGTATGTTTCCGTGTTAAATGAATTTTAGACGCTTTTGACACAACTTTGTTTTTTTCAGTTTTAAAGAGTCGAGAAAAAACAAAAGATGACTCTAGTCTCCTTCGATTTTTAATGAGCCTGAAGTGACAAGTGCTCAGATGGACCTTTTCCGTTAAGGATTCTGAAAAGGAACGAAAGGGACTGCTTTGGAGATCTAGGTAGAGGGAGTACCAAACCAATCGCAAAACTGCAGAATACTTTTTAGGGTACGGCAGTCAATCTTCCCGAATGCTGTGTTCAGTGCATTGCGATCAGTAGGGCGACCGACACGGTTTCCTATGGATAAAGGTTTTATGCCTATAGGGGTCTCCCAATATATACTCGACGGTACGTGGGAGCACAATTCCGTACTGGCACTTATCGTCTCAAAGTGGAGGAATCACCCAACCATCAGTGAGGACAACAGTTACCAGGCTTTACGACGCCGGAATACGTCTCTAGCCTAGACCTCTAGATGTTGTGCGTTAAGTTACAAAGCGTTGTTAAGTTCATTGAATTTATTTTAGGTTGATCTTTCTTATGAAGTTTGCCTTTTGGGTTCAGCACGAGATGTAGATGTAATTCCTAAAATGCAATCTAAAGATGATAAGCAAGCTTTTATCTCTTTTCAGCAATGAAAATCCTAGCTACAAGGGGAAAAGAAAGACACAATCTTTTCTCAAAGAGCAAAGAGCACACTGTAAATGCACTTTTCCTAAATCAAGCCATGCAAACTGTCAATATGCAAATGCACTTGTGCATGTATTTTTTTTTTCACTTTCTTAATATTGATGCCTAAAAAGAAAGTTGTTGTACAAATTTGAATTCGATTTCAAGTGAAAAACACAAACAAGCTTCTTTTCGAAATCAAAAGGTAGAGACGATTACAACACTTTATGATTTTGAAGTAAACACTTTTTTCGACACTAGAAATTCATGAATTCAAGCCAAAGGCAAAAGTAAAAGTGTAATCAACTGTCAACAACAAATATACTCTCTCCTAAGATTAAAACGACACTCACGACAGATCTAGATCTAAGGGTGACAGTATGACTAGTTTACTTTTGCAATGGGAAACTGTAAATGACGTAACAAACAAACAAAAAAAAATACAGTTTCTTTTATACAACTGAGGCGGAATTAAGGAAAAGAAAAGGGGCTTTTAGACAGACAAGCACACTGATCACAGGCTGCAAAAATCAGAGGCAAAACTGGAAAAAATGAGCAAAGAACCTCAGCTAGGCAGGGCTAGTCTGATCAACGCACCTACTATACAGAGAAACTGAATTGCAACGCATGTAGCCCTCTCAGGAACTGCGCTGAAATGCAGAGTCTCTTCACAGAGCCTGCGCTGAAGCAGAAACGAGAATTGTCTCCGGCTTCTCGGTCATGGTTTGCAGTTTAATCTATGGTTTTTGGCCGGGTAAAAGCAATCAATAGTGCACAATCAGAGGGTTGATTTATAAGAGGTTTAAGAGCTATCACAAAGGGTAATCAGATTATTTGTGAGTCAACTGTTCAGATCATAAACAGGCTTAGTGAATGGACTAGAGTAACAGTTGTCTACTTTGCATTTGTAAATGGCAAATGCAGTTCGATTCGCTACTCCTAAGTTTATGAGATGAACAACAATAGAAACACAAATAAACTAACTAGACATGCTCCCCAGCGGAGTCGCCATTTTGTTTTCGGGAAAAGTGTCTATTCAAAACGACCCTATCCCACAGGGTTGTGACAGAGACCTCAGAAACAAACAAGGAAAACTACTCTTGTATTCTCCTTTATGAACTATAAACGAAGATGATTAAGATGAACCGACCTGTGTCTTGCGCTAGTTGTTCAATCCAATCTTTCTTCTCTTTGCCAGCTTCCACCGATCTGCTCCCTCACTTGCCTAGCGTCACCAAGTTCCTGCAAGTTCACAGAAGAGAGAAACTACACAAAGACATAGATTTATGTTCATAAAAAGCTTAGGATCAGTTTTAAACTAAACATACAAATATAACATACATCAGATATACAAGCATGTAGGAGAAACTCAAGTAGTTTTATTGATAAAACAAGAAGATCCAGGAGGAGTTACGACCGATGATTCCTGAGCCAGCATCAACCTCCCAGCATAGAATCCCTTCTTCACCTCCAACAAAGCATAAATCACCCAATACTCTGATATCTATCACAAAACCAACATCAATTCTCTGCAATGTACCAAATTCCAGCCTCCAGATCTCTTGGTGAGGGATCCATATATAGATGTATGCAAAGAGGATGATTCAACTCATGAATTGATTAGTGGCTTCTCTCTGTCAGTTCTTGCTTCCACTTGGAGACTGAAAGCCTCTTACTCATCACTGGTCGAATTCAGTGAGGCAAGTGTCATTGGAGAAGATTCTGGAAGCTTCCATTGTCTCTCCACCTGGCGGAATGACTCTGCCACTTGTCATTTCCCGCTCAACACACCCTGGTAGTGCATTCAAGTGCGTTGCAATGCACCTAGCCAGTGTATTTGGGTGCTTTGCAACGCAGTTAGCTAGTGGAGCATCTGAATTGATCCTGATTTGACTAGTTTTGAGCAGTTTCTGGTGGAGAACTTCTGGGAGAAGCTGTAATTTTTTGACCTTGTTTCTTTAGGAGCTGGAACAACACTTTTAGGGACTTAGGATCCCTTGGTTTATGGAAATTTCATGCTTATAGCTGTAAGGCACAAAAATGTCTATAACACTCACCCGGTGGTACCTTCATCAGGATTTTTGGTAGAGAGAAACCTCCGCATGTTCTACCAAGGCTTTCCACGGACAAGTTGGTCATGCAAGAGGTCGCATATCACATCTCCACAATGTTATTAGTAGGGTTGCATAGGGGGAAGAAGGTATCATGGCCTTCTCTTCCTTTGAAAATTGGATTGTACGAGATTAAGAGCTTGAAAGATGTGGATGTTGAAGCCAAGGAGATAACGAAGTATGAGTTTAGCTCCTGAGACTACAATCCGTATGATCCCCATGATATTTTCAAGAGCCACTGTGCAAAGGTGTATTATCCATGGATCCATAGAGAATGTCGTTGGGTAGAGGAGGACCCTTGGAGGTAATGTTACAACCACTCCAAGCTCAATGAGCCTGTAAGCATAGCTACAAAATGGAAAGCTTCGCTGCAAGCAACAACACCATAGGAAGCAACAACAACAACATCAACAAGTAGAAAACTAGTGCAGGATAATGGTAAGAGGAAGATTTCCGAGAACTCAAAGGTTGAGAAAAGCTACAAGTTTAGAGAATATCCTCTCATTGAGAAAGAATATTTGGCAGTGGAGGCAAAGAGGCAACAATGCATAAAGAGAGAAAAACGAAGGAAGAGAGAGAAGCAAAGGTTGGAGGAAGAAAAAAGGAAGTTGCAGGAAATCGGGAAGAAGTTGAAAGAGGAACAAGAGCAAAGAAGGAGAGAGAGGGAAGAGAAGAAGAAATAGGAACAAGAGGAAGGGCAAGGAACAATCCTAGAAAAAATTATGCCAATACAGGTTGAGGAGTCAAAACAACCAATAGATGAAGAAGAGGGTGAGAAGATGTAGGATTGGGAGCTTGCTCAACAGATTGAGCAAATGGTTGAAGAAATGGACATGGAGATGGGACAAGAGCCATAGGACCAAGGTACCAACCTCATGCTAAGATCATCTAAGGTTTCCCCTTAGTCTCCACCACCTCTAGCATCATAACCAGTCTCGAGTGAGGAAGGAGAGGTTGTTCTCCTTGATGATGATCCGGTGATGGATGTGTACAACCTGTCATTTGATGAGTTACCATAGAGGATTTTACAAGCGTGGAGAAAGCATTTCCTAGATGATCACGCGTCACCTACATTTATGAAGGAAATGGTGATAGTGTTAGATGTTAGGAATCATCCAGTCACCATGGGCGATGCCACTATGGCTTATGCAATAGCCACAAGCTCAAATGTCAAATTCTTATTCGCAAAGAATGAAAATATAGCTAAGAACTTGCAAGCGACTAGGAAAAAAGTAGAACAATCCACAGGATCCAGAATCGAAAAAATGAGGAAGGTGATACTTCCTGAAGTATTAGCTCTTAAGGCCATCATGTAGAAAATTTATGATGGATTTGTGACTGTGCATAAGGTGGTTGTCAATCTATTTGGTTTTCAGTAGAGGAGCATAAATATTTTCTAAACTATTAGAGACATACACACTTCTATCACCCATGTGCAGTAATGGACAATGAGATACAAAGGGGCCATACTTCACTTTCCTAAGATGACGAAGCCACAGGCTGAGCTAGACAAAGAAAAGATCTGGATGTATATCCAGAACTATGAGCATCTGTCCCCGTTCGTCAGCAACATACAATCTTAATATGCACGATTGTTCAAGAGTTTGGATGTGATGGTGAGGACGCATAGGATACCATCAATTAGTTCCCTCACCGTAGCTAGGGAGAAGAACCAAGTCTGACTAGATATCGATAGGTACATGGAGTAGCTTAAGAAAGAGGCCACCAACGATGACTTGGAGATAGGCGAAAAAAACATGCAGAAGTACATCGGTGGTCCTACTGTTGTCAAGACCATGCTGCACATGCTTCAAGATGAGTTGGACAAAGGTTCCCAGATCATATAACCACAAGCTACGGAGGTAAGAGTTCGCTCCCAGAAAGACACCATCAAGTAGTATGGGGACACAATAACACAAGATTGGTATTAGTACGTCACCGAGATTCATTAGGTGGAGGTTGCCGAGTTGGTATTTCTCTAGACTTCTGAGTCATAGTGTTGTGTTTTGTCTAGCTGTATCTAGCAGGGAAAATTTTAAGGATGGAAATTTATCTTAAATTTTAGAAACCCTGGAGAATATTATTACTTCCTAATATGCAAACTATAAAATATTTGGAGATATATTTGTAAACATATTCAAATTTCTATTGATTTTATATATAGTGTCTATAAAATTTAAGCGATATTTAAGGTCAAATAATTTTATACTATAAAATTTGGGCGAATCATTTTTAGAAAAAGCGGAAACTGATGAACATTTTTTTTTGGAAAAAGCATGGAAAATTAGCCCACTTGTGAATATTAACCCCTAAAAATTTCCATGGTATCTAGCCTATTTTGTCTTACATTTGTACATGTGGAAATTGTATATTATTTGTAAATATGTTGTAAGTGAAATTCCAAGTGTCATTAGTGGAATGTGAAAAATCACTATGTTATGTAATGAGTTATTTATAAAGAAGTTGAAGTGTCATGAGGGTAGTCAAAGAGTCAAAGGGGAATGTCAAGGGTCACCCCACCCTTTGTTATAAATAGAACCTCATAACTCATAAAATGGGATTTTGGGAGTCAAGCTTTTGGCTAGGCTTAGGCTTAGAGAAGGCTTGGGAGTGTTGTGACGAGCCTTGGCTTCTCCACAACGTAGAGTAAGTATACTTCTTTGGAGGAGCAAGCAGTCTTGATTGTAATGTTCCAATATTGGGGCTAGTGGGTGTCAATGGTGTATGTATGGATGAAACTTTCACTTATAATAATAATAACTGAGCCAACGCATTTTCATGCATATGTTGTCATTGTAGTTGGACTATTCTGGTTGCTTTAGCAATGTATGTTGCTTAACTTACACATTTGATTATGAACTATTTTGTTTGTAATTGTATGAATATGAATGAAGGTGTGTTGTTGGATTAACCCATCGCTTTGGTTTTTGGACTATTCTGCTTCCGACTTATGATGTCATTCCACTCATGTGTTTGTTTCAGGCAGTGTACTATTACAGGCTTCTAAGGGACACACTTCCTTTTCCCCTCTATGTGTTAGAACCCCCATGCATCTCACTTGACTCACTGCAAGGTCACACACTTGCTTCCGTCCAAAGACATCATACTTATCTCTTCTCTCTACTGCAGTCAAGGCACTACATTAACACCCAATGCCAGGACTCCTACTCCAAACAGTTTGAGGTATAGTTGGGAATTCTTACCAAGGATATCCCCTTGAATGTTGGTGGGTCTAGCACCATCAACATGCCTCTTGGCAAGTAGGGGCTTGCTAACCTAAGGGGGTTGGTGACTCCTGTTAGTCGATGCTCACAAACAAACTGATGTAATTAAGTAGGTGCTTAATTTACATCATAAACAAACAAAAATTTGGTGGTTTTTCCATCTAGGTTTCCACGTGAAAACACCAGTGTCAAAATGTGTATTCTTCTCATGTGATTGGTTGTATGAACATATGAATGCTTAAAATTTCTGCTCACTTTATTTATGAATGAATGCTCTCATAAGTAATAGAAAATAAAAAGGACTAAAATCATATTCATGAAAAATATTGAAGAATGTCACTATTACAGATTCACCCCCCACTCAGTAATTCCTTACTACAACAATTTGATCTACACAATGTGCAACACACACAAAAGGTACATATTGCATCTTTATATTCAGAACCCAATCAGTTTATATGGTATCGATGGCTTTGTTCTCGTAAAGCACTAGTCACTTGGACAATTTTTACGGAAGAATTGATAGCACATTATGAGGTTACAAAGAGAAATACCTTCTTTAGAAAATTGATAAATATAAAAAAAAGGGTTTAGTTGGGGAGCACATTGAGGACATCCAAAGCTTGAACATTAAGGCAAACGGTATTTTAGAGGGACATCTGATTGATGTCTTCACAGGGACTTTAAATCATAATATCCAACATTAGGTTCATCTTCGGGAACCTAAGTCATTGGAGAATGCATTCAAGGTGGCAAGAAAAATTTGAAAGCAAAATTATGGCAACAAGGCGGTCTACCACTCACAACTATAAAGATGGAAGTGTTGCTACTCCTAGCCTCCCACAACCTACAAGGTTGACAACAAAACAATTGGAGGAAAAAAGAGAAAAATGGTTTTGTTACAATTGTGATATCAAACACACTAAAGGTCAAAAGTGTTCTAAGAAGAAATTATTTTACAGAGATTGTGAAAAGGAGAAAGAAAAGGAACAAGAAACATCAAAAGAAGATGATATACACTAGGAGCCAACACCAAAGAAATAAGAAATGAATCTGACAATATCTTGTAATGCATTGGTAGGAATTACCACTTCTCAAACTCTTAAGATAGAAGGATATATCAAGAAGAAAAAGGTAATAGATTTTATTTATTTGGGTAGTACTGTAAGATAGCCAAGGAATTGAATTTCTTTCTATATCCAACACCCGAGTGTCAAGTGATGGTTGCGAATGGAGGAACTATAAATTTCTCAAATTAGTGCCTTAATATCAAGCTAACCATGGGGGAATATGTATTTAATAGTCCAATACTTTCCATTCTAATGGGTGATGATGATGTTGTATTAGGAGTCCAATGGTTACAATCTTTGGGTATGGTAGATTTTAATTTTCAAGAACTTTTCTTGAAATTTTTCCAGGAAGGAAAGGAAATTGAATTAATGGCTATCACAAGGAAATTAGGGAAGATAATAAACTCTAATGGTATGGAAAATATTTTGAAAAAATAAAAACTAGGCGTAATTGCACAATTATGCTCACAAGATGTTCAAAGATTGAAATCATCCATTTCTCTAGATCTCCAAAGAGTCTTGGACTATTATTCCAAGGTATTTAAGACTCCCAAAGGTCTCCCACCTATTCTGATCATGATCATGCTATTCACTTGATTCTCGGAAGTGTTCCTCTAAATATCAAACCTTACAAATATCCCTATGCCCAAAAGAGTGAAATTGAACGTTTGGTTGCAGAAATGTTAAAGGCAGGTGTAATTCAACCTTGCCAAAGTTCTTTTTTTTCTCTAGTAGTATTGGAACACAAGAAGGATGGATCATGAAATATGTGTACGAATTATAGAGAGTTCAATAAGCTCACTATTAAAGATAAATTCCCCACTCCTATCATTAATGAATTGTTGGATGAGTTACATGGATCAAGTTACTTCACCAAGCTAGATCTTTGTTTCAGATATCATCAAATTAGAATGAAGATAAAATACATTCCAAAAAAAACATTCAAAACTCATGAAATTCGTTATGAAATTTTGGGTCATTCCATTTGAACTTACTAATGCACCTTCCACATTTCAAGATTTGATGAATTCCACTTTCAAACCATTTCTTAGAAAAGTTATGTTAGTATTTTTTGATAATATACTAATCTATAGCAAGTCTTGGAAATATTATGTTCAACATGTTGATAAAGTGATTAAACTTTTGGAGGAGAAACAACTATATGCAAAACCCTCCAAATGTTTCTTTGGGGTACAAGAGGTGGAATATTTGGGTCATATTGTATCTCATGAGGGTGTTAAGTTAGACCCTAACAAAATTAAAGCCATCAAGGAATGGAAAATCCTGACAACCCTAAAGCATCTTCTAGGATTTCTCGAGTTGATAGGGTATTATTGAAAGTTTGTTATGAATTATGGGAAAATAATAGCACCTATAACAACATTGTTGAAGAAATATGCAGTTTTTGGACTCTAGAAGCAACTAAGGCCTTTGAACATCTTAAAGAGGAAATGTGCCAAGATCCGGTCTTAGATACACCAGACTTCAGAAAAACCTTTATTGTGGAATTTGATGCCTCAAGAAATGGAATTGGTGTTGTTTTAATGCAATAAGGAATATCCATTTCTTTTGAAAGTCATCCAATCAAGGGAAAGTATTTACACAAACCTAGTTATGAGAAGGAAATGTTGGCAATACTACATGCCCTAAAGAAATGACACCCTTACCTAATGGGAAGACAATTCAAGGTAAAAACATATCATGATAGTCTTAAATACTTTTTGGAGAAAATATTATCTTCAGAAGAGAAGAAAAAAAAGTGTCACAAATATGTTGGGTTATGACTTTGAAATAATATATAGAAGGGGGAAGAAAAATATTGTTGTGGATGCACTCTCAAGAGGGGATGAGGATGTGGAAGAATTGCTCTATGCCATTTCTATTATCCAACCTGATTGGATAATTGAAGCAAGGGATGAATAGAAGAATGATGAAGAGGTGTGTACACTCATTCAAAAGTTGCAGCAAGATTCCAATACATCTAATACATTTATCTGGAAAAATGATTCATTATGGTACAAAGATCACTTAAATATATGTAAGAACTCCCAAGTCAAACAAAAGATTATTTTGGAATTACACACCTCTCCTTTAGGAGGGCACTTAGGATTTTAAAATATTTCAAGAAGGATTTTTTTTGGGATGGCCATAAATATGATATTAAGAAGTTTGTGGAAGAATGATTGGTTTGCCAAAAAAATAGAGTTGAGACAATTAAGACCCTAGGTCTATTACAAAATTTAGTCATTCCAAGTCACTGTTGGGAGGAGGTCTCAATGGATTTTATCACAAATTTACCCAAGTTTGAAGGAAATAGTGTCATCATGGTAGTAGTTAATAGAATTACCAAGTATGCACACTTTCTTTCACTATATCATCCTTTAAAATCCAGTACAATCACTACTACATTTATGGAAATAGTTCATAAGCTACATGGAAACCCAAAGATTATTCTTGTTGGTTTAAGGGGGATTTTCCTAGGTTCAGAGTGTACTATGCACCAACAAAACCCTCAACTACTGGCCCTTTCGGCAATGACCTACAAGCATATCACAGTCTCACCCAAAGCAGTTATGGGAGGTTGCAGAACCAGGCTTCTATAGTGAGATGGATATCCATACTTTGGCGCCCATGTGTTCACTTATGTCTTATATCTATCTACAACTTTGCATACATGAATAAGTTTGCGCTGATAATCAACTTCACATATTGATACTTAACACATAAACATAACAAAGAATAGTATAACATGTATTCTTCTGCGTAATTCAATAAAAAGCATGCATGACGATATTTATAACAACAGATAATGAACTCATAAAGATGCACAATACTTTGCCAAAAATTCTTCTTCATTAATAAGGATATTCAATACACACACTTCTCTGACCTGCACACCCAGCTACAGGTGGTATGCCCACTTATCTGCAAACTCTTCCAAGGCCTCCGCACACTCAATTGTGGAGCCTTCCCAAAAATACAGACCCAAGACAAAAAAATATGATCAATTCATGAATTCTATCTATTCTTATCTCTCAAAAAAGTATTAAACTTACTTATATAGGTTTCCTCACTACAAGACCATGGTCCACATACCATGGATCCAAAAAAAATGGAATAATACCTGATGCTCATTACAAAATAAGGGACTTTGACCCACCAAAAAGCCCCTAGACACTGTGTGATGAATAAAGCTTCACTTGTTTCGCGTGCTCTGCTCCTCAAAATGTGGAGTATTTGACCAAAACTTGGACCAAATTGGGCTATGCCCAAAAGGCCCCTAACACTCACTCATGACTCATCTCGAGTCACTCAGTTGCGGTCCCCTTGATTTTTGCTGCAATTCCATTGTAGTCTGCATTGTACTGCTGGACTTTCTCTGCCATTTGTTTCTCCTCTCGGCGCACCTCCTCCAGCAATGCCTCTGTGGTTGGGCAAAAAACCTTCTACAGTATTTATCTCTCCCTTTTATTCAACTCTTTGAGCCTTTCGTTCATTGCCTGAGAAAGTTGCAGGGCGTCATCTTGCCACATCTGAGTTCTCTCTTACAAAGTTTGCTTCTTCCTTCAAAGATCATCTATCTACCTTTGGAGATTCTTTCCTTCCCTCATACTGGCAAGCCTCTACAAGATTGGTAGGGTCTTCATAACTTCAAGGATTTCGTCGCAATGCTTCTGCTTCACTTTTACTTCCTCCTCGATCTTCTGGATGTTTGGATCCTCCTGCAGTGAGGTCCAAATCTATGTCGTGTCATCTAGTATTTTCTTGTAGTCCACCACTATGTTGGAGATGCCCTTTAATGTTCTTTTAAGTCTTTCTGCCTCTTTTCTTGCACTTCTAATGGCATGGATGGATGAAGCCTTATTTGCAGCTCTGATATCTGCACTTCATACTAGAATTTCATCTTTTCCAATGTATTCTTTGATTCCTTGATCGCAAGGGCGAGCTTCAATAACTTCTCTGCTACTGGTTCCTCTTCCAGGACCTTCACATATGAGATTGTGCTGCAAGTATCTTCGATGGATTTTTCCAAATACTGTCATCACTACCATGCATTGTATCTTTGCTAAGCCAGTTGCTCCAATTCCTTATTCAACACAACTTTCTCCTTTTCCACCTGCATCATCAACACCGAGGTTCACTGTTCCCGCTCTTGTAGCTCGGTTGTTAAACTTTGATGGAATTTATGCAACACCTGAATGGGCAGTTCCACAATATTCATGTTGATGGTATTCCATGATTTGGCTCATTCTTTTTCCTCCAGTGTGTCGAACTGTAGTGCCCCCATTGTCACCTACAAAATTCTAACACCGAATTAGGTCCCTATTATTTTCTTTAATTGCAGTGGCTGAGTTATTTGTTCTGGTTGTTTTTTTGTTTATGGCAATGCATTCAACTCCGCAATGCCTTGCTATACCTCAACCAAGATCACTCTATAGAGATCGTAAATTTTGTCCTAGTTCTCTGTTGTGATCTCCTGGACCTTCTCTCAGATCTAATCGATGTCCCCATCAGGGAGGACAAGTGGTACTATGCCCTTAGACTTATCTGCATTCTTCTTTTTCCTCTTGCCCGTCACATTTGTTGGTACACTCCTTTTGACAATAAAAGGTGACTCTTCTAAGACTCCTGCATCACTGAGGGGTTCCTCATGCTCCTGATTTGTTTCCTCTATTTCTATCTATGCATCCTTTCCATTTGTCCCAGCATCTTGCGGGGTACCCTTCTCTGTTCCAACCACTCCACTAGGTGGAGTCATCCATTCTTTCGGCCGACATTATAATACTATGAGAAAATCATCTTCGGTTACTAAGTATGGAAATGGGTGCCATGTCCTAGTTGGGTCCTTCATTTCCTTCACATAGGCTCTATGGAAGTCCACTTTGAAGTCCACAATGTGACAATACTTCTTATATAAACTAGGTGACAACCTTGGATTCTGATTCACCACCATGTGTAGATCTATTGACATCACCACAAAGAAAATCCTATTCTCTTTTGTGTGCGTTATCTCCTTAGTAAACTAGAGGGAGGCATACCTCCCTGGTTCATAAATATCCACCTTGAAAGATGGAAATTACAAGTCTTCTGGTTCTTTACACGCAATTAGCATGACAAGGATTATCAACCACACATAGTGGAATGCCTTCCCCTCTTCCTGTGCTTCCTCGCAATCTATCAAAAAATCCTTGCACAGATAGGTGGCCCAGTTAAACTAGACCCCTATGCTGCACTATGCAGCCAAAGATACTACAACTGCAAGCACCTCATTGGCCCTGCAATTCCTCATTATCTTACCTACCAAGATGTATGTGGCGAAATGAACTCCTTGGTCATCGATGGAATTGATATCATATCCACGTGATTTATTCACTAGTCCAAACTTGTCCTTCATCATTTGTGCCATCTCCTTGTCCTTATTTTTTCCCACAAATTCTTTTGTGGGGTATTTTCCCTGATGAGGCAACGCTATGATTCTTATGATTAACATCTCATTGATCAGGATCCTTGTCCCTAGCCAAAGGCATCCATCATGTACC
Source organism: Pinus tabuliformis (assembly GCA_031772625.1). Taxonomy (NCBI): domain Eukaryota; kingdom Viridiplantae; phylum Streptophyta; class Pinopsida; order Pinales; family Pinaceae; genus Pinus; species Pinus tabuliformis. The sequence goes on from CM062819.1 coordinate 1,704,299,407, forward strand.
AGTGCAAGGAGTTATCGCACATAGGCTGTACTAGATGTGCTTCTACCAAAGTGTGGCACATTCAACATGTTCAAGAGGCCCGCTCACAATGATGCAGCCCAGTGGTGTGGTTCCATCCTCTTGACTCCCCTTTCTAGGTATTGAACCTACTTAAGATATCTACTTGGTTCAAATTGTGGGTATTTTCTCCGATCGTTAAAGTCCCAATATTCCATCTTCAACTATGGTATCTTCCCAAACGCTTTGCCATCAAATTACACTTCCTCCAACAATAATGGAGTGAACATGCAAAAATTTCCATCCTTTGGATCCTTAACCAACTTGGCGCTCGATTTTCATGGTGGCATGTAAGGTGGGAGCAAAATGGGAATCTCTTTGTCCCTTGCCTCCATTTAGTGAAATTCAACCTCCTCTTCACTATCATTGATCTGTTGAGGTGCCTTCTGCTACATCAAATTCTTTCATTTCTGCACAAGCTTCTTCCCATTATCTTCTTTGTTGTTCATGTGCACTTCCTTCAATGTTTTCTTCCTCGGGGATGTTCTGAGTTCCGCCCTAGAGACCTCAGCTGGTCTCTTCTCCTGCTTCTTCTATGGTTATGATTATGTGGGTACCTTCTTTCTCGATGACCTCATGCGCCTTGGGGTCAGGGTTACATTCACTATGTATGCCTCCATAATACCTGCTAATCTTGTTTTTGCAAATATTCTGACAAGTTCCTCAAATCTCCTCTTAGAAATACAATAGCTATTTCTCACTTAGATGCAAATTCTGAATTCTCCAAGCACAAAGTGTAAAATGTGGCATGGGATATGATTTTTATAACAAATTTGAATTCCCAGCCCCATGATTGGCTAATATTTTCTCATTTAATGTAGGTATGGGGCTAGATACAACCAGTTGTGCTTCATAAATGCCTTTCTCCCGCGCCTTTTAACGACAATCTCCTTTTAATGGTAGCTTTTTCCTTCCAACATTTATATTTTTAGCCAACTTCGATGAACCTTCCCTCGTAGCGCAGTCACCTTTTCTTTTCCACAGTTCCGTCAGACTTCATCATATTCCTGAGTATCACGTAGTAATCTTCCTTCAATGAAGTCCCTTTCTATAGAGTAGTATATATTCCTACGCCCACTTTCAGCTGCAAATGGAACTAATATTTTCCTCCCTTAATTTTTCTATGCGAAGCTCCAGGGACAAAGTCATCCCTATATATCTTCAATATTCTACCATTCACTCGTCCTAGAATCAGCAGACCATTCAACTTTGCGAGCTGAATTGCACCACCATCAAAGATGTGATTGATGATATATGGTCCTAACCAGTGTGTTTTAAATTTCACTGGGAACTTCGAGAATTTTTCTGTCATATAATAATAAAAGATCTCCTTCCCAAAATGTCTTCTTTTTGATATTCCAGTCATGCAAGGCTTTCTCCCTTGCTCTCTGCACTTGCTGATAGAACCCTGCTATGAACCTGTCTTCTTATAGAGCTAGTATTTGCGACATTATTTCCTTCATAATGTCAAGGTATGTCATATCTGTGAAAACTGTAATTATCAAACTTGGCACAATGTATTCCATAGGCATAACTTCCTCTTGTCCATATACCAACCCAAAAGGTGTTTGCCCTGTCTATTTCTTGCATGCTGTTCTATATGCCCACAACACCGTTGGAATCCTTAAATCCTAGTCATCTATGTTCACATTGCATTCCTTGGTCAATGAATTCTCCCAAATCGTATTGAAAGCTTCCACTGTTCCATTTTCCTGAGGATGATAAGGATTGATTGTTTGGTGGTAAACTTGAAATTCCTCAGTTAGTGCTTCAATAGTCTTGTTCAAGAAATGTGTCCCTTGGTCACTCATCATAATTTTTGGACAACCAAATCTGAATAGTATATATTCAAAGATGAACTTCACAGTAGTTTCTATGCTCCAATCCTTCAATGGTTGTGCCTCGACCCATCTTGTCAAATAATCAGTGGCAGTGTTGATATACCTCACACCAGTCTTCTTTCCTGGCGGATTGATAGGTCCAACGAAGTCAATAGCCCATTTGTCAAAGTCCTACAAGGTTACCTGTGGTACTAGTAAAATTTTGTCTCTTCTAGATGGCCTTCCTATTCTTTGACACATATCACATGCTTGACATAATTCTTTTGCATCCTTATGTATTGCGGGCCACCATAAACCAACTCTCAAGATTTTATGTGTAGTGGCTTTTCCTGCATAATACCCACCTGTGACTCCTCCATGAGCTTCTGTCAAAATACTCTGTCTTTCGTGTTCAGGGACGTATTTGTGCAGTATTTCATCTGGCCCCATTTTTTTCAAGTGTCTAGCAATCAACGAGAAATCAGCTACTCGGACTACCAACTCCTTCTTTTTCTTCATAGTGTACTCTGCGAGCACCATTCCTGTGGCCATAAACTGAATAATAGCCGTGAAGTGATCATCTACGACTCTAATTTCTAATAACTGTGCATCGAGCAGGTTATCTTCGATATTTGTGGGTTCTTCTCCTATCTCTATTCTTGATAGATAATCATGCCTGACATTCAATTTCCCTGGATTGACTATAACCTTGAAGTCATACTCCTGGAATAATAACAACCATTGACAGATATTTTCTCCTAAAATAGGCTTATTCACTGAATATTTCAGCGTGGAGTGATTAGTGAAAAATTTGAAATGTGCTCCCAACAAGTAGTGCCTGAACTTCTGTAATGCATATACCATATCTAATCCCTCCCTTTCTGTAGTGTTATAATTCTTTTCTGCCTTGGACAATTTTCTTCTTGCAAATGCTATGGGATGATCAATTTCTCCTGGTCTTGGTTGCGCTAGCACTACACCCAATGCTATGTGTTGGGCAGCGGATCCCCCCACAACATGTTTTTGGGGCTTAAAGCCCAAGTTTTGGTCAATGTCATGTAAAGAATCCACGAAGTATGGGCATGGAGCGCGAAAGTCTACGATAAGTCATAGGGTTGTCCTCCCTAAGAATTGTAAAATAATGTAAAGTTGTGTCGGCCTATCCATGGTCGCGGACCATGGGATTGTATAATTAGAGTGAGGCTCTAAGTGTAAAGAACGTTTTTGGGAAAAAGAAGGAAGTAGATAGATGCGAAGGCATGGTTAGAGAATAGAGGTGGATCTGAAGCGTATTGGGTCGTAGTAGTAGGAAGAGGCTCTGCAGCTGAGTGCATAGAGGCCTAATAGAGTCCGTCGCTGAGTGCACAGACCCCTGCAACTGAGTGCGTAGGGCAGAGTTGGGTTTGTACTTGAACTGAACTTGAAAAGATCGTTAATAAAGATAAGTTGGATTCGGAATATGGTGCACGTAGTCGTGGATTTATATTTTTGATAATATTCATTAAGTGTTATCTATTTATTTATATGCACGCACTTGATAAATACTTGTCTAAATGTTTATGTATGAAAATATTCTAAGTAATTAGCGAAAAAAACCTAATTAAGGAAGACTTGGGTTGAGCAACACGGGTCGCGCTGTGGTTAGAGCTGCGCGAAGGTAGTAACACAGGACGTAACGCGCCCGTAGGTGCGCATAGCCTAGTAAGCGCTAAGGTTGGGTCGTGTCCCTATCACTGCATATCAGACATCCCCAGGGTGCGGAAACCTGGTTCCAACACCCTCCCATATTACTTCGGGTGAGACCTCAGTCTGCGCTCCACGGACTATTGCCAAAAGGGCCAGTAGTACCGGGGTTTGCTTGGCTAAATCACTTCTGAACCTAGGTCAGGCCCCACTAAGCCAACAAATGGTTCCGTTGGTAGAGGAGGATGATGACGACCCCTGCAATATTAATATTCCAGAAACCAAAGGTTGTTGCGAGGTTCGGGGAACACCAAATGAGGATCTCGACATTATCGTGCCACTAAAAACAAAGCAGGTAAACATTGGCTCAAAAGCGGAGCTGAAGTATGCGACACTTGGGGATTATTGGGACGATGCTACAGTAGATACGGTTGCTGAGTTACTCCGCAAGTATCAAGAATTGTTCCCGACCAAAATCACGAACTTGAAAGGGATCATTGGTGATATAGGGATGATGAAGATCACTCTGAAACTGGATGTGAAGCCAGTTAAGTAGCGGCCTTACCGATTGAACCCAAAGTATAAAGAAAAGGTCCGCGATGAGTTAGAAAAAATGCTCGCAACTAGAATTATTGAACCGGTAGAAGAATCCGATTGGGTGAGTCCTATGGTAGTGCAGGAGAAAAAAACATAAAGGCGAAATAAGAATATGCGTGGACCTCAGGAAGCTTAACAATGCCTGTGTTCACAATCCATTCCCAACACCATTCACAGATGAAGTATTGGAAAACATTGGTGGTTAGGAAGCTTACTCATTCACGAACGACTTCTTAGGGTACCATCAGATCAAGATCGCACCAGAAGACAGGAGAAAAACAACCTTCACAACCGAATGGGGCTACTTTTAGTACACTGTCATGCCCTTTGGCTTGAAGAACGCGCCTGCCATATTCTCGCGCATAGTGGTAGCGGCGTTCAAAGAATACATCCACAAGTTCTTGGAAGTCTATCTGGATGATTGGACTATCTTTGGATTAGTTAAACACCATGTTGCAAGCCTACGTTTGATGCTGGATACTTGCCACCGACACCAGATTGCATTGAACCTTAAAAAGTGCACCTTCCTCATTCCCTTTGGAAACCTGCTAGGCCATGTGGTATGCAAGTAAGGTTTGATGGTGGACCCCACGAAGATTTATGTTATTATGAATTTGGAAGCACCACACAGTGTCAAACAACTATGCGCTACTTTGGGACACATGGGTTACTATCGAAAGTTTATCAAGATCTATGCCCAAATAACAGTGCCAATGGAAAAGATATTTAAAAAGGACGCTACATATTGTTGGAATGATGATTGTATGAAAAGTTTTGATGTTTTCAAGGAGAAACTAGCATCCGCTCCAACCCTGGCCTTCCGAAAATGGGACATGGAATTTCATGTACATGTTGATGTGTCGTGTATTGCACTGGGAGCTGTACTCACGCAAGAAGGTGCGGAAGGCGTGGATCACCCAATTTCATTCACGAGTTGGTGGCTGTCCAAAGCTGAAAAGAATTACTCTACTACTGAGTGCGAAGGGTTGGAAATGGTGTACGCACTCCAGAAATACCGACACTATTTACTTGGCGGGCACTTCAAGATGTATACCGATCATTCCGTGTTGAAATACCTGGTGAACAAGCCTATGTTGGGGGGCACATATGCAGATGGCTTCTACTGTTTCAAGAATATGATTTTGAAGTCATAGTCAAGCCAGGATGCCTAAATGCAGGACCCAATCACTTGTCACGAATAGAGACAGGCGAGGAACCAACAAATTTGGAGGAGGGACTACCGGATGCACCTCTCTTTGTAGTGCGTGTCACGGACGGCCATTTCAAAGATATAATCCATTTCTTAACCATAGGGACTGCGCCAAAGGAATACTCCATCCAACAGAAGAAGGAATTGGTGGTACGCGTGGCAGACTTTTCTATCATCGCGGGGCACCTCTACAAAATGGGAAACAATGAGATACTGTGAAGATATGTACCTGAATTTGAGCAAGGACAGATCCTTGCGGAAGCACATGGAGGTGCTGCAGGAGGACACTATGCCAGATGCACAATGGCACAAAAGATTCTTCGCGCTGGGTTGTGGTGGCCAACCTTGCACCAAGATTTGAAAGCCCACTATCGGGCCTGTGATATCTGTCAAAGAACTGGGAAACCATCACGAAGGGACGAGATGCCACTCAATCCACAAACGACATTGCAGCCATTCGAAAAATGGGCAATCGACTTTGTGGGACCAATCAAGCTGTAGGGAAAGACAGGTGCGCACTACATAATCACCGCGACAGAGTACTTAACACGGTGGGCAGAAGCACAACTAGTTAAGGACTGCACAACTGCTACAACTACGAAGTTTTTATTTGACAACATGTTGACACAATTTGGGTGCCCAAAAGTCTTAATGAGTGACTGCGGAACACACTTCCTGAATGAAACCATTAGCGCACTCACCGAGGAGTTCCAGGTGTATCATCAACAAAGTACACCATACCACCCGCAAGCTAATGGGACAGTAGAGGCATTCAACAAAATACTGGAGACTGCACTGACCAAAGTATGTAACACACAATGAAATGACTGGGACCTGCGCATACCTGCTGTATTATGGGCATATAGAACCACGTGCAAAAAATTGACGGGTCAGACACCTTTTCGGTTAGTCTATGGCGCAAAAGCTGTCATGCCAATGGAATACATCGTACCCAGTTTGCGAATAGCAACACTTACAGGCATGTCGGACCGTGAAGCCTTGGAAGAGAGGCTCGCACAATTAGAAGAACTTGAGGAAGAACGATTTCTGGTGGGATTTCATCAGTAGGTACAAAAACAGTGTGAAAAGGCTTGGCACGATCGTCATATCAAGTTGCGCACCTTCAAGGTCAACGACTTAGTACTACTGTATGACAGTAAATTCGAAAAATTCCTGGGAAAGTTCAGAATGCACTGGTTGGGACCATATGTGGTAAAAGAGGTCATAGATGGAGGCGCGGTCTAGCTAGTCAAAATTAATGGGGAACCCTTCCTAGGAAAAGTAAATGATAGTCGCATGAAGCCCTGCACGGGTGGGCCGAATATCTGACTTGTTAGCGTTCGAATTTGCCTCAGGCTGAGGAAGGCAAAACTCGAGGCAATATCAAACCAAGCTCAGCCTCGTAGCTAGCCCTATGAGGACAGGAGAGGGCTCTCTCCGGTCAATCTCGGCAAAAGGTAATCAAAGAGGCTCGAGATGACTGAATTGATGACTAATTTTAGGCTAGGTATGAAGTACAAGGACTATGGAATTTATTTTTTGAAGTTTTGTTGAATTCAAGGGAAAGGCAATTTTGGGTGCGGGGATGAGGCACAGCTTTTGCAGAGGTCTACTTGGGGCAAGATAGGCGATTGTTTTGATGCCTTTAAAGTGATTGAATGAATAGACCTGACAGGTGAGGAGCTAAGGAGAGCAAGGAAGTCTCAAGGATTCTCCTTAAACTGAAGAAAACATGGAAAATTAAACAAACTTAAAGGCAGAGCATAACAAATTTATGGATTCTACCTTAACACTTCATTTGTTTAATTGCAGAAGATTAAATAAGGAAAATGGTACACATACACAACTTACAAGTATTGAGAGAAACACACCATCAACACATAAGGCCACATGAATCCAAAATAGTGCTGCAAAACCCTGGTCTATCCTTTGCCAAAATTGCAGATAAAATATGTACAATAGTGTATCAAGCTGTTCCCAAGAGTCCAACCCTGAAAATGACTAAGAAAATACATATTATAGGCAAGCTAACACATTCCCTTGCCTCTAGGGGTCGAGCTCATCATCCTAGGAGTTGTTTCAACCAATTCTAAACAAAGCACTACAATCTAGGTAGTCAAAACAACTTGCCTCTATAAGCTAGGAAACCAATTCATTCATTAAATTTTTGATATTTTATGAATGAATCATCTAGAATAGGTAAATAAGTGTCAAGTCAACATAAAGTTCCATTAATTACATCAAGGAGGGTGAAAAATCCCATCACAAGTCAAAACTGGTCAAACTAGCTTCGTTTCCTGAGCTGAAGATGAAAACTTTGCAAAAAATCCTGATGCGTAGCGCGCCTGAGCCCTATGCGTAGCGCGCCTTTCCACCTGCTTTTGGGGCACTTCCTGGCATCCAAATTGAGCTTATATTGGCTTGTTGGAAAGCCCTAGATGTCTACTTTCCAACCCAAGTGGAATTTTCCAATTTGATGTCCATTTTCCCCTCCAAAAGTGAATTCTCCCAAGGCTTCTTCCTGTGTGTCCAAAAAGGGGCAGTGAGGTCATTTTTTGCATGTTTTTTGACCTTTTGGGGACCCAAACCTTGATGAAATGCCTTGGTAGTAGCTGAGCAGGTGTATTACATCATGAAAAATCCAAAAATGCAAACCTTTCGTGATTTGGACCTCCCAATATTATGGGTAGCGCGCAGCGCACTACGCGTTGAGCCAAAAACCCTGTTTTTTACACAAAAATTTCAAAATTGACAAAATTTTCCCCAAACTTGTTGAAATTTGGGCTGGGGGTCCCTAATCAAGTACTATGCTCAGTCAAAGAGGCTTCAGCCAAAATCTGGAGTCTATCCTCCCTTTTTCGACGTTTTAGTGTCCTTCTGGTGCATGCAGTTTCAGTTGTAAAGTCACTGTCTATCCGCCTTCATGGTGTTTCAAAGTCTGTTTGGCTTTCAGTGAGATGAAGAATGAGAGTTTGGCGCAATTTATAAATATGTCACATGTGTATCAAAGTATCATAGGAAAGCCACAACGAGAATAGTTTTTTCAAATGAGTTTGCATGAAAAAACAGTCATTGCCTTGATTATGAAGGAATTTGACAAGTGTGTAGAAAAGAGGTGGAAATGACAATGGCCATAACAATGACAGCAGGGATGTAATGGAAAAAAGAGAGTGTGAGGCTAAGGTTAACAATGAGCATGGACACCACTGAAAATAGATGACATAGGCATATATCAACCCACACAGTCCCTAATATTTGTTTCAAACCCTAAGAAGTGAATTTGGAAATAAACATAGGGTTTTACATTTCACACTTGTTTCTCCACTTCAAAACACCATAATCATGTCTAAAATTCACTGAGAAAACATAAAGAACCTACTTGCAAGCATTTGGAGGCAATTTGGCATGAATCTGGATGAAGGAGCAAATATTTTTACCCAATGCGTAGCGCACACCTGAGTGCGTAGCGCCTGTGTATTTTTACACTGGCCAGTGAGGCCCAGTGCGTAGCGCCCATCTCAGTGCATAATGCATTTTACAGGAGGCTTTTGGAGGCATTTCCGGTGTCCAAATTGGGTGTAGGATATCTTGTTGGAAAGGGCTTTGAATATAATTTCCAACCCAAATGGAATTTTTCAATTTGGAGTTCATTTGCTTTGTCAAAAGTCAAATCTCCCAAGACTGGTCAAAATGTGCCAAATGAGGCTGCCTCAAGGCAGAGTGCTGTTGCCGTCAACTTTTGAATGCCTTTCTCAACTCCAAATTGAGCTCATGATAGCTCATTGGAAAGGTATTTGTGTCTAGTTATTAGTTAACGCATCAAGAAATTCATTTGACCAACCAAGCTAGGAGAAAAGTTTATTTTCCCAAGGTTACTCTAGAGGTGCATCAATTCTCCTGAGGCGATTGTATTTTTGACATTTCTCTAAAACCATGACACCTGTGTAAAAAGTGAATGAGGTTTTTCTTCCTTAGCATGGTTTGAACAAAAACCTCTCTCAGGTTTCCAAAATTCATCTTTTATTGCTCTGAAACATCATTTGAGTGAAACCTATCCCAATGTGTGAAACAAGGGATTTTATCGAAATGAAGCGAAATGAAGGGGATAAGGGGCTTCTAAATTCTTGAGGAAATTTTGGGAAGTAGGGAGGGATGTTAGGAAGCAGGGGAAAGTGGAATCTCAGAGATTGAGTGAGGGGAAGGGGTCCAAAAGGGCAAAACACAGGCCCAACCTAGAAAATTGCCAAGTTGTAGCAAGAAACTAGGGTTTGTGTAAAAATGAGGAATTTGGGGAATCTCAGTGATGGAAAGTGTTTAATAAGGTACATGAAGGATAGGGGAAGGTGTATGAACATCAGGATACAAATTGTTTCGATGATTTGACCATCCAAGAGAAATTACCTCCAAAACCTTAGGAGAGGAAATGGACCTTACCAAGGCACAACTGAAGCATGAATAAGTTATAAAATGACCCAATGGAACTTGACATGATGATAAAAACCATATGAATGATGATAGACTCAGCTGAACAGTGACATAGACTAATATTTGGGCAACTTTGAAAAGAGTGAAAGCAAACCCTAGACCTAATGCCTAGTGACCAAATTTTGCTTAAAGGCTCTTGAAATGACAAAATTTGACCTTGACACTCTGAGACCACTTTGTAAGAGCATATTTGATCACTGTAGGAAGGCTGGAAAGACTGACACTAACATTGGCTCCAATAGGGATGGTAGCTCCTTGGAGGTGCCAAGAACGACAGATCTTTGGGAGAGCATACCAGCGCCTTATCCATTGGCAATGGAGTCAAAAACTCAAACTAAAATGCATGACTAAAAACTGACGACTTGGATGACACAAATTGACTCTCACTCAACTAAAAACTGACTCAATACTTAAACACAACCGACAAACTGGAAATGATGCTCAAAGTGGAGCTTATTCATCAAAACCTACTCTAACAGTTTCATTCATCACCTGATCAAGTGAAATGAAACAACCAATGCAACCAAGTAAGTATCCCGTTTGCTGTTCGAATTCTCCGCAAGTGCTCACTTATGAACAACAAGAGAGAACTACTGAAAGGAAACTCCCATGACAACTTGGAAACAGATCCGTAGAATGATATGAATTCTCTATCCACCTCCAAAAACACTGCATAAGGATCTTGAAATTCAAGCACACTGGAACTTAGCTCATCTAATGGATTACTTCTCGTTTCCTCATACCATGAATGAAAACTTTGATCTGAGCCTTGTGACGAGACCTCTGCTGAAAATGACAAAGAAACCAACTGCCGGATCAAGTTTGTATCAATACACGTTTCAAGCTCACATATAGTCAATAGAGAAAGACTTTGACTGCAAACCTCATCCAAAACATCAGTTATTGGATCATGAAAAACTTGAAAAGACTGCTGTAATGTATCCATTGAAAATGTATGACATCCTTCTAGCTGTTCATTTTTTTCTTGAGAGATTTTACGAAGATTCTGCCTTATAAACTGAAATGCTTCGAAACAAAAGGGTATAGAATCTTCCTGCATCATCAAATCATGTATTTTGTCTTCCACAGCTTCATCTGTAATTTGCCCTTCAATTTGATTTGGTGGCTGCAAATCTGATGCTAAAGGCTGCTCAAGAATTTTGTTATCTATCTCATCCTCAACATTAATACTGAGAGATTGCTGATTTGTTATAGGCTGGTCATTTGAAGATTTACTATGCAATCTACCCTTTAAAAACTGAAATGATTCAAAACAGAATGGTACGGAGTCACCTTGAATCATTAAATCATGTGTGTCCACTTCCAAGTCTTTAGATGCAACTTGACAATCAATGGCTTTCGGGGGTTGCAAATCTGAATATGAGAAGTCTTGAACAAAATTTTCATTGCTCTCAAGATGATTCAAATCAAGACTTGTTGACATTTGATTTCTGATTGCATGGTAGTTATCTCTGATGAACTGAAACGAATCAAAACAAAAAGGCAAAGATCCTTCACTTACTTCAAACTTTGATGCACTTTCCTCATCATTTTCATAGCTCATATGCATCGGTTGATCACTGTACTCGAGCTGCTGTAAGTGAACTTCCTCCTCCCACAAACTAGCTGTTGATTCGTCTGCGAGATTAGCTTCTTTTTGGAGAACATAACCATCATCATACTGATTAAACTGAGGCAAATCATCAGTATAAAAGACATCATCAAGCATACATGTCATATCAACAGTTCTTTCTTTGCCAAGGTGATCTACAAAACAATCATTATCAGATCTATGACAACTAGGATAAGAAACAAAATGTTTTGGATCAGCAACTTGTTCTTCTTCAATCAGCGCACCATGAGCTTGAACATCATAATCATTTCTTGCGTTGATCTTGTCCATCATCTCTTCTACTACACTTACCAAAATGTCAAGCTTCACCTCTAGAGATGTTGATTTTTCCGGATCTATGTTTTTCATCTCTTCTTCCTTCATTCTTGCCCTTCGGATCAGCAGATGTGCCTCTACATTTACTGCACTGTTTTGCATCTTGTGAAGCGTTGCAATATCCCTTTCTCTTAGCTGAAACTCCATCTCCGGATCAAAGGCACCCGGATAGTGCAAGAGAGCAGATCTAGGAGTAGGCCTTATCTCAACTGGCATTGAATAATAAACTTGGTTAAATCTGGCCGAAAACTATTGTACTGTCTCCCCTGGTAGTCTTTTCAGCTGGTTATACTCTTCTACAATCAAGAAAAGGTTCTGCCCGATCATCCACCTGTCAAGAAAAACTTTGACGAACTGCCGGAAATCTAAGATGCTCACCTCAGGCAGGGTTTTGAACCAACTCTTCACTTTGCCTTGCAAAGAAAGAGCAAAAAGCCTTATACTGACATCTTCTTCATCAACTTCAAAAAGATCTAGAAAAGACTCAAAATTCTGCACATGTTGCTCAGCGTTGACATTCTTACATTCACCATCAAACCTCGGCAAGTATAGATCATAGTTTTTGGGGAAAGCATGAAGAAAAGAAGGTAAAACAAGAGGTTTATACCGATCTGGAATTTTACAAGGTGTAAGGGTATGTACAGCAGGTATAGAATTAGTATTGGTCTCTTGAGACTCATCAATTTGAAGATGGTCATCACAAAATTCGGAAAAAGGATCTTGATCAAGCTCAAAGGCATGCAAATCTTTGGTATTCACAATCTTCAAAGGGAAAGAATCAACTGCAGGCCGAGGATCTCTTCTCAAATACAATATACTTTGCAAAGCCTTCTTGACATTCTTGGGAAAAGAGAAGAAATAATTTATGACAAAGAACAAAATATCTTGGATGAAATTCCAACTTGAATACCTGATCTGCCCATGTTGTCCTTTCATGTTTCTGCTGGTCGGGATCATCTTCCAGTAGAGTCTTTGGATCTGATCTCGAAAATAATTTTGAGTTGCTAGGTGAATGATTTCAGCCTTGCCAGTGTCTGATCGTTGTCCACCATCAACAATCAGATCTGAACTTGATACATGTACTGGGGTAATTAACAAGTTAGATGTCACGTTTACAAGCTAGACCGGAGATTGACTGAAGCAGCGTTTATCTACTTCCGCTAATGCAAAGCAAAAGCGTTTTGAAGGCTACCTGGCATAACTTCAAGCTCCGTCTGTAGCTTATAAAACAAATGACATCAACAAGCAAACCATTTTCTTCCCCAGTATGGTTGCGACTATGTTAGCGTTCGAATTTGCCTCAGGCTGAGGAAGGAAAACTCGAGGCAACATCAAACCAAGGTCAGCCTCGTAGCTAGCCCTATGAGGACAGGAGAGGGCTCTCTCCGGTCAATCTCGGCAAAAGGTAATCAAAGAGGCTCGAGATGACTGAATTGATGACTAATTTTAGGCTAGGTATGAAGTACAAGGACTATGGAATTTATTTTTTGAAGTTTTGTTGAATTCAAGGGAAAGGCAATTTTGGGTGCGGGGATGAGGCACAGCTTTTGCAGAGGTCTACTTGGGGCAAGATAGGCGATTGTTTTGATGCCTTTAAAGTGATTGAATGAATAGACCTAACAGGTGAGGAGCTAAGGAGAGCAAGTAAGTCTCAAGGATTCTCCTTAAACTGAAGAAAACATGGAAAATTAAACAAACTTAAAGGCAGAGCATAGCAAATTTATGGATTCTACCTTAACACTTCATTTGTTTAATTGCAGAAGATTAAATAAGGAAAATGGTACACATACACAACTTGCAAGTACTGAGAGAAACACACCATCAACACATAAGGCCACATGAATCCCAAATAGTGCTGCAAAACCCTAGTCTATCCTTTGCCAAAATTGCAGATAAAATATGTACAATAGTGTATCAAGTTGTTCCCAAGAGTCCAACCCTGAAAATGACTAAGAAAATACATAATATAGGCAAGCTAACACATTCCCTTGCCTCTAGGGGTCAATCTCATCATCCTAGGCGCTGTTTCAACCAATTCTAAACAAAGCACTACAATCTAGGCAGTCAAAACAACTTGCCTCTATAAGCTAGGAAACCAATTCATTCATTAAATTTTTGCTATTTTATGAATGAATCATCTAGAATAGGTAAATAAGTGTCAAGTCAACATAAAGTTCCATTAATTACATCAAGGAGGGTGAAAAATCCCATCACAAGTCAAAACTGGTCAAACTGGCTTCGTTTCCTGAGCTGAAGATGAAAACTTTGCAAAAAATCCTGATGCGTAGCGCGCCTGAGCCCTATGCGTAGCGTGCCTTTCCACCTGCTTTTGGGGCACTTCTCGGCATCCAAATTGAGCTCAGGTTGGCTTGTTGGAAAGCCCTAGATGTCTACTTTCCAACCCAAGTGGAATTTTCCAATTTGATGTCCATTTGCCCCTCCAAAAGTGCATTCTCCCAAGGCTGCTTCCTGTGTGTCCAAAAAGAGGTAGTGAGGTCATTTTTTGCATGTTTTTTGACCTTTTGGGGACCCAAACCTTGATGAAATGTCTTGGCAGTAGCTGAGCAGGTGTATTTCATCATGAAAAATCTAAAAATGCAAACCTTTCATGATTTGGACCTCCCAATCTTATGGGTAGCGCGCGGCGCGCTACGCGTTGAGCCAAAAAACCTGTTTTTTACACAAAAATTTCAAAATTGACAAAATTTTCCCCAAACTTGTTGAAATTTGGGCTGGGGGTCCCCAATCAAGTACTATGCTCAGTCAAAGAAGCTTCGGCCAAAATTCGGAGTCTATCCTCCCTTTTTCGACGTTTTAGTGTCCTTCTAGTGCATGCAGTTTCAGTTGTAAAGTCATTGTCTATCCGCCTTCATGGTGTTTCAAAGTCTGTTTGGCTTTCAGTGAGATGAAGAATGAGAGTTTGGTGCAATTTCCAAATATGTCACATGTGTATCAAAGTATCATAGGAAAGCCACAATGAGAATAGTTTTGTCAAATGAGTTTGCATGAAAAACAGTCATTGCCTTGATTATGAAGGAATTTGACAAGTGTGTAGAAAAGAGGTGGAAATGACAATGGCCATAACAATGACAGCAGGGATGTGTTGAAGCCCCAAAAATCAGGTCGACAACAAGGGGGATACCCACCCGGTCCAGACCTTGGTTGGCAGCTCCTTATCCGTTTGGTATAGCGGGTCCGACTGGGGATAATGGGACCAGTTTCCCAATCTAAGGGGTGTGTGTGTGTGTAGAGTTGGATGATGCTGATCTAGGAGTATTTTAAGCTAATTTAATTCAAACTTCTAAACTAACTCTATGCTATTGTAATCTAATGAGAAACAACACATCTAATCTACGCTAACCCGGGTTGTATTTCTTCTATTATGCGATCTAAAGAGATTTCGAACAATAACTGGTAATAAAGATCATTCAACTATCATAAGAATAGAAATCAATTAAGATAAACCATTTTGCATAAAAAGTTAGGCAAAACAGTTGTGAACAACATATCACATAATAAGTTATTCATATATCAAACACAAATAAATGACTCCACCGTACAGAAGTGCCAAATGGTAACCCACACATTCATGCATTAACATATAAACAACTGAAAACTGCATATCACTTTAAGAATATAAGCAGAAATTGGTCAAGAGATAAAAGTACCATTTATGACTGGTTCCACTCATAAGCTTCAAGCAATAACGATTTATCTCTACTTGTTCTAACATCTACTAAGAGTACAAAAGTGCAACATGAGTAGCAGACATTAAATGCAAACATTGATAAATCTCGATCCATCCATTCATCAAAAACCCCCTCCGAGGGTGCAAAAGTGCATGTTCTGAGGACACGTTTTTTGACAAATTTCCGGACCCTTCTCCAAATGCCTGAGAAGGGTTTAAATACTGCTAACTAATTAATCTTAATTACATAAATTTAGGACACGGTTTCAAATGACCGCCCTTCTACTAAAGCAAATTTATTTCTAAAAATTGAATCTAATTTCTAACCGTTTCTGTATTTGCTCCTCAGTGCTGTAAGCAATGCAACATTCACCTGGGAAGAGTCGGCTGGTTGTCTTCTCCTTTCGTTTGAGTTACGAAAATAGAAATAACAAGAGCTGGCACTGCTTTCTGACAAACTAGAAGATATTTTCGAAAATCTTCCTCTGGCTTGGTGTATTCACTGTGTGTATACTTGGTAATAACCCAAATTTCTCTCAACTGATTGTGCTATTGCTATTTTGGTTTCCGGCCTTGCGAATGACTGAATAAGTTAGGGACTTTTCTCTCTGAACAATTTTTTGTATTGAAAACTGCTTCCGTTCTTTGTTCTAGGCTTTTCTGGTGCGTTTTCCCTCTTTAGCGTTTTTCTTTTTGCTTTACCCAGTCTAAGCTTCAGGATCTTTTGTAAACATGCTGCTTTTGTGCGCCTTTGACTCTGAGTCTTGGATAGTCTATTGCCATCAGTATCTGTTGAGTGATACTCTGGAATCCGCGGTCCTGCTGCATGCGACATTCGTTTGCGAAGGCATCTCTTCTCTGTTCTTCGAGTATTGATGCTTTCCCCTTTTCCTTAGATGTTTCCTGCACATTGCTTTATGTTAGTTACTGTCTTACAGTTTACGCAAAGGAAAAGAGTAATGACAAAAAGATTGACATGAAAGCTTTAAGCTCTAATGAATGCATAATCATGACACTCATAATGAACCGACTCTTCGAAAAACACAACACAATCCTTCTTGGATACTTTGGCGTACAATCATTAATTTCTTTTAAGGCGCGTGCCCAATTTTGGTCTACAGACAACTTTCCTTGAACACTGTGTCGAGGAAATTTTGCGATGAGTGATTTCTGTGACTCGCATCGCAGTGTCGAGGATTGCGTCGTCAAGATGTGTCATCGCAGGAATTGATGATCGCATTCATCGCAGATCGCAATATCGCAGATCACACTTTAATCATCCAATCATTGTGTGCTGCTTATGCGATGTTGCGATATGCGACGTCGCATATCGGCCGTCGGCGATTCCTTAAGTTTTTCATTTAAGAGCGCTTCACAATATAAGCGATGCGATGAATTTCGCGTCGCTTCTTCGCAGCTTATTATGCGCATAGGAAAACGTCTCACTCTCTTCTCGCGATGCGATACAGCTTTAGGGAGTTAAAATACAAAAATTTTGATAAAATGTTTTTTTTGGATTTTTTGTTAAGGGTCCCCATTTGCTTGGTGTTATTGCTAATACCAATCAAAGAGGGGGGTTGTTGGTGACCACAACAATGGCGATTCACTGTGAAGAACCAGTTATCTCTGTTTTTCTATATTGAATTTTAACTTCCGAAGCAGAAAAATTTTCATATGTCTAAATTTTGTTATGGACAGATAGAGTATATTACGCCTTATCCTATCAATGATACTTCGTCTCAACCTTTTCATATTCCAATTGTTTGTTTCCTCAGGCTTAGTTCTTGTATTCACACCAGACATTACTTGGTCTTTTAAAGATAAAATAAGGTCTTCTCTGCGTGCTGGCTTTTAAAATATGCTCATTTGTCATAGGTAGAGCCTTTGCTGCCCGTAAATGTCCATAGCCTCGACAGGGTTACCTATTACCCAGCAATGATCCTTTATCCTGCTTGAGGTTATTTACAACTTTTAAGAGGAAAACCCTTTTTTGACACTTTTTCCTTTTTTATTTTCTAAAGAACAATGTCTTGGTTTGGTGGCAAAATTATCACACAGTCATTCACTTGATTTACACTTTTGCTGAACAAGCTGGCTCGTGATGAGACCCCTTGTCTTTTGATTGCAACAATCTTGAGTCATTGCCCTGTTTTGGTAGACAGTATTGGCAAAGTCAGCAAGTTATAATATCTGTGATCATGATAAGCCGGCTCGTGATGAGACCTCTTATTCTTTGAGATACAGTGTTTTCTCGGATTGTTCCTCTGAATGCTGCGATTTCCTTTAGCAGGGAGGAAGTCATTGTTTTTCCTTAAGAAAGCTCTGGACAACAATAATAGAGTTTGAAAATAGCAACTTTACAGAGAATATTTATTTTATTATTGATACCTTTCATTGTGTTGATATAAAACAATTTCTTACCAAAGGTTGCTTTCATCAAATTTTTGAAGTTGAAACTAGTATCATGTCTAGGCTAAAGTTAACTCTACTTGTCAATAATAAAGATCAGATTTTTCGAAAATTTTTGCTACTTGTACAAGCGAAAAGCTCAAAATCTGATAGAGAGTTGGTGTCTTTTTCATGAACCCTTTTAGTGACCATCTACAACTGGTTTTATTTATAAGAAAGAGAAAAACAAATAAAAACTAAAACTATCCTACAAAAATAGAAGAGTGATCTTCTATGGAAAATATATTTTAAGAATTTGTCCATTAACAGGCAAAGAATCTCTTCTACCTGCTAAATCCTACAACACAAACGTCGATGGGCCTATGACTTCTACAATCTGAAAAGGACCAAGCCACAGTTTCTGAAATTTCGTATGTTTGCCCTTTTCTTCATGAGCCTTATCCCATTTCAAAACTAAATCTCCCATCTGAAAATTCTTTCTGGTCATTATGCTTGAGTCAAAAGAGGATTTTATCAGCGCTTGGTGATGAGCATGGGTTTTCTTAGCTTGTTCTCGTCGTTCTTCTAATTTAATTATTTCCATTTGTCTTAGTTGTATGGAGGAGGTAGATACCTCATCGATATGTTGTACTAAAGACAAAGAGGGGATGACTAAGTGAGTTGGAAGAACCACTTCTTTCCCATAAACTAAATTAAAGGGAGAAGTGCCGATTGAAGCTTTCTTCGTTATTCTATCTGCCCATAAAGCATTTACCAATGCTTTGTGCTAGTTCTTTTGGTTTTGGTCGACTGTTCTTTTAATAATCCTGATCAGGTTTTTGTTTGTTGATTCAGCCAATCCATTACCTTGCGGATAGTAGTTGGCAGAATATTTCAGTTTGAACCCTCTTTTAAGTGCAAACTCAGTCATTGTATTTCCAGAAAAGTATGAAGCATTATCAAACATTAAGGCCGTTGGCAATCCAAACCTAGTGATTATAAATTGATCTATGAATTCAATAATGTTTTCAGAATTAGCTGTCTTGAGAGGAACTGCTTCTACCCATTTAGTAAAATAATCTGTTGCCGTGAGGATGTACCTATGCTGCTTAGAAGAGTGAGGAACGATCTCACCTATTATGTCCAAGCCCCACTGACTGAATGGTTGCTCGATGTTTACCGGCTGTAGTGGCATGGACGGTTTCTTTTGTTTCCTTGCAGCAGTCTGGCAGACTTGGCATTTCCTCACGTAACTGTGTGAGTCTTTGAACAGCGTGGGCCAATAATATTCTGCACGTAAGACTTTATGTGCAGTAGCATCTCCAGCATAGTGTCCGCCTGCTGGTCCATCGTGGAGTTCCTGCAAAACCTTTTCGGCTTCAGTTTTCTCAAGACACCTAAGAAGTACAGAATCATAATTCATTTTAAACAAAACATCATTTATGAGTTGGTATTGTTTAGCTTTCAATCTCAGAGCTCTTTTCTTGGTGTGATCCAGGTGTGATGGAGCATACCCGTTCTTAAGATAATAAATGGTGTCAGCATATAATGATTCTGCATCGTTTAGGCTTACCTCATACGTATGTACCTCTTCAGATGAATTCTCAAGAATTTGCGATGCTCCAGCCAACATTTTGCAGAAGCCTTGACCTCTTACAATGTTTGCTGGTTTGATCTCAAGATCGTATTCTTGTAAAGCGGTGATCCAATTTGCTCTTTTTTCGCCCACATCCTTCTGTATTAGAAGGTTTCTTACCGCTGGAAATGGTACTATGACCTTAGTATGGGCTTTAAGTAAGAAAGGTCTGAAATATTTGATCTCTTTGAAAACAGCATATGCCTGTTTCTCCACGTCTGAATAGTTGAGTTCAGCACCTTGTAAATTCGAGCTAAAAAATGCGATTGGAGCTTCCGCTTTCTCTTGATTTGCTTGAGTTAGAATCGCGGCATAAGATTTCTCTGAGGCAAATGTGTATAAGATAAAAGATTCTGAAAAATTCGGGGTCGCTAAAGATGGAGCGTTAATGATAGCTTGTTTGATCAAGTTGAATGCTTCATGCTCACCTTGACCCCATTTAAAATTTGAATTCTTTTTAATCATATTTTGCAAAGGAGAAACAATACGTGAGAAATCCGGGACAAATCTCTTCACAAAATTGATTTAACCAAGGAAAGATTGCATGGCTTTTTTGTTATGAGGCATGGATATTTCAGAAATTTCTTTGATTCTGTCAGGTTCAATGTGAATACCAGATTTTGACACTATGAATCCTAGAAGTTTTCCTTCACTTAATGCGAAAATAGATTTCTTTGGGTTAAGTGAAATCCCATACCTTAAACATCGTTGAAAGATTTGTTTCAAGTCTTTGAGATGGTCGCTTCACTTCTTGGAGTACACTGTTATATCATCCAGGTAAATCACTACAGATTTATTGACTAAACCTTTGAATGCGATGTCCATGGCTCTCTGAAATGTAGTGCCGGCATTGATCAAACCAAATGGCATCTTCCGATATGCGTATGTGCCCCATTTAGTTCGGAATGTGGTTTTTAACTGATCATCGGGATGTACCAGCACTTGATTATATCCTGAAAATCCATCCAAAAAAGACATTAATTCTGAGCCTGCTACTGCCTGTAATATCTGTTCCATAGGTGGGAGGGGAAAATTGTCTTTTTGACAGGCTTTGTTGAGATTCCGGAAATCGATACAAATTCTAATATCTCCATTTTTCTTTCTAACGGGTACCATATTGGAGACCCATTTGGAATGTCTGATGGGGAAGATTATTCTGGCTCTCAATAGCTTATTTAGCTCAGTTTTTATCTGATTTTCTAAATTGGGGTGTATTTTTCTGAGTTTCTGTTGGACAGGTTTTTCATTGTCAATCATAGGGATAGTATGTTGAATGATAGAAGTGTCGTATGTCTTCAGCTCATCGTAATTCCAGGCAAAAACATTTTTGTATTGTCTCAAAAGACGGATATATGCTAATTTTTCTTCAGGGGCTAGGCCGTGGCCTAGATTAACGTTTTGTGGTTTCTCATCGGTTCCTAGGTTTACTAATTCATAGTTCAGAGTCGAACTGTAGAGCTTAGAATTGGTAGACCTTTTAAACCAACTTTTCAAATCATATAAGTCTTCTAACTTAACCACTGATTTAGGTATAGCATTATCAGTGCTATTTTGTTGTATTTGGTGATCATGATGGTCTTCGTCAATTATTTGATTTGAGTAGGATCCTTCAGAAGTGAGGAAATTTACAATGTCTGGATCGTCATTGAAAACTCTCCAGTTTGTAATGTTGTGAGGGATGGATGGTCTAAAGATTAATTCTATTGAGAATCTATCTGGACTAAAATCTTTGGAGGGAATAAGTCTAGAGGCCACGTTAGCTAACAGGTCTGCGCTCGCATTTTGGAGTCTTGGGATTGACGAAATATTGAATGCTATGAAATGTGCAGTCAGATCTTGTACTAAAGATTGATAGTGCTTCAAATGACTTGATAGGCAATGTATGGTGTTACGTACCTGTTTGACGACAATCTCAGAGTCTCCGAAGACTTGAAGGTACTTAACGTTCAACCCGATTGCTTTGTATAGGCCTTGCACCAAGGCCTCGTATTCCGCTGTATTGTTTGTGCAATCGAATTCAAGTCTGCACGTAAGCATGGTCTTATTTCCGTCTGGGCTAATCAGAATGCATCCTGCTCCTGCTCCCTCATTAGATTTAGAGCCATCAAAATATAATTTCCAAAACAAAGAAGTATTTACAGGGTTATCTAAAAAATTAACACACTTCGAATTATTAGTTTGGGAAAAATTTTCGACTTGGGACAAAACTGAATTTTCTAAGTAAGGTGAGGTATGAGCATTGAAATTGCCGAGGAAAGAATCTACCGAGTAATTGCCTATGATACTACTGTTGTATGCTATCGCTTCATTTTCTCCCTCCAATTCCGTCACTATGTACTTCTGGTATAACTCTCGTTCAACCTTTATTTGATTCGGTTTACCATTGTAGGGTAACCACATGTGCGACCAGTCGGTTGAGAAGTATCCATGTAGTTTTTCGGACCAATCCCTGCTAAGAATTAAGCCATAGAATTCAAGGATATCAGCTACTAGAATGTCAATAACCTGACATACCTTCGGGTTAGACGACAATCTTATGGTCACTTGATTAAGTTCACCAATCACTTCGACTTGAGATCGATCAAGCTGAACTATGCGCACTGCGGATTTTTGCGGTTGAACATTCAACTTGGCACATATTGATCTGGGTAAAATGTTCGTTGAAGCACCAGAATCTACCAAACAATTGTGCACGTTTTTGTTGAAAATTTCATAAGTGAGAAGAAAAGGGGGAGTGTGAGACCTTGATCTTCCTCCAATCAAGGCGATGTCATTTGGGTCAACCTTATTGATCGTGTTGGTTGGAGGTTTTCCCATGTTGTGGGAAGCTACAGCTGTAGGCAAAGATGTAGTAGGCACGGCATGTAATTCTTTCATCATTATCTTCTGTTGATGTTTCAATTTGCTCAACTCATAAAGAGTGATATTAGCCCTAGTCTTTTTCATGTCATCAATAATGTTGTACTCCATTTCATCCGACACAATCAGTGTTCTTGATGGAGGTGTTTGATCTGATTGGACTGGGCTAGATTGAGTCACTTTAGCGGTTGTTTTCTTTGTTGCGACTTTATCTTTTGCTGCAGGGCTTGCGCCCTTCTGCTTAGGGGTTGTTTGGGGAGGATCAAGTTGATTTTTGCTTCGTGTGCTAACCGGAAATGCTTCTTGATCTTCTTCTTGCGGGAGGATGAAATCCCACATTCCTTGTAGTTCCACAACTTCTTCGTCATTGGTCTGCCCTTTAGTGGTATTCTCTTCTTCTTCTTCTTCATCGGATTCGACGTTTGAGATAGCATTGGGTGGTTTCACCTCCATTGAAGGATTTCTTTTAAAAGCTCTGTAGGGCTTTTTCGAAGAAGTTTCTGCTACTTTTTTTTTTATGTCAATCATCTCATTGGACATGGTTTTTAACACTTTTTGTAACCCTTCCAAATCGAAAGGATCTTTCGATTGTTTCTTCTTAGGGTCTTCCTTGTAGGAGACTTTCTTAGATTTGCGTTCCTCTATCGCAGATCTTTTTTCCAGGGCTACTACGCGTTTCTCTACTGCTATCGCCTCTGTCAAGTTTTCAACTAAGGTTGTCTTATTTGCCCTATCCACGAAGATTGCCAAGTTCGATGGTAAGGCCGTAATATACCATTCACATCTCACTTCTTCGCTGGGCTGGGAAGCAGCGGGAATTTTGTTGAGGATTTTATTGAACCGTAAATTGAAATCTTTGATGGGTTCTCTAGCCTCGGCTTTAAGATTGGATAGCTCATTGATTAACGTCGCCGTTGATCTGTCATCACCAAACTTGGTAAGGAATTGACTTTGAAAAATGTCCCAACTTGTGATAGACGCGGAAGGTAATGAAAAGTACCATGACCCAGCTGTTCCTTGCATTGTGTAGGGAAAAAGCCGGACGACAGCATCCTCGTTGGTAACTCCATTGAGATTAACAGAAAGCATGAAATTATTAATATGCTCTTCAGCTAGCATGCCTGCTTCCGGATTGAATTTGGGTAGCCATTTCTCAGTATGGGCTGGTATTGGGCTCAGGGGTGGAGGCATTAAAACTGCCCCAGGATTGTTCCATGGAGACTGGGCCATCGTTGAGCTACTAGTAAATGAAAGTGCAGAAGATGATCCCTGATGCTGGGAAGATGAAGATATTATGATCTTTGATGATTGAAGAGGAGGGGTTGTGGAAGATGGATGAGTGGTTTGGAATGAAGATGTGGGTGGCTGACTTCGCGGTGAGGGAGTTGAAATGGACGACGTAGATGAAAGAGTCTCACTGTCAGACTCTGGTGGTGTTTTCCTTGCTCTTTTCCTGGTGGGGAGAGGGAATTCAGTTGGCTGGATGCCAAATTTTTCACTCTTTAATCTGGTCAGGAGATGAGCAGGATTGTATTGCGAAGTCACGCTGCTTTGAGATTTATCAGACTTCTGGGTAAAAATAGAAAATCCCTGGAGTTTGCGAATCAAAGTTTGAACTTCAGGGGGTTCAATGATAAATTGGTCTGAAATATTAGGGTATGTAGCAGCGGTTGATACTCGAGCGACTTCTGACTCTGGATTTAAACGTACTGGGGAAGTTGGGGGAGTTGATGAGGGCGATTTACTCTCAGAATGGTATTTAGATTTTGATTTAGGTGCCATTCATAGTTCGGGCCCTCCTTCTAGCGCCAAATATGTTGAAGCCCCGAAAATCGGGTCGACAACAAGGGGGATACCCACCCGGTCCGGACCTTGGTTGGCAGCTCCTTATCCGTTTGGTATAGCGGGTTCGACTGGGGATAATGGGACCAGTTTCCCAATCTAAGGGGTGTGTGTGTGTGTAGAGTTGGATGATGCTGATCTAGGAGTATTTTAAGCTAATTTAATTCAAACTTCTAAACTAACTCTATGCTATTGTAATATAATGAGAAACAACACATCTAATCTACGCTAGCCCGGGGTGTATTTCTTCTATTATGCGATCTAAAGAGATTTCGAACAATAACTAGTAATAAAGATCATTCAGCTATCATAAGAATAGAAATCAATTAAGATAAACCATTCTGCATAAAACGTTAGGCAAAACAGTTGTGAACAACATATCGCATAATAAGTTATTCATATATCAAACACAAATAAATGACTCTACCATACAGAAGTGCCAAATGGTAACCCACACATTCATGCATTAACATATAAACAACTGAAAACTGGATATCACTTTAAGAATATAAGCAGAAATTGGTCAAGAGATAAAAGTACCATTTATGACTGGTTCCACTCATAAGCTTCAACCAATAACAATTTATCTCTACTTGTTCTAACATCTACTAAGAGTACAAAAGTGCAACATCAGTAGCAGACATTAAATGAAAACATTGATAAATCTTGATCCATCCATTCATCAAAAACCCCCTCCGAGGGTGCAAAAGTGCATGTTCTGAGGAGAAGTTTTTTGACAAATTTCCGGACCCTTCTCCAAATGCCTGAGAAGGGTTTAAATACTGCTAACTAATTAATCTTAATTACATAAATTTAGGACACGGTTTCAAATGACCGCCCTTCTACTAAAGCAAATTTATTTCTAAAAATTGAATCTAATTTCTAACCGTTTCTGTATTTGCTCCTCAGTGCTGTAAGCAATGCAACATTCGCCTGGGAAGAGTCGGCTGGTTGTCTTCTCCTTTCGTTTGAGTTATGAAAATAGAAATAACAAGAGCTGGCACTGCTTTCTGACAAACTAGAAGATATTTTCGAAAATCTTCCTCTGGCTTGGTGTATTCACTGTGTGTATACTTGGTAATAACCCAAATTTCTCTCAACTGATTGTGTTGTTGCTATTTCGGTTTCCGGCCTTGCGAATGACTGAATAAGTTAGGGACTTTGCTCTATGAACAATTTTCTGTATTGAAAACTGCTTCCATTCTTTGTTCCAGGCTTTTCTGGTGCGTTTTCCCTCTTTAGCGTTTTTCTTTTTGCTTTACCCAGTCTAAGCTTCAGGATCTTTTGTAAACATGCTGCTTTTGTGCGCCTTTGACTATGAGTCTTGGATAGTCTATTGCCATCAATATCTGTTGAGTGATACTCTGGAATCCGCGGTCCTGCTGCATGCGGCATCCGTTTGCGAAGGCATCTCTTCTCTGTTCTCCGAGTATTGATGCTTTCCCCTTTTCCTTAGATGTTTCCTGCACATTGTTTTATGTTAGTTGCTGTCTTACAGTTTACGCAAAGGAAAAGAGTAATGACGAAAAGATTGACATGAAAGCTTTAAGCTCTAATGAATGCATAATCATGACACTCATAATGAACTGACTCTTCGAAAAACACAACACAATCCTTCTTGGATACTTTGGCATACAATCATTAATTTCTTTTAAGGTGCGCGCCCAATTTTGGTCTAAAGACAGCTTTCCTTAAACACTGTGTCGAGGAAATTTTGCGATGAGTGATTTCTGCGACTCGCATTGCAGTGTCGAGGATTGCGTCGTCAAGATGTGTCATCGCAGGAATTGATGATCGCATTCATCGCAGATCGCAATATCGCAGATCGCAAATCGCAGATCGCAATATCGCAGATCGCACTTTAATCATCCAATCATTGTGTGCTGCTTATGCGATGTTGCGATATGCGACGTTGCATATCGGCCATCGGCGATTCCTTAAGTTTTTCATTTAAGAGCGCTTCATAATATAAGCGATGCGATGAATTTCGTGTCGCTTCTTCGCAGCTTATTATGCACATAGGAAAACGTCTCACTCTCTTCTTGCGATGCGATACAGCTTTAGGGAGTTAAAATACAAAATTTTTGATAAAATGTTTTTTTTGGATTTTTTGTTAAGGGTCCCCATTTGCTTGGTGTTATTGCTAATACCAATCAAAGAGGGGGGTTGTTGGTGACCACAACAGGATGTAATGGAAAAAAGAGAGTGTGAGGCTAAGGTTAACAATGAGCATGGACACCACTGAAAATAGATGACATAGGCATATATCAACCCACACAGTCCCTAATATTTGTTTCAAACCCTAAGAAGTGAATTTGGAAATAAACATAGGGTTTTACATTTCACACTTGTTTCTCCACTTCAAAACACCATAATCATGTCTAAAATTCACTGAGAAAACATAAAGAACCTACTTGCAAGCATTTGGAGGCAATTTGGCATGAATCTGGATGAAGGAGCAAAAAATTTTACCCAATGCGTAGCGCACACCTGAGTGCGTAGCGCCTGTGTATTTTTACACTGGCTAGTGAGGCCCAGTGCATAGCGCCCATCTCAGTGCATAGCGCATTTTTCAGGAGGCTTTTGGAGGCCTTCCCTGTGTCCAAATTGGGTGTGGGATAGCTTGTTGGAAACGGCTTTGAGTCTAATTTCCAACCCAAGTGGAATTTTTTAATTTGGAGTTCATTTTCCTTGTCAAAAATTAAATCTCCCAATACTGGTCAAAATGTGCCAAATGAGGCTGCCTCAAGGCAGAGTGCTGTTGCCGTCAACTTTTGAATGCCTTTCTCAACTCCAAATTGAGCTCATGATAGCTCATTGGAAAGGTATTTGTGTCTAGTTATCATTTGACTCATCAAGAAATTCATTTGACCAACCAAGCTAGGATAAAATTTGATTTTCCCAAGGTCACTCCATAGGTGCATCAATTCTCCCGAGGCGATTGTATTTTTGACATTTCTCTAAAACCATGACACCTGTGAAAAAAGTGAAGGAATTTTTTCTTCCTTAGCATGTTGTGAACAAAAACCTCTCTCAGTTTTCCAAAATTCATATTTTATTGCTCTAAAACATCATTTGAGTGAAACCTATCCCGATGTGTGAAACAAGGGATTTTGTCGAAATGAAGCGAAATGAAGGGGATAAGGGGCTTCTAAATTCTTGAGGAAATTTTGGGAAGTATGGAGAGATGCTAGGAAGCAGGGGAAAGTGGAATCTCAGAGATCGAGTGAGGGGAAGGGGTCCAAAAGGGCAAAACACAGGCCCAACCTAGAAAATTGCCAAGTTGTAGCAAGAAACTAGGGTTTGTGTAAAAATGAGGAATTTGGGGAATCTCAGTGATGGAAAGTGTTTAATAAGGTACATGAAGGATATGGAAAGGTGTATGAACATGTTGAGGGCCCTGAAATCGGGTCAACAACAAGGGGGATACCCACCCGGTCGGGAACCTGGTTGGCGGCTCCGTGCCCGTTTGGTGTAGCGGGTCCGACTGGGGATAACGGGACCAGCTTCCCGATCTAAGGGGTGTGTGTGTGTAGAGTTTGGTGATGTGTGTGTGTAGAATATGATAATGAAAATCTGGAATTATTTCTAAGCTAATTTAATTCTAAACTCTAAGACTGAATTTTATACTACTTTAATCTATCAAGAACAACACATCTAATCTACGCTAACCCGGGATAGAACTTTTTCCATTATGCGATCTAGAAAGATTTCACACAATAACTGGTAATGAAGATTATTCAGCTATTATGAGAATATAAATCAATTAAGATGAACCATCCTGCATAAAAAGTTAAGCAAAACGGTTGTGAACAGCATATCGCATAATCAGTTATTCATGTATTAAGCACAAATCAATGACTCCACCGGACAAAAGTGCCAAATGGTAGTCCACTCATTCATACATTAACATATAAACAACATCAGCTGTATATTACTCTAAGAATGCAAGCAGAAATTCGTCAAGAGATAAAAGTACCATTTATGACTGATTTTATACTCACAGACCTTAAGCAATAACGATCTATTTCTACTTACTTCTAATGCCTACTAAGAGTACAGAAGTGCAACGTCAGTAGCAGGTATTAAAATGCAAACATAAATAAATCTCGATCCATCCATTCATCAAAAACCCCCTCCAAGGGTGCAAAAGTGCATGTTCTGAGGACAAGTTTTTTGACAAATTTCCGGACCCTTCTCCAATGCAACGAGAAGGGTTAAATACTACTAACCGGCTAATTTTAATTACACAAATTTAGGGAACGGCTTCAAATGACTGCCCTTTTACTAAAACAAATTTATTTCTAAAAACTGAATCTAATTTCTAACCATTTCTGTATCTGCTCCTTAGTGCTGTAAGCGATGCGCTGTTTGCCGTGAAAGAGTCGGCTGCTCGTCCTTTCCTTTTGTTCGAGCTTGAAAATTAGAAATAACAAGAGCTGGCACCTCTTTCTAACAAACTAGAAGATATTTTTGAAAATGTTCTTCTGGAGGAGTGTCTTCACGGCGTGTATACTTAGTACAACTCAGATTTCTTTCAAACTGATTGTGCTGTTGCTATTTCAGTTTTCGGCCGTGCGAATGACTCAATGAGCTGGAGATTTTGTTGCCTGAACGATTTTCTCAATTGAAACTGGTTTCCATTCTTTGTTCCAGGCTTTTCTGAGACGTCTTTCCCCTTAAGCATTTTTCTTTTTGCTTTACCCAATTTGGGACTCAGGATCTTTCATAAACGCTTTGCTTTTGTGCGCCTTTGACTCTGAGTCCTGGATAGACTATTTCCATCAGCATTTGTTGAGTGATACTCTGGAATCCGCGGCCCAGCTGTATGCGGTATCCATCTGCGAAGTCATCTCCTCTCTGTTCTTCTAGCTCTGGCGCTTTTCCTTAGATGTTTCCTGCATATAGATTTATATTAGTTGCTGACTTATAGTTCACGTAAATGAAGAGAGACAGAAGAAAAGATTGACATGAAAGCAATTAAGTTCTAATGAATGCATAATCATGTCACCCATTATGACTTGACTCTTCAAAAAACGCAACATAATCATCTTTGGATACACAGGCGTACAATCATTAATTTCCCGTAAGGTGCGCGCCTAATATTGGGCTCACAGATCATGCCGAGGAATGCCTGCGACGAATGGCTTCTGCGATTTGCATCGCAGCGTCGAAGATTGCGATGTAAATAGTGGTATCGCAGCAATTGATGGACTCATTCATCGCAAACCATAGATCGCAGGTCGCAGCTTTGCATGGTCGCAAATCGCATATCGCAAGATCGCAAGGTCGCAAGGTTTTTGCTTTCTCACTTTGTGCTGCTTATGCGACATTGCGACGTGCGACGTCGCATATCGGCCGTCGGCGATTCTTTAGGTTTTCCCTTTTTGAGCGCTTTTAATGCATGTGGTGCGATGAGTTCTCGTGTTGCTCCCTTCCAGTGTATTTATGCGCTTTGGGAGAGCGCCTCTTTTTCTTTTGCGACGCGATATAGCTCTTAGGAAGTTAATACAAAAGATTTTTCAAACAAAAATATTTTTTGGATTTTTGGTTAAGGGTCCCCCTTTGCTTGATGTTATTACTAATATCAAACAAAGAGGGGGGTTGTTGGTGACCACAACAATGGCGATTCACTGTGAAGAACCAATTATCTCTGCATTTCTATTGACCGTTCACTTCCGAAACAGCAAAATTTTTATATGTCTAAATTTTGTTATGGACAGATAGAGTAGATTACCCCTCACCTTGCCAACGATATTTTGTCTCAACCCTTTTTATATCCCAATTGCTTGCTTCCTCAGGTTTTTTCTTGCATTCGCATCAGACATTACTTGGTCTTGATTAAAGATAAAATAAGGTCTTCTCTGCGTACTGGCTTAAAAGTATGCTCATTTGTCGTAGGTAGAGCCTCTGCTGCCCGCAAGCGTCCATAGCCTTGACAGGGTTACCATGTTATCCAGCAATGATCCTTTTTCCTGTTTGAGGTTACTCGCAACATTCCAGAGAAAAATCCTTTTTGACACACTTTTCCTTTTTTAATTCTCTAAAGAACAATGTCTTGGTTTGGTGGCCAAATTATGACACAGTCATTCACCTGATTTACACTTTTGCTGAACAAGCCGGCTCGTGATGAGACCTCTTGTCTTTTGATTGCAACAATCTTAAGTCGTTGCCCTGTTTTGATAGACAGTATTGGCAAAGTCAGCAAGTTATAATATCTGTGATCATGATAAGCCGGCTCGTGATGAGACCTCTTATTCTTTGAGATATAGTGTTTTCCTTGGATTGTTTCTCTGAATGCTGTAATTTCCTTTTAGCAGGGAGGAAGTCATTGTTTTTCCTTAAGAAAGCTCTGGACGACAATAATACAGTTTTTGAAAACAACAGTTTTGCAGAGAATGCTTATTTTATTATTGATGATACCTTTCATGGTGCTGATACAAAACAATTCTTTTACCAAAGGTTGCTTTTGTCAAAGTTTTTTAGAGGTTGAAATGAGTATCGTAATCAAAGTGAAGTTAACTCTATTTGTCAATAATAAAATTCAGATTTTCAAAAATTTTGCTATTTGTACAAGCGAAATCAAAATCTGATAGAGAATTGGCGTGCTCTTTCATGAATCCTTTTTTAAATGATCATTTACAACGGGTTTTATTCAAAAAAAGAGAAAAACAAAACAAAATAAAAACTAAAAACTAAATCTATCCTACAAAAATTAGAAGAATTCTCTTCTATGGAAAATATAATTTAAGAATCAGTCCATTGACAGGTAAAGAATCTCTCCTACCTGCCAGATCCTGCAACATGAATGTAGACGGGCCTACGACTTCTACAATCTGAAAAGGGCCAAGCCACAACTTTTGAAATTTCGTATGTTTGCCCTTTTCTTCATGAGCCTTATCCCATTTCAAAACTAAATCACCCATCTGAAAGTTTTTTCTGGTTATGATGCTTGAGTCAAAAGAAGATTTTATTAGCGCTTGGTGATGAGCATGGGTTTTCCTAGCTTGTTCTCTTTGTTCTTTTAGTTTGATTATTTCCATTTGTCTTAATTGTAAAGAGGAAGTAGATACTTCATCGATATATTGCACTAAAGACAAAGAGGGAATGATTAGGTGAGTCGGAAGAACCACTTCTCTCCCATAAACTAAATTAAAGGGAGAAGTGCCGATTGAAGCTTTCTTTGTGATTCTATCAGCCCATAA
This sequence comes from Pinus tabuliformis, assembly GCA_031772625.1. Lineage (NCBI taxonomy): Eukaryota > Viridiplantae > Streptophyta > Pinopsida > Pinales > Pinaceae > Pinus > Pinus tabuliformis. The sequence continues at coordinate 1,704,330,825 of CM062819.1, forward strand.
AGCATTTACCAGCGCTTTGTGCCAATTCTTTTGGTTTTGGTCGACTGTTCTTTTGATAATTCTGATTAGGTTCTTGTTTGTTGACTCAGCCAATCCATTACCTTGCGGATAGTAGTTGGCAGAATATTTCAGTTTGAACCCTCTTTTAAGCGCAAACTCAGTCATAGTATTTCTAGAAAAATATGAAGCGTTATCAAACATTAATGCTGTTGGCAATCCAAACCTAGTGATGATAAATTGATCTATGAATTCAATAATATTTTCAGAATGAACTGTCTTGAGAGGAACTTCTTCTACCCATTTGGTAAAATAATCAGTTGCCGTAAGGATATACTTATGCTGCTTAGAAGAGTGAGGAACGATCTCACCTATTATGTCCAAGCCCCATTGACTGAATGGTTGGTCGATGTTGACTGGTTGTAGTGGAATGGACGGTTTCCTTTGTTTTCCTACAGTAGTCTGGCAGACTTGGCATTTCCTTACGTGATTGTATGAGTCTTTGAACAACGTGGGCCAATAATATCCTGCACGCAATATTTTATGTGCAGTCGCATCTCCGGCATAGTGTCCACCCGCTGGTCCATCGTGGAGTTCCTGCAAAACCTTTTCGGCTTCAGTTTTCTCAAGACACCTAAGAAGCACAGAATCGTAATTCCTTTTAAACAAGACATCATTTATGAGCTGGTATTGTTTAGCTTTTAATCTCAGAGCTCTTTTCTTGGTATGATCCAGACGTGATGGAGCATACCCGTTCTTAAGAAAATAAATGGTGTCAGCATATGATGATTCTGCATCGTTTAGGCTTACCTCATACGCTTGTACCTCTTCAGATGAGTTCTCCGGGATTTGCGATGCTCCAGCTAACATCTTGCAGAAGCCTTGACCTCTTACGAAGTTTGCTGGTTTGATCTCAAGATCATATTCTTGTAAAACGGTAATCCAATTAGCTCTCTTTTCGCCCACGTCTTTTTGCACCAAAAGGTTTCTTACCGCCGGAAACGGTACTACGACTTTGGTGTGGGCTTTAAGCAAGAAAGGTCTGAAATATTTGATCGCTTTGAAAACAGCATATGCTTGTTTCTCTGCGTCTGAGTAATTAATTTCAGCACCTTGTAAGTTCGAGCTAAAGAATGCGATTGGAGCTTCCGCTTTCTCTTGATTTGCTTGGGTCAAAATCGTGGCATAGGATTTCTCTGAGGCAAAGGTGTACAAGATAAAAGATTCCGAAAAATTTGGGGTGGCCAAAGATGGAGCATTGATGATAGCTTGTTTGATTAAGTTGAATGCTTCGTGCTCATCTAGACCCCATTTGAAATTTGAATTCTTTTTTATCATATTTTGTAAGGGAGAAATAATATGTGAAAAATCCGGGACAAATATATTGACAAAATTGATCTGTCCAAGGAAGGATTGCATGGCTTTCTTGTTATGGGGTATGGATATTTCAGAAATTTCCTTGATTCTGTCGGGTTCTATGTGAATGCCAGATTTCGACACTATGAATCCGAGGAATTTCCCTTCGCTTAATGCAAAGAAAGATTTCTTTGGGTTGAGCGAAATCCCATACCTCAAGCATCTTTGAAAGATTTGCTTCAAATCTTTGAGATGGTTGTTTCGGTTTTTGGAGTACACTGTTATATCATCCAGGTAAATCACTACTGATTTATTGACTAACCCTTTAAACGCGATGTCCATGGCTCTCTGAAAGGTAGCTCTGGCGTTGATCAGACCAAATGGCATCTTTCGATATGCATAAGTGCCCCATTTGGTTCGGAACGTAGTCTTTAACTGATCATCAGGATGCACCAGTACTTGATTGTATCCTGAAAATCCATCCAGGAATGACATTAATTCTGAGCCTGCTACTGCCTGTAATATTTGCTCCATAGGTGGGAGGGGAAAGTTATCTTTCTGACAGGCTTTGTTGAGATTTCGGAAATTGATACAGATTCTAATGTCTCCGTTTTTCTTCCTAACGGGCACCATATTGGATACCCATTTAGAATGCCTTACGGGGAAGATTATTCTGGCTCTCAACAACTTATTAAGCTCAGTTTTTATCTGATTTTCTAGGTTAGGGTGCATTTTTCTGAGCTTTTGCTGGACAGATTTTTCATTGTCAATCATAGGGATAACATGCTGAATGATAGAAGTGTTGTATGTCTTTAGCTCATCATAATTCCAGGCAAAAACGTTTTTGTATTGTCTCAGAAGACGGATATATGCTGATTTCTCTTCAGGGGCTAGGCCGTGACCTAGGTTAACGTTTTGTGGCTTCTGATCGGTCCCTAGGTTTACTAATTCATAGTTCAGGGTAGAATTGCAAAGTTTAGCATTGGCGAACCTTTTAAACCATCTTTTCAAATCATACAGATCTTCTAACTTGACCACTGATTTCGGTATAGCATTGTCAGAGCCATTTTGTTGTATTTGGTGATCATGATGGTCTTCGTTGATTATCTGATTTGAGTAGGATCCTTCAGAAGTAAGGAAATTTACGATGTCAGGATCGTCGTTGAACACTCTCCAATTGGTGATATTGTCAGGGATGGATGGTCTAAAGATTAATTCTATTGAAAACCTATCAGGACTAAAATCTTCGGAAGGGATAAGTCTAGAGGCCACGTTAGCTAACAGGTCTGCGCTCGCGTTTTGAATTCTTGGAATTGACGAGATGTTGAATGCTACGAAATGTGCAGTGAGATCTTGAACTAATGATTGATAATGCTTTAAATGACTTGACATGCAATGTATGGTGTTACGTACCTGTTTTACGACGATCTCTGAATCTCCAAAGACTTGAAGATACTTAACGTTTAATCCGATTGCTTTGTATAGGCCTTGAACCAAGGCTTTGTACTCGGCTGTGTTGTTCGTGCAATCGAACTCAAGTCTGCATGTGAGCATAATCTTGTTCCCGTCTGGGTTAATCAGAACGCATCCTGCTCCTGCTCCCTCATTGGATTTAGATCCGTCAAAATATAATTTCCAAAATAAAGATGTATTTACAGAATTATCTAAGAAACTAAAACATTTTGAGTCATCAGTTTGGGAGAAATTTTCAACTTGGGATAAAACTGAATTCTCTAAGTATGGTGAAATATGAGCATTGAAACTACCTAGGAAAGAATCTATTGCGTAATTGCCTACAATGCTGCTATTGTATGTTATGGCTTCATTTTCTCCTTCCAGTTCTGTCACTATGTATTTTTGGTACAACTCTCGTTCAACCTTTATCTGATTTGGTTTACCATTGTATGGTAACCACATGTGCGACCAGTCGGTTGAGAAATATCCGTGGAGTTTCTCCGACCAATCCCTGCTAAGAATCAAACCATAGAATTCAGGGATATCAGCTACTAGAATGTCGATAACCTGACACACTTTTGGGTTAGACGACAATCTTATGGTCACCTGATTAAGTTCACCAATCACTTCGACTTGGGATCGATCAAGTTGAACTATACGTACTGCGGATTTTTGAGGTTTCACATTCAATTTGGCACATATTGACTTGGGTAAAATATTCGTTGAAGCACCAGAATCGACCAAGCAATTGTGCACGTTTTTATTGAAGATTTCATATGTGAGAAGAAAAGGGGGAGTATGAGACCTTGATCTTCCTCCAATCAAGGCGATGTCATTTGGATCAATTTTATTGATCGCGTTGGTTGGAGGCCTTCCCAAATTGTGGGAAGCTACAGCTGTAGGTAAAGATGTAGTAGGCACAGCATGTAATTCTTTCATCATTATTTTCTGCTGGTGTTTCAATTTACTCAATTCATACAGAGTGATATTAGCCCTAGTCTTCTTCATGTCGTCAATGATGTTATACTCCATTTCATCCGACACTATTAGTGTTCTTGATGGAGGTGCTTGATCAGATTGGACTGGGCTAAGCTGGGTCGCTTTAGCAGTTGTCTTTTTTGTTGCGGCCTTTTCTTTTGTTGCAGGGTTTGCGCCCTTTTGTTTTGGGGTAGTTTGGGGAGGATCAAGTTGATTTTTGCTTCTCGTGCTAACAGGAAATGCTTCTTGATCCTCTTCTTGTGGGAGGATGAAGTCCCACATTCCTTGTAGTTCTACGACCTCTTCCTCGTCGGTCTGCCCTTCAGTGGTATTCTCTTCTTCTTCGTCTTCTTCAGATTCAACGTTTGAGACAACACTAGGTGGTTTTACCTCCATGGGAGGATTTCTTTTAAAATTCCTAAAGGGCTTTTTCGAAGAAGTCTCTGCTACTTGTTTCTTAATATCAATCATCTCATTGGACATGGCTTTCAACACTTTTTGTAATCCTTCCAAATCGAAAGGATCTTTCGTTTGCTTCTTCTTGGTGTCTTCTTTGAAAGAGATCTTCTTAGATTTGCGTTCTTCTATAGCAGATCTCTTTTCTAGGGCTACCACGCATTTTTCCACTGCTAACGCTTCTGTCAAGTTGTCGACTAAGGTGGTCTTGTTTGCCCTATCTACGAAGATATCCAAGTTTGGAGGTAAAGCCGTGATGTACCATTCACATCTTACTTCCTTGCTGGGTTGTGAAGCAATGGGGATTTTGTTGAGGATCTTATTGAACCGTAAGTTAAAATCTTTAATGGGTTCTCTAGCCTCAGCCTTAAGATTAGATAGGTCATTGATCAATGTCACCGTGGATCTGTCATCACCAAACTTGGTGAGGACCTGACTTTGAAAAATGTCCCAGCTTGTGATGGATCCGGAAGGTAACGAAAAGTACCATGACCCGGCTGTTCCTTGCATTGTATAAGGGAAAAGCCGGACAACAGCATCTTCGTTAGTGACTCCGTTGAGATTAACAGAAAGCATGAAATTATTAATATGTTCCTCGGCTAGCATGCCTGCTTCCGGATTGAATTTAGGCAGCCATTTCTCAGGATGGGCCGGTATAGGGCTCAGGGGTGGAGGCATTAAGACCGCCCCAGGATTGTTCCATGGAGACTGGGCCATCGTTGAGCTGCTGGCTAATGGAAGTGCAGAAGATGATCCCTGATGCTGAGAAGATGAAGATATTAAGATCTTTGATGTTTGAAGAGGCAGGTTTGTAGAAGATGGGTGAGTGAGTTGGAATGAAAGAGTGGGTGGTTGACTTCGCGGTGAGGGAGTTGATATGGACGAAGTGGATGAAGGAGTCTTACTGTCAGACTCTGGTGGTGTTTTCCTTGCTCTTTTCCTGGTAGGAAGAGGGAGTTCACTTGGTTGTATGCCAAATTTTTCACTCTTTAATCTGGTAAGGGGATGAGCAGGGTTGTAATGCGAAGTCACGCTGCTTTTAGATTTATCAGACTTCTGGTTAAAAATAGAGAATCCCTGGAGTTTACGAATCAAAGTTTGAATTTCAGGGGGTTCAATGATAGATTGGTCTGATATATTCGAATATGTAGCAGTGGTAGATACTCGAGCGACTTCAAATTCCGGTTTTAACCGTGTTGGAGAAGTCGAGGGAGTTGATGAGGGTGTATTACTCTCATAATGGTATTTAGATATTACTTTAGGTGCCATTCATAGTTCGTGCCCTCCTTCTAGCACCAAATATGTTGAGGGCCCTGAAATCGGGTCAACAACAAGGGGGATACCCACTCGGTCGGGAACCTGGTTGGTGGCTCCGTGCCCGTTTGGTGTAGCGGGTCCGGCTGGGGATAACGGGACCAGCTTCCCGATCTAAGGGGTGTGTGTGTGTAGAGTTTGGTGATGTGTGTGTGTGTAGAATATGATAATGAAAATCTGGAATTATTTCTAAGCTAATTTAATTCTAAACTCTAAGACTGAATTTTATACTACTTTAATCTATCAAGAACAACACATCTAATCTACGCTAACCCGGGATAGAACTTTTTCCATTATGCGATCTAGAAAGATTTCACACAATAACTGGTAATGAAGATTATTCAGCTATTATGAGAATATAAATCAATTAAGATGAACCATCCTGCATAAAAAGTTAAGCAAAACGGTTGTGAACAGCATATCGCATAATCAGTTATTCATGTATTAAGCACAAATCAATGACTCCACTGTACAAAAGTGCCAAATGGTAGTCCACTCATTCATACATTAACATATAAACAACATCAGATGTATATTACTCTAAGAATGCAAGCAGAAATTCGTCAAGAGATAAAAGTACCATTTATGACTGATTTTATACTCACAGACCTTAAGCAATAACGATCTATTTCTACTTACTTCTAATGCCTACTAAGAGTATAGAAGTGCAACATCAGTAGCAGGTATTAAAATGCAAACATAAATAAATCTTGATCCGTCCATTCATCAAAAACCCCCTCCGAGGGTGCAAAAGTGCATGTTCTGAGGACAAGTTTTTTGACAAATTTCCGGACCCTTCTCCAATGCAACGAGAAGGGTTAAATACTACTAACCGGCTAATTTTAATTACACAAATTTAGGGAACGGCTTCAAATGACCGCCCTTTTACTAAAACAAATTTATTTCTAAAAACTGAATCTAATTTCTAACCATTTCTGTATCTGCTCCTTAGTGCTGTAAGCGATGCGCTGTTTGCCATGAAAGAGTCGGTTGCTCGTCCTTTCCTTTTGTTCGAGCTTGAAAATTAGAAATAACAAGAGCTGGCACCTCTTTCTGACAAACTAGAAGATATTTTTGAAAGTGTTCTTCTGGAGGAGTGTCTTCACGGCGTGTATACTTAGTACAACTCAGATTTCTTTCAAACTGATTGTGTTGTTGCTATTTCGGTTTCCGGCCGTGCGAATGACTCAATGAGCTGGAGATTTTGTTGCCTGAACGATTTTCTCAATTGAAACTGGTTTCCATTCTTTGTTCCAGGCTTTTCTGAGACGTCTTTCCCCTTAAGCGTTTTTCTTTTTGCTTTACCCAATTTGGGACTCAGGATCTTTCATAAACGCTTTGCTTTTGTGCGCCTTTGACTCTGAGTCCTGGATAGCCTATTTCCATCAGCATTTGTTGAGTGATACTCTGGAATCTGCGGCCCTGCTGTATGCGGTATCCATCTGCGAAGTCATCTCCTCTCTGTTCTTCTAGCTCTGGCGCTTTTCCTTAGATGTTTCCTGCATATAGATTTATATCAGTGGCTGACTTATAGTTCACGTAAATGAAGAGAGACAGAAGAAAAGATTGACATGAAAGCAATTAAGTTCTAATGAATTCATAATCATGTCACCCATTATGACTTGACTCTTCGAAAAACGCAACATAATCATCTTTGGATACACAGGCGTACAATCATTAATTTCCCGTAAGGTGCGCGCCTAATATTGGGCTCACAGATCATGCCGAGGAATGCCTACGACGAATGGCTTCTGCGATTTGCATTGCAACGTCGAAGATTGCGATGTAAATAGTGGTATCGCAGCAATTGATGGACTCATTCGTCGCAAACCATAGATCGCAGGTTGCAGCTTTGCATGGTCGTAAATCGCATATCGCAAGGTCGCAAGGTTTTCGCTTTGTCACTTTGTGCTGCTTATGCGACATTGCGACGTGCGACGTCGCATATCGGCCGTCGGCGATTCTTTAGGTTTTCCCTTTTTGAACGCTTTTAATGCACGCGGTGCGATGAGTTCTCACGTCGCTCCCTTCCAGTGTATTTATGCGCTTTGGGAGAGCGCCTCTTTTTCTTTTGCGACGCGATATAGCTCTTAGGAAGTTAATACAAAAGATTTTTCAAACAAAAATATTTTTTTGGATTTTTGGTTAAGGGTCCCCCTTTGCTTGATGTTATTACTAATATCAAACAAAGAGGGGGTTGTTGGTGACCACAACAGAACATCAGGATACAAATTTTTTTGATGATTTGACCATCCAAGAGAAATTACCTCCAAAACCCTAGGAGAGGAAATGGACCTTACCAAGGCACAACTGAAGCATGAATAAGTTGTAAAATGATCCAATGGAACTTGACATGATGATAAAAACCATATGAATGATGATAGACTCAGCTGAACAGTGACATAGACTGACATTTGGGCAACTTTGAAAAGAGTGAAAGCAAACCCTAGACCTAATGCCTAGTGACCAAATTTTGCTTGAAGGCTCTTGAAATGACAAAATTTGACCTTGACACTCTGAGACCACTTTGTAAGAGCATATTTGATCACTGTAGGAAGGCTGGAAAGACTGACACTAACATGACTAACCAACCAAAGCACAGTCTTCGTGACCCAAGAAGCTGGACAGGGGGGTAGGACTATAAACACAAGCACTAGCAACTGGTACCAAAGAAGGGGATCGAGTCAGAAGCAGATGATTCAAGAGCAGAAATGGAGCAGATCCACCAGATAGCAAAACAGTGTGCTACAGACACCCGAGCTACGCAAGACTTGCTAGATGGACTTCGCACAAAGATCGCCGCACCAGTAGAGTGACTCGGGATGAGTCACGATGATTGTGTTGGGGGCCTATTGGGCAGCGGATCGCCCCACAACATTTTTTTTGGGCTTAAAGCCCGAGTTTTGGTCAACATCATATAAAGACTCCGCAAAGTACAGGTGTGGAGCGCGAAATTCTAGGATGAGTCATAGGGTTGTCCACCCTAAAATAATGTAATGTAAAGTTGTGTCGGCCTACCCATGGTCTGCGGATCATGGGATTGTATAAATAGAGTAAGGCTCTAAGTGTAAAGAAAGTTTTTGGGGAATAAGGAAGTAGATAGATGCGAAGACATGGTTAAAGAATAGAAGTGGATCTGAAGAGTATTGGGTCATAGTAGTAGGAAGAGGCTCTGTAGCTAAGTACGCAGAGGCCTAGTAGAGTCCACAACTGAGTGCGCAGACCCTTGAAACTGAGTGCGCAGGGTAGAGTTAGATCTGTACTTGAACTAAACTTGAAAAGATCATTAATAAAGATAAGTTGGATTCAGAATATCATGCCTCTGGTCGTGGATTTATATTTTTTGTGCATTGAGTGTTATCTATTTATTTATATGTGCGCACTTGATAAATACTTGTCTGAATGTTTATGTATGAAAATATTCTAAGTAATTAGTGAACAAAACCTAATTAAGGAAGACTTGGGTCGCATCCCTATCACCGCATATTAGACATCCCCAGGGTGCGGAAACCTGGTTCTAGTACCCTCCCATACTACTTCGGGTGAGAGTCCGCACTTCATGAACTATTGCTGAAAGGGCCAGTAGTACCGGGATTTGCTTGGCTAAATCACTTCTGAACCTGGGTTAGGCCCCACTAAGGCAGTGGGACAAGCGCAACTCCCTTGGTTGTCGACATGCACATGGAACTCCTTCTTCAAGTCTAGTAAAACTAGAATAGGTGTAGTTACCATGTTCTCTTTCATTACATCCAAGCTCTTCAGGCACTCTCTGTCCCATTGAAAAGTCACATCTTTCTTCAGAAATTTCTCCATCGGCATAGTTATATGAACATAGTCCTTTATAAACTTTCTGTAGTAGTTAGTGTGTCCTAGTGCCATGCGCTGTTGTCTTACTATTTTCGGTGCTGGCAGGTTCACAATAACTATGATCGTCGCGTGATACACCATTAATCCCTGTTTACAAACTACATGTCCCAAAAATCTACCATATGGTGAATAAAAGATGCACTTCTTCAAGTTCAATGAGATCTGGTACTGCCTACATGTATCCAACATCAACCTTAATCTTGCCACATGCTTCTTCAATAGCCCAAAGACTGTCCAATCGTCAAAGTATACTTCCAGAAACTTGTGTATATATTCTTTGAAGGCCACAACTATAAATTTGGAAAATATAGTAGGCACATTCTTTAATCTAAAAGGCATCACCATGTACTGGTAAGAGCCCCACTCTGTAGCAAAAGTCATTTTATGTCTATCTTCTGGCACAATTCTGATTTGATGGTATCCTGAAAAGCCATATGTGAAAGAATAGGCCTCCTGTCCTCCTACATTGTCCAATAATTCATCTGTAAATGGTGTAGGGAAGGGGTCATGTAGGCATGCATCATTCAATTTCCTTAAGTCAACACAAATTCTGATTTCCCCTTTTGCCTTCTTTTCCTGAACCACCATGGGACTTACCCATTCAGACTCTTCGATAGGTTTGATTATCCCAGTTGCTAACATTTTTTCTAATTCTTCTTTCACCTTCTCCTTGTATTTTGGATTCATTCTATAAGGTCTCTTCTTGATAGGCTTCACATCAGGCTTCAGAGGAATCCTCATAACTCCCAAATCCCCTACTATGCCCTTCATATATGAAAACTTAGTGGGGAACAACTCCTGATATTCATGCAAGAGATCTATTATCTTGCTGATTGTGTCTTCATCCCAGTAATATCCTATTGTTGTGTACTTCGGTTTAGTCTCTGACCATATATTCACCTTCTTCATATTGAATGGCTTTAATATATCAAGCATCTCTATCTTAGGTCCATTTACTTCACGATGACATTCTGATTCTTTGATGTCAATATTCCTAGGATCTTCATCCTCTTCCACAATGAGATTATAGTATTCCATTACATTATGTACCTATGCAACCCAATTAGGTTGCCAGATAACTGGAACTTCGTTCTAAAAAATCTTCTTCTTAACAATATTTAGAGCTGCATCTATATGTGGACAATCATCTTCAAATCTAAATGTCATTATAAATCCATCAACCAAATTTTCCCAGCTAACAGTACCATATTGAAGCTCTGTTTCCAGATACCGATTCTGAGGAATTGTCTCCAGGACATGGATGAAACCATGCACCCATTCAATTTCTTCCCAGATGCCATACAGAGCTGTATGTGATCTCTAGGATCAGTATGGCCATCATACTTATCTACGAGCTTTGTTTATACTTGACCAAACCTTACCCACATCAATATTCTACATTATTGTTAGTCTCCTATATTCTTCTTATGAGTACCCCACCATCTAGAAGGAGTAGCCCTTAGTGCTTGATCCAGAGCTAACAATCTCTAACATTCAGGTAACTGTCTTTCATAATCTCTAAAGAAAGTATTTACATTACCCAAACCATCATACAAAGGAAAATCACATACCTCATCTTTCATACAATGCACTGCTTTAGTGATCCTTGCACATCGCCTTGTAGACACTTTATGCAACCTGTTTTTCCAGTTCTCTAATTCCTCTTTTGAATCTGAAGAGTAGGAAATATTTTACTCCCTAGTTAGTTTTCCATCTGCAGTAGGGTTAATCAATTCTTCTTCTTTTGCTGTTATTTGATAAATGTTGTCGATGTCATCCACGCTGTACTCTTCTTTGATAGGTTTAGTATACCTCGCTCCCTTCGATGGATCTAATGGAACAATAACTCTCATATTGTTGTTCTCAAATATCATTTTCCTTTTCTTCAAGTTAATTATAGCCATGTTAGCAAATTCCCAATCCAATCCAAGCAATGCGGGGTAGGGATTACTATCGTCCACAATCTCAATCACTTCAAAGTCAGTGGTAGTGCACACTCCATCAATGTCTACTATGATACCTGACAATCTTTCTATAGGTAAAATCTTCTAATGATTCACCATTTTTAGCTAAATAGTTGAACATTGCAACTTTGGCTTACCCATCAATTCCCAAGTCTGCTTCGGTAAGACATTGGCATCAAATCCTAGATCCAAGATAACCTGATCCATGTCGTATTCTCCAATATGATCTGTAAGCCTCATTTCCTTTGCAGTCTTCTCCCTGTGTCTATGTAGGTTATTCACTATGCACATATCACTCTACGGTACCTCTTTAGAAGCACAAGAGTCTGTCAATTACTACAATTCCTCTACGACCTTATGATTTCTCAACAACTTCATGCAAGTCTACAGAAAAGACTTCAAGATATCCGGATCCACATCTTATTTCACAACCAGTACTATCTCGCAATTATCAATCTGAGTCATCTCCACGTTAAAGGTCGAGGACCCACCATCCATAAAGCTTCACCTCACCTCCATGAACACATGTTTTTCCTTTTTAATATCAAAGGCAAGAGCCTTTTCAATACTTTTCCTTATTCATGTAGCTTTAGCTTCATTTTTCCCTTCCGCTTTATCATCTCTATTCACAACTCCACTTCTCGTTACAATACTGATGTGTGGTTCATCCTCCCTCGGCTCAACGATCATCATTTGAATATTTGCTATAGGTTTCTAGTTTATTTTCTCCCACATCTTCACAATAAGGATGGGGCATTCTTCTATCACATGATCAAAAGAATTACAGTAGTTGCAGGTTGTCATAGGGTTATGACAGTCTCTTGCAAAGTGTCTTGCCTGTCCACAGTTATAATAGATAATCTGGCCACATCCTCAACTAGCTCCTCATCCTCATCCTTGAAAGCTTCCATAACCAACATTATGGTCTTGCTCCTCATGTGTATGTACTTCATCTTGTAGTCTATAAGCATCAATGTTACACTCCATCATCAAGTCATAACTTCGACAATTTTTCTCGTCATGACCTACTGACCTACAAAAGTTGCAAAACAACTGCTTCAAAGTCTATACATACTTTTGTAATAGGTAGCAATCTTCAGAGTGATGTTGGCCTGTTGTTCTACAAATATCGCACTACAAACCTGTGTTTACTGGATTAGGTGCTCCACTTGCCAAATAATCTCTGAACACAGGGAATTAATTCTTATAGTGACCCTTTTCTTTGCATTTTGTACACCATACTTCTGATCTAGTCTCTTTACCTTTCTTGAGATCTTGAATTTCCAAGATCAAATTGGCTAGTTGATTCTGTATCTGTTGTACTCTTGCATGAGTATCCCCAACCAGCGAAGCTTCTAGCTTCATCACAATCTCCAATGCTTCATCTTGAGTCATGATCTTCTGCTGTTGTTGTCTTGATGGGCCTTGACCCAGGTTCAACGTTAGTCAGCTAAGCAAATCCATACACTATTGGCCCTTTCGACATCATCCCACGGAGCGTGGACTGAAGTCTCACCCAAAGCAGTATGGGGGGATGCAGGAACCAAGTTTTCGCACCTTGAGATGGTCATGATGTTGATCTATACCTATTGATCATGCCTTCGTGCAGATTGATAAGCCTTTAGGGCTTATTGATGTTCCTTCTCTTCTGTCCTTCAGTACCTCCGTGAAGGTACTCGACTGATCTTCGTGCAGCCCTAAACTGAGGTCCAGGCACTTACGCGCCTCTGTGACTATGTTATTGTATAAGTTCCCAAGTTATCTTAAGTGTTACCTAATCTACCATGCATTTACAATTACCTTCGCATAATCCTTTACTCTTGCTTGCATTCAATTAACAGATATAATCAAATATATTCGCGCATCAAATAAACATTATAATGTAAACCTAGATCATAACATAATTTAATAATATGCATTAATCAAAGAAAAAATACACAAGATTGCAGAGTAATTCTCTTTATTGATATCTCAAGTTTAGTACAGACTCTATCCGCCCTGCGCACATAGATGAAGGGGTCCGTGCACTCAGCTACGAACTTCCACCCTAGGCCTCTGTACACTCAGCTGTAGAGCCTCTACCTACGCTAAGACTCGAGAACACTTAGAACTTCTTACCCCAAAATCCTTCTTCCATTACTTACTACTCCCCTCTTAGACTCTTCTAAGACTCCCTTTTTATACAATCCCATGGTCTGCAGACCATGGGTAGATCTTTATAGCTGACATGAGACTTCACAAAACAAGGGCAGATAACCCTTTGACCTCTTCACGCTCCGTGACCACAAAATGTGGAGGTTTTACATTTTTATTACAAAATTTGGGCCTTCTACCCCACAACATGGGCTTTTAGCCCCAAAACTGGCTCTTGGGGGAACCCGTTCCCAACAAGCCCCCAACACAAACATGGTGACTCACCCTCGAGTCACTTCGTGGGCGTGGAGATCTTGGCATGAAGACCCCTTGGCTCAACCTGTACGACTGCTACCATAGTGGTGGACTGCGCGACCGCCTGCTTGATTTCCTCAACCAACTACTCTGTTGCTCGCCCTACACTGTTAGCCTGCAGCTTTTGCTGAGTCTCCTATAGACTAGCCAAATTTCCTTCAATGGAGGCCGAGATCAAGTAGGCCTCGTCCAACCAAGGCTTCAAAAATGCCTTTAGCACTGCCACTTTGTATTGAGTTGCATCTACCAGCTCCTTTAGTTCCTTGGCCTCCTGCAGCTTTGCAAGTCTCTGTGTGAATGAAACAATATGTGCTGTTCCTTTTACCTCATCGTAGTGCTATTGTAGCTCTCATGCCTTTGTTTCCAGCCTTTGCATAATAGGGTCTTCTTGTAAGCTAGTTAGTACTTTGAACGATTGTTCAAAAAGAATTGTATAGTTTACCACTGTGCTTTCTACTGCTGCTATTTCCTTTGTTATAGCAATCATGCACTGCTCCTTGAATTTCAATGGAGTTGAAGGCTGGGCCCTCAACTGCAATTCTACAATTTGGAGGTTCAGCTCCAACTGAACCTTTGCCAACTCTGTGCAGGCGTCGTGCACCCCTATAGTGAGTTTGCGAATGCGCACATCCACTAGCTCATCTGTAGGAATGGCCAACTCCGGGACCATTCGACATGCTTCCTCCATGGCTTGAACTATGCACTTGTTCTTATCGGTCATGTCGTTTATAGTGGCGATGGAAGAATCTTGCTGTACGACCATCTGAGCATTGTTAATGATCTACTCACTGATCACTTGCAAAGTGTGCTATTCATGGGCCCTCAACTCTGCGATCACCCCATCCTGTAGCAGGTGGAGTTCCTCGCTAGGAAGCGCTACCAAGTTTAGCTCTATTCCCTTGAGTGCACTGATAGCGGGCCTATTAGCTTTAGTTTCTATTGTTAGTGCTCCATCTGGCAGCACTATGGCATTGGAGTCCTTCGCACGCAACATTTCGACGGCTTATGAAGTACCAATGGCCAAACTGGTGGATGCCGTGCTGGTCTGTGTTGCCTGAATCTGCAACTTTTGCATATTTTCCTGAATAGCCCCCAACACCTACTATTGCTGCTGCTCAAACTGATGTAGCAGTTCCATGGTGACATCCTACATTGTATCCCCAGTGTTGTTCAGATCTCCCTCTGTTAGGGTGATCGGGTCCATGGACGTCTTGCTGGCCTTGGATTTCTTCCTCGGCCCTACATTTTCTTGTCCCCTTGGACACTTGATATGGAACGGAGGTGTATGCGGGTCTGCTCCTCCCTGTTCTGTCAGATTATCCTCTTCTTCCTCTTCTTCTAAGGAGGGTGACTTCTCTTTGTTGGAGCTGCGCTCCTCTCCTCCTGTCTATCCACTTGTCTCTTGTGTGGTAGTACAGTCTACCCTAGCCTTATCCTCAACCTCCTTCCTTCTTTTCTCAGCCAGTTGCTCCATCTTGAGCTTGGCTTCATCCTTCTTCCGTTGTGTGGCTGTCTTGCTGGATCTCACTGTTAAATCTGAGGCAGTGTGCCATTCTTCTGGCCAACTATCAATAACCGCTTGAATTGTATCGTTCATAGCTAAGTAGGGCAAGTCATGCCACTTATGCTCGAGGTCCTTTCGCACCCTTATGGATACATGGTGGAAATCAACCTTAAACTCCATGTACAGCTGCAATTTATCAAAGACAATAGGTGACAACTGCGGCTTGCAGTTGATGGCCATGTGCATGTTCATCTCCATCAAGATCCAAAAGATCTTGATATCCTTGATCCACTGAGGATCCTTAGTCGCCCATAGCGAAGCATACTTCACGGCCTCAGGCAGGTCTGGCACGACTGAGGGAAATTGGCTATCTTTGGGTAGCTCCCAGGCTACTAGCACGATGGACAGTAAGAGCCACGCATAGTGGAAGGTCTTGTTGAGATCCTGCACCTCGCAGTAGTTCGCAAGGAACTCACCACAGAGGTAGCGTGCCTAATTAAATTGAACCCCCTCCACGCATTAGGCCGCTAGAGCTACGACGAGCACTGGTACTTCATCAGAGTGACACTTCCGCATGACCTTCCCTGCCAATATTTGTGTGGCCACTTTGACCGCAGGGTCGGAAATACTTGTAATCGCATAGCCGCGCGACTTCTTTACTAATCCAAACTTCTTCTTCATGGCCTCCGCAAGGGCCAGTTCGCCTGCCTTTCCACCAAACATCATAGCCAAATTCTCCCCTGAATATGGCAACCTTGTGATTCTGTGGATTAGTCTATCAGTTATGGGTATTGGCTCCTCCAGCCACAAACATCCATCATGTACCAAGAACAACAACTGCTTGATTACCAACAAGGTAATGGGTGTGCGATTGTAGTGCAGCACCCATAGCAGGTTGAGCATGCCTGCCTTATCTACTCCTTTGAGCCACTTCCATGGTTCCAACGTAGTCACCCCCATGGTCTTATGAAGGACGTGGTGCATCAGCTAGTCTGTCGACAAGTGAGGGAATCACTCGATGTTAGCTAAGTCCCAATCCTCCAATTTCAACATTGGAATCTGCACCAGGCGTGGTCCTTCAAAAACAATCTTGTCTGGTAGCAGAGGTCTGTACAAGGTGACCTTGATTTCGTCAATGTCCTTAGGCACCTTGTCCTTGCCCCTACGTGGAGGGACGTACTCAGGAAATTTAGTAATGGGTTCAGACCCCTCAAATTCAACATCCTTCATGTCGATCTCAAGATCCTCATCGTCCATTGGGATATCCCCAATTTCTTCCTCCTCCGGTTCCAGGTTAATGGTTTTTCCCTTTTCCTAAGTGGTGGGCTTGTCCTTCGGCAGGTTTCTCCTAAGTGACGCGTGCATCAGTGGTGTCACGACCTACTTTCCTTTCTTGCCTTTCATGCCTTCTTGGGTCTGGGTAGGCCTTGGTCTAGGTGACCGTGGCGACTTGGGTATCTTTGCAACCTCTAGAGTAGTTCCCTCTGCTTCCATAGAAACCTCTAGCATAGCCCCTTCAGCTGTCACTACTTCCCCAATATCTACGGTTTCTGCTGGTGTCGACATGATGCTATCCAATAGTTCTTGTGTCTCCTTTGGTAATTGCTCAAATGTTGAACTTGCTATCAGAGCTTCAAAGAATTCACAGTTCATATGCGTCGGAGATCTCAACAACTCAATGCTCAAAATTCCAAAATTCTCAAAATGCTCAAATTGGACCGTTCCCCTCAAAATCAGTTCATTAATGCTAGATTAGCGGTAGATTTTCAATGGTCTCGCCCATAGATTTCATCTTAAATGCTGCCCCTGCTCCATTTGGCCGTTTTTTCGTCATCAAATCATGAACAGTGACTTTAACAGTCACTTTTCGGCTGACCTGCATGGTTTTATCCCAGGTAGCGCAGCCTTCTACGTGCTCGTGTGGTTCCTGTGACATTTCCTCATTCTGCGTAGTTTCTTCATCGTACAGTTCCCCAACCCGGGTAGTGTAGTTTATAGTCCCGCACCTCCTTTCAGCTGCTTGGAGTGCTAAGATTGTGCTTCCTTGATATAGTCATCTATCCGGATCACCAGTGTATGGCTTCAATCGACTACCATTCACCTTTCTGGGGAAAGGCTCCCCATTTAACTTAACCAATTAAACTGCTCCACCATTGGTAATCTCTTTGATGACATAGGGCCCTAGCCGGTGCATCCTAAATTTTCGTGGAAATTTATCAAACTTGCTATCATACAGCAAAACCAGATTATTTACCTGGAAGGTGCGCAGTTTAATGTGCCGATCATGCCATGCATTTTCATGCTCCTTTTGAACTTGTTGATGAAATCCAGCTAGAAATCGGTCCTCCTCAAGCTCTGCTAGCTGCGCGAGCCTTTCTTCCAAGGCTCTGCGGTCCGCCATTCCTATGAGTGCCACTATGCATAGACTAGGTACAATGTATTCCATTGGCATCACAACTTCTATGCCATACACAAGTCTGAAAGGCGTTTGCCCAGTCAACTTCTTGCAAGTCGTTCTGTAGGCCCATAGCACTACTGGTATGCGCATATCCCAGTCACTTCTCTGAGCATTGCAGACCTTTGTTAGTGCATTCTCCAGTATTTTATTGAATGCTTCCACCATCAAATTGGTCTGTGGGTGATAAGGTGTGCTCTTCTGATGATGCACCTGAAATTCTTCCCTAAACGCGCTGATTGTTTCATTAAGGAAGTGCGTACCACAATCGCTTATCAAGATTTTTAGATAGTCAAATATCTTCAATACGTATTAAAAAAGAAACTTCACTGCTATCGCACCGGTACAGTCCTTCATAGGCTGCGCCTCTGCCCATTTGGTCAAGTACTCTATCGTGGTGATAATGTACCGCACACCTGTTTTCTTTCCCGGAGGCTGAATTGGTCCCACAAAGTCAATCGCCCATTTCTCAAATGGTTGTAATGTCACCTGCGGTGTCAATGATAGTTCATCCCTTTATGATGGCCTTCCAGTCCTTTGACATGTGTCATAGGCCCTACAATATGCTTTCGCGTCCTTATGCAGAGTTGGCCACCACAATCCAGCACACAGAACCTTTTGCACTGTCACTTTTCCTGCATAATGTCCCCCTGCAACTCCTCCATGAGCCTCTGCGAGGATGCTTCTTTTCTCAAAGTTAGGTACATAGCATCGCAATATTTCATCAGACCCCATTTTGTACAAATGTCCTGCAATGACGGAGAAGTTTGCTATGCGCACTACTAACTCCTTCTTCCGCTGGCTTGTATACCCTTTTGGAGCAGTCCCCATTGTCAGGAATTGTATGATATCTTCAAAGTGACTGTCGGCGATGTGTACTGCAAAGAGCTATGTGTCAGGTAGTCCTTGCTCCAAATTCGTGGGCTCCACTTCCGTTTCGATGCACGACAGATGATCTGGTCCTGCGTTCAATCATTTAGGCTTCACAATAACTTCAAAATCATACTCCTGGAATAATAACAACCATCTGCATATCTTCCCCCCCAACACAGGCTTATTAACCAGGTATTTTAATGCAGAATGATCCGTATACATCTTAAATGTTCAACCAGCAAATAGTGTCTGAACTTTTGAAGTGCGTATACCATGGCTAGTCCTTCATGCTCTGTAGTGGAATAGTTCTTCTTAGCCTTGTACAACTTCCTGCTCACGAAAGCTATAGGATGGTCCAATTCCCCCTCGTTCGCCTGTGTCAGCATGGCCCCCAATGCGATACATGAGGCATCCATGTGCACATGAAATTTCTTCTTCGAGTCTAGAAAGACTAAGATCGACGCAGCGATCTTTTTCTCTTTTAGCACGTCGAAGCTCTTCTGGCATTCATCACTCAAACATAATGTAGCATCTTTTTGCAACAACTTCTCCATGGGCGTGGTGATCTGGGCATAACTCTTGATGGACTTCCTATAGTATCCAGTATGCCCCAGGGTCGAGCGCAGTTGTTTCACATTCTTTGGCACCTCCAAGTTAATTATCATTGTGACCTTCGTAGGGTCTATCATCAATCCTTGTCTGGACGCCACATGCCCTAACAGGATCCCAAAAGGGACACAAAATAGAAACTTCTTCAGATTGAGCACGATCTAGTACCTTCAACACGTATCTAACATTAAGTGCAGACTTTCCACATGATGCTTGACCAATCCAAACACTGTCCAATCGTCAAAGTACACCTCCAGGAACTTATGAATGAAGTCTTTGAATGCCACAATGACTACGTGCGAAAATATTGCTAGCGCATTCTTTAGCCCAAAAGGAATTACAGTATACTGAAAACATCCCCATTCTGTCACAAAGGTCATCTTGCTTCTATCTTCAGGTGTGATTTTGATCTGATGATACCCAAAGAACCCATCAGTGAAAGAGTATGCTTCTTGGCCGCCTACATTATCCAGGACTTCATCAGTGAATGGGGTCGGGAAGGGGTCATGCATGCAAGCATCATTCAGCTTCCGGAGATCCATGCATATCCTTATTTCTTCTTTCTATTTCTTTTCCTGAACCACTATCAGGATTACCCAATCAGACTCTTCTACTAGTTCAATAATTCCTGCCACGAGCATCTTATCCAACTCAACGCGAACCCTTTCCTTATACCTAAGATTAAGGTGGTAAGGTCTTTGTTTTACAGGCTTCACGTCCAGTTTCAAGTGATCTTCATGACACCCAGGTCTCTATTATCCCTTTTAGATAAGAAAACTTTGTGGGGAACAAATCCTGATATTCACGGAGGAGTTTAGTGACCTTTTCTACTGTCGCATCATCCTAATAGTCCCCAATCTTTGCAAATTTTGGTTCCACCTCTGTGCCAATGTTGACCTGCCTAGTTTTCAATGACGCAGTTATGTCAGGATCCTCTATCTGCGGACCTTCAACCTTGCAGTGACCTTCTATTTCCGAAATATTAACTTTTCAGGGATCCTTGTCTTCTTCTTCAACGGCCACATTATAGCATTCTAGTGCATGACTCAACTGAGTAGTCCAATCAGGTTGGATCAGGTCCAAAGGATCTTGTGGGATCCTAAAGATCGCTGCCTTAACCTCTTGTAGCGCTGTGTCAATACAGTTAAATCCATCCTTAAAGTTGAATGTCATTAAAAATCCCTAGTGCAGGATGTCCCATTCCATCATGCAATGGCAGAGCTTGGTTTCCAAGTACCAATTCATTGGTATGACGCACAGGGTATGACAAAAAAGATGCACCCATTCAGGCTAGGGCTCCGCGCCATAAGCCTTATTCCATTTAGCCAAGTGATTGCGTGGGTCATCTCATCCATCATATTTATCTGTTATCCACACTTTTGGCTACCCAAAACTTATTCGCATCATCCTCCTATAGTCGTGCCAATCACTAAAACTATCCTTGTGCGTACCCCACCATCTTGGAGGTGTAGCATGCAGTACCTAGTCCAAGGCCTAAAAGCGATGTTTCTCTAGTACTTCTCCTTCAAATGCATCCAAGAAGAAATCAACATCAGTTAGCCCATCATAATGAGGCAGATTCCCGACTTCGAATGACACATAGCACAACGATTTGGTCATCATATTACAATGCAGTGTCGAGACTTCATGCAACTAGTTCTACCAATGATCCAATTCTTCATATGAATCTAATGTGTAGGAGCTTTCATGATCCCATGCAATGCATTTTTCCGCTATCGAATTCACCCAATCCTAGTCTCGCACCGCTATCTTGTAAATTTGGTCCAGATAGTCATCGCTTTCATAATATCAGACTGGTTCTGTATAGCGTCATCCCTCCGCAAGATCCAGTGGCACCACTACGTGGAGTGACTTGTTTTCAAATATCATCTTCCACTTCTTCAGGTTGATTACCCCATTCATGTCAGTGGCCCAATCGATTCCAAGGAGCGCAGGGTAGGGATTGCTATCATCCACAATCTCTATTACCTCAAAATCCGCTAGCACACCTGCACCCTCAATATCAACTGTGACCCCTTGTAGCCTCTCCTTTGGGATAATTTTGTGCTGATTCACCATCCTTAACTGTATCGGAGACCACTAGAGTGCAGGTCTCCCCATTCTTTCCCAGGTCTATTTTGGCAAAACATTCGCGTCAGACCCCAGATCCAGGATAACTTGGTCCATCTCGTATTCCCCTATCTGCGCGGAGAGTCTCATCTCCCACCCAATCCTTTCCTTGTGCTTTCCAAGCTTCCTAACCATGTGTGG
This sequence comes from Pinus tabuliformis, assembly GCA_031772625.1. Taxonomy (NCBI): domain Eukaryota; kingdom Viridiplantae; phylum Streptophyta; class Pinopsida; order Pinales; family Pinaceae; genus Pinus; species Pinus tabuliformis. The sequence continues at coordinate 1,704,352,372 of CM062819.1, forward strand.
TTCACTAGTAGTGCTATGCTTACCAGCGCACCAATTGATAATTTCTTGCAGACCCTTCACAACCTTACTGTCACGGAGCAACTTCATGCAGATCTCCAAGAACATAGTAAGCATGGACGGGTCCATTTCTTCAACTGGTTTCTCCTGACTTCTAGAGGTAGAGGCCTTAGCAAAGCTTTTCTTTGCTTCCCTAAAGGTTTCTTTTGCGTGCTCCAAATCAAATCTAGTCTCCTTCTCTGGTGCTTTGCGGACCCATACACCTTCTACAGGCTACTTCCCTTTATCCTCTCCAGTCATAGTTCCACTCCACAACATAATTTTTACCCTAGGGTCTTCCTCGCAAGGCTCAGCCCTCATCATTTGGAGGTTTTATGTCAGCTGCGGAGGCTGCACCCCCTTTTCACAAATCTTAGCCAACAATATTGGGCCATCCTCAGTCGCATGGTCAAACTAAGTACAATAGCGGCATGACAATCTTATCGGATTCGGACAGTCCCTCACGTAGTGTCTTGGGTCTCCACAATTGTAACAAATCAGCTGTCTTTGGCCTCTCCCAAGCCATCCTCCACCTTGGCCTCGACCGCGCCCCTAATATTCACTTCGTGTTCCCCCAACGCATTGGTCTAGAGGCTGCGTTTCCGTCTGCATTCTGTATGTGGGTGTCCTATCCATCATCAATTCGTAACTTTGAAAATTGCACTCATCATGGCCTACTGATTGATAGAAATTGCATAACAGTTGTTGTGGTGTTTGTACAAATTTCTGTAGCAAATGGCAATTATCAGTCGTATGTTTCCCTACTACCTAACATATAGCACACTATAGCCAATGCCCTATACTTGGCCCTGCTGCGGCCTCCGATTGTAGAGGCATTGGTCCTCCTACTGCAATGTAGTTCAAGAAAACTGGGCAGTGATCCTTGTCATGACCTTGACCCTTGCATTTTATGCACCAAACTTCTTCGCGTGCCTCCAACCAAGCAATTATGTTCTGCTTCAGACTTTGCATTTCGAGACAAAGGTTTTGAAATTGTGCATGAATCTGCTGAACCCCCAGATTTGGATCTTGCATCAATGTTTTGTGCAGTCTCATTGCAATCTCCAAGGCTTTTTTCTGAGTCATAATCTTCTGTTGTGACAACACAACCCTCAGGTGAGGCAGGAACGAAGCCACGAACCACTCACGGTGCTGCCCATCCGTTAAATTCATATTGGCTTCGTGGATTTTACACTTCAATCTATGATCTAACTCCAAAGGGTTCTCCCCTGGTTTCATCGCGATTTCCCTGAATCTCACAATCGATTGTGTTTCAGATTTAGACCTACTAAATTCTTTATTCAGTGCGGTCTGGATCTTTGCCAGCATAGCTACCTAATTGTCATTAGAGTACTTGATGTACCAGGTTAGTGCACGATCCTGCAAAGCACTAACCAACATCGCCTTCTTCATGTGATCATCTGCAATGCCCTAAGCTTCCCATACAACCTTTATGACAAACCAAAATTGGTCTGGGTCCTCATTCCCTATGCCCTTGAATATAGGTAGTTTTATGGAGTTCACCATATTAAACAATGGAGGTGGTGGTGGTGTGGGTGATGGGGTGAGCGGTGGAGGTGAGGATGAAGGTGGTGTGGATGGATGTGATGAGGGTGAAGGCGGTGTATTTATTCACGAGAACCCTCGTCTTATCAACTAACTAGTGCTCAGGGGAGAAATCTGTGGTGTCCCTTCGTCATCACTTAAAGGGAGTCTGATCGGTGGGCTATACTCAAGACCTTTTCTTCCTTCATCCCTGAAAGGTTTTCTGCTTCGTGTAGCTCCAAACATCAAGGTAACTACATAACCTAGTGTTCACACAAGAGCTATTAATCCAAGTATTTAGTGATTTTAAATACTTACCTCGTGGTCCTTTGAGGAAGAGGCACTCTGCTTCACTGTAATTGACAGAGGTATCAATCGCGAACTCGGTCACAAATTCTCCTAGGATGCGGTCAAGCCAATGGTCGACAACGTGCGTGATATTATCTTCAGAAGCTTATAATCTCCGTACTAGCTCCAGTGTCTAAACAATCGTCTTGTTAAGCCTCCACCTTCCTTGACTGTATGCCAACTTCATGATCCACTCGTATAACTCAACCGGGAAGGAACAGAAGAAGATTTCATGTATTTTTGTGTACAGGTATCTATCCAACCACTGTTCTTTCATCAATTGTACGTTCTTGTTTTCTTGCGTCGCAAATTCGTGTATCTTTCTATCCAAACAGGTTTCAATTTCTTTCTTAGTTGGATTCCAATGATACGACATCACACATCTCTCATGCAGATCTCGGTCCCAACAACAGAACCATTTGTTGGCTTGATGGGCCCTGACCCAGGTTCAACGTTAGTCAGCCAAGAAAATCCCTACACTACTGGCCCTTTCGAAATCAACCCATGTGTTAACACCCAAGTTGTTCCCTTTGACTCCTGAGGGAATACGGCCGGGGTAACCACTAACCAAGCTTTGGATTACAGGTTCTAGCCTACCTGTAATCATAGAGGGCTCTCTCTTTTTAGATTTAACTTTGTTTTTTGAAGGTTTTAGGCTAGTTATGAGGTGAGAGTTTTGTTTGAATTTTTGGTCATCAGCTATTGTTCAAAGAAGGGCATGCAAGTATTAAAGAGAGTTCAGTCCATTGGGCATGTGGAGTCCAGAAATGAATAGCACTTGAAATTTGTGATAAAGAGAGGTTCACTGCAAGGCTAGATGGGTATTCGTGATACAAACTTTGATTTTTAGAAAAGAAACAATATAGATTACACTAGTAAAGGCAGTCAAGAGTTCTTTCACAGTGCAACAGAGAATAAGGGACAAATCCTAATCAGCAGCAAGAGAGAATTACTGAATAAAGACTTATCATGTGATTAGAGCAAATAGGAGCATTTAAGAATTCCATAGTTGCAGCTAACCCTGGAGAAAACATATTTAGTAGTAAAGATTGAGTTTAGGGTGTTTTTAATTAACAAATCCTGAACTATTCTTTTTCTTTTCTACCAAGATTAATCACCATACATCACAGATAGATTATGCAAGAAATGAAACACAAATACAGTTAGAAAACACTTATTGTATCACGCCATAACACGAGAATCCTGCAGCAGTCAATAGTTTCATCACAGCATGTCCAAGCCAAACCGATTTTTTGGAAACCAACAGCTCTTTTGCATTATATCTCTCAGAGGATATACAGCCGAGTTCTCTTGAACAACTAAGCAACAACAACCCCCAATAAGCTATGCGGGGGTGCATATATACAAAATATCACAAAAATATCTCAACAATGAGTTATTGCACAATAACTGCTCTTACCAACTTTCTAAGATATTTGTTACAATATTAAAGCTACTTAAATAAATATACAACAGCTGTTTGTTGTTTGTCAGAAATTCTTGACTTTTGGGCTTATGGGCCAGCCGAGCTCCTTTGCGGTGATTCCGATTGTCTTTGCCTTTATGCTGCCGCGTCAGGGCACTGCTGTATTCGGACAGCTCATTTGTGATGCTTAAGCTGTGCATAGCCACTGTCCACCTCATCCAACTGTTTTCTTGTTGCTGTGAATAAACTTTTAGACCAAAATTTTAAACTTGATTTAAAGCAAAGTTTTAATCATATTCGTCCACCACTCTTCAGTGGGCATTTGATGTCTCTGCATCTTGATTAAGGTCTCATCTGCCTCTGTATACTTATAATAATTAGGGGGCACTTCAAAAAGGTGCTTAATTTCATGTTCAATGAAGAATAAATTCTCTAATTTATCATAAATCTCTTGCCCTGATGGTGGCCCAGCTCCTTCTGGACTGCTTGCTGTAGCTGTCAACTGATTGGCTGCATAATTGTTGACCCTTTTAGCATACTGCTCATGGGACAACAGTCTTCCTGCACTGGTCACTAGGCTGGGAAGCCCTCTGCCATGCAATGCTGTGATTTTGGTGGCAAAAGCATTGACCTCTACTTGAATATCCTGGCACTTTCTTTCTAATGTCTGCACATAGTTCCTGAGGGTAAGCACCCTTTTGATTAACAAAATTGTATCAGTCCTATCCCTGATACCCATTGTTGCCAATTGAAGGCTAGTTCTGTTATTCAGGACATTGATCATCCTGGTAGCAATATCAGGCATACTTCCCAGAGAGGCTCTGGCCCTTTGATTTTCAGCATGAGCCCTGTTCAGCAGATCCATTTTCTCATGAATTGTCTCTATGTATTGCCACTGATCTGTGATTGACTGGCCAATCTTAGCCCATAGGATCTTCTTGACCTCAGTTATGACCCTGCTCATGGTTAGCTCCTTTTCAAGCTCTTTGATCCTTCTTTCTAGTGCCCTAACTTCCCTGGTCCTTTCTGCCACTTGCTGCTTAGATTTGTCATATTTCTCCTCCAGCTGGGTCAGTTTTTCTTTAGCATCCTTCAGCTCAATCATCTGTGTTTCAAGAGCCTACAGATCCTTCATCATATCTTGCATGCTAAGGCCAGACACTTGTTTTGCTGCAGTTTCTTTTTCTGCGGCCTGAGGTTCAACAATTGAGGCACTTGCTTCTGCTGTTTGTACCAGGTGAGGACTTATAATTTGAGGAGGCTCCTCAAGATTTTTTACTGGCTGAGAGGGCTGAGGGATTTACTCTCCTTCTTTTTGTTTCAGGGTTGTCTCTAATGCACCCTCTGTTTCTACCAATCGTTTGTGTAAGGTCAACAGCATGGCCACTACATCTTGATCCTTTCTCTGCTGAGAAACATCTTCTGTTTGGGGGTGAAGGGTTGCTGGAAGTTTGACCATCTTCCTCAAAGCAGATATATCTTCGTCTTTTTTCTTCATTAGCGCCTGCACAGCTTTGGGATCACTTGGGTCATGCCCAAGCTCTATGATGATATCTTCCAAAGACTTAATCCTGTTGTCTTTGGCTTGAGAAGAAGCTTTCTCCAATTCTAGTTGGGCAGTAGTATTATGGAGAGAATTCTGCAGTTTGTGTGCTAGAAGTGTTTTATCTGCAAGAGTAGAGTAGACCATCTCACCCGTTTGCTTATGTAGCTCTATTTGATCCATTGGGTGGATGTCTTTTGCAAACACTTCTAGGTTGGTTCTGATGTAATCTGCAGCTGACTGTGGCTGCAGCATGGTAGGCATGAAATGGCTCATAGTCATCTTCCCCTCTGTAATGTCATATGCTGACATGAGCCTCTGTTGATTGGTGGGAGCCATTTTGAGCAAATGATTGTAAAGCTGGAATCTGACTGGCACATTCCTAGCTTTTATATCCATAAATTGCTTTTTGATTCCAGACTTTGCCTTCTTTTGCTGGCTTGAGGAGCTGACCTCTCCTCCAAGTGGTCTCTCTTGTTCCTGCTGGGAAGAATTGGCTGATGCTTCAGTACTAGGGGGGCCCATACCCATGGATGGTCCAATAGGCATCTCTTCTTCAGAGAAAGGGTTTAGCCTTTGCCTTTTCTCCCCTTGTTGACTTGTTGATGTAGTAAGGGGAGTTTCTTGCTTTCTGTCCCTCTTCCTGGCTCTCTCTTCATTTATCGGGGTTTGGAGCACCGAGGTCTCCACTGCTGTTTCCTGCCTTGAAGGCACACTTTCTTGAACCTGTTGCTCTATGGGTGCAGGGGCCTCAGCCATTTCTTCTTGCTATTCTATTTGTTCTTTCTGTTGTTCTGCTGTTGGGGGTGTCTGCTCCTGCTCTATTTCTTTCCCCTTATCTGTGCTAGCTGCTAGAGTAGTGGTTTGAGTTGCTTGCTGGGGAGCTGTAGAAGATGAGGCAGTTGCTCCAACTTGAGTATGAGGAAGAGAAAAAACCTGTCCACAATATTCCAAGTCAGCTTCCTTCTCAAGTTTCTTTGCTGCTTTTTGTGCTATTTCCTCTTTAGAATTTGCCTCTTCTAGGGTGCCCTCTTTCCATTCTAATTGATTGGCATATTTTTCAATATGTGGTAACCTGAGATGATCATAGCTAGCCAATCTATATTTGACCCTTCTAAGACTAATGAAGTGATTGGGGTCATAGGGTAACCAGAGGAAACTGGTTTGCAACTCGAGGCACTTCAGGATCTTATCTGCTTCTTGCCATGCCTCTTCCCTTTTATTATAAATAAATGGGCCTAGCTGGTTTTTGACTTTGAGCTGTGCCTTTTTATTTTTGCTGTGGAAATGGATCATGTCTGCATTTCCAAACTGTCTGAAATATTCTAAGGCAAAAAGTCTCATAGGGACATATCTTGGTAGCCTGTATGGGGCTAACTCACAACCATAAATCCTGATCATTGTATGGTGTTGGTAGAAGTACCAATCCCCAATGCTGTAGGCCTTTGAGAGCTGGAGGATTCTTTGCATCTCATCTGTCAATCTCGGAGGAGGAGAACTCAACAGCAAGGACATGGCTGGATGGATGAAAAGGTCTATGAATTCACAGTAGCTATATGGTGAAAAAGATGTCTCATGAAAGATTGAAGACCAAAATACCACAGACCTTTGGTTCCCCTGGGCATCAAACTTCTTGAGAGTAACAGGGAAGCTGTCGGGCTGATTAAATAGGAACAAGTGATAGATGTAAGAAGTGTATCTAAACACCCTTTCCCTCTCTAAATTCATCAATTGCTCGTGAATTTTGTTGGCAATGAATGTAGCATAATCATAGTGAACTGAAAGAGGCTTTCCAGGGGAGAAAACAGACATCATAACCAGAATGGTTTCATCAACATACTCAGTTGAATTGTAACCCAGGATATAACTGATCATATCCACAAGAATCCTGCCCAACTCATTGAGATATACATGTGAGATAGGAGGAGACCTCTCAGTTTGAGAGCCTGATTGAATGAATCGTTGATTAATCTTTGTGATTTGAGCACTGGACAGTTTGCCTCCTTGGTCTATCAAGTGCATCATGGATAGAGGAGTCAATGGCTTGCAGTATGGAAGTGCAGCATTTGATTTATAGCCTCAGGGTTGACATAGAACAAGACTGAGCCTGAGGGACTGAGGAAAGCTCTATGATTTGGATTGTAGTTGGCACTGCATTGATGGATTAAATCTGGGAGGACATTGACTTGAGGAAGTTTGAAAATGGGCAAATAGGAGTCCCAAATCCCTAGAATATCAGTTCCATTGAGATGTCTGGCTTTTAGCTCATTGATTAGATGAATATGGTATCTACTGTGAGCTGGGATTACCTCTATCATCTGGTAGTCTTTATCAGCTAGGGGCAGCCATTCTAGCTCTCTGTGTGGGGCATTTAAAGGTGCAACGCTTAGAGCTACTGGTGTCTCCATGTCTTTGGTGCTCTTCAAGCAGAATTTCACTTAGGAGTGTGAGCAAATGCGACCTTGCGCGGCGAATTGAGGTAAAAAGGATCTATAGCGAAAACAGGGTAGTTCTGGTGTAAAAGGGGCACAATTGGTCACTCTTGGAAGAAATTGAGTCACTTGCAGGACGAGGAAGCTTGAGTTTCAGGAGAAAATGGCAGTTCCGGGCGTTTTTTTACAGTGAAGAACAAACTGAACCAGGTGCAGGAAGAATTGGTAAATACCTGGTCACGACGCGATGGGTGGAGGCTTTTCCAAGCTGAATTCTGGGCGGCCATGGCTCGGAAATCAATCTCTGCAAGTTGGCGGCGAGAACGTCGTAAATTTTCATGCGGGAGGCACAGTAGTTTTTTGGTGAAAAATGCGAAAAAACGTGATTTTGGGCAAAAATATGGAAAATTTGGCCTTTGGCGCCTTTTGTCGGATGACGTCAGCATGACATCATAGGTGGGGTCAGGTAGGGAATGATGACGTGGCGGCCTGTGAGTGGTCCACGTGGACTGGTGACGTGGCAGACAGCTCGGAGCAATGGCGGGTCGGGCGCTGATGTGGTGTTGACACGACAATGACGTGGAGGTGACATAGGGGCGACTTGGCAGGCGGTAAACAGAAGGTGGTAAGCGGTAATATCGGACCGCTTAAGGTACGGGTGTGGTTTTGGCAGGAGGCTGCCCGATACAATCAAATTGAGACGTGTGTCCAGCGCCCTACGTCATCATTCTGACATTTTCGGGCGCTAAAGTACCAGCGTCGGAGGCAGCCCGATATCGCAGGGAGCCGTCGGATGGGGGGGCCCCAGATCCGACGGTCGATGGGGAGCAGACGTGATCGGGCAATACGGCGGGGCGTGGGCATAAACAATTAATTTTTATGGAAAGGCGCGCCCAGGCGGGACTTTGGATATCAACAAAATTTGGGTTTTGCAATGATTTATAAGCCAAATGGGTTAATTGATATTTATTCGCAAAATAGGGTTAGGGCTGTTAAACCAAGTAGATCTTGATTTAATCCCGAGACTTTGCTTTTGGCGCTATTTTGCTTATTGCGCTTAAATCTCTTAGCGCTCCGACCTTTTGGAACTATAAGGCTATATTGCCTAGGGAAGGGGGAGTATACATATTTTTGGGATTTTTCCTTTTTAAAAGCAATATATTAATAGGGAAAAGGGGAGCATAGGGAATTAAGTAATAATAGAGTTAGTAGTTAGTATTGGATGGGAGATATGGAAGAGAGGAAGTAAACACTAAGTTTTTAGGGAACAAACTTAGTTATGAGAGTAGATCAAAATGAAAAGATTTTTGCACAAGAAGTGTGGCTCTTCTATATAACAAGAATCAACAAATGAGTTTGATTTCTGTTATGAACAAAGGTGATAGTGGGATGTTAGAAAGAAGTTGATAGTGGGATGTTAGAAAGAAGTTTGATAGGGAATGATTGGGAAATTAGACATGCTTCACTTTGCTGCCACAAAAATGCTGAATAGGAAGATCTGCACTGGCCACCATGTGTTTCCTTTGCTTAGGCCAGTGATATGAGAGAAATCATGCTTCTGCAACCCCACTACCTACCCATCTTATTGCCTAGCATTTTTTATTACTTCAGGGAGGGTGCACTTAAACTAGCAAACCCTCAATTTCTTTTTTCTTTTCTTCCCTTTTTGCATTTTCTTTTGATTTCCTATCTAGAACTATCCTTATTACTTCCAAGGCCCCAGATTAAGCAGTTGGGAACCTTTATTCTCTACCTAACTACTAATCTGCCAAGATTGAACAGTTTGGACAGATTTCTTTCTCTAATCTATAACAAAAATTGAAATATGGCATGACCCAGCTTAGACTGTTGGATCACCCATTCAGAAGTAGGACAACATCAAACTATAGATCGGTGTTTTCCACAAAAATATGAGATCTTTGCATCACCAAAGTAGAGCATATTTGGAACTTTCCTGCCAATCATGAAAGATGAAACCTATTGGCATAGGTAGCTAACAGTGGCTCCACTTGGGGATGGTTTTTCCACTTGAAAGACCAAGAACAGCAGGTCAGAATGCCTTGGCTCTTGACTTATTATCACAACTTGAAGGTTTGCTTCTTGAATTTCAAAACTGGGATCTTCCACCATTTGGGAATTTCTGAAGTAAAAAGCCTTTTCCTGCTTATTTACAAAACTTGTGAAGCTGAACTATCTATATGCTAAAAAAAAAACTATAAACAACTGATAATGTACAGGGCAAAGTCATGTTATATACATGGGAAGTAGTCAAAATAATGCTTTAGCATCCGGCCATTCACAGGGCCCTCTTCTACTTCAGTATCATCCAAATTCTTCAAGAAATAAGTGTTATTTCCTTGTACTGCTTGAATTACAAAGGGTCCCCTCCAAAGGGAGTCAAATTTGCCATGCTTTCCCTTGTCTTCTCTTCTTGAATCCCATTTAAGCACTTTATCACCAATGAAAAAATCTTCAGCCTTTGTTCTTCTATCAAAGGCTTTCTTCAGCTTCTCTTGTAGGATTTGAACTCTGCTGTACACTTGATCTCTGGTTTGCTGTAAACAAATTATCTGGTTGATTCTTCTTTGCATGTCATTTGGTTCAGCTTGATTTTCTTGAAGCAGCTTCATGACAGGAACCCCTAATGATGAAGGGAACTTGGCTTCCATTCCATAAACCAACTCATACGGGCTGACCCCAATAGATCTTTTGGTTGTTAGCCTATCTGCCCATAAGGCATTTATAAGCTTCTTATGCCAATTTTTCTTATTCTCTTCCAATATCTTCTTAATGATGTTGATAAGACTTTTATTAGATGATTCAGCTAAACCATTGCCTTGAGGGTAGTATGCAGTGGAATGACCCAAAGTGATATGGAATTTGTGACAAAAGTTCACCATCTTCTTGGATCTGAAAGCAGCAGCATTGTCTGTGATAATCTTGTCAGGACAACCAAATCTGGAAAGAATATTAGTTTCAAGGAACTGAATGATAGTAGAATCATTTGCTTGTCTACATGGAACAGCCTCAATCCATTTAGTGAAATAATCTGTGGCTGTTAGGATCCATTTATGTTGGCCTGAAGATGAAGGATGAATCTCCCCAATGAAATCCAAGCCCCATTGCTGAAAGGGCCTTTCTGTTGCAATAGGCTTTAAGGGAAGTGGTAGTAACTTTCTTTTTCCCTCAAACATTTGACACTTGTGACATGAAGTGGTAAAATTTTTAACATCAGAGAACAGAGTGGGCCAATAGTAACCTGCCCTTAATATCTTATCCACAGTGGACTTCCAATACAAATGTCCACCACAATCACCTGCATGAAATTCTTTCATAACATTGTTAGTCTCATTCATATTCAAACAATTCAGCAATATACCTTCATGATTTCTCCATAGTAAATTACCATCTATAACACAAAATCTCGAAGCTTTCATTTTTAAAAATCTACATTTGGTTCTGGACAATCCTGGGGGAGCACACAGGTTTTGCAATACATAACAGATATCAGAATACCAAAGGGATTGTTCAAAGGCTACATTGATCTTTGGAGTCGCCAACTCTAGTTCATTGTCCAGTTGGTTAATATCCAAGGCTTGGAAGTTTGCTTCAGACATCAGTTTAGCCAAACCTTGCCCTTTTATCAGTTTTGTAGGTCTTATTTCAATGTCAAATTCTAAAATGTTAGCAATCCATTTTCCTCTTCTGCCCTCTAAGCTTTCTTGAGTCAATATGTCTTTCACAATGGCATTCGGTACATAAGCAACAACATGAGAGTATAGGATGTAAATCCTAAAGTCTTTGATGGCCTTAACCAAAGCATAAGCTTGCTTTTCCATGATCTGATATTTCAGAGGTGCATCTCTAAGGGCTCTACTAAAGAAAGCAATAGGTTTTTCATTCCCTCGATCATCTTTCTGCAATAAGACAGCAGCAATGGTATGCTGGGAGGCAAAAGAGAAAATGATAAATTCTCTGTCAAATTGGGGATTTGTTAAGACTGGGGTTTGGGTAAGGGCCAATTTAATACCTTCAAAAGCTTGATTTGCTTCTACTGTCCACTTCACCTTAGAATCCTTTTTTAGCATGTTATTTAGTAATCTGATCAATTCTGCTAAGTTTGGGATAAATCTCCTTAAAAAGTTGATCTTTCCCAAGAAGGCTTGTAATTCTTTAATATTTCTTGGATGGGGCATTTGCAAGATGGCCTGTATTCTGTCTGGATCAATTCTAATGCCATCCTTTGAAATGATATGACCCAATAGCTTACCCTCTTCCAAACCAAATAGAGACTTCTTGGGATTTAAGGAAATTCCATATTTCCTACATGTTATGAATATTTGTCTCAAGTGTTTCAGATGTTCTTGGTCAGATTTTGAAAAAGGTGTGAGGTCATCTAAGTAAATAACAAGGAAATCATGAATTTCTTTAGCAAAAGCAATATCCATTGCTCTCTGAAATGTAGCTCCTGCATTTTTCAACCCAAAAGGCATTTTGACATACTTGAAAGTTCCCCATGGGGTTGTGAATGTTGTCTTATCCTGATCATCAGGGTGGACTAGGATCTGATTAAAGCCTGAAAATCCATCAAGTAATGAGATTCTTGAAGACCCCACCACTCTTTGGAGAATGTGATCCATTTTGGGTAAGGGATAATTGTCTTTGAGGGACACTTGATTCAAATTCCTTAGATCAACACAAAGCCTAATCTCACCAGTTTTCTTTCTTGTGGGGACCAAATTTGAAATCCAGTCTGAAAACCTGATTGGTGCTATGATACCAGCTTTAAACATTTTTTGTACCTCTTTCTCAATTGAAGGGAGAAGCATAGGATTGATTCTCCTTAATTTTTTCTTGAATGGCTTTTGATTAGGCTTAAGAGGGATGGTGTGTTGAATGACAGAGGTGTCATAGGATTTCAAATCCTCATAACTCCATGCAAACACATCTTGGAACTCTTTAAAGAGATCAACGTATTTGGGCTTCTGGTCGGGAGGTAAAGATGTAGACAATTTTATTATCTTGGGTTTTTCAGTAGTTCCAATGTTGCATTCTTCAATGGCAGCATTAAGGGGTTGCATTTTTGGTTTCCTAGGAACATCATTTGAGTCAAAAATGTCCTCCAAAGGAGTCAGGCCTGTTGGTAGAAAATTGTCTTTTAGTTGTATGACTTCAGCCTCTGCGCCAGCTATTTCATCAAAATGTAATTGTTTGAGTTCTTGTATATTTTCCTTGTCAAAGGTTGTCGGACGAAGTATTTGATTTGCTGTTTTGGCGGATATAGTTGTTTGGTCCTGTTCACTTAGTGGTTGTGTGTCTTTCACAGAATCAACATCAATGTTTAAACCTGAAAATTCATGCTGCAAGGTCAAGAAACTATTTATCTGTGTGTCATCCTCAAATACTTGCCAATCTTTGACATTGTTTGGGATAGAAGGTCTGTGTTTTATCTCAGCTGTAAAACAATGGTTGGGTTCAAAAGGCAATTTGCACGTACTGGCAAATGTAGCTAAACTATGTGCATGAAGGTTGTGGGTTCTAGATATTTTGGTCATTTGAAATTCAGTGAAGGCATTGAGTATTTCAATAGTAGCAGACCTGTATGATCTTAGTCTTTTGTCATTGGTGACAAAATTTCCTTTCACTTGTTGAATAATGAGGTCTGAATCTCCCATGATTGAAACTTTTGTGGCCTGTAAGGATTTTACTAGTTTGAGGCCTAGCAAAAGAACTTCATACTCTGCCACATTATTAGTACATCTGAAATTAAGCATATAAGCTCGACCTTCTGCATGATTGCTTTGTTTGTTATGAATCCATACTCCAACTCCTGCCCCCAATTTGTTGACTGATCCATCAAACTCAAGAAACCAAATGATTTCTTGATTTAGGGGAGGTTTAACAGCCTCTCTGTGACTTGGAATTAAAAGCTGGAGGTCTTGTTTTTCATCTGGTTTGTCTTCTAGAACGGTCTCATCAATTGATTGCTTAACCTCGATTTCTTGGGAATTTGATTGCTCATTCATATGCAGATCTTGTTCAACTATGACAGATTTGTCATCACGTATTGGACTTATATCATCATTGAACAGAATGAAAGAATCCATGTCAGAATGGACTGCATAAATAGGGAAATTTTGAGGTTTTTCTTCACTGCTCACCATGTATTTCATGAGTGTTTCTCTGTATAGCCTCTTTGGTTTCCCAAAGACAGAGATGGTGGCATATGACATGTCCAATTGTAGGGAACCTTGGAGTTTAGCTCCCCATGATCTTGATAACAACATTCCATATTTAGGTGGGATATCAGCAACCACAACATCCATTAAAATTGTTTTATTTGGGTACTGGACAAGGGAAACACATAGATCTTTTATCAAGCCTAAACACTTAACTTGGCTGGAGTCAAATGAAAATAGGTCCTTATATGGTCTTGTGATGTCTAGATTCAATCTCTCCATCACTGACTTAGGCATAAGGTTATGAGAGGCGCCTGAATCAAACATTGCATTGTGTAATATCTTATCATGAATATGTAAGCTGACATAAAAGGGTAAGATTCCAGTACTTCCTGTCTTTCCATCAACTTCTGGACCGAAAAGCAATTCTGGGGTATCATCCAACACATTGACATCATCTTTATTGTGGGTCAGTTGAAGGGACTTCTTGATTTGTTGTTTGTAAATGTTATGTTTAGCTAGCTCTGAAAGAGGAATGGCTATCTTTAGTTTACCAATTTCAGCTTCTAAGTCAAAAGGTTTTTCAGATTGGATCTTGGTGTTCTGGTTAACAACTTTTTCTTTGTCAATTGACTTTTTAGAGGTTTCCTCTTGGCTTTCTATCTGATCTTGAGGTTTATCTTTTTTGCTCAACTTTTGAGAAGTGTTAATTGGATTGTTCTGTAAAGGAGGTGTGGCCAATGGCTGTTGATTTGAGGGATATGCTTGGGTTACATCTTCAACTGTTACTTCATTTGTGATTGAATCAATTTTGTCAATTGGCTCTGTGATAATAACCTTCTTGGCGTGTTGGCTATCTTTTGTTTTCTCAGGTTGTGTCGCGTTTATAGTTCTGCTTCTCAATTTGTATTGTTTATGAACTTCAAAAATAGCTGTGTCGTAGCCTTGTTTGAAGTCAAATGATTCACCTGATTTAGTTTGGAACTGATTAATGTCATCAACCTTGTGATCTTCTTGACTTAGAAAAACTTGCTGTTCATCGTTTAGACCCATCAAATTAATGTGGGTATCATCTATTTGCTCAATAGAAGTGGATGCTTCAGCATAGTTTTCTTGGAAAGGAGGTCTAATATCTGGTTCAGGGCTGGGCTTGCCAGCATTGGAATTTTGATTTCTTCTATAATTGGGATTCCTGATAGGATTATTCTGTGGTGCCTCCCATGATGATTTCCTGTCAACTGATTCTACTCTGTCACCTAATCTGTGCATACCAGTGATTATTACATCTAATTTCTGATCCAAGCCTGAAGGCTCTTCTTTGAAGGTAGTCTTTCTTTCAATTCTGGTCCTATTTCTCTTAGCTATCAGGTTGGCTTCTACACTAACTGCTATATCTTGCATCTCAGCTAAAGTTCCGGGAGCTCTTTCTCTCAATTGGTATGCCATACCTGAATCAAACCCATCAGGAAAGGTGTATAGGGCCAGATCAGGTGGGGGTCTCAGATTTTGGGGAATAGCATTGTACACATTGTTGAATCGAGCACAATAGTCCAAGACAGTTTCTTGGGGACCTCTTTTGATAGCATTGTATTCAGATAAAATATGGAGTGGATCCTTTTTCTTCTCCCATATGCTGATAAAGGTTTGATACAGGGCTTCGGGGTCACCTATGGAGTTTGCTGGGAGTGACTTGAACCATGATCTTACATCTCCGGTTAGACTTTGCACAAAAATTTTCATTCTAACCCCATCATCATCTATCTCAAAATTTTCAAAATAATCTTGCATTTTCTTAGTATGTTGAAGGGTTGAATAAGAGCCAGTACCATCAAAATATGATATCTTGGTTTGATAATCTTGAGGCATAGGTCCTGGATTGGCAGGTAACTGCAGTGGAGCATATCTATTAGCCATGTTTGGTGGGACAATAGGGATAACAGGAACGAAGGGGACAAGTGGAGGAAAGGGGATGAGAGGGGTATGTGCAGTTAATGGAGGGGTTGAAAAAACACTTTGTGAAGTGGATGAAGAACTAGGAGAGTGTGGAATGGTAGTATGAGGATGTAAAGAAACCTTAGCAGGGGTTGGAATATTAGTTTGAAATCCTGCCTCAGAACTTGAATCTGATAAAGTCTCTTCTGCTTCTTGTTTCTTAAGGATTCTTGGAATCAGGTTTGGATTTTGGAACTCAGGTGATGGATTTGGATCTGGATTAGATCTTGTATAACGGGTTTTCTTCTTAGGAGCCAACTTCTATGATTTTCTTTGGGAGATTTTTCTAAGAAATATTAATCTTTGAAAAGGACTGATTAAGCACAGAACAACTGTATGGAACTTAAGACTGAATAAAGATTGACTGAGGCAGCTTTTATATACTCCTGCAAATGCAAAGCAGAGGCAGTTTCTAAGGTTCTCTGGCTGTCACTCAGGCTTTATCTACAGTATTAAGAATCAGACAGGGGTTCATGAATTGGGTTTGTCCCCAGTGGAGTCGCCATTTATGTTAACACCCAGGTTGTTCCCTTTGACTCCTGAGGGAATACGGCCGGGGTAACCACTAACCAAGCTTTGGATTACAGGTTCTAGCCTACCTGTAATCAGAGAGGGCTCTCTCTTTTTAGATTTAACTTTGTTTTTTGAAGGTTTTAGGCTAGTTATGAGGTGAGAGTTTTGTTTGAATTTTTGGTCATCAGCTATTGTTCAAAGAAGGGCATGCAAGTATTAAAGAGAGTTCAGTCCATTGGGCATGTGGAGTCCAGAAATGAATAGCACTTGAAATCTGTGATAAAGAGAGGTTCACTGCAAGGCTAGATGGGTATTCATGATACAAACTTTGATTTTTAGAAAAGAAACAGTATAGATTACACCAGTAAAGGCAGTCAAGAGTTCTTTCACAGTGCAACAGGGAATAAGGGACAAATCCTAATCAACAGCAAGAGAGAATTACTGAATAAAGACTTATCATGTGATTAGAGCAAATAGGAGCATTTAAGAATTCCATAGTTGCAGCTAACCCTGGAGAAAACATATTTAGTAGTAAAGATTGAGTTTAGGGTGTTTTTAATTAACAAATCCTGAACTATTCTTTTTCTTTTCTACCAAGATTAATCACCATACATCACAGATAGATTATGCAAGAAATGAAACACAAATACAGTTAGAAAACACTTATTGTATCACGCCATAACACGAGAATCCTGCAGCAGTCAATAGTTTCATCACAGCACGTCCAAGCCAAACCGATTTTTTGGAAACCAACAGCTCTTTTGCATTATATCTCTCAGAGGATATACAGCCGAGTTCTCTCGAACAAGTAAGCAACAACAACCCCCAATAAGCTATGCGGGGGTGCATATATACAAAATATCACAAAAATATCTCAAAAATGAGTTATTGCACAATAACTGCTCTTACCAACTTTCTAAGATATTTGTTACAATATTAAAGCTACTTAAATAAATATACAACAGCTGTTTGTTGTTTGTCAGAAAATCTTGACTTTTGGGCTTATGGGCCAGCCGAGCTCCTTTGCGGTGATTCTGATTGTCTTTGCCTTTATGCTGCCGCGTCAGGGCACTGCTGTATTTGGACAGCTCATCTGTGATGCTCAAGCTGTGCATAGCCACTGTCCACCTCATCCAACTGTTTTCTTGTTGCTGTGAATAAACTTTTAGACCAAAATTTTAAACTTGATTTAAAGCAAAGTTTTAATCATATTCGTCCACCACTCTTCAGTGGGCATTTGATGTCTCTGCATCTTGATTAAGGTCTCATCTGCCTCTGTATACTTATAATAATTAGGGGGCACTTCAAAAAGGTGCTTAATTTCATGTTCAATGAAGAATAAATTCTCTAATTTATCATAAATCTCTTGCCCTGATGGTGGCCCAGCTCCTTCTGGACTGCTTGCTGTAGCTGTCAACTGATTGGCTACATAATTGTTGACCCTTTTAGCATACTGCTCATGGGACAACAGTCTTCCTGCACTGGTCACTAGGCTGGGAAGCCCTCTGCCATGCAATGCTGTGATTTTGGTGGCAAAAGCATTGACCTCTACTTGAATATCCTGGCACTTTCTTTCTAATGTCTGCACATAGTTCCTGAGGGTAAGCACCCTTTTGATTAACAAAATTATATTAGTCCTATCCCTGATACCCATTGTTGCCAATTGAAGGCCAGTTCTATTATTCAGGACATTGATCATCCTGGTAGCAATATCAGGCATACTTCCCAGAGAGGCTCTGGCCCTTTGATTTTCAGCATGAGCCCTGTTCAGCAGATCCATTTGCTCATGAATTGTCTCTATGTATTGCCACTGATCTGTGATTGACTGGCCAATCTTAGCCCATAGGATCTTCTTGACCTCAGTTATGACCCTGCTCATGGTCAGCTCCTTTTCAAGCTCTTTGATCCTTCTTTCTAGTGCCCTAACTTCCCTGGTCCTTTCTGCCACTTGCTGCTTAGATTTGTCATATTTCTCCTCCAGCTGGGTCAGTTTTTCTTTAGCATCCTTCAGCTCAATCATCTGTGTTTCAAGAGCCTGCAGCTCCTTCATCATATCTTGCATGCTAAGGCTAGGCACTTGTTCTGCTGCAGTTTCTTTTTCTGCGGCCTGAGGTTCAACAATTGAGGCACTTGCTTCTGCTGTTTGTACTAGGTGAGGACTTATAATTTGAGGAGGCTCCTCAAGATTTTTTACTGGTTGAGAGGGCTGGGGGATCTGCTCTCCTTCTTTTTGTTTCAGGGCTGCCTCTAATGCACCCTCTGTTTCTACCAATCGTTTGTGTAAGGTCAACAGCATGGCCACTACATCTTGATCCTTTCTCTGCTGAGCAACATCTTCTGTTTGGGGGTGAAGGGTTGCTGGAAGTTTGACCATCTTCCTCAAAGCTGATATATCTTCATCTTTTTTCTTCATTAGTGCCTGCACAGCTTTGGGATCACTTGGGTCATGCCCAAGCTCTATGATGATATCTTCCAAAGACTTAATCCTGTTGTCTTTGGCTTGAGAAGAAGCTTTCTCCAATTCTAGTTGGGCAGTAGTATTATGGAGAGAATTCTGCAGTTTGTGTGCTAGAAGTGTTTTATCTGCAAGAGTAGAGTAGACCATCTCACCCGTTTGCTTATGTAGCTCTATTTGATCCATTGGGTGGATGTCTTTTGCAAACACTTCTAGGTTGGTTCTGATGTAATCTGCAGCTGACTGTGGCTGCAGCATGGTAGGCATGAAATGGCTCATAGTCATCTTCCCCTCTGTAATGTCATATGCTGACATGAGCCTCTGTTGATTGGTGGGAGCCATTTTGAGCAAATGATTGTAAAGCTGGAATCTGACTGGCACATTCCTAGCTTTTATATCCATAAATTGCTTTTTGATTCCAGACTCTGCCTTCTTTTGCTGGCTTGAGGAGCTGACCTCTCCTCCAAGTGGTCTCTCTTGTTCCTGCTGGAAAGAACTGGCTGATGCTTCAGTACTAGGGGGGCCCATACCCATGGATGGTCCAATAGGCATCTCTTCTTCAGAGAAAGGGTTTAGCCTTTGCCTTTTCTCCCCTTGTTGACTTGTTGATGTAGTAA
Organism: Pinus tabuliformis; assembly: GCA_031772625.1. Classification (NCBI taxonomy): domain Eukaryota; kingdom Viridiplantae; phylum Streptophyta; class Pinopsida; order Pinales; family Pinaceae; genus Pinus; species Pinus tabuliformis. The sequence goes on from CM062819.1 coordinate 1,704,371,458, forward strand.
GGGGAGTTTCTTGCTGTCTGTCCCTCTTCCTGGCTCTCTCTTCATTTATCGGGGTTTGGAGCACCGAGGTCTCCACTGCTATTTCCTGCCTTGAAGGCACACTTTCTTGAACCTGTTGCTCTGTGGGTGCAGGGGCCTCAGCCATTTCTTCTTGCTGTTCTATTTGTTCTTTCTGCTGTTCTGCTGTTGGGGGTGTCTGCTCCTGCTCTATTTCTTTCCCCTTATTTGTGCTAGCTACTAGAGCAGTGGTTTGAGCTGCTTGCTGGAGAGCTGTAGAAGATGAGGCAGCTGCTCCAACTTGAGTATGAGGAAGAGAAAAAACCTGTCCACAATATTCCAAGTCAGCTTCCTTCTCAAGTTTCTTTGCTGCTTTTTGTGCTATTTCCTCTTTAGAACTTGCCTCTTCTAGGGTGCCCTCTTTCCATTCTAATTGATTGGCATATTTTTTAATATGTGGTAACCTGAGATGATCATAGCTAGCTAATCTATATTTGACCCTTCTAAGACTAATGAAGTGATTGGGGTCATAGGGTAACCAGAGGAAACTGGTTTGCAACTCGAGGCACTTCAGGATCTTATTTGCTTCTTGCCATGCCTCTTCCCTTTTATTATAAATAAATGGGCCTAGCTGGTTTTTGACTTTGAGCTGTGCCTTTTTATTTTTGCTGTGGAAATGGATCATGTCTGCATTTCCAAACTGTCTGAAATATTCTAAGGCAAAAAGTCTCATAGGGACATATCTTGGTAGCCTGTATGGGGCTAACTCACAACCATAAATCCTGATCACTGTATGGTGTTGGTAGAAGTACCAATCCCCAATGCTGTAGGCCTTTGAGAGCTGGAGGATTCTTTGCATCTCATCTGTCAATCTCGGAGGAGGAGAACTCAACAGCAAGGACATGGCTGGATGGATGAAAAGGTCTATAAATTCACAGTAGCTATATGGTGAAAAAGATGTCTCATGAAAGATTGAAGACCAAAATACCATAGACCTTTGGTTCCCCTGGGCATCCAACTTCTTGAGAGTAACATGGAAGCTGTCGGGCTGATTAAATAGGAACAAGTGATAGATGTAAGAAGTGTATCTAAACACCCTTTCCCTCTCTAAATTCATCAATTGCTCGTGAATTTTGTTGGCAATGAATGTAGCATAATCATAGTGAACTGAAAGAGGCTTTCCAGGGGAGAAAATAGACATCATAACCAGAATGGTTTCATCAACATACTCAGTTGAATTGTAACCCAGGATATAACTGATCATATCCACAAGAATCCTGCCCAACTCATTGAGATATACATGTGAGATAGGAGGAGACCTCTCAGTTTGAGAGCCTGATTGAATGAATAGTTGATTAATCTTTGTGATTTGGGCACTGGACAGTTTGCCTCCTTGGTCTATCAAGTGCATCATGGATAGAGGAGTCAATGGCTTTGCAGTATGGAAGTGCAGCATTTGATTTATAGCCTCAGGGGTGACATAGAACAAGACTGAGCCTGAGGGACTGAGGACAGCTCTCTGATTTGGATCGTAGTTGGCACTGCATTGATGGATTAAATCTGGGAAGACATTGACTTGAGGAAGTTTGAAAATGGGCAAATAGGAGTCCCAAATCCCTAGAATATCAGTTCCATTGAGATGTCTGGCTTTTAGCTCATTGATTAGATGAATATGGTATCTGCTGTCAGCTGGGATTACCTCTGCCATCTGGTAGTCTCTATCAGCCAGGGGCAGCCATTCTAGCTCTCTGTGTGGGGCATTTAAAGGTGCAATGTTTAGAGCTACTGGTGTCTCCATGTCTTTGGTGCTCTTCAAGCAGAATTTCACTTAGGAGTGTGAGCAAATGCGACCTTGCGCGGCGAATTGAGGTAAAAAGGATCTATAGCGAAAACAGGGTAGTTCTGGTGTAAAAGGGGCACAATTGGTCACTCTTGGAAGAAATTGAGTCACTTGCAGGACGAGGAAGCTTGATTTTCAGGAGAAAATGGCAGTTCCGGGCGTTTTTTTACAGTGAAGAACAAACTGAACCAGGCGCAGGAAGAATTGGTAAATACCTGGTCACGGCGCGATGGGTGGAGGCTTTTCCAAGCTGAATTCTGGGTGGCCACGGCTCGGAAATCAATCTCTGCAAGTTGGCGGCGAGAACGTCGTAAATTTTCATGCAGGAGGCACAGTAGTTTTTTGGTGAAAAATGCGAAAAAACGTGATTTTGGGCAAAAATATGGAAAATTTGGCCTTTGGCGCCTTTTGTCGGATGATGTCAGCATGACGTCATAGGTGGGGTCAGGTACGGAATGATGACGTGGCGGCCTGTGAGTGGTCCACGTGGACTGGTGACGTGGCAGACAGCTCGGAGCAATGGCGGGTCGGGCGCTGATGTGGTGTTGACTCGGCAATGACGTGGAGGTGACGTAGGGGCGACTTGGCGGGCGGTAAACAGAAGGTGGTAAGCGGTAATATCGGACCGCTTAAGGTACGGGCGTGGTTTTGGCAGGAGGCCGCCCGATACAATCAAATTGAGACGCGTGTCCAGCGCCCTACGTCATCATTCTGACATTTTCGGGCGCTAAAGTACTGGCATCGGAGGCAGCCCGATATCGCAGGGAGCCGTCGGATGGGGGGGCCCAGATCCGACGGTCGACGGGGAGCAGACGTGATCGGGCAATACGGCGGGGCGTGGGCATAAACAATTAATTTTTATGGAAAGGCGCGCCCGGGCAGGGCTTTGGATATCAACGAAATTTGGGTTTTGCGATGATTTATAAGCCAAATGGGTTAATTGATATTTATTCGCAAAATAGGGTTAGGGCTGTTAAACCAAGCAGATCTTGATTTAATCCTGAGACTTTGCTTTTGGCGCTATTTTTCCTATTGTGCTTAAATCTCTTAGCGCTCCGACCTTTTGGAACTATAAGGCTCTATTGCCTAGGGAAGGGGGAGTATACATATTTTTGGGTTTTTTCCTTTTTAAAAGCAATATATTAATAGGGAAAAGGGGAGCATAGGGAATTAAGTAATAATAGAGTTAGTAGTTAGTATTGGATGGGAGATATGGAAGAGAGGAAGCAAACACTAAGTTTTTAGGGAACAAACTTAGTTATGAGAGTAGATCAAAATGAAAAGATTTTTGCACAAGAAGTGTGGCTCTTCTATATAACAAGAATCAACAAATGAGTTTGATTTCTGTTATGAACAAAGGTGATAGTGGGATGTTAGAAAGAAGTTTGATAGGGAATGATTGGGAAATTAGACATGCTTCACTTTGCTGCCACAAAAATGCTGAATAGGAAGATCTGCACTGGCCACCATGTGTTTCCTTTGCTTAGGCCAGTGATATGAGAGAAATCATGCTTCTGCAACCCCACTACCTACCCATCTTATTGCCTAGCATTTTTTATTACTTCAAGGAGGGTGCACTTAAACTAGCAAACCCTCAATTTCTTTTTTCTTTTCTTCCCTTTTGCATTTTCTTTTGATTTCCTATCTAGAACTATCCTTATTACTTCCAAGGCCCCAGATTAAGCAGTTGGGAACATTTATTCTCTACCTAACTACTAATATGCCAAGTTTGAACAGTTTGGACAGATTTCTTTCTCTAATCTATAACAAAAATTGAAATATGGCATGACCCAGTGTTGTTGGGAAAAGTATCTATTCAGAACGCCCCTATCCCACTCTAAGGTGTGATAGTGCCTTAGCAACAAACAAGGAAAACTACTTGAGCATTCTTCTTTATGAGATGTAAGTGAAGAGGAAGGATGTAACTAACCCGTGTCATTCGCTAGTTTGTTGATCCAATCGCTCCTCTCTTCAATAGCTCCCAGCTCCCTGCTCCCTTACTGGCCCAGCTTCACCGAATTCCTGCAAGATCACAAGAGAGAGAAACTACACGAAGATATAGATATACATTCATAAAAAGCTCAGGATTAGATTAAGCTAAACCTGCAAGTATAACAAACATCATTGATACACATCATGTAGGAGAAACTCAAATAGTTTATTGATAGAATAAGAAAGTCCAAGAGGAGATACAACCAAGTGAGTCCCGATCCAGCATCTACCTCCTAGCAAAGGAATCCCTTCCTCTCCTCCAACAAAGCATAAATCACCCAATGTACTAATCTCAATCTCAAACCAACAACAATTCTCTGCAAAGTACAAAATTCCCGCCTCTGGATCTCTTGGATGAGGGATCCATATATAGATGTAAGCAGAGAGGATGAGTCAGCTTATGTTTTGACTTGTGGCTTCTCTCTGTCAGTTCTTGCTTCCACTTGGAGACTAAGAGCCTCTTACTCATCACTGGTCGAATTCATTGAGGCAAGTGTCATTGGAGAAGATTCTGGAAGCTTCTAGTGTTTGTACACCTCGCGGAATGACACTGCCATTTGGCATTTCTCGCTTAGCGCACCCTGGTAGTGCATTTAGGTGCGTTGCAACGCACCTAGCTAGTGTACTAGGGTGCATTGCAACGCAGGCAGCTAGTAGAGCATCTGAATTGATCCTGAATTGACTGATTCTGAGTGGTTTTTGGTGGAGAACTTTTGGGAGAAGCTGTCATTGGTTGACCTTGTTCCTTTAGGGGCAGGAACAACACTTTTAGGGACTTTGGATCCCTTGGATTATGGACATTTCATGCTCAAAGCTGTAAGGCACAAAAATGTCTATAACAGTTGCCCCCTAAAGTATGAGGCCGTTTATCAGGTGAAATGCTTTATTAGGAGGATCCGAAGTTCTTTCAGTGCTGGGAGGAGACCTGTAATAAGATACAATACAATACATTATTTTTCATACTGTTTTCATGATCTAGCTGAGGTGGGCATTCCCATGCTTAGCTTTATAAATTCATTTTTATGTACATAGGACAGACAATCGTCTGATGGTAGACTGATGATCTTGATGGAATCATCATCCTTTTGGTAGGATGATTATCTGTGCTGCAATGCTGTACATGTCAATGTCTTTATTTTTCCTGAATATATATCGCAGCCTGGATGGATGAAACTAGATCCGGGGTCTTCAATCTCGTCCGATCTTCACTCTAAGTACAAGTCGATCCATGTGAGAAATGTTTTGAAGTCGAACATGGAAAGACATCGCTTGATTACCAGTCAATGATGTAAACTGTTAACAAGCACGAGAGGAATCACCAATAATGATAATGACCCTCAAGGTACTGCAGTACAATTCACGTGGTGTGAATAAAGGACTTGGCATCAAACACCACGCAAAATCTTTTGGTCGAAGCTCATTGATGTATACCTGTCGCCGGAAGTGAGAAACTTGCCATTGAGGCATGCAAGCTTCAAAGTACTGAAGGGGTGTTCCTAGATCAACTTCTTGGATAATGAGCTGATGTTGACAAGAAGCGATCCGTCAAAGGAGGGCCTTAATGTATCCCACATCAGTGACACGGAACGGAGCAAATGATGTTGATGGAGGTGAAAACGATCTGATGGTATATGGTTCAGGGTGGCGGTCATGAAAGAATGAAGTATAATGTATGGCAGTGGATGGGACACGGTTGACTTCTCTGGATGACTTCTCTTGAACATATCGGCGACACTTATATGATGGATTGGTAGCATTTACCCCAAAGGTGGATGGTATGGCGAGACCATGGTGATGTGACCGGTGAATGACACAACCCAACCCGACTCAGGCACAGAGCGGAAGTGTCATGTTCAAGAGCGACTTGCTACCAATAAAAGTTCTTTGAGTTTCTTTCCAATTTCCCCCAGTCATTGCTGACCAGTACCTCTTTATTTTTGTCAAGCTTGAGGAGGATAACATATGCTTGTTCTATAATTTGCCCTTCGGGCAAACCCATCGCTATGTTTTAACGAGCCTAGTGATAGTGAAACTCGTTCTCGTCTAAAGACAAGTTTGTCGCTATTAATCTTTTTAACGAGTCTAACGACAAAGATAACTCGGTCCTTTTCATTTTTAGAGAGTCTGAAAAGGCACGTAAAGATAACTCCAAAAGTCCTTTTTCGTCATCTAATCCCTTAAGTCCGAAAAAGTATAAAACAATACAGAAGGGATGAATTTTCGATAGTTTTAACGAGCCGAACAAAGCAAGCGCTCGATCTTTTTGTGCAATAATCCCTCAGGTCCAAAAAGATTAAAATCTAGAGGAGGGATAGCACTTCCGGTCACTTTAACGAGCTGGAAGGCCAAAACTCGGCAATCTTTTCATATTTTACGAGTCAGATGAAAAGAGCTTAAAGAAGACTCGTCTTTTGAGGAACGAGTGATAAAATGGGTAGCAGCTGATTCCAGGTAAGGGTTGGAATTTTCCAATCACGGCAGTGTCACAAGGATGGCTAATGAAATCACTCTTCGCAGTTGTTCCTCAAAATGGGTAAACAATCAAATGGAGGTGAATGATCGGCCAAATGAAAAGTGGAGGTGACGGTGCAAACACGACCAAGGCTTTAATGGCTGATAATATTACATTCACGGTGGTTATTTACCGGAGGATAGTTCATTTTTTAACGAGCTTAAACGCGGGTTTAAACACTTGCTCGATCTTATGTTTATTTTTTAACGAGCATGAACTATGTGCTAAAATTGCTCGATTTTATGTTTATTTTTTAACGAGCATGAACTATGCGCTAAAACTACTCGATAACATGGTCTAGTTTTGATTTTTTACCATAAATAGCTTTGCCTTTTCAAAGATAGTACTGTACCCTTAATTGCTGCATCAAACTAGTTAGAAATGAATAACATTTGTTTGAAAATGAGATTAAAACGCTAATATTTTACTTTGAACTACGTAAAAGCAATTAAAAAGTGTTTTTACCTCTCATTTTACCATTTCATTTGAACTTGGTTTGTTGGAGCTTTGGAGGTGCCTCTTCCCCCTTGATTTTCATCAGCTGATTTCGGGAGATTCTGTGGACGATTCTCGGCGTCGTCTGGACCAGGTAGGAGCTAAACCTGAGCTCTTTCATTTCATGGTTTCCTTTCTGCATTATGTGCTTCATTCCCTATTTTTCTGAGCCCCTGGAGTTTGATGGGGTCGCTCTGCCATCAACACACCTTGGGCACTCGAAACCTGTGCTGAATGTCAAGCAGTATGAAGGCAGTTTGACCTTCAACGCAGGTGGAACATTGTGTAGGTGCACTGGGCGCAGAAAAGGATTTTGTTGCACAGTTTTTGATGAAATTTTTTTCCTGTTTCTCATCAAAACCAGGATCTAACTCCTCTCATGTTTGTTTTTCAGAGATATTGGAGCAAAATGACCCTTACATGGAGAGAATGAGAACATGAAGAAGAGGACATGATTGCCCTACATGATCCGGTTACGGTGAACGCGTTGCGGAACTGTGGTCTGCTGAAGTTCTTCCGCATCTCTAGCATGAGACAGCAGATCAACCTACTGCAGTATTTGCTCGATGCTTGGGATCCTATCAATCAAGTTTTCCAGATTAGGGGCAAATCTATCCCCTTGACCGCAGTAGACATTTACTTCTTGACTGGCTTGTCGAGGCGGGGTGCCCCCATCTCTTTGTCAGGTTCGGCCCGAGGGAGTGACTCTGTGAGAGATTATGTCTGCCAGTATTGCAGGGAAGGATCTCAGCCGAGTAAAGACGGCAAGATCATTATCCGTGATGTTGCTGACAGGTCCCTTAGGTCTATCCTGTATACTTTTGGTAGGATGGCCGGTAGTGCGTCTCTTCATGTAGCCAACAGATCCTATATGCAGCATGCCTTGGAGTGCCTCCAACCGAAAATATTCAACTGGTGTGATGCAGTACTTCTTGTGATGAAGAGTCAGTTGACCAAGGTAAAGGATGGGAGGTTGAAGAACTTTGGGTTCGGTTCTATTTTGACCGCCTTTGCCTTGGAGAAGATACCACTGATGCAGCCACAGTACATTGCACTCGACTTGCCTTCTCCTACTGAACCACGCATGCAGAGATGGGTTGACCACATGTCTAGGCATGCTGGTCAATCTCAGATTTCTTTTTCTGATACCTTCTTCAGGTGGTTTGATCGTCAGGAGATGGTCTATTCCGAGTATCCATATGCTGGCATGGACTTCCGGGGTGATCCGGATTTAGTACTGCCGGATGGCGAGCAGTGGGGCGCTATTGGTAAAATCTTCGACCATATCATTGTTTACTGTTTTTATTTATAATGTCCTTGTGCTTTATTCTATCAAGACTTTAATCAAACTCATGTGTACATGCAGATGTTGGTCCTGTTCGTCCAGTAGTTCGCCTGAGAGTGCCAGCCGCTGCCCCAGCAGGAGAGGCTGTCGGGAGGGTTATTCTTCGTGACCTTGATGTGGCCGAGACCCTCACAGCTGTGCAGGAGCAGGTTGAGAGCCTTACTCTCGGTATTCCAGATGTGAGGATCGACGAGTTACCTTTACAGTTGCAGCGGCATACTACTGGTGTGCCTAGACGATGGACCCGTCTCTTACGCATGATCGCACAGGCTGTGACGTGCTATCATGAGCATCACTAGACTAGGGTGCCCTCTAGCATTTTGAGTTTTTGGGTCATGTGACCGATTTTGTCTTGGTTACAGAACATTATATGTAAACCATAAACAGTTATATATATATATTTTTTGATTTTCGGGGTTTTATTCTGGTTGAGTTATGTGATCCACATGTACAACATTGATGATGTGTTTCTTTTTATAAATGTCACAAATGTCTATCTAACACATAGTTTGCTAATGAGTCGGTTAATGTGTTTAAGTTTCTGGAAATATGTTGGTATTGAATCAAATCAAATTGTCTTTCCAAAATCTTAACCCTTAGGAACATGCGATAAATGGCTGGATTTCGGACGGAATATATACCATTGAGTTGTAGTATTACGAGTTGTGAGTCTAGCCTGACGATTAGTCGGCGTATACCATGGGTGATGGCATCAGAGAGTAGCTCTATCAACGCGCTATACTCAACGATGTTATTCATTGATTGACCAATACATACACCTCTGAAACTTACTAACTCGCCGCTTGGATAAAAAATGGCCCAGGCTGCGGAGGACAGGTTCCGCGAACTACAACCCGCTCCGTCGGCATATCCAACACATGTCTCCAAAAGGTTTGACATCTGCAATAAATGTAAAAATGTGGATTACTCGACCAAAACGAACACTTTAGCGAAAACAAAATACAACAAAAGCATATTGGTTACTATTTAAGCATAGTAACGCTTGAGGTACAACCCATTACGAGGTTGCACCAGTGGAATTCTGTCATAATCCATTAACTCATAGGCTCCTTTTGCTAACACTCGTTTAACAATGTAGGGGCCCATCCATAAAAAATTGAATTTACCTGCTCCCAATTTATCGGATTCTTGGTCGTAAAGCAAGACCAAGTCACCTTCTGAGAAGACACGGGGTTTGACATTTTTGGCGAACTGCGCCTTAACTCGTTTCTTATGGGCTTCGTTAGCCAAAGCGGCATCACGACGGGTTTCATCCAATTGGATTAATTCCAAGAAACGTGCCTCTTCTTCTGAAGTTCCGGGGAGGAGATCGATTGCGAGTTTAAGAGACGAAATTTCGCACTCGACTGGTAAGACTGCTTCTAGGCCATATACCAGTTGGAAGGGTGTGAACCTAGTTGCATTCCTTACCGATGTTTGGTAAGCCCACAACGCTGAGTACAGGATTAGGTGCCACCTTCTTTTGTGAACTCCAATCATCCTTTGCAACATACGCTTCAGGACCTTGTTGATCGCTTCAACTTGTCCGTTGGCTTGCGGATAATATGGAGTAGAGCTGTCGTGAGACAATCCTAGTTTGGCAGCTAATTCGAGCATCATGTGATTGCGAAAATGCGATCCAGGATCCGTAACTATAGCCTATGGTACGCTGAATCTAGCGACTACATGATTGAAAAAGAAAAGGGCAGCTGTTTCACCAGTGTTATCTAATGTAGGCATCGCCTTGGCCCATTTGGTAAAATAGTCAACGGCGACTATAATATACCCATGCCCCCCGCTCGAGGTGGGGTTACATGTCATGAAATCGATGCCCCATTTGGAAAAAGGCCCAACAACAACTATCGGCTGTAAGGTGCAGGTGGTCTTCTGGTTTTGCTATCAAAAATTTGACAAGCATGGCAACTTCTGACTGTGGTTATGCAATCTTTGAACATGGTTGGCCAGAAGTATCCTGCTCATAAGATTTTTTGTGTTGTAGCATATCCAGATTGATGCCCCCCACATGCGCCTGAATGACACTCATTCAGGGCTTTTTCGGCCTCCTCATGGGTGAGGCACCTTCTCAGAACTGTATCGACACCACGACGGTAAAGCGTATCACCGACGATCATGTAGTCTTTCGCTTGGTATCGTATACGTTTCTATTCAAAGTGAGAGGTGTTAGGCCTAAATTTTTGGGTTTGGAGATAAATTATTATATCTCCATACCACTCATTGCTTGCAGATATCAGAAACAAATTCTCGTCCACGATTGATTCTTTGGATGTTTCATCGTTGGACGACGATGGGAAATCGCATAGTAATTCTGCAAAAACTAGAGCTTTCTTTGACTTGGATTTTACAAATTCCAGATCAAACTCTTGAAGGATCGCTATCCATTTTGAATATTTGCCCCCCAGCAACTGTCGCGACAATATATAAGTCATGGGGTTGCAATCTGACAGAATGGTAGTTTTCCGAAAGAGGACATAATGTCGAAATCTTTGTATCGCTTGAACAGCTGCAAGCGCTAGTTTTTCAACATAAGAATATTTGCTTTCTGTATCATTTAAGTTTCTACTTAAATAATATATAGGGTGTTCAATTCCATCGACTTCTTGAACTAAAACCATTGCGATGGTTGTATCTGCTGCAGCTAGATACAGGTTAAAATCTCTTTGATAATCGGGGCGTACATTAATGATGCTTTTATTAAGGAATCTTTTAAAGCATCAAAGGAAGCTTGCGCAACCTGATCCCAGATGAAGGGTACCTCCTTTTTCAAAAGACGTGTATAACCTTTAGCAAGTTCGGCGTAATTTGGAATGAACCTCCTCAGAAAGTTTGCTTTCCCTTGGAGTTTCTGAATCTGAAGCAAATTTGAAGGTGGAGGCAAATTTATGATTGCTTGTACCTTGCATGGGTCGAGACAAATCCCATCCTTGGAGACTACAAAGCCAAGTAAACAACCAGAACTGACACAAAATACACATTTTTGTGGATTGAGTCGTATCTTGTAGTGTCGGCAACGTAGAAATATCACTCTTAAATGCTGCGGATGATCAGTCTGCTTTTGCGAATGAGCCGGAAGATCGTCAAGGTATGGTTGAACGATGTTCTTGATGTCATGGAAGGCATAATTCATTGCCCTCTGAAAGGTCGCCCCTGCGTTCTTTAAACCAAAGGGTAATTTCCGATATGCGAATGTGCCCCACGGACAAATGAATGCAGTCTTTGACTGGTCCTGTGGGTGGATATTTATTTGATTATACCCGGAAAATCCATCCATGAATGAAAATATTTCACATCCGGCGCATTCATCAATTATCTGGTCGATGAAGGGTGTAGGGTAGTTGTCTTTTGGACAAGCTTGATTTACATCCCTATAGTCGACACACACTCTAATTGTCCCTTGTTTCTTCATAACAGGGACAATATTCGATATCCAATCGGTTAGAGGAACCAGGTAGATGAAACCAGCATGGAGAAGTTTTTCAACTTCTGCCTTAATTGCAGCGGCTTTCTTGGGGTGCACCTACCTGAGCCGTTGTCGTACCGGTTTGACATCTAGATACATCTTAATTTCGTGTTCAACGATACTCGAGTCGATGCCTGGCATTTCATTGTATGACCAAGCAAAGACATCTCTGAATTCGCGAAAAAGAGCGTTATATATTTCCAGTTCTGAAGGAGAACAACATTTGCCGACATAAATATTCTCTACAACATCCGTTTTAGTCGAGATATTTATGGCTATAGTCTCTTCAATATTGGATAAGTTTCGCTCGGAATCCACCGTATTTACAGTATTTGTTAGGAATTCAAAGAATGAAGGATGATAAAGGTCATCTTAAGTATCTTCTTCATAATCCAGAAGAAGGGAACGATGGTGGCAATCATTCCATGGTGCCCCTTCAATCAACATTGATTGTACAATTCTTTCGTCGGTTCCATGCACTCGCGACCAAGGATCTGAAGGGGTACCATATTCTCTAGACCTATCTACCCAAACGCTTGACGAGCGTTGATTCGGGTTTGCCTCCCATGCTAGAAACATTGATTGCTATAATACTTCTATTGGGCTTGGGGGCAAAACCATTGCATGATCCATGTCGATATCGTTTTCTGAAATCTTTGTGGAAGATATCATATTGCAGGTTCCTATCGATGCTACTTCCGCCAGATTGATTGGAGGTGGAAGAGCGAAAGTTCCCATTAGTATAGGATCTTTCAGTAGGCCTACTCTGATATTCTGAAGCGAATGGGGGCTTCCATGGATCATGGGAATGCTTCCTGTAACTTGTGAACCATTGGGGAGGAAGTTTGTTGGTCGACGATCGTAATCCCCCCTTGAAAGGGGAATGCAATCTTTCTAAAATAAGTCGACACAACAGCTTCCATGGCATAGATTCACGGTCTTCCTAGTAGGATGTTGTAATCAAGATTCCCATCGATGACTTCAACATCTATTTCTACTGTTTTTCCCCCTAGTTCAACCTTCAAGTTATTTAGGATACCATATGGGGTATATGTCCTTCCGTCGAATGCTTTTAATGTCGTCGAAGATCGCGACAAGGTTGGAGATCCTAAAGTTTTCTAGAAACTCATCAACATAATACATGTAGATGCCCCCTCATCAATAATTGTTCGATGAATAGTTTTGTTGAGGGCTTTCACTTGAATAAGGAAAGCTAGTTGGGCTGGTAACTGAGGATCGTATCCTTTGTGGTCAAAGGATACAAGATTGGAATCCTTAGGATCAACCCCACCAATGGCTGATAACAAAGCCTGCCTTTGGGATGGGAAATTTTGTAGCACCTCAAGAGTCGACATAGCGGATGGCGATTGGGCCAAATCTTCCACTATGTTATAATGATGCGCCGTTCTAGCGTGGGGATTAAATGTCGACTTGTGTACTACTCCCTTTGGCGGTTTTATTGTTAATTCAGGAATGATGGGTGGTACAACTTCTGTCGAAGTTGTTGTCGAACTACTTGGTTGATCTTTATCCTTGTCGTTCGACAGCTGCGGATTCCCGTAATATTTGTTCCTTGTCGAAATCAAAGCATCATTTTGCTGTTTTGAAATCGACAACATTAGCACTTGCGACGGGGAAGCATTTCCACTATCAACCAGATTTGTTCCTGGATTTGGAAACGGATCAGTTAACACTGCTGAGGTTTTCAAACTTTTAAAGAATCTTTTAAGCTCAGCTTTGTATGGACATTCTTTCGTCCAATGATCCTCATCACATATCTGACACCCTGAGGGGGGTGGTTTCCTATTTCCAGGAGGGTTTGAAGAAGTTTTTTTAGGAGATGATTCATCCTGCTTCTTCTTCCTCCCTTTGCTTTGTTTCTTCTTGCTTCCTGGTTGTTTGGTTTCTTCCCTTATCTGCCGATATGGCATTTACTTCCGAAGCAAGAATTTCGTCTTTTGCATTTTGATCTGAAATCTTACGGGCCTTCTTGGATGTGGCCTTTTTCGATTTCGCGTTTGTCGTGCCAATCACACCATCGCCGGCATGAGAGTCATTGTTTGATTTAGGAGGAGGAGGAATTGAGAATTCCGGTCTAGGGGCGTCAGGTATTTGTCGTAGAGCGTGCCAGACTGAGTATAGACCAAGTCCAGATATTGTGCACGAGCGATAACTTGCTCTTCCATTACGACTCCCCCCTTTGCCACATCTTCCGTGATGGCAGGAAGTAATGACTTGATAAACCATTCAGCTAATAGCTGATCGGGAACGTACGTTTTTACCATCCTAAGATGACGTCGCCACTCATGTATATGATCAGATATGTGAGTGGCTGTTGTCTGTTTGAAGTTGGTTAGGATTTCCGTTCCCATTTCATACCTTATTGGTAATTGAAAATGGGTTAAGAAAGTCGTGGCTAAGGTGCTAAAATTGTCGAACGAAGCTCTAGGCAATTCAATATACCATTTTGCCACTGGACCCGTTAACGTCCTTTGAAAAAGGAGAAGCCTTATCGAATCATCGTTTAAGGTGTTTGATGAACACCATAGATGAAATGTCATCACGTGATTCGATGGATCTTCACCTGGATTTCCATTAAATTTAGGAATATCTGATGGAAGTTTATGAGGGATCGCCGGCCACCAAGGGGCGTAAGCGATTGGATCGTTTGTTAACCGGTGTAAATCAGGTAACTCTAAAGTTGCCACGAATGGTAACTGTTGATTTAGGTTAGGTGAAGCATACCCAGGATACGATGGAATTCCCTGAGCAGTTGGCCTTTGCATACCAGCATAATGTAGTTGATGCTGGTACGACTGATACGGTTGGTGGACATGACCATTGTAAAGTGGTTGATTTTGACCGTTTTGAATGTACGGTTGTCCACTGTTCGCGAAGATCTGCTGCTCAGAACCTTGGTACACTTGTTGGAATTGTGGTTGTTGGTATTGCACCAGCCACGGTTGTGAATCCATGTTCTGTTGCGCTATACTAACCGTTGGATCAAGGTGTGGGGTAATTGTACCCGTTTGGACCTGTGTCGCCCCACCAGTTGGCGATTGCGGTTGAGTCACAGGGTCAAGGGGCTGTTGCATTACAACCTGAGAAATCTAAGGTTGACATATAATAGGCAGCGTTTGAACTTGTGACATTGTCACAATAGCCGGTGTAGTAGGTATATTCGACACAGGTACACATTGTTGCATTGAATATACAACCCTTGGTTGTTGGGGTAGTATAGGTACCCAACCACTTGACGTAACTCCAGTATAACCTGAATACTGTTGTGAACTCCCGTATGGATATCCTCCCAGAGGGGGTAATGAAAGGGCATACTGCCCCCCATACGGTGGTAATCCGGAACTCAAAGGAATTGTCTGCCCTTGGGGACTGGATTGCCCAAATTGACCTCCAAATGGATCAATTTGTCGAGTCTCAACATAATAGTTGCCAGATATTATTCCGGAGGAAAAAACAGGAACGGACCATACTGTCGAAATAGCCCCTGGATGGACTCCTTCTAGCGGTTGTGAGCTAGTCGGGACAGATGGTATACCGACAAACATTTTCGGAGTGACGTCAGGGAGTTCCGCTGTCGCTGTGTCAGTGGACACAGTCCTAGATGTTGACGGTTGTTCAGACATTTTGAGTCTATCCAAAAGATTATCTAGCGATTCTACAGGAACTTCCACTGGTGGTAGATTAACTTCTGACGTCGAAGGAAATAGAGTGACCCCGACTCCAAAATGTGTTGGAGTACTTGCTTGCGGATCTTCTACAATTTCCTCTATTGCAATCAAACCAGGTGGAAGGGGAAGACCGTCAGGTCCGTAAAATATTTCTGGTGTCGAAGAAGGGGTTGAATCGACAGCGACAGATGTTTGAGGAGCAAGATTCTCCGAACCGGTTGCAGATGGAACTAGTTCAGTAACACAAGTGTTTGCTCTCAGACTAGGATCAGTATCACTGTCCCTCTGTGGCTGTTGAACTTCTTCTGTAGAGGCAGGGTTTCCAGAAATGTTTGGAGTAACCGGAATCTCGGATGTTGTTGGAACACTTGTTCTAACTTTAATAGGAGATTTCGAACTGGTTAAACGAGTTCGCTTTGTCCGTACTGTTTTCGATTCTGGAGACAAAGACGGTTGACTCGTAAGCCTCCGCGAACGACGGGGTTTCAATTGACTTTCTTCCACGATTGCGGATTACTCGATCAACTAAAATACAAAAGGGGAAATATGTTTCCGAATTAAATGAATTTTAGACGCTTTAGACACAACTTGCTTTTTCAATTTTAAAGAGTCGAGAAAAAGCAAAAGATGACTCTAGTCTCCTTCGATTTTTAATGAGCCTGAAGTGACAAGTGCTCAGATGGACCTTTTCCATTAAGGAGTCTGAAAAGGAACGAAAGGGACTGCTCTGGAGTTCTAGGTAGAGGGTGTGCCAAACTTTTCGCAAAACCGCAGAATACTTTTTAAGGTATGGGCGGTCAATCTTCCCGAATGCTGTGTTCAGTGCATTGCGATCAGTAGGGCGGCTGACACGGCTTCCTATGGATAAAGGTTTTATGCCTATAGGGGTCTCCCAATATATACTCGACGGTACGTGGGAGCACAATCCGTACTGGCACTTGTTGTCTCTGAGGAGGAATCACCCAACCATCAGTGAGGCAACAGTTACCAGGTTTTACGACGCCGGAACACGTCTCTAGCCTAGACCTCTATGTTGTGCGTTAAGTTACAAAGCGTTGTTAAGTTCATTCAATTTATTTTAGGTTGATCTTTCTTAGAAGTTTGCCTTTTTGGATCACCACGAGATGTAGATACAATTCCTAAATGCAGTCTAAAGATGATAAGCAAGCTTTTATCTCTTTTCAACAATGAAAATCCTAGCTACAAGGGGAAAAGAAAGACACAATCTTTTCTCAAAGAGCATAGAGCACACTGTAAATGCACTTTTCCTAAATCAACATACGAACTGTCAAAATGCAAATGCACATATGCATGTATTTGTTTTCACTTTCTTAATATTGATGCCTAAAAAGAAAGCTGTTGTACAAATTTGAATTCGATTTCAAGTGAAAAACACAAACAAGCTTCTTTCGAAATCAAAGAGACGATTACGACACTTTATGACTTTGAAGTAAACACTTGTTTCGACACTAGAAATTCACAAATTCAAACCAAAAGACAAAAGTAAAAGCGTAATCAACTGTCAACAGCAAACAAACTTACTCCTAAGATCAAAACGACACTTACGACAGGTCTAGATCTAAGGGCGACAGTATGACTAGTTTACTTTTGTAATGGGAAACTGCAAATGATGTAACAAATACACAAAAACAAATACAGTTTCTTTTATACAACTGAGGCGGAATTAAGGCAAAGAAAAGGGGTTTTCAGATAGGTACATCCACTGATAACAGGCTGCAAAAATCAGAGAGAAAACTGAGCAAAAAGAAGCAGAGAACCACAGCTGCACAAGGCAAAGGCTAATCAGCGCATCCCTTGCACAGAGAAACTGAATTGCAGTGCAGGTAGCCCTCTCGGGACCTGCGTTGAAATGCAGAACCTCTTCACAGAGCCTGCGCTGAAGCAGAAATGAGAATTGTCTCTGGATTCTGGGTCACAGTTTGCAGTTTAATCTACGGTTTTTGGCCGGATAAAAGCTATCAATAAGGTACAATTAGAAGGATGATTTAAAGGAGGATTAAGAGCTATCACAAAGGGCTGTTAGAGCATTTGTGGATCAGCTGTTCAGATCATAAACAGGCCCAGTAAATGGACTAGAGTAGCAGATCTCTACTTTGCATTTGTAAATGGCAAATGCAGTTCGATTCGGCACTCCTGAGTTTATGAGATGAACAACAATAGAAACACAAATAAACTAACTAGATATGATCCCCAGCGGAGTCGCCAATTTGTTGTTGGGAAAAGTATCTATTCAGAACGCCCCTATCCCACTCTAAGGTGTGATAGTGCCTTAGCAACAAACAAGGAAAACTACTTGAGTATTCTTCTTTATGAGATGTAAATGAAGAGGAAGGATGTAACTAACCCGTGTCTTTCGCTAGTTTGTTGATCCAATCGCTCCTCTCTTCAATAGCTCCCAGCTCCCTGCTCCCTTACTGGCCCAGCTTCACCGAATTCTTGCAAGATCACAAGAGAGAGAAACTACACGAAGATATAGATATACATTCATAAAAAGCTCAGGATCAGATTAAGCTAAACATGCAAGTATAACAAACATCATTGATACACAGCATGTAGGAGAAACTCAAATAGTTTATTGATAGAATAAGAAAGTCCAAGAGGAGATACAACCAAGTGAGTCCCGATCCAGCATCTACCTCCCAGCAAAGGAATCCCTTCCTCTCCTCCAACAAAGCATAAATCACCCAATGTACTAATCTCAATCTCAAACCAACAACAATTCTCTGCAAAGTACAAAATTCCCGCCTCTGGATCTCTTGGATGAGGGATCCATATATAGATGTAAGTAGAGAGGATGAGTCAGCTTATGTTTTGACTTGTGGCTTCTCTCTGTCAGTTCTTGCTTCCACTTGGAGACTGAGAGCCTCTTACTCATCACCGGTCGAATTCATTGAGGCAAGTGTCATTGGAGAAGATTCTGGAAGCTTCCAGTGTTTGTACACCTCACGGAATGACACTGCCATTTGGAATTTCTCGCTCAGTGCACCCTGGTAGTGCATTTAGGTGTGTTGCAACGCACCTAGCTAGTGTACTAGGGTGCATTGCAATGCAGGCAGCTAGTAGAGCATCTGAATTGATCCTGAATTGACTGATTCTGAGTGGTTTTTGGTGGAGAACTTCTGGGAGAAGCTGTCATAGGTTGACCTTGTTCCTTTAGGGGCAGGAACAACACTTTTAGGGACTTTGGATCCCTTGGATTATGGACATTTCATGCTCAAAGCTGTAAGGCACAAAAATTTCTATAACACCCAGCTTAGACTGTTGGATCACCCATTCAGAAGTAGGACAACATCCAACTATAGATCGGTGTTTTCCACAAAAATATGAGATCTTTGCATCACAAAAGTAGAGAATATTTGGAACTTTCCTGCCAATCATGAAAGATGAAACCTATTGGCATAGGTAGCTAACACCATGGAGCACGGATCGATGTCTCACCCGAAGCAGTATGGGGGGATGCAGGAGCCAAGTTTCCGCACCCTGAGATGGTTGTGATGTCAATCTGTGCCTCCTGATCCTGCCTTCGTGTATATCAATAATCCTTTAGGACTTATCGATGTTCCTTCTCTTCCATCCTTTAGTACCTCTGCAAAGGTAGTCGAATGATCTTCGCGCAACCCTAAATCGAGGTCTAGGCACTTACATGCCTCTGCGACTATGTTACTGTATAAGTTCCCAAGTTATCTTAAGTGTTACCTAATCTACCATGCATTTACAGTTACCTTCGCATAATACTTTACTCTTGCTTGAGTTCAATTAATAGACATAATCAAATATATTCACGCATCAAATAAGCATTATAATGTAAACCCTGATTGTAACATAATATAATCAGATGCATTAAACAAAGACAAAATACACAGTGATTGCAGAGTAATTCTCTTTATTGACATCTCAAGTTCAGTCATGAGGGCTCCACTAGGGGAGCAATACCATACCACGTGGGTTCATATTAGGGGATATATATTGACAAAAAAATAACATAATATATTGGGGGATATATAGGGGGTAAACGGTTTTTATATTGTAAGGTATAAAAAATGGAGTTCAAAGTTAATGAAAAAATATAAAGGGGTATCAAAAATGTTAATGAAAAAATGGATACCTACAATATCTAGTGGAAGTAGGGGTTTTTTAAATTGGGAAGGTGTATTAGGTTCGTATTAGTAGGGGGTTGAATAATGTGATTTTTAGGGGTATTTTCCAATATGTAGTCAAATTAAGGGTATTGTTTAATATGTCGCGAATGCACGTGATAGGACAAAGGTTCATTGAGTGAAGCCCCCATGAGTTCAGTACAGACTTTATCCACCCTGTGCACACAGATGCAGGGGTCTGCACACTCAACTGCAGACTTCCACCCTAGGCCTCTGCACACTCAACTACAGAGCCTCTACCTACGCTAAGACTCGAGAATAATTAGAACTTCTCACCCCAAAATTCTTCTTCCTTATTACTACCCTCTTAGACTCTTCTAAGACTCCCTTTTTATACAATTCCATGGTCCACGGACCATGGGTAGATCTTTACAGATGACAGGAGACTTCACAAAACAAGGGCAGATAACCCTTTGACATCTTTGCGCTCCGCGACCACAAAATGCGGAGGCTTTACATTTTTATTACAAAATTTGTCCTTCTGCCCCACAACATGGGATTTTAGCCCCAAAAATGGCTCTTGAGGGAACTCGTTCCCAACAACTGTGTTAAAGGTAACCTAATATGTGGTAGTAGCGCGGCTATGAACCATTCCTTATGCTGTTTTGGGGGTATATTAAAGCTTACTTGACCCATCAAAACCTTGAATCATTGATCCAACTCCTACATAGACTTAATCATTGTCTATTTGATTTATTTTAGCTTCGTGATGCACTGCGATTCTGATTTTGGCTTCTTGAATTCTGATACCAATGCTTTCTTAATTTCATCAAACGAAGCAGTGAGATTAGTCGCAGATTATTTCATATAACATGTTAGCGATCTTTCTTGTAGCGATGTGACAAGTTGGGCCTTCTTTACATCATCACTAGTGATTTGTCTTGTTGTCCATATTGCATCAACTACAAACTAGAACTGGTTAGGATCCTCTGATCCAAGTCCTTTAAAGATAGGAAGCTTAATGTCATCAACCATTTTCCTTCTCGGGGGGCTAGGTGGGGGGGAGGGGGTGGGGGTGTAGGGGAATTAGGGGGGAGGGGGATGGGTTTTAAGGGGGGTGGATGGATGGGGAATCCTAAAGGCGCCTTGATTTTTCTCAACTCCTAACTTCGACACACCTTCAGGATGGGAGGGGGAATGTCGCGGGGTTGTAGGGTTACTTATTTCTTCTTCACTCTTAGATCCTCCTAATAAGGGGCTATAGTCAGTCTTAATAAAATTATTTGGATATGTTCTATATCATTTTCCACTTCGTGTAGACCCTGGTTCAAACTTATTTCCTCTTCGTCCAAAAATTAATCTGACTGCATTCACAAAATCCCCTTTTCACACAATAACATCTTAATCTAGAGATTAAAAGAGTTTAAGAGCTTCCCTTATGGTCCTTTTAAAAATGTTTTTTCAACTTCGCTATAGGATACGATTGCATCTATCGAAAACTTAGTGATAAATCCTCCCAAAATTCTATGGATCCAGAAATCAACAACCCTTGAGATACTATTGTTAGTGTCAGTCTTTCCAGCCTTCCTCCAGTGATCAAATATGCTCTTACAAAGTGGTCTCAGAGTGTCAAGGTCAAATTTTGTCATTTCAAAGAGTTTTCAAGCAAAATTTGGTCACTAGGCATTAGGTCTAGGGTTTGCTTTCACACTTTTCAAAGTTGTCCAAATGTCAGTCCATGTCATCATTCAGCTGAGCCTATCATCATTCAGAGGGTTGCTATCATCATATTAGGTTCCATTGGGTCATGTTACACCTTATTCATGCTTCAGTTGTGCCTAGGAAAGGTCATTTCCCTCTCCTAGGGTTTTGAAGGCAATTTTTCTTGGATGGTCAAATCACCGGAAAAACTTGTTTCCTGATGTTCATACACCTTCCCCTATCCTTAAAGTACCTTATCAAACACTTCCCATCCCTTAGATCCGCCAAATTCCTCATTTTTGCACAAACCCTAGTTTCTAGCTACAACCCGGCAATTTTCTAGGTTGGGCCTGTGTTTTGCCCTTTTGGACCCCTTCCCCTCACTCAATCTCTGAGATTCCACTTTCCCCTGCTTCCTAACATCCCTCCCTACTTCCAAAAATTTCCCCAAGAATTTAGAAGCCCCCTATTCCCTTCGTTTCGCTCCATTTCGACAAAATTCCTTGTTTCACACATCGGGACAAGTTTCACTCAAATGATGTTCCAGAGAAATAATAGATGAATTTTGGTAAACTGAGAGAGGTTTCTGTCCACAACATGCCAAGGAAGAAAAACCTCCTTCACTTTTTACACAGGTGTCATGGTTTGAGAGAAATGTCAAGAATACCATTGCCTCAGGAGAATCAAAGACACCTCTGAAGTGACCTTGGGAAAATCAAGTTTTCTCCTAGCTTGGTTGGCCAAATGATTTGCTTGATGGGTAAAATGATAACTAGACTCAATGAAATTTCCAACGAGCTATCCTGCACCCAATTCCGACATTGGGAAGGCCTCCAAAAGCCTCCTGCAAAAGCGCGACCCGTTGAGCCAGGCGCGCGACCCGTCAGCGAGCATCCAGCAGTGTTGTTTTGTAACGGGCGTGACCCGTCAAGCGCGCGCAACACGTTGGATAAGGCGCGCGACCCGTCAACGTTTCCCCTGCAAACTCAACTCAAAATCGCTCAAACTCCCTCCAAATCTTCAAGTTGTTTGAGGTAGGCCCTCTACACTTCAATTTGGTTGTTGGTTATGATTGAAAGCCCTCATGTTTGTGTTTAAGAATCAAATTGTGCAAGTGGAAGAGGCTTCATATGACTGCAATATTAATGGTTAAAATGTGCTAGGGTTTGTGTTGTTTCAAGGTTTTTTCCTTTTGTAATTGTTTCCCTCCTTCCCCTTTCCATTCATATTTGTATTTTCCCATACTATTTTATAAATAAAATGCAAACCCTACCCCTCTCCCAAAGCATCGAAAAACTCAAACCCTAATCTTGCTGCACCATATGCATGTGTAAACACAAGAATTTGTTGGTGAATATGTAAAGAGTTTTGTAAATATGTTTCCCTATCTTCCCCTGTTAATGCATGTATTCATATTCCCATATGTTCACTCTCTATATATGTATTCCCATATGCAGTGATTTTTGTAAATGATTTCCCAATATTCCTGATTATAAACATGTATTCCTATATGCAATAATTGTTTGCAATATTTTCCTTAAATTCCCTGTTATATTCATATATTCCCAATTCCTTGTAAAAAGGTCCCTCCCCTAACATTTCCCTCATGTCCTTGTCCCCTTGAAACAGCATAGAAATCAACATTTTATAAAGCAGAAGCAGCAGTACATTTTGTCCACTCTGCTCCTTAAACAATGTCAGAAACCGAAACATATGAGCAAAGTGATGACCAGTCATCAGCTTCAGAGATTGAGGTACAGAGGAGGCCTCATAAGGGTGGTAAGGGTGGACATCATAAGAGAGAGGAGCCCACTTCTTTAGCAGAGTTACAGGCTTGTCCTATGGCAGTCACATGTTTTCAGTATATGTCTTGCTATGAGTTTTGTGAGAGGATCTCACGGATTCAGCACCATAGAGAGTTGGCTCGCCTATTTGTCTTACACTTGCATGATGGACATGTCAACCTTGCAGGGGTAGACTTTACATTGACACCCGAGGTGATCTCACATGCCACAGGGATACCTAATGTCGGGGAGGTGTGGAACAAGCGCAAGGTGCTGGATAATGTTCACTTTGGGCCTTTTGTCCGGCCACCATTCATGAGACATTTGGCAGGTGTGTTTCCATTCAGGTTTCTCAGGAGCGAGTATGCTCCCATGATGAGGCTTATCATGCACTATTTTACCTGTGAGGGCAGATTTTCACAGGTATATTCATATCATATTCGCCTCTTGATGCATTTCACCCGAGTGAGGATGATGAACATCCCTGTTTTCTTTTATCAAAACATTCAGAGGATGGTGCCCATGTTACAGAGGAAGAGCCCGGCACAGCAGTACAGGAGCCTTTACCATTATGGTTTGATTCAGCTAGTGGTATTACATCAGTTGGCTCAGTAGGGCATCTCATGGGAGGAGTTCATCTCTCGTGAGTTTTTCACAGCACCACCCTCGCCACATCCTGAGATTATTCATGAGGAGGGAGGACCATCACAGCAGCATGACATCCTTGTCACTAGACATGTCAGCTCCTCACCTCTGGTCACCTATCAGAAAGGCCCGAGGGCCTTATTTGCAGCAGCTAGGCGAGTACTATCTCCACAGCAGGTGGAAGGGGTCTCGCCTTCATCATCAGCTCAGCGAGTGTTATCTCCACATCAGGTGGAAGGGGCCTCGCTCTCTTCAGCAGCGCAGGCAGCACAGAGGGGCAAGCAGACCAAGATTGATGAGGGACCATCAGGAGTTCCAGATATTGAGCTTGTTGATCTTGAGGCCATTTCTCCGAGTCAAGAGGCAAAGGAGATCATTCAGCATCTCAAAGCTGAAAATGATGCCTTACAGAGGAGATTAGAGGGTGCACAATGGACCATTACATACCTGGAGCAGCGCAACAAACAGTTGGAGGAAGAGAAGGCACTTGATGAGCTGTGGAGGATTCGTAGTGACCGAATCTTGAACCGAAGAAGACCCGGTGACCCATTGCCCGCTGACCGAGAGTCCATGCTCATCCAGGCAAATACACACTTGGAGAGGCTGTTGGCTAAGGCCAACCAAGAGAAGAAATTGCTGAGGAACATGAAGAACCATTACTGGGCAAGAATGCATGTGTGCAAGGCAAAGATGAAGATGTTTCAAAGGCGGTTGACTGAGGCACTAAAACAGAGAAACAAGCCAAATCCCCTTCGTATCTTGGCTGAGGCTTCACTCAAGGATCAAGGCACTAAATAGCCTAGCCACAACAAAAATCCCAAGAAATTTTGAGAATTTTGGGTGAATTTTGGCATTTTTTGGCAATTTGCAGGTTTTTTCTCATTAACGGGTCTCACCCCCCGCGTGACCCTTCATCATGGCAACTCCTTTTGACCAAAACTCAGCATTTCCAGATTTTTCATGCAAAGTTACATATGCTCATGGATGGACTTGAGATTTGGTGAAGTTTTAGGCCTCCAGAAAGTCAAAATACATGCAAAAATTGACTTTCTGCCACTTTTTTGAGTTGCAGAAAGCAGTCTTGGGAGATTTGAGTTTTGACAGGGTACATGAACTCCAAATTCAAAAATTCTAGTTGGGTTGGAAATTAGACTCATAGACCTTTCCAACAAGACCACTTTAGCTCAATTTGGCCACCTGCAAGTGCCCCAAAAGTGGCTCCAAAGGCGCACAACCCGTTAGGTAGGGGCGCGCGACCCGTCAGGCAGTTTTTTCCAAAATGCACTGTACAGCTCAGGAAAACGCAGATTTGACTCAGCTTGACTTTTTGAGATGAAATGTGATCCTCTTTGAAGTAATTATTGTACTTGAAAGACACTTTTACTCTTATGTAACACTTCTAGAAGATTCATTCATGAAGAGGGTAAATATTAAATGAATGAATTGGTTTCCTAGCTTATAGAGGCAAGTTGTTTTGACTGCCTAGATTTTAGTGCTCAGTTTAGAATTGGTTGAAACAGTTCCTAGAAGGATGAGCTCGACCCCTAGAGGCAAGGGAAGAGGTTGGCTTGCCTATATTATTTATTTTCTCAATCATTTTCAGGGTTGGAAGGTTGGACTCTTGAGGGAGAAGCTATCATTGTATTATTCACTGTATCTCTGCAATTTTTGGCTAAGGAAGACCAGGGTTTTGCAGTCCTCTTTGGGATTCTTGTGGACTCATGTGTTGATGGTGTGTTTCTCAATGTACTTGTAAGCTTGTGATGTGATTCATTTCCTTTCTTTTACTTCTGCACATTAAACAAATGAAGTGATAAAATAAGAATTCATGCCTGCCATGCTCTGCTTTTAAGTTTGTTTAATTTCAATGTTTTCTTCTGTCTGAAGAGAATTCAAAGTTATTGTTTGCTCTCTTTAGCTCTTCATCTTTCATTCCTGACCATCCACCTCAGTTAAAGGCATCAACACTGTCTCCTACCTCGCCCCAAGGAACCCCCTGCAGAAACTGTGTCCAGTCCCCGCACCCGAAATTGCCCTCTCCTCAATTTGCCACCAAAAACCCAAAAAACCCAAAATCAAACTCTTTGATCAGTTTACTAGCCTAATATCAGTGTTACCTTGTTGGTCATCTCATCCATTGAAGATTTTACCGAGATAGACTGGAGAGAGCCTTCTCCTGCCCCGTAGGGCTAGCTACGAGGCTAAATGGTTTGATGTTGCCTTGAGGTTTACCTTTCTCAGCCTGAGGTGAAATTTCAAGCGCTAACATACTGGCGACCATACTAGGGAGAACAAACTAATCGTTTGCTCATTGACGTGTTATTTCATAAGTCTTAGACGGAGCCTGAAGATACGCCAGGTAGCCTTCGAAAACGCTCTTGTTTTACATCAGCGTTAGTAGATAAACGCTGCTTCAGTCAATCTCCGTGAGCTTGTGAACATAGCGCTTCATTGGCACTTTATCCCAGTATAATTGTTAACTCTGAGCCGTGGATGATAGGTTGAGAGTTTTCACAGGCTGAAATCATCCACCTGGCGACTCCTTTCACTTAAGAATCCAACAACCTGTGCTTCATGGTGACTTCACTGTAGGAAGATTAGTAGCTTTGAGCTTTTCAAAATGGATCGGATTGCAAGAAGATATGCTCCCTTGAGTCGAGATCACATCCCCGGTTTTCCAAATAAAATTCAGAAAGTAGATTGGTCAAGGAATTTGCCTATATTTAACGATGATGGTAGGAAGGACGCTGCTCTACATCTGGTTAGATTTCACATGCATATTCGCAAATTCAAGGTCGATTTTCCTGAATATTGCTTGATGAAGATATTCTTGGCCACTCTGGAAGGTAAAGCCCAATCATGGTATGAAAGTTTGCCGCCTGCTTGTATTTATTGTTTAAAGGATTTTCATGCTATGTTCATTGAAAGATATAAGGACTCTTATCCATCATTGAATTTAGTTCAAGACTATTGCAAGCATGCCTATAGTTTTATTGAAAGCCTTGAGAAGTTTTATGAAGATGATAATTTCATGGATGAAGAGATCATGGAAGCCCTGTATGAAAATCCATTTCAGCAGCACATAGAAATCTCAGAGGATACTTGTCAAGATCAGCAGGTTGAAGATGGCCATATGGCTGAAAATGATGAAAGAGAGGGTTCTATTTCAGATCTGCCCACAGAAGAAGACAGCATGCAGGGTAGTCAAGATTCAATTTCAGAATATGATGCAGTCAAGTCAGCTATTTCAGATCATGATGACCAAGAATACCTTGTGCTGAATCCTGAAAAGGAGAATTTTGTTGTTGAGATCATAGACAGCGGTATGGATTCAAATGTTCTCAGTCGTGCTGCCAATCTGTCATTAGAACATAGTCTTCATGAGGAGGTCATTCAGTATGCTCATGAAGAGCAAGGTGAGATCTTTGCTCAAGCAAGTGAAAAAGTTTCTTTGAGTTTATTTGTGGTAGACGATGTAAATGATAATATTGTGCTTGATAATATTGATGAATGTAATAAGGAACATGATAACCTGGCCCTCATGTCATATACAAATGACCTACAGCACATTCACACCACAGAAGATCAAAACATTTAGGATTTCCTTTCAGATTCTTCATATGTTTCATGTGTTGAAATGTCTTTCCAAGAAGAGATCGGCTCATCCATTTGTTCAGAGTTTTTTGAAGCCCATGAGCGTACTTTTACTGAAGCACATGATGAAGGCAGATCAGAATTTGAAACAAAGGATACCTTGTTCTTTCAGCAGGAGGTGGCAATGTCAAGTCTTCATGTTTTCCAGGATCCAGTGGCAGATTTGTTACAATCAGCAGTGAAAGTGATTATGGTTGTGTTCAGTGATGAAGGAGATCATGGTCAGCTATGTTTTTGGATGCCCAGTTACCAGTATCTATTGTTGATCATGAGATCTGATTGGGAGAACCAGTCAAGAAGGCATCTACTTGATTGGTTACATTGGCATTATGATATAGTTTGATGGTAGGTTGTCTTGTAAGAAACATAGGCGGTTATGTACTGCCATCAAGTTTTAAATTTTAAGTTCAGGTCTTGAGTTAGTTTGTTAGAGTCAAGTTTTTCCATCATTTCAATTTATCATCGAGTCGGTTTGAGTCAAGTTTCAGTCACTTTTTAGTCAAGTTTTCATTCAATAAATGTGTCAAAGGTTTTGTGTTTTCTGTTCAAAATAATGACTCCATTGCCCAATGATTGTAAGGCGCTGGTCTGCTCTCCCAGAGGTCTAAGGTTCTTGGCACCTCCAAGGAGCTACCATCCCCATTGGAGCCAATGTTAGTGTCAGTCTTTCCAGCCTTCCTCCAGTGATCAAATATGCTCTTACAAAGTGGTCTCAGAGTGTCAAGGTCAAATTTTGTCATTTCAAAGAGTTTTCAAGCAAAATTTGGTCACTAGGCATTAGGTCTAGGGTTTGCTTTCACACTTTTCAAAGTTGTCCAAATGTCAGTCCATGTCATCATTCAGCTGAGCCTATCATCATTCAGAGGGTTGCTATCATCATATTAGGTTCCATTGGGTCATGTTACACCTTATTCATGCTTCAGTTGTGCCTAGGCAAGGTCATTTCCCTCTCCTAGGGTTTTGAAGGCAATTTCTCTTGGATGGTCAAATCACCGGAAAAACTTGTTTCCTGATGTTCATACACCTTCCCCTATCCTTAAAGTACCTTATCAAACACTTCCCATCCCTTAGATCCGCCAAATTCCTCATTTTTGCACAAACCCTAGTTTCTAGCTACAACCTGGCAATTTTCTAGGTTGGGCCTGTGTTTTGCCCTTTTGGACCCCTTCCCCTCACTCAATCTCTGAGATTCCACTTTCCCCTACTTCCTAACATCCCTCCCTACTTCCAAAAATTTCCCCATGAATTTAGAAGCCCCCTATTCCCTTCATTTCGCTCCATTTCGACAAAATTCCTTGTTTCACACATCGGGACAAGTTTCACTCAAATGATGTTCCAGAGCAATAAAAGATGAATTTTGGTAAACTGAGAGAGGTGTTTGTCCACAACATGCCAAGGAAGAAAAAGCTCCTTCACGTTTTGCACAGGTGTCATGGTTTGAGAGAAATGTCAAGAATGCCGTTGCCTCAGGAGAATCAAAGACACCTCTAAAGTGACCTTGGGAAAATCAAGTTTTCTCCTAGCTTGGTTGGCCAAATGATTTTCTTGATGGGTAAAATGATAACTAGACTCAAAGAAATTTCCAACGAGCTATCCTTCACCCAATTCCGACACCAGGAAGGCCTCCAAAATCCTCCTGCAAAAGCGCGACCCGTTGAGCCAGGCGCGCGACCCGTCAGGTGCGCGCGACCCGTCAGCGAGCATCCAGCAGTGTTGTTTTGTAACGGGCGCGACCAGTCAAGCGCGCGCGACCCGTTGGGTAAGGCGCGCTACCCATCAACGTTTCCCCTGCAAACTCAACTCAAAATCACTCAAACTCCCTCCAAATCTTCAAGTTGTTTGAGGTAGGCCCTCTACACTTCAATTTGGTTGTTGGTTATGATTGAAAGCCCTCATGCTTGTGTTTAAGAATCAAATTGTGCAAGTGGAAGAGGCTTCATATGACTGCAATATTAATGGTTAAAATGTGCTAGGGTTTGTGTTGTTTCAAGGTTTTTTCCTTTTGTAATTGTTTCCCTCCTTCCCCTTTCCATTCATATTTGTATTTTCCCATACTATTTTATAAATAAAATGCAAACCCTACCCCTCTCCCAAAGCATCGAAAAACTCAAACCCTAATCTTGTTGCACCATATGCATGTGTAAACACAAGAATTTGTTGGTGAATATGTAAAGAGTTTTGTAAATATGTTTCCCTATCTTCCCCTGTTAATGCATGTATTCATATTCCCATATGTTCACTCTCTATATATGTATTCCCATATGCAGTGATTTTTGTAAATGATTTCCCAATATTCTTGATTATAAACATGTATTCCTATATGCAATAATTGTTTGCAATATTTTCCTTAAATTCCCTATTATATTCATATATTCCCAATTCCTTGTAAAAAGGTCCCTCCCCTAACATTTCCCTCATGTCCTTGTCCCCTTGAAACAGCATAGAAATCAGCATTTTATAAAGCAGAAGCAGCAGTACATTTTGTCCACTCTGCTCCTTAAACAATGTCAGAAACCGAAACATATGAGCAAAGTGATGACCAGTCATCAGCTTCAGAGATTGAGGTACAGAGGAGGCCTCATAAGGGTGGTAAGGGTGGACATCATAAGAGAGAGGAGCCCACTTCTTTAGCAGAGTTACAGGCTTGTCCTATGGCAGTCACATGTTTTCAGTATATGTCTTGCTATGAGTTTTGTGAGAGGATCTCACGGATTCAGCACCATAGAGAGTTGGCTCGCCTATTTGTCTTACACTTGCATGATGGACATGTCAACCTTGCAGGGGTAGACTTTACATTGACACCCGAGGTGATCTCACATGCCACAGGGATACCTAATGTCGGGGAGGTGTGGAACAAGCGCAAGGTGCTGGATAATGTTCACTTTGAGCCTTTTGTCCGGCCACCATTCATGAGACATTTGGCAGGTGTGTTTCCATTCAGGTTTCTCAGAAGCGAGTATGCTCCCATGATGAGGCTTATCATGCACTATTTTACCTGTGAGGGCAGATTTTCACAGGTATATTCATATCATATTCGCCTCTTGATGCATTTCACCCGAGTGAGGATGATGAACATCCCAGTTTTCTTTTATCAAAACATTTAGAGGATGGTGCCCATGTTACAGAGGAAGAGCCCGGCACAGTAGTATAGGAGCCTTTACCATTATGGTTTGATTCAGCTAGTGGTATTACATCAGTTGGCTCAGCAGGGCATCTCATGGGAGGAGTTCATCTCTCGTGAGTTTTTCACAGCACCACCCTCGCCACATCCTGAGATTATTCATGAGGAGGGAGGACCATCACAGCAGCATGACATCCTTGTCACTAGACATGTCAGCTCCTCACCTCTGGTCACCTATTAGAAAGGCCCGAGGGCCTTATTTGCAGCAGCTAGGCGAGTACTATCTCCACAGCAGGTGGAAGGGGTCTCGCCTTCATCATCAACTCAGCGAGTGTTATCTCCACATCAGGTGGAAGGGGCCTCACTCTCTTCAGCAGCGCAGGCAGCATAGAGGGGCAAGCAGCCCAAGATTGATGAGGGACCATCAGGAGTTCCAGATATTGAGCTTGTTGATCTTGAGGCCATTTCTCCAAGTCAAGAGGCAAAGGAGATCATTCAGCATCTCAAAGCTGAAAATGATGCCTTACAGAGGAGATTAGAGGGTGCACAATGGACCATTACATACCTGGAGCAGCGCAACAAACAGTTGGAGGAGGAGAAGGCACTTGATGAGCTGTGGAGGATTTGTAGTGACCGAATCTTGAACCGAAGAAGACCCGGTGACCCATTGCCCGCTGACCGAGAGTCCATGCTCATCCAGGCAAATACACACTTGGAGAGGCTGTTGGCTAAGGCCAACCAAGAGAAGAAATTACTGAGGAACATGAAGAACCATTACTGGGCAAGAATGCATGTGTGCAAGGCAAAGATGAAGATGTTTCAAAGGTGGTTGACCGAGGCACTAAAACAGAGAAAGAGGCCAAATCCCCTCTGTATCTTGGCTGAGGCTTCACTCAAGGATCAAGGCACTAAATAGCCTAGCCACAACACAAATCTCAAGAAATTTTGAGAATTTTGGGTGAATTTTGGCATTTTTTGGCAATTTGCAGGTTTTTTCTCACTAACGGGTCTCACCCCCCGCGCGACCCTTCATCATGGCAACTCCTTTTGACCAAAACTCAGCATTTCCAGATTTTTCATGCAAAGTTACATATGCTCATGGATGGACTTGAGATTTGGTGAAGTTTTAGGCCTCCAGAAAGTCAAAATACATGCAAAAATTGACTTTCTGCCACTTTTTTGAGTTGCAGAAAGCAGTCTTGGGAGATTTGAGTTTTGACAGGGCAAATGAACTCCAAATTCAAAAATTCTAGTTGGGTTGGAAAGTAGACTCACATACCTTTCCAAAAAGCCCACTTTTGCTCAATTTTTCCACCTGCAAGTGCCCCAAAAGTGGCTCAAAAGGCGCACGACCCGTCAGGCAGGGGCGTGCGACCCGTGAGGCAGTTTTTTTCCAAAATGCACTGTACAGCTCAGGAAAACGCAGATTTGACTCAGCTTGACTTTTTGAGATGAAATGTGATCCTCTTTGATGTAATTATTGTACTTGAAAGACACTTTTACTCTTATGTAACACTTCTAGAAGATTCATTCATGAAGAGGGTAAATATTAAATGAATGAATTGGTTTCCTAGCTTATAGAGGCAAGTTGTTTTGATTGCCTAGATTTTAGTGCTCAGTTTAGAATTGGTTGAAACAGTTCCTAGAAGGATGAGCTCGACCCCTAGAGGCAAGGGAAGAGGTTGGCTTGCCTATATTATGTATTTTCTCAATCATTTTCAGGGTTGGAAGGTTGGACTCTTGAGGGAGAAGCTATCATTGTATTATTCACTGTATCTCTGCAATTTTTGGCTAAGGAAGACCAGGGTTTTGCAGTTCTCTTTGGGATTCTTGTGGACTCATGTGTTGATGGTGTGTTTCTCAATGTACTTGTAAGCTTGTGATGTGATTCATTTCCTTTCTTTTACTTCTGCACATTAAACAAATGAAGTGATAAAGTAAGAATTCATGCCTGCCATGCTCTGCTTTTAAGTTTGTTTAATTTCAATGTTTTCTTCTGTCTGAAGAGAATTCAAACTTATTGTTTGCTCTCTTTAGCTCTTCATCTTTCATTCCTGACCATCCACCTCAGTTAAAGGCATCAACACTGTCTCCTACCTCGCCCCAAGGAACCCCCTGCAAAAACTGTGTCCAATCCCCGCACCCGAAATTGCCCTCTCCTCAATTTGCCACCAAAAACCCAAAAAACCCCAAATCAAACTCTTTGATCAGTTTACTAGCCTAATATCAGTGTTACCTTGTTGGTCATCTCATCCATTGAATATTTTACCGAGATAGACCGGAGAGAGCCTTCTCCTGCCCCGTAGGGCTAGCTACGAGGCTAAATGGTTTGATGTTGCCTTGAGGTTTACCTTTCTCAGCCTGAGGTGAAATTTCAAGTGCTAACATACTGGCGACCATACTGGGGAGAACAAACTAATCGTTTTCTCATTGACGTGTTATTTCATAAGTCTTAGACGGAGCCTGAAGATACGCCAGGTAGCCTTCGAAAACGCTCTTGTTTTACATCAGCGTTAGTAGATAAACGCTGCTTCAGTCAATCTCCGTGAGCTTGTGAACATAGTGCTTCATTGGTACTTTATCCCAGTATAATTGTTAACTCTGAGCCGTGGATGATAGGTTGAGAGTTTTCACAGGCTGAAATCATCCACCTGGCGAGTCCTTTCACTGAAGAATCCAGCAACCTGTGCTTCATGGTGACTTCACTGTAGGAAGATTAGTAGCTTTGAGCTTTTCAAAATGGATCGGATTGCAAGAAGATATGCTCCCTTGAGTCGAGATCACATCCCCGGTTTTCCAAATAAAATTCCGAAGGTAGATTGGTGAAGGAATTTGCCTATATTTAACGATGATGGTAGGAAGGACACTGCTCTACATCTGGTTAGATTTCACATGCATATTCACAAATTCAAGGTCGATTTTCCTGAAGATTGCTTGATGAAGATATTCTTGGCCACTCTGGAAGGTAAAGCCCAATCATGGTATGAAAGTTTGCCGCCTGCTTGTATTTATTGTTTAAAGGACTTTCATGCTATGTTCATTGAAAGATATAAGGACTCTTATCCATCATTGAATTTAGTTCAAGACTGTTGCAAGCATGCCTATAGTTTTATTGAAAGCCTTGAGAAGTTTTACGAAGATGATAATTTCATGGATGAAGAGATCATGGAAGCCCTGTATGAAAAGCCGTTTCAGCAGCACATAGA
Source organism: Pinus tabuliformis (assembly GCA_031772625.1). Lineage (NCBI taxonomy): Eukaryota > Viridiplantae > Streptophyta > Pinopsida > Pinales > Pinaceae > Pinus > Pinus tabuliformis. The sequence continues at coordinate 1,704,405,035 of CM062819.1, forward strand.
AATCTTAGAGGATACTTGTCAAGATCAGCAGGTTGAAGATGGCCGTATGGCTGAAAATGATGAAAGAGAGGGTTCTATTTCAGATCTGCCCACAGAAGAAGACAGCGTGCAGGGTAGTCAAGATTCAATTTCAGAATATGATGCAGTCAAGTCAGCTATTTCAGATCAACATTCAGATCATGATGACCAAGAATACCTTGTGCTGAATCCTGAAAAGGAGAATTTTGTTGTTGAGATCATAGACAGTGGTATGGATTCAAATGTTCTCAGTCGTGCTGCCAGTCTGTCATTAGAACAGAGTCTTCATGAGGAGGTCATTCAGTATGCTCATGAAGAGCAAGGTGAGATCTTTGCTCAAGCAAGTGAAAAAGTTTCTTTGAGTGAATTTGTGGTAGACGATGTAAATGATAATATTTTGCTTGATAATATTGATGAATGTAATAAGGAACATGATAACCTAGCCCTCATGTCATATACAAATGACCTACAGCACATTCACACCACAGAAGATCAAAAAATTCAGGATTTCCTTTCAGATTCTTCATATGTTTCATGTGCTGAAATGTCTTTCCAAGAAGAGATCGGCTCATCCATTTGTTCAGAGTTTTTTGAAGCCCATGAGCGTACTTTTACTGAAGCACATGATGAAGGCAGATCAGAATTTTAAACAAAGGATACCTTGTTCTTTCAGCAGGAGGTGGCAATGTCAAGTCTTCATGTTTTCCAGGATCCAGTGGCAGATTTGTTACAGTCAGCAGTGAAAGTGATTATGGTTGTGTTCAGTGATGAAGGAGATCATGGTCAGCTATGTTTTTGGATGCCCAGTTACCAGTATCTATTGTTGATCATGAGATCTGATTGGGAGAACCAGTCAAGAAGGCATCTGCTTGATTGGTTACATTGGCATTATGATATAGTTTGATGGTAGGTTGTCTTGTAAGAAACATAGGCGGTTATGTACTGCCATCAAGTTTTAAATTTTAAGTTCAGGTCTTGAGTTAGTTTGTTAGAGTCAAGTTTTTCCATCATTTCAATTTGTCATCGAGTCGGTTTGAGTCAATTTTCAGTCACTTTTTAGTCAAGTTTTCATTCAATAAATGTGTCAAAGGTTTTGTGTTTTCCGTTCAAAATAATGACTCCATTGCCCAATGATTGTAAGGCGCTGGTCTGCTCTCCCAGAGGTCTAAGGTTCTTGGCACCTCCAAGGAGCTACCATCCCCATTGGAGCCAATGTTAGTGTCAGTCTTTCCAGCCTTCCTCCAGTGATCAAATATTCTCTTACAAAGTGGTCTCAGAGTGTCAAGGTCAAATTTTGTCATTTCAAAGAGTTTTAAAGCAAAATTTGGTCACTAGGCATTAGGTCTAGGGTTTGCTTTCACACTTTTCAAAGTTGTCCAAATGTCAGTCCATGTCATCATTCAGCTGAGCCTATCATCATTCAGAGGGTTACTATCATCATATTAGGTTCCATTGGGTCATGTTACACCTTATTCATGCTTCAGTTGTGCCTAGGCAAGGTCATTTCCCTGTCCTAGGGTTTTGAAGGCAATTTCTCTTGGATGGTAAAATCACCGACAAAACTTGTTTCCTGATGTTCATACACCTTCCCCTATCCTTAAAGTACCTTATCAAACACTTCCCATCCCTTAGATCCGCCAAATTCCTCATTTTTTCACAAACCCTAGTTTCTAGCTACAACCTGACAATTTTCTAGGTTGGGCCTATGTTTTGCCCTTTTGGACCCCTTCCCCTCACTCAATCTTTGAGATTCCACTTTCCCCTACTTCCTAACATCCCTCCCTACTTCCAAAAATTTCCCCAAGAATTTAGAAGCCCCCTATTCCCTTCATTTCGCTCCATTTCGACAAAATTCCTTGTTTCACACATCGGCACAAGTTTCACTCAAATGATGTTCCAGAGCAATAAAAGATGAATTGTGGTAAACTGAGAGAGGTTTTTGTCCACAACATGCCAAGGAAGAAAAAACTCCTTCACTTTTTGCACAGGTGTCATGGTTTGAGAGAAATGTCAAGAATCTCATTGCCTCATGAGAATCAAAGACACCTCTGAAGTGACCTTGGGAAAATCAAGTTTTCTCCTAGCTTGGTTGGCCAAATGATTTTCTTGATGGGTAAAATGATAACTAGACTCAAAGAAATTTCCAACAAGCTATCCTGCGCCCAATTCCAACACCGAGAAGGCCTCCAAAAGCCTCTTGCAAAAGCGCGACCCGTTGAGCCAGGCGCGCGACCCGTCAGGTGCGCGTGACCCGTCAGCGAGCATCCAGCAGTGTTGTTTTGTAACGGGCGCGACCCGTCAAGCGCGTGCGACCCGTTGGGTAAGGTGCGCGACCCGTCAACGTTTCCCCTGCAAACTCAACTCAAAATCGCTCAAACTCCCTCCAAATCTTCAACTTGTTTGAGGTAGGCCCTCTACACTTCAATTTGGTTGTTGGTTATGATTGAAAGCCCTCATGCTTGTGTTTAAGAATCAAATTGTGCAAGTGGAAGAGGCTTCATATGACTGCAATATTAATGGTTAAAATGTGCTAGGGTTTGGTGTTGTTTCAAGGTTTTTTCCTTTTGTAATTGTTTCCCTCCTTCCCCTTTCCATTCATATTTGTATTTTCCCATACTATTTTATAAATAAAATGCAAACCCTACCCCTCTCCCAAAGCATCAAAAAACTCAAACCCTAATCTTGCTGCACCATATGCATGTGTAAACACAAGAATTTGTTGGTGAATATGTAAAGATTTTTGTAAATATGTTTCCCTATCTTCCCCTGTTAATGCATGTATTCATATTCCCATATGTTCACTCTCTATATATGTATTCCCATATGCAGTGATTTTTGTAAATGATTTCCCAATATTCCTGATTATAAACATGTATTCCTATATGCAATAATTGTTTGCAATATTTTCCTTAAATTCCCTGTTATATTCATATATTCCCAATTCCTTGTAAAAAGGTCCCTCCCCTAACATTTCCCTCATGTCCTTGTCCCCTTGAAACAGCGTAGAAATTAACATTTTATAAAGCAGAAGCAGCAGTACATTTTGTCCACTCTGCTCCTTAAACAATGTCAGAAACCGAAACATATGAGCAAAGTGATGACCAGTCATCAGCTTCAGAGATTGAGGTATAGAGGAGGCCTCATAAGGGCGGTAAGGGTGGACATCATAAGAGAGAGGAGCCCACTTCTTTAGCAGAGTTACAGGCTTGTCCTATGGCAGTCACATGTTTTCAGTATATGTCTTGCTATGAGTTTTGTGAGAGGATCTCACGGATTCAGCACCATAGAGAGTTGGCTCGCCTATTTGTCTTACACTTGCATGATGGACATGTCAACCTTGCAGGGGTAGACTTTACATTGACACCCGAGGTGATCTCACATGCCACAGGGATACCTAATGTCGGGGAGGTGTGGAACAAGCGCAAGGTGCTGGATAATGTTCACTTTGAGCCTTTTGTCCAGCCACCATTCATGAGACATTTGGTAGGTGTGTTTCCATTCAGGTTTCTCAGGAGCGAGTATGCTCCCATGATGAGGCTTATCATGCACTATTTTACCTGTGAGGGCAGATTTTCACAGGTATATTCATATCATATTCGCCTCTTGATGCATTTCACCCGAGTGAGGATGATGAACATCCCTGTTTTCTTTTATCAAAAAATTCAGAGGATGGTGCCCATGTTACAGAGGAAGAGCCCGGCACAGCAGTACAGGAGCCTTTACCATTATGGTTTGATTCAGCTAGTGGTATTACATCAGTTGGCTCAGCAGGGCATCTCATGGGAGGAGTTCATCTCTCGTGAGTTTTTCACAGCACCACCCTCGCCACATCCTGAGATTATTCATGAGGAGGGAGGACCATCACAGCAACATGACATCCTTGTCACTAGACATGTCAGCTCCTCACCTCTGGTCACCTATCAGAAAGGCCCGAGGGCCTTATTTGCAGCATCTAGGCGAGTACTATCTCCACAGCAGGTGGAAGGGGTCTCACCTTCATCATCAGCTCAGCGAGTGTTATCTCCACATCAGGTGGAAGGGGCCTCGCTCTCTTCAGCAGCGCAGGCAGCACAGAGGGGCAAGCAGCCCAAGATTGATGAGGGACCATCAGGAGTTCCAGATATTGAGCTTGTTGATCTTGAGGCCATTTCTCCGAGTCAAGAGGCAAAGGAGATCATTCAGCATCTCAAAGATGGAAATGATGCCTTACAGAGGAGATTAGAGGGTGCACAATGGACCATTACATACCTGGAGCAGCGCAACAAACAGTTGGAGGAGGAGAAGGCACTTGATGAGCTATGGAGGATTCGTAGTGACCGAATCTTGAACCGAAGAAGACCCGGTGACCCATTGCCCGCTGACCGAGAGTCCATGCTCATCCAGGAAAATACACACTTGGAGAGGCTGTTGGCTAAGGCCAACCAAGAGAAGAAATTGCTGAGGAACATGAAGAACCATTACTGGGCAAGAATGCATGTGTGCAAGGCAAAGATGAAGATGTTTCAAAGGCGGTTGACCGAGGCACTAAAACAGAGAAAGAGGCCAAATCCCCTCCATATCTTGGCTGAGGCTTCACTCAAGGATTAAGGCACTAAATAGCTTAGCCACAGCACAAATCTCAAGAAATTTTGAGAATTTTGGGTGAATTTTGGCATTTTTTGGCAATTTGCAGGTTTTTTCTCATTAACGGGTCTCACCCCCCGCGCGACCCTTCATCATGGCAACTCCTTTTGACCAAAACTCAGCATTTCCAGATTTGTCATGCAAAGTTACATATGCTCATGGATGGACTTGAGATTTGGTGAAGTTTTAGGCCTCCAGAAAGTCAAAATACATGCAAAAATTGACTTTCTGCCACTTTTTTGAGTTGCAGAAAGCAGTCTTGGGAGATTTGAGTTTTGACAGGGAAAATGAACTCCAAATTCAAAAATTCCAGTTGGGTTGGAAATTAGACTCACAGACCTTTCCAAAAAGCCCACTTTTTCTCAATTTGGCCACCTGCAAGTGCCCCAAAAGTGGCTCCAAAGGCGCGCGACCCGTCAGGCAGTTTTTTCCAAAATGCACTGTACAGGTCAGGAAAACGCAGATTTGACTCAGCTTGACTTTTTGAGATGAAATGTGATCCTCTTTGATGTAATTATTGTACTTGAAAGACACTTTTACTCTTATGTAACACTTCTAGAAGATTCATTCATGAAGAGGGTAAATATTAAATGAATGAATTGGTTTCCTAGCTTATAGAGGCAAGTTGTTTTGACTGCCTAGATTTTAGTGCTCAGTTTAGAATTGGTTGAAACAGTTCCTAGAAGGATGAGCTCGACCCCTAGAGGCAAGGGAAGAGGTTGGCTTGCCTATATTATGTATTTTCTCAATCATTTTCAGGGTTGGAAGGTTGGACTCTTGAGGGAGAAGCTATCATTGTATTATTCACTGTATCTCTGCAATTTTTGGCTAAGGAAGACCAGGGTTTTGCAGTCCTCTTTGGGATTCTTGTGGACTCATGTGTTGATGGTGTGTTTCTCAATGTACTTGTAAGCTTGTGATGTGATTCATTTCCTTTCTTTTACTTCTGCACATTAAACAAATGAAGTGATAAAGTAAGAATTCATGCCTGCCATGCTCTGCTTTTAAGTTTGTTTAATTTCAATGTTTTCTTCTGTCTAAAGAGAATTCAAAGTTATTGTTTGCTCTCTTTAGCTCTTCATCTTTCATTCCTGACAATCCACCTCAGTTAAAGGCATCAACACTATCTCCTACCTTGCCCCAAGGAACCCCCTGCAGAAACTGTGTCCAATCCCCGCACTCGAAATTGCCCTCTCCTCAATTTGCCACCAAAAACCCAAAAAACCCCAAATCAAACTCTTTGATCAGTTTACTAGCCTAATATCAGTGTTACCTTGTTGGTCATCTCATCCATTGAAGATTTTACCGAGATAGACCGGAGAGAGCCTTCTCCTGCCCCGTAGGGCTAGCTACGAGGCTAAATGGTTTGATGTTGCCTTGAGGTTTACCTTTCTCAGCCTGAGGTGAAATTTCAAGCGCTAACAACTATTACTGACGTTCTTGAGTCACCATATCAATTCAAGATTCCACTCTTTAGGTTCTTCATTCTTGAAACAAGTCTTATGCTCGGTTAATTTAGATAACCACTCGTACAATTCAATGTGGAATGAACCAAAGAAGATTTTGTATTGCTCTTCGAAGATATACTTCTACAACCAATCTTCTACTGATAATCGAGGATTTTGGTTCTCTTTTTTTGCAAATTCTCTTTCTTTCTATTCAACCCACTCTTGGATTTCTTTCTTCGATGGACGCCAAAACATATCCCTTAAGCAGATCCTTGTACCGACAATAGAACCATTTGTTGGTTTAAGGGGGCTTGACCCAGGTCCAGAGTGTACTGCACACCAACAAAACCCTCAACTACTGGCCCTTTCAGAAACGACCTGCAAGCAGATCATAGTCTCACCCGAAGAAACTATGGGAGGTTGCAGAACCAAGTTTCTGCAGCCAGAGGGATATCCGTGTTGTGGTGCCAGTGTGTTCACTTATGTCTTATATCTATCTACAACTTTTCATACATGAATAACTTTACGCTGAAGATTAACTTCACAGAATGGTACTTAACGCATAAACATAACAGAGAACATTATAACATGTATTCTTCTATGTAATTCAATAAAAAATCGTGCATGAAGATATTTATAACAACAGATAATGAACACAGAAAGATGCACAATACTTCATCAAAACTTCTTCTTTAATAATAAGGATCTTCAATACATACACTTCTATGACCTGCACACCCAACTACAGGTGGTTTGCACACACATCTATAGACTCTTCCAAGGCCTCTGCGCACTCAGCTACGGATCCTTCCCAAAAATATAAACGCAAAGGTGGAAAATATGATCAATTCATGAATTCTATCTATTCTTATCTCTCGACAAAGTATTACACTTCCTTATATAGGTTTCCTTACTACAAGACCATGGTACACATACCATGGATTCGAAAAAACAATGAACTAATACCCGATACCCATTACAAAATAAGGGACTTTTACCCACCCCAAATCCCCTAGACACTGTACGATAAATAGAACTTCGCCAGTTCCTTGTGCTCCACTCCTCAAAATGCGGAGTCTTTGACCAAAACTTGGACCAAGTTGGGCTACGCCAAACAATTGTAAGTGACAAAGATTCCATTAATTAGGGGAGTTTTGAGGTCTAAAATGGGCCTCCTAAGGAAATTATAAAATAATAGTGGAAATAATAAAATAAGATTAGATTACATCATCAAAGTTTAGAGGGAAAAAAGAAAAAACTATTTTTTCAACTCGTATTTTCAACTTATCTCCCTATGGGTTTACTCAAATTTTGAGCAGAAACACTTGTTGGATGAAGAATTTAATTCCTCATCCAAGGAGTACCCATGTTGCATACTTTCAATGGATCCTACTACACGAAAAATGAGAAATACATGAAAAACGTGATTGCAATCACGTTTTTCATGTATTTCTCATTTTTCGTGTAGTAGGGTCCATCGAAAGTATGCAACATGGGTACATCTTGGATGAGAAATTAAATTCTTCATCCAATGAGTACTCCCGCTTGAAATTTGAGTAAAACCTTAGGGAGATAAGTTAAAAATATGAGTTGAAAAAGTAGTTTTATTATTTTATTATTTTTTCATCTCTTTACTTTTTTACTCCAAAAATGGTGAATCATCCCCCATGGTTGACATCATCATCTTGAATCTTATTAGTTCTTATAAAGTTTATTTTGGTTGTACATTTTTCTTAGGAGACCCATTTTAGACCTCAAAATTCCCCTAATGTTCATTGAAAAATTTTGGGCAAAATTATTTTCTTGTCTTGGTACTCAATTAGCTCATAACTCATCTTATCATCCTCAATCTGATGAGAAAACTAAGATAGTGAATAAATGTTTGGAAGGATATCTTCGTTGCTTTGTATTCGATAAACAAACATAATGGGTTAAGTGGTTACCTCTGGTAGAATGGTGGTATAACACTTCCTTCCATACTGTAGAAAAAATGACCCCATTTATGGCACTTTATAGATATCACCCACTGTCCATCACATCGTCTTTACGAGATAATTCTAAGTTTCAAGTAGTTGAGGATCACATCGAGCATCAACAACAAGTTATCCAAATCTTAAAAGATAACCTGACTCTAGTGAAAAATGAAATGAAACAACAGGCATATCAACATTGTAGTGAAAGATGTTTTGAAGTAGGCAATTGTGTATTTTTACGAATATAACCATATAAAAAAATGTCCCTCAAGAAAACTAAGAAGGATAATAAATTATTACCCAAGTACTATGGTATTCATAGGTGTTGAAAAATATTGTTACTATGGAATAAAAATTACAGCTACCCGCATCTTCTCGAGTACACCTAGTTTTCCATGTTTCATGCTTAAAGAAGGTTATAGGTGACAAGCTCCCAATTCAAACAATATTGTTAAAAATTGACAAGGAAGGAAACGTCATATTGGATCCTGAAGCAGTCACATAAAAAAGAACTTGAAATCTACAGAATTGATCAATTTAAACGTATCTCACTAAGTGGAAGAACTTACCTATTGAATATTCCACATGGGAGGATGAGTATTTTATACAGAAGCATCCAAAACTACTCACGAATTTAGGACAACACTTTTTTGAAAGAGAGGGGCATGTTAGGTCACTATAATACTGGTGTAGCCCCCATATTGTTATTGTTGTGCCCCATGTACCCCCCATATTTTTATTGTTGTGCCCTATATAATCTCACTATTGTTATTGTTGTGCCCTTACATTATTATTATTATGTAGGCCTTGATTATATTATGACCCTTTAGACTCCTATATATATCAAGGAGCTCTTGTCATTTGTATATGTTATGAAACCAGCTCACAAAAAGATAGAAAAGATAGATCAATGCCTTATAATTTAGCCTCTTCGAGGGGGCAACCTCCTTTACATTACACAAATGAACAATTCTTGCATGATACAAATGACAAGACCTCCTTTCTATATATAGGAATCTAAGGGGTCATAATATAATCAGAGCTGACATAAAAATAATAATGTAAGGGCACAATAATAACAATAGTGGGCTTCTATTGGGCACAATAATAACAATATGGGGACTAAATGGGCACAACATTATAATAAGGGGATTGTACTAATAACAATAAGGGGTTACACTAGTAGTATAGGGACCTAACATGCCCCTCTCCTTCAAAAAGTGTTGTCCTCGACGCTTGAGTAGTTCTTGATGCTTCTGTACAAAATTCTTGTCCTCCCATGTGGAATCTTCAGTGAGTAAGTTCTTCCACTTGATGAGATACTCTGATCAATTTTTGGGTTCTTGTTTATGGGACTACTCCAAGTTCCAATATTATTTTTCCTTCCTCGTTAAGTTCTAACAATATTGTTTGAACTGGGATCTTATGCAACTTTTGAATGAGTGGCCACACTTCTTCATCCTTCTTCCATTCATCCCTTCCTTCGTTTATCTAATCTGGTTGGATAATAGAAATTGCACAAAACAATGCTTCCACATCCTCATCCTTTCTTGAGAGTGCATCTGCAACAACATTTTTCTTCCCTTTTTTGTAGAGGATTTCAAATTCATAACTCAACATATTTGTGACCCATTTTTCTATTCTTCTAAAGATAATCTTTGTTCTAAAAAGTATTTAAGACTATCATGATCCATTTTTACCTTGAAGTGTCTTCCCATTAGGTAAGGTCACCATTTCTTAAGTGCATGTAGTATTTCATACATTTCCTTCTCATAAATAGCTTGCTTGAAATGTAGCCATAAAAATACCCAATCGCCTACATCAAAACTTCTTTCACTCCAATGTTGATCTACCTGTTGTTTCATTCAATTCTGCACCAAAGTGGGTTTATCCTTTAAAAATTGGAGAACTTGTTGTTGATGCTCGATGTGATCTTTCACTACTTGAATATTTTTCTTCTTGATATGTCCTTCTATCTTGAGAGTTCGAGGAGTGGTAATTTTCTCCAATGCATTACAAGATATGGTCGGATTTATTTCTTGATACTCGATATAATCTTTCATTCCTTGAACATTTTTCTTCTTGATATTTCCTTCTATCCTGATAGTTTGAGGAGTGGTAATTCTGGCCAATGAATTACAAGATATGGTCGGATTCATTTCTTCTTTCTCGATGTGATCTTTCACTTCTTGAACCTTTTTCTTCTTGATATGTCCTTCTATCTTGAGAGTTTGAGGAGTGGTAATTCCTTCCATTGCAGTACAATATATGGTCGGATTCATTTGTTCTTTATCTAGGGTTGGTTCCTGGTGTATATCCTCTTCTTTTGATGTTTCTTGATCCTTTTTGTCATTAGGAAGCCTTTCTTGTAGCATCTTTGTCCCACCTTCCTTCAAAACTTCCATGTCTTTCTTCAAATCTTCCATGCCTTTCTTCCAATATGCTTTCATACCATCGATATCAGCTTTGTTGAAATAGAAACAAGAAATGCTAAAAATAGCACTGCTATAAATAGTAGTTCAGCCAGTGTTGGTCTTAGCAACAGTGGATGAAAAAATGGAAGTGCTAAAAATAGCATTCTATAAATAGCATTTCGGGATACCTTCCTATTTTAGTCAGTCCCTAAACTAAAAAAGTGAAGTAAAATTCGAATTTGATCTTAGCACCAGTTTGTAAATTAATTAATTAATTCATCTTGAGTTAATTAGTTAAGGAAAATCAAACTTGAAGTCTATGTGGAGACATGCAACAATTTCTCCATTAATTGAGGAATTTATCCATCAGTTAAAGAGATAAGGATGACTTGTAATATTGATTTGTAATTAGTTGACTTAGTTAACTGAGTCAAGTCTAGTTAGATTAATTCAAACAGTTTGTTGAATTAATGTAAGTTCAGTTAGTTAATGCTTGCATGCATGTAACTACTGCACTTCAGATAATTGAGTATTCTCTCATAAATAACTCATGCATGTCGGTTCAGACAAAGACCCAGTTGAGATTAGATGGAGGGGCAGTGTAATATCAGTTGCTAGAATATTCCATTGTGAATATTCCTTGCATGCAGAAGGAATTGTTTCCTTAAGGATTGCATAATTACTTGTTCAGGTTTAGTGAGTGTGATGAGGCCAATTCACACATGTGACATCATTGGACCCCAAGGAAAATTGGACAAGGAAATAGGAGGCTTGGAGGGCTTGAGGAGGACATATACTATGTCTATCCAGTCTATGAGCTATATTGTTTGATTGCAGAGAGAGCAGGATAACTTGAGAGATGATTCTTTTTGTAACTTGAACAAGATTTCCACATTGTATGATAATACAGAGTTGGCGTTTTAGGCTAAGGCTTTCCACATGATATTTCTTCTATGTTATGTGTGATTGATTTCTCATTCTCAGTTATATGTGTTCTCTTGATCTTCCTCAATTCGATTAAGCTTCTGCAAAGTGTTGTAGAAGTAGATATTGTATTATGTTTTAGTATATTGCATAATTTGTTGATCTATAGTGGGAATTTCTACACGGTAGCAAAGCAAAGGTGATCAAGGTGAAGAACAATATAAAAGAAGGAGAAGTTCAAAGTTTGGTTACTAAATATAGAAATCGAGTTCTTATCACATCTCAATTTCACCTATGGCGTTTAGTGGTTTAAGACCCAAGAATGCCCTTGATGGCAGCTCGAATTATATAGCATGGAAGGATCGCATGGAGGTAGTGTTAGAGGATAACAGTCTAAAGGAATTCATTGATCAAGAAGTCCCCAAGCCGACTGATGCTACTCAACTGGCGAAATGGAAGAAATGTGTGGCTAGAGGAAGGAGAATCCTCATGGAGGGAGTTCGAGATCACATTGTCTCGAGCCTCCATGGGAAGGAGACTCCGTTTTCTATGTGGAAAACATTGAAAGATTTATATCAGAAAAATAGTGATCAGAGGAAGCTAGCACTGAAAGAAAAGCTTCATAAGATCACGTGTGAAAAGGGCGACATGATCTCTACATATCTGAACAAGCTCACCACCTGCAGGAATGAGCTTGGAAGTGTAGGGATCACTACCACTAATGATGACATGGTGAGTATTGCACTCCTTGGTCTTCCTAAGAGCTGGCATAACTACTAGGACTCGGTTAATGGAAGAGAAAAACTGCCAGATTGGGAAGGACTTTGGTTGGATCTGATGTAGGAGGAAATAAGAAGAAGCACCAGAGATGGATCCTCATCGAAGCAAGATGATGAGGAAAATATAACCTTAGCGAGTAAGGTGAGGAAAGGGAAAGGGAAGGCATCCCATCCAAAATCCGGTTCTTCCCATGGTGGGAAGAAGATTGACAAATCAAAAGTGCGATGCTTTCATTGTCATGAAGTGGGCCATTATGCTACGAATTGTCCACAGAAGAAATCCAAGAAGGGTTTCTCAAAGGGATTTGATGGTGAGGCACTGGCCTCATAGTTTGAGCTATATTTCTCACTTATCGCATGCATGGTTTCATCCATGGTGGGATGTGTGTGGTACCTGGACAGTGGAGCTTCATTCCACATGTCAGGTGACAAGAATCTTTTCAGTACCTTGGAGGAGAAGGATCTCCAGATGCGGATTGATATGGGAAATGATGGAAAGTACCGTGTTTCAGGTGAAGGTATGGTTGTGCTTCAGAAGGAGCATGGAGCTCCCCTCACCCTGACTGATGTAAAGTATGTACCAGGTGTGAAGAAGAATCTTGTGTCTGTCGCTATGGTAGAAGATAAAGGCTATGATGCAGTCTTTAATCAAGGAAAGGTATTCCTGAGGCATATTGGTACCGGACAGACAAAGAAAATAGGGATTCGAGTCAAGAATCTCTACAAGTTGGAGGTAGACGACTGTGCTTCTTTGAGTTCCAAAGCTGAGATGGTGTAGAGCCAAGATGTTGGTGAGCTATGGCATAGAATACTGGGCCACTTGCACCATGGAGCCCTGAAGATCATGCAACAGATTTCTACCAGATTACCCAAGGGAAAACTTGAGCAGACGACTACATGCAAAGGTTGTACCTTGGGTAAGTATGTGAAATATTCCTTTCCGGAATGAGACAGTAGAGTTTGAGCAATCTTGGAGCGAGTTCACCCAGATGTTTGTGGACCTTTCTCTATAGCCTCCACCACTAAACAAAGGTATTATGTTATTTTTATTGATGATTTTTCTTGTAGATGCTGGATCTACTTTATGCAAAAGAAGGATTAGACCTTCTTGAGGTTTTGTGAGTTTAAAGCCTTGGCAGAGAAAGAATCTAGAAAGAAAATAAAAGCCTTGCGTAGCAACAATGGTGGAGAGTATGTCTCCCAACAGTTTAAAGACTTTTGCGCTATAGAAGGAATTAAATGAGAATTGACAACACCCCATAACCCACAACAGAATGGGGTGGCCGAAAGGAAGAACAGATTGATTGTGGGAGCAGCTCGAGCGATGTTGCATGACCAAAGCCTACCACTGAATTTGTGGGTTGAGGCATGCAATACAACAGTATACTTGTAGAACAGAAGCCCGCATCGTATATTGGGAATGAAGACACCTATGGAGGCCTATTCCAGGAAGCGACCTGATGTAAGTCACTTTCGAATCTTTGGATCATCAGTTTACTATCATGTGACCAAAGATGCCAGGAAGAAGCTAGACCCAACAACTGAGTTGGGAATACTTGTGGGGTACATGGATACACCCCACAACTATCGGGTGTACCTTCCTTCCACTCAAAGGACTGTGGTACGCAGGGATCTGAAGTTCGACGAGAAGAAAGCCATGCACTTATCACTTGAGAGGGAGCTTGAGTTGCATGCAGATGAGGAACTTTCAGTTCCTAAGGATGAGGAGCCTCAAATTGATGTGGAGCAGCCACATGCAGAGGATCTAGGAGTGGAGACATCCACTCATGCTGATACTTCCAGAGATGGGTGGAAACGCTCAAGGGAAGCTGACAGGTTGATGTTGGATGCACAGGAGAATGTGGGACAACCATCTTCTTAGCACAGACAGAGGAGGTCACCCGAGCAGTACACTGGGTACATGGCCCTAGTTGGGGAGTGTGTAGATACCGAACCTTCTTCATTCGAGGAGGTAGTGCAACAACCAGTCTGGGTTGATGTAATGGTAGAGGAGTATGACTCTATCATTCGGAACAGTGTGTGGGATGTTGTCCCAAGGCCTCAGGGCAAGTCAGTGGTGAGTTCCAGATGGCTTTACAAGGTAAAGCAGGCAGTTGATGGTAGTGTTGAGAAACATAAGGCAAGGTTTGTTGCCCGGGGTTTCTCACAGGTCGAGGGGATCGACTATGATGAGACTTTTTCTTCTGTAGCAAGGTACTCATCAATTAGATCAATGTTGGCACTATCAGCTCAGATGGGGTGGAAGATCCACCAGATGGATGTGAAGACAACATTCCTCAATGGGAAGATTGAGGAGGAGGTGTACACTAAGCAACCAGAGGGCTTCGAAATCTTCGATCGTGAGTCACATGTGTGTAGAATCAAGAGGGCTCTGTATGGTATGAAGCAAGCACCTCGTGCTTGGTACACTAGGATTGACAACTATTTCACCAGTTTGGGCTTCACCAAGAGTGAAGCAGATGTGAACCTTTACCACATCATGGTAGAAGGTAAACCATTGATCATTTTTCTTTATGTCGATGATCTGATTTTGACAGGTGATGATCAGCTGATACAGTCTTGCAAGGAGGACCTTGCAAGAGAGTTCGAGATGAAGGAAATGGGCCTTATGCACTACTTTCTAGGCATGGAGGTGTGGCAGAAAGATGGGGAAGTATTTGTGTCTCAAGGCAAGTATGCCAATGAGATACTCAGGCACTTTCACATGGAGAAGTGCAAGCCCACGCAAACTCCTCTAGCTGGGAACTAGATGAAGGAGGATGCTACTTTAGGTGAGGTAGTAGTTGCTATTGTTTATTGGCCGCTGGTGGGTTCACTTATGTATCTGGTGAGCACATGACTCGACTTATGCTTTGCGGTGAACCAGCTAAGTCAAGCTATGGTTCAGCCTACCAAGCTGTTTTGGAAGGTAGCGAAGCATGTGCTGAGATACCTCAGAGGCACATCTCAGTTCGGATTGTGGTACAAATGGACAAAGGGAGTGAAGCTTTAAGGCTTCACAGATGCGGATTGGGCAGGGAGTCCATCAGACCGGAAGAGCACTTCTGGAGGAATCTTCAACCTTGGTTCAACTGTAGTTTCCTGGTACAGCAGGAAACAAAGATCAGTTGCACTTAGCTCAGCAGAGGTTGAATACATGGCTGCTAGTCAGGCTGCATGTGAGGCCATTTGGATGCAGAAGATTCTAGTGGGATTGTTTGGTTAGATGATGGATCCTACAATGATCTACTACGATAACCAAAGTTACATCAAACTCTCGGAGAATCCAGTTTTTCTTGACAAGTCCAAGCACATAGATATCCAATATCACCATCTTTGAGATTGTGTGGTCAAGAGGATCATGTTGTTGCTATATGTTTCGACCGAGGAATAGGATGCAGATATCTTAACTAAGGCATTGTCAAGATGCAAGTTTGAGTTCCATAGAGATAGGATTGGGGTTACCGATAATTCCTTTCTTGTTGAGAGGGAGTGTTGAAAATAGCAACAAGAAATGCTAAAAATAGAATTGCTAAAACTAGCACTGCTATAAATAACAATTCAGCCAGTGTTGGTCTTAGCAACAATGGATGGAAAAATGGAAGTGATAAAAATAACATTCTATAAATAGCATCAATCCCTAAACTAAAATAGTGAAGTAAAATTCGAATTTGATCTTAGCAACAGTTTTTAAATTAATTAATTAATTCATCTTGAGTTAATTAGTTAAGGAAAATCAAACTTGAAGTCTATGTGGGGACATGCAACAGTTTCTCCATTAATTGAGGAATTTATCCATCAGTTAAAGAGATAAGGATGAGTTGTAATATTGAGTTGTAATTAGTTGACTTAGTTAACTGAGTCAAGTCTAGTTAGATTAATTCAAATTGTTTGTTGAATTAATGTAAGTTCAGTTAGTTAATTCTTGCATGCATGTAACTACTACACTTCAGATAACTGAGTATTCTCTCATAAATAACTCATGCATGTCAGTTCAGACAGAGACCCAGTTGAGATCAGATGGAGGGGCAGTGTACTATCAGTTGCTAGAATATTCCATTGTGAATATTCCTTGCATGCAGAAGGAATTCTTTCCTTGAGGATTGTGCAGTTACTTCTTCAGGTTTAGTGAGTGTGATGAGGCCAATTCACATATGTGACATCATTGGACCCCAAGGAAAATTTCACAAGGAAATAGGAGGCTTGGAGGGCTTGAGGAGGACATATACTATGTCTATTCAGTCTATGAGTTGTATTGTTTGATTGCAGAGAGAGCAGGATAGCTTGAGAGCTGATTCTTTTTGTAACTTGAACAAGATTTCCACTTGTATGATAATACAAAGTTGGGGTTTTACGCTGAGTCTTTCCCCGTGATATTTCTTCAGTGTTATGTGTGATTGATTTCTTATTCTCAGTTATATGTGTTCTCTTGATCTTGATCAATTCGATTAAGCTTTCGCAAAGTGTTGTAGAAGTAGATCTTGTATTGTGTTTTAGTATATTGCATAATTTGTTGATCTACAATGGGAATTTCTACAAGCTTTCATGGCATAGATAAAACTATTTATCTTTTGCTTCTCTAGAATATCATTTACCCTTATATTCAATTTTTGAAAGTCCTCAATGTGCTTTGCCATTGAACCCTTTTGTTTGACATTTATCGATTGGCTAAAGAAGGTGTTTCTCTTTGTATCATCATAATGTGCTATCATTTCTTCTGTGAAAATTGGCCACGTAACAAGTGGTTTATGAGAACAAATCCCTTTATACCATAAAAATTGATCTGGTTCTAAATATGAAGATGCAATACATACCTTTTGTAACGGTGGTACACCATGTAGATCAAAATATTTCTCCATCTGTAGTATCCAATTTACCGGATCCTTGCCATCAAACTTCCTCATCTCGCTTTTTCTTGATTTTAGGAGCTTGATCTTGAAATGACTGTGACTTTGTACTTTTGGATATTTAAGTTCTGAAATTGCGACCTGTAGTAGCCCTCTGCATCTTCTTTCCAATTCCACTAGTTTGATCGAAATTGGATTCTCCAAGAAAGAGTTATGCACAATCTCCCAAGATGACTTGATTATATACCTTTTTAGAAGAGAAAACTTGTATGAAGTTCCACATGTCACAGTTTTGACCTTAGTACCTAAAACTAATACACAGAAAACTACATGTCATCCTCTTTCTGAAACTTCTTATGAAATTTCAATATGATGCTCAAAACAAAAGTTATGGCGATTTTCTCCAGGTCACCTGTTTGGAATGTAATTCGGGAGTCTGCAAAAACCCTAACTTCCTCAGATCATTTCTCCACAAATATAGTGAGATAAGCTCTGATACCAAATTTTATGAAACCAGCTCACAAAAAGATAGAAAATATAGATCAACACCTTAGAATTCAGCCTCTTCGAGGGGGCAATCTCCTTTACATTACACAAATGAACAATTCTTGGATGATACAAATTACAAGACCTCCTTTCTATATATAGGAGTCTAAGGGGTCATAATATAATCAGAGCCGACATAACAATAATAATGTAAGGGCACAATAATAACAATAGTGGGCTTCTATGGGGCACAATAATAATAATATGGGGACTAAATGGGCACAAACATATAATAAGGAGATTGTACTAATAACAATAAGGGGTTACACTAGTAGTATAGGGAACTAACAGTATCATCCGAGACTCATTCATTTATGTGATGTAAAAGGAGGTTTTCCCCCTTGAAGAGGCTTATTTTCAATTCGTTGATCTATCATTTCTTCTATTTTTTGTTTTGGTTACATAACACTCTTGACACTTAGGGTATTTTTCCCTATCAAAACTTACCAATTTATAAAATTAACCAAATTCAACATCAAGAAGAGGAAAATTTTAGATTTGGGATGGAATATAAGTTGTTGTAAGTGAGAATATAAGGTATGAAATATAAGAATTCATCTCCCATTATTCATTTTCTACTCTTTGGGATGATTCATAGCCAAGTGTTTTTCTTGTGGGAAATTCTCAGCAAGAATACATCAAATTAGGCTCTTTCTATCCACATTGAAGAACACAAAAATGAGGCATATATTTCAAGGAATATTGAGAAAGGAAAGATAAGGCCTTATTTTTGTCACATTGGATAGTCTAAGAGAGTTTCTTTTTTGTTATAGGTTTATTGGGAGGCTTACAATTCCATATGGTGACTAGATTGATTAATCATGAGAGTAGATAGGTTGGGCTAAGAGAGATAGAAACCTATATCTTGGATCCTTCACCTTAGTGGCCTCATAATCATGCTTGGGGTTGGCATTTGCACTAGATGACTACAATTGGGTGGGAATTTCTTACACAACTAATTTCTTAGACGAATTCTCAATTAAAATATAATTCTCCTTTTATAGTTTATGAATGTGTTAAATTGTTGTTATTCTTTGTTATCGAAAATTTATGTATTATGCAGTTTGTGTGTAATTACTTTTTATTATGTTCATAAGCATTTGGTGTCCATGAAATTCTAAGAATCCATGCTAGTTTTTTTCACTACACTCTTTTAAGTTTCACTACGAATTTATTTGTTTTCATTCTAGTCCTTCTAGCAAAGTTCTCTTCATTTTCGATATGGAAGAAATGACCTATTAGGGACATAATTTGAGATCCCTATTCATGCCTACTCATCTGGTGGATGGGAGTAATGGGTGGATATGCTACAATATGTTAACAAAGTGTCTTGTTACAATAATGGGTTGTGCTGGATAGAAATACGAGTGTTTAATTAGAATTTGCGTCGCATGCGAATTGTTTGATAAAAAAGTACCCTCAATGAAAATTGGGGATAAAAGCTAGAAGCATCTTATGAGTAGGTTATACAAGTGGGATTAGTATGGATTCAAGAGGTTCATGGTTTGACTCTAGGACATAATTAGACATGTTATGTTTCATCCTTATTTGAATAAAATCACCAAATAATCTTTTATTTCTAAAATATCACCATCGGAGATAACTAAATATTGGGTACATAAATAAATTTAGAAGAAATCAATGAATGCACTCATGGAGATCAATGGAAGAGATGAATTATTTCACTTACTATGCAAGAATCGTATCAAGCCAAGGAGGAAGGATTTTTTTCTATGAATGACTAGAATTATGCCTATGAATTAAAATCAATGGTTTATATATTTTCATGCAAATATAAATATTTTAGGAGGAAATATTGTAATGACATAAATGGCTAGGATTAGATCTTCCCATTATATTCAATGATCCAGAAGCTTTCATGGGGAATTTAAGGGATAGGAGACTCAAAAGGATAATTTATGTGAATGGTGATGAACACTATTTTTGACATCTTCTAATCATCCTTTTTCTTGTATATCATATTATTTCTTTACCTTGAGCAAATTTTTGATACTTTTTTTGATAACAAAATTTAGGAATTGAGAAGCAAGGTAATTTTTGTTATAAAATTCAAGTTTCTTTTAATTTATGATTGAATCTTAGATGAATGATAAAGTGCCCTATATATATCCATTTTGACTAATCAATCAAGTTGGATATTTTGAAAACCATTGCTACACTATTGTTGTTATGGATCTATGTTCCATAAGATCTCTGCTATATGACCATTGTTATGGATTTGTGTTTGTTGTTATAGGGATTTGTGTTCCATAAGATTGTCGCTATAGAACTATCACCAAATAATCTACAATATTATATACAATCACCATTAGTCCACACACTCCAAATTTAGTTGTTATAAGCCACATGAAGGGACCTTCTACGGATCAATGAAGACAAAACAATATAACCATACATTTGCAACATATGATATAAAACATATATCTAGTTATAATCAGATAGTCATCAACACAAGAAATAAATCCACCTTTTTATCTATGTATATTCCAATATGTTATTATTTTCTTTACATTCTAGCACAATATTTTGAATGGCTTGAGAATCCTTAATTTTCAAGCATGTACATAATATTGTCTTCATTAATTTCATAATGGCATGCAAATGATAGAAGAGGCATTTACCTCTAACTCTAGGAGAGGAGAGAGGAAGATAATAAAAAATAGTTTTTTTGGTATTTGTAAAGCTATATTTTTTTAGTAATTTGAGTTATTTAAATTTCCATGAGTTCAATGTAGCACTTTGTTCCATAGGGATATGGCCAACTCTACAAACATGGAGGTGATATATATATATATATATTCTTGTGTTAAATACAATATTTGGAATCATTGTGTATAATTCCACTACTCAGATTAACATTCACTTCCATATCTAACTTTCAAATTTAGAATTCATAAGATTAAAGATTATCTTTTATATTTTCCAATTAACATTGATTCCTCAATTGAAAGTTCTATAGATTTTAATAATGTTTTCAACTTCGTTATGAAAATGTGTGGTTACCTTTTTAATTTATATTATGCAAAGTATAACTATTATTTCTCAATTTAATAGAATAATAAAAGTAAGTAGGGTGGTTAGTTAGTTAGTTTTTTTGTATATTATTATTATTATGTGGTTTACAGTCCTCAGAGATCGGTGATTGCTACATCCACTTAATATTTGTACCATACACATATACTTAAAAGGATCACTTCGTGTCAGCTTAACCATAGAGCCTAACCCCGAGAGTGTTGATATATACGAACCCATGGCCTCTCAATAGAATAGGTTCTTTAACAACAAGGACTTAACCAACTAAGCTAGCTCTCGAAGCTATCATTAAAGTAAGATACAAAGACATTTCCCAAATTATACACATACACTATATGACATCTCATAAGCTCATAGATCCATGGTTTGGAATATTAAATGTACATGTATATTTAAGCCAAATTTCCTTGCACTTATTAGTAAAGAATTTAGTGGACCTACGATTTTTAACACCATTAATAGGGAGATCCCAAAGGTTTAGGCATTTCTCTTTACAATGATTTGGGAAATCACATGATAAGGAAAACAAATTAGGGGATTTGTTGTTAGGTTGATACATAAGCTATCATGAATATTCCATTAGACAGTCCATCAAATAATATTTGATAAATATTTACTAAAATTTGGAAATTTATACTATGAGTGTTAGTTTTCCTTAGAATTTTTGGATTTATTGAATTATTTTTATGCTTATTCATGCAATATATAAAATGCGAAAAATAGAGAACAAATACAACAATCACTCACAAAATCACGATAATACAAGATATGTCCTCGGGAACCCTTTCAAGAGAAAACCCAACTAGAAGATGAGGTTGCTATGCTCTATCTTTCTCTGAATGGAAATGGTGAAAATACATATGAGTGAGATTTTTGGCTTGTGGGATGTTTTTGAAAAAAACACTCAAATTTTCCCTCTTGTTGATGGTGCTGGAAACCACCAACACATAGGGGTCTCCCCTATATGAATTACCAAATAGACCTCAAACCGTTTGGAGTAAGACCCCCATATTGGAATTGGGCTCAACTAACATTGTTATATTC
The DNA here is from genome assembly GCA_031772625.1 of Pinus tabuliformis. Classification (NCBI taxonomy): domain Eukaryota; kingdom Viridiplantae; phylum Streptophyta; class Pinopsida; order Pinales; family Pinaceae; genus Pinus; species Pinus tabuliformis. The sequence continues at coordinate 1,704,426,705 of CM062819.1, forward strand.
TTAAAGATTTTCCTTGAATGCAATTTACAACATAAGAGAGCATGCATATAGTTTTGAGATAAGTAAGAAAATAATATTTTGTGAAACAAACAATTGAAATGTGTACAAGGTACTTTCACGAAAGGGAAAAGAAGGAGTGAGCCTAGAAGAAAAGTAATAGTACTATCCTAATAAAGGCACACACACACATATATGTACAAATATTTTTTCGTCAACCTATGAAATAGTTCACAAAGTAACAATGATCGTGAAAGAAAATACCAATGCACATTCAACAAGATATATACCAAAGCCAATGAAATAATTAATTTTCTTTAGTATGTTTGAACACAAACATATACTACAAACACTAAAATAATAATCTTACAACATTCATGATACATGCATGAAAGTGTGCCGACTCTGAGAGCTTCAAATCATTAAGTGAAAATTCAAAGATACACAATTACACTGTTGCCTCACTAGCTCCAATAGTGGAATGTTAAGCCACCACTTGCTCCTTAAAAGAATGATCTTCTCTCCTATGCATTGCTTGAGAAGCCAAGGTGAAAAGTCCTTTTCTTGAGCTATGAGGATTTATTTATAACAAATTAGGTGGCTCTTCACGTCCCATGTGTTTCTTGACCTCCCTCATGACTCTTGAGCTCCCATGTGACTTTTGAGCTCCTACATGACTCTTGGACTTCCTAGTGACTCTACACATTCCATGTGTGACCCTTGGGCTTCCAAACATTTTACATTTGAAAATTTTAGAAATTAAAAAATTAATGTCCACCAATAATGTGTTAAAAATATATGAGACAAGACAACACTGTTGTGTTGACACCTTGAAGAGTTACAATTTGGTGACTATGACATGAGACTTGATTGTAGTGTATCAATGCCAAGTTATTCTCTTTGTTTCTATGTATTCAATCCTTCCTGATAGATATTTCTTGTACTTCATCTTCACCCTCCAAAGGGTCTGGTTATATTATTAGAGTCTTCCATGTTATCTTGGTCTTCATCTATCTGTCATTGTCCAGACTTCCTTTATCTCTTTTTATGATTGTTCCTATGTGTTTCACCTCCACAAGTGTCTTCTTGAAAACTTTATTTGATGAACTCCTTGGACATTATATGCCATGTTGTTGGCATTATGATACAGGTGTTGTCCTTGGTGGCAACTTACTCAGATGACAGATCATAGTGCAATAGGTCAATAGCAAAGAATCAATGATTAGATTACAAAGAATGAATAAAGAAAGGTATATGTAGGTTCACCTTGAAAAAGAAGCCTATACACGCAGGTTAACAAACCAAAAGGAGCATATAACGTACACATGCACTTTCATAGAAGGAAAAGCATGTATATCTTGGAAAACTAAGTTTTGGTCCAAGGTATTTGGTCCATGGTATTTTGATCCATGGTATTGGTCCAAGGTATCTGGTCCGAGGTATTGACCCCAGGTATTGGGTCCAAGGTATTGGTCCTAAGTGGTTTTGGTCCATGGTATTGAGAAAGGCCTAAAACTATAAAAGGAGGAGAAGATCATTGGGCCATGGCGTGCAGGTATTGAATAGTTGATGAAGCGTGAGATCCAGTATGCAGGTTATGGGTTTGTAATGCTTTTCTAAGGATGCACCTATGTGGCGAATGAAGGTTGATGGATCGGGATCATGAAGACTAAAATGCATTATCATTATATGGTATGAATAGTTCAGATCTAAATACTGATGCATGTTTTATCCTTTATATATGATGATCTGGGTATGTCTAAAGTAGAAAATTGTAGTGAAGGTATAAGTAATTATTTTCAGATCTGTACGCTAGTTCCCTTTGGTAAAAGGGCGTATACACGCTGTTTTGACACAACCAAGTAGTGTATACCTTATGAACTTGATGATTGAAGTATCAATTGATTTTGATTACTGTTACAGAGATCTGGGTTTTGCTCTATGTTCTGGTGACTGTGTTTTGTTGACTGTGTTTTGAAAGTTCAGATAGATTGAGTGATTCAGTTGTGGGTGATTCAGAGAATGATGATTGGTTAATGCAATGGTTGTATTGCAGTGGTGATTGATTTTGAGCTTCAATGTTGTTGATGGGTCCAGTATGAAAATTGGATGAAATGTGGCCTTTAGATTATGGTGTTGTGTTCCAGGAATATCCAGTCTGAAAATTTATGAAACGTGGTCCCTGGAGGAAGAGAGAAGGTCATAGCCTTCTGTAGGCTGGGGCCTACGTATTGGTAAACATATCGGCAAGTACAAGAGCCAGGGGGTTGGAGATCCCTTCCAATAGAAGCTGGAGAATCAGAGAAGGTTGTAGCCTTCTGTAGGTGGGTGACTGCATACTGGTATGAGTTTGTGCCAGTACAAGATTGTAAACAGGTTTTTCTTATATTAAAAGAAGATAGCAGCAGGTGGTTTTTGTCTCGCATTGGGTTTACACCTTAAACCTTGGTTTTCATGTGTGTTTCTTATGTGTGATGGTTTGTTCTATTTTTACTGCCCCTGGTTACTGTTTATATGGTTAATGAAGTACTGATGCACTGATTAATGATCAACATATGATGAATTAACTAAATCACAAGTTTGCTAGATAGATGTTAGTTTCATTAAATACAGTGGTGTGTACATGCGAGTTCCTTTAACTGAAGTAGCGTATATGAATCAGAGTATGGAAATGAAAAAGTCATTGATTTTCTAATACTGATTCACCCCCCCCCCCCTCTCAGTATTATTTCCAACAATTGGAATTAGAGTAGGTCCTTTAGAAGAAGCTTTATCTATTGAAGGGAGATCCATCAAAATGAATAATCAAGAGAGCATGGGATCCATTAGACCGCCAATCTTTGATGGGAGCAATTTTGTTTACTGGAAAATAAGAACGACAACCTATCTACAATCACTTGGAACAGATGTTTTGGAAATTTTTGAAAAAGGATATACATTTCCAACAACAGTTCCTACAGATACAACAGGTAAAAAGGATTATGAAATCAATGCCAAAGCTGTCACTATTTTATTGGGAAGCTTGTGAAAATTAGAGTTTGTCAAAGTCATGCAACTCAAATCAGTGAAAGAAATATGGGACAAAATTGTTCTAAGCTACAAAGGAGACTCTCAAGTAAAACATGCTAAGCTTTAAACTCTCAGAATTCAGTATGAAACTCTTAAGATGCATAGTGATGAAAGCATAGCCAATTACTTCCTACATATAGATGAGATTTTCAATTGTATGAAGAATCTGGGTGAATAAATTAAGGAATTTTTCTTAGTTGAGAAAGTTTTGAGATCCTTGTCCGCCAAATTTGAACCCAAAGTGTCTGCCATAGAAGAAAAACAAGATTTGTAGAATATCACTATGACACAGCTTCACGGAATCTTAACTATCTTTGAGATGAGAAAAGGAAGACCATCAGATACGAGAGAAGCCACATTTAAAGCATCAGTAAAGGGAAAAGAAAAACTCTATGAATCAGGACACATTTTAGAAGAAGAAGATGAGGTAAATTTTGTCAAGAAGCTTCAACAGGGTTCTGGAAGGTTCAAAGGTAAGCTACCATTCAAATGTTTTTCTTGTGGAAGAGTTGGTCATTACGCTACTAGATGCCCTCATAACAAAGGAAAGATGTCTAAAGAAGGTAATAGAAGTTATTATACTCATGATGATAGTGATGGCTTTTCCAATAGTGATGAAGACAATCAAGAAATTAAACTACTCATGGCATATGAAAATAATGGCTCAGAAAAGGAAGATTTCCTTAAAGAAATCAGTCAAATTAAAATTAGTTTGGCAAGAAAGGATACGGTCATAAAAACAATGACACATCAACTCACTGAAAAGGACAAACACAATTAAGTGTTAGAATGTGAAGTAGTAAGTCTAAGAAAAGAACTTGAAAAGACAAAGACTCTAAATCTTAGATTTTCTAAAGGATCAGAAACGTTAGATGAAATCCTCAAAGTTCAGTGTTCGCCCATTATAAATACTGGTCTTGGTTTTCATGAAGGTGAATCTAGCTCACAAGGTAAGGAAAGAAAAGCCAATGAAAAATCTGAGATGCTCAACAAGGAAATAAGAAGTCAACCCCATCAACAACCAAGGAAAGAAATTTGTCAAAGAAAATCTGTTACTCCTAACTGTGGAAGTGATAGTCAGTTATTTCCTTCAAGGAATGATGTTGAATGTTTTATATCTCAGAATTTTGGACATGTTGCAGCTAGATGCAGAAGTAGAATGGTTCAAAACCATCACACAGAAATATCATCACATTCCAAGTACTTTAAGGGATATTGTTTTTCTTGCAATATGTTTGGTCACAAAGCTATTGATTGCAATAAAAGGAATATGAAACATGTTAGATGTTATGCGTGTAACAAGTTTGGACATAAAGTAAAAGAATGCAGGAGCAAAATTCAGACACCAAACCAGAAGGAGCATACATCATCTCAATCCCAGGTATTAAAGAAGACATAATTATTGTCAGAAAGATGTGGCATAGCTCAGTTTGCAGACATAACAGACCCAAGGGAAGCTAAAAGTGTAAACCTTCAGTATTCCACTTTTCATATGCAGCTATTATGAAGAGAAGTTGTGTATATACGTGAGTTAGATGCTGCACAGTCGCGTATATGGTGCTCTGAAGAAAAAGTAGTGGGACAGACTCAGGAAAAGAAGTCTGATATGGTTCAGTCATTTATCTACTCTGTTCGATGATGGTATGTGTTGGTTGGCACAGGTTCAGGGGGAGCATATGCTTCTAATAATGCATTGTTGGCATTATCTTAGAAGATCTTGATACAGATCCACATAGTTGTTTTGATTCAGGTGACTCTTTTGATGATGGAAATATACAGGTTGTTGATGTTGCTGACATATGCTTATGGTGCAAATAATATATGGTGTATGATAGTTGATGACTATCATGGTCTTGTTTAGATTGCTGGTCATTGTTATAAAATTCATGTATATCATTTGATGTAAAGGTCATGAAAAGACCTAATTTGTAACCCCACTTTGCATGGGAAGGATGATGTAATAATTTCTATTTCAGTCATGTATAAACATTTGGTATATCCCCACTTGGTTGGGTGGATGAGTAAAAAATGGTGTATCCCCACTTGGTTGGGAGATTGATGTATGTATGAGTCATTGGTGATAGGAAGGTCATACTCACTTAGTTGAGTTGTAGAGTCATGTTATTCTTTTGAAAAATATTTTTTCAGACTTTGCATGTGCTCAGGGGGAGCATGGACGGATTGGTACATCTTAGCATGTACAAAGGGGGAGCTCAATCAGAGATTTCAGCATGTACTCAGGGGGAGTATGGACAACATAATGTATATCAAAGGGAGAGAATATCTTGGTCTGCCCTTTGCCCTTGATGTCAAAGGGGGAGAGTGACTTGGTGTTGTTGTTGCCATCAAGTCTAAAGGGGGAGATTGTTGGCATTATGATACAGGTGTTGTCCTTGATGGCAACTCACTCAGATGACAGATCATAGTGCAGCAGGTCAATAGCAAAGAATCAATGATCAGATTACAAAGAATGAATAAAGAAAGGTATACGCAGGTTCACCTTGACAAAGAAGAATATACACGCGGGTTAACAGACCAAATGGAGCATATAACGTACACATGCACTTTCACAGAAGGAAAAGCGTGTATATCTTAGAAAACTAAGTTTTGGTCCAAGGTATTTGGTCCATGGTATTTTGATCTATGGTATTGGTCTAAGGTATTTGGTCTGAGGTATTGACCCCAGGTATTGGGTCCAAGGTATTGGTCCTAAGTGGTTTTGGTCCATGGTATTGAGAAAGGCCTAAAACTATAAAAGGAGGAGAAAATCATTAGGCCATGGCGTGCAAGTATTGAATAGCTGATGAAGCGTGAGATCCAGTATGCAGGTTATGGGTTTGTGATGCTTTGCTATGGATGCACCTATGTGGTGAATGAAGGTTGATGGACTGGGATCATGAAGACTAAAATGAATTATCATTATATGGTATGAATAGTTCAGATCTTAATACTAACGCATGTTTTATCCTTTATATATGATGATCTGGGTATGTTTGAAGTAGAAAATTGCAGCGAAGGTATAAATAATTATTTTCAGATTTGTACGCTGGTTCCCTTTGGTAAAAGGGTGTATACACATTGGTTTGACACAGCCAAGTAGAGTATACCTTATGAACTTGGTGATTAAAGTATTAGTTGCTTCTGATTTCTGTTACAAAGATCTGGGTTCTGCTCTGTGTTCTAGTGACTGTGTTTTGTTGACTGTGTTCTGAAAGTTCAGATAGATTGAGTGATTCAGAGAATGATGATTGGTTAATCCAATGGTTGTATTGCAGTGATGATTGATTTTGAGCTTTAATATTGTTGATGGGTCCAATATGAAAATTGGATGAAATATGGCCTTCAGATTATGGTGTTGTGTTTTAGGAGTATCTAGTCTGAAAATTTATGAAATGTGGTCCCTAGAGGAAGAGAGAAGGTCGTAGCCTTTTATAGGCCGACGCCTACGTACTGGTAAACATATCAGCCAATACATGAGCTAGGGGGTTGGAGCTCCCTTCCAGTAGAAGCTGGAGAACGAGAGAAGGTTGTAGCCTTCTACAGGTGGATGCTTGCATACTGGTATGATTCTGCGCCAGTACAAGATTGTAAACATGTTTTTCTTATATTAAAAGAAGACAGCAGTAGGTGGTTTTTGTCCCGCATTGGGTTTCCACCTTAAGCCTTGGTGTTCATGTGTGTTTCTTTTCTGTGATGGTCTGTTCTGTTTTTACTGCACCTGGTTACTATTTATATGGTTAATGAAGTATTGATGCACTGATTAATGATCAACATATGTTGAATTAACTGAATCACAAGTTTGCTAGATATACGCTAGTTGCATTAAATATAGTTGCGTGTACATGTGAGTTCCCTTAACTGAAGTAGCGTATATGAATTATAGTATGGAAATGAAAAAGTTATTGATTTGCTAATACTGATTCACCCCCCTCCCCCTCAGTATTATTTCCAACACATGTTAGAATGGTAGCACCTACAATTGAATTTCACTCATGGAAAGACAATATTAGTCCTCAAAATCCCTTAGTATACCTTATTTTCTCATCCAAGATACTGACTGTGATGGGACAGTGTGCCAGGGCTAAGAGAGAGGCCTTCTTGAGCACAATGCATAGGGTTAGGAGGAAAGGATGATAGGTCTGGGCACTGGAATCACACAACGTATAATGGCAAGAGAAAGGAGGTAGGTATTTTCACCCTGGGCAAGTCCAGGAGACAAGGGTGGCAAGCTTGGGCACTGTGACTGAACAATGTGTAGTGGTTGAAGAGGAGGCTCAAGAGATTATAAAGGTTGCCACTACAGGAGTCTAGAAATGGTGCTATTATCCACTAAGAATGTGTAATGCCCAATTCAAGCCATGGTTGGTCCAAGATTGCTTAGTGGGCAAGTGTAAGCAACAAGGTTGAGTGACTGTGCTTTGAGGTTTCTCAATGCAAAGTGAAGGATATTGTCATCTAGATGGGTGCAGTGTGCAAGTCTAGGAGGTAAGGGTCTCATCATTGAGGCTTATGAGTGTGCAATGTGCTCATCACTTGGCTGGAAGTTAAATGTGCTCATGACTTGTGTAGGATGAGAGCAGAAGGAAGAACTCCAAAATTGACTAAGTGTGAGATCAATGAGATAAGAGAATAAGAGTAAGAGCATATAACAAGTCCTGAACATGATCACACAGACATATACAACCAAGAAGATGGAAAGAAGATGCACAATACCCAAAACCAACATGCATACAAGAAAATGACAATAACATGACACTTATCTCGAAGTGAGACACATAGGATATATACCTTTACGACACAAGTATTGACTGCAACCAAAAGGTGCATTATGTTGTGAGAATGTGTCTTGCACATGTTCTAATAACAAAGAGGATCAACTAATGCAAGAGAGTGCATTGGAGCTGCCTCATAAAGGTGTGCCAGAGTTGCCTCTAACAAAAGATGACACTTCAGGCTTCTTTGGAAAGGAACTTGAACACTAAGAAAAACTTAGATAACAAGCATGGAACAATTTTAATGACCCAAAACAATAGTTCACATGA